>CM048592.1:25801939-27206105 GCA_026413675.1 Populus pruinosa | reverse complement strand
TGGTTACAATTTTGACTTTATCAATGATGTTTTGGGCAGAGAAAAGAAGATAACGATTGTCACGAATTCAAGAGTTGGCCACCTACTTATCAATTAGTTATCAAATCAATAGTTCCGAATTTTGGCCTATAAAAGGAGGCATTTGCCATGCATTTAGGCATCTTGGTGTCTAGATCAAGATCATGCTCTTGGTTTCTCTCTTTGCATTTTTTGTATTGCTTATGCTTTGCTTTCATTAATATCAAGTTTATGCCTTTCGTTTCATTTCCTTTACTTAGTTAACTTTTATCTTATTTATGTTCTTATTTTGTTTATCTATTTTTCTTTCTTTCATTATGTCTAGCTAAGTTTATTATGTCAAGGTGAAAATGTTATACTAATGGTGTAAGAATATGTATAATGTAAACTTAATATGGACTTTAATGTTTGATACTAACATGTTTTATATTTGTTATCTTGTTTACTTTTTAATACTTTGCTTGTTAAATGACTAATCTTGATTTATGTTGCATAACACTTGATACAACAAATGCTTGGTACTTTCATAGCCCATAATATATGGTATAACCGACACCTGAGCTATGAAAGGAACTTGATTTGTTGTTAACATAAGTTATAATCATGAATGCTTGATGAAATTTACAAGTATTAGCATTAATCGAATAAGATAACTAATGTAATCATGTTAACAATCTATAATCTGATTGGAACCTCCTTTGTGTGTGGTTTCCAATTGAACAATAAGAGTTTATACTATACTTGTTTGAAATATCATTAGTGGAACCTCTAACCTTGACATTTGTTATTATCATTATTTAATCGTTACATTGCTATTCCATCTTAAAGTTTTCATCATCTTCTTCTTCTTCTCCTTCTTTTTCTTTATTATTATTATTATTATTATTATTATTAGTATCACTACTATTACTACTACTATTGTTGCTGTTGTTGTTGTTGTTGTTATTATCATTTATAATCTATACAATTAACCTCCTTGTGGTTCAACCCTGATTTTGCTGGGTTATTTATTACTTCAACACTCTTGTACTTGGGAGAAGATATCAATCTTTCCATCGTGTCAAGTTTTTGGCATCGTTGCTGGGGAGGTAAGTTTTGTATAAATTATAATATTGATTTTATTTTCTCTTTTCACTTTTCTTGTTTATAACTTTGTTTCTTTTCTCTTGTTTCTTCTTCTTTTGTTTTCTTTTTCCTTTTATTATATTCCTACACATGCATGAGAGTGTGGTCACGTACATCAAATAGTAGACTTTGTAGGGTATCCTCATCATTTTTAGAAAATATGGCCGAAGAAGATAATCAATCACTTCATAATAAGAATAATCGTGCTAGAACACTTAGAGACCACATGAATCCCATAAGCACAATTACACCATCATGCTTAGTTTTTCCTCCCGATGCATCTCATTTTAATTTTAATCCAGGCATTATTCAACTTTTACCTTCTTTTCATAGCTTAGAGTTGGAAAATCCATACTTGCATTTAAGGGAATTTAAGGAGATCTGCAACACATAATAATTTAAATTGTAGCATGAACACCATTAGATTAAAGCTTTTTCCTTTTTCATTAAAAAATAAAGTTAAAACATGGCTATAAAATTTAAGACTAGGATCCATTCATGCTTGGGATGAAATGCAACAACCGTTTTTGAAGAAGTTTTTCCCATCTCACGGAACAAACTCTTTCAAAAGACAAATTAGCACTTTCACTAAAAAACCAGGAGAAATATTTTACCAATGTTGGGATAGGTATCGAGACTTGCTTAGTACTTGCCCTCATCATGGTTTTGAAACATGGAGATTGGTTTCACATTTCTATGAAGGGTTAACACCTAGAGATAGACAAATGGTTGAATTGATGTACAATGGAATTTTTAAAGATAAAGATCCTGATGAAGCAATGGAGTACTTAGACTTGTTAGCTGAAAATGCTCAAAATTAAGACACCGCGGGTACTTATGAGGCACTGAGTAAAACTCAACATCATACATCTAGTAGAGGTATGTACAACCTTAGGGAAGATCATGACCTTCAAGCCAACTTTACATCTTTCGCTAGAAAAGTCGAGGCACTAGAATTGAAAAGGAGTGGTCAATTAAAATCTGTTGAAAACATTGTGTGTCAAATATGTGAAACAAATGAACACTCAACCAATAATTGTCCAACCTTGCCTTCTTTTAAGGAATGTCTCCATGAACAAGTGTATGTTTTAAACAGTTTCCAAAGGGCTTACCACAACCTATACTTACAAATATACAACTCTGGTTGGAGAAATCACCCAAATTTTAGTTAGAAGAGTGAGAACAACAATGCACAAACTTTATAACCACCTTTTCAAGCACACCATAATTTTCAAAATTCTCATGGATATGCACCTCCTTATACTCCACCTCCTAGAAGAAATCTTTAGGAAACATTGCATGCATTCATTGAAAAACAAGAGACAATCAAATCTCAAATTGCTCAAAACATGATAGATTTTAAAGATACTCTTGCAAAATTAACATCTGCTCTTAGTTTTCATGAGAAAGGTAAGTTTCCATCTCAACCACAATAAAATCTCAAGGGGCAATATAATGCAAATGCAAGTAGTTCCGGAAGCCAACACATGGATCAAGTCAAATTAGTCAATACTCTTCACATTGGTAAGGTTATTGAAAAACCCTCTCTTAAACCTTATGAGATAAATGATGAGTTAATCTCTGAGTGTAAGGAAGGGGTTGAATCTGAAAATTGCAAAGAATAATTCTCTACTAGCACTTCCATTTTCTCATGCCATGACCAAACAAAGGAAAGTCAATTACAACTCTGAAATTTTTGAAACTTTCAAACAGGTAAGAATAAATATACCTTTGCTAGATGCTATTAAACAAGTTCCTTCCTATGCTAAATTTTTGCAAGATCTATGCACTGTAAGAAGGAAACTGAATGTGAAAAAGAAAGTCTTTCTAGCCGAACAAGAATGGATTGATGAAGCTATCTTTTGGAAACATGACATTGGAGATGAATATTTTCAACATTTGCAAGCAACCTAGAGATGATAATGATTTACAAGAAGTAAATCATATTGACGAATTAGTTTATGATCAAATTGAATCTACTTTAAGTAAAAATGAGTTGGAAGAATTTGAAGGTTTGCAAATGATTTAATCTGAGAAAGAAATCACGGATGAAAAACGCACCGAAAATGTTGATAAAGATCTTTTGTCAAAAGTGACAACAAATTTGACATCTGACATCATACCAATCAATGATTACTCTTCTGATGAATCCTTACTTTCTCTTAGTCCAATGCCTTGATATGATAAAAATATCAATTTTCTTGTTTTAGGAGATTTGCCAGGTGATTGAAGTACCTAAGACAAAGAAAAGTTTTTGAACAAAGTGAAGAACTTTTATTGGGATGACCTTAACTTATTCAAATATTGTCCTGATCAAATAATTCAAAGAGTCATTCCCAACAATGACAATGCGATTACAAAAATTTACCATGCTAAATGTGCAAGATTGAGGTTGTTAATGAATCATGGAATTCTTGAAGATATTCGCTGGTTGATTGAAGCAAAGGTTTGATTATCAAGTGAGTCCTCTAACTCCTTCATTTCACACATGCTTGGAACAGGTAAAAACACTTTTACAAAGAAACATCATGCAAAACAACTAAAAGTCTGCCATTGATGTGCTAGATGGACTTGTAATGCATAATGTCATTCTTTAGGAATGATATCTATAAACTGTGAAGATAAAATACAATTCATTAAGGATGTCCTGAGTAAGGAGTCTTTAGATAATCTTCTATTGACTATTAAGACACATCCTAGTAGAGATGTGCATCGTGCAATTCATGATTTATAGCCACTATTTCATAAAGAACATGATCGACTTAGTTTTGAGAATCTAACTAAAAAAGACCCTGTTTGCCAATTTTTAAGAAAACTGGATGGGAAGCCTATCCCCGACCCATAGAGGGCGTTTAAGTTGTTCTTGGACGTAAAATCAAGGGAAGATGTGAGCCACAATCACAACTACCTGTACATACACATGCTTTTTCAAAAGTAAATAAATAAATGAATAAAGAGAGAGAGAGTGTGTGTGTGTGAGACTCTAGTTGGCCTACATATAGGTGGTATGATTGCCTTTCTAATTTCTCATTTATAAAATCCTCTCTTCCTTCCTTTCATTTCTACTCACCCATACATTCAACATATAGAGAAATGTGTACAAATGGCAAGTTCCTCACGTCATCATATAAGAAATATCTGTATTTTGGTGGATCTAGTTGGAGTTTTTAGAATTAGCAAATCATTTTAGTCAAGTGCTAGTTGAGAGAAATATTCATTTACTGTATGGGGGAGGCAGTCTTGGGTTAATAGGAGGTGTGTCAATAGTTGTATTTTTAGGAGGTAGTCAAGGTTTGGGGGTCATCCCCAAAGCTTTGGTACAAGGGGACATCATTGGAAAAACAATTGGAGAGTAATTACAAGTCTCCACAATGTATGCTTGAATGAATGCAATGTTTAACCATGCCGATGCCTTCATTGCCTTACTAGGTGGTCTAGGCACATTGGAAGAGATCTTTCATATTTCCTCTTGGACCCAACTGCACATTCACAATAAACCCATAGGTTTGTTAAATTTTAATGGTTATTATAATAAATTGTTGTATTTTCTTGATCATGGTGTGGAACAGGAATTTCTAACATCTTCTGCATGACAAATCATAATCTATGCTGCTACTACTGAACAATTGATTGACTAACTACAATCTTTCATTCCTATAATTGATCCTTCCATAAGTCACATAAATTGGTCAACTAAGGAAAGCCATAAAAAGCTTAGATTGGATTTGAGCTTTTATTTATGAATCTTTGTGTCTTTTGGTTTTATTATTGTGTTTTGTTGTTATATTTTTTTCAGTGTATTTCAAGTTTGACAATGTTCGTTATTTCAGGTGATATCTTCAATACTTTATCTTTCTACCTTTAAACATTGAGGACAATGTCTCGTTTTAGTTGGGGGAGAGGGTAGTAGCTAAAAAAACATAAAACTAATTGTGTTTTCTATTTCATAAAGCATATGCAAAATTGTTATTACTATGATGGTAGAGTAAGGAGAACTTTTTATGACTCTTGGGATATATCTTAGTAATGATTCGTAACAAGGTCTATCATAATACTTCTTCAAATATTCAGATTTACAAACTCTCGCATTGTTATCACTTAATTCTACTTATATACTTATTTAACATGTATTCTTAAACCTTAATTTACACACACACACACTTTAAACATATGATTGTGGGTTGCATATTGGATTATTACATTATTTATGTTCTTTTGTTAAAGGTAACAACTAAGGGAGAGAGATAGAATATTTAAAAAAAAGAAAAAAAATGATAATAATAAAAATATAGATAAGTTTGGTTTTGTAGCCTCCCTAACCTAAGCAATTAAGCCCAAAGGGATGTTTTAACACCTAATACCCTAAAGTCAACTAACTTGGGAGCTATTGGCCCAACGCTTGTTATATGGGTTTGAAGAGAAAAGTTTAAGGGAATCAAACATTGCCCTATCTACATATCAGTATCTGCGACCCAAGTTACTAAGCTCGTAAGGGTATCTTAACACCTAATTCCCTAAGACCAACTAGTCTGGGAGTCATTAGCTCAAGCTCATTACATGGGTTAAAGATGCATGGTGTTTTAAATTATATGTATATATATTAAAAAAAAAAAGAAGACAAAAAGAAGATAAAAATAATAATCTCAACCCAAGGAAGTTAACCTTAAACATTAGAATAAAAATTTTGTTTTCTTTCAAGAAAAGCCCCATAATTATGCGTTGATACATTGAGCATAAAAGAAAAGTTTATGAATATCTTGTTAAGAGGTGTTAAGCAGATATATAAATTTAATGAGAGTTTGTTTATCTGGATAGATTAATGGAAGTTAAATGATGACTACCTTGCTTTGTGGAATTTGCAAAGTATTTTTCTATTTTAACGCTTTGATTACTAGGGACTAGTAATAATCTAGTTGAGGGGTATGATTGATACTTAAAAGTATATTTTTATCAAGGTTTTATATCATCATTTTACACTTGAAGTATCAATAACTCCTTAACTAAAGCATGTTTTATAATAATATATCTAATAATAAAAGATACCTTTAATTTATGGTAAATGTTCATTTCAAATGCAGGCCTATCACATAAATGAAAGGATTGATTGATGAATTTAAGAACTGAAATTGAAAGGATAAAGAGATGGCCAAACTTAGAAAATAGATGTCGGTGTAGTCCAAACCAGAACACGGTTTAGTAATTAGATCATATCTAGAGTTATATATCTCATATTTAGGTCTACTTTATATGGATGGAAAGGTAAGACATAGACCTACAACTTCCATATGGAGCCTAAGAACTAAAAAAGCCATTTTCAAGTTCAAATTGGAGCAACAACAAAGAAGTCTGAATCTGTCCTCTAACCCAAGCATTGTTCCATATTTTGGCCATATATGGAGTTCTAAAAGTCAAAGTGATCTGAATGTTTTACACAAGAAAGCTGAAACAATTTCCTATAACTTTCATGTTTTCAAGGGGTTTCAATTTTGATGTTATCAATGATGTTTTGGGAGACAAAAGAAGATAATGATTATCACCAAGTCAAGAGTTGGCCACCTACTCATCAATTAGTCATCAAATCAATAGTTCCCAATTTTGGCCTATAAAAGGAGGTATTTGCCATGCATTTAGGCATCTTGGTGTCAAGATCAAGATCATGCTCTTGGTTTCTCTCTTGGTATTTTTTGTATTGCTTATGCTTTGCTTTCATTCATATCAAGTTTATGCCTTTCTTTTCCTTTCCTTTACTTGGTTAACTTTTATCTTATTTATGTTCTTATTTTGTTTATCTATTTTTCGCTCTTTCATTATGTCTAGCTAAGTTTACTATGTTAAGGTGAAAAGGTTATACTAATGGTGTAAGAATAAGTATAGTGTAAACTTAATATGAACTTTTATGTTCTTATTTTGTTTATCTATTTTTCGCTCTTGTTCACTTTTTAATACTTTGCTTGTTAAATGACTAATCTTGATTTATGTTGTATAACACTTGATACAACAAATGTTTGCACTTTCATAACCCATACTGTATGGTATAACCGATACCTGACCTATGAAAGGAACTTGATTTGTTGTTAACATAAGTTATAATCATGAATGCTTGATGAAATTTACAAGTATTAGCATTAATCGAATAAGATGACTAATGTAATCATGTTAACAATCTATAATCTGATTGGAACCTCCTTTGTGTGTGGTTTCCAATTGAACAATAGGAGTTTATACTATACTTGTTTGAGATACCATTAGTGGAACCTCTAACCTTGACATTTGTTATTATCATTGTTTAATTCTTACATTGATTTTCCATCTCAAAGTTCTCATCATCTTCTATTTCTTCTCCTTTTTTTCCTTTATTATTATTACTACTACTACTACTACTACTACTACTACTACTAGTATTATTATTATTATTATTATTGTTGTTGTTGTTGTTGTTGTTGTTATTATTATCATCTATAATCTATACAATTAACCTCCCTATAGTTCGACCTTGGTCTTACCGGGTTATTTATTACTTCGACACTCTTGCACTTGGAAGAAAACATCAATCTTTTCGTCATGTCAATAATGAGGTAAGTAGTGTCATTAAATTTTGTCACTCTAAGGCATGTGGGATCATTTCTCATAAATCAAGGACTGTAGAAATCTTACAGAATGGATTTTACTGGCCCACCATGTTCAAAGACTCACATGCATTCTACAAAACCTGTGAAAATTATCAAAAGGTGGGATTTATTTGAAAACACAGAAAGTCTTTAGATAATCTTCTATTAACTCTTAAGTTTCATCATAATCGATATGAGCATCGTGCAATTTATGACTTATGAACTCATTTTCATAAAGAACATGCTTGACATAGTCTTGAAAATCTTACTAAAAAGTACTATGTTTGCTAGTTTTTAAGAAAATTGGATAGGAAGCCTATCCCCGACCTATAGAGGGCATTAAAATAAATAAATAAAGAGAGAGAGAGAGAGTATGTGTGTGAGACTCTAATTGGCCTACATATAGGTGGTATGATTGCCTTTTTAATTTCTCATATATAAAATACTCTCTTCTTTCCTTTCATTTCTACTCGACCCATACATTTAATAAATATAGAAGCGTGTAGAAATGACATGTTTTTCAGGTTATCACATAAGAAATATTTGTGTTTTTGATGGATCTAGTCTTGGGAAAGAAAAAGAGTTTTTAGAATCAACAAATCATCTTGGTCGGGTGCTAGCTGAGAGAAAGATTCATTTAGTGTATAGGGGAGGTAGTCTTGGGTTAATGGGAGGTGTGTCAATAGCTGTATTTTTAGGAGTTACTCAAGTTTCGGGGGTCGTCCCCGAAGCTTTGGCACAAGGGGACATCATTGGAAAAACAATTAGAGAGAAATTATAGGTCTCTATAATGTCTGCTCGAATGAATGCAATGTTTAACCATTCTGATGCCTTCATTGCCTTACTAGGTGGTCTAGACACACTAGAAGAGATCTTTCATATATCCTCTTGGGCCGAACTGCACATTCACCATAAACCCATAGGTCTATGAAATGTTAATGGTTATTATGATAAGTTGTTGTCGTTACTTGATCATGCCGTGGAACAGGAATTTCTAACATCTTCTACATGACAAATCATAATCTCTACTGCTACTGCTGAATGATTGATTGACCAACTATAATATTTTATTCTTGTAATTGATCACTCTATCAGTCTTCATTTATGAATCTTTATGTCTTTTGCTTTTATTATTGTGTTTTGTTGTTTCTTATATTTGTTTAAGTGTGTTTCAGGTTTGTCAGTGTTTATTATTTCAGGTGATGTCTTCGATACTCTATCTTTCTACTTTAAAACATTGAGGACAACGTCTCGTTGTGGTTGAGGTAGAGAGTAGTAGTTAAAAAAAAATTTAACTAACTGTGTTTTCCATTTCATAAAGCATGTGCAAAATTGTTGTTACTAGGATGACAGAGTAAAGGAGCTATTCAAGTTTACAAACTCTCGCATTATGATCACTTAATTCTGCTCATATACTTATTTAACATGTATTCTTAAACCTTTATTTTCACACACACATTTTAACATATGATTGTAGGTTGCATATTGGATTATTATATTATTTATATTTTTTTATTAAAGATAACAACTAAGGGAAAAGAATATTATATAATTTATAAAAAATCAAAAAAAGAGTAAAATAAATGATGAAAATAAATATGTAAATATGTTTGGTTTTGTAGCCTCTCTAACCTAAGTAATTAAGCCTGAATTGGTGTTTTAACACCTAATACCCTAAAGTCAACTAACTTGAGAGCTATTGGTCCAATGTTTGTTACATGGGTTGAGGAGAAAAGCTTAAGGAAATCAAACATTGTATTATCTACATATCAGTATCTACAACCCGAGTTACTAAGCTCGTAGGGGTGTTTCAACACCTAATGCCTTAAGACCAATTAATCTGAGAGTTATTAGCCAAAAGCTCGTTACATGGGTTAAAAATGTATCATGTTTAAAGTTATATGTGTATATATATATATTAGAAAAATAATAAAAAAGAAGAAAAAATTTCCTACAACTTTCATGTTTTAAGTAGTTCCAATTTTGACATTATTAATGACATTTTAGGTAGATAAGAGAAGATAAGGATCATCACTAAGTCAAGAGTTTGCCACCCACTTATCAATTTGTCATCAAATCAATAGTTTCTAATTTTGGCCAATAAAAGAAGGCATTTGGCATTCATTTAGGCATCTTGGTCTCCAAATCAAGATAATGCTTTTGCTTTCTCTCTTTGTATTTCTGTAATGCTGAAGCTTTGCTTTCATTAATATCTTATTTATGCCTTTCATTTCCTTTCTTTTACTTAATTAACTTTTATCTTATTTATATTCTTATCTTTTTTATTTATGTTTCTCTCTTTCATTATGTTTACCTAAGTTTATTATGTCAGGGTGAAAAGGCTACACTAATGGTGTAAGAATAAATTTAACTCAACATAGACGTTAATGTTTGATACTAACATGTTTTATATTTGTTGTCTTGTTCACTCTTTAATACTTTGCTTGTTAAATGACTAATCTAGATTTATATTGTATAATACTTGGTACAACAAATGCTTGGCACTTTCATAGCTCATACTGTATGGTATAACCGAAAGCTGAGCTATGAAAGGAACTTGATTTGTTGTTAACATAAGTTATAAGCATGGATGCTTGACAATATTTACAAGTATTAGCATTAATTGAATAAGATAACTAATGTAATCATGTTAACAATTTATAATTTAATTGGAACCTCCTTTGTGTGTGGTTTTCAATTAAATAATAAGAGTTTATTCTATACTTGTTTAATATAATCATGTTAATAATTTATAAATAACCTGGCAAGACCAGGGTCGAACCATAAGGAGGTTCATTGTATAAATTATAGATAATAATAATACAACAACTATAGTAATAATACTAATAGTACCACTAATAATAATAATAATAATAATAATACTAGTATTAACAGTAATAATAGTAGTAGTAGTAGTAGTAGTAGTAGTAGTAGTAATACTAGTACTAGTACTAGTAATAATAGTAGTAGTAGTTAGCTTTTATCTTATTTATATTTATATTTTTTTTATTTTTCTTTCTTTTATTGTGTTTAGTTAAGTTTATTATATCAAGGTGAAAAGGTTACACTAATGGTGTAAGAATAAGTATAGTGTAAACTCAAAATGGACCTTAATGTTTGATACTAACATGTTTTGTATTTGTTATCTTGTTCACTTTTAATATTTTGTGTGTTAAATGGTTAATCGAAATTTATGTTATATAACAATTGGTACAACAAATACTTAATACTTTCATAGCCCATACTATATGGTATAACTGACACCTAAGTTATGAAAGGAACTTGATTTATTATTAACATAAGTTATAATAATGAATGCCTAACAATATTTACAAGTATTAGCATTAATCGAATAAGATAACTAATATAATCAAGTTAACAATTTATAATTTAATTGGAACCTCCTTTGTGTGTTGTTTCCAATTGAATAATAAAAATTTATGTTATACTTGTTTATTGTCAGACATTCATGATTATAACTTATGTTAACAACAAATCAAGTTCCTTTATGTGCATGAGCACAGTAACTAGCTAATTATATTTAACTAGTTCTGTGTATGACACAACAACTAGTCTAGGTTGGATCATTAGAGTCCACGCGGCTGGGCTGAGGCCAGCCCAATATAAGATAGTTGGTATTTTATTTGGGTCAGTTTTAGCCTAATTTTATTCCGAGTTCAGTCAAGTAAAAGAAAAAAAATCAAAAATCAAAAAAATATTTTTTGAAAATTTATGTTTTTTCTTGTGATTTTATATCCATTTTGCTGAATTTTGGTTTGTACTTTTATATTGTAAAAATAAAAATTCAGCATTGAAATACCAGGTTTTATAAAAAAACCTTCAAAATATAAAAAAATAAAAAAATATTTTTATGCATACAACTAGGTATCTCAATGTTAACAATCACATTATGTTTTTTATCCAAAAAGAAAGAAAAGAAAAACTTAAGAAAATATGTTTTAGGATGCATATTGGCTTTAATAACTAGTTTATTAAATTCATGAGAACTTGCAGCCAAAATTTCAAAAACAACAAAAATTTTATTTGGTTATCATTTAACATTTAGGGTGCGATAATATTAATACGTATTCCAGATATTAAAACTCCATTTTTTAGGTTTTAGAAAGGTTAGGTTTTCCGTGATAAGATAAGAATCTCCTTACTAAGGAGGAGTTTTCTTAAACTATAGACAGACCAACAATTAGAATTATTATACAACTATAACATATATTAGATAATAAAATAATGCAGCTTACATTAGGTAGCATTTGGGGTGCTAATACCTTTTCTTTATGCAACCAATCCCCGTACCCAATTTATGAGAGCAGTTAGTGTTCTTAATAACCAAAATACTAGGTGGTAACTCCCATTCCATTTGTTCCACTAATAAAAGACAAGAATTCCTTGTCTCTCCATATTTTTCACATCCATACACACGAGTGAGGGTGGACGATCACTGCATACGTGTGACAATGTTGTTGTTGTTGTTATTTATAATTTATATAATTAACCTCCGTGTGGTTCAACTCTAGTCTTACTGAATTATTTATTACTTCAACACTCCTGCACTTGGGAGAAGACATAAATCTTTTGGTCTTATCAATACCTCCACTAGATATATGAGATTCAGTTTTACCTAGTACCTCATAAATACCTGCAGTGTTCCAATTTTGAGTATTTCAGCTAACAAGTCTAGAATTAAACAACTAATAGCTCACTTTTCCTACCATCAACTTGTTTTTAAATTAATATCCTAAGGTTTGTATATATCATCATCACTTATTCATGTTTCTACTATCAACTTACCACAATCCTTTTTTACAGGTGGCTTGCCCCTACTTCTCATTCCCCACACCTATAATCTAGTCCTCACTTTTTCATTAAGTCTTTCATTTAACACCAACACATGAACATCATGTCTACCATTTCATCTTTCTTACCAAAAATTTGGCCAATCATGCCTAAGGAAAGATACCAAGGATTTTCTTCAATTTAAATCATAATTAGCATACTTTGAATGGTTAAATACAAATCAAGGTACCATACTTTCCATTTATTTCATCCTTACTAACTTAATTTAAACAAAATTTTTAGCAAGGTTGAGGTTACTCCTAACTCTATTAGAACTAATCAATTGCAAATGGTGAAGCTAACCATCCTATTCATCATCTTTTTTTTTTGCATTAAAAAACTATTTAAGCGGCTACCTTTCAGGTGTATTTAACTTTATCTCTCAACCAAATCACACAAACCATAGACCACTATGATAGCTTGACATTGTACTATACCCTATCATAAATCTTCCTAGCTGATTGCCTTTACATCCACCATGATGCTACCCTAAAATGACCAACCTAACCAGCCTTTTTGCAACCATTTTTACAAGTCATAGTAACACCTTTGATCCAATGATTAAGATTTTTTCCACTTGAATCAAGGGCCAATATTTTTCCTCAATAAAAATTAAAAGGTCTATCTTCCATCCTTTATAAATACAGGAGGATTCTAAGCATTGAGCATGAGAAAATAACAGGCCAAAGTTGGGGGAAAATAGCCCTTTTACCTAGTGTTGGTTTTTTGTTAACCTTTCCCATTTTTCTCCAATGCTATCATTGCCACCAACCATTCTCTAGACTTCCCTACACTACAATGAATACCACTAACAACTTTTTTCCTTTGAAAGTGAAGCTTTCCCTTTCCTTTTCTTCTCCAAACCCCCTTGCCATAGCCGTTTGCATACAAATGGAAAAAATACCATTAACAACAATGGATTGAACCTGTTTCAGCCTAGCTTAGATGGCTAAGTCGGGTCCAACCCAAAAAAAGAAAGAGAAAGCTTATTAAGTCACTAGTCAACCTAGCCCGACTAAGTCAAGCTAGGCTGAAAGAAATGGTTGAGCTGGGTCTAATCTAATATATATTTCATAATAAAATAAAATAATATTAAAATATATTATTCAGAAAAAATTTAAATTTAAAGAATTCCAAAGGGCATTTGAGAAATATCTATAGGCCTTTCGCATGTTTTTATAACTATTTTGCATAATATCAGCTGTAAACTTACATTATAAGATACCTTATTTTCTCCAAAATCTATCTTTAGAAACAAATTTGAAAATTAAAAAAATTAAAATTAATTTCCTCTTCCCAAAAAATTACAAATTTGTTTTTTTATATTTGTGCATACGGTCAAATCCAAAAAGTTTTTAATGCATATTTTCTAAAGAGAGACAAAAATTATTTTTAACATGATTTAAAAAATACAAAATAGATATCACAACATCTTTATGATTATCTATTATTGTTTGATCAAAATAAAAACTATCCCATTATATATGCTTGTCATTCAAAATGCTATAAGTTAGTTATATCCAAGAAATAAATAAATTTGACCTTTAGAATGGTTAAGATTTAATCCGATAAAGTAGAGCTTTCTTATGAAGAGAGATCTATATTGAACTTTAGACAAGACTAATGAACAGAAATATAACTTAGAATAACAATTAAATAACAACACAACTTACCTTAGATAAGATCCGCTAGGTGTGATACATCTTCCCCTTGCACAACTAGTCCCTTACTCAAACTCTCATAGACCATTAGGTTTTCTAGTGACCATAAAAGTAGATGGCGATTTCTTAACCTTATCATCATAATTTTATAATTAAATCCAAAACCTCTTTCTAAAACACTTAAGAAACATATCCGCAAATCATCATTGTGCACGCCATGACAATGGACTTCTTGTGTTTATTGTTTCTCTTTCTCTAACTTGGTGTGGCGCTGTTTCGACTTTCTCCACAAGAGAAAACATAGCCATTCCACTTAAGTCAAGCATTAGGTTTAAGGTAGGTGATGATAATAACATTTGGTCTTCGATTGATTCTTGGCTAGGTACTCCAGCTCCTATTCATAATTTATTTCCTAGACTATTTAATATTTTTATGCAGCAATTAGTTGGTCTTGCAAACATGTATAGCCCGACTGATAATTTGGTCAGCTTGACTTGAAGGAGGAATCTAAGGTCTCATGAGCTTTGTATGCTGGGAAATTTAATTGTAAAGGTGGAGTGTGGTTTAGTTTTTTTGGAGGTGAAGATAGTCTGTTATGAAAATTTGATAGTTCCAACACTTATTCGGTTCATTCATGGTGCAAAATTCTAGATACCTTATTTACTATAAGGACTCTTTCTTTCTTGGTTTTGTTATGGAAAGATTTTGCACCTCCTAAAAGTGATTTGTTCACGTAACTCCTATTTAATGATAGTCTTATGATTGTTAATTATGAGGATGCTCTTTTGCCTTTTTATTGTGAGGAGATTAAAACTAGTAATCATCTATTTCACCACTCTACTATGATGTGGAAGTTTTAGAGTAGATTCATTCATTAGTTCAGGTTAAGTTGTCTATCCAAGGATCCTGAACAAAATCTTCAAGAATGGTATAGGTTAGTTAGAGATAATTTTTAGTGTCAAGCTATTATTTTTTTATAAAAAGACTTTTATTGATCTATCTAGTTCACAATCCACTAATTTTCTAGGCCAAGATCTATGATGGAGATGCGATTTTTTATCTTATCTTTCAATGTTTGATCTTTTTGTTGAAATCCTTTAGTAGTCTTGAATATATCTTGAACTAGAGCAATTGGTTTGATTTTTGGTTTTTTGCTCCTTCTTTTAGATACTTATATTGTAAGTTTTTATTCCTTCGGTCACTATCTTCTTAATGGTGCTCTTTTAATTTAATTCTACTGCATTACTATAAAGAAATAAATTAAAGATACACCTATATATTTTATTCAGCTCCTAGTTATAATCCTCGTATATGTAGCATTGCATGGTAGGAGAATTATAGGTTTCCTACTGACAAGCTTTCAACTAAAGAAAAGAAAAAGGGTCTATAAGCATCTTGCAAATGTTCGGAAATCTCAATAATGAAGTACAATGACAATAATTACGTGAACTTGAGGCACTATACTGGTGGTGTGATTCGTATTCTGTGTTAAATCGTGCCTAGATAATGGGGATAGTATGATAAAAAAGGTAACTAATACTGCTAATTGTTATGGAATTCGTTGGAGGCTTGAATTCCGGTAGAAGCAAAACGCAGTTTGTTTCTCCTAATCAAGTTGAAGTTTTCGCGCGGATAAACTTTCTTGGAAAATAAACTCCAGACAGTTGTAAAATTGAATTCCAGGCTGATGACTAGTTGATGGTTTCAAAGACAAATGAATTCCAGGCTGATGACTAGTTGATGGTTTCATAGACAAATGAATTCCAGGCTGATGACTAGATGATCGCTTCAAAGCATTTCTTGCGCGATTTAGAGATTGGTTGTCAGTTTGGGATTGAAGAAAGGTCATCTTAGAGATTGATCGTAATTGGTTACTCTCCTAGGCTTTTGGTTAATGATAATGTATTGTGCTTGACGTGGCTAATTCAGCGTAAGGAAATGAAAATTGTTTGATGCGAAATTTCTAACAAGCGATTGGTAATGTTTTTTGTATCTCCGAATATAGTTCATGTCTGAATGAGAAAGGTCAACATACACACATTACCATTTAATAACTCTTCTTGGGCTGGAAACTTTCGCCTGGCTTCATTGCCATCAGACAAGAAAATTAGTGTCGTTGAAAATTCTTATGTTGACGATCCGGTTGCAGAATTTTCTCTGCAAGGTTCAAGTACAGTTGCTAGGCTTCACAGTGCAATTAGAGCACGGAATCTTCAGTTTTGTGCTTGTTTCAACACCATGAATTCTCAAATGAGAAATATCCTTATCCAGTTAGAAGTTCCGAATTGAATTTTCATTGATCGGTCAATTGAAACAAATAATAATAGTTGACCACAATTGTCCTTCTTGGTTGTTGGGAATAACCTTTCAGAATAATGCCTATAAATAGGCTCTGGCATGTCGATGTTCTTACAAAATCCAAACTTCATACGTTCATTTATTTATTTTTTCACTGCTATCTCGCTATACATTCTTTATTCTGATCACCCAACAATCTTTAGTACTGCTCAAGCTTTTATTGCTCTTCTGCAAGGCTGTTCAACAAAGACTAAGTGTATATAATGGGAAGTATTGCCCAGTTGAGTCGTAATTCTTTCCCAGATGGTTTCGTTTTTGGATCTTCTTCGTCAGCTTACCAGGTACAACATTGCTTCAAGTACTCTGGTCGAATTGAAGAGAGAAACGCCTTAATTGTTTGTTCTCTGATAACGTTTAAATTGTATGCAGTTTGAAGGTGAAACAAACAGGAGAGGTAAAGGGCCGAATATATGGGACACCTTCATCGAGGAGCATCCAGGTATCTCTTTATTCAATGCAGGAGTTCGTTACGATTCTTTCCTAACTAAAACAACGAATATAAATCTCTCTAGGAGCCACCTGCCAGCATGTTGATGGCCTGCCTAAAACCATAGTGTATTTTGTCTATTAAATCCAAAAGAAGAGAGGGTTAGGGGGAGAAAGTGCGTGCAAATTAAAGATGTACATATGATTGCTATCAAATAATATACATTCAAAGGAATTTAAGAACAAATTCTGAAAAATTGCAGAGAGGATAAGTGACCATAGCAATGCAAAGGTGGCAGTTGATTTCTATAATCGCTATAAGGTACGATGTTCATCTTATTTTTCTTCTAGTTGCCTTTTGTCGATCTGATCACCATTGCACTTGCTGATATATTTTACACACAAAATGTTGTAGGAAGATGTGCAAAGAATGAAGGCAATGGGAATGGATGCTTTCAGATTCTCTATTTCCTGGTCTAGGGTATTACCACGTGAGTGTTTTCCTTTGTTTTTACCCTACTTCTCATTCCTTTTTAATTCGCGACGATGGGACGCGACTTGACTTTCGAAGTCCCATATTTTTCCTTTCTTTGATTTTTCAATCATCGATTTGAATTCATCAGATGGCAGACTAAGTGCTGGAATAAACGAAGAAGGGATCCAGTTTTACAACAATCTCATCGATGAGCTCGTAAAAAATGGTTATAACCCTTTCCTTTTCCTCGATGACTGTGTTTCATAATAATGCTACCGACTAAATAAGAATCTTGAAGTGGCCATGGCAAATGAAGGGGCAATCTTACTTTGCTTGAATTTCGAAAATTTGAAAAGTATTTTCCAAACTTTCATACAAAACGTTTCACACTTTAGTTTTCTCATATTATTTTTGCTTTGAAATGTACAGGTATACAGCCTTATGTAACTCTCTTTCATTGGGACACTCCACAAGCAATTGAGGACAAATATGGTGGTTTCTTGAGCCCTAATATTTTGTAAGCGATCGTTTTTGTATTCATATTATATAAACATCTCACTTTAATTTAAATCCTCCATGCTTGAATCTAATAATTTCAAAACTCATATAGAAACGATTTCCGGGACTTTGTGGAGCTTTGCTTTAAAAGATTTGGAGACCGAGTGAAGCACTGGATCACTTTAAATGAGCCTTTTATGTTTAGTGTCAATGGTTATGACACGGGCACAATGGCACCCGGCAGAATTTCAACTTTGGAGAATTATCCAGGCCAACCCAAAATCTCTGGCGCCACTGAGGTTTACATTGTAACCCATCATCTATTGCTTGCTCATGCAACGGCTGTGAAATTATACAAGAAAAAGTATCAGGTTTGCAGAAGCTAAAGCTAAAGCTATAATTTGTGGTTCGTTTCATAACATATTTCACCAAAGTTTTTAGTGTGACTGTGCTAATTTTATCATTGAAAAATCTCGTCAGGCGTGTCAGAGAGGAAAAATTGGGATAACCCTCGTTTCTCATTGGTTTGAACCTTACTCAACTAGTGAAAGTGATCGGATGGCAACTAAACGAAGCCTTGATTTTATGCTTGGATGGTAAGCACTTTGCCAGCTGATTTGGATAATATAATAAGTTGAAACATTAATTTGGATTCTTAAATTCTATGGAGAAGAAACCAAGATATTAAATTCTATGTATTTGGCAGGTACATGGATCCTCTAAAGAAAGGTGACTATCCACAGAATATGCACGACTACGTTGGAGGAAGATTGCCTAGATTCACTGAGGAGGAATCCAAGATGCTGAGAGGATCTTATGACTTTATTGGGGTCAATTACTACACTACATATTATGCTCAGAATGTTGAGGATGTTAACTATAAGAATATTGGGTTTATGGAAGATGCTCGTCTTAACTGGCCAGGTGAAATATTTATTTACTTGTTGATTAAATGATAAAAAATAATAATAATAATAATCTCAGAATAAGATGGTCTAAAAGTCTGCACTTTCTCACTATTTTACGCACAGGGGAGAGAAATGGAATACCAATAGGCCCACAGGTGAATGTGATTCTTCATTCTTGTTTCAACAAATTAGTAATTGATATGTGTAGAATCTTTCTTTTCCCCCCTTGGTATTGAGATATATAAATCAAATTCGTAGGCGGGTTCAAGTTGGCTTTATATTTATCCCGAAGGTATTCGTCATCTTTTGAATTACATCCATGACGCGTATGAAAGTCCAACAATATATATCACTGAAAATGGTAAGAACAGGGTTAACAACCATCATGTGTTTATGGTTGTAGTTGTCAAGAAGCTCTGATTTACCGATCTATTGGGTTTTTTTTAATTAGGAGTTGATGACGTGAATTCCTCGTCACTAGAGGAAGCCCTCAATGATGCCATAAGAGAGCAATATTATAAAGACATTTTCCACAATGTTTTGAAATCTATCAAGTGAGTTTGTTCTTTCCAAATTCGTGTTCTGGCTTCCTTTTTCAAACAGTACTAGTTTTTATTTTAAAAGGAATTTCTTTCTCAGTCTGATCTGCTCTAAAAACTTGACTTTTGCAGTGACCATGGTGTCGATGTCAAGGGGTTTTTTGCTTGGTCATTCTTGGATGATTTTGAATGGGGATCCGGTTATAGTTCAAGGTTTGGTCTCTTCTACATTGACTACGAGAACAAGTTGAAACGATATGCCAAGAATTCTGTGAAGTGGTTTAAGCAATTTCTGGGGAAGGACGAAAGTACTAAACACGAAGATAACATGTAAGGGCTCTTTTCATCTCCACTTATTATTATAAAAAACTCTCTCAACATTTCTCGTAACACAAATGATTGCAATAACAGAAAATCAAAATCTCGAATGGAAGAGGGATCGGCTCGTAGCCGTAAGAAGTCGAGAATTGATTAAACATTTGCATGAAATATATAATAAGGTATTTTTGTATATCATCCTCCATAACTACCAATTTTATTGTATTCACTTTTCACGCTTAACAAACTAATTTATTAACAATGCAGGAGCCCTTTTCGTAAGATCAAGACCTACTGGAAACCACATCAGAAGAGCACCAAACGCTGAAGCCAAACTTTGTTGCAGCATGTTAGGTTTCCACGTCTGATAAATTCTATTCTTCTAGTTTATGGACATCAGTGGATCTTTGTCTTCGAATTAATTCTCATATTTTCGTCTAGGATCGGTGCTGTTCTTGTTGTAATAATACTATTGATTTGTATTTCTTTATTTTTTTATTTCTTATATGTATTGATTGGTTATCAATCAAACTTGATATTAAATAATAACTTGCTCTGCGCAATTTCTATTCATGCATAATCCTTTTCACTAGAATGCGAGGAATGCATTGTCGGACTGAAATTTATCAAGACCAAGTGAAAAATAAATAAATAATACCTATGGAACATAATTAATTCCTGAGGATGCTAAATGTAGGGTCTCTTTGAAATAATCCTTGAATTCAAGGGGAGGGGGTATAAGCAATTTTGGCTGTTATTGTACTAAAGTGAAAGCTTGGTCACTTTTTTGGGATGACGAGCTGCCTAGGCATACAGAGCCGCTTCTGTGCTAAGGCGTAACCTTAAATCGTTGAGAATGACAGCTATGGCTTCATAACAAGGTGTGGCTTGTGCCCTATGCACTAATCTGCGGCCTTCGGCGTGGCCGAATCTGCCGGTTAAGAACCTCATTTCTCCGTCTCATTGGATTCCCTGCGGCGGCTTTTTCGTCAAGATATTACACCTGCTGTTGGTTAATGGATAAGCGCTGATAATATTTTATTTTATTTGTAATTTTTATCCCTTTTTTATAGGTTTTTGATTTTTTTTCTTTTATCCTTCAACTTAAATTTATTATTTTTATATTTTCAATTGTTCTTTTTGTTTTTTAAGTTTTTCCTTGCCCTTGTCGCCCTTCTTATATTCACTTCCAGAAAAGTGGAGGTTGTAAAGATAAAGAATAAGAAGAGGAGGAGAAAGAGGAGAGTGGGAAGTTGACCTGCAGTGACTCACAATAGCGTTGGCTGGTGGCGGTGGTTCTTTTTTCTTTCTTTGTGTTTTCATTTTGCTTTGTTTCTTTTTTTTTCTTCTATTTCTCTCGTTCCTTAGTCCTTTTATCCTTTATTCTTTGATTGTTTTTCTCTTCTCCCTAGTTCTCTCTCTTTCTAGTCTTTGTTTTCTTTTTCAATTCCTTTCTCTTTATTTGTTTCCCCTATTTTTCCTTCATTCCCTGTAAAACTCCCAATAATGTCCCACCCTCTCTCCCTCTTTGTTACTCCTCTGCTTTTTTCTTCTGTTTCTAATAATGGTGCTATTGTTGTCGACAGTGGCTTAAGGTGGTTCTTCTAGCAGCGGTGAGGAAGGTGCCTTTTTTTTCTTATTTCTTTCTTCTTCCTCTGTAATCTTCTCCCTTGTCCCTCTATTTTTTGGTTCTTTTCTCCCCATAGTTATCTAAAAAATGTCCCCTTATCTTCCCCTTATCTAAATGACATGACCAAAAGATTGATATCTTTTTCCAAGTGTAGGAGTGTTGAAGTAATAAATAACCCGGCAAGATCGGGGTCAAACCATAAGGAGGTTAAGTATATAAATTATAAATAACAAAAACAATAAGAATAATAATAATAATAGAAGAAGAAGAAGAAGAAGAAGTTGATGAGAACTTTGAGATGGAGGATCAATGTGAGGATTAAACAATGATAACAACAAATGTCAAGTTTAAAGGATCCACGAATGGTATTTCAAACAAATATAGTATAAACTCTTATTATTCAATTGGAAACCACACACAAAAGAGGTTCCAATCAGATTATGGGTTGGGGATAAGCTTCCCATCAAGTTTTCTTAAAAACTAACAAAAGGGTGTTTTTAATCAGATTCTCAAGACTATGTCAAGCATGTTTTTCTTTATAAAAATAAGGCCATAAATCATGAATTTTACAATGCACAATTCCATTAAGATATATTTCAAGAGTTAATAGAAGATTATCTAAAGACTCTATTTTTTGAAATAAATCCTACCTTTTGATAATTTTCACAAGTTTTGTAGAATGCATGTTTATCCTCGAACATGGTGTGCCAATAAGATCTATATTGTAAGATTTTTGCAATCGTCTTTGTTGACAAAAAATGACCCCTAAATGCTTCGAAATGATAAAATTTAATGACATTACTTACCTCATTGTCAAGATTCCATCTTTAATATATTTGATTAGGACAATATTTGAATAAAAGTTTTACATGTCACTCAAAAACTTTCTTTTATCTTGGGTGTTCAAATGAGCTAGCAAAAATTCTAAAGCAATAAAATTATCAATATTAGCAAACCAAGGTATTGAAGCAAGAGAAAGTGAGGATTAATGAGGAAAGTAATTATCAATTAGTGTGATGTCAGATATCGAATCTATTATCAATTTTGACATATGATCTGCAACAACATTTTCAATGACTTTTCATCCTCGATTTCTTCAGGTTTGAGAGTTTCAAAGATTTCAGAATTGTGATTGACTTCCCTTTGTTTGGTCATGGTATAAAGAAATAGAAGTATTGGTGGGGAATTAGTTTTTTTTTTTGCAATAATTAGGTTTAACCCCTTTTTAACCCTTATAGATTGAGTCATCATCTTTATCACAAGATTCAAGAATAGGTATTTCAATAACCTTACCACTAGAGAGAGTAATGACTGATTGGATTTCATCCATATGTTGGCTTTCAGAGTTTCTGACACAACCAAAAGATTGATGTTTTCTCCTAAGTGGAGGAGTGTTGAAGTAATAAACAACCCGGCAAGATCAGGGTCGAACTATAGGGATGTTAACTATATAAATTATAAATAATAATAATAATAATAATAATAATAATAATAATAAATCATGATGATGATGATGATGATGAGTTAAAGAGGACTTTAAGATGTAAGATTATTGTGAGAATTAAACAATGATAAAAATAATTGTCAAGGTTTGAGGATCTACTAGTGGTATTTCAAATAAGTATAGTATAAATTCTTTTTATTACTCAACTGGAAACTACACACAAAGGAGGTTCTAATCAGATGATTTATCCTTAATACTTCATTATAAAGTCTTAACATGATCATATTAATTATCTTATTTAAGTAACACCAAACTTTTAAATATTATCAAGAATTCATTATGCTAACTTGTGTTAACAACAAATCAAGTTTCTTCCATAGCACATGTCTAGGTTATACCATACAATTGGCTATGAAAATGTCAAGCATTTGTTGTTCCAAGTTTTATACAACACAAATCTAGATTAACTATTTAACAAGCAAGGTATTAAGAATTAGTAAAATAAAAAGATTGAAGTTTATGTTGAGTTTATATGATCTTGAACTGAAAACCAAGATACCTAAATGCATTACAAATGCCTTCTTTTATAAGCCAAAATTTAAAACAATTGATTTGATGACTACTTGTTAAGTGGGTGACCAACTCTTGACTTGGTGACAATCCTTATCTTCTTGTCTGCCAATAACATAATTATTAACATCAAAATTTGAACAGATTTTTATCATGAAATTTCTAGAAAATTATCTCAACTTTTCAAGAAAAAACAATGCGGTGTATTTGGACTTTTAGAACTTGAAATATGGGCTAGACACTAAACAATGTTTGGGTTGTAGGATAGATTCAGACTTAAAAATGACTTTTTTGAATCTTGACTCCCATGAAAGTTTAAAGCCTATGTCTTAGCTTTCCATCCATATAGAGCAGACTTGAATCCTTGTTCTAGAACTCTTGTTATGATTTAATGACGGAATAGTATTCAAGTTTAAACTGAACCAACATCTCTTTTCTAAGTTTGGCCCTCTCATTGTCTTTTAAATTTTAGAAGTTAAACTCATCAATTAATCCTTTTATTTATAGGATAGGCCTGCATTGAACATGAATATTTACTATAAATTAAATGTATTTTATAGTATTAGACATGATATTATAAAATAAGAAGTTATTTATACTTTAAGTGCAGAATGATAATATAAAACCTTGATAAAATGCACTTTTAAGTACTACACAACCCTCGAATCAACTTATTACTAGTCCCTAGTAATCAAAGCGTTAAAATTAAAAAACAATTTACAAGTTCTACAAAGCAAAACATTCATCATTCAACTGTTATTAAGCTATCCAAATAAACAAACTCTCATTAAATTTATTTTTCTGCTTCATACTTCTTAAACAAGATATTAATAAACCTTTCTTTTATGCTTAATATATCAATACATGGTTAAAAGGCTTTACTTGGAAGAAAACAAAATTTTATTCTATTGATTAAGGTTAACTTCCATAAGTTGAGATTATTATCTTTTTTTAACATATATACATATAACTTAAACACATAATACATCTTTAACCCATATAATGAGCTCTAGGCTAATGATTTCCAAACTAGTTGGTTTTAGAGCATTAGGTGTTGAGACATGATGTAACCATATTATTCGATAGTTTCACCCATATTTACCTAATGTTTTGTCCATGTTTTATATGTAAAATGCCTTGATATTCTTTGTTTTATGTTTTAAAGGCACTTTTGGATGAAAAATGCAAAAAGGAGTAAATTGGAGATAATTGGCAGATTTGACGTTCAGTCGATGTTTTGTGCAGAACGTGAGTTCTAGAGATCGAAATGAAGTGATTCTAGTGGAACTAAAAAGCTAGCATCCATACCTTTCTAGAAATGTAATGCAAGAAAAATAAAAAGAGGAAGATCATGGAAATCACATCCTTCAAAGTCAAATCTCGTATTCTGCCACTATTGACCTTTGTCTATTCAAAATTCAATATCTGGAGCTATAGAAGTCCAATTTTGCAAACTCAATCGTGTTGGATTCCTGACTCGAAGGTCTATAAACGCTCCAAATTTCATCCAACAACGATGTCAGATGAGGGAGATATGATTTTTCAAAGATGACAACTGAATTCTGCCAGCAATCAGGTTTCGTGAAGAAATGAGTCCATATTACGTTTCGAAGCTTCTAAGCCGTCATCCATGTTTTTGTATCAAAAATTTAGCTCCTCTAAGTTAGAGTTTGAAGATTTCATGCAAGGATATTTCTCTTTTTTAGGGAAAATAGTTATTGAAGTACTTAAATGTCAATTATCAACTTAAGGAAGGACTACGTTGTAAATTAGGAACTAGGGTTTCTTAGCATATAAAAAGAAAGAAAGAGAGGAGAGAAGGGGGGCAGCATCTAGAAGTTAAGAAACACAAATTCTCTCCTCTACAAACCCAAAAAATCATGCTCTCTTCATTCTTTAAGAGTAGTTGTTCAATAGTTATGCAAGGCTAAGCTCTTTTCTTGGTTGCAAGGACATAACAAACCTTCGAATTTCAAGAATCGTGAGATTTATTCTTCCTTTTATTTTCAGTTTATATTATGAATAAGTATGATTGTTTTCCTATGCATATTTTCTATGATTGTTGTTGATCGTTGCTAGAGCGGAACTCTAAGTTATTATTGTGAACAATTTATTACTAAGTTTGATATCAAAACCGGAGTTGTGATGTATGAACTTATGAAGCAACTAAGCTTGATAATTGTGGTGAAACTATATTATTAAACTTAGGGAGAACACTCAAATATCTAGTTCTTAGGGCTGCCATTGAACTAAATCATTAATGTGGACATTGTGATTGCTTGTTGGTTAGGGTTATTTATACAGCGGATCCGTTAATTAACCAAAGTTAAGAAAAGATAAAAATTCAGAATATAAATTGTAGTTTTGTTTCAAGGATTGGTTCTAATTTCCGTTGGTGGATGTGTGTTTGCAACCAAGGTTTGTTTTCTTGATAAATTTCGAGTTTAATTGATTTTGTTTGCTAGTTTAATTTCTTTCATAGTTTAGATCATTACAAATGAAAACCCCCCAATTGCATAACGTATAGCATAAAAATATGAACTAAATCTTCCTTGTGGGATCGACCCCTTGCTTGCTCTATACTATCTTGTGTGTTGTGTTTTAAGCTAGGGTAATTAATTTGTACGACCACGACATCGCAACAAGACACCTATTTGAGCTTAGTAACTCGAGTTGCAAATACTGATATATGGATAGTGCAATGTTTGATACCTTTAAACGTTTCTCCTTAACCCATGTAATAAGCACTAAGCCAATAACTTCTAAGTTAGTTGACTTTAGGGTATTAGGTGTTAAAACACCCCTTTGAGATTAATTGCATAGCTTAGAGAAGCTACCAAACCAAACTTTTCTATGTTTTTATTTATTTAATTAATTACATTTATTGATTACTACTTAAAAGCGTATTTTTATCAAGGTTTTATATCATCATTTTTGCACTTGAAATATCAATAACTCCTAAACTAAAGCATGTTTTATAATAATATATCTAATAATATAAGATACCTTTAATTTATGGTAAATATTCATTTTAAATGCAGGCCTATCACATAAATGAAAGGATTGATTGATGAATGTAAGAACTGAAATTGAACGGACAAAGAGATGGCCAAACTTGGAAAAGAGATGTTGGTGCACTCCAAATCGAAACACTATCCGGTAATTGGGTTATATCTGGAGCTATAGATCTTTGATTTAGGTCTACTTTATATAGATAGAAAGGTAAGACATAGGACTACAGCTTTCATATAGAGCCTAAGATCTCAAAATTGCATTTTCAAGTCCAAATTAAAGCAATAAAGAAGTCTGAATCTGTCCTCCAGCTCGAGCACTGTTCAGTATTTAGGTCATATCTGGAGTTTTAGGAGTCAAAATGATCTGAATTTTTTACAAAAGAAAGCTGAGATAATTTTTTATAACTTTCATGTTCAAGTGGTCTCAATTGTGATGTTATCAATGACGTTTTGGGCAGATAAGGATTGTCACCAAGTCAAGAGTTGGCCACCCACTCATCAATTAGTCAACA
The DNA here is from genome assembly GCA_026413675.1 of Populus pruinosa. Lineage (NCBI taxonomy): Eukaryota > Viridiplantae > Streptophyta > Magnoliopsida > Malpighiales > Salicaceae > Populus > Populus pruinosa. The sequence goes on along the minus strand of CM048592.1, from coordinate 27,179,150 downwards.
AAGCAATAGTTCTTAATTTTGGCATATAAAAGGAGGCATTTGCCATGCATTTAGACATCTTAGTTTTTAGATCAAGATCATGCTCTTGCTTTTTTTCTTTGTATTTTTGTAATGCTTAAGTTCTGCTTTCATTAATATCAAGTTTATGCCTTTCAATTCCTTTCCTTTACTTAGTTAACTTTTATCTTATTTACGTTCTTATTTTGTTTATTTATGTTTCTCTCTTTTTTTATGTTTAGCTAAGTTTATTATGTCAAAGTGAAAAGGTTACACTAATGGTGTAAGAATATGTGTAGTGTAAACTTACACTACACATATTCTTACAAGTACAATATCTTTTTGTAATTTTCTTGAATCTGATTTGGGTTCATAGCTGGAAAATTTCTTGGCTATTCATCGATCTCCAAGTTTGTAAATTCTGCATGGAAATGTAATGTCAATTTCTCTATGCACGACTCTGGCTGGCTCATATTCAAGTTTGCTTCTGAATTGGATATGATTGAAGAGCTAAATGGAGGGCCATACTCAATCTATGGACAATTATTGATTTAAAAACTCATGCCTGATTATTTTGATTTTAACACCTCTAATATGGTTAGGATGCCATTTTGGGTTTGCTTTCCCAACCTTCCCCTTCAGTGCTAGTCCCCATTATGTCTCTCTAAGCTGGCCAGTGTGATTGGGAAACCAGTGCATGTCGATTCTCCAACATCCTCCATGACTCGACTTTCCTATGCCCGTGTGTTGATTGAGATTGACTTACTTGCTAAATAACCATCATCGATTGATATGACTCTCCCGAATGGTTTTTCCAAAGCACAAGAAGTGGTATATGAATCCCTATCCAAATTTTGCAAGCAGTGCAAAACATTAGGACACTTCACTTCAACATGCAACTCAGCTTTTAAGCATAAACGAAAAAAGCATCCCCCAACACCTGCTGCTCCCTCTAGATGCTCTAATCCCTCAGTTGACACTGAAGCTGTTGAAAAGCAATCACCTAGGGAGGAACCTCATGGTGAACCATCGATTGACCCAATGGAAGCTGAGGCAGTTATAGTTGTCGACAAGGGTCCAGGATGTTCTGTGCACAGTGGGAAAAGTTAGTTCCGTATCCAGGATCCCCTGAAGTTTCTTCTGGCTCTCCTCAAGTTATTCGTGTATCAGAAGCTTGCTATGAAGCCGCCACAGCATCCTCTCCCAAGAGACAATACTTGACCAAAAGTAAAGCTGCCTCTATCATCGGACGATCAGGGGTGCCATTAAGAAGGTGTGGCAGACCTTCAAACACCTCCTCTTCGGCTGACTCTAGGATTCAGGGCAGCACCTCCTCTTCCTCCCTTTGAATTATATGCTCTTGTGGACTTAGGCCAAGGAATATATCCTTATGTCTACTCTAGGTTAACTTCATTTTTTATTGTTTGTTGCCTCTTAGGCCTATCTTATAGTTGGTACAACTTTTTACTGGTTAGGACTGTTTGTTGAATTTTCTAGCCTCTTTTTGTTGGCTTCTTACTTCTGTTTTTGCAATTGGTTTGCATGCTTAGTGGCTGCTGGTCGAGTTTGGTAGAAGCCCTGTCATGAGGTCTTATTGCTTGCTACTATTTATTATTATTTGGCATGTTGTTGTCTAGATATGCTCATTCCCTCACTGGTTGAGTTGGTTTGAAGCTGTTTGCTGTTGCTTTTTTGCTTCAGAATAGGAGACTAATTTTCTAATCCTGGTGTGCCCTTTTAAGGTGCTTGCATTGGATGACCTTTGCTCTTGGTTGGACGTCTATCGATCCAGGCTTTGGCTTCACTTGTCTCCTACTGATTGCTCCCCTACTGGTTGTTGTCGCCTTAAGCATGGTTCATGTTTATTAGCTTTTTGTGTCTTTTGCTGCAGGGCCATCTTGTTAGGCCCTCTCTTAGGTTTTTCCTTGCATGAGGGATGTTTATGCCATTTGAATATGGGATCATGTTCCCTTGTTTCAGTCTTTTGGGAGCATGTTCCCTTTGTCTATTTAGCTTTGTTATTATGCCTACTATGGTGTATGTACTTTTCTACTGGTTTCCAGCTTGTATCGCAAGCTTGTCTTGCTATTTTTTGATCTATACAATTCTTACATTTGATAAAAAAAAAGTATAGTGTAAACTGAAGATGGACTTTAATGTTTTATTTTAACATGTTTTATATTTGTTATCTTGTTCACTCTTTAATATTTTGCTTGTTAAATGACTAATCTTGATTTATATTATATAACACTTGGTACAACAAATGCTTGGCACTTTCATAGCCCATACTGTATGGTATAACTAACACCTTAGCTATGAAAGGGACTTGATGTGTTGTTAACATAAGTTATAATCATGAATATTTGATGAAATCTACAAGTATTAGCATTAATTGAATAAGATTACTAATATAATCATGTTAACAATCTATAATCTGATTGGAACCTCCTTTATGTGTGGTTTCTAATTGAATAATAAGAGTTTATACTATACTTATTTGACATAGCATTAGTGGAACCTCTAACCTTGACATTTGTTATTATCATTGTTTAATCCTTATGTTAAGATTCTATCTCAAAGTTCTCATCTTCATCTTCTTCTTCTTCATCTCTTTCTTTATTATTATTATTACTATTACTTCTTCTACTATTATTATTATTGTTATTGTTGTTATTGTTATTATTATTATATAATAATCATTTATAGTTTATACAATTAACCTCCATGTGGTTTGACCTTGGTCTTGCCGAGTTATTTATTACTTCAACACTCCTACACTTGGAAGAAGACATCAATCTTTTAGTTGTGTCATTTATAACCATTATTTTTTTTGGCAAATTATATACTATCCATTTTCCTTAGTTGTTATCTTTAACAACAGAACATAGATAATGTAATAACCCAATATACAATCTACAATCATATGTTAAAGTGTGTGTGTGAAAATGAAGGTTTATGAATACTTGTTTACTATGTATATGAGCATAATCAATGATAATAATATAAGAGTTTATAAACCTGAATATTTCAAGAAGTATTCTCATAGAACTTGTTAAGAATGTTTAATAAGATGTGTCTCAGGAGTAACTTAAACAAAAAAACTCATTTATTATGTCATCCTAGTATTAATAGTTTTGCAAATAGTTTATGAAATAGAAAATATAGTTAGTTTTTTCTTATCAACTACTACCCTCTCTCCCCAACCAAAACTAAAAACTAGACATTGTTCTCGATGTCATAAAGTAGAAAAATAGAGTATAGAAGACATCACGTAAAACAACGAATATTGATAAACATGAAACACACTTAAACAAATATAAGAAATAATAAAACACAAATATTATGCTATTAATAAAACCAAAAGACATAAATTTTTACAACTAAAGCTTAAATTGTAGTTTTGATTGTGGCTCACATCTTCATTTGGTTTTACATCCAAGAACTGCTTAAACGCACTTTATAGGTCGAGGATAAGCTTCCCATCCAGTTTTCTTAAAAACTGACAAATAGGGTCTTTTTTAGTTAGATTCCCAAAACTAAGTTGATAATATTTGTTATGAAATAGGGTTATAAATCATGAATTGCTCGATGCATATCTCCATTAGGATGCATCTCAAAAGTCAATGGAAGATTATCTAAAGATTCCTTATGCTATGAAATAAATCCCAACTTTTGACAATTTTCACTAGTTTTGTTGAACACATGTGTGTCTTTGAACATGGTGGACCAATAGAATCCATATTTTAATATTTTTACAGATGTTTTTTAACGAGAAATGACTCCAACATGCCTCAAAATGATAAAGTTTAATGACACTAATTACCTCATTGTTTGAAATGTATCTTTAAAATATTTGATTAGAAAAATATTTGAATAAGTAAGGGTCATCCTAATAAAAAAATTTCACTTCATTCAAAAACTTTCCTTTGTCTTTGTACTCTAGTGAGCTAGCAAAAATTCTAAAGCAAGAAAAATGATATTTTTAGCAAACTAAGGCATTGAACTAAGAGAAAATAAAGATTCATCAGGAAAGTAATCATCGATTGGAGTCATGTTAGATGTTGAGTCCATTGTCAATTTTGACAAATGATCCGTGACAATATTTTTTGTGTCTTTTTCGTCCTTGATTTCTTTCTGTTTGAAAGTTTCAAAGATTTCAGAATCATGATTGACTTCTCTTTGTTTGGTCATGGCATAAGAAAATGAACGTACTGGCGGGAAATCAATCTTTTCTTTGCAATATTCAGATTCAACCCCTTCCTTACCCTTAGAGATTGACTCATCATCTTTTTCATAAGGTTCAAGAATGGGTTTTTCAATAACCTTACCACTATGAAGAGTGATGACTGATTTAACTTGATCCATGTGTTAACTTCCAAAACTACTTGTATTTGCATTGTATTGCCCCTTGAGATTTTTTTGTGGTTAAGATGGAAACTTACCTTTCTCTTGAAAGCTAAGAGCAGATGTGAACTTTACAAGATTATCTTTAAAATCTATCATGCTTTGAGTAAGTTGAGTATTGATCGTCTCTTGTTTTTCAATGAATGCATGCAATGCTTCCTCAAGATTTCTTCTAGGAGGTGGAGCATAAGGAAGCGCATATCCATAAGAATTTTGGAAATTATAGTGAGTTTGAAATGGTGGCTATGAAGTTTGTGCATTATTGTTATCACTCTTTCAATTGAAATTTAGGTGATTTCTCCAACTAGGGTTGTATGTTTACGAGTACAGGTTATGATTAAACCTTTGAAAACTGTTTAAAGCATCGACTTGTTCATTGGTTTCACATTTTGACAGACAATGTCGTGAATAGTTTTTAATTGACCACTTTTTTTAATTCTAGTGCATTGACTTTTCTAGCTAAAAATGCAAACTTAGCTTGAAGGTCATGATTTTTTCTAAGGTTGTACATACCTCAACTAGATGTATGAAGTTGGGTTTCATGTGATGCCTCCTAAATGTCTATAGTGTCCTAATTTTAAGCATTTTTAGCTAGTAAGTCTAGGTACTCCATTACTTCATTAGGGTCTTTATTTTTAAAAGTTTCATTGTACATGATTAAACCATTTGCCTATCTCTAGGTGTTAACCCTTTATAAAAATGTGAAATCAATCTCCATATTTCAAAACCATGATGAGGGCAAGTATTAAGCAAGTCTTGATACCTATCCCAACATTGGTAAAATATTTCTCCTAGTTTTTGAGTGAAAGTGATGATTTGTCTTTTGAAAGAATTTGTTCTGTGAGATGGAAAAACTTCTTTAAAAATTATTATTGTATTTCATCCTAAGCATGAATGGATCCTGGTCTTAAATTTTATAGCCATGTTTTAGCTTTATCTTTTAATGAAAAAGAAAAAAGTTTTAATCTAATGGTGTTCATACTATAATTTAAGTCATTATAGGTGTTAAGACCTCCTCAAATTTTCTTAAATGCAAGTATAGATTTTATAAATCTAAGCCATAAAAAGAAGGAAGAAGTTGAATAATGTCTGATTTAAAATTAAAATGAAATGCATCTAGAGGAAAAACTATGCATAAAGGTACCTTTGTTCATGTTGGATTCATGTCATCTGTAAGTGTTCTAACACGGTTATTCTCATTATTCTCATTATGAAGTGACTGGTTGTCTTCTTTAGCCATATTTGTTTTGAAAATGATAAGGATACCTTACAAAGTCTACTACTTAATATACGTGAGCAAACTCTCATGCACGTGTAAAAGAAAGAATAAAAGGAAGAAGAAAACAAAAGAAAAAGAAACAAAACAAAACAATAGTTAGATAAAATGAAAAGTGAAAAGAGAAAATAAAATAAAAACTATAATTTGTATAAGAATTTACCTCCCTGGTAATGACACCAAAAACATGACACGATAAAAAAATTGATGTCTTCTTCCAAGTGTAAGAGTGTAGAAGGAATAAATAACTTGGCAAAACCAGGATCGAATCATAGGGAGATTAATTGTATAAATTATAAACAACAATAATACAAGAAGAAGAAGAAGAAAAAGAAGAAGAAGAACAACAACAACAATAATAATAGTAATAATAAAGAAGAAAAAGAAGGAGAAGGAGAAGTTGATGAGAACTTTGAGATGGAAGATCAATATGTGGATCAAAAAATGATATAAACAAATGTTAAGATTAGAGGATCCACTAAAGGTATTTGAAACAAGTATAGTATAAACTCTTTTTACTACTCAAATAAAAACCACAATAAAGAAGGTTCTAATCAGATTATAAGTTGTTAACATGATTACATTAGTTATCTTATTCGAATAATGCCAATACTTGTAAATATTGCCATGTATTCATGATTATAACTTATGTTAACAACAAATCAAGTTCCTTTCATAGCACAAGTGTTGGTTATACCATACAGTTGTGCTATGAAAGTGCCAAGTATTTGTTGTACCAAGTGTTAAATAACATAAATCTAGACTAACCATTTAACAAGCAAAGTCTTAAGAGTAAACAAGATAATAAATACAAAACATGTTAGTATCAAACATTAAAGTCCATGTTAAGTTTACACTATACTTATTCTTACACCATTAGTGTAACCTTTTCACCTTGACATAATAAACTTAACTAAACATAATGAAAGAGAGAAATATAAATAAACAAGATAAGATCATAAATAAGATGAAAGTTAATTAAGTAAGGAAAGGAATTGAAAGACATAAATAATATATTAATGAAAGCAAAACTTAAGCATTGCAAAAATATAAAGAGAGAAAGCAAGAGCATGATCTTGATCTGGAAATCAAGATGCCTAAATGTGTGGTAAAATTAAGAACTATTGATTTAATGACTAATTAATGAGTGGGTGGCCAACTTTTGACTTGGTGACAATCCTTATCTATCAAAAATATCATTGATAACATCAGAATTTGAACCAACCTTATGAAAATTTTAGGAAATTATCTCATCTTTCCAAAAGAAAAAATTGAGGCCATTTGGACTTTTAGAACTCAAGATATGGGTTTAACACTAAACAGTGTCTAGGCTATAGGACAGATTCAAACTTCTATGTTGTTGCTAAGGTTTAGACTTCCAAATAGCAAAATTGAGTCTTGTCTTCCATATGAAAGTGTTAGGCCTATATCTTAGCTTTCCATCCATATAAAGCATACTTAAATCCATTTTTACAGCTTCAATTATGATCCAATTACTGGTTAGTACTTAAAAGTGCATTTCTATCAAGGTTTTATATCATCATTTTGCACTTGAAGTATCAATAACTCCTTAACTAAAATATATTTTATAATAACATATATAATAATGTAAGATACCTTTAATTTATAGTAAATGTTCATGTTAAATATAGGCCTATCACATAAATGAAAGGATTGATTGATGAGTTTAAGAACTAAAATTGAAAGGATAAAGAGATGGCCAAACTTTGAAAAAAAATATTGGTGCAGTCCAACCGGTACATTGTTTGTTAATTGAGTCATATAAATTAAGTCTAATTTATATGGATGAAAAGGTAAGACATAGGCCTACAACTTTCATGTACAGCCTAAAATTTTAAAAGGTTATTTTTAAGTCCAAATTATAATAACAATGAAAAAGTCCAAATCTATCTTACAGCCCGAATACTATTTAGTGTTTGGCCAGTATCTAGAATTCTAGAAGTCCAAATAACCTTTATTTTTTTCTTAGAAACGTAAGACAATTTCCTACAACTTTCATGTTTTCAAGTGGTTCCAATTATAATGTTATCGATGATGTTTTAGGCAAAAAAAAGAAGATAAGGATTGTTACCAAGTCAAGAGTTGGTCACCCACTCATCAATTAGTCATCAAATCAATATTTTCCAATTTTAGCCTATAAAAGAAGGCATTTGTCATGCATTTAGTCATCTTGGTTTTCATATCAAGATCATGCTCTTGCTTTCTCTCTTTATATTTTTGTAATGTTTAGGTTTTGTTTTTATTAATATCAAGTTTATGCCTTTTATTTCCTTTCCTTTACTTAGTTAAATTTTATCTTATTTACGTTCTTATTTTGTTTATTTATTTTTGTTTCTTTCATTATGTTTAGTTAAGTTTATTATGTCAAGGTGAAAAGGTTAAACTAATGGTGTAAGAATAAATATATTGTAAACTTAACATGGACTTTAATGTTTGATGCTAACATATTTTATATTTGTTATCTTATTTGCTCTTTAATACTTTGCTTGTTAAATGACTAATCTAGATTTATGTTGTATAACACTTGGTATAATAAATACTTGACACTTTCATAGCCCATACTGTATGATGTAACCGACACCTGTGTTATAAAAGGAACTTGATTTGGTGTTAACATAAGTTATAATCATAAATATCTAATAACATTTACAAGTAATAGTATTAATTGAATAAGATAACTAATGTAATCATATTAACAATTTATAATATAATTGGAACCTCCTTTGTGTTTGGTTTCCAATTAAATAATAAGAGTATATACTATACTTATTTGGCATACCATTAGTAGATCCTCTAACCTTAACATTTGTTGTTATCATTGTTTAATTCTTACGTTAATCTTCCATCTCAAAGTTCTCATCAACTTCTTCTTTTTCTTTTTCTTTACTACTACTACTACTACTACTATTACTATTATTATTATTGTTATTGTTATTATTATTGTTATTGTTGTATTATTGTTATTTATAATTTATATAATAAACCTCCCTGTGGTTCGATGATTAGTACTTAAAAGTGCATTTTTATCATGGTTTTATATCATCATTTTGCACTTGAAGTATCAATAACTCCTTAACTAAAGCATGTTTTATAATAATATATCTAATAATATAAGATACCTTTAATTTATGGTAAATATTAATTTTAAATGTAGGCCTATCACATAAATGAAAGGATTGATTGATGACTTTAAGAACTTAAATTACAAGGATAAAGAGATGGTCAAACTTAGAAAAGAGATGTCGGTGCAATCCAAACCGGTACACTGTTCGGTAATTGGGTCATATCTGGAGTTATAGATCTCAGATTTAGGTGTAATTTATATGGATGGAAAGGTAAGACATAGGCCTACAACTTTCATATGGAGCCCAAGATCTAAAAAGGCCATCTTCAAGTCCAAATTGTAGCAACAACAAAGAAGCCCAAATCTGTCTTCCAGCCCGAGCACTGTTCTGTATTTTGGCCATCTCTGGAGTTCTAGAAGTCCAAATGAGCTGAATTGTTTACACAAGAAAGCTGAGACAATTGCCTACAACTTTCATGTTTTCGACTAGCTCCAATTGTGACATTAGCAATGATGTTTTGGGCAGACAAGAGAAGATAAGGATTGTCACCAAGTCAAGAGTTAGCCACCCACTTATCAATTAGCCATCAAATCAATAGTTTCCAATTTTGGCCTATAAAAGGAGGCATTTGCCATGCATTTAGGCATCTTGGTGTCTAGATCAAGATCATGCTCTTCCTTTCTTTCTCTCTTTGTATTTTTTGTAATATTTATGCTTTGCTTTCATTAATATCAAGTTTATGCCTTTCATTTCCTTTCCTTTACTTAGTTAACTTTTATGTTCTTATTTTGTTTATCTATTTTTCTTTCTTTCATTATGTCTAGCTAAGTTAATTATGTCAAGGTGAAAAGGTTGCACTAATGGTATAAGAATAAGTATAATGTAAACTTAATATGAACTTTAACGTTTGATACTAACATGTTTTATATTTGTTATCTTGTCCACTCTTTAATACTTTGCTTGTTAAATGACTAATCTTGATTTATGTTGTATAACACTTGGTACAACAAATGCTTGGCACTTTCATAGTTCATATTGTATGGTATAACCGACACCTGAGCTATGAAAGGAACTTGATTTGTTGTTAACATAAGTTATAATCATGAATGCTTGACGAGATTTACAAGTATTAGCATTAATCAAATAAGATGACTAATGTAATCATGTTAACAATTTATAATCAAATTGGAACCTCATTTGGTGTGGTTTCCAATTTTTTATACTATACTTGTTTGACAAACCATTAGTGGAACCTCTAACCTTGACATTTGTTCTTATCATTGTTTAATCTTTACATTAATATTTCATCTCGAAGTTCTCATCATCTTCTTCTTCTCCTTCTCCTTCTTTATTATTATTATTATTATTACTACTAGTAGTACTACTACTACTACTAGTATTATTATTATTATTATTATTATTATTATTATTATTATTGTTATTGTTGTTGTTGTTGTTGTTGTTGTTGTTGTTGTTACTATTGTTGTTGTTTATAGTTGTTGTTTATAATTTGTGCAATTAACCTCCCGGGTTATTTATTACTTCGACACTCCTACACTTGGGAGAAGACACCAACCTTTTTGTCGTGTCATTCGACCTCAATCTTATCAGGCTATTTATTACTTCAACACTCCTGCACTTAGGAAAAGACATTAATCTTTTAGTTGTGTTAAGTTTTTGGCGCCGTTGTCAAGGAGGTAAGTTCTTGTACAAATTATAGTATTTCTTTTTCTTTGTTCACTCTTTTAGTATCTAACTTTGTTTCTTTTGTTTTATTTCTTCTTCTTTTGTTTTCTTTTTCCTTTTATTCTATTCCTATTGTCATAACCTAATTCTGGGTTATTCCCCAAAATCCACTTTTTAAAAAAATTAAAAAATAAAAAAAATAAAATAAAGGTTGGCAATGTGGAGAAAGCTTGCAAAAATAGACAAAAATAAACCTATAATTTTGGAAGGAATTTCAAGACCTAATTGTACCCTATTATGCCCAAAAATAGAAAAATGCAAATTCAAAGGTCAAATTAAATGAGCATTGGACGAATTTGCATAAAAATTAAGTCCAATGATATAATTAAATTTTTAATAGGCCAATTTGATTTAATCATGAGTCAAATTGAATTTTAATTATGTCAAGAATTAATTTAGGTTCAATTGAAGGATTTAATTAAGTGCAAGGACTTAATTATACTTTAAATGGGTCAAATTAAATTTATTTGGGCCTTAATTGGTGAAAAACTTAAGTTTGGGAGTCTAATTTGGGCTTAATTGAGAAGATTGAAATTTTAAGAAACCAAATTTAATTTTTACAAAGTTAATTAAGTGAAATCAAGGGTCAAATTGAAGAAATGGAAAGTTTAATGGTCAATTAGGGGTGAAATTGCATAAATCCGAGACCAAGGACTATAATGAAAAAGGCGTATAAATTCGAGGCTGAAGTTGAAGTTTTATGAGTTAGAAAAGAAGAGGGTTACTATTCATCATCTTTCCCGAATGCTGCCAGAGTAGCAACGTTCCCGGTGCATTTTCTATCTTGTTTGGCCACCAAATCCGACAACGCATGCACCAACATGTCCACCTACAACCCCTCTAGCCTCATGAATTGTCCGATCGGGTTTATAAGATTTAAAACGGCTCCGTTGGTCGGCCTAAAGTGGCCACCTCGGGCAGCCTGCAGCCTGAGATTTGTCAAATTTGGCAGTTCGAGGTGCACACTTTGAGCCAACGGCCTGAATTCCTTTAGTCGAATTAAGGGCTGAGAATTTTCCCACATTGAAGACGAGATTACCCTCTTTCCATCCCTATAAATATGACCAAATTTCATGCTTAGAGGGAGGAGAACATCGAACCTAAAGTTGGCTGAAAATCAACTTTTCTGCCCATTTTTCCTGCAACCAGCCCTCTCTTTTTCTTTCTTCCTCTACCATCCTCTACAACTGCAGCCACCGGCCATGCCGTCGTCCTCCACCAGACCGCCAACTCTCTAATGCCAAGTAAACCTCCTTACTTAATTCTCTTCTCCGATCACCCCTCCCCCCTCCCTGTCATGGTTGCTGCATGCAAATTCTGCATGCAGCAGCTAATTAATTAGCTATTGGGCCGGACCAATTAAGACCCAACCCACGTGGTTGGGCCCAGCCTAGCCCAAACAAAAAATCTTGGGCCAACATCAGCCCGCCCATTTTGGGTCGATTTTGACCCACTTTTCATGGGCGTAGCCCGACCCAGCCCATATGTTTTAATATTTAATTATATTATATTAATATAAAAGAAACAAAAAAATTCAAAAAAATTCAAAAAATCATTTTAAAAAATTTCTGATTTTCTTAAATATTTTTCTACAAAGTTTGCTTAATATTGGGTTGTATACTTACCTGCTAAGATACAAGTTCGGTATTAAAATACCTGATTTTCACTAAAATGTTAAAGATCATTTAAAAAAAATTGTGATTTTCTTAAATATGTTTCTATCGGGTTTGCTTAATATTGGCTTGTATACTTACGTTGTAAGATACAAATCTAGTATTAAAATACTCGATTTTCTCTAAAATATTCAAAAAAACAAAAAAATTAAAAACCAATTATTTATTTGCATACAGTCAAGTCCTAAATAATTTTCTATGTTTTTTCAATAAACAAATTTACATCTTTCTCACGATTTAAAAATCCAAAAAATGGATATCATAACTAGTTTAGGATTATCCGTTAAGGTTTGACCAAAATATCAAAAACCTTTTTTTTTCTTTTTTAACCCTTTTTTTTAGGATTAAGATGTAGACTTTAATATTTGTGGGGTGTAAAATCACATAATAAAGTACACCCTCGGGTAGTAAAGATACAAGGTGTAAATAAAGGCAATTTTAAAATTTGGACTTTAGAATGGTTAGGATTTAACCCAATAAGATAGAGACTCCCTCATGAAGGGAGATTTGCCTTGAACCTTAGAAAAGACCAACGAATAAAAATTTAACCTAGAAAAATAATCAAACAACAATGCAGCTTACCTTAAGTAGGGTGCACTGGGTGATGCGTCTTCCCCTTGCATAACTAGTCCCTTACTCAGACTCTCGCAGACCATAGGTTCCTAGTGACCATAATACTAAGTGGTGACTCCAAAGAACCAAGCAAAACATAAATAATAACAATAAAAAGATCGTTAGCCGATGTGGCGCGGATTTTCTGACGTGCGACAGAATGGCGACTCCACTAGGGCCGCCTTGTTTGGTCGGACTAAGCTTTGTTTGTTTGTTTGTTTGATTGTTTGATTACTTGTTTTTGTTTATTTAAACTTTACTGTTTCAACGCATTGTATTTCCTGTTCATACATAAATACATGCATTTTTTAATTTTGCAAGGACACCCAATTCTAGGATAGGTGGGGAGTAGCGGTCTGCCTCATGACTTTCAGTCGAGTTTTAGATTCGTGAAACATCCAACTATGAGCTGAGTGTTTACTCGATAATGGTGATCACACTATGCCCCAACCATTCCTTGTAAACCCCTACACTACCTTCATGTGAGGTGGTGACTAGGCAATTCATAGACCCTTTTAAGACTAGGTAGAAAGTCTACCTATCATGTAATGACCTAGAACCTTCCTTTAGAGCATGATCTCCCTATATATTCATTTTGCATGGATTTGTTTCCATTCATATGCCTTTGCATCCATACATATACATCCATCCATTGTAAATAACATATACACTTGCATCGGGCCAAAATATAGGTCCCTAAATAGCCTACAACACCCGACTCCAAGCAAGAAACATGGAAGATGAAGAGCGTGCTCACCATGATGCCCATTTCCAAGAACAGTTAGAGTCTTTGAAAGTAAGCATAGCTCGCCTTACTAGCTTACTTGAAACAAACACTTAGAAATGCCTCTAGTAAAGGTCCTTCCAATCGGCCAACTCAGCCTTCAACAATAGCTCAAGCTGAAGAAATAATGAGTGGGCATGGTCAAGAACCTCCAACATTTGCGCACTTAATGCCATCAGCACCAGCCCCTACAATCCTAGATCCATTTGCCAATGAGTCCCATAAGACTAAGTCATCTAATGACATTGACCAAGCTGAGATGGCGGCATTGGAAGCTCCGATTAGAGCCATTGAAAGGGTAGACTTGTATGATCCAGTACGAGCGGCACAAATGTGGTTGTCCCAAAGAAGTTTCATGTTCCTAAATTTATCAAATACATTGGAACACAATGCCCTATGACTCATCTCAAATCCTACTGCAATAAAATGGCAGAATTAGTACATGATGAAAAACTACTAATGCACTTTTTCCAAGATAGCTTAGGTGGGGCAGCATTGAACTGGTATGTGAAATTGGACAACACAAGGATCCGAAAATAGAAAGACCTCATAAATGCCTTCTTCAAGCAATACAAATACAACATGGATATTGCTCTTGATAGAACCAGTCTGTCGAACTTGGAGAAAGGAGATAAGGAAAGCATTAGGGAATATGCTCAAAGGTGGAGAAACCTAGCTGCTCAAGTACATCCTTCGCTTTTAGATAAAGAGATGGTCACTCTGTTTGCCAACACACTCAAGGCCCCCTGTTACGAGCATGTAATGGGTAGTTTGACCTAGCATTGTGGTAGTAGCTGAGCACATAGAACAAGGAGTAAAGAGTGGTAGAATCTCTACACTTGTGGATAAAAGGGGTTTTGAAAGGAAAGAAGTTGACTCATATCATAGTCCATCCTTTTCATCCCAAATCACCAACATCAATCTCGTCTTTTCTATAAAACCTAAGCCTTAAACAAAACACCAAAGAGCCTAAGAACAACTATTTTCATTATCGCTGCCCTTAAATGAGATGTACCAAAAGCTACTAAGTGTCTGGTATATAGCTCCAGAACCCTTGACACCTCTAAAACAACCTTACCCTAATTGGTATAAGCCTGACCTCACTTATGAATACCATGCTGGCATCGCGGGACATGACATTCATACTTGTAGTGCCTTTAAGAAGAGGCTTGTCCATTTGATTAAAGCTGGATGCATAACCCTCGATGGGACTCCAAACGTGAAGCATGAGTAGGGTGTGGAGAAAGCAGTTTGAATTCTTGAGGATAAAGAAAAAGTTCTATCGCAAGATAGGAGGATGGCGTCTGCCCCTAATAATTGCCTCCGTTTGATCATGTCTATAAAGTTATTTTTGTCATATTTTAGTCTTGTTGGCAAATTAGCTCATGATGCCACCAGACTTTCCTTGTCAAGCGAGCCTTTCTTGTTAATAAGATCATGTGTTTTTTTATGTTTATGACATGCCTTTATCATTTCATGTAAATAACACGTTGAGCATAAAACCATTACACTGAGATTTTTTAGGAATTCAAAGTTTAGTACAAAAACAGAAATCATGTTGGTGTTTGTCCAAAATAAACAAGTTCTGAAAATTCAGGTGATTTCTTAAAGAGGTAACCATACACCTAGAAAACCTGAAAAAGAAAAAAAAAATCATGAAGTGACTCTAAAGCTGAGTTTCAGTTGAATGAATAATGAGAAATCACTTTGCATATTCGCATGAAAACAAGGCTTCCCGATCTTAAAGACATGTATTTGAGATGAAGGAAGGTCATCTTTGACAATCCTTTTCACAAGGCTAAAATATATCCTTTGCAGTCCCCTTTTGAGCCTAGTAATGTTTTTTTTGGAAATAACCTTGACTAGGATCATACCCTACACTAGGCGGCAAGTGTCAAAAATCTTTAATGATTAAAAATGCCTAAATAACTCTTAGGGGCATAAAAACAAATTCACAATCATTGAAGGTGCCCATACAAAGTTAGGGGGCATAAAAAAAATCCAAAGGATCCAAAAATTTCAAACATAAAAAGGGCCAATGCAATGATGCTTGACCAAATGAAGAAAACAAAAACAAAGAGAAAGAGCCCAAGCCCAACACTAGGGGGCACCATGGACCATTTTACAAATCAATTCCAAGGTCTAGAAATGTATGAACAAAAAGTTTGGGATATAAGCACTAGTGATCCTTAGTCGTAAAGTCTCTTAAACATCTTTTGAGCCTACAAATATCCTTTTCTTCATAACCAATACCCCAAGCCTACATTACGTGCCTAATCAAGCCCTTTCTAATCAAAGGCAAGCAATTTAGATCAGTAGGCAGTGCTTTCTCATGCGAACCAAATCATTATTCATGCAAATAAAATGAATGCTTTAAACAATGGTTCTCAATAACCCTCAAATTGAAATTTAAACCTTTTGTGACCAATCAAATGTCACTTCATAATTTTTACCAAAATCAAAACTAAAAGTTTCATCACTTCTAAAAACCTCTCCATAGGAATCACTTCAATTTCTTTAGAATGAGTTTGCTTTGAATCGATGTCAAAATGATTTTTATGTCTAGAATAGCATTGAAATTCCAAAACTTCTACATGAAAACAACTCCTTGGCAAAGACCAAACCTTTATATAGCCTCATCCCTAAACCCAAATTAAACTCTTGGGGGCATGATCAAGCTAGGGAGCAATAAAAAACGCATGGTAGGGTTGGCTCCATGATTCCCTTTTCTAAGAAGAATGCCAAGCAAAATGGGCAACCATTAAGGTAAAGGGTAGATGACAAAGAAGTATGATGACATCAAGTCCTTCTGACACGACCAAAAGATTGATGTCTTCTCCTAAGTGCAAGAGTGTCAAAGTAATAAATAACCCGGCAAGACCGGGGTCGAACCACAGGGAGGTTAATTGTATAAATTATAAATAACAATAATACAACAACAACAACAACAATAATAACAATAACTACAACAACAACAACAACAATAATAATAATACTAGTAGTAGTAGTAGTAGTAGTAGTAGTAGTAGTAGTAGTAGTAGTAGTAGTAATAGTAAAGAAAGAGAAGAAGAAGAAGATGATGATGATGAGACCTTTGAGATGAAATATTAATGTAATAATTAAACAATGATAATAACAAATGTCAAGGTTAGAGATTCCACTAATGGTATATCAAACAAGTATAGTATAAACTCTTATTATTGAATTGGAAACCACAAACAAAGGAGGTTCCAATCAGATTATATATTGTTAACATGATTACATTAATCATCTTATTCAATTAATGCTAATACTTGTAAATCTCGTCAAGCATTCATGATTATAACTTATGTTAACAACAAATCAAGTTCCTTTCATAGCTCAGGTGTCGGTTATACCATACATTATGGGCTATGAAAGTGCCAAGCATTTGTTGTACCAAGTGTTATACAACATAAATCAAGATTAGTCATTTAACAAGCAAAGTATTAAAGAGTGAACAAAATAACAAATATAAAACATGTTAGTATCAAACATTAAAGTCCATATTAAGTTTACATTATACTTATTCTTACACCATTAGTGTAACCTTTTCACCTTGACATAATTAACTTAGCTAGACATAATGAAAGAAAGAAAAATAGATAAACAAAATAAGAATATAAAAGCTAACTAAGTAAAGGAAAGGAAATGAAAAGCATAAACTTAATATTAATAAAAGCAAAGCATAAACATTACAAAAAATACAAAGAGAGAAAGGAAGAGCATGATCTTGATCTGAACACCAAGATGCCTAAATGCATGGCAAATGCATCCTTTTATAGGCCAAAATTGGGAACTATTGATTTGATGACTAATTGATAAGTGGGTGGTCAACTTTTGACTTGGTGACAATCCTTATCTTCTCTTGTCTGCCCAAAACGTCATTGATAACGTCCAAATTGGAGCTAGGTGAAACCATGAAAGTTCTAGGCAATTGTCTCAGCTTTCTTCTGTAAAACATTCAGCTCATTTGGACTTCTAGAACTCCCGATATGGCCAAAATACCGAACAGTGCTGGGGCTGGAAGACAGATTCGGGCTTCTTTGTTGTTGATACAATTTGGACTTGCAAATAGCCTTTTTAGATCTTGGACTCCATATGAAAGTTGTAGGCCTATGTCTTACCTTTCCATCCATATAAATTGGACCTAAATCAGAGATATATAGCTCCAGATATGACCCAATTACCAAACAGTGTTCCGGTTTGGATTGCACCGACATCTCTTTTCTAAGTTTGGTCATCTCTTTATCCTTGCAATTTAAGTTCTTCAAGTCATCAATCAATCCTTTCATTTATGTGATAGGCCTGTATTAAAAATAGACATTTACCACAAATTATAGGTATCTTATATTATTAGATACATTATTATAAAACATATTTTAGTTAAGGAGTTATTGATACTTCAAGTGCAAAATGATGATATAAAACCATGATAAAAATGCACTTTTAAGTACTAATCACCTTCCTAGAGGTAAAAATCAAGATTTGACTTGAGTAAGCAAGAGTGAAAAGAGCCATTAAAGCTTACTACCAACACTCCAACTTTTGTGAAAAGAAAGACACCATGAAGAAATGGGGACCTATATTTCTCAGGTAAGTATACTTACATATTGATCATAATGCATTGCTTTCAACATTCTAAGATCGGTTTTACCATCCCTTAGGTAGTATGTTTTCTAACTCTACCTCATTTTGAGTGTGCCTTTGTGCCCTCACTTCTTTTTAAGTGCTCTTTTGAGCCACCATCCCTAAGGTAGCATGTTTTCTAACTTTACCTCATTATGAGTATGCCTTTGTGCCCTCACTTCCTTTTAAGTGCTCTTTTGAGCCACCATCTCCTAGGTAGCATGCTTTTTTAAACCCTACCTCATTTTGAGTGTGCCTTTATGCCCTCACTTCCTTTTATGTGCTCTTTTGAGCCACCATCTCTTACGTAGCGTGTTTTCTGACCCTACCTCATTTTGAGTGTGCCTTTGTGCCCTCACTTTCTTTTATGTGCTCTTTTGAGCCCTGACCTCTTAGGTAGTGTGCTTTCTAACCCTGCCTCATTTTGAGCGCACCTAAGAGCTCTCAACCACTTTAGGTAGTGTGTTTTCTAACCTTACCTACTTTTGAGTGCATCTTAGAGTCCTCGACCACCTATTAGGTAGTGTGTTTTCTAACCTTGCCTCCCTTTTAAGTGCGCCTTAGACCACTCGACCACCTTAGGTAGTGTGTTTTCTAACCCTGCCTCTTTTTTACTCCCTTTTTAGTGTGCCTTTGTGCCCTCACCTTTTAGATAGTGTGTTTCCCAACCCTACCTTCGTTTTTAGTGCGCTTTGGAGCCCTCACCTCTTAGGTAGTGTGTTTTCTAACCCTACCTCCCTTTTTAGTACGTCTTCGAGCCCTCACCTCTTAGGCAGTGTGTTTTCCAACCCTACCTCCCTTTTGAGTGCATCTTTAAGCACTCACCTCTTAGGTAGTGCGTTTTCTAACCTTACCTCCTTTCAAGTGTGCTTTTTAGCATTCGTTCCTTTTCAAGTCCTATCTCTTTTTGAATACTCTGTCAAGCTTCCATTGCTTGAATAGTGAACCTTCGAGTCCCATCATGTTGTCTCTTGAAGACATTTCATTGTTTTAACTTTGGCTGGTTACCCATCATAATCAAACCTCATTGAAAACCCTTTTCATCTTTTATTCGATGAAACCATCTTTTGAGAAATCTTTGCATTTCTCACCACCTTTGAAATCTTCTATTTAGGCCGGTTGCCCATTATAATGAAACCATCTTTTGAGAAATCCTTGCATTTCTCACCACCTTCAAAATCTTCCATTGAGGCCGGTTGCCATTACAATGAAACTATCTTTTGAGAAATCCTTGAATTTCTCAGCACCTTCAAAATCTTCCATTTAGGTCGGTTGCCCATGATAATGAAACCATCTTTTGAGTAATCTTTGAATTTCTTAGCACCTCCAAAATCTTCTATTTAGGCCGGTTGCCCATTATAATGACACCATCTTTTGAGAAATCCTTACATTTCTCACCACTTGCAAAGTCTTCCATCTAGGTTGGTGACCCCTTTTCAATAAAACTATTTTGAGAAATCATCGTAGTTTTCATCTCTTTGAAAATCTTCATATTTTTCACCCGGGCAGGTTGCCCATTACAACAAGGCCACTTTTGAAAAATCTTTGTATTTTTCACCATTTTGAAAAATCTTTGCATTTCTCACCACTTTGAGGAATCTTTGCATTTCTCACCACTTTGAAAAATCTTCGTGTTTTTCACCCGGGAAAGTTGCCCGTTATAACAAGATCACTTTTGAAAAATCTTTGTATTTTTCACCACTCTGAAAAATCTTTTCATTTCTCACCATTTTGAGGAATCTTCGCATTTCTCACCACTTTGAAAAATCTCTGTATTTTTCACCTCTTCAAACTTTGAGAAATCTTCACATTTCTCACCACTTTGAAAAATCTTTGTATTTTTCACCACTTTGAAACTTCTTCATGTTTTTCACCTAAGTAGGTCACCCATTACAATGACACCACCTCAAAAAAAATATTTCGCTGGGTAGGTCACCCATGACAATTTGACCATTTCAAAATCTTTGAATTTTCAAAAAACTCTTCCAGTTTTTACTCTGAGTACGCTTTCTAGCCCTCAAGAGGATTCATCATTTCTCAACAAGATGAGTCAATCATATCTCATCCTTTTTTTCAAATATTATCCTGATCAAATATTTTAAAGTTGCATTCTCAATAATGAGGTAAGTAATGTCATTAAATTTTATCACTCCGAGGTATGTAAGAGTCATTTTTGTCAAAAAAGACAATTGTAAAAATCTTAAAATATAGATTTTATTGGCCTACCATGTTCAAGGATTCACATGCATTCTGTAAAACCTATGAAAATTGTCAAAAGGTGGGATTTATTTCAAAACACAAAAAGTATTTAGATAATCTTCGATTGACTTTTAAGTCTCATTATAGTGGAGATAAGTATCGTACAATTCATGACTTATGAACCTATTTTTATAAAGAAAGTGCTTGGCATAGTCTTGGGAATCTAACTAAAAAAAAATTGTTTACTAGTTTTTGAGAAAACTGAATGGGAAGCCTATCCCTAACCTATAGAGGGTAAGCCATTCTTGGATGTAAAACCAAGGGAATATATGAGTCACAATCACAACTACCTACACATGCACATGTTTGTTTTTCAAAATAAATAAATAAATAAAAAGAAAAAGAGTGAGTGAGACTCCAACTGACCTACATATAGGTGGTTTGATTGCCTTTTAATTTCTCATTCATAATATCCACTCTTTCTTCCTTTCATTTCTATTAGAAGTGCGTAGAAATGGCAAGTTCCTCAAGTCATCATATAAGAAACATTTGTGTTTTTGGTGGATCTAGTCATGAAAAAGAAAAGTAGTTTATGGAATTAGCAATTCATCTTGGTCAAGTACTAGCTAATGGAAGGTGTGTCAATAACTATAATTTTAAGAGGTAGTCAAGTTTTGGGGGTTGTCCCCAAAGCTTTCGCACAAGGGGAAATCATTGGAAAAATAATTAGAGAGGAACTACATATCTCCACAATGTCTGCTTGAATGAATGCAATGTTTAACCATGTTGATGCTTTTATTACCTTACCAGGTGGTCTGGGCATATTGACACAACTAAAAGATTTATGTCTTCTCCCAAGTACAGGAGTGTCAAAGTAATATATAACTTGGCAAGATCAGGGTCAAACCATGTGGAGGTTAGTTGTACAAATTATAAACAACAATATAAACAACAACAACAACAACAATAATAGCAATAATACTAGTACTAATAAAATTTATCACTGTTTTGTGATTATTATTTCGACTTGGAATTGCTTCTATCGATTTTGAAACATAATCTACTACGACTAATATGTATAAGAAACCAAATGATGGAGGGAATGGACCCATGAAATCTATACCCTAGTAGTCAAAGATCCCATTGACAAGAATAGGATTTAAAGGCATTATGTGATGTTTCGAAATAGATCCCAACTTTTGACAATTCTCACAAGTCTTGCAGAATGCATGTGAGTCCTTTAACATGGTGGGCTAGTAAAATCAACTTTGTAAAATTTTTACACTTGTCTTTCTTGATGAGAAATGGCCCCCACATGCCTTAGAATGATAAAATTTAATGACACTACTTACCACATTATCAAGAATGCATCTTTGAAATATTTGATGATGACAATATTTGAATAAATAAGGGTCATTCCAATAAAAGTTCACTTCTTTCAAGAACTTTCTTTTATCTTGGGTACTCCAATGAGTTGGCAGGTGTCCTGAAACAAGAAAATTGACAATATTAGCAAACCAAGGCATTGTAGAGATGAAAACTAAAGATTTCTCGGGAAAGTAGTCATCGAGTGGTGCGCTGTCAGTTTTCGAATTTGTTGTCAATCTTGACAAGTGATCTACAACAATATTTTCACTACCTTTCTTATATTTGATTATGATATCAAATTCTTGACGTAATAAAATCCACCGCACCAATCTAGCTTTAGAATCTTTCTTAAAAAAAAGATATTTCAATGCTGCTTGATCACTAAAAACAACAACAGGTGAGCCAACAAGATAAGATCTGAATTTTTCACATCCAAATACTACTGCAAGTAATTCGTTTTCAATGGTGGCATAATTCATTTAAGAACTATTTAAAGTTTTACTTGCATAATAAATCACATAAGATTTCTTATCTTTTCTTTATCCCAAAACATCACCTACGGCATAATGATTAGCGTCACACATAATTTCAAAAGGTAATGACCAATTGGGCGGTCGAATGACATGAGCACAAGTAAGCAAGTTTTTAAGTTTAACAAAGTCTTCTTTATAATGTTCAGTCCATTCAAAAATAGTATCCTTTATTAGAAGGTTACTTAAGGGCTTAGATATTACACTAAAATCTTTGATGAACCTTCTATAAAAACCAGTATGTCCTAGGAATGATCTAACATCTTTAATAGATTTTGATGTTGGCAAGTTCGCAATTAACTTAATTTTAGATTTTCAACCTCAATTCCTTTTGATGAAACAATGTGACCAAGTATAATGTTGTTTGTTACCATAAAGTGATATTTTTCCCAATTGAGCACAAGATTCTTCTCTTTACAACTAGTCAAAACCTTTTTTAAGTTAGTCAAACAATCAACAAATTAATCGCCAAAAACAAAAAAATCATTCATAAAAATCTCAAGAAAATGTTCAACTGTATCACTAAATATACTAAGCATGCATCTTTGAAATATGGCTGGTGCATTACATGATCCAAAAGACATCCTTCGATATGCAAAAGTACCAAATGGACATGTGAAAATAGTATTCTCTTGATCTTCCAATGCAATTTTAATTTAGTTGTAACCCGAATAACCATTTAGGAAACAATAAAATTCATGACCTGCAACTCGTTCTAGGATTTGATCCATGAAAGATAAAAGAAAATGATCTTTTCTAGTCACTGAATTAAGTTTCCTATAGTCAATGCACATGTACTAACTAGTAATAGTTCTAGTGAGAATTAACTCATTGCTCTTATTTGTTATCACAATGACTCCAGACTTCTTATGTACAACTTGGGTAGGACTTACCCATTTGCGGTCAGAAATAAGATAAATGATTTCATTATCTAAAAGCTTAATGACTTCATTTTTCACTACTTCTTTCATATTAGGATTTAGCCTTTGTTGCATTTCCCTAGAGGGTTTAGCATTTTCCTCCAAATAAATTATGTGTGTATAGATCAAAGGACTAATTCCTTTTATGTCAGCTATGGTCCATCCTAATGCATTTTTGTGCATTTTCAAAGTTTGTAATAACTTACCCTCTTGATGTGCATTAAGTTTGGAAGAGATTACTACCGGAAAAGTTTCATTTTCTCCCAAAAATGAGTATTTGAGATTGAATGGCAACGACTTCAAATCAGGTTTGGGTGGTTGAATACTTGAAGGTACGGACTTAATTGATCATGGTGACAATTCCTCAATTTATGGCCTCCAATTACTTGTCTTTGATTCTTCTTAAAAATAAATCATTTGCAAATCATCATATTCATCAATCTCAATTTCACTGAAAGTGGTTGGAAATTGATCATGAATTAATTTTTTAGTAAAGTTCACTTTCTGTAAATCATTATCATCTCTAGGTTGCTTGTAAATGTTGATAATATTCATCTCCAATGTCATGTTTCCAAATGATAGCTTCATCAATCCATTCCTACAATTAATCAATGTATTAGAAGTTGCAAGAAACGGATGTCCTAAAATAATAGGAAATGAATTACATACTTGAACAGGTTGTGTGTCCAAGACAATAAAATCTACAGGATAAATGAATTTATCATTTTGTACTAATACATCTTTAACTATTCCTCTAGGCACTTTTATAGATCTAAGACGAGGGGAGATTTTTTAGAGAATTAGGGGGAGAAAAGAACAAAAAAATAAAGGGACAAGAGAGAAGATTATAGAGGAAGAAAGAAAAAATAAAAAGAAAGAAAAGGGCTCCACCACCAACCTTTCTCGCTGCTACTAGAAAAACCACCTTGAGCCATTGTCAACAACAACACCACCATTGTTAAAAACAAAAGAAAAAAGCAGAGGAGTAAGAAAGAGGGAGAGAGGGGGGACATTATAGGGAGGTTTATAGGGAACGAAGGAAAAATAGGGGAGACAAATAAAGAGGAAGGAATTGAAAAAGAAAACAAAGAGCAGAAAGAGAGAGAACCAGGGAGGAGAAAAACGGTCAAGGAACAAAGGATAAAAGGACTAAAGAATGAGAGCAATAGAAGCAAAAAAAAAAAAAAAAAACAAAGCAAAATGAAAATAGAAAGAAATAAAGAAGAACCACCGCCATTAGCGAACGTCACTGTGAGCCACCGTAGGTCATCTTCCCACTCTGTTCTTCCTCCTCCTCTTCTTATTCTTTGTCTTTACAATCTTCCCACTCTTCTTATTCTTTGTCTTTACATTTTTTAAAAAACATGTAAGTGAGCCTCCAAACCCAAATGGTTGGGCCAGGTCTCTCCTAGTCCAAAAAATATCAAAAAATCATTTGAAATTTTTTTTTGTGATTTTCTAGCATATTTTTATATTAATTTTGCTTAATATTGGTTTGTATTTTTATACTGTAAAGATAGAAATTTGGTTATAAAATAACAGTTTTGTTGAAAAATTACATAAAATTATAAAACAATAAAAAATATTTTGCTTTCATCCAGACGACCATGTGTCTTAAAGATAAAAAAACATATCATATTTTTATACAATAAAAATTCAAAATATGTTGCAGTATGTATTTTGAGCTTTAATAATCAATTTATTAAAGTCATGAGAACTAAGTCAATATTTCAAAAAAAAAAAAATTATTTTCTTTTCTTTTAGTATATGAGATTATAAAATTATACGTAATAAGATAAGAATCAAATTTGAATAAACAAAAAAAATAGATGGATAATTTTGGATTGAAGGGTTGAATTAAAAAGAAAAATAAAATTCAAAAAATAATTAAAAGTAGAAAGCACTAAAAGAATGATGGATAAATATAAAACAAAATTAATCTAAGAATGAAAATGAAAACAATTAAAAGAAAATAAGAAAGGCGACAAGGGCAAGAAAAAACTTAAAAAACAAAAATAACAATTGAAGAAATAAAAAATAATAAATTTAAGTTGAAAGATAAAATAAAAAAATAAAAAACCTATAAAAAAGGGACAAAAATTACAAATAAAATAAAATATTATCAGCGCTTATCCATTAACCAACAGGTGTAATATCTTGACAGAAAAGCCGCCGCAGGGAATCCAATAAGCCGGAGAAATGAGGTTCTTAACCGGCAGATTCGGCCACGCCGAAGGCCGCAGATTAGTGCATAGGGCACGAGCCACACCTTGTTATGAAGACATAGCTGTCATTTTGAACGATTTAAGGTTACGCCTTAGCACAGAAGCGGCTCTGTATGCCTAGGCAGCTCGTCATCCCAAAAAAGTGACCAAGCTTTCACTTTAGTACAATAACAGCCAAAATTGCTTATACCCCCTCCCCTTGAATTCAAGGATTATTTCAAAGAGACCCTACATTTAGCATCCTCAGGAATTAATTATGTTCCATAGGTATTATTTATTTATTTTTCACTTGGTCTTGATAAATTTTAGTCCGACAATGCATTCCTCGCATTCTAGTGAAAAGGATTATGCATGAATAGAAATTGCGCAGAGCAAGTTATTATTTAATATCGAGTTTGATTGATAACCAATCAATACATATAAGAAATAAAAAAACAAAGAAATACAAATCAATAGTATTATTACAACAAGAACAGCACCGATCCTAGACGAAAATATGAGAATTAATTCGAAGACAAAGATCCACTGATATTTAATCAATTCTCGACTTCTTACGGCTACGAGCCGACCCCTCCTCCATTCGAGATTTTGATTTTCTGTTATTGCAATCATTTGTGTTATGAGAAATGTTGAGAGATTTTTTTTATATATAATAATAAGAGGAGATGAAAAGAGCCCTTACATGTTATCTTTGAGTTTAGTACTTTCGTCCTTCCCCAGAAATTGCTTAAACCACTTCACAGAATTTTTGGCATATCGTTTCAACTTGTTTTCGTAGTCAATGTAGAAGAGACCAAACCTTGAACTATAACCGGATCCCCATTCAAAATCATCCAAGAATGACCAAGCAAAAAACCCCTTGACATCGACACCATGGTCACTGCAAAAGTCAAGTTTTTAGAGCAGATCAGACTGAGAAAGAAATTCCTTTCAAAATAAAAACTAGTACTGTTTGAAAAAGGAAGCCAGAACACGAATTTGGAAAGAACAAACTCACTTGATAGATTCCAAAACATTGTGAAAAATGTCTTTATAATATTGCTCTCTTATGGCATCATTGAGGGCTTCTTCTAATGACGAGGAATTCACGTCATCAACTCCTAATTAAGAAAAACCCAACAGATCAGTAAATCAGAGCTTCTTGACAACTACAACCATAAACACATGAGGGTTGTTAACCCTGTTCTTACCATTTTCAGTGACATATATTGTTGGACTTTCATACGCGTCCTTGATGTAATTCAAAAGATGACGAATACCTTCGGGATAAATATAAAGCCAACTTGAACCCGCCTGCGAATTTGATTTATATATCTCAATACCAAGGGGGAAAAAGAAAGATTCTACACATATCAATTACTAATTTGTTGAAACAAGAATGAAGAATCACATTCACCTGTGGGCCTATTGGTATTCCATTTCTCTCCCCTGTACGTAAAATAGTGAGAAAGTGCAGACTTTTAGACTATCTTATTCTGAGATTATTATTATTATTATTATTTTTTATCATTTAATCAACAAGTAAATAAATATTTGACCTGGCCAGTTAAGACGAGCATCTTCCATAAACCCAATATTCTTATAGTTAACATCCTCAACATTCTGAGCATAATATGTAGTGTAGTAATTGACCCCAATAAAGTCATAAGATCCTCTCAGCATCTTGGATTCCTCCTCAGTGAATCTAGGCAATCTTCCTCCAACGTAGTCGTGCATATTCTGTGGATAGTCACCTTTAGTTAGAGGATCCATGTACCTGCCAAAAACATAGAATTTAACATCTTGGTTTCTTCTCCATAGATTTCAAGAATCCAAATTAATGTTTCAAATTATTATATTATCCAAATCAGCTGGCAAAATGCTTACCATCCAAGCATAAAATCAAGGCTTCGTTTAGTTGCCATCCGATCACTTTCACTAGTTGAGTAAGGTTCAAACCAATGTGAAACGAGGGTTATCCCAATTTTTCCTCCTTGACACGCCTGACGAGATTTTGTCAATGATAAAATTAGCACAGTCACGCTGAAAACTTTGGTGAAATATGTTATGAAACGAACCACAAATTATAGCTTTAGCTTTAGCTTTTGCAAACCTGATACTTTTCCTTGTATACTTTCACAGCCGTTGCATGAGCAAGCAATAGATGATGGGTTACAATGTAAACCTCGGTGGCGCCACAGATTTTGTGTTGGCCGGGATTATTCTCCAAAGTTGAAATTCTGCCGGGTGCCATTGTGCCCGTGTCATAACCATTGACACTAAACATAAAAGGCTCATTTAAAGTGATCCAGTGCTTCACTCGGTCTCCAAATCTTTTAAAGCAAAGCTCCACAAAGTCCCGGAAATCGTTTCTATATGAGTTTTGAAATTATTAGATTCAAGCATGGAGGATTTATATTAAAGTGAGATGTTTATATAATATGAATATAAAAACGATCACTTACAAAATATTAGGGCTCAAGAAACCACCATATTTGTCCTCAATTGCTTGTGGAGTGTCCCAATGAAAGAGAGTTACATAAGGCTGTATACCTGTACATTTCAAAGCTAAAATAATATTAGAAAACTAAAGTGTGAAACGTTTTGTATGAAGGTTTGGAAAATTCTGTTCAAATTTTCGAAATTCAAGCAATGTAAGATTGCCCCTGCATTTACCATAGCCACTTCAAGAATCTTATTTAGTCGGTAACATTATTATGAAACACAGTCATCGAGGAAAAGGAAAGGGTTATAACCATTTTTTATGAGCTCATCGATGAGATTGTTGTAAAACTGGATCCCTTCTTCGTTTATTCCAGCACTTAGTCTGCCATCTGATGAATTCAATTCGATGATTGAAAAATCAAAGAAAGGAAAAATATGGGACTTCGAAAGTCAAGTCGCGTCCCATCGTCGTGAATTGAAAAGGAATGAGATGTAGGGTAAAAACAAAGGAAAACACTTACGTGGTAATACCCTAGACCAGGAAATAGAGAATCTGAAAGCATCCATTCCCATTGCCTTCATTCTTTGCACATCTTCCTATAAAATTTTGTGTGTAAAATATATCAGCAAGTGTAATGGTGATCAGATCGACAAGAGGCAACTAGAAAAAAAATAAGATGAACATCGTACCTTATAGCGATTATAGAAATCAACTGCCACCTTTGCATTGCTATGGTCACTTATCCTCTCTGCAATTTTTCAGAATTTGTTCTTAAATTCCATTGAATGTATATTATTTGATAACAATCATATGTACATCTTTAATTTGCACGCACTTTCTCCCCCTAACCCAAAAATAAGATCAACATCCTGGCAGGTGACTCCTTGAGAGATTTATATTCGTTGTTTTAGTTAGGAAAGAATCGTAACGAACTCCTGCATTGAATAAAGAGATACCTGGATGCTCCTCGATGAAGGTGTCCCATATATTCGGCCCTTTACCTCTCCTGTTTGTTTCACCTTCAAACTGCATATAATGTAAACGTTATCAGAGAACAAACAATTGAGGCGTTTCTCACTTCGACCGGAGTACTTGAAGCAATGTTGTACCTGGTAAGCTGAAGAAGAAGATCCAAAAACGAATCCGTCTGGGAAAGAATTACGACTCAACTGGGCAATACTTCCCATGATATACACTTGGTTTTTGTTGAACAGCCTTGCAGAAGAGCAATAAAAGCTTGAGCAGTGCTAAAGATTGTTGGGTGATCAGACTAAAGAATGTATAGTGAGATAGCAGTGAAAAAATAAATAAATGAACGTATGAAGTATGGATTTTGTAAGAACATCAACATGCCAGAGCCTATTTATAGGCATCATTTTGTAAGGTTATCCTCAACAACCAAGAAGGATAATTGTGGTCACCTATTATTATTTGTTTCAATTGACCGATCAATGAAAATTCAATTTGGAACTTCTAATTGCATAAGGATATTTGTCATTCGAGGAATCCATGGTGTTGAAACCTAGCAACTGTACTTGAATCTACCAACTTAAGATTCCGTGCTCTAATTGCACGGTGAAGCCTAGCAACTGTACTTGAATCTTGCAGAGAAAATTCAGCAACCGGATCGTCAACATAAGAATTTTCAACGACAATAATTTTCCTGTCTGATGGCAATGAAGCCAAGGGAAAGTTTCCAGTCCAAGAAGAGTTTTTAAATGGTAATGCGTGGATGATGACCTTTCTCATTCAGACATGACTTATATTCTGAGCTACAAAAAACATTACCAATAACTTGTTAGAAATTTGCATTAAACAATTCTCATTTCTTTACGCTGAATTAGCCAAGTCCAGCACAATACATGATCTTTAACCAAAAGCCTAGGAGACTAACCAATTACGATCAATCTCTACGATGACGTTTCTTCAATCCCAAACTGACAGCCAATCTCTAAATCGTGCAAGAAATGCTTTGAAGCGATCAACTAGTCATCCGCCTGGAATTCATTTGGCTTTGAAGCCATCAACTAGTCATCAGCCTGGAATTCAATTTTACAACTGTCTGGAGTTTATTTTCCAAGAAAGTTTATCCGCGCGAAAACTTCAATTTGATTAGGAGAAACAAACTGCGTTTTGCTAATTCTATCGGAATTCAAGCCTCCAACGAATTCCTTTACAATTAGCGGTATTAGATTACCATTTTTATCATACTATCACCATTATCTAGGCACGATTAAACACAGAATACAAATCACACAACCAGTTTAGTGCCTCAAGTTCACGTAGTTATTGTCATTGTACTTCATTATTGAGATTTCCGAACATTTGCAAGATGCTTATAGACCCTTTTTCTTTTCTTTAGTTGAAAGCTTGTCAATAGGAAACCTATAATTATGCTACCATGCATGGCTACATATACGAGGATTATAAATAGGAGCTGAATAACATATATAGGTGTATCTTTAATTTATTTCTTTATAGTAATCCAGTCGAATTAAATTAAAAGAGCACCATTAAGAAGATAGTGACCGAAGGAATAAAAACTTACAATATAAGTATCTAAAAGAAGGAAAAAAAACCAAAAATCAAAGTAATTAGTCTAGTTAAAGATACATTTAAGACTTCTAATCTGATTAGAACTTGTGTAACTAAAGTTTGTAACTGAAGATTTCAACTAAAAAGTCAAAAGTTAAAAGATAAAATAAAAAATCACATTGCAATCATAGAACTTGGACTCAAAAATAAGTCGATTATGAACTAACTAGATAGATCAATAAAAACCTTTGTATAGAAGAATAATAACCTGACATTGAAAATTGCCTATAATCGACCTATGCCATTCTTTAAGCTAGATTTTGTTCAAGGTCTATAGTGGTGAAATTGATGATTACTAGTCTTAATCTCCTCATAATAAAACAAAAAAGCATCCTCATAATTAACAAACCCTTTCTTAGCAAAAAAATCTCTAATGCTAAGACTATTATTAAGTAGGAGTCACATGAACACATAAGTTTTAGGAGGTGCCAAACCTTTTCAAAGCAAAAAAAAAATAAAAAGCCCTTATAGCATATAGACTATCTAGAAATTTGCAACTAGAATGAGCTGAATAAGTGTTGCAACTATCAAATTTCAGAAAAAACTAAACCACGCTCCACCTCTACAATTAAATTTCCCTACACATAATGTTCATGAGACCTCAGATTCCTCTTCCAAGTCTAGCTGACTAAATTATCAATCGGGCTATATACACTTACAAAGCCAACTAGTTGCTACAGAGAAAGATTAAATAGTTTAGGAAATAAATTATGAAGAGGAGTTGGAGTACCTAGCCAAGAATTGACCCAAGACCAAATGTTATTGTCATCATCTATGTTCAATTCCTAATAATATTTAAAAGTTTGATGTTACTTGAATAAGATAGTTAATATAATTATGTTAAAAATTTATAATGAACTATTAAGGATAAAATCATCTTATTGGAAATTTCTTTGTGTGTGGTTCTCAGTTGAATAATAAAAAGTTTAACGACCTAGCCTTTTCAAGGCCAAAATCACTGGATTTTTTTTTTTCAATACACGTGTCCATAATATTATTTTTCCATACTCCTAGGTTTACATTACATCATATCGACATATTAATAAATTCTCATTCTTGTTCTAATCTCATATCATCATTCATACAAGAGTGTCGTATAACAAGTTATACAACTAGTACTTTTGTTATCTTGACTACATGTGATTCTTACAACATGACATCCTTAGATGAATACCTCATATGAGTATTCATACACTTCATATCAAGTTGTTCGTACATTCTCCTTCGTATTCCATTTCAATATTTCATTACTAGTTTTTACAAAAGGGCTCGGATGACTAATTGAGTGATTTACAAGTCCATTCATTTAGAACTCATATCACCTATAATATGCGAGTATATAATTATTTTTAAAATGTGTGAGCCATGAAATGAATTTCCTTACACACCATGTTGGTATGATGTCCCTATTACAGCATAAGGTAATTTTAAGCATTATAGGTTATTTAAGAAAAACATAATAAAACAAGATTAAATTCATATTTCATTCATGGACCAAAAAGCATGATTCTTTAATTTTCCTTTACTTATGTAAATACCACCATTAAAAATTCATCAATTACCGAGACTAATCGCAGTACTCAAACCCAATCATTCATCTCGAATATCATCAGCCGAATTAATGTTTTTCTCTAGTCAAAGCATAACCATTATAGTCCTTTCATATACTTAGTATATATGAAATGTAGTATTCATGAACGCATTAGTTCCTAAAACTAACTTATACACTCAAATCCGACTATTCTCTTCGAAGGCTATTAGGTTAAGCCAATCATTTATTCATCCTATCATCCACTAGGGTGCCATTAACCGAAGGTACTCATATTTGTTTTCCATCTCGGTCATCCACTTAGGATGCGATTAGCTGAAGCTAGTCATTTATTCATCCTGATTATCCATTTAGTATGCTATTCGCTGAAGCTAGTCATTTATTCATCTCAATTATCCATTTAGGATGCCATTAGTCATAGTTAATCATTTGTTCATCTCGGTTATCCACCTAGGATGCTATTAGTCGAAGCTAGTAATTTATGCATCTTGATTATCCATTTAGGATGCCATTAGTCTTTGTTAATCATTTGTTCATCCTAGTCATCTACCTAGGATTCTATTAGCCAAAGCTAGTAATTTATGCATCTCGATTATCCATTTAGGATGCCATTAGTCATAGTTAAAAAAATTTTCATCTCGGTCATCCACCTAGGATGCTATTAGCCGAAGATAGTAATTTATACATCTCAATTATCCATTTAGGATGCCACTAGTTGTAGTTAATTATTTGTTCATCTCAATCATTGACACGATCAAAGAGTTGATGTCTTATCCTCAGTGCAGAAGTGTCAAAGTAATAAATAACCCGGCAAAATCGGGGTCGAACCACAGAGAGGTTAACAAAATAAATTATAAATAAAAACAACAACAACAACAACAACAACAACAACAACAATAAATAAAAACAACAATAACAACAAGAATGATGATGGTGGTGGTGAAGATGAGTTAAAAAGGACTTTGAGATGTAAAATTAATGTGAAGATTATACAATGATAAAAACAAATGTCAAGGTTAGAGGATACACTAATAGTATTAGAGATAAGTAAGGTATAAACTCTTTATTAATTATCAACATGATCATATTAATCATCTTATTTACATAATACCATACTTATAAATTTTATCAAGTATTCATGATGTTAACTTATGTTGACAACAAATCAAGTTCCTCTCATAATAACGATGTCGGCTGAATACTATGAAGGATCAAGTATTTGATGTACCAATTGTTACACAACACAAATCTAGATTAACCATTTCACAAGTAAGGTATTAAGAATTAATAAGATAAAAATGATAAGACATGCTAATAGCAAGTTGCTTAGGATATAAGCATTAAAGTCCATATTGAGTTTATATTTACTTATCCTAACACCATTAGTGAAACCTTTTCACCTTGACATAATTAACTTAGTTAGACACTATAAAGGAGAAAAACTTAAAGAAACAATATAAGAATATAAACATG
The DNA here is from genome assembly GCA_026413675.1 of Populus pruinosa. Classification (NCBI taxonomy): domain Eukaryota; kingdom Viridiplantae; phylum Streptophyta; class Magnoliopsida; order Malpighiales; family Salicaceae; genus Populus; species Populus pruinosa. The sequence goes on along the minus strand of CM048592.1, from coordinate 27,145,641 downwards.
ATATAAGTTAACTAAGTATAGTAAAGGAAATGAAAAACATGAACAAGAGATTAATGAAAGCAAAACTTAAGCATTACAACAATATAAAAAGAAAAAGCAAGAACATGATCTTGATGTGGAAAACAAGATGCCCAAATGAATGGCAAATGTCTTCTTTTATTGGATAAAATTCAGAACTATTCATGTGGTAATTGATAATTGATGTAGTGGCCAACTATTGATTAGTGGACTTGGTGGATAGCATCACTCAAGCACTTTGGATGACTGAATTGACATTGATACAATCAGAATTTGGCAAAGTATTCTTCATGAACGTTGTTGGAAATAGTCTTTTCCTTCCACCCACTAAATTTTAGATCATTTGGATCACTACAGCTCGAGATATGTCTAAACTACTTAGTGCTGCTAGTGGACATGGTGGATAGCCCTCATGCTCTAGTATGGATGAAATCTCATTTCTACCATCCGAATTTGAGCTGATTCTCTTCATGCAAGTTGTTGGAAATTGTCATTTCCTTCTACCCACCAAATTTTAGATAATTAGGACTTCTAGAACTCTGGTTATGGATAAAACTTTGAGTAGTGTTTGGGCTACATTGCAAGACAGATTCGAACTTCTCTTTTGTGGCCAAACTTTGAATTTGAAAATGGCAAATTTAGGTCTTTCCATACCCACGAAAGTTGTAAGCCTATTTGTTATATTTCCAGCCATATAAATTAATATAAATCCAAGATCTATAGCTCTAGATATGATTCGATGACTGAACAGTGTTCAAATTTGAAGTGAATCGGCATCTCCTTCGTAAGCTTAGCCTTTTCTTTGTCCTTTCACTTTCAATAGTTCATCACAACAATCAATCCTTTGAATTATAAGAATACTTGCATTTAAAATGAATATTTACCATAAATTAAAGGTATCTTATATTATGAGACTTGTTATTACAAAACATGTTCTAGTTAAGGAGTTATTGATACTTCAAGTGCAAAATGATGATATAAAGCCTTGATAAAAATGCACTTTTAAGTACTAATCACACCCCCCAACCAGCTTATTAGTTGTCCCTAGTAATCAAAGCATTGTTCCCCAAAGCAAGGTATTCATCATTTAACTTCCATTACTTTATCTAAGTAAACAAACTCTCATTAAATTTATATATATCTGCTTCATATTGTTGATACAAGATATTAATAAACCTTCTTTTTTTATGTGCTCAATGTAAGAAAACATAGATGATGGGGCTTTTATTAGAAGAAAACAATATTATGTTTTAATGTTTAAGGTTAACGTCCTTGGGTTGGGATTATTATTTTTTTCTCTTTTTTTCTTTTTTTTATATACATTTAACTTAAAACATAATGCATCTGTAACCCATATAATGAGTTTTCGGCTAATGACTCCCAGACCAGTTGGTCTTAGGGCATTAGGTGTTGAGACACCCCCTCGAACTTAATAACTCAGGTTGCAGAAACTGATACGTAGATAGTGCAATGTTTGATTCCCTTAAACTTTTCTCCTCAACCCATATAACAAGCGTTGGGCCAATAGCTCCAAAGTCAGTTGACTTTAGGGTATTAGGTGTTAAAACACCCCTTCGGACTTAATAACTCAGGTTAGGGAAGCTACAAAACCAAACGTATCTACATTTATATTTATTTTTTTATTTATTTTAATTACATTTATAATCATTATTTTTTTTTAAAGAAAATTATATACTATCCCTTTCCTTTAGTTGTTACCTTTAATAGAAGAACATAAATAATGTAATAATCCACTATGCAACCCATAATCATATGTTAAAGTATGTGTGTGAAAATGAAGGTTTAAAAACACTTGTTTTAATGAGTATATGAGCAGAAGTAATAAATAATAATGCAAGAGTTTGTAAACCTGAATATTTCAAGAAGTATTATAATAGACCTTGTTAAGAATGTTTACTAGGATGCATCTCAAGAGTCACTTCTCTGCCATCATAGTAACAATGGTTTTACAAATAGAAAGCACAACTAGTAAATTTTTTTTTTGGAAATATCAACTACTACCCCTTCCCCCCAACCAAAAAGAAACATTGTTCTTAATGTTATAAGGTAGAAAGATAGAGGGTAGAAGATATCACCTTAAACAACGAACATTGACAAACCTGAAACACACTTAAACAAATAAGAGAAATAACAAAAGAAAATAAAAAAACACAAGGTTTCACAGATGAAAGCTCAAATCTAATCTAAGCTTTTTACGGCTGTCCTTAATTGACCAATTTATGCAACTCATAGAGGGATCAATTATAGGAGTGAAAGACTGTAGTTGGTCAATCAATTATTCAGCAGTGGCAACAGAGATTATGATTTGTCATGTTGAAAATGTTAGAAATTCATGTTCAACAGCATGATCAAGAAAAGACAACAACTTATCATAATAACCATTGACATTTAACAAACTGATGGGTTTATGGTGAATGTGAAGGTGGGCCTAAGAGGAAATATGAAAGATCTCTTTCAATGTGCCCAAACCACTTGGCAAGGCAATAAAAGCATCAGTATGTTTAAACATTGTATTCATTCGATCAGATATTGTGGAGACCTGTAGTTTCTCTCCAATTGTTGTTCCAATAATATCACCATGTGCTAAAGCTTTGGGGACAACCCCCAAAACGTGACTACCTCCTAAAAATGCAACTATTGACACACCCCCCATTAACCCAAGGCTGTCTCCTCCATACACCAAATGAATCTTTTTTTCAGCTAATACTTGACTAAGATGATTTGCTGATTCTAAAAACTCCTTTTCTTTCCGAGGACTAAATCCACCAAAAACACAAATATTTCATATTTGATGACTTGAGAAACTTATCATTTCTACACACTTTGATATTTGTGAAATATGTGGGCTGAGTAGAAATGAAGGGAATGAAAAGAAGAATTTATAGATGAGAAAGTGAAAATGCAATCATATCACCTATATGTAGGCCAGTTGGAGTCTCTCTCTCTTTTATTATTATTATTATTATTATTATATAATTTAAAAAAAAATATATGTACAAATAGTTAACATGTGTATGTACAAGTAGTTATGATTGTGGCTCACATCTTCCTTTGGTTTTACGTCCAAGAATGGCTTAAATGCCCTCTATGGGTTAGGGATAGGCTTCCCATCCAGTTTTCTTAAAAACTATGTCGAGCATGTTCTTTATGGAATTGTGGCCATAAATCATAAATTGCACAATGCACATCTCTACTAGTGTGCGTCTCAAGAGTCAATAGAAGATTATTTAAAGACTCCTTACTCAGGTCATCCTTAATGAATTGTATTTTATCTTCATGATTTACAGATACCATTCCTAAAGAATGATATTTTGTATTACAAGTCCATCTGGTACATCTGTGACAGACTTGTAGTCGTTTTGCACGATGTTTCTTTGCAAAAGTGCTTTTACCTATTCCACACATGTATGAAATGAAAGAATTTGAGGACTCACCTGATAATCGGACCTTTGCTTCAATTAGCTAGCAAATATCTTCAAGAATTCCATGGTTCATTAACAATCGCATTCTTGCACATCTAGCACGGTAAATTTTTGTAATCGCATTCTGAGGTAGAGTAAGAAAATACTTTTTCAATTTTTCAAGAGTGGTGTCCATTTTCAAATGAGAAGAGATGTAACGAAGGGAGAAAGAGCAAAGAATTGAACAAATATATACACAGATATCAGTTATTATAGGAAATTGAAAGAACCGACTGAAGTCACGGAGTACCGTTATCCACCATTTGACCGGGGTGGAAAAAAAACACTAGCAAAACAAAGGTCACACCAAAAGAAAACACAAAATCAATGTGAGAGAGAAGAAAACAAATATCAATCTTTATATAAAGGATCACCCAATTCAATAAAGTCATTTTCAATTGAAAAGTTGTCAAAGTAAGCTTTCAAACGATGTCCATTTACCTTGAAAACATTACCATTCTTTGGATTCTCGATATCAAAGACCCAATATGGATACACATGTTTCACAATAAAAAGACCGCTCCATCTTGATCTTAGTTTTCCAAGAAATAAATGGAGTCGAGAATTATAAAGCAAGACTTTTTTACCAACATCGAATGTTTTTCTTAGTATTTTCTTATCATGAAACTCTTTGATTCTTGCTTTATGAATTCTTGCATTTTCATATGCATTATTTCTTATTTTCTCAAGCTCATTTATTTGTAATTTCCCCAACTGACTAGCATCATCAAGATTTGAATTGAAAGATTTAATAGCCTAATACATTTTATGTTCAAGTGACAAGGTTTTCTATAGACTAGTCTATAAGGTGACATACCTAATGATGTTTTATAATCTGTTCGATAAGCCCAAAGTGCATCATTAAGTCTTAAAGATCAGTCTTTCCTATTAGGGTTCACTATTTTCTCCAAGATTTGTTTGATCTCCCTATTAGCAAGTTCTACTTGTCCACTTGTTTAGGGGTGATAAGGGGTGGCAACTTTGTGTGTGATTCTTTATATGTTCAAATGGTTCCAATTCTAACGTTATCGATAATATTTTGGGCAAACAAGAGAAGATAAGAATTGTCATCAAATCAATAGTTGACCAACCACTCATCAATTAATCATCAAATCAATAGTTTTCAATTCTGGCCTATAAAAGAAGGCATTTGTCATGCATTTAGGCATCTTGGTCTCCAGATCACGATCATGCTCTTGCTTTCTCTCTTTGTATTTTTGTAATACTTAAGTTTTATTTTTATTAATACCTTGTTTATGCCTTTCAATTCATTTCCTTTACTTAATTAACTTTTATCTTATTTATGTTTTTATCTAGTTTATTTATGCTTCTCTCTTTCATTATGTTTAGCTAAGTTTATTATGATAAGGTGAAAAGGTTATACTAATGGTGTAAGAATAAGTATAGTGTAAACTTAACATGGATTTTAATGTTTGATACTAACATGTTTTCTATTTGTTATCTTGTTCACTCTTTAATACTTTTTTTGTTAAATGACTAATCTAGATATATGTTGTATAACACTTGGTACAACAAATGCTTGACACTTTCATAGCCCATACTATATAGTGTAACCAACACCTGAGCTATGAAAGGAACTTGATTTGTTGTTAACATAAGTTATAATCATGAATGCTTGATGAGATTTACAAGTATTAGCCTTAATTGAATAAGATAACTAATGTAATCCTGTTTTCAATTTATAATCTGATTGGAACCTCCTTTGTGTGTGATTTCCAATTAAATAATAAATGTTTATACTATACTTGTTTGATATACCAGTAGTGGATCTTCTAGCCTTGACATTTGTTGTTATCATTGTTTAATCACTATGTTAATCTTTCATCTTAAAGTTCTCATCAACTTCTTCTTCTTTTTCTTTATTACTACTACTACTACTACTACAACTTCTTCTTTATTATTATTATTATTATTGTGACTATTGTTGTGATTGTTGTTGTATTATTATTATCTATAATTTATACAATTAACCTCCATGTGGTTCGACCCCTATCATGCCAGGTTATTTATTACTTTGACACTCTTGCACTTGGAAAAAGATACCAATTTTTTGGTCGAGTCAATAACTCGGCAAGATCAAGGTCGAAACATAGCGAGGTTAACTGATTAGTACTTAAAAGTGCATTTTCATCAAGGTTTTATATCATTATTTTGCACTTGAAGTATTAATAACTCTTTAACTAAAGCATGTTCTATAATAACATATCTAATATTATAAGATACCTTTAATTTGTGGTAAATGTTCATCTTAAATGCAGTCCTATCACATAAATAAAAGGATTGATTGATAAGTTTAAGTACTGAAATTGCAAGGACAAAGAAATGGCCAAACTTAGAAAAAAGATGTTGGTGCAATCAAAACTAGAATACTGTTCGGTAATTAGGTCATATTTGGAGCTATAGATCTTGGATTTAGGTTTATTTTATATGGATAAAAAGATAAGACATAGGCCTACAACTTTCATACGGAGTCTAAGATTTAAAAAGGTTGTTTTCAAGTCCAAATTGTAGCAATAATGAAAAAGTATGAATCTGTCCTGCAGCCTAGACACTGTTTAGTGTTGAGCCCATATCTTGAGTTCTAGAAGTCCAAATGATCTCAATTTTTTTTCTAGAAAGTTGAGACAATTTTCTAGAACTTATATGTGGAGGTCTGGTTCAAATTCTGACATTATCAATGATGTTTTGGGAAGATAAAAAGATAAGAATTATCACCAAGTCATGAGTTGGCTGACATGACGAAAAGATTGATGTCTTCTCCCAAGTGCAGGAGTGTCGAAGTAATAAATAACCCGGCAAGACCGGGGTCGAACCACAGGGAGGTTAATTGTACAAATTATAAACAACAATTATAAACAACAATAATAGTAATAACGATAACAATAATAATAATAATAATAATAACAATAATAATAATAATAATAATACTAGTAGTAGTAGTAATAATAACAATAATAATAATAATAATAATAATAATAATAACAATAATAATAATAAAGAAAGAGAAGAAGAAGAAGAAGATGATGATGAGAACTTAGAGATGAAATATTAATGTAAGGATTAAACAATAATAATAACAAATGTCAAGGTTAGAGGTTCCACTAATGGTATATCAAACAAGTATAGTATAAACTCTTATTATTGAATTGGAAACCACACACAAAGGAGGTTCCAATCAGATTATATATTGTTAACATGATTACATTAGTCATCTTATTCAATTAATGCTAATACTTGTAAATCTCGTCAAGCATTCATGATTATAACTTATGTTAACAACAAATCAAGTTCCTTTCATAGCTCAGGTGTCGGTTATACCATACATTATGGGCCATGAAAGTGCTAAGCATTTGTTGTACCAAGTGTTATACAACATAAATCAAGATTAGTCATTTAACAAGCAAAGTATTAAAGAGTAAACAAGATAACAAATATAAAACATGTTAGTATCAAACATTAAGGTCCATATTAAGTTTACACTATACTTATTCTTCCACCATTAGTGTAACCTTTTCACCTTGACATAATTAACTTAGCTAGACATAATGAAAGAAAGGAAAACAAATAAACAAAATAAGAACATAAAAGTTAACTAAGTAAAGGAAAGGAAATGAAAGGCATAAACTTGATATTAATGAAAGTAAAGCATAAACATTACAAAAAATACAAAGAGAGAAAGGAAGAGCATGATCTTGATCTGGAAACCAAGATGCCTAAATGCATGGCAAATGCCTCCTTTTATAGACCAAAATTGGGAACTATTGATTTGATGACTAATTGATAAGTGGGTGGCCAACTTTTGACTTGGTGACAATCCTTATCTTCTCTTGTCTGCCCAAAACGTCATTGATAACGTCAAAACTGGAGCCAGGTGCAAACATGAAAGTTGTAGGCAATTGTCTCAGCTTTCTTGTGTAAAAAATTCATCTCATTTGGACTTCTAGAACTCCAGATATGGCCAAAATATCGAACAGTGCTCGGGCTGGAAGACAGATTCAGGCTTCTTTGTTGTTGCTACAATTTGGACTTGCAAATGGCCTTTTTAGATCTTGGGCTCCATATGAAAGTTGTAGACCTATGTCTTACCTTTCCATCCATATAAATTAGACCTAAATCTGAGATCTGTAGCTCTAGATATGACCCAATTACCGAATAGTGTTCCGGTTTGGATTGCACCGACATCTCTTCTCTAAGTTTGACCATCTCTTTATCCTTGCAATTTAAGTTCTTCAAGTCATCAATCAATCCTTTCATTTATTTGATAGGCCTGCATTAAAAATAGACATTTACCACAAATTATAGGTATCTTATATTATTAGATACATTATTATAAAATATATTTTAGTTAAGGAGTTATTGATACTTCAAGTGCAAAATGATGATATAAAACCATGATAAAAATGCACTTTTAAGTACTAATCATTGGCCACCCATTCAACAATTAGTCATTAAATCAATAGTTCCCAATTTTGGCCTATAAAAGGAGATATTTGCCATGCATCAATAGTTCCTAATTTTTGTAATGCTTAAAGTTTTGCTTTTATTAATGTCTTATTTAAGCCTTTCAATTCCTTTCCTTTACTTAGTTAACTTTTATCTTATTTATGTTCTTAGCTTGTTTATTTATGTTTCTCTTTTTCATTATGTTTAGCTAAGTTTATTATGTCAAGGTGAAAATGTTACACTAATGGTGTAACAAACTAAATAAACATTGTGAAGAAGAAAAACATAAATAAACTAGATAAAAACTTAGTTATGATGAAAAGCATAAATAAAATATTAATGAAAGCAAAATTTAAACATTACAAAAATACAAAGAAAGGAAGCAAGAATATGATCTTGATTTGAAAACCAAGATGTCTAAATGTATAGCAAATGCCTCATTTTATAGGCTAAAATTTAGAACTATTGATTTGATGACTAATTATTAAGTGGGGGGCCACGTCTTGATTTTGTGACAATCCTTATCTTTTTGTCTCAATAAAAACATCATTGGTAACATTAGAATTTAAACAGGCAGTGATTAGTATTTAAAAGTGTATTTTTATCAAGGTTTTATATCATCATTTTGCACTCAAAGTATCAATAACTCCTTAACTAAAGCATGTTTTATAATAACATATCTAATAATATAAAATACCTTTAATTTGTGATAAATATTCATTTTAAATATAGGTCTATCAAATAAATCAAAAGATTGATTGTTGAATTTAGAAACTGAAATTGAAAAGACAAAGAGATAGCTAAACTTAGAAAAGAGATATTGATGCAATCCAAACTAGAATACTTTTCGGTAATTGGGTCATATTTGGAGTTGTAGATCTCAGATTTAGGTCTACTTTACATGGATGGAAAGGTAAGACATAGGCTTACAACTTTTATACAAGCCCAAGAACTAAAAAGGTTATTTTCAAGTTTAAATTGTAGCAACAATAATGAAGTCCGAATCTGTCTTCCAGCCCGAACACTGTTTAGTGTTTGACCCATATCTGGAGTTCTAGAAGTCCAAATAAGCAGAATTGTTTACACAAGAAAGCTGAGACAATTTCCTACAACTTTCATGTTTCAAGTGGCTCTAATTTCAACGTTATCAATGATGTTTTGGGTAGACAAGAGAAGATAAGGATTGTCACCAAGTCAAGAGTTGGTCACCCACTCATCAATTAGTCATCAAATCAATGGTTCCTAATTTTGGCCTATAAAAGGAGGCATTTGCCATGCATTTAGGCATCTTAGTTTCCAGATCAATGACACGACTAAAAGGTTGATGTCTTCTCCCAAGTGCAGGAGTGTCGCAGTAATAAATAACCCGGCAAGACCGGGGTCGAACCACAGGGAGGTTAATTGTACAAATTATAAATAACAATAATAACAATAATAATAGTAATACTAATACTAATAATACTAATAATACTAATAATAATAATAATAATAATAATAATAATAATAATAATAGTAGTAATAGTAGTAGTAATAATAATAATAATAATAAAGAAAGAGAAGAAGAAGATGATGATGATAACTTGGAGATGGAAAATTAATGTAAGGATTAAACAATAATAATAACAAATGTCAAGGTTAGAGGTTCTACTAATGGTATATCAAACAAGTATAATATAAACTCTTATTATTGAATTGGAAACCACACACAAAGGAGGTTCCAATCAGATTATATATTGTTAACATGATTACATTAGTCATCTTATTCAATTAATGCTAATACTTGTAAATCTCGTCAAGCATTCATGATTATAACTTATGTTAACAACAAATCAAGTTCCTTTCATAGCTCAGGTGTCGGTTATACCATACATTATGGGCTATGAAAGTGCCAAGCATTTGTTGTACCAAGTGTTATACAACATAAATCAAGATTAGTCATTTAACAAGCAAAGTATTAAAGAGTGAACAAGATAACAAATATAAAACATGTTAGTATCAAACATTAAGGTCCATATTAAGTTTACACTACACTTATTCTTACACCATTAGTGTAACCTTTTCACCTTGACATAATTAACTTAGCTAGACATAATGAAAGAAAGCAAAATAGATAAACAAAATAAGAACATAAAAGCTAACTAAGTAAAGGAAAGGAAATGAAACGCATAAACTTGATATTAATGAAAGTAAAGCATAAACATTACAAAAAATACAAAGAGAGAAAGGAAGAGCATGATCTTGATCTGAACACCAAGATGCCTAAATGCATGGCAAATGCCTCCTTTTATAGGCCAAAATTGGGAACTATTGATTTGATGACTAATTGATAAGTGGGTGGCCAACTTTTGACTTGGTGACAATCCTTATCTTCTCTTGTCTGCCCAAAACGTCATTGATAACGTCAAAACTGGAGCCAGGTGCAAACATGAAAGTTGTAGGCAATTGTCTCAGCTTTCTTGTGTAAAACAGTCAGCTCATTTGGACTTCTAGAACTCCAGATATGGCCAAAATACCGAACAGTGCTTGGGCTGGAAGACAGATTCGGGCTTCTTTGTTGTTGCTACAATTTGGACTTGATAATGGCCTTTTTAGATCTTGGGCTCCATATGAAAGTTGTAGGCCTATGTCTTACCTTTCCATCCATATAAATTGGACCTAAATCTGAGATCTGTAGCTCCAGATATGGCCCAATTACCGAACAGTGTTCCGGTTTGGATTGCACCGACATCTCTTCTCTAAGTTTGACCATCTCTTTATCCATGCAATTTAAGTTCTTCAAGTCATCAATCAATCCTTTCATTTATGTGATAGACCTGCATTAAAAATAGACATTTACCATAAATTATAGGTATCTTATATTATTAGATACATTATTATAAAACATATTTTAGTTAAGGAGTTATTGATACTTCAAGTGCAAAATGATGATATAAAACCATGATAAAAATGCACTTTTAAGTACTAATCACACCCCTCAACCAGCTTATTACTAGTCCCTAGTAATTAAAGCGTTAAAACAATTTACAAATTTCACAAAGCAAGGTATTCATCATTTAACTTCCATTAATCTATCCAGATAAACAAACTCTCATTAAATTTATATATCTGCTCAATACCACTTAACAAGATATTAATAAACCTTTCTTTTGTGCTCAATGTATCAACACATAATTATAGGGCTTTTCTTGGAAGAAAACAAAATTTTTGTTCTAATGTTTAAGGTTAACTTCCTTGGGTTGGGATTACTATTTTTGTCTTTTTTTTTTCTTCTTTTTTTTTTAACTCTATATACATATACTTTAAAAACATCATGCATCTTTAACCCATGTAACGAGCTTTCAGCTAATGACTCCCAGACTAGTTGGTCTTAGGGCATTAGGTGTTAAGACACCCCTACGAGCTTAGTAACTCGGGTCGCAGATACTGATATGTAGATAGTGCAATGTTTGATTCCCTTAAGCTTTTCTCCTCAACCCATGTAACAAGCGTTGGGCCAATAGCTCCCAAGTCAGTTGACTTTAGGGTATTAGGTGTTAAAACACCCCTTCGGGCTTAATTGCTTAGGTTAGGGAGGCTACGAAATCAAACTTATCTACATTTTTATTATCATCATTTTTTTTTCTTTTTTTCTTTTTTTTCTTTTTTTTTCAAGTTTTTTTTTTAATTATATACAATCCCTTTCCCTTAGTTGTTACCTTTAACAAAAGAACATAAATAATGTAATAATCCAATATGCAACCCACAATCATATGTTAAAGTGTGTGTGTGTAAATTAAGGTTTAAAAATACATGTTAAATAAGTATATGAGCAGAATTAAGTGGTAACAATACGAGAGTTGGTAAACCTGAATATTTCAGGAAGTATTATAATAGACCTTGTTAAGAATGGTTACTAAGATGCGTCTCAAGAGTCACTTTAACAAAAGAACTCCTTTACTCTGCCATCCTAGTAACAACAATTATGCACATGCTTTATGAAATGAAAAACAATTTTTTTTTTTTATCAACTACTACCCTCTCCCCCCAACCAAAACGAGACATTGTCTTCAATGTTCTAAGGTAGAAAGATAGAGTATAGAAGATATCACCTGAAATAACGAACATTGACAAAACCTGAAACACACTGAAACAAAAATAAGAAATAATAAAACACAATAATAAAACGAAAAGACACAAGTTTTTACAAACAAAAAAAATTTCAAATCGCAGTTGTGATTGTGGCTCACATCTTCCCTTGGTTTTACGTCCAAGAACAGCTTAAACGCCCTCAATGGGTCGGGGATAGGCTTCCCATCCAGTTTTCTTAAAAACTAGCAAACAATGTCTTTTTTTAGTCAGATTCCCAAGACTATGCGAAGTATGTTCTTTATGAAAATGGTTTCATAAGTCATGAATTACACGATGCTTATCTCGACTATGATGAGATTTAAGAGTCAATAGAAGATTATCTAAAGACTCTCTATGTTTTGAAATAAATCCCACCTTCTGACAATTTTCACAGTTTTTGCGGAATGCATCTGACTCCTTGAATATGATGGGCCAGTAAAATCCACTTTGTAAGATTTCTACAATCCTCTTTTTTGATGAGAAATGATCCCCATATGCCTTAGAGTGACAAAATTTAATGAAATTACTTACCTCATTGTCGAGAATGTATTTTTTAAATATTTGATCAGGACAATAATTGAATAAGTAAGGGTCATCCCAACAAAAATTTTGCTCATTGCTCAAAAATTTTCTTGTATCTTCAATACTCCACTGAGTTGGCAAAAATCCTGAAGCAAGAAAATTGATATTTTTAGCAAACCAAGGCATTGAATTAAGAGAAAGTAGAGATTCATCAGGAAAGTAATCATCGATTGGTGTGATGTCGGGTGTCGAATCTGTTGTCACTTTTGATAAAAGATTCGCATCAACCTTTTTGATGCCTTTTTCATCCTCGATTTCTTCCTGATTGGTCATGGCATGAGAAAATGGAAGTGCTGGCGGAGAATCAGTCATTTCTTTGCAATTTTCAGATTCAACCCCTTCCTTACCCTCAGAGATTGACTCATCATCTTTCTCATAAGGTTCAAGAGAGGGTTTTTCAATAACCTTACCACTGCGTAGAGCAGTGACTGATTTGACTTGATCCATGTGTTGGCTTTCGGAACTACTTGCATTTGCATTGTATTGCCCCTTGGGATTTTGTTGTGGTTGAGATGGAAACTTACCTTTCTCTTGGAAACTGAGAGCAGATGTTAATTTTACAAGAGTATCTTTAAAATCTGTCATGTTTTGAGCAAGTTGAGTGTTGATTGTCTCTTGCTTTTCAATGAATGCATACAAAGTTTCCTCAAACTTTCTTGTAGGAGATGGAGCATAAGGAGGTGCATATCCATGATAATTTTGGAAATTATGGTGTGCTTGAAATGGTGGTTGTGAAGTTTGTGCATTGTTGTTCTCACTCTTCCAATTGAAATTTGGATAATTTCTCCAACCAGGGTTGTATGTTTGGGAGTATGGGTTGTGGTTGGCCCTTTGGAAATTGTTTAAAGCATGGGCTTGTTCATGGACACATTCCTTAAAAGAAGGCAAGGTTGGACAATCGTTGGTTGAGTGTTCATTTGTTTCAAAGATTTGACACACAATGTTTTCAACAGATTTTAATTGACCACTCTTTTTTAATTCTAGTGCCTCAACTTTTCTAGCTAAAGATGCAAACTTGGCTTGAAGGTCATGATCTTTCCTAAGGTTGTACATACCTCCACTAGATGTATGAGGTTGAGTTTTACTCGATGCCTCATATGTACCCGCAGTGTCCCAATTTTGAGCATTTTCAGCTAATAAGTCTAAGTACTCCATTGCTTCATCAGGGTCTTTATCTTCAAAAGTTCCATTGCACATCAATTCAACCATTTGCCTATCTTTAAGTGTTAATCCTTCATAGAAATGTGAAACCAATCTCCATGTTTCAAAACCATGATGAGGGCAAGTACTAAGCAAGTCTCAATACCTATCCCAACATTTGTAAAATGTTTCTCCTGGTTTTTGAGTGAAAGTGGTGATTTGTCTCTTGAAAGAGTTTGTTCTATGAGATGGGAAAAACTTCTTTAAAAATTGTAGTTGCATTTCATCCCAAGCACGAATGGATCCTGGTCTCAAATTTTGTAGCCATATTTTAGCTTTATCTTTTAATGAAAAAGGAAAAAGCTTTAATCTGATGGTGTTCATGCTACAATTTAAATTATTATATGTGTTGCAGACCTCCTCAAATTCTTTTAAATGCAAGTATGGATTTTCCAATTCTAAGCCATGAAAAGAAGGTAAAAGTTGAATAATACCTGGTTTAAAATTAAAATGAGATGCATCGGAAGGAAAAACTATGCATGATGGTGCACTTGTTCTTGTGGGATTCATGTGGTCTCTAAGTGTTCTAGCACGGTTATTCTCATTATTCTCATTATGAAGTGATTGATTATCTTCTTCGGCCATATTTTCTGAAAATGATGAGGATACCCTACAAAGTCTACCACTTGATGTACGTGACCACACTCTCATGCACGTGTAGGAATAAAATAAAAGGAAGAAGAAAATAAAAGAAGAAGAAACAAGAGAAAAGAAACAAAGTTATATACAAGAAAAGTGAAAAGAGAAAATAAAATAAATACTATAATTTATACAAGAACTTACCTCCCCGGCAACGGCGCCAAAAACTTGACACGACTAAAAGGTTGATGTCTTCTCCCAAGTGCAGGAGTGTCGCAGTAATAAATAACCCGGCAAGACCGGGGTCGAACCACAGAGAGGTTAATTGTACAAATTATAAATAACAATAATAACAATAATAATAGTAATACTAATACTAATAATACTAATAATACTAATAATAATAATAATAATAATAATAATAATAATAATAATAATAATAATAATAATAATAGTAGTAGTAGTAATAGTAGTAGTAATAATAATAATAATAATAAAGAAAGAGAAGAAGAAGATGATGATGATAACTTGGAGATGGAAAATTAATGTAAGGATTAAACAATAATAATAACAAATGTCAAGGTTAGAGGTTCTACTAATGGTATATCAAACAAGTATAATATAAACTCTTATTATTGAATTGGAAACCACACACAAAGGAGGTTCCAATCAGATTATATATTGTTAACATGATTACATTAGTCATCTTATTCAATTAATGCTAATACTTGTAAATCTCGTCAAGCATTCATGATTATAACTTATGTTAACAACAAATCAAGTTCCTTTCATAGCTCAGGTGTCGGTTATACCATACATTATGGGCTATGAAAGTGCCAAGCATTTGTTGTACCAAGTGTTATACAACATAAATCAAGATTAGTCATTTAACAAGCAAAGTATTAAAGAGTGAACAAGATAACAAATATAAAACATGTTAGTATCAAACATTAAGGTCCATATTAAGTTTACACTACACTTATTCTTACACCATTAGTGTAACCTTTTCACCTTGACATAATTAACTTAGCTAGACATAATGAAAGAAAGCAAAATAGATAAACAAAATAAGAACATAAAAGCTAACTAAGTAAAGGAAAGGAAATGAAACGCATAAACTTGATATTAATGAAAGTAAAGCATAAACATTACAAAAAATACAAAGAGAGAAAGGAAGAGCATGATCTTGATCTGAACACCAAGATGCCTAAATGCATGGCAAATGCCTCCTTTTATAGGCCAAAATTGGGAACTATTGATTTGATGACTAATTGATAAGTGGGTGGCCAACTTTTGACTTGGTGACAATCCTTATCTTCTCTTGTCTGCCCAAAACGTCATTGATAACGTCAAAACTGGAGCCAGGTGCAAACATGAAAGTTGTAGGCAATTGTCTCAGCTTTCTTGTGTAAAAAAGTCAGCTCATTTGGACTTCTAGAACTCCAGATATGGCCAAAATACCGAACAGTGCTTGGGCTGGAAGACAGATTCGGGCTTCTTTGTTGTTGCTACAATTTGGACTTGATAATGGCCTTTTTAGATCTTGGGCTCCATATGAAAGTTGTAGGCCTATGTCTTACCTTTCCATCCATATAAATTTGATCTAAATCTGAGATCTGTAGCTCCAGATATGGCCCAATTACCGAACAGTGTTCCGGTTTGGATTGCACCGACATCTCTTCTCTAAGTTTGACCATCTCTTTATCCATGCAATTTAAGTTCTTCAAGTCATCAATCAATCCTTTCATTTATGTGATAGACCTGCATTAAAAATAGACATTTACCACAAATTATAGGTATCTTATATTATTAGATACATTATTATAAAACATATTTTAGTTAAGGAGTTATTGATACTTCAAGTGCAAAATGATGATATAAAACCATGATAAAAATGCACTTTTAAGTACTAATCAATCAAGATCATGCTCTTACTTTCTCTCTTTGTATTTTTTTTAATGTTTATACTTTGCTTTCATTAATAACAAGTTTATGCCTTTCATTTCCTTTTATTTACTTAGTTAACTTTTATCTTATTTATGTTCTTATTTTGTTTATTTATTTTTCTTCCTTTCATTATGTCTAGCTAAGTTTATTATGTCAAGGTGAAAAGGTTACACTAATGGTATAAGAATAAGTATAGTGTAAACTTAATACGGACTTTAATGTTTGATACTAACATGTTTTCTATTTGTTGTCTTGTTCACTCTTTAATACTTTGCTTGTTAAATGACTAATCTTGATTTATTTTATATAACACTTGGTACAACAAATACTTGGCACTCTCATAGCCCATACTATATAGTATAACCGACACTTGAGCTATGAAAGGAACTTGATTTCTTGTTAACATAAGTTATAATCATGAATGCTTGACGAGATTTACAAGTATTAGCATTAATCGAATAAGATTACTAATGTAATCATGTTAACAATCTATAATCTGATTGGAACCTCTTTTGTGTGTGGTTTTCCAATTGAATAATAAGAGTTTATACTATACTTGTTTGACATACCATTAGTGGAACCTCTAACCTTGACATTTGTTATTATCATTGTTTAATCCTTACATTAATATTTCATCTTAAAGTTCTCATCATCTTCTTCTTGTTCTCCTTCTTTTTTCTTTATTATTATTATTGTTATTATTATTATTATTATTATTATTATTGTTATTATTACTACTACTACTACTATTATTATTTATATTATTATTGCTACTATTATTATTGTTGTTGTTTATAATTTGTACAATTAACCTCTCTGTAGTTCGACCCCGGTCTTGCTGGGTTATTTATTACTTCGACACTCCTGCACTTGGGAGAAGACATCAATCTTTTCGTCGTGTCAAGTTTTTGGCATCATTGCTAGGGAGGTAAGCTTTATATAAATTATAGTAGTTATTTTATTTTCTCTTTTCACTTTTCTTGTATATAACTTTGTTTCTTTTCTCTTGTTTCTTCCTTTTTTTTGTTTTCTTCTTCCTCTTATTCTATTCCTACACATGCATGAGAGCGTGGTCACGTACATCAAGTGGTAGACTTTGTAGGGTATCCTTATCATTTTCAGAAAATATGGTCGAAGAAGATAATCAATCACTTTATAATGAGAATAATGAGAATAACTGTGCTAGAACACTTCGAGACCACATGAATCCCACAAGAACAAGTGCACCATCATGCATAGTTTTTCCTCCTAATACATCTCATTTTAATTTTAAGCCAGACATTATTCAACTGTTACCTTCTTTTCATGGCTTAGAATTAGAAAATCCATACTTGCATTTAAGGGAATTTGAGGAGGTTTGTAACACATATAATGATTCAAATTGTAGCATGAATATCATTAGATTAAAGCTTTTTTCTTTTTCATTAAAAGATAAAGCTAAAACATGGCTTTAAAATTTGAGACCAGGATCCATTAGTGCTTGGGATGAAATGCAACAACAATTTTTAAAGAAGTTTTTCCCATCTTATATAATAAACTCTTTCAAAAGATAAATCATCACTTTCACTCAAAAACCAGGAAAAACATTTTACCAATGTTGGGATAGGTATCGAGACTTGCTTAATACTTGCCCTCATCATGGTTTTGAAACATGGAGATTGATTTCACATTTTTATGAAGGGTTAACACCTAGAGATAGGCAAATGGTTGAATTGATGTGCAATGGAACTTTTGAAGATAAAGACCCTGATGAAGCAATAGAGTACTTAAAATTGTTAGCTGAAAATGCTCAAAATTGGGACACTACAGGTACTTATGAGGCACCAAGTAAAACACAATCTTATACATCTAGAACTGTTAATTCTGATAATGAAGTCATTAAGCTTCTTGATAATGAAATCATTTATCTTATTTTTGACAGCAAATGGGTAAATCCTACCCAAGTTGTACCCAAGAAGTTTGGAGTCACTATGATAACAAATGAGAACAATGAGTTAATTCCCACTAGAACTGTTACTGGTTGGCACATGTGTATTGACTATAGGAAACTTAATTCAATGATTAGAAAAGATCATTTTCCTTTACCTTTCATGGATCAAATCCTAGAAAGAGTTGCAGGTCATGAATTTTATTATTTCCTAGATGGCTATTCGAGTTACAACCAAATTGAAATTGCATTGGAAGATCAAGAGAAGACTACTTTCATATGTCTATTTGGTACTTTTGCATATCGAAGGATGCCTTTTGGATTATGTAATGCACTGGCCACGTTTTAAAGATGCATACTTAGTATTTTTAGTGATATGGTTGAACATTTTCTTGAGATTTTTATGGATGATTTTTCTATTTTTGGCGATTCATTTGATGATTGTTTGATTAAGTTAGAAAAGGTTTTGACCAGGTGTGAAGAAAAGCATCTTGTTCTAAATTGGGAAAAATGTCATTTTATGGTAACAAACGACATTGTACTTGGTCATATTGTTTCATCAAAAGGAATTGAGGTTGACAAATCTAAAATCGAGTTAATTGTGAACTTGCCAACACCAAAATCTCTTAAAGATGTTAGATCATTCCTAGGATATGTTAGTTTTTATAAAAGGTTCATCAAAGGTTTTAGTGTAATATTTAAGCCCTTAAGTAACCTTCTAACAAAGGATACTATTTTTGAATAGACTGAACATTGTGAAGAAGCCTTTGTTAAACTTAAAAACTTGCTTACTTATGCTCATGTCATTCAACCTCCCGATTGGTCATTACCCCTTCGAAATAATGTGTAAGGCTAGTGATTATGCCATAGGTGCTATTTTGGGACAAAAAAAAAGATAAGAAACCTTATGTGATTTACTATACAAGTAAAACTTTAAATAGCGCTCAAATGAATTATAATACCACTGAAAAAAATTACTTGTAGTAGTATTTGCATGTGAAAAATTCAGGTCTTATCTTGTTGGCTCACCTGTTGTTGTTTTTAGTGATCATGTAGCATTGAAATATCTTCTTTCTAAGAAAGATTATAAGGCTAGATTGGTGCGGTGGATTTTGTTACTTCAAGAATTTGATATCACAATCAAAGATAAGAAAGGCAGCAAAAATGTTGTTACAGATCACTTGTCAAGATTGACAACAGTTTTGAAAACTGACATCACACTAATCGATGACTACTTTCCCGATGAATTTTTACTTTCCATCTCTACAATGCCTTGGTTTGCTAATATTGTCAATTTTCTTGTTTCAGGACAATTGCCAACTCATTGGAGTACCCAAGATAAAAGAAAGTTCTTGAATGAAGTAAAGAACTTTTATTGGGATGACCCTTATTTATTCAAATATTATCCTGATCAAATATTTTGAAGATGCATTCCTGATAATGAGGTAAGTAGCGCCATTAAATTTTATCATTCTAAGGCATGTGGGGGCCATTTCTCATCAAGAAAGACAAGTGCAAAAATCTTACAAAGTGGATTTTATTGGCCCACCATGTTCAAAGACTCACATGCATTCTATAAGTCTTGTAAAAATTGTCAAAAGTTGGGATAAATTTCAAAACGTCACGTGATGCCTTTAAATCCTATTCTTGTCATTGAGATCTTTGACTATTGGGGTATAGATTTCATAGGTCCATTTCCCCCATCATTTGGTTTCTTGTACATATTAGTCGCAGTTGATTATGTTTCAAAATGGATAGAGGCAATTCTAAGTCGAAACAATGATCACAAAACAATGATAAAGTTTTTGAAAGAAAATATTTTGAGTCGATTTGGAATCCTTCGAGCCATGATAAGTGATGATGGAACACATTTCTGCAACAAGCCATTTGAGTCTTTAATGAAGAAATATGGAATCACACACAAAGTTGCCACCCCTCATCACCTTCAAATAAGTGAACAAGTAGAACTTGCTAATAGCGAGATCAAACATATTTTGGAGAAAACAGTGAACCCTAATAGGAAAGATTGATCTTTAAGACTTAATGATGCACTTTGCGCTTATCGAACTGCTTATAAAATATCATTAGGTATGTCACCTTATAGACTAGTTTATGGAAAACCTTGTCACTTGGCTGTGGAATTTGAACATAAAGCTTATTGGGCTATTAAAGCTTTCAATTCAAATCTAGATGATGCTAGTTAACTGCAAAAATTACAAATAAATAAGCTAGAGGAAATAAGAAATGATGCATATAAAAATTCAAGAATTCATAAAGCAAGAATTAAAGAGTTTCATGACAAGAATATTCTGAGAAAAACATTCAATGTTGGTCAAAAAGTCTTGCTTTATAATTCTTGACTGCATTTATTTCCTAAAAAATTAAGATTAAGATGGAGCAGTCCTTTAATTGTGAAACATGTGTATCCATATAGGGCCTGTGATATTGAGAATTCAAAAAATGACAATATTTTCAAGGTAAATGGACATCGTTTGAAAGTTTACTTTGATAATTTTTTAGTTGAAAATAACTCTATTGAATTGGGTGATCCTGTATATAAAGATTGATTTTTTTTTCTCACTTTGTTTTTGTGTTTCTTTTTGAATGATTTTTGCTAGTTTCTCTCACCCCGGTTAAATGGTGGACAACGATACTTCATGACTTAAGTCGGTTCTTTTAGTTTCCCATAATAAATTATATCTGTGTATATATTTTTGCAATTCTATGAATCTCTCTTCCAATTCTCATTTAAAAATGGACATTAATCTTGAAAAATTGAAAAAGTATTTTCCCGCTCTGCCTTAGAATGCGATTATAAAATTTTACCATACTAGATGTGTAAGATTGAGGTTGTTAATGAATCATGGAATTTCTGAAGATATTAGTTGGTTGATCGAAGTAAAGTTCCGATTATCAGGTGAGTCCTCTAATTCCTTCATTTCACATATGTCTGGAACAGGTAAAAGCACTTTTGCAAAGAAACGTTATGCAAAACGACTAAAAGTCTATCATTGATGTGGTAGATGGACTTGTAATGCACAATGTCATTCTTTAGGAATGGTAACTGTAAATCGTGAAGATAAAATATAGTTCATTAAGGATGGCCTGAGTAAGGAGTCTTTAGATAATCTTCTATTAACTCTTGAGATGCATCCTAGTGGAGATGTGCATCGTGCAATTCATGATTTATGAACCCATTTTCATAAAAAACATGATTGACTTAGTCTTGGGAATCTGACTAAAAAAGACCCTATTTGCCAATTTTTAAGAAAATTGGATGAGAAGCCTATCATCGACCCATAGAGGGCGTTTAAGCCGTTCTTTGATGTAAAACCAAGGGAAGATGTGAGACACAATCACAACTACCTGTACATACACATGCTTTTTAAAATCAATAAATAAAGAGAGAGAGAGTGTGAGACTCCAGCTGGTTTACACATAGGTGGTATGACTGCCCTTTTAATTTCTCATCTATAAAATCCTTTCTTCCTTCCCTTTATTTCCACTCAGCCCATACATTCATCAATTATAGAAGTGTGTAGATGATTAGTACTTAAAAGTGCATTTTTATCATGGTTTTATATCATCATTTTGCACTTGAAGTATCAATAACTCCTTAACTAAAATAGGTTTTATAATAATGTATCTAATAATATAAGATACCTATAATTTATGGTAAATGTCTATTTTTAATGCAGGCCTATCACATAAATGAAAGGATTGATTGATGACTTGAAGAACTTAAATTGCAAGGATAAAGAGATGGTCAAACTTAGAAAAGAGATGTCGGTGCAATCTAAACCGGAACACTATTCGGTAATTGGGTCATATCTGGAGCTACAGATCTCAGATTTAGGTCCACTTTATATGGATGGAAAGGTAAGACATAGGCCTACAACTTTCATATGGAGCCCAAGATCTAAAAAGGCCATTATCAAGTCCAAATTGTAGCAACAACAAAGAAGCCCGAATCTGTCTTCCAGCCCGAGCACTGTTCGGTATTTTGGCCATATCTGGAGTTCTAGAAGTCCACATGAGCTGAATTTTTTACACAAGAAAGCTGAGACAATTGCCTACAACTTTCATGTTACAACTGGCTCCATTTTTGACGTTATCAATGACGTTTTGGGCAGACAAGAGAAGATAAGGATTGTCACCAAGTCAAAAGTTGGCCACCCACTTATCAATTAGTCATCAAATCAATAGTTCCCAATTTTGGCCTATAAAAGGAGGCATTTGCCATGCATTTAGGCATCTTTTTCCAGATCAAGATCATGCTCTTCCTTTCTGACACGACTAAAAGATTGATGTCTTCTCCCAAGTGCAGGAGTGTCGAAGTAATAAATAACCCGGCAAGACCGGGGTCGAACCACAGGGAGGTTAATTGTACAAATTATAAACAACAATTATAAACAATAACAACAACAATAATAATAATAATAATAATAATAATAATAATAATAATAATAGTAGTAGTAGTAGTAGTAGTAGTAGTAGTAGTAGTAGTAGTAATAATAATAATAATAATAATAATAACAACAACAATAACAATAACAATAACAATAACAATAATAATAAAGAAAAGAAGAAGAAGAAGATGATGATGAGAACTTAGAGATGAAATATTAATGTAAGGATTAAACAATAATAATAACAAATGTCAAGGTTAGAGGTTCCACTAATGGTATATCAAACAAGTATAGTATAAACTCTTATTATTGAATTGGAAACCACACACAAAGGAGGTTCCAATCAGATTATATATTGTTAACATGATTACATTAGTCATCTTATTCAATTAATGCTAATACTTGTAAATCTCGTCAAGCATTCATGATTATAACTTATGTTAACAACAAATCAAGTTCCTTTCATAGCTCAGGTGTCGGTTATACCATACATTATGGGCTATGAAAGTGCCAAGCATTTGTTGTACCAAGTGTTATACAACATAAATCAAGATTAATCATTTAACAAGCAAAGTATTAAAGAGTGAACAAGATAACAAATATAAAACATGTTAGTATCAAACATTAAAGTCCATATTAAGTTTACATTATACTTATTCTTACACCATTAGTGTAACCTTTTCACCTTGACATAACTAACTTAGCTAGACATAATGAAAGAAAGCAAAATAGATAAACAAAATAAGAACATAAAAGCTAACTAAGTAAAGGAAAGGAAATGAAAGGCATAAACTTGATATTAATGAAAGCAAAGCATAAATATTACAAAAAATACAAAGAGAGAAAGGAAGAGCATGATCTTGATCTGGAAACCAAGATGCCTAAATGCATGGCAAATGCCTCCTTTTATAGGCCAAAATTGGGAACTATTGATTTGATGACTAATTGATAAGTGGGTGGCCAACTTTTGACTTGGTGACAATCCTTATCTTCTCTTGTCTGCCCAAAACGTCATTGATAACATCAAAACTGGAGCCAGGTGCAAACATGAAAGTTGTAGGCAATTGTCTCAGCTTTCTTGTGTAAAAACTTCAGCTCATTTGGACTTCTAGAACTCCAGATATGGCCAAAATACCGAACAGTGCTCGGGCTGGAAGACAGATTCGGGCTTCTTTGTTGTTGCTACAATTTGGACTTGATAATGGCCTTTTTAGATCTTGGGCTCCATATGAAAGTTGTAGGCCTATGTCTTACCTTTCCATCCATATAAATTGGACCTAAATATGAGATCTGTAGCTCCAGATATGACCCAATTACCGAACAGTGTTCCGGTTTGGATTGCACCGACATCTCTTCTCTAAGTTTGACCATCTCTTTATCCTTGCAATTTAAGTTCTTCAAGTCATCAATCAATCCTTTCATTTATGTGATAGGCCTGCATTAAAAATAGACATTTACCACAAATTATAGGTATCTTATATTATTAGATACATTATTATAAAACATATTTTAGTTAAGGAGTTATTGATACTTCAAGTGCAAAATGATGATATAAAACCATGATAAAAATGCACTTTTAAGTACTAATCACACCCCTCAACCAGCTTATTACTAGTCCCTAGTAATTAAAGCGTTAAAACAATTTGTAAATTTCACAAAGCAAGGTATTCATCATTTAACTTCCATTAATCTATCCAGATAAACAAACTCTCATTAAATTTATACATCTGCTCAATACCACTTAACAAGATATTAATAAACCTTTCTTTTGTGCTCAATGTATCAACACATAATTATGGGGCTTTTCTTGGAAGAAAACAAAATTTTTGTTCTAATGTTTAAGGTTAACTTCCTTGAGTTGGGATTATTATTTTTGTCTTCTTTTTTTTTTTTGACTTTTTTTTTAAATATATACATATAATTTAAAAACATCATGCATCTTTAACCCATGTAACGAGCTTTCAGCTAATGACTCCCAGACCAGTTGGTCTTAGGGCATTAGGTGTTAAGACACCCCTACGAGCTTAGTAACTCGGGTCGCCGATACTGATATGTAGATAGTGCAATGTTTGATTCCCTTAAGCTTTTCTCCTCAACCCATGTAACAAGCGTTGGGCCAATAGCTCCCAAGTCAGTTGACTTTAGGGTATTAGGTGTTAAAACACCCCTTCGGACTTAATTGCTTAGGTTAGGGAGGCTACGAAATCAAACTTATCTACATTTTTATTATCATCATTTTTTATTTTTATTTTATTTTCTTTTTTTTTTCATGTTTTTTTTTTAATTATATACAATCCCTTTCCTTTAGTTGTTACCTTTAACAAAAGAACATAAATAATGTAATAATCCAATATGCAACCCACAATCATATGTTAAAGTGTGTGTGTAAATTAAGGTTTAAAAATACATGTTAAATAAGTATATGAGCAGAATTAAGTGGTAACAATACGAGAGTTTGTAAACCTGAATATTTCAGGAAGTATTATAATAGACCTTGTTAAGAATGGTTACTAAGATGCGTCTCAAGAATCACTTTAACAAAAGAACTCCTTTACTCTGTCATCCTAGTAACAACAATTATGCACATGCTTTATGAAATGAAAAATAATTTTTTTTTTTTTATCAACTACTACCCTCTCCCCCCAACCAAAACGAGACATTGTCCTCAATGTTCTAAGGTAGAAAGATAGAGTATAAAAGATATCACCTGAAATAACGAACACTGACAAAACCTGAAACACACTCAAACAAAAATAAAAAATAACAAAACACAATAATAAAACCAAAATACATAAAAATTCACAAATGAAGGCTCAAATCCAATCTAAGCTTTTTACGGCTTCCCGTAGATGACCAATTTATGCGACTCATGGAAGGATCAATCACAGGAGTGAAAGATTGTAGTTGGTCAATCAATTGTTCAGCAGTAGTAGCAGAGATTATGATTTGGCGTGCAGATGATGTTAGAAATTCCTGTTCCACTGCATGATCAAGAAAAGACAACAACTTATCATAATAACCATTAACATTTAACAAACCTATGGGTTTATGGTGAATGTGCAATTGAGCCCAAGAGGAAATATGAAAGATCTCTTCCAATGTGCCTAGACCACCTGGTAAAGCAATGAAAGCATCAGCATGGTTAAACATTGCATTCATTCGAGCCGACATTGTGGAGACCTGAAGTTCCTCTCCAATTGTTTTTCCAATGATGTCCCCTTGTGCCAAAGCTTCAGGGACGACCCCCAAAACTTGACTACCTCCTAAAAATGCAGCTATTGACACACCTCCCATTAACCCAAGACTGCCTCCCCCATATACTAAATGAATCTTTCTCTCAGCTAGCACCTGACCAAGATGATTTGCTGATTCTAAAAACTCTTTTTCTTTCCCAGGACTAGATCCACCGAAAACACAAATATTTCTTATTTGATGACTTGAGGAACTTGCCATTTCTACACACTTCTGTATTTGTTGAATGTATGGGTTGAGTAGAAATGAAAGGAAGGAAAATAGGGTTTTATAGATGAGAAAGTAGAAAGGCAATCATAACATCTATATGGAGGCCAGCTGGAGTCTCACACTCTCTCTCTATTTTTTATTTATTTATTTATTTACTTTTGAAAAAAAAACATGTGTATGTACATGTAGTTGTGATTGTGGCTCACATCTTCCCTTGGTTTTACGTCCAAGAACGGCTTAAACGCCCTCTATGGGTCGGGGATAGGCTTCCCATCCAGTTTTCTTAAAAACTGGCAAACAGGGTCTTTTTTAGTCAGATTCCCAAGACTAAGTCGATCATGTTCTTTATGAAATAGTGGTCATAAATCATGAATTGCACGATGCACATCTCCACTAGGATGCGTCTCAAGAGTCAATAGAAGATTATCTAAAGACTCCTTACTCAGGCCATCCTTAATGAATTTTATTTTATCTTCACGGTTTATAGATACCATTCCTAAAGAACGACATTGTGTATTACAAGTCCATCTAGCACATCGATGACAGACATCCAGTCGTTTTGCACGACGCTTCTTTGCAAAAGTGCTTTTACCTGTTCCAGGCATGTGTGAAATAAAGAAATTAGAGGACTCACCTGATAATCGGACTTTTGCTTCAATCAACCAGCGAATATCTTCAGGAATTCCATGATTCATTAACAATCTCAATCTTGCACATCTAGCACGGTAGATTTTTGTAATCGCATTCTGAGGCAGAGCGGGAAAATACTTTTTCAATTTTTCAAGATTAGTGTCCATTTTCAAATGAGAATTGGAAGAGAGCTTCGAAGAATTGCACAGATATATACACAGATATCAGTAATTGTGGGAAACTGAAAGAACCGACTTAAGTCACGGAGTACCGTTATCCGCCATTTGACCGGGGTGAAAGAAACTTACAAAAATCACTCAAAAAGAAACACAAAAACAATGTGAGAAAAACAAAATAATCAACCTTTATCTACAAGATCATTCAAACCAGTTGATTCATTTTCACTAGGAAAATTATCAAAGTAAGCTTTCAAACGATGTTCATTTTCCTTAAAATCATTGTCATTCATTGAATTCTCAATATCACAGGCCCCATAAGGATTGCTCCATCTTAATCTTATCTTTTTAGGGAATGCATAGAATTGAGAATTATAAAACAAAACTGTTTGACTAGTATCAACTTTTTGACAATTTGCACAAGTTTTGCAGAATGCATGCGTGTCTTTGAACATGGTGGGCCAATAAAATCCATTTTGAAATATTTTTGCAATTGTCTTTTTTGACGAGAAACAACTTCCACATGCTTCAGAATGACAAAGTTTAATGACACTACTTACCTCATTGTCGGGAATGAATCTTTGAAATATTTGATCAGGACAATATTTGAATAAGTTAGGGTCATCACAATAAAAGCTCTTCACTTCGTTTAAAAACTTTTCTTTGTCTTGGGTGCTCCAATCAGCTGGCAAATCTCCTAAAGCAAGAAAATTGATATTTTTATCATACCAAGGCATTGGACTAAGAGAAAGTAAGGATTCGTTAGGAAAGTAATCATCGATTAGTGTGATGTTAGATGTCGAATCTGTTGTCAATGTTGACAAAAGATTTGCATCAACATTTTCGGTGCTTGTTTCATCCGTGATTTCTTCCTCAGAATAAACCATTTGCAAATCTTCAGTTTCATCCAATTCAGTTTTACTTAAAGTAGATTCAAGTTGATCATAAACTAATTCATCAATATGATCTACTTCTTGTAAATCATTATCATCTCCAGGTTGCTTGCAAATGTTGAAAATATTCATCTCCAATGTCATGTTTCCAAATGATAGCTTCATCAGTCCATTCCTACAATTAATCAATGCATTAGAAGTTGCAAGAAATGGACGTCCTAAAATAACAGGAAATGAATTACATGCTTCAACAGGTTCTGTGTCCAAGACAATAAAATCCACAGGATAAATGAATTTATCGACTTGTACTAACACATCTTCAATTATTCCTCTAGGCACTTTTACAGATCTATCGGCAAGTAAAAGAGATATAGAAGTTGGTTTTAACTCACCTAGATTGAGACTCTGAAAAACTGAATATGGAAGTAGATTCACACTAGCACCAAGATCAAGTAAGGCTTTTTCAATTTTATGTTCTCCAATAAAGCAAGAAATTGTAGGACAACCAGGGTCTTTATATTTCAAAGCATTATTGTTTTGAAGAATAGCACTTACTTGTTCGGCTAGAAAGGCTTTCTTTTTCACATTCAGTTTCCTCTTCACAGTGCAGAGATCTTTCAAAAATTTAGCATAGGAAGGAACCTGTTTAATTGCATCCAGCAAAGGTATATTGATCCTTACCTGTTTGAAAATTTCATAAATTTCAGAATTGTGATTGACTTTCCTTTGTTTGGTCATGGCGTGAGGAAATGGAAGTGCTGGCGGTGAATCAGTCATTTCTTTGCAATTTTCAGATTCAACCCCTTCCTTACCCTCAGAGATTGACTCATCATCTTTCTCATAAGGTTCAAGAGAGGGTTTTTCAATAACCTTACCACTGCGTAGAGTAGTGACTGATTTGAGTTGATCCATGTGTTGGCTTCCGGAACTACTTGCATTTGCATTGTATTGCCCTTTGGGATTTTGTTGTGTTTGAGATGGAAACTTACCTTTCTCTTGGAAACTGAGAGCAGATGTTAATTTAGCAAGAGTATCTTTAAAATCTGTCATGTTTTGAGCAAGTTGAGTATTGATTGTCTCTTGCTTTTCAATAAATGCATGCAATGTTTCCTCAAGATTTCTTCTAGGAGGTGGAGCATAAGAAGGTGCATATCCATGAGAATTTTGGAAATTATGGTGTGCTTGAAACGGTGGTTGTGAAGTTTGTGCATTGTTGTTCTCACTCTTCCAACTGAAATTTGGGTGATTCCTCCAACCAGGGTTGTATGTTTGGGAGTATGGGTTGTGGTTGGCCCTTTGAAAACTGTTTAAATCATGAGCTTGTTCATGGAGACATTCTTTAAAAGAAGGCAAGGTTGGACAATCGTTGGTTGAGTGTTCATTTGTTTCACAGATTTGACACACAATGTTTTTAACAGATTTTAATTGACCACTCTTTTTCAATTCTAGTGCCTCGACTTTTCTAGCTAAAGATGCAAATTTGGCTTGGAGGTCATGATCTTCTCTAAGGTTGTACATACCTCCACTAGATGTATGAAGTTGAGTTTTACTCGGTGCCTCATAAGTACCCGCAGTGTCCCAATTTTGAGCATTTTCAGCTAACAAGTCTAAGTACTCCATTGCTTCATCAGGGTCTTTATCTTTAAAAGTTCCATTGCACATCAATTCAACCATTTGCCTATCTTTAGGTGTTAACCCTTCATAGAAATGTGAAACCAATCTCTATGTTTCAAAACCATGATGAGGGCAAGTACTAAGCAAGTCTCGATACCTATCCCAACATTTGTAAAATGTTTCTCCTGGTTTTTGAGTGAAAGTGGTGATTTGTCTCTTGAAAGAGTTTGTTCTATGAGATGGAAAAAACTTCTTTAAAAACTGTTGTTGCATTTCATCCCAAGCACGAATGGATCCTGGTCTTAAATTTTGTAGCCATGTTTTAGCTTTATCTTTTAATGAAAAAGGGAAAAGCTTTAATCTGATGGTGTTCATGCTACAATTTAAATTATTATATGTGTTGCAGAGCTCCTCAAATTCCCTTAAATGCAAGTATGGATTTTCCAATTCTAAACCATGAAAAGAAGGTAAAAGTTGAATAATGCCTGGTTTAAAATTAAAATGAGATGCATCGGGAGGAAAAACTATGCATGATGGTGCACTTGTTCTTGTGGGATTCATGTGGTCTCTAAGTGTTCTAGCACGGTTATTCTCATTATTCTCATTATGAAGTGATTGATTATCTTCTTCGGCCATATTTTCTGAAAATGATGAGGATAGCCTACAAAGTCTACCACTTGATGTACGTGACCACACTCTCATGCACGTGTAGGAATAAAATAAAAAAGAAGAAGAAAGCAAAAGAAGGAGGAAGAAAACAAAATAAAAAAAAAACAAAAGAAAAGAAACAAAGTTATATACAAGAAAAGTGAAAAGAGAAAATAAAATAAATACTACAATTTATACAAGAACTTACCTCCCCGGCAACGGCGCCAAAAACTTGACACGACTAAAAGGTTGATGTCTTCTCCCAAGTGCAGGAGTGTCGAAGTAATAAATAACCCGGCAAGACCGGGGTCGAACCACAGGGAGGTTAATTGTACAAATTATAAACAACAATTATAAACAATAACAACAACAATAATAATAATAATAATAATAATAATAATAATAATAGTAGTAGTAGTAGTAGTAGTAGTAGTAGTAGTAGTAGTAGTAATAATAATAATAATAATAATAATAACAACAACAATAACAATAACAATAACAATAACAATAACAATAAAGAAAAGAAGAAGAAGAAGATGATGATGAGAACTTAGAGATGAAATATTAATGTAAGGATTAAACAATAATAATAACAAATGTCAAGGTTAGAGGTTCCACTAATGGTATATCAAACAAGTATAGTATAAACTCTTATTATTGAATTGGAAACCACACACAAAGGAGGTTCCAATCAGATTATATATTGTTAACATGATTACATTAGTCATCTTATTCAATTAATGCTAATACTTGTAAATCTCGTCAAGCATTCATGATTATAACTTATGTTAACAACAAATCAAGTTCCTTTCATAGCTCAGGTGTCGGTTATACCATACATTATGGGCTATGAAAGTGCCAAGCATTTGTTGTACCAAGTGTTATACAACATAAATCAAGATTAATCATTTAACAAGCAAAGTATTAAAGAGTGAACAAGATAACAAATATAAAACATGTTAGTATCAAACATTAAAGTCCATATTAAGTTTACATTATACTTATTCTTACACCATTAGTGTAACCTTTTCACCTTGACATAACTAACTTAGCTAGACATAATGAAAGAAAGCAAAATAGATAAACAAAATAAGAACATAAAAGCTAACTAAGTAAAGGAAAGGAAATGAAAGGCATAAACTTGATATTAATGAAAGCAAAGCATAAATATTACAAAAAATACAAAGAGAGAAAGGAAGAGCATGATCTTGATCTGGAAACCAAGATGCCTAAATGCATGGCAAATGCCTCCTTTTATAGGCCAAAATTGGGAACTATTGATTTGATGACTAATTGATAAGTGGGTGGCCAACTTTTGACTTGGTGACAATCCTTATCTTCTCTTGTCTGCCCAAAACGTCATTGATAACATCAAAACTGGAGCCAGGTGCAAACATGAAAGTTGTAGGCAATTGTCTCAGCTTTCTTGTGTAAAAACTTCAGCTCATTTGGACTTCTAGAACTCCAGATATGGCCAAAATACCGAACAGTGCTCGGGCTGGAAGACAGATTCGGGCTTCTTTGTTGTTGCTACAATTTGGACTTGATAATGGCCTTTTTAGATCTTGGGCTCCATATGAAAGTTGTAGGCCTATGTCTTACCTTTCCATCCATATAAAGTGGACCTAAATATGAGATCTGTAGCTCCAGATATGACCCAATTACCAAACAGTGTTCCGGTTTGGATTGCACCGACATCTCTTCTCTAAGTTTGACCATCTCTTTATCCTTGCAATTTAAGTTCTTCAAGTCATCAATCAATCCTTTCATTTATGTGATAGGCCTGCATTAAAAATAGACATTTACCACAAATTATAGGTATCTTATATTATTAGATACATTATTATAAAACATATTTTAGTTAAGGAGTTATTGATACTTCAAGTGCAAAATGATGATATAAAACCATGATAAAAATGCACTTTTAAGTACTAATCACTTTCTCTCTTTGTATTTTTTATGCTTTGTTTTCATTAATATTAAGTTTATGTCTTTCATTTCCTTTCCTTTATTTAGTTAACTTTTATGTCCTTATTTTGTTTATCTATTTTTATTTCTTTCATTATGTCTAGCTAAGTTAATTATGTCAAGGTGAAAAGGTTACACTAATGGTGTAAGACTAAGTATAGTGTAAACTTAATATGGACTTTAATGTTTGATACTAACATGTTTTATATTTGTTATCTTGTTCACTCTTTAATACTTTGCTTGTTAAATGACTAATCTTGATTTATGTTGTATAACACTTGGTACAACAAATGCTTGGCACTTTCATAGCCCATAATGTATGGTATAACCGACACCTGAGCTATGAAAGGAACTTGATTTGTTGTGAACATAAGTTATAATCATGAATGCTTGACGAGATTTACAAGTATTAGCATTAATTGAATAAGATGACTAATGTAATCATGTTAACAATATATAATCTGATTGGAACCTCCTTTGTGTGTGGTTTCCAATTCAATAATAAGAGTTTATACTATACTTGTTTGATATACCATTAGTGGAACCTCTAACCTTGACATTTGTTATTATTATTGTTTAATCCTTACATTAATATTTCATCTCTAAGTTCTCATCATCATCATCTTCTTCTTCTTCTCTTTCTTTATTATTATTATTATTATTATTATTATTAGTATTATTATTATTACTACTACTACTACTACTACTACTATTAATAATATTATTATTACTATTACTATTGTTGTTATTGTTATTGTTATTGTTGTTGTATTATTGTTATTATAATTTGTACAATTAACCTCCCTGTGGTTCGACCCCGGTCTTGCCGGGTTATTTATTACTTCGACACTCCTGCACTTGGGAGAAGACATCAATCTTTTAGTCGTGTCAAGTTTTTGGCGCCGTTGCCGGGGAGGTAAGTTCTTGTATAAATTATAGTATTTATTTTATTTTCTCTTTTCACTTTTCTTGTATATAACTTTGTTTCTTTTCTTTTGTTTCTTTTTATTTTGTTTTCTTCCTCCTTCTTTTTCTTTCTTCTTCTTTTTTATTTTATTCCTACACGTGCATGAGAGTGTGGTCACGTACATCAAGTGGTAGACTTTGTAGGGTATCCTCATCATTTTCAGAAAATATGGCGGAAGAAGATAATCAATCACTTCATAATGAAAATAATGAGAATAACCATGCTAGAACACTTAGAGACCACATGAATCCCCCAAGAACAAGAGCACCATCATGCATAGTTTTTCCTCCTGATGCATCTCATTTTAATTTTAAACCAGGCATTATTCAACTATTACCTTCTTTTCATGGCTTAGAATTGGAAAATCCATACTTGCATTTAAGGGAATTTGAGGAGGTCTGCAACACATATAATAATTTAAATTGTAGCATGAACACCATTAGATTAAAGCTTTTTCCTTTTTCATTAAAAGATAAAGCTAAAACATGGCTACAAAATTTAAGACCAGGATCCATTCGTGCTTGGGATGAAATGCAACAACAATTTTTAAAGAAGTTTTTCCCATCTCATAGAACAAACTCTTTCAAGAGACAAATCACCACTTTCACTCAAAAACCAGGAGAAACATTTTACAAATGTTGGGATAGGTATCGAGACTTGCTTAGTACTTGCCCTCATCATGGTTTTGAAACATGGAGATTGGTTTCACATTTCTATGAAGGGTTAACACCTAAAGATAGGCAAATGGTTGAATTGATGTGCAATGGAACTTTTGAAGATAAAGTCCCTAATGAAGCAATGGAGTACTTAGACTTGTTAGCTGAAAATGCTCAAAATTGGGACACCGCGGGTACTTATGAGGCAGTGAGTAAAACTCAACCTCATACATCTAGTGGAGGTATATACAACCTTAGGGAAGATCATGACCTTCAAACCAAATTTACATCTTTAGCTAGAAAAGTTTAGGCACTAGAATTGAAAAAGAGTGGTCAATTAAAATCTGTTGAAAACATTGTGTGTCAAATCTGTGAAACAAATGAACACTCAACCAACGATTGTCCAACCTTGCCTTCTTTTAAAGAATGTCTCCATGAACAAGCCCATGCTTTAAACAGTTTTCAAAGGGCCAACCACAACCCATACTCCCAAACATACAACCCTGGTTGGAGGAATCACCAAAATTTCAGTTGGAAGAGTGAGAACAACAATGCACAAACTTCACAACCACCATTTCAAGCACACCATAATTTCCAAAATTCTCATGGATATGCACCTTCTTATGCTCCACCTTCTAGAAGAAATCTTGAGGAAACATTGCATGCATTCATTGAAAAGCAAGAGACAATTAATACTCAACTTGTTCAAAACATGACAGATTTTAAAGATACTCTTGCTAAATTAACATCTGCTCTTAGTTTCCAAGAGAAAGGTAAGTTTCCATCTCAAACACAACAAAATCCCAAAGGGCAATACAATGCAAATGCAAGTAGTTCCGGAAGCCAACACATGGATCAAGTCAAATCAGTCACTACTCTGCGCAGTGGTAAGGTTATTGAAAAACCCTCTCTTGAACCTTATGAGAAAGATGATGAGTCAATCTCTGAGGGTAAGGAAGGGGATGAATCTGAAAATTGCAAAGAAACGACTGACTCACCGCCAGCACTTCCATTTCCTCAAGCCATGACCAAACAAAGGAAAGTCAATCACAATTCTAAAATTTATGAAATTTTCAAACAGGTAAGGATCAATATACCTTTGCTGGATGCTCTTAAACAGGTTCCTTCCTATGCTAAATTTTTGAAAGATCTATGCACTGTGAAGAGGAAACTGAATGTGAAAAAGAAAGCCTTTCTAGCCGAACAAGTAAGTGCTATTCTTCAGAACAATAATGCTTTGAAATATAAAGACCCTGGTTGTCCTACAATTTCTTGCTTTATTGGAGAGCATAAAATTGAAAGAGCCTTACTTGATCTTGGTGCTAGTGTGAATTTACTTCCATATTCAGTTTTTCAGAGTCTCAATCTAGGTGAGTTAAAACCAACTTCTATAACTCTTTTACTTGCCGATAGATCTATAAAAGTGCCTAGAGGAATAATTGAAGATGTGTTAGTACAAGTCGATAAATTCATTTATCCTATGGATTTTATTGTCTTGGACACACAACCTGTTGAAGTATGTAATTCATTTCCTGTTATTTTAGGACGTCCATTTCTTGCAACTTCTAATGCATTGATTAATTGTAGGAATGGACTGATGAAGCTATCATTTGGAAACATGACATTGGAGATGAATATTTTCAACATTTGCAAGCAACCTAGAGATGATAATGATTTACAGGAAGTAGACTTTACTGAAAAATTAATTCATGATCAATTTCCAACCACTTCCAATGAAATTGAGATTGATGAATCTGAAGATTTGCAAATGGTTTATTCTGAGGAAGAAATCACGGATGAAACAAGCACCAAAAATGTTGATGTGAATCTTTTGTCAATAGTGACAACAGATTCGACATCTGACATCACACCAATGGATGATTACTTTCCTAACGAATCCTTACTTTGTCTTAGTCCAATGCCTTGGTATGATAAAAATATCAATTTTCTTGCTTTAGGAGATTTGCCAACTGATTGGAGTATTCAAGACAAAGAAAAGTTTTTGAACGAAGTGAAGAGCTTTTATTGTGATGACCCTACCTTATTCAAATATTGTCCTGATCAAATATTTCAAAGATTCATTCCCGACAATGAGGTAAGTAGTGTCATTAAACTTTGTCATTCTGAAGCATGTAGAAGTTGTTTCTCGTCAAAAAAGACAATTGCAAAAATCTTTCAAAATGGATTTTATTGGCCCACCATGTTCAAGGACACGCATGCATTCTGCAAAACTTGTGAAAATTGTCAAAAGATTGATACTGGTCAAAAAGTTTTGTTTTATGATTCTCAACTCTATGCAGTCCCTAGAGAGCTAAGACCAAGATGGAGCAATCCTTATGGGGCCTGTGATATTGAGAATTCAATGAATGACAATGATTTTAAGGAAAATGGACATCGTTTGAAAGCTTACTTTGATAATTTTCCAAGTGAAAATGAATCAGTTGGTTTGAATGATCTTGTAGATAAAGGTTGATTATTTTGTTTTTCTCATATTTTTTTTTTGTGTTTCTTTTTGAGTGATTTTTGCAAGTTTCTTTCACCCCGGTCAAATGGCGGATAACGGTACTCCGTGCCTTAAGTCGGTTCTTTTAGTTTCCCACAATTACTGATATCTGTGTATATATCTGTGCAATTCTTTGAATCTCTCTTCTAATTCTCATTTGAAAATGGACACTAATCTTGAAAAATTGAAAAAGTATTTTCCCGCTCTGCCTCAGAATGCGATTACAAAAATTTACCGTGCTAGATGTGCAAGATTGAGATTGTTAATGAATCATGGAATTCCTGAAGATATTCGCTGGTTGATTGAAGCAAAGGTCCGATTATCAGGTGAGTCCTCTAACTTCTTCATTTCACACATGCCTGGAAGAGGTAAAAGCACTTTTGCAAAGAAGCGTCGTGCAAAACGACTGGATGTCTGTCATCGATGTGCTAGATGGACTTGTAATACACAATGTCGTTCTTTAGGAATGGTATCTATAAACCGTGAAGATAAAATACAATTCATTAAGGATGGCCTGAGTAAGGAGTCTTTAGATAATCTTCTATTGACTCTTGAGATGCATCCTAGTGGAGATGTGCATCGTGCAATTCATGATTTATGGCCACTATTTCATAAAGAACATGATCGACTTAGTCTTGGGAATCTGACTAAAAAAGACCATGTTTGCCAATTTTTAAGAAAACTTGATGGGAAGCCTATCCCCGACCCATAGAGGGCGTTTAAGCCGTTCTTGGACGTAAAACCAAGGGAAGATGTGAGCCACAATCACAACTACCTGTACATACACATGTTTTTTTTTAAAGTAAATAAATAAATAAATAAAAAGAGAGAGAGAGTGTGTGAGACTCTAGCTGGCCTACATATAGATGTTATGATTGCCTTTCTACTTTCTCATCTATAAAACCCTCTTTTCCTTCCTTTCATTTCTACTCAACCCATACATTCAACAAATACAGAAGTGTGTAGAAATGGCAAGTTCCTCAAGTCATCAAATAAGAAATATTTGTGTTTTCGGTGGATCTAGTCCTGGGAAAGAAAAGGAGTTTTTAGAATCAGCAAACCATCTTGGTCAGGTGCTAGCTGAGAGAAAGATTCATTTAGTGTATGGGGGAGGCAGTCTTGGGTTAATAGGAGGTGTGTCAATAGCTGCATTTTTAGGAGGTAGTCAAGTTTTAGGAATCGTCCCTAAAGCTTTGGCACAAGGGGACATCATTGGAAAAATAATTGGAGAGGAACTTCAGGTCTCCACAATGTCGGCTCGAATGAATGCAATGTTTAACCATGCTGATGCTTTCATTGCTTTACCAGGTGGTCTAGGCACATTGGAAGAGATCTTT
Source organism: Populus pruinosa (assembly GCA_026413675.1). Lineage (NCBI taxonomy): Eukaryota > Viridiplantae > Streptophyta > Magnoliopsida > Malpighiales > Salicaceae > Populus > Populus pruinosa. The sequence continues at coordinate 27,108,072 of CM048592.1, read as the reverse complement.
CATATTTCCTCTTGGGCTTAATTGCACATTCACCATAAACCTATAGGTTTGTTAAATGTTAATGGTTATTATGATAAGTTGTTGTCTTTTCTTGATCATGCTGTGGAACAGGAATTTTTAACATCTTCTGCACGACAAATCATAATCTCTGCTACTACTGCTGAACAATTGATTGACCAACTACAATCTTTGATTCCTGTGATTGATCCTTCCATGAGTCGCATAAATTGGTCATCTACGGGAAGCCGTAAAAAGCTTAGATTGGATTTGAGCCTTCATTTGTGAATTTTTGTGTATTTTGATTTTATTATTGTGTTTTGTTATTTCTTATTTTTGTTTCAGTGTGTTTCAGGTTTTGTCAGTGTTCGTTATTTCAGGTGATATCTTCTATACTCTATCTTTCTACCTTAGAACATTGAGGACAATGTCTCGTTTTGGTTGGGGGGAGAGGGTAGTAGTTGATAAAAAAAATGATAAAAAAAAAATTGTTTTTCATTTCATAAAGCATGTGCATAATTGTTGTTACTAGGATGGCAGAGTAAAGGAGTTCTTTTGTTAAAGTGACACTTGAGACGCATCTTAGTAACCATTCTTAACAAGGTCTATTATAATACTTCCTGAAATATTCAGGTTTACAAACTCTCGTATTGTTACCACTTAATTCTGCTCATATACTTATTTAACATGTATTCTTAAACCTTAATTTACACACACACACTTTAACATATGATTGTGGGTTGCATATTGGATTATTACATTATTTATGTTCTTTTGTTAAAGGTAACAACTAAGGGAAAGGGATTGTATATAATTAAAAAAAAAAGAAAAAAAGAAAAAAAAAGAAAAAAAATGGTGATAATAAAAATGTAGATAAGTTTGGTTTCGTAGCCTCCCTAACCTAAGCAATTAAGCCCGAAGGGGTGTTTTAACACCTAATACCTTAAAGTCAACTGACTTGGGAGCTATTGGCCCAACGCTTGTTACATGGGTCGAGGAGAAAAGCTTAAGGGAATCAAACATTACACTATCTACATATCAGTATCTGCGACCCGAGTTACTAAGCTCGTAGGGGTGTCTTAACACCTAATGCCCTGAGACCAACTGGTCTGGGAGTCATTAGCTGAAAGCTCGTTACATGGGTTAAAGATGCATGATTTTTTTAAATTATATGTATATAGATTTAAAAAAGAAAGAAAGAAAAAATGAAAAAAAAAAAAAGACAAAAATAGTAATCCCAACCTAAGGAAGTTAACCTTAAACATTAGAACAAAAATTTTGTTTTCTTCCAAGAAAAGCCCCATAATTATGTGTTGATATATTGAGCACAAAAGAAAGGTTTATTAATATCTTGTTAAGAGGTATTGAGCAGATATATAAATTTAATGAGAGTTTGTTTATCTGGATAGATTAATGGAAGTTAAATGATGAATACCTTGCTTTGTGAAATTTGCAAATTGTTGTAACGCTTTGATTACTAGGGACTAGTAATAAGCTGGTTGAGGGGTGTGATTAGTACTTAAAAGTGCATTTTTATCATGGTTTTATATCATCATTTTGCACTTGAAGTATCAATAACTCCTCAACTAAAATAGGTTTTATAATAATGTATCTAATAATATAAGATACCTATAATTTATGGTAAATGTCTATTTTTAATGCAGGCCTATCACATAAATGAAAGGATTGATTGATGACTTGAAGAACTTAAATTGCAAGGATAAAGAGATGGTCAAACTTAGAAAAGAGATGTCGGTGCAATCTAAACCGGAACACTATTCGGTAATTGGGTCATATCTGGAGCTACAGATCTCAGATTTAGGTCCACTTTATATGGATGGAAAGGTAAGACATAGGCCTACAACTTTCATATGGAGCCCAAGATCTAAAAATGCCATTATCAAGTCCAAATTGTAGCAACAACAAAGAAGCCCGAATCTGTCTTCCAGCCCGAGCACTGTTCGGTATTTTGGCCATATCTGGAGTTCTAGAAGTCCAAATGAGCTGAATTTTTTACACAAGAAAGCTGAGACAATTGCCTACAACTTTACAACTGGCTCCATTTTTGACGTTATCAATGACATTTTGGGCAGACAAGAGAAGATAAGGATTGTCACCAAGTCAAAAGTTGGCCACCCACTTATCAATTAGTCATCAAATCAATAGTTCCCAATTTTGGCCTATAAAAGGAGGCATTTGCCATGCATTTAGGCATCTTTTTCCAGATCAAGATCATGCTCTTCCTTTCTCTCTTTGTATTTTTTATACTTTGTTTTCATTAATATTAAGTTTATGCCTTTCATTTCCTTTCCTTTATTTAGTTAACTTTTATGTCCTTATTTTGTTTATCTATTTTTATTTCTTTCATTATGTCTAGCTAAGTTAATTATGTCAAGGTGAAAAGGTTACACTAATGGTGTAAGAATAAGTTTAGTGTAAACTTAATATGGACTTTAATGTTTGATACTAACATGTTTTATATTTGTTATCTTGTTCACTCTTTAATACTTTGCTTGTTAAATGACTAATCTTGATTTATGTTGTATAACACTTGGTACAACAAATGCTTGGCACTTTCATAGCCCATAATGTATGGTATAACCGACACCTGAGCTATGAAAGGAACTTGATTTGTTGTTAACATAAGTTATAATCATGAATGCTTGACGAGATTTACAAGTATTAGCATTAATTGAATAAGATGACTAATGTAATCATGTTAACAATATATAATCTGATTGGAACCTCCTTTGTGTGTGGTTTCCAATTCAATAATAAGAGTTTATACTATACTTGTTTGATATACCATTAGTTGAACCTCTAACCTTGACATTTGTTATTATTATTGTTTAATCCTTACATTAATATTTCATCTCTAAGTTCTCATCATCATCATCTTCTTCTTCTTCTCTTTCTTTATTATTATTATTATTATTATTATTAGTATTATTACTACTACTACTACTACTACTACTACTACTATTAATAATATTATTATTACTATTACTATTGTTGTTATTGTTATTGTTATTGTTGTTGTATTATTGTTATTATAATTTGTACAATTAACCTCCCTGTGGTTCGACCCCGGTCTTGCCGGGTTATTTATTACTTCGACACTCCTGCACTTGGGAGAAGACATCAATCTTTTAGTCGTGTTAGTAGAAATGGCAAGTTCCTCAAGTCATTAAATAAAAAGTATTTATATTTTTGGTGGATCTAGTCCTACAAAAGAAAAGGAGTTTTTAAAATCAGCAAATCATCTTGGTCAGGTGCTAGCTGAGAGAAAAATTCATTTAGTGTATGGGGGAGGCAGTCTTCGGTTAATGAGAGGTGTGTCAATAGCTGCATTTTTAAGAGGTAGTCAAGTTTTGGGGGTTGTCCCCAAAGCTTTAGCACAAGGAAACATCATTGGAAAGACAATTGAAGAGGAACTTCAAGTCTCCATAATGTCTGCTCGAATGAATGCAATGTTTAATCATGTTGATGCCTTCATTACTTTACCAGGTGGTCTAGGCACATTGGAAGAGATCTTTTATATTTTTTCTTGGGCCCAACTGCATATTCACCATAAACCTATTGGTTTGTTAAATGTCAAAGGTTATTATGATAAGTTGTTGTATTTTCTTGATCATGCTGTGGAACAGGAATTTCTAACATCTTCTACACGATAAATTATAATCTCTCATACTATTGCTGAACAATTGATTGACCAACTACAATCTTTCATTCCTATAATTGATCCCTCCATGAGTCATATAAATTGGTCATCTAAGAAAAGCCGTAAAAAGCTTAGATAAGATTTGAGTCTTCATTTGTGAATCTTTATGTCTTTTGGTTTTATTATTGTGTTTTGTTATTTCTTATATTTGTTTCAATGTGTTTCAGGTTTGTTAGTGTTCGTTATTTCAGGTAATATCTTCTATACTCTATCTTTCTACCTTAGAACATTGAGGACAATATCTCGTTTTGGTTTGGGAGAGAGGGTAGTAGCTAAGAAAAAAAACCAATTGTGTTTTCTATTTCTTAAAATATGTGCAAAATTGATGTTACTAGGATGGCAAAGTAAAGAAAATCTTTTTATGACTCTTGAGACGCATCTTAGTAACCATTCTTAATAAGGTCTATCATAATACTTCTTGAAATATTCAGGTTTACAAACTCTCACATTACTATCATTAAATTCTGCTCATATGCTCATTTAACCTGTATTCTTAAACCTTAATTTACATACACACACTTTAACATATGATTGTGGGTTGCACAATGGATTATTACATTATTTATTTTCTTTTGTTAAAGGTAACAACTAAGAGAAAGGGATAATATATAATTTAATAATAAATAAAAAAAGAAAAAGAAAATGATGATAATAAAAATGTAGATAAGTTTGGTTTCGTAGCCTCCCTAACCTAAACAATTAAGCCCGAAATGGTGTTTTAACACCTAATACCCTAAAGTCAACTGACTTCGAAGCTATTGACCCAACACTTATTACATGGATTGAGGAGAAAAGCTTAAGAGAATTAAACATTGCACTATCTACATATTAGTATCTGCGACCCGAGTTACTAAGCTCGTAGGGGTGTCTCAACACCTAATGCCCTAAGACTAACTGGTCTGGGAGTCATTAGCCAAAAGCTCATTACATTGGTTAAAGATGCATGGTATTTTAAGTTATATGTATATATATTAAAAAAAGAAAAAAAAAAGAAAAACAATAATAATTCTAACCTAAGGAAGTTAACCTTAAACATTAGCAAAAAAATTTTGTTTTCTTCCAAGAAAAGCCTCATAATTATGTGTTGATATATTAAGCACAAAAGAAAGATTTGTTAATATATTGTTAAGAGGTATTGAGCAGATATATAAATTTAATGAGAGTTTGTTTATTTGGATAGATTAATGGAAGTTGAATGATGAATACCTTGCTTTATGGAATTTGCAAATTGTTTTTCTATTTTAATGCTTTGATTACTAGAGACTAGTAATAAGCTGGTTGGGGGATGTGATTAGTATTTAAAAGTGTATTTTTATCAAGGTTTTATATCATCATTTTGCACTCGAAGTATCAATAACTCCTTAACTAAAGCATGTTTTATAATAATGTATCTAATAATATAAGATACCTTTAATTTGTGGTAAATTTTCATTTTAAATGCATGCTTATCACATAAATCAAAAGTTTGATTGATGAATTTAAGAACTGAAATTGAAAGCACAAAGAGATGGCCAAACTTAGAAAAAAGATATCGATGCAATCCAAATCGGAACACTATTCAGTAATTGGGTCATATTTGGAGCTGTAGATCTCATATTTAGGTCTACTTTATATGGATAGAAAGATAAATCATAGGCCTATAACTTTTTTATGGAGCCCAAGATCTAGAAAGTCCATTTTCAAGTCCAAATTATAGCAACAATAATGAAGTCCAAATCTGTCTTCCAGCCCGAGCACTGTTCAGTGTTTGGCCCATACCTGGAGTTCTAGAAATCCAAATTAGCTGAATCTTTTACATAAGAAAGATGAGATAATTTTCTACAACTTTCATGTTTTCAAGTGACTCTAATTTTGATGTTATCAATAATGTTTTGGGCAGACAAGAGAAGATAAGGATTGTCACCAAGTCAAGAGTTGGTCACCCACTCATCAATTAGTCATCAAATCAATAGTTCTTAATTTTGGCCTATAAAAGGAGGCATTTGGCATGTATTTAGGCATCTTAGTTTCAAGATCAAGATCATGCTCTTGCTTTCTCTCTTGGTATTTTTTGTAATGTTTATGCTTTGCTTTCATTAATAACAAGTTTATGCCTTTCATTTCCTTTTATTTACTTAGTTAACTTTTATCTTATTTATGTTCTTATTTTATTTATTTATTTATTTTTCTTTCATTATGTCTAGCTAAGTTTATTATGTCAAGGTGAAAAGGTTACACTAATGGTGTAAAAATAAATACAGTGTAAACTTAATATGGACTTTAATGTTTGATACTAATATGTTTTGTATTGTAATCTTGTTCACTCTTCAATACTTTGCTTGTTAAATGACTAATCTTGATTTATATTGTATAACACTTGCTTGACACAACAAATGCTTAGCACTTTCGTAGCCCATACTGTATGGTATAACCGACACCTAAGTTATGAAAGAAACTTGATTTGTTGTTAGCAAAAGTTATAATCATGAATGTTTGACAAGATTTACAAGTATTAGCATTAATCGAATAAGATGACTAATGTAATCATGTTAACAATCTATAATGTGATTGGAACCTCCTTTGTGTGTGGTTTTTAATTGAATAATAAGAGTTTATACTTTACTTGTTTGACATACCATTAGTGAAACCTCTAACCTTGACATTTATTATTATCATTGTTTAATCCTTACATTAATATTCCATCTCAAAGTTCTCATCTTCTTCTCCTTCTTTTTTACTACTACTACTACTACTACTACTACTACTATTATTTATATTATTATTGCTACTATTATTATTATTGTTGTTATTATTGTTGTTGGTTATAATTTATACAATTAACCTCTCTGTGGTTCGACCCTGGTCTTGCTGGGTTATTTATTACTTCGACACTCCTGCACTTAGGAGAAGACATCAATCTTTTCATTGTGTTAGATAGTTTTCATGAAAGTTTTAGGAAATTGTCTCAACTTTCCAACAAAAGCATAATCAGTACATTTGGACTTTTAGAACTCGAGATATAGGCTGAACACTAAACAGTGTCTGGACTGCAAGATAGATTCTTACTTCTCTGTTGTTGCTACAATTTGAACTTGAAAATCACCTTTTTGAATCTTATACTCTTCATAAAAGTTTTAGGCTTATGTCTTTGCTTTCCATCCATATAAACTAGACCTAAATCCAAATTCTATAGCTCTAGTTATGATCCAATAACCAAATGGTATTCCAGTTTAAATAGAACTAGTATCTCCTTTCCAAGCTTAGCCCTTTCTTTGTCTTCTCAATTTCAATAGTTATACAAATTAATCAATCCTTTAAATTGTGAAACATGCCTGCATTTAAAATAATATTTATCATAAATTAAAGATATCTTATATTATCAAACTTGTTATTATAAAACATGCTTAAGTTATGGAATTTAATGTTAATTTAAGTGTAATATGATAATATAAAGCCTTAATAAGAATACACTTTTAAGTACAAATCACACATGTTCAAACATTATCCTAATTAATTGATCTATATCATTATATGCAAGGTACATATTTTCATTCAAACATTATCCTAATTAATTGGATTCATACTAATGCATGCAAAGTACTCTTATTCATTCAAATAATATCATCAAAAGTTTGATACATATCAATATAAGCAAGGTACTCATTTCCATTCCAATTTTATCATAACCAGTTGATAAACATCAATATACGTAGGATACTCATATTCATTCCAATATTTATCAAAGCAATAAAATAATAAATTATGAAATTTATCAATAAGTTTACACATATTGAAAAGACAAGGTGCAATACATCTATTTGTTTCCCTATCCAACCTAGTCCCGTCAACTACCGATGACCCTACTCCAGACATCTCTTCTGCTTGAGAATCAAGAGATATCAATACCCTCTTATAATTTTATCACAATATGCATTCTTATACTATTGCAATCTCATTCACATGAATTCATTGCATCTCTTAGTTTTATTTTTCAATTATTTTGCTTCAACTACCTCATTACAATTCTTACATCAGTTTTCATTTGAGAGCATTGTTTATCATTTTATTCGTAAGTAAAGTTATAGACTTTTTACACCAATTTTCATTCGAGAGCATTGTGGTTTGACTCGTTGGAAAGGTAAGACATGATTCTACAACTCTATTGAAGGATGAAAAGCCTAATTCTCCCCTTAAAACCCTTGAAATTATTCGTTATAGTACTTAATATAATTTATCCTATACAAGATAGTTCAACCCTTCTTCCATTTTCAATCGTTATCTTGAGTTTCTATAACTTTAAATTAAATGAGGTTAGTTTGTTTGAAAGATAACATCCATGCCTACAATCTTTGTTAAGAAACTAATATTAAATTTTATCATTTGGGTGCCCTAACCTAAGCTGAAAGTTAGGTTACTAAAATATTCAGTCCCAATACATGGATTGAACAACCAATATCTCACTTTTCCTATTATCAACTTGTTTTTACATTAATATCCTAAATTTTATATATATCATCATCACTTATTCATGTTTCTACTACCACTTTTTCCTATCAAACTTCTTTAGAATCCATATTTTCCATAAAGTCCTTTCTATAGGTGACTTACCCCTACTTTTCATTCCTCACCCCTATAATCTATTCCTCACTTATTCATTAAGTACTTCATTTAACACCAATATATTTATGTCATGTCTACCATTTCATCTTCCTTAACAATAATCTGGTCGAACATGCCTAAGGAAAGACACCAAGGATTTTCTTCAATTTAAATCATAATTAGCATGCTTTTAATGGTTAAATTCAAATCAAGCCACTATACTTTCCATTTATTTCATTCTTACTAACCTAATTTAAACAAAATTTTTAACAAGGTTAAAGTTACTCCTAACTCAATTAGAACTAATCAAATCCAAATGGTGAAGCTAACCATCCTATTCATCATCCTTTTTTTGCCTAAAAAACTGCTTGGGTGGCTACCTTTCAAGAGCATTTAATACTTCATCTCTCAACCAACTCAAACCAACCATACACCACTATGATGACTTGACATTATACTATACCCCATCATAAATCTTGCCAACTAATTGCCTTTACATCCACCATGATGCTACCCTAAAATGGCCAACCCAACCAACCTTTCTACAATAATTTTTACAAGTCATAGTGACACGTTTGATCCAACGATTAGGATCTTTCCCACTTGAATTAAGGGTCAATATTTTTTCTTAATAAAAGCAAAAGGCCTCTCTTCCACCCACTATAGATAGGGGAGGATTCTAGGCATTGAGCACGAGGAAATAAGAGGCCAAAGTTGGGGAAAACAAATATAGCCCTGTGTTGGTTTTTTGTCAACCTTTCCCATTTTTCTCCAATGTTATCATTGTCATTAACCATTCTCTAGACTTCCCTACACCATAACAAATACCACCAACAACGTTTCTCTTTTAAAAGGCAAGCTTTCCTTTTCCTTTTCTTCTCCAAACCCCTTTGTCATAGTCATTTGTATGCAAATGAAAAAAATACCATTAACAAGAATGGGTTGAACCTATTTTAGCCTAGCCTAGATGGCTAGGTCGGGTCCAACCTAAAAAAAAGAGAGAAAGGTTGTTGACTCGCCAATTGACCTAGCCCGACTAAGTAAGACTAGGCTGAAATAAATGGCTAAACTGGGTCTAATCCAATATATATTTTATAATAAAATAAAATAATATTAAAATATGTTATTTATAAAAAAGATAAAATTTCAAGAATTCCAAAAGGCATTTGAAAAATATCTATGGGCCTCTCACATGTTTTTATAACTATTTTTCATAATATCAGGCTGTAAACTTATACTATAAGATACCTATTTTCTCCAAAATGTGTCTTCAGAAACAAATTTGAAAATTAAAAAAAATTCAAATTAATTTCCTCTTTCCAAAAAATTATAATTTTTTTTTATCTTTGTGCATATAGTCAAATTCTAAAAGTTTTTAATGCATATTTTCTAAAGAGAGATAAAAATCATTTTTATCATGATTTAAAAAAATATAAAATGGATATCATAATCTGTTTATGATTATCTATTATGGTTTGATCAATATACAAAATATCCCATTATAAATGTTTGTCATTCAGAATGCTATGACTTAGTTATATCCAAGAAATAAATAAGTATGACCTTTATAATGGTTAAGATTTAACTCGATAAGGTAAAGTCTTTCTTATGAAGGGAGATCTATATTGAACCTTAGACAAGACCAATGAACAGAAATACAACTTAGAAAAACAATCAAATAACAATGCAGCTTACCTCTTAGGTAAGGTTTGCTGGTTGTGATACATCTTCCTCTTATACAACTAGTCCCTTACCCGAAATCTTGCAAACCATTAAGTTTTCTAATGACCATAAAAGTAGATGGTGACTCCTTAACTTTACAATCATAATTATGATTAAATTTAAAACCCCTTTCCAAAACACTTAGGAGATATACACGCAAATCAACATTGTGCATGCCACAACAATAGACTTCCTGTATTTATTGTTTCTCTTTCTCCAACTTGGCATGACGTTGTTTCAACTTTCTCTACAAGAGAAAACATAGCAATTCCACTTAAGTCAAGCATTAGGTTCAAGGTAGGTGATGACAATAACATTTGGTCTTGGATCGATTCTTGGCTAGGTACTCCAGCTCCTCTTCATAATTTTTTTCCTAGACTATTTAATCTTTCTTCGCAGCAATCAGTTGGCCTTGCAAATATATATAGTCCAATTGATAATTCTATCAGCTTGACTTGGAGGAGGAATCTAAGGTCTCATGAGCTTTGTACACGAGGAAATTTAATTATAGAAGTGGAGTGTGGTTTAGTTTTTTCTGGTGGTGAAGATTGTAAGGTATGAAAATTTGATAGTTCCAACACTTATTCAGTTCATTCAAGGTGCAAATTTCTAGATAGCCTATCTACTACAGGGGCTCTTTCTTTTTTCTTTTTTTTTTTTGCTTTGGAAAGGTTTTACACCTCCTAAAACTGAGTCTTAGCACTAGAGATCTTTTTACTAAGAGGGGGATTGTTAATTACTAAGAGGGGGATTGTTAATTATGAGGATGAGGAGATGAAGACTAGTAATAATCTATTTCACCACTGTACTATGATATGGAATTTCTAGGGTAGATTCATGCATCAATTTGGGTGTTTAAGTTATACCCTAGACAAATTCTTCAAGAATGGTATAGGATGATTAGAGATAATTTTTAGTGTCAAGCTATTATTCTTCTATACAAAGGTTTTTATTGATCTATGTAGTTAGTTCGCAATTGACTTATTTTCGAGTCCAAGATCTATGATTGAAATGTAATTTTTAATTTTATCTTTTAATGTTTAATTTTTTTATTGAAATCCTCGGTTAGAAACTTTAATTACACAGGTTCTGATCAGATTAGAAGTCTTGAATGTATCTTTAACTAGACTAATTAGTTTGATTTTTGTGTTCTTGCTCCTTTTAGGTACTTATATTGTAAGTTTTTATTCCTTCGATCACTATCTTCTTAATGGGGCTCTTTTAATTTAATTCTACTCGATTACTAAAAAGAAATAAATTAAAGATACACCTATATATTTTATTCAGCTCCTATCTATGATCCTCGTATATGTAGGAATGCATGGTAGCAGAATTATGGGTTTCCTATTGACATCCTTTCAACTAAAGAAAAGAAAGAAGGTCTATAAGCATCGTGCAAATGTTTGGAAATCTCAATAATGAAGTACAATGACAATAATTACGTGAACTTGAGGAACTATACTGGTTGTGTGATTTGTATTCTGTGTTTAATCGTGCCTAGATAATGGGGATAGTATGATAAAAATGGTAACTAATACCGCTAATTGTTAAGGAATTCGTTGGAGGCTTGAATTCCGGTAGAAGCAAAACGCAGTTTGTTTCTCCTAATCAAGTTGAACTTTTCGCGCGGATAAATTTTCTTGGAAAATAAACTCCAGACAGTTGTAAAATTGAATTCCAGGCTGATGACTAGTTGATGGCTTCAAAGCCAAATGAATTCCAGGCTGATGACTAGTTGATCGCTTCAAAGCATTTCTTGCACGATTCTTAGAGATGGATCGTAATTGGTTACTCTCCTAGGCTTTTGGTTGAAGATCATGTTTTGTGCTTGACTTCGCTAATTCAGAGTAAAGAAATGAGAATTGTTCGATGCAAAATTTCTAACAAGTGATTGGCAATGTTTTTTGTAGCTCAGAATGTAATTCATGGCTGGAAACTTTCGCTTGGCTTCATTGCCATCAGACAAGAAAATTATTGTCGTTGAAAATTCTTATGTTGACGATCTGGTTGCTGAATTTTCTCTGCAAGATTCAAGTACAGTTGCTAGGCTTCACCGTGCAATTAGAGCACGGAATCTTAAGTTGGTAGATTCAAGTACAGTTGCTAGGTTTCAACACCATGGATTCCTCGAATGACAAATATCCTTATCCAATTAGAAGTTCCAAATTGAATTTTCATTGATCGGTCAATTGAAACAAATAATAATAGGTGACCACAATTATCCTTCTTGGTTGTTGAGGATAACCTTACAAAATGATGCCTGTAAATCACTCAATTAGTCATCCGAGCCCTTTTGTAAAAACTAGTAATGAAATATTGAAATGGAATACGAAGGAGAATATACAAACAAGTTGATATAAAGTTGAGGTATTCATCTAAGGATGTCATGTTGTAAGAATCACATGTAGTCAAGATAACAAAAGTACTAGTTGTATAACTTGTTATACGACACTCTTGTATGAATAATGATATGAGATTAGAACAAGAATGAGAATTTATTAATATGTCGATATGATGTAATGTAAACCTAGGAGTATGGAAAAATAATATTATGGACACGTGTATTGAAAAAAAAAATCCAGTGATTTTAGCCTTGAAAAGGCTAGGTCGTTAAACTTTTTATTACTCAACTAAAAACCACACACAAAGAAAGTTCCAATAAGATAATTTTATTCTTAATAGTTTATTATAAATTTTTAACATAATTATATTAACTATCTTATTCAAGTAACATCAAACTTTTAAATATTATTAGGAATTCAACGTAGATGATGACAATAACATTTGGTCTTGGGTCAATTCTTGGCTAGGTACTCCAGCTCCTCTTCATAATTTATTTCCTAAACTATTTAATCTTTCTCTGTAGCAACTAGTTGGCTTTGCAAGTGTATATAGCCCGATTGATAATTTAGTCAGCTAGACTTGGAAGAGGAATCTGAGGTCTCATGAACATTATGTGTAGGGAAATTTAATTGTAAAGGTGGAGCGTGGTTTAGTTTTTTCTGAAATTTGATAGTTGCAACACTTATTCAGCTCATTCTAGTTGCAAATTTCTAGATAGTCTATATGCTATAAGGGCTTTTTATTTTTATTTTGCTTTGAAAAGGTTTGGCACCTCCTAAAACTTATGTGTTCATGTGACTCCTACTTAATAATAGTCTTAGCATTAGAGATTTTTTTGCTAAGAAAGGGTTTGTTAATTATGAGGATGCTTTTTTGTTTTATTATGAGGAGATTAAGACTAGTAATCATCAATTTCACCACTATAGACCTTGAACAAAATCTAGCTTAAAGAATGGCATAGGTCGATTATAGGCAATTTTCAATGTCAGGTTATTATTCTTCTATACAAAGGTTTTTATTGATCTATCTAGTTAGTTCATAATCGACTTATTTTTGAGTCCAAGTTCTATGATTGCAATGTGATTTTTTATTTTATCTTTTAACTTTTGACTTTTTAGTTGAAATCTTCAGTTACAAACTTTAGTTACACAAGTTCTAATCAGATTAGAAGTCTTAAATGTATCTTTAACTAGACTAATTACTTTGATTTTTGGTTTTTTTTCCTTCTTTTAGATACTTATATTGTAAGTTTTTATTCCTTCGGTCACTATCTTCTTAATGGTGCTCTTTTAATTTAATTCGACTGGATTACTATAAAGAAATAAATTAAAGATACACCTATATATGTTATTCAGCTCCTATTTATAATCCTCGTATATGTAGCCATGCATGGTAGCATAATTATAGGTTTCCTATTGACAAGCTTTCAACTAAAGAAAAGAAAAAGGGTCTATAAGCATCTTGCAAATGTTCGGAAATCTCAATAATGAAGTACAATGACAATAACTACGTGAACTTGAGGCACTAAACTGGTTGTGTGATTTGTATTCTGTGTTTAATCGTGCCTAGATAATGGTGATAGTATGATAAAAATGGTAATCTAATACCGCTAATTGTAAAGGAATTCGTTGGAGGCTTGAATTCCGATAGAATTAGCAAAACGCAGTTTGTTTCTCCTAATCAAATTGAAGTTTTCGCGCGGATAAACTTTCTTGGAAAATAAACTCCAGACAGTTGTAAAATTGAATTCCAGGCTGATGACTAGTTGATGGCTTCAAAGCCAAATGAATTCCAGGCTGATGACTAGTTGATCGCTTCAAAGCATTTCTTGCACGATTTAGAGATTGGCTGTCAGTTTGGGATTGAAGAAACGTCATCGTAGAGATTGATCGTAATTGGTTAGTCTCCTAGGCTTTTGGTTAAAGATCATGTATTGTGCTGGACTTGGCTAATTCAGCGTAAAGAAATGAGAATTGTTTAATGCAAATTTCTAACAAGTTATTGGTAATGTTTTTTGTAGCTCAGAATATAAGTCATGTCTGAATGAGAAAGGTCATCATCCACGCATTACCATTTAAAAACTCTTCTTGGACTGGAAACTTTCCCTTGGCTTCATTGCCATCAGACAGGAAAATTATTGTCGTTGAAAATTCTTATGTTGACGATCCGGTTGCTGAATTTTCTCTGCAAGATTCAAGTACAGTTGCTAGGCTTCACCGTGCAATTAGAGCACGGAATCTTAAGTTGGTAGATTCAAGTACAGTTGCTAGGTTTCAACACCATGGATTCCTCGAATGACAAATATCCTTATGCAATTAGAAGTTCCAAATTGAATTTTCATTGATCGGTCAATTGAAACAAATAATAATAGGTGACCACAATTATCCTTCTTGGTTGTTGAGGATAACCTTACAAAATGATGCCTATAAATAGGCTCTGGCATGTTGATGTTCTTACAAAATCCATACTTCATACGTTCATTTATTTATTTTTTCACTGCTATCTCACTATACATTCTTTAGTCTGATCACCCAACAATCTTTAGCACTGCTCAAGCTTTTATTGCTCTTCTGCAAGGCTGTTCAACAAAAACCAAGTGTATATCATGGGAAGTATTGCCCAGTTGAGTCGTAATTCTTTCCCAGACGGATTCGTTTTTGGATCTTCTTCTTCAGCTTACCAGGTACAACATTGCTTCAAGTACTCCGGTCGAAGTGAGAAACGCCTCAATTGTTTGTTCTCTGATAACGTTTACATTATATGCAGTTTGAAGGTGAAACAAACAGGAGAGGTAAAGGGCCGAATATATGGGACACCTTCATCGAGGAGCATCCAGGTATCTCTTTATTCAATGCAGGAGTTCGTTACGATTCTTTCCTAACTAAAACAACGAATATAAATCTCTCAAGGAGTCACCTGCCAGGATGTTGATCTTATTTTTGGGTTAGGGGGAGAAAGTGCGTGCAAATTAAAGATGTACATATGATTGTTATCAAATAATATACATTCAATGGAATTTAAGAACAAATTCTGAAAAATTGCAGAGAGGATAAGTGACCATAGCAATGCAAAGGTGGCAGTTGATTTCTATAATCGCTATAAGGTACGATGTTCATCTTATTTTTTTTCTAGTTGCCTCTTGTCGATCTGATCACCATTACACTTGCTGATATATTTTACACACAAAATTTTATAGGAAGATGTGCAAAGAATGAAGGCAATGGGAATGGATGCTTTCAGATTCTCTATTTCCTGGTCTAGGGTATTACCACGTAAGTGTTTTCCTTTGTTTTTACCCTACATCTCATTCCTTTTCAATTCACGACGATGGGACGCGACTTGACTTTCGAAGTCCCATATTTTTCCTTTCTTTGATTTTTCAATCATCGAATTGAATTCATCAGATGGCAGACTAAGTGCTGGAATAAACGAAGAAGGGATCCAGTTTTACAACAATCTCATCGATGAGCTCATAAAAAATGGTTATAACCCTTTCCTTTTCCTCGATGACTGTGTTTCATAATAATGTTACCGACTAAATAAGATTCTTGAAGTGGCTATGGTAAATGCAGGGGCAATCTTACATTGCTTGAATTTCGAAAATTTGAACAGAATTTTCCAAACCTTCATACAAAACGTTTCACACTTTAGTTTTCTAATATTATTTTAGCTTTGAAATGTACAGGTATACAGCCTTATGTAACTCTCTATCATTGGGACACTCCACAAGCAATTGAGGACAAATATGGTGGTTTCTTGAGCCCTAATATTTTGTAAGTGATCGTTTTTATATTCATATTATATAAACATCTCACTTTAATTTAAATCCTCCATGCTTGAATCTAATAATTTCAAAACTCATATAGAAACGATTTCCGGGACTTTGTGGAGCTTTGCTTTAAAAGATTTGGAGACCGAGTGAAGCACTGGATCACTTTAAATGAGCCTTTTATGTTTAGTGTCAATGGTTATGACACGGGCACAATGGCACCCGGCAGAATTTCAACTTTGGAGAATAATCCCGGCCAACACAAAATCTGTGGCGCCACCGAGGTTTACATTGTAACCCATCATCTATTGCTTGCTCATGCAACGGCTGTGAAAGTATACAAGGAAAAGTATCAGGTTTGCAAAAGCTAAAGCTAAAGCTATAATTTGTGGTTCGTTTCATAACATATTTCACCAAAGTTTTCAGCGTGACTGTGCTAATTTTATCATTGACAAAATCTCGTCAGGCGTGTCAAGGAGGAAAAATTGGGATAACCCTCGTTTCACATTGGTTTGAACCTTACTCAACTAGTGAAAGTGATCGGATGGCAACTAAACGAAGCCTTGATTTTATGCTTGGATGGTAAGCATTTTGCCAGCTGATTTGGATAATATAATAATTTGAAACATTAATTTGGATTCTTGAAATCTATGGAGAAGAAACCAAGATGTTAAATTCTATGTTTTTGGCAGGTACATGGATCCTCTAACTAAAGGTGACTATCCACAGAATATGCACGACTACGTTGGAGGAAGATTGCCTAGATTCACTGAGGAGGAATCCAAGATGCTGAGAGGATCTTATGACTTTATTGGGGTCAATTACTACACTACATATTATGCTCAGAATGTTGAGGATGTTAACTATAAGAATATTGGGTTTATGGAAGATGCTCGTCTTAACTGGCCAGGTCAAATATTTATTTACTTGTTGATTAAATGATAAAAAATAATAATAATAATAATAATCTCAGAATAAGATAGTCTAAAAGTCTGCACTTTCTCACTATTTTACGTACAGGGGAGAGAAATGGAATACCAATAGGCCCACAGGTGAATGTGATTCTTCATTCTTGTTTCAACAAATTAGTAATTGATATGTGTAGAATCTTTCTTTTTCCCCCTTGGTATTGAGATATATAAATCAAATTCGCAGGCGGGTTCAAGTTGGCTTTATATTTATCCCGAAGGTATTCGTCATCTTTTGAATTACATCAAGGACGCGTATGAAAGTCCAACAATATATGTCACTGAAAATGGTAAGAACAGGGTTAACAACCCTCATGTGTTTATGGTTGTAGTTGTCAAGAAGCTCTGATTTACTGATCTGTTGGGTTTTTCTTAATTAGGAGTTGATGACGTGAATTCCTCGTCATTAGAAGAAGCCCTCAATGATGCCATAAGAGAGCAATATTATAAAGACATTTTTCACAATGTTTTGGAATCTATCAAGTGAGTTTGTTCTTTCCAAATTCGTGTTCTGGCTTCCTTTTTCAAACAGTACTAGTTTTTATTTTGAAAGGAATTTCTTTCTCAGTCTGATCTGCTCTAAAAACTTGACTTTTGCAGTGACCATGGTGTCGATGTCAAGGGGTTTTTTGCTTGGTCATTCTTGGATGATTTTGAATGGGGATCCGGTTATAGTTCAAGGTTTGGTCTCTTCTACATTGACTACGAAAACAAGTTGAAACGATATGCCAAAAATTCTGTGAAGTGGTTTAAGCAATTTCTGGGGAAGGACGAAAGTACTAAACTCAAAGATAACATGTAAGGGCTCTTTTCATCTCCTCTTATTATTATATATAAAAAAAATCTCTCAACATTTCTCATAACACAAATGATTGCAATAACAGAAAATCAAAATCTCGAATGGAGGAGGGGTCGGCTCGTAGCCGTAAGAAGTCGAGAATTGATTAAATATCAGTGGATCTTTGTCTTCGAATTAATTCTCACGTTTTCGTCTAGGATCGATGCTGTTCTTATTGTAATAATACTATTGATTTGTGTTTTTTATTTTTTTATTTCTTATATGTATTGATTGGTTATCAATCAAACTCGATATTAAATAATAACTTGCTCTGCGCAATTTTTATTCATGCATAATCCTTTTCACTGGAATTCGAGGAATGCATTGTCGAACTGAAATTTATCAAGACCAAGTGAAAAATAAATAAATAATACCAATGGAACATAATTAATTCCTGAGGATGCAATATGTAGGATCTCTTTGAAATAATCCTTGAATTCAAGGGTAGGGTGGGTATAAGCAATTTTGGCGGTTATAGTACTAAAGTGAAAGCTTGGTCAATTTTTTGGGATGACGAGCTGCCTAGGCATGCAGAGCCGCTTCTGTGCTAAGGCGTAATCTTAAATCGTTGATAGTGACAGCTATAGCCTCATAACATGGTGTAGGCTCATGCCCTGTGCTCTAATCTGCGGCCTTCGGTGTGGCCGAATCTGCCGGTTAAGAACCTCATTTCTCCGTCTCATTGGATTCCCTGCAGCGGCTTTTTTGTCAAGGTATTACACGTTTTGGTTGTTTTCTTTTATGGATTATCGCTGATAATATTTTATTTTATTTGTAATTTTTGTCCCTCTTGCCCGCTAAAATTCGCACCAGTCATTTAAGATTGTACAGTAGTATCTTACTTGCTGTTATTTGAGTGCTGGTCAACATTCTTTTTATTCGTAATTTTTTTTCTTAGTTTTTTTTTAGTTTTTTAATTTTACCCTTTAATATAAATTTATTATTTTTTGTTTCTTCAATCTTGGTCTTTGGTCCTAGTTCTTTTTGTTTCTTAAGTTTTTCTTGCCCTTCTTGTATTCTTATAATTGTTTTGATTTTCATCCTTAGATATATTTTATTAGGTTTATCCCTCATTCTTTTAGTAGTTTCTTCTTTTAGTTATTTTTTGAATTTTATTTTTCTTTTTAATTTAACCTTTCAATCCAAAATTATCCATCTTTTTTTTCTTTGTTTATTCAAATGTGATTTTTATTTTATTGGGCATGTCATATCCCATTTTTGGACCCCTACAAAAAAAAATACAAATATTGAAGTTTAATGGCTAATTAAAAATTTAATTGAAGAAATTTGAAACCAAGAACCGAACTGGAAAAGACATGTAAATAGAGGGGCTATAATTAAACCAAATCAAGGGCTAAATTGAAGAAATTAGAAGTTTATGACTGAATTAGGGTCAAATTATATAAATTCAAGATCAAGGACCAAAGTGAAAAAGGTGACCAACTTCAGAGCCATTTTTTATTTTTGACAGAGGTGCAATTGTAATGATTTTTAAATCAAAATTGCAATTTAGAAATCAATTAAACAAATTACAAATTGAGAACCAATATGAACTATAACATGTTTTTGGTGCCTTTTCCTTTTAAATGAAGTAGCGTGCCTTTTCCTTTTAAATGAAGTAGCGTATTTTGTCCAAAACAGCACTGTTTCATACACTATTCACCAAAAAAAAAGATGCCAAAATGATGCCATTTTGAATGGCACCATATGTCTTCTTTTTCTTCCCTTGGATGCGCAGAGAACAGGGAAAGAAGATTTTCTTTTCTTCTCTGTTTCTTACTGACTTCCCTTCCCTAGTGGTGAAAGAATTGAGGGGACGTATCCCTTAGGCAGTTCAGGGTGGCAACATAGTGGTCGCCCCATCTATTGTCTTCCCCTATTTTCGCCTATAAAAATAGGGAAAGGGAAGAGAAAAGACAATGACAAAAAAAAAGACACTAGAGAAGAGAGAGGGTAGAGAATAAAAGAGAGAAAAGAGAAGAGAGAAAAGATGAGAAGAAAAGGAATAAAAAAAAGAGGAAAAAACATAGGAGGGAAAGGAAGAAGAAGGAGAAGCACAACTGGCCACCAACACAGCCACCGCAACAATAGTGCCTTTGCAGCCAGCAGAACCGCCTAAATGCCACCGTAGCTAACCTTTTGCTACCCCATTTTATTTCCCTTTTGATATCCCTACCTGTATTTACATGTAAAACATGAATAATTCACATTTTGCACCTAATAAGGGGGGTTGGTTACTGTACTTATACATAGTAACTAGCCCATTTGGTTTTAGACTGGGTCCGACCCAATGAAAAATAATTAAAAGAAAAAAATATTTTTAATATTTGTGATTTCTCCACTTTTTATTTATGCCTTTTTTGCTTTATATCGATCTGTATTTTATGTTATAAAACTACAAAATTCAGTATTAAAATACTTGATTTTCATGCATACGGTCAAATCTCTCAAAGCTAAAAAATCATATTGTGTTTCTCATACACAAAAAAAAAAAAAAGCAATGTTTTAGCATATATTTTGGCTTTAATAACCAGTTTATTAAAGTTAAGAAAACATTGACTAAAATTACAAAAACAAACAAAAATTTTATTTTGTTTGTCTTTTAGTATTTGGAGTACAACATTACATATAATGCGTATTTTGGATATTAAATTTTTTTTTTACTCCCATTAAAATAAGAACCTCCTTATTAAGGGGGGCTTTTCTTTAACCTTAGACAGACTAATAAATTAGAAAATACAATACGACTTTAGATTTTATCAAACAATAAAACAATGCATCTTACCTTCGATAGAGCGTATTTGGGGTGCTAATATCTTTTCTTTACACAATCAGTCTCCATACCCAACCTCTAAGACTTGTTAGAGTTCCTAGTGATCAGCACACTAGGTGGCGACTCCTAGTCCATATTTTACTGATTAAAAACAAGAATTTATTGTCTCTCCATATTTTGCCAGAATAGACTATACATTTGTCTATTACATATAATTTTCTTTAGGGTGGACAATCGCCACGATATCACGTACGTGCAACAGGGTAAATCCTCTTTGGTAAGAAAATCCTTTTCTTATCAAGTGAATCTTGATCATTCTAATGTCTATACATAAAAGAACTACCCTTTTAAAATTGATTTGAATCCAAGACTTACTTTTTCTTATCATTTAGAATCTATTTACACGTTTTCATCTTTGAAAACAAATCCATCAATTATTTTCAACCAAGTCATTATTAATTTTATTTCTCTTGAGTTTTTTTGTTACCTAGCTTAATTTCAAGATCTAGCTCTTTGTGGATATGACATCGATTTTACCGAGTTAATTGTTATATCATACACTTATATACTTGCGAGTTAAAATAAGCCAATCATAAAAAGTGGTCAAGCAATTTTGGTGCTGTTACCGGGGAGCTAGCAAGCAAAGGTAACAAATTTAGATTTAATTTTTCAAAAACAAAAAAATCATATAAAAAAATCAATTGGCTAGTTTTACCACCTAAAAAAATAAAAATAAAAAAATTAAATAACTGGTTTTATCGCTTAAAAAAATTGACCTCAACTTTTTGGATATTAGACTGTGGACTGGATTACTAATTGTTGGATTTTGGTTGGTTCAACCATTTTTTTATTGATGTATATTCTAATTAGTTTATAATATTTATTTTTTATTTTATAAGGTTGGTTTTACCACCTCTTGTTTATTTTATTTTATCTTGTTATATTGTTGTGATTATTTTTTTTATATTTATTATTTGAAGTACTTGGCTAGTATTACCACCTCTTTATTCATTCTTATAATAATTATCTTTTAATGTTTATTGTTGTTAATATTACTTATTAGTTGGAGTGTGAATTTTCTAATTTTTTGTATTTTTATTTTTGAGCTCTTACTTTATCTTTTACGTTTCATTTACTTTTATTTACAATCTTCTTTTTCTTTTTCCTTTTCTTTTTCCTTTCTTTTAATAATCATATAATTGTAATATTATTTTTTCATCATGGCTAATGTTGAAGATGTAGAGGGTGAAGGGAGTGTTCAAGGTAATGGACCTTCATAATTGAATGATCAACCTAATTTTTGAACTCTTAGAGAGTATCTTCACCCAGATAGACAAAGTACACCTTCGTCTATTATCTTGCCTCTTAACCAACAAGCTTTCAATTTAAAACTGGACATGATCTAACTTCTTTCCACATATCATGGTATGGATTCTGAAAATCGATATATACACAATAAGAACTTTGAAGAGGTATATAATACTTTTATTAATAGAACATGCACCGAAGAAATTATTTGGCTTAAATTGTTCCCATTCTCTCTAAAGGACAAAGCTAAGCTTTAGCTAAACTACTTGTGTGCTAGGTCAATAGGTACATGGAGGGAAATGTAAGCTAAAGTTTTGAAAAAATACTTCCCCACTCATAGGACGGTAGTCTTATAATGTCAAATGATGAATTTTTCTTTTAGTCCAAATGAATCATTTCACCAAGCTTGGGAAAGGTTCAAAGACTTGTTAAATGTATGCCCCCACCATGGTTTTGAGATGTAGAGGTTAGTGAGTTTCTTCTACGACTCTTTTATCGCAGATTTTAAAAAGTTAGTATCAACTATATGTAATGGTGAGTTTTATGAAAAAGAACCAAATAAAGCATTTGATTTTTTTTGATCAATTGGCTGAAAACCTCTCTCCCACTTCATGTTAAGTCTAAAAACATCATTTCTTATTCAAGTGGTAAGTTTTACTTGAAAGAAACTGACACGATAAAAAGGTTGATGTCTTCTCCCAAGTGTAGGAGTGTCGAAGTAATAAATAATCCGGCAAGACCAGGGTCGAACCACAGGGAGGTTAATTGTACAAATTATAAACAACAACAACAACAACAACAATAGTAATAATAATAATAATAATAATAATAATAATAATAATAATAATAATAATAATAATAATAATAATAGTACTAGTAGTATTAATAATAATAATAATAATAAAGAAAAAGAAGAAGAAGAAGATGATAATGATGAGAACTTAAAGATGAAATATTAATGTAAGGATTAAACAATAATAATAACAAATGTCAAGGTTAGAGGTTCCACTAATGGTATATCAAACAAGTATAGTATAAACTCTTATTATTGAATTGGAAACCACACACAAAGGAGGTTCCAATCAGATTATATATTGTTAACATGATTACATTAGTCATCTTATTCAATTAATGCTAATACTTGTAAATCTCGTCAAGCATTCATGATTATAACTTATGTTAACAACAAATCAAGTTCCTTTCATAGCTCAGGTGTCGGTTAGACCATACATTATGGGCTATGAAAGTGCCAAGCATTTGTTGTACCAAGTGTTATACAACATAAATCAAGATTAGTCATTTAACAAGCAATGTATTAAAGAGTGAACAAGATAACAAATATAAAACATGTTAGTATCAAACATTAAAGTTCATATTAAGTTTACAGTATACTTATTCTCACACCATTAGTGTAACCTTTTCACCTTGACATAATTAACTTAGCTATACATAATGAAAGAAAGGAAAACAAATAAACAAAATAAGAACATAAAAGTTAACTAAGTAAAGGAAAGGAAATGAAAGGCATAAACTTGATATTAATGAAAGTAAAGCATAAACATTACAAAAAATACAAAGAGAGAAAGGAAGAGCATGATCTTGATCTGAACACCAAGATGCCTAAATACATGGCAAATGCCTCCTTTTATAAGCCAAAATTGGGAACTATTGATTTGATGACTAATTGATAAGTGGGTGGCCAACTTTTGACTTGATGACAATCCTTATCTTCTCTTATCTGCCCAAAACGTCATTGATAACGTCAAAATTGGAGCCAGTTGTAAACATGAAAGTTGTAGGCAATTGTCTCAGCTTTCTTGTGTAACAAATTCAGCTCATTTGGACTTCTAGAACTCCAGATATGGCCACAATACTAAACAGTGCTCGGGCTAAAAGACAGATTCGGGCTTCTTTGTTGTTGCTACAATTTGGACTTGATAATGGCCTTTTTAGATCTTGGGCTTCTATGAAAGTTGTAGGCCTATGTCTTACCTTTCCATCCATATAAATTGGACCTAAATCTGAGATCTGTAGCTCCAGATATGACCCAATTACCGAACAGTGTTCCGGTTTGGATTGCACCGACATCTCTTTTCTAAGTTTGGCCATCTCTTTATCCTTGCAATTTAAGTTCTTCAAGTCATCAATCAATCCTTTCATTTATGGGATAGGCCTGCATTAAAAATAGACATTTACCATAAATTATAGGTATCTTATATTATTACATACATTATTATAAAACATATTTTAGTTAAGGAGTTATTGATACTTCAAATGCAAAATGATGATATAAAACCATGATAAAAATGCACTTTTAAGTATTAATCACACCCCCCAACCAGCTTATTACTAGTCCCTAGTAATCAAAGCGTTAAAACAATTTGCAAATTTCACAAAGCAAGGTATTCATCATTTAACTTCCATTAATCTATCCAGATAAACAAACTCTCATTAAATTTATATATCTGCTCAATACCACTTAACAAGATATTAATAAACCTTTCTTTTGTGCTCAATGTATCAACACATAATTATGGGGCTTTTCTTGGAAGAAAACAAAATTTTTGTTCTAATGTTTAAGGTTAACTTCCTTGGGTTGGGATTATTATTTTTGTCTTCTTTTTTTTTCTATTTTTTTTAAAAAAAATCTATATACATATAATTTAAAAACATCATGCATCTTTAACCCATGTAACGAGCTTTCAGCTAATGACTCCCAAACCAGTTGGTCTCAGGGCATTAGGTGTTAAGACACCCCTACGAGCTTAGTAACTCGGGTCGCAGATACTAATATGTAGATAGTGCAATGTTTGATTCCCTTAAGCTTTTCTCCTCAACCCATGTAACAAACGTTGGGCCAATAGCTCCCAAGTCAGTTGACTTTAGGGTATTAGGTGTTAAAACACCCCTTCAGGCTTAATTGCTTAGGTTAGGAAGGCTAGGAAACCAAACTTATCTACATTTTTATTATTATCATTTTTTTTCTTTTTTTTTCATGTTTTTTTTTAATTATATACATTCCCTTTCCCTTAGTTGTTACCTTTAACAAAAGAACATAAATAATGTAATAATCCAATATGCAACCCACAATCATATGTTAAAGTGTGTGTGTGTAAATTAAGGTTTAAGAATACATGTTAAATAAGTATATGAGCAGAATTAAGTGGTAACAATACGAGAGTTTGTAAACCTGAATATTTTAGGAAGTATTATAATAGACCTTGTTAAGAATGGTTACTAAGATGCGTCTCAAGAGTCACTTTAACAAAAGAACTCCTTTACTCTGCCATCCTAGTAACAACAATTATGCACATGCTTTATGAAATGAAAAATAATTTTTTTTTATCAACTACTACCCTCTCCCCCCAACCAAAACGAGACATTGTCCTCAATGTTCTAAGGTAGAAAGATAGAGTATAGAAGATATCACCTGAAATAACGAACACTGACAAAACCTGAAACACACTGAAACAAAAATAAGAAATAACAAAACACAATAATAAAACCAAAAGACATAAAAATTCACAAATGAAGGTTCAAATCCAATCTAAGCTTTTTACGGCTTCCCGTAGATGACCAATTTATGCGACTCATGGAAGGATCAATCACAGGAATGAAAGATTGTAGTTGGTCAATCAATTGTTCAGCAGTGGTAGTAGAGATTATGATTTGTCGTGCAGAAGATGTTAGAAATTCTTGTTCCACAGCATGATCAAGAAAAGACAACAACTTATCATAATAACCATTAACATTTAACAAACCAATGGGATTATGGTGAATGTGCAATTGAGCCCAAGAGGAAATATGAAAGATCTCTTCCAATGTGCCTAGACCACCTGGTAAAGCAATGAAAGCATCAGCATGGTTAAACATTGCATTCATTCGAGCCAACATTGTGGAGACCTAAAGTTCCTCTCTAATTGTTTTTCCAATGATGTCCCCTTGTGCCAAAGCTTCAGGGACAATTCCTAAAACTTAACTCCCTCCTAAAAATGCAGCTATTGACACACCTCCTATTAACCCAAGACTGTCTCCCCCATACACTAAATGAATCTTTCTCTCAGCTAGCACCTGACCAAGATGATTTGCTGATTCTAAAAACTCCTTTTCTTTCCCAGGACTAGATCCACCGAAAACACAAATATTTCTTATTTGATGACTTGAGGAACTTGCCATTTCTACACACTTCTGTATTTGTTGAATGTATGGGTTGAGTAGAAATGAAAGGAAGGAAAAGAGGGTTTTATAGATGAGAAATTAGAAAGGCAATAATAACATCTATATGTAGGCCAGCTGGAGTCTCACACTCTCTCTCTCTCTTTTTATTTATTTATTTATTTACTTTTGAAAAAAAACATGTGTATGTACAGGTAGTTGTGATTGTGGCTCACATCTTCCCTTGGTTTTACGTCCAAGAACAGCTTAAACGCCCTCTATGGGTCGGGGATAGGCTTCCCATCCAGTTTTCTTAAAAACTGGCAAACAGGGTCTTTTTTAGTCAGATTCCCAAGACTAAGTCGATCATGTTCTTTATGAAATAGTGGCCATAAATCATGAATTGCACGATGCACATCTCCACTAGGATGCGTCTCAAGAGTCAATAGAAGATTATCTAAAGACTCCTTACTCAGGCCATCCTTAATGAATTGTATTTTATCTTCACGGTTTATAGATACCATTCCTAAAGAACGACATTGTGTATTACAAGTCCATCTAGCACATCGATGACAGACTTCTAGTCGTTTTGCACGACGCTTCTTTGCAAAAGTGCTTTTACCTGTTCCAGGCATGTGTGAAATGAAGTTAGAGGACTCACCTGATAATCGGACCTTTGCTTCAATCAACCAGCGAATATCTTCAGGAATTCCATGATTCATTAACAATCTCAATCTTGCACATCTAGCACGGTAAATTTTTGTAATCGCATTCTGAGGCAGAGCGGGAAAATACTTTTTCAATTTTTTAAGATTAGTGTCCATTTTCAAATAGAATTGGAAGAGAGATTCAAAGAATTGCACAGATATATACACAAATATCAGTAATTGTGGGAAACTGAAAGAACCAACTTAAGTCACGGAGTACCGTTATCCGCCATTTGACCGGGGTGAGAGAAACTAGCAAAAATCACTGAAAAAGAAACACAAAAAAAATATAAGAAAAACAACATAATCAACCTTTATCTACAAGATCATTCAAACCAGTTGATTTATTTTCACTAGGAATCTTATCATAGTAAGCTTTCAAACGATGTTCATTTTTCTTAAAATCATTGTCATTCATTGAATTCGCAATATCACAGACCCCATAAGGATTGCTCCATCTTGGTCTTAGCTCTCTAAGGAATGCATAGAGTTGAGAATTATAAAACAAAACTTTTTAACCAGTATCAATCTTTTGACAATTTTCACAAGTTTTGCAGAATGCATGCGTGTCCTTGAACATGGTGGGCCAATAAAATCCATTTTGAAAGATTTTTGCAATTGTCTTTTTTGACGAGAAACAACCTCCACATGCTTCAGAATGACAAAGTTTAATGACACTACTTACCTCATTGTCGGGAATGAATCTTTGAAATATTTGATCAGGACAATATTTGAATAAGTTAGGGTCATCACAATAAAAGCTCTTCACTTCGTTCAAAAACTTTTCTTTTTCTTGGGTACTCCAATCAGCTGGCAAATCTCTTAAAGTAAGAAAATTGATATTTTTATCATACCAAGGCATCGGACTAAGAGAAAGTAAGGATTCGTTAGGAAAGTAATCATCCATTGGTGTGATGTCAGATGTCGAATCTGTTGTCACTGTTGACAAAAGATTCGCATCAACATTTTCGGTGCTTGTTTCATCCGTGATTTCTTCCTCAGAATAAACCATTTGCAAATCTTCAGTTTCATCTAATTCATTTTTACTTAAAGTAGATTCAAGTTGATCATAAACTAATTCATCAATATGATCTACTTCTTGTAAATCATTATCATCTCCAGGTTGCTTGCAAATGTTGAAAATATTCATCTCCAATGTCATGTTTCCAAATGATAGCTTCATTAGTCCATTCCTACAATTAATCAATGCGTTAGAGGTTGCAAGAAATGGACGTCCTAAAATAACAGGAAATGAATTACATGCTTCAACAGGTTCTGTGTCCAAGACAATAAAATCCACAGGATAAATGAATTTATCAACTTGTACTAACACATCTTCAATTATTCCTCTAGACACTTTTACAGATCTATCAGCAAGTAAAAGAGATATAGAAGTTGGTTTTAACTCACCTAGATTGAGACTCTGAAAAACTGAATATGGAAGTAAATTCACACTAGCACCAAGAACAAGTAAAGCTCTTTCAATTTTATGCTCTCTAATAAAGCAAGAAATTATAGGACAACCAGGGTCTTTATATTTCAAAGCATTATTGTTTTGAAGAATAGCACTTACTTGTTCAGCTAGAAAGGCTTTCTTTTTCACATTCAGTTTCCTCTTCACAGTGCATAGATCTTTTAAAAATTTAGCATAGGAAGGAACCTGTTTAATAGCATCTAGCAAAGGTATATTGATTCTTACCTGTTTGAAAATTTCATAAATTTCAGAGTTGTGATTGACTTTTCTTTGTTTGGTCATGGCTTGAGGAAATGGAAGTGCTGGCGGTGAATCAGTCATTTCTTTGCAATTTTTAGATTCATCCCCTTCCTTACCCTCAGAGATTGACTCATCATCTTTCTCATAAGGTTCAAGAGAGGGTTTTTCAATAACCTTACCACTGCGTAGAGTAGTGACTGATTTGACTTGATCCATGTGTTGGCTTCCGAAACTACTTGCATTTGTATTGTATTGCCCTTTGGGATTTTGTTGTGTTTGAGATGGAAACTTACCTTTCTCTTGGAAACTAAGAGCAGATGTTAATTTAGCAAGAGTATCTTTAAAATCTGTCATGTTTTGAACAAGTTGAGTATTAATTGTCTCTTGCTTTTCAATGAATGCATGCAATGTTTCCTCAAGATTTCTTCTAGGAGGTGGAGCATAAGGAGGTGCATATCCATGAGAATTTTGGAAATTGTGGTGTACTTGAAACGGTGGTTGTGAAGTTTGTGCATTGTTGTTCTCACTCTTCCAATTGAAATTTGGGTGATTTCTCCAACCAGGGTTGTATGTTTGGGAGTATGGGTTGTAGTTGGCCCTTTGGAAACTGTTTAAAGCATGGGCTTGTTCATGGAGACATTCCTTAAAAGAAGGCAAGGCTGGACAATCGTTGGTTAAGTGTTCATTTGTTTCACAAATTTGACACAATGTTTTCAACAGATTTTAATTGACCACTCTTTTTCAATTCTAGTGCCTCGACTTTTCTAGCTAAAGATGCAAACTTGGCTTGAAGGTCATGATCTTCCCTAAGGTTGTACATACCTCCACTAGATGTATGAGGTTGAGTTTTACTTAGTGCCTCATAAGTACCCGCGGTGTCCCAATTTTGAGCATTTTCAGCTAACAAGTCTAGGTACTCCATTGCTTCATCAGGGTCTTTATCTTCAAAAGTTCCATTGCACATCAATTCAACCATTTGCCTATCTTTAGGTGTTAACCCTTCATAGAAATGTGAAACCAATCTCCATGTTTCAAAACCATGATGAGGGCAAGTACTAAGCAAGTCTCGATACCTATCCCAACATTTGTAAAATGTTTCTCCTGGTTTTTGAGTGAAAGTGGTGATTTGTCTCTTGAAAGAGGTTGTTCTATGAGATGGGAAAAACTTCTTTAAAAATAGTTGTTGCATTTCATCCCAAGCACGAATGGATCCTGGTCTCAAATTTTGTAGCCATGTTTTAGCTTTATCTTTTAATGAAAAAGGAAAAAGCTTTAATCTAATGGTGTTCATGCTACAATTTAAATTATTATATGTGTTGCACACCTCCTCAAATTCTCTTAAATGCAAGTATGGATTTTCCAATTCTAAACCATGAAAAGAAGGTAAAAGTTGAATAATACCTGGTTTAAAATTAAAATGAGATGCATCAGGAGGAAAAACTATGCATGATGGTGCACTTGTTCTTGTGGGATTCATGTGGTCTCTAAGTGTTCTAGCACGGTTATTCTTATTATTTTCATTATGAAGTGATTGATTATCTTCTTCGGCCATATTTTCTGAAAATGATGAGGATATCCTACAAAGTCTACCACTTGATGTACGTGACCACACTCTCATGCACGTGTAGGAATAAACTAAAAAAGAAGAAAACAAAAGAAGGAGGAAGAAAACAAAATAAAAAGAAACAAAGTTATATACAAGAAAAATAAAAAATAAAATAAAATAACTACTATAATTTATACAAGAACTTACCTCCCCGGCAACGACGCCAAAAACTTGACACGACAAAAAGGTTGATGTCTTCTCCCAAGTGCAGGAGTGTCGAAGTAATAAATAACCCAGCAAGACCGGGGTCGAACCACAGGGAGGTTAATTGTACAAATTATAAACAACAACAACAACAACAACAATAGTAATAATAATAATAATAATAATAATAATAATAATAATAATAATAATAATAATAATAATAATAATAATAATAATAATAATAATAGTACTAGTAGTATTAATAATAATAATAATAATAAAGAAAAAGAAGAAGAAGAAGATGATGATGATGAGAACTTAAAGATGAAATATTAATGTAAGGATTAAACAATAATAATAACAAATGTCAAGGTTAGAGGTTCCACTAATGGTATATCAAACAAGTATAGTATAAACTCTTATTATTGAATTGGAAACCACACACAAAGGAGGTTCCAATCAGATTATATATTGTTAACATGATTACATTAGTCATCTTATTCAATTAATGCTAATACTTGTAAATCTCGTCAAGCATTCATGATTATAACTTATATTAACAACAAATCAAGTTCCTTTCATAGCTCAGGTGTCGGTTAGACCATACATTATGGGCTATGAAAGTGCCAAGCATTTATTGTACCAAGTGTTATACAACATAAATCAAGATTAGTCATTTAACAAGCAAAGTATTAAAGAGTGAACAAGATAACAAATATAAAACATGTTAGTATCAAACATTAAAGTTCATATTAAGTTTACACTATACTTATTCTTCCACCATTAGTGTAACCTTTTCACCTTGACATAATTAACTTAGCTATACATAATGAAAGAAAGGAAAACAAATAAACAAAATAAGAACATAAAAGTTAACTAAGTAAAGGAAAGGAAATGAAAGGCATAAACTTGATATTAATGAAAGTAAAGCATAAACATTACAAAAAATACAAAGAGAGAAAGGAAGAGCATGATCTTGATCTGAACACCAAGATGCCTAAATACATGGCAAATGCCTCCTTTTATAAGCCAAAATTGGAAACTATTGATTTGATGACTAATTGATAAGTGGGTGGCCAACTTTTGACTTGGTGACAATCCTTATCTTCTCTTGTCTGCCCAAAACGTCATTGATAACGTCAAAATTGGAGCCAGTTGTAAACATAAAAGTTGTAGGCAATTGTCTCAGCTTTCTTGTGTAACAAATTCAGCTCATTTGGACTTCTAGAACTCCAGATATGGCCACAATACTGAACAGTGCTCGGGCTAAAAGACAGATTCAGGCTTCTTTGTTGTTGCTACAATTTGGACTTGATAATGGCCTTTTTAGATCTTGGGCTCCATATGAAAGTTGTAGGCCTATGTCTTACCTTTCCATACATATAAATTGGACCTAAATCTGAGATCTGTAGCTCCAGATATGACCCAATTACCGAACAGTGTTCCGGTTTGGATTGCACCGACATCTCTTTTCTAAGTTTGGCCATCTCTTTATCCTTGCAATTTAAGTTCTTCAAGTCATCAATCAATCCTTTCATTTATGGGATAGGCCTGCATTAAAAATAGACATTTACCATAAATTATAGGTATCTTATATTATTACATACATTATTATAAAACATATTTTAGTTAAGGAGTTATTGATACTTCAAGTGCAAAATGATGATATAAAACCATGATAAAAATGCACTTTTAAGTACTAATCAGAAACTGATGACCTCAATGTTAGATTAGCCTCATTGACTATGAAAATAGAGTCTCTTAAGCTTAAAAAAGTGCATGCATGAGCGAACAATAAGAGGACGGTTGTGTTATGTGTGAAAACAAAAGGCATAGGATAACTGAGTGTCCTACCATTCCAGCCTTCAAGGAAGTGCTATATAGCCAAACTTCTGATTCAAATAATGTTAGAAAACCCTTTGCAAATGAAGTAGGCAATCCTTACTCTAATACCTATAATCCTATATAGAGGAACCACCTAAATTTTGGATGGAGAAATAAGAACTCTTTAGTACCTCAAACATTTCAATCTCCATCCCAACCATTTCAACCTCAAACACTTACCAACTACCTTATAAGAGATCCCTCAAGGATACTCTTTAACAATTCATACAAACATAAGGAGGAATTAATAACCAAGCTTACAAATTTCAAGACGAGACCAATAGGACCTTAGATGACATTCGAAGTCAACTAACTAAGTTGACTCAATCACTAAGCATTTAAGAGAAGGGAAAAATCTCAGCTCAACCAATGCCAAATCCTAGAAGTCAAGTACACATGAGTGAATCCTCACCTAGTGAACCTTCAAACCATGAACAAGTCCAAGCCATCACCACCCTTAGAAGTGGAAAGATTGTTAACAATGCTATAGGTTTTAGGATTCTTAAAGGTATTGTGGAGGAGAAATCTAGAAGAAGTGAAGAGGGAATTAAAACACAAGTGACAAATAAGAGTTTGAGTGAAAAGGAAGATGAGATAAATGAGAGAGAAATGACTGAGAAAGGAGATGATTCAAGAAAAATTAGAGTTAAAGTGAGTGATTTAGAATTTATTCCTAGAGCATCATTTCCACAAAGGTTAGGGAAACCTACACATGATCTTATGCACTCGAAAATCTATGAATTATTCAAACAAGTGAAAGTCAATATTCTACTCCTTGATGTAATTAAACAAGTCTTGTCTTATGTAAAGTTTCTTAAGCATTTATGCACAGTTAAAAGGAGATTGAATGTGAAAGAAAGAGTCTTTTTAACTGAACATGTTAGTGCCATCATCTAGTTTAAGACCCCTTCCAAATACAAAGATCCTAGTTGTCCTACCATTTCATGCATTATTGGAAGTCGTAAGATAGATCAAGCTTTGTTGGATTTAGGAGCAAGTGTGAATTTAATACCCTACACTATTTACAAATAATTAGGTTTAGGAGAAATCAATCCTACTTGAATCACCCTTCAATTAGCTGATAGGTCAATCAAGATTCTCAGGGGTCTTGTTGAGGATGTGTTGGTTCAAGTAGATAAATTCTACTTTCCTGTTGATTTTGTAATGTTAGATATTGCACCTATTCAAGGATCTAATGCTTCCATCCCAATCATCTTAGGTAGACCTTTCCTAGCTACATCCAATGCTTTAATTAACTGTAAGAATGGGGTGATGAAATTGTCTTTTTGGAATATGACTGTGGGGATGAACATATTCAATGTTTATAAATAAATTGGTACACATGAGGACATCAGAGAGGTAGATTTGATCCAAATAGTTTGTCAAGAACACTTTGAGAGAGAGTGGATAAAGGATCCATTAGAGAGAACTTTAATTCATGATGAAAGATTTTATTCTTTGGAATGTAATGATGAGGAAGTAAGAGAGCTCGAGACTTATCTAGATCCAATGCATATTATGTTAAAATTGCTTGACCGCTTTTTATG
Source organism: Populus pruinosa (assembly GCA_026413675.1). Lineage (NCBI taxonomy): Eukaryota > Viridiplantae > Streptophyta > Magnoliopsida > Malpighiales > Salicaceae > Populus > Populus pruinosa. The sequence goes on along the minus strand of CM048592.1, from coordinate 27,074,298 downwards.
ATCGACTTGTTTTAACTCGCAAGAGCACGAGTGTGCGATGTAGCAATTAACTCGGTAAGATCGAGGTCATATCCACAGAGAGCTAGATCTGAAAATTAAGCTAGGTAACAAAAAAAAAACTCAAAAGAAAGTAAATTAACAATAACTTGGTTGAAAATAATTGATGGATTTGTTTTCAAAGATGGAAACGTGTAAATAAATTTTAAATGACAAGAAAAAGCAAGTTTGGGTCCAAATCAATTTTAATGGTGATGTATTGGTGATTCCTTCAAGATATATAAGATAACTCAACCTAATATCAATAATGGTGATATTAGATTGGAAGATATTACAATGAAGTTTAAAATAAGAAAGATTGATTATTGCTTAAGAATGAACAAGTACTTTCATATTAAGTAAGATATTGAATCAAACAATCATTATCCCAAAACTGAAGTTTGTGCATAAAAATTCAAAATTACAATATTACCTAAATGATTTCTAAAATTTCTTTGCAATAATAAACATTGATGAAGAAAATGAGAAGATAAATATTAAGATTTATTCATATCTTAAAGAACTCACCTCAACTACCATTATCCTTGATTTGGATCAAAGAAAGAGATTAGTCAACCATGATTATATATATAAAAAACTTTAATAAACATGAAATAACTTAAATCAAACTGAAATAATAAGTTTTACAAGCTAAAAAAACATAAATCCACAAAGAAAAACACAACATAATTTTAGTAAAAATTCAAACACAAATATAATGGTAACATTGGACAACAATTTCGACCCTCCTAGAAGCCCATTCTGGAGATGGCTATTAGAGATATATTTATAGGAATTTTTTTTAACTCTCTAGATCATTAAAGAGTAGCTCATTTGGATACCTAACTCAACAGTTATGGGCAAAGCACCGAAAGGTATTCTGAAAAATCAAATCAGGCTAGCTTAGAAACCATTTTGGTGCACGTTTTTCTTCCTCCTTTATGAGCTATCTCTTTCTTCTTTTTTATCCAAAATAATATAACAATGTTCCTTCCAGCTTTCCATCCATGTGCTTGCCCTCTTGGAGCAATGAATTACCCAAAATAAATCAATTGTTATTTGTTGTGTGAACATGAAAGATCATGGACTGTGCTTGGGCTTATTTAAAGGTTGATTTAGGGCTGAATTTAAGTATCATATAAGGATATAAATATACCTATTATTTGGGCTAAGATTGATATTTAAACCTTGAGTGTTTGATGGTTGAAGTTTGCACCCAACATAAGACAAGTTTGGGCTCGAAATAGATCATATGATAATCTTTTCTAGAATTGGAAAAGAATTAATTTTTTGGGGAAAATTTGGAGCACTTATTTAACCAAGATTTGCTTCAAACTTTAACTAAATTTCTTTTCAATTTTTTGTTCTGAATTCCAACGTTAAATATTCTGACATAAACTGTTTAAGCTTCAAAAACCTGAGACAATTTCCTACAACTTTTATATTTTCAAGTGGCTCCAATTTTGGTGTTATCAATAATGTTTTGGGCAGACAAGAGAAGATAAGGATTGTCACCAAGTCAAGAGTTGGTCACCCACTCATCAATTAGTCATCAAATCAATAATTCCTATTTTTGGCCTATAAAAGGAGGCATTTGTCATGCATTTACTTAATGAGATAATCAATCACTTCATAATGAGAATAATGAGAATAACCGTGTTAGAATACTTAGAGACCACATGAATCCCATAAGAACAAGTGCACCATCATGCATAGTTTTTCCTTCTGATGCATCTTATTTGAATTTTAACCAGGCATTATTCAACGTTTACCTTCTTTTCATGGTTTAGAATTGGAAAATCCATATTTACATTTAAGGGAATTTGAGGAGGTCTGCAACACATATAATGATTCAAATTGTAGCATGAACACTATTAGATTAAAGCTTTTTCCTTTTCATTAAAAGATAAAGCTAAAACATGGCTACAAAATTTGAGACAACGATCCATTCGTGCTTAGGATGAAATGTAACAATAGTTTTTAAAGAAGTTTTTCCCATCTCATAAAACAAACTCTTTCAAAAGACAAATCACCACTTTCACTAAAAAATCAGGAGAAACATTTTACCAATATTGGGATAGGTATCGAGACTTGCTTAATACTTGCCCTCATCATGGTTTTGAAACATGGAGATTGGTTTCACATTTTTATGAAGGGTTAACACCTAGAGATAGGTAAATGGTTGAATTGATGTGCAATGGAACTTTTGAAGATAAAGACCTTGATGAAGCAATGCAGTACTTAGACTTGTTAGCTGAAAATGCTCAAAATTGGGACACCGCGGGTACTTATAAGGTACCGAGTAAAACTCAACCTTATACATCTAATGGAGGCATGTACAACCTTAGGGAAGATCATGACCGTCAAGCCAAGTTTGCATCTTTAGCTAGAAACGTCAACGCATTATAATTGAAAAAGAGTGGTCAATTAAAATCTATTGAAAACATTGTGTGTCAAATATGTGAAACAAAGGAATACTCAATGATTAGTACTTAAAAGTGCATTTTTATCATGGTTTTATATCATCATTTTGCATTTGAAGTATCAATAACTCCTTAACTAAAGCATGTTTTATAATAATATATCTAATAATATAAGATACCTTTAATTTATGGTAAATGTTCATTTTAAATGCAGGCCTATCACATAAATGAAAATATTGATTGATGACTTTAAGAACTTAAATTGCAAAGGCAAAGAGATGGTCAAACTTAGAAAAGAGATGTCGGTGCAATCCAAACCGGAACACTGTTTGGTAATTGGGTCATATCTGGAGCTACAGATCTCAGATTTAGGTCCAATTTATTGGATGGAAAGGTAAGACATAGGCCTACAACTTTCATATGGAGCCCAAGATCTAAAAAGGCCATTATCAAGTCCAAATTGTAGCAACAACAAAGAAGCCCGAATCTGTCTTCCAGCCCGAGCACTATTCGGTATTTTGGCCATATTTAGAGTTCTAGAAGTCCAAATGAGCTAAATTGTTTACACAAGAAATCTGAGACAATTGTCTACAACTTTCATGTTTACAACTGACTCCAATTTTAACGTTATCAATGACGTTTTGGGAAGACAAGAGAAGATAAGGATTGTCACCAAGTTAAAAGTTGGCCACCCACTTATCAATTAGTCATCAAATCAATAGTTCTCAATTTTGGCCTATAAAAGGAGGCATTTGCCATGCATTTAGGCATCTTGGTTTCCAGATCAACATCATGCTCTTCCTTTCTCTCTTTGTATTTTTTGTAATATTTATGCTTTACTTTCATTAATATCAAGTTTATGCTTTTCATTTCCTTTCCTTTCCTTAATTAACTTTTATGTTCTTATTTAGTTTATTTGTTTTCCTTTCTTTCATTATGTCTAGCTAAGTTAATTATGTCAAGGTGAAAAGGTTACACTAATGGTGTGAGAATAAGTATACTGTAAACTTAATATGAACTTTAATGTTTGATACTAACATGTTTTATATTTGTTATCTTGTTCACTCTTTAATACTTTGCTTGTTAAATGACTAATCTTGATTTATGTTGTATAACACTTGGTACAACAAATGCTTGGCACTTTCATAGCCCATAATGTATGGTCTAACCGACACCTGAGCTATGAAAGGAACTTGATTTGTTGTTAACATAAGTTATAATCATGAATGCTTGACGAGATTTACAAGTATTAGCATTAATTGAATAAGATGACTAATGTAATCATGTTAACAATATATAATATGATTGGAACCTCCTTTGTGTGTGGTTTCCAATTCAATAATAAGAGTTTATACTATACTTGTTTGATATACCATTAGTGGAACCTCTAACCTTGACATTTGTTATTATTATTGTTTAATCCTTACATTAATTTTCCATCTCCAAGTTCTCATCATCTTCTTCTTCTTCTCTTTCTTTATTATTATTATTATTATTACTACTACTACTACTACTACTACTACTACTACTACTACTATTATTATTATAGTTGTTGTTGTTGTTGTTATTGTTGTTGTTATTATTGCTATTATTGTTGCCTATAATTGTTGTCTATAATTTGTACAATTAACCTCCATGTGGTTCGACCCCGGTCTTGCCGGGTTATTTATTACTTCGACACTCCTGCACTTGGGAGAAGACATCAATCTTTTAGTCGTGTCACTCAACCAATAACTGTCCAACTTTGCCTTCTTTTAAGGAATGTCTCCATGAACAAGCCTATACTTTAAACAGTTTCAAAAGGCCCAATCATAACCTATATTTGCAAACATACAATCCTGGTTGGAGAAATCACCAAAATTTCAGTTGGGAGAGTGACAATGCACAAACTTCACAACCACAGTTTCAAGCACACCATAATTTCCAAAATTATCATGGATATGCACCTCCTTATGCTCCACCTCCTACAAGAAATTTTGAGGAAACTTTGTATGCATTTATTGGAAAGCAAGAGACAATCAACACTCAACTTGCTCAAAGCATAATAGATTTTAAAGATACTCTTGCAAAATTCACATCTGCTCTTAGTTTTCAAGAGAAAGGTAAGTTTTCATCTCAACCACAGCAAAATCTCATAGAGCAATACAATGCAAATGCAAGTAGTTTTGGAAGTCAACACATAGATCAAGTCAAATCAATCATCACTCTTTACAGTGGTAAGGTGATTAAAAAACTCACTCTTGAACCTTGTGAAAAAGATGATGAGTCAATCTCTAAGGGTAAGGAAGGGCTTGAATCTGAATATTGCAAGGAAAAGACTGATTCCCTGCCAGCACTTCCATTTCCTCATGCCATGACCAATCAGGAAGAAATCGAGGATGAAAAAGGCACTAAAAATGTTGATGCAGATCTTTTATCAAAAGTGACAATAGATTCGACACCCAACATCACACCAATCAATTATTACTTTTCTGATGAATCTCTACTTTCTCTTAGTTCAATGCCTTAGTTTGCTAAAAATATCAATTTTCTTGCTTTAGAATTTTTGCCAGCTCACTAGAGTACCGAAGACAAAAGAAACTTTTTGAGCAACGTGCAAAATTTTTATTGGGATGACCCTTACTTATTCAATTATCGTCCTAATCAAATATTTCAAAGATGCTTTCCCGATAATGAGGTAAGTAATTTCATTAAATTTTATCACTCTAAGGCACGTGGAGATCATTTCTCGTCAAAAAAGGACTGTAGAAATCTTACAAAGTGAATTTTACTGGCCCACCATATTCAAGGAGTCACATGTATGCCGCAAAAATTGTGAAAATTGTCAGAAGGTGGGATTTATTTCAAAACAGAGAGAGTCTTTAGATAATCTTCTATTGACTCTTAAGTCTCATCATAGTCGAGATAAGTATCTTGCAATTCATGACTTATAAACCCATTTTCATAAAGAACATGCTTGACATAGTCTTGGGAATCTAACTAAAAAAGACCTTGTTTGCTAGTTTTTAAGAAAACTAGATAGGAAGCCAATCCCCAACCCATAGAGGGCGTTTAAGCCGTTCTTGGATGTAAAACCAAGGGAAGATGTGAGCCACAATCACAACCACCTATACATATGCTTTTTTTAAAAAAAATAAATAAATAGAGAAAGTGTGTGTGTGAGACTCCAACTAGCCTACATATAGCTGGTATGATTAGCTTTCTAATTTCTCATCTATAAAACCCTCTCTTCCTTCCTTTCATTTCTACTCAACCCATACATTCAACAAATACACAAGTGTGTAGAAATGGCAAGTTCCTCAAGTCATCATATAAGAAATATTTGTGTTTTTGGTGGATCTAGTCCTGAGAAAGAAAAGGAGTTTTTAGAATCAGCAAATCATCTTGGTCAAGTGCTAGCTAAGAGAAAGATTCATTTAGTATATGGGGGAGGCAGTCTAGGGTTAATAGGAGGTGTATCAATAACTACATTTTTAGGAGTTAGTCAAGTTTTGAGGGTCGTTCCCGAAGCTTTAGCACAAGGGGACATCATTAGAAAAACAATTGGTGAGGAACTTCAGATCTCCACAATGTCGGCTCAAATGAATGCATTGTTTAACCATGTTGATGCCTTCATTGCTTTACCAGGTAGTCTAGGCACATTAGAAGAGATCTTTCATATTTCCTCTTAGGCCTAACTGCACATTCACCATAAACCCATAGGTTTGTTAAATGTTAATGGTTATTATGATAAGTTGTTGTCTTTTCTTGATCATGCTGTGGAACAAGAATTTCTAACATCTTATGCATGACAAATCATAATCTCTACTGCTACTACTGAACAATTGATTGACCAACTACAATCTTTCATTCCTGTAATTGATCCTTCCATGAGTCGTATAAATTGGTCAGCTAAAGAAAGCCGTAAAAAGCTTAGATTGGATTTGAGCCTTAATTTGTGAATCTTTGTGTCTTTTTGTTTTATTATTATGTTTTGTTGTTACTTATATTTGTTTCAGTGTGTTTCAGGTTTGTCAATATTCGTTATTTCAGGTGATATCTTCTATACTCTATCTTTCTACCTTTAAACATTGAGGACAATGTCTCGTTTTGGTTGGGGGGAGAGGGTAGTAGTTGATAAAAAAAAATTGTTTTCTATTTCATAAAGCATTTGCATAATTGTTGTTACTAGGATGCCAGAGTAAAGGAGCTCTTTTGTTAAAATGACTCTTGAGACGCATCTTAGTAACCATTCTTAACAAGGTTTATTATAATACTTTCTGAAATATTCAGATTTACAAACTCTAGCATTATTATCACTTAATTCTGCTCATATACTTATCTAACATGTATTCTTAAACCTTAATTTACACACACACACTTTAACATATGATTGTGAGTTGCATATTAGATTATTACATTATTTATGTTCTTTTGTTAAAGGTAACAACTAAGGAAAAGGGATAATATATAATTAAAAAAAATATTGATAATAAAAATATAGATAAGTTTGGTTTCGTAGCCTCCCTAACCTAAGCAATTAAACCCGAAGGGGTGTTTTAACACCTAATACTCTAAAGTCAACTGACTTGGGAGCTATTGGTCCAACGCTTGTTACATGGGTTGAGGAGAAAAGCTTAAGGAAATCAAATATTGCACTATCTACGTATCAGTATCTACGACCCGAGTTACTAAGCTCGTAGGGGTGTCTCAACACCTAATGCCCTAAGACCAACTGGTCTGGGAGTCATTAGCTGAAAGCTCATTACATGGGTTAAAGATGCATGATGTTTTTAAATTATATGTATATATATTTAAAAAAAAAGACAAAAAAATGAAGACAAAAATAATAATCCCATCCCAAGGAAGTTAACCTTAAACATTATAACAAAAATTTTGTTTTCTTCTAATAAAAGCCCCATAATTATGTGTTGATATATTGAGCACAAAAGAAAGGTTTATTAATATCTTGTTAAGAGGTATTGAGTAGATATATAAATTTAATGAGAGTTTGTTTATCTAGATAGATTAATGGAAATTAAATCATGAATACCTTGTTTTATGGAATATATAAATTGTTTTTCTATTTTAACGCTTTGATTACTAGGGACTAGTAATAAGCTAGTTGGGGGGTGTGATTGATACTTAAAAGTGTATTTTTATCAAGGTTTTATATCATCATTTTGCACTTGAAGTATCGATAACCCATTAACTAAAGCATGTTTTATAATAATATATCCAATAATATAAGATACCTTTGATTTATGGTAAATGTTCATTTTAAATGCAGGCCTATCACATAAATGAATGGATTGATTGATGACTTTAAGAACTTAAATTGCAAGGGCAAAGAGATTACCAAACTTAGAAAAGAGATGTCGGTGCAATCAATGACCAAACTTAGAAAAGAGATGTCGGTGCAATCCAAACCGGAACACTGTTCGGTAATTTGGTCATATCTAGAGCTATAGATCTCAGATTTAGATCTCCTTAATATGGATGGAAAGCTAAGACATAGGTCTACAACTTTTATATGGAGCCCAAGATCTAAAAACGCCATTTTCAAGTCCAAATTGTTGCAACAACAAAGAAGCCCGAATCTGTCCTACAGCCCCAGCACTGTTTAGTATTTTGACCATATCTAGAGTTCTAGAAGTTGAAATGACTTGAATTATTTACACAAGAAAGCGGAGACAATTGCCTACAACTTTCATGTTTTTGAGTGGCTCCAATTTTGACGTTATCAATGACATTTTGGGCAGACAAGAGAAGATAAGGATTGCCATCAAGTCAAGAGATGGCCACCCACTCATCAATTAGTCATCAAATCAATAGTTCCAAATTTTGGCCTATAAAAGGAGGCATTTGCTATGTATTTAGGCATCTTGGTTTCCAGATCAAGATCATGCTCTTGCTTTCTCTCTTTGTATTTTTTGTAATGTTCATGCTTTATTTTCATTAATATCAAGTTTATGCCTTTCATTTCCTTTCCTTTACTTAGTTAACTTTTATCTTATTTATGTTCTTATTTTGTTTATCTATTTTTCTTTCTTTCATTATATCTAGCTAAGTTTATTATGTCAAGGTGAAAAGGTTACACTAATGGTGTAAGAATAAGTATAGTGTAAACTTAATATGGACTTTAATGATTGATATTAACATGTTTTGTATTTGTTATCTTGTTCACTCTTTAATACTTTGTTTGTTAAATGACTAATCTTGATTTATGTTGTATAACACTTGGTACAACAAATGCTTGGCACTTTCATAGTTCGTACTGTATGGTATAACCGACACCTAAACTATGAAAGGAACTTGATTTATTGTTAACATAAGTTATAATCATGAATGCTTGACGAGATTTACAAGTATTAGTATTAATTGAATAAGATGACTAATGTAATCATGTTAACAATCTATAATCTGATTGGAACCTCCTTTGTGTGTGGTTTCCAATTGACTAATAAGATTTTATACTATACTTGTTTGACATACCATTAGTGGAATCTATAACGTTGATATTTATTGTTATCATTGTTAAATCTTTACGTTAATATTCCATCTCAAAGTTCTCTTCTTCTTCTTCTTCTTCTTTATTATTATTATTATTATTATTATTATTATTATTATTATTATTAGTAGTAGTAGTAGTAGTATTACTACTACTATTATTATTATTATTATTATTATTATTATTATTGCTGTTATTACTAGTATTATTATTGTTGTTGTTATTGTTGTTGTTGTTGTATTATTGTTATTTATAATTTGTGCAATAAACCTCCCTGTGGTTCGACCCCTGTCTTGCCGGGTTATTTATTACTTCGACACTCCTGTACTTGGAAGAAGACATCAATTTTTTAGTCGTGTCAGAATTGAACCAACATCTTTTTTCTAAGTTTAACTCTCTCTTTGTCTTCTCAATTTTAGTAGTTAAACTTATCGATCAATCCTTTTATTTATATAATAGGCCTGCATTTAATATGAACATTTACCATAAATTAAAGGTATCTTATATTTGTTAGATATGTTATTATAAAACATGCTTTAGTTAAGGAGTTATTGATGCTTCAAGTGTAAAATGATAATATTGATAAGAAAAATACTTTTAAGTACTAATCAAATATATGTTGAAACATGTTTTTATATTTTTATAGGAAATACAATATAATTTTTTTTGTTCTTTAGATGTTTGACCATATACAACTTAAAACATTAAATTCATTTTTTTATCTTTGTCGCACCCTCACAATGGAGTGCGAGGGTGCGACGTCCATTCCAGGATCGGGGGATTAATTGCATGTCGAGGTCTTTGTTTTGTGAATAAGGTAGTCACCACCTAATATTATGGTCACTAGGAACCCTAACTAGTCTTTCAGAGATTTTAAGGAAAGGAATTGGTTACATAAAGAAAAGGTATTACCACCTCCATTACACCCTACCTAAGGTAAGCTACTTGATATTTGGTTTACCTTATAATTGTTATGGTGTTGGTGTTCTCTTAATTAATTTTTCTAGGATAGGTTTGCTATGGTGAATGGATTTGGGTTCAAAGTCTAAAAACAAGAACCCTTGGCTAATATGGATCATACTTTTATAAATGTCTACAAAGTACCAAGGAAAACCAACGTAGATCTCTTAAAATCTGTGTTTGATTCACAATAAATTTATTAAGATGGAAATCCAAAAAGATTCGATGTGCTTTAAAAGCTCATTTTCCCTTAGTATTTCAAGAATTTGTGACTCATAGATCACAAGAAGAAGAGACAATAATTTGGAAATTCAAAGTACTTTAAAAGCTTATATTTGTCTTAGTGTTTTATATTCTCACAACTAGTAAATTGTGGAGTCAAAAAATAAAATGTCCTTAATTATAATTAATGCTTCTTTCAAGGATGTGTGATGACATATCATTCCTAGAAAATTATTTTAGATATTTATCACTGAGGGTTTCTTTATTTAAATATTAACAGTGAATAATAACAAGTTATTTCTAATAATATTTTTAATATTCATCCCTTTCAAATTTCTTTAACCAAGCATTAATAGTGAATAATAGATGAATTCTCCCCAAAATAAATTCTTTGTATTTTTTTTTTAAATATTAGCTAATACCCTTTGGAGTTTTACAAATATGTTGTAAAATCTATAATGTAAGAAAATAATTTTTTTTATATTTATGAAATCCATGCAAAAACACATTTTTGAAATTTCAAATATTTTTTTTATATATAAAAAAATTTAAAACATGTTAGGGTATTGGTCGTATACAATACATAAGAAATTATTTTTTATATTTTTTTTTCAAAACACAAGCATCACAGTTAATCGCAATTAAAGACAACGAAAACACACACACACACACACATCACTTTTACTATGCTCCACTCACACATTATTTTTACATGATACAAAACACTATAAATTCACAACAAACCTAACGACATAATATAGAATTCAAAAATTGCAAAATAGACCCCCAAATATTCAGGAATTGCAGAGAAAGACTAATAGGAATACAGGAACACTAGCGACGCGTGGGTTCATGTGCCACCACCATAAAAATTCAAGATAAACAGGGGATCTAGAATAGATTCCTCCCTTCTTCCTTTCCTCAGTAGTGGTGACAAAAAATGTTACCTGTAAGAAGTAGAAAAGTACACAAGATAGTTGGTTTTAATTTTTATTTTCTCCTTCTCAGATCTACTTCTAGTCTTCTTTCTTTGATTTAGCGGTCGTGGGAGATGAGGACCTGGTTCGATCATCCACAAAAAAGGGGCAACGTGTGATTGAAGATGGGTGGCGGCGAGTCTAGTTGAGAGAGGAGATGGGGAGAAGTAGTGGCTGGAGTTTCTTTCTCTAGTTTTGCCGAGTGAGGATGAAAGGAGTGTATGATGGTTGGCTGACTTGTTTTTTTACAGAGGGCAAAGGGGCCATGGCTTGCCTATGTTTTTAGAAGAGCCGAGAAAGAGAGACCATGAAGGCTGGTATATATGGGAGGTTGGTTTGTGGGGGCTGAGAGAAGAGAGGGATGATGGTGGAATGACTGTTGAGAGGGAAATGCTGAGGGGAGATGAGAGAAGTTGAGTATGTTGAGGAGATGAGAGAAGAGATAGGGATCTGTGGAATAAGAATAAAGAATGAGTGGCTGCCTTTTATTAGTTGGGAGAGTGGGAAGGGAGGTTGGTGTCAGCAACTCATGAAGAAAAAAAATCAAAAGGGAGGGAGGGGTTTGTTTACTTGTTTTTGGTCATGGTCGGGGAGCAGCCGCATTGTTTTTTTTTTTTTTAAGAGAATAGAATTAGGGTTTTTTGTTTTCTCTTTATTTTTTTTAATCTCTAAATTGTTCTTTTTTTGTAATTTTTTCTCCTCCTTTGCATATGGATTGAGGTTTGCTTATATAAAAATCTTTACACGTGCTATTTAAGGAAATGTTGCAATAATTATTGTAGAGATTGTCTTCTATAACTAGTATCAACAAATCCTATATCTATGGTATTTTATATTGTGGTAATTACTTTTCATAGTTAGCACCAATCAAATCTTATATCTATGGTATTTTATATTGTAGATTCAGTAATTATCTCCTTGACAAATTGATTCCTTAATATTAGCCTTGATACTCTCTATTATTACCACATGTTCTCTCTCTCTCTCTCTTTTGAAAATTTATCAAAATATATGTCAAAAATTAGATAACACCAATAGGAAAAGATTTCTTCCCATCCTTTTTAACGCTCCCCTCCCTCCCTTTCTCTCCTAGATACCCAAAAACCTAACACAACTCACACCCCTCTCATGCCTACCACCATGATGAAAAATAGAGGGGACAAGCCCTGTGGGCAGCTTTAGGGTGGCTGAATAGTGGCTGCCCAAGCCACCTTACCCCTTTGACATGAATGAACATGGATAGAGCAGCTCTTTCTCCCCCTTTCTCCTACCATGCCATGAATACCCAAAAAAATAATCATTGCAACTTTGCACATATGTGATAATTTGTTTGGGTGGTTTGATATGATCTAGAATGTGTTTTTAGCTTGAAGATAGGGGGTGTGTAGGCTGTTGGTGAGAATGTGAAGATGGTGTGGAATCCTCGGGTAAAGGGGTTATGTTTGTTGAAGAGACCTGCAACCATTTAAAGGGGATTCAAGTCTAATAGGTTTGTGTTTAGTCATGGGTCAGTGATGACCAGCAATGGTTATGAGAGAAAAAGGCAGAATGAGTTTTGGGGATGTTGAGGAGGTGGGGCTATTTTAAGGGGTTGGTGGTTCTTTTTCAATCTTTGATTGTAATAGTAGGTTTTTTTGTGTGGAAGGATTGGTAAATATAGGCTATAAAGGGTGGCTTTCGGTGAAAAAAAAAAGGTTTCATCTTGTAAGGGAGAAGGCTGGCTATAGGGTGATTTGGGTGCTGTGTTGTTGGCAATACATGGTAAGTCCTTGATTTGAATTGATTCTGGACTAAATTGAATTAATTTAGACAAAATCAGTGGTTTACAATGGGCTGCAATGAATTAATTGGAAAGAATTGAATAAAATTGGTATTTAATTGAACTGAAATGATTGGAAAGAAACATCTAGGACTGAAATGAAATTATATAAATAGTCAAGTGATCCTTGAAATATTTCCTTCTTTTCATATGTTGACTTTTAAATTTCCAATTTAATTCAATTAGGGCTTTCAATCTTGAATTCTCTTTCAACTTAATCCCTTAAATTAATCTTCCCTATTTAGTCTCTTTTCAATTTAGTCCTTCTTTTCCAAACTCCTAAAATTTCAATCGGATTGGTCCTAAAGCCTCATTTCTTTTCATTTTCATCCCCTAATTAAATCAATTTAGTCATCCACATTTAACTATTCTTGATTCTTTCATTCTTCATTTTCAAACTAAATTGACTCTCAATTTCAAAATTTTAAATGAATTAAATCACTTTTTAAATGAAATCCACCATTGATTTCTAACTTGACTATTTATTTTGAAACCATTTCTAAATTTTAAATTTTTCTAATTCTTAGCCAAATTAAATTAAACCAAGCCAATTATTTTTTTCTCAATTTCTCTGTCAATTAAAACCTCAATTATGACCTAAAAACCTTAAATTTTATTTATTTATTTTATTTTTGTTTATATTGCTCAATTATTGACCGATTTCAACCCCAAGTATTCTTTTTCAATTTAGTTTTGTATTTTTGTATTGATTTTTTTTATGATTTTCAAGATTTATTTGAAACAAAAATCAAATAAAAAAATAATTAAATTATGAAAATTAATTAAAAGAAATATTTTTTTTAGAATTTTTTTAATTTTTCAAAATATACAAAAAACGAGTTACAATAGTTGTTTTCTCTTAGAATGCTTATAATACAAAGTTATATAAAACTTTGTATAGTAAGCTTTTTTTTTTTAAATAATATTTAAAAGAAAAGGAATTTGACACTCGTAAATTTCAAATAGAGAGATTCAATACTTTGAAGATTATATGATGGTATTATTATTATTATAATGGATAAATTATCTAAGGCTATTGTATCATTTTTTTATACCAATAAATATTCATGGTTTTAGGTTTTCTTTGCTATGTTTTAATTATGGCTCTAAAGTTTAATTTTATTATTTTTCTGTTGTCTCATTTTATACAATATTGATTATGGTTCGTTGAATAATAATACAATTGTTTTGACTTCATAAAATTATTTATTGATAATAATGTTTAGCATGTTACAATAAATCAAAGGGGACTAGGTTTGAATGAAGTTACAGCTCATATTTGGCATCTCTCAATTCTACGTTTCATTTTTTATGTTATCCAAGCAAGCTTGAAATTAAAATTATCGGTATAATTTTTTACACCTTTATAAAACGAGATTTCAAATTTAAATTTATATCATGTTTATATACCTTCTCTCTAACTTCTAAATTTAAATTTACAATTCAATAATTTTATACTGTATTTTTATTAGTATAAACTACTATCTATATGAAATATCAATATTCATTAAAATATATTAAATTAAAAGAAAATTATATATATAAAAAAGAGTTTTTTACTTGATTTCTACTTTAGAGGAAAACTATAATATACTCGTGTGTATTTAAACTGCCATGCTGAAGTAGTTTTCTGCAGATTGCGGTTATTTCTCAAAGAATCTGATTATTTTATAAGATAAAATGAACCATGAGTAAAAACTTATCAAATAAGGGACATGAGGACATACCTCAAAAAATATCTTCCTACTATAGAGTTATTGCAAATTTTACTCTCAAATATATACTTTGATTATCCTACTAGAAACTTCTATTACAAAATTCATATAAATTAATTTTTTTCACATGTTATATTTTATCCTTGTTATTTTAATTATTATTTATTTTATTTTAAATTCTTTTTAATTAATTTTTTTCAGTTTCATCCCTCAATATTTAATTTTAGTTTATTTTTATATCAAACCTGATACTTGTTTTATTGAATATCATTTGTTTTATTTTGACTTAACGCAAGTTGATATAAATCAAATATATTTATTTATTTATTGTTATTGTTAATTTTTTTATTATATTATTAAATTAATCGATCTAAGTTAAGAAATCATAAAATCAAACATCAAATTGTTAGTGCGAATAAGATTTATGTTTAATAATTGACTTGTAGATTATTACAGCAATAAATTGAAGAACAATACTAATTAAAACATACCGTGTGTAGAAATTCGAAGGCTTTGCCAAATTGCAGGAGAATGCAAATCTATACATGTATGGATATGTTGAAAAGAAAGCGGGTGAAGAAAATAGAAGGATTCAAAGATTAGTATCCCATAAACTCTTTCAGATTAAACGGAAAGATTATTTGTATTTTCGATCGTGTACAGATAGATATCTCCAACAATGTAATGGAGGATAAGCTAAAAGAATTTGAATTGTTCGTGAAGATTGCTTGTGAACGTATCAAGGTAAGGTTTTATATTTGAAGCTATATATGTTGACAAGTTTAGCATAACACTCCAATGTATGAAGCTACAGCTCATATTTGGCTTTTCTAACTTCCACGTTTCATTTTTTTATTTTATCCAAGCAAGCTTGAAATTAAAATTATCGGTATAATTTTTTACACCTTTATAAAACGAGATTTCAAATTTAAATTTATATCATGTTTATATACCTTCTCTCTAACTTCTAAATTTAAATTTACAATTCAATAATTTTATACTGTATTTTTATTAGTATAAAATACTATTTATATGAAATATCAATATTCATTAAAATATCTTAAATTAAAAGAAAATTATATATAAAAAAAGAGTTTTTTCATGATTTCTACCTTAGAGGAAAACTATAATATACTTGTGTGTGTTTAAACTGCCATGCTGAAGTAGTTTTTTGCAGATTGAGGTTATTTCTCAAAGAATCTGATCATTTTATAAGAGGAAATGAAGCATGAGTAAAAACTTATCAATTAAGGGACATAAGGGCATGCCTCAAAAAATATCTTCCTACTATAGAGTTACTGCAAATTTTGCTCCCAAATATATAGTTTGATTACTCTACTAGGAACTTCCATTAAAAAATTCATATAAATTAATTTTTTTTATTAAATACCATTGTGTTTTTATCATGATCTCCATGGAAGCCATGGTTGAGTTTATATAAAAATCTTTAATCAAGAATTTTTTAAAATCAAGAACAAAATTGAAATAAAATTGTGTTTGGAGTAAAAATTGAAGTCACTACCAAAATTTTTAGATTTATTGATAAAATGTTTTGCTGGCACTTATACTTTTACTTCGTATGCATAAATTTTATTGATGGACTTATAAAGAGAAATACTTTAAAACTCACGTTGATGATTTGTGATTTGTTGGTGAATCTGCTGGTATAAAATTACCAATGAATTTATTGATGATAAAAACACAGAAAAATAATTATTTATTTCATTCCATCCATATTTTCATTGATGAATATGACATATCATCAATAGAAAAATCACATGTAATTCAATAAATGATTTTTTTCATTATCGGTATTTTTCTTGGTAAATTTGGTATATAATCGATAAAAAGATCATGTCATTTTGTCGATAATTAAGCAGTGAAAGGGATATTTGCAGTAATTCTTTTTAAATTCTCTAGAATATACTAATAGATTGAATCTGTCGACAACACCGTCATTAATAAGTTAAAAATGTATATAACTTACAAAAAAACATCTATTAAATAGAAGAGCAAAATAATAAATATAAATGAAATTAATATAAAAATAAAATATTTATAACAAATTTAAAAAATCAGAAGTTCAAATAATATTAATTTAGAATAAAGTTATTGAAAAAAAAATAAAAATGAGGTGGGTTTTTGTTGAGATTGCGAGACTAATAGAACAAAAATACATATATTATGTATTTATAATTTTATTTTTATTATCAATAGATAGATTTCAGTCATTCCAGTCATGAAGCCTGCATAATCAAAGAAAGATAGTGAAGAAAATTGAAGGATTCAAAGACTAGTATCCCTACCATCTATATAAATATTTACTTCCCATAAACTCTTACAAATTAAACTGAAAGATTATTCGTATTGTCGATCCCGTGTATATCTACATCTCCAACAAGAATTCACCCTCACACAACCTTGAATTTATATGCATGCCTTAATGTATTATATGTGGATTCGATCGTGTAATATTTAACAGATTTACTATAAAACCCCATACGTGCCATAAAAAACTCATGCTTTTAATTTGGCTATGACTAAGAAACACGTTCAAATGGGATGTGGCTGCTGGATTAGTTTGAAAGTAGAATTCAGCAGAATTTTATTACGATGGAAGGTCTTTGTTTGAAAGTTACGTGATCGAATCTAGAGATGGGACGTTGAATTCAAGCTACGATAGCGATTCGTCTACCCTACAGGTTGCTGTCGAAAGTGGTCCTACAGATAATGTCAGAGCTTCAAAGTACAAAGAAATTATGACCTTCAATGACGCGTCATGACAAGATGCAGTCTCAACTAGTTGAATGCTCGAAATCGATGACCAATGGCAAATGCTACTACGGTTTTTTAACAAACAATATCTCAGCGCATTTTGCTTTGTAAATTAGAGTGTCATTAGTTTTAAGATGACAATGCTTAATTAATTAAGTATATAACTTAATAAATGAAAGAGATAGGCATAAGATGTTGGAGACAACGTGTGCAATAAAAGTAAAAGTCAAAGGAAACTTATCCAAACAACATTAACCTTGAAAGTATTTACGAGGTACTTGTGTCAACGTCAAAATACACTTTATTTTTTATATAATAATAAGAGGAGTTACCTCATAGCTCATGGTTGAATTATTGTCCTTACCATGAAATAGATCCTAAGAATTACGTCATTTGGAGTTTTCAATCAATAGAATCCACAATCTCATCAATGTAATATCATTTTATCTTGTTAGGAGGAATTTGCTTTTATTATTATTATAAACAGATTGAATAGAAAATATATATTTTTTTAGTTTATTAAATAAATAAATAATATAGTTTATTATAGATAAGATATATTAAGAATATTAATATCTTTTTTATGCAATTAGGTATTTTACTTAAATTTTAAAATTAAATAAAAATTTTATTAGTTTTAAGACTAATTAATGATAGAACGGGTGCACCGCTTTTGAATCACGCTTCATGGCAAGATTCAGTCTCAACTAGTTGAATGCTCGAAATCGATGACCAATGGAAAAAGGCTACAATGGTTTTTTAACAAACAATATCTCAACGCATTTTGCTTTATAAATTAGAGTGTCATTAGTTTTAAGACTAATTAATGATACAACGTGTGCGATAAAAGTCAAAAGAAACTTATTCAGACAAGATTAACCTTGAAAATATTTATGAGGCACTTTTGTCAACGTCAAAATACACTCCCTTCTTCATATAATAATATTAGTTACCTCACCTCTCATGGTTGAATTATTATCCTGACCATGGAGTAGATCCTAAGAATTATATCATCTGGAGTTTTTCAATCAATAAAATCCACAAGCTCATCGATGGAATATCATTTTATCTTGTGAGCATGAATTTTTTTTATTTATAAACATATAAATGATTAAAAAATATAATATTTTTTTAATTTATATTAAATAAATAAAAAATATAGCTTATTATAGATAAAACATATTAAGAGCATTAATACAATTTTTTTTATGCAATTAGTTATTATACTCAAACTCTAAGACCAATTAATATTTTTAATGACAAAAATATCAATAGAATATCATTTTTTTTATGAGGAGGATTTTTCTTTTACCATAAATAGATTAATAGTTAGAAATTATAATATTTTCTTAGTTTATATCATATAAATAAACAATACAACTTCTCACAGATAAGATGTATTTAATTAATACTTTTTTTTTATACAATTAGTTTATTTATCTAAAATTTTAAACTAATTAGAATTTTTAGTAATCAAAATACTAGATGACAACTCTAATTTTTTTTTCTACTGATAAAGAAAAAGAATTTCTTATCCTTTTCATTCATACTATTTTTAAGCTAGAAAGATAATTATTGCGATGTTATACACACATGACATACCATAGTAACACTATTATGTGCTCTTTATCTCTTATACAAGAGGGTATTTGATAATTCTTACACTTCTATATCTCTTGTTTCTCGTGGATTCTAGATTTTCTTCTACATGGTTTATATATTTTCATTAATAAAGTATCTTTCAGGTGGTTATTGTTTTGTTTGTTAGGGCTGCCGATGTTCTTTCGCAGCTAGTGGTGGCTTTTCTCAAATGTGGGTGCAGTGCTGGTTTGATGATGTCCATCTCTCAGTTGTGGCTGCTTGTGATATTTTATCTACTAGTTTGCTAGATGGTTATATTGATGGAAGGTATGCTTTGATTGGTTGAGGTGGCTGGTGATACCTTTCACTTTATTTTTTTCCGTGGATTGGGTGGGGCACTTTGTTGTTAATTTGGGTTTTTTTCTGATCATTGTCAGCTAATTTTTTCAATTGTTTGTAAGTTCGTGTGCTTACAATCAGCCTCAGCATCTGATTGCGAAATGTTTTTCTTTTAGAAATTTTTTTAATATATATATATTGTGGAACTAATCTATTGTCTTCGTGGAAAAGTTGAAAAGGAAAGATTACAGGAAGCCACCCCCAAGTGGGACCCTACAGAGTCAGCTTGATTTTACCCATCGTTTTTTTCCTGTAACCCGAAAACTTATTTTGATCATTTGAAACTTCTTACAAATTATGAAGTAATGCGTTCTCACCAGGACAATAAAAAAATGGAGAAAAAGAGAAGTATTTATGAGATAACTTTGTCAAAGTCAAAGAAATTAATCCTTAATTTAAACAAAAAAAAGAAGAAGAAGAAAAAGTCAAGAAAATGCTGCTTGTACACTCTGGGAGCTAGTGCCTATAAAATGGTCGTTCCATCCATGCCATCTTCCATCAATTCTCTACATCTTCATACATTCTACAGCTCTGTAACTCACCATCTCTCCTATCGAGGAAAAGGAAAAGCACAGAATCTCTGCCTCATTTACAAACTTGCGTTACATTCTTTTGTACCCAAACAAACCTCTGTTCCACACACTAAGCCCAAGCCTTTATAATATCTAATCCTATTTATCTAAGTGCCAGCTTCAATACTTGGACTGCAATGGGAAGCATCGATGACTTCAGCCGTTGTTCTTTCCCAGATGATTTTGTTTTCGGAACATCCTCATCAGCTTACCAGGTACATACCCTAAATTTTGCTGCTTCTTGTCCAGTAACTAAGAGGGGAAAGCAGAACACTATTTAAAATAATACTAGTTATGTTAATTAATTTTTCGTTATTATTTTATTATGATATGCAGTATGAAGGTGAAACAAACAAACATGGTAGAGGACCAGCTATATGGGACACTTTCACGGAGGAACATACAGGTACCAATCTATCTCCTTGAAATTTGTACTTCCCTCGCTAAAAGTTGAATAGAATTATGTTAATGTCCTAAGAAAACCACCATCATTAACTTTTCAACGTTTGCAGAGAGAATAAATGATCATAGCAACGGAAATGTAGCTGTTGATTTCTACCATCGCTACAAGGTATGGGAGTTCTTCATCATATTTTGGTTGTGGTTATCTATATGATGTAAATAACTATATTCTAATTAATTTAGTGTAATTGTTCTTTAAAAAAATCGATAAATGTTACAGGAAGATGTGCAAAGAATGAAAGAAATGGGAATGGATGCTTTCAGATTCTCCATTTCTTGGTCTAGAGTATTACCACGTAAGTTTTTTTTTTTTTTTTTTGAAATTTGTTCTTGACATAGTAATAGTAATGACACTAGCAGGATTTGACTTTGACATCCGTTTTCACTGAGTGAATATCCATTTGATATATAATAGCTTTCCGTTAGATGACTTTTTTTGGAAAATGCAGATGGCAGGTTAAGTGCAGGAGTGAACGAAGAAGGCATCAAGTTTTATAACGATCTCATTGATGACCTCCTCAAGAATGGTTATAACCTTTCCCTTTCCTTCAATTAATCATAATATTTTGCCAAAAATTGATATGAAAAATCTTATACAACGAAAGGTTTTTCTTATGCGCTCCATCTGATATTTATATGATGTTTTGTAATATATAGGTTTGCAGCCTTACGTTACTCTCTTTCACTGGGATACTCCACAAGCTTTAGAAGATAAATATGGTGGTTTCTTAAGTCCTAACATTGTGTAAGTAGCAACCTTTGGTTAATTATGCTTCAAATGTCCAAACTTGTTGTAGCTTCGAAATATTATAATCTAATCTGTCATTTTGGCGACTTTGTGGACCTATGCTTCTCTAAAATTCAAAACATTCCTGTAAATTTTCTCACTTAAAACATTTATTTCCAGAAATGATTTCCAAGACTTTGTCGACCTTTGTTTCCAAAATTTTGGAGACCGAGTGAAGAAGTGGATTACTTTGAACGAGCCATGGATGTTCAGTGTTCAAGGTTATGACATGGGCACGATGGCACCGGGTAGGATTTCTGTCGTTGTAAATGATCCCCACCGATCCTTAAACACTGGTGCCACTGAAGTGTATACGGTTAGCCATCATTTGTTGCTTGCTCATGCTGCGGCAGTGAAACTATACAAGGAAAAGTATCAGTCATGTCAAGGTGGACAGATTGGGATAACACTTGTTTCTCATTGGTTTGAACCTTACTCAAACAGTGAAGATGATCAAAATGCAACCAGAAGAAGCCTCGACTTCATGCTTGGTTGGTTAGTATTTTTTTTAATATATATCAAATTCAAAAGTACTCTCTGAATTTTTCATTCAGCTAGAGAAGACCTGATATGTATGTATACACAGAAGGTAATCAGTGTTTTTCTTCATGGTGGCAGGTTCATGGATCCTTTAACTAATGGTGACTATCCACGTAACATGCATGATTTTGTTGGTGGAAGATTGCCCAAGTTCACTGCCGAGGAATCTAAGATGTTGAAGGGATCGTATGATTTTATTGGAATTAATTACTACACAACATATTATGCTCAAAATATCGATGCAAATTATCAGAGTGTTGGATTCATGTCAGATGCTCGTGCTAATTGGACAGGTAACCAATGATCGATATCTTTTCTTTATTATTCATCTCTTTTTTTTTTTCAATTAGATGATGTTTTATCAATTATTAATTTACTTTGTTATTTTTTAATTTTGTAGGAGAGAGAAATGGAATCCCAATAGGTCCACAGGCTGGTGTAAAATGGCTTTATATTTACCCCGAAGGCATCAGCAAGCTTTTGAATTACACCAAAGATCTATACGGGAACCCAACAATTTACATTACTGAGAATGGTATGGTTGAAATGAACGATCATAGATTATGCTACAATTAGGTTCCATAGTGCTTCTCTAACACTAAGTATATAAGTTCTTAATATTTTATTTTATTGATTCTTTTTTCAGGGGTTGATGACGTAAATAACAATGCTTCATCGTTAAAGGAAGCTCTTAATGATCCCATAAGAGAAAAATCTTACAAAGACCACCTTAAGAATGTTTTGAGATCCATCAAGTGAGTTAATTCTTTTTATTTATTAACAAATGATCATTGATAATAAGCTTTTTAAACTATAGCAACAATTATATTATTAAGTTACCAAATCCACTAACTGGGATTCAATATTCATTTATTGCAGTGAGCATGGTGTTGATGTTAAGGGATTTTTTGCTTGGTCTTTCATGGATAATTTCGAATGGGGAAGTGGTTATGCTGTGAGGTTCGGCCTCTACTATGTTGATTACAAAAATAATTTGAAACGATATCCTAAAAAATCAGTCAAGTGGTTCAAGCAATTTCTTAGAAGAGACTCTCACAGTCCTATTTCACATACGTATCCTCTGATTACTTCTAATGAAAAGTCAAATATTGAAGATAGTTTGGTTCGGGATGCCAAGAGGCCAAGAAATGCCTGAATGCCTTTGGCAGGATTTGAAGTCCAAGTTGTTAGCATCTGCAAATTGGGATTTCTCGGCTGAAAGACAGAGCTCTCAGCATTAATTCAACAGAATTTGGTCACCACTTCATTCATTCAAGGCTATGGTTAAGAATAAAAATTCATGATTCTAGTTTTCCCTTGTTTTATGTTTAATTAGGTTTCATAATTTAATTTGATTATTTTACTATTGTATCATTTTTTCATTTGGATTATGATTCATTTAATAATAATATAATTGTTCTACACCATCATTTATTATGGCTTGTTTAATAGATTATAGTATAAATAAATACAAATGTATTGGATAAACCAAAAATAGAAAAAGTAGAGAACTAAAATAACTTGATATACATGACAAAATGATAATAGTAGAGTGTTGAGGAGGTGACTGACTATGAATTAAAGAGAGAGATTATGTATAAAAATACAAAAATATT
This sequence comes from Populus pruinosa, assembly GCA_026413675.1. Classification (NCBI taxonomy): domain Eukaryota; kingdom Viridiplantae; phylum Streptophyta; class Magnoliopsida; order Malpighiales; family Salicaceae; genus Populus; species Populus pruinosa. The sequence continues at coordinate 27,050,924 of CM048592.1, read as the reverse complement.
AGTTTGTGTGGGAGAAACATTCGAATCCAATAAGTTAGACTTACTTTGCAAAGCCTAAGACACTATTCCACAACAGGATTTTATGTTAATGATTTACATGAAAAAGTCTCTAGAGAGCATGGTGTGATTGCAAAAGGCTTGATATCTACACATAATGTCTCGAGTTTGAATAAAAACATGCATCTCTTATAAGAGTTTAGGACAGTCGGGGTGTTATTCCCTCACCTGAGTCTATAAAGTGTGCTTTTCTAGGGGTGGTGTTTCCTTGAATAAAAAAAGGTTTTACATGAAAAATAATATCTAATAAATATCTCATTTTCAATATAATGAGATATCATTATCTATAGGGTGATCCACCATGAGCATTAAAATGCTAAAAAGATAGGCAGCACAAAGAAAAAAGCAAATTCATAAAATCAATGTTCCAAAGATAATTTGAGCTAAGAAAAACTGCATAACTTGCGATAACAAAGTCAGGCCACAAAGTCACAACTTCTAGTCACACTTTGTGAACCATCAGCCTTATGATTATCAAGGAAACTAACCATTTCAAACAAGTGCCAACTCAAGCCTAGCTCTAACCATGATCATTACCAGATTTTGTGCCTCCCGTGATAATAGAATCAGTTTCTTATCTTTGTAAATATTGCTATTAATTGTGATTGTAAATTTACTTTCTGTTACATAATATTTAATTAAGCCTGACCAAAACTGAAACCATCAATTAATCTCGAATCACACCTTTTATTTAGCATTCTACTAAGTCCTTCAGTGCATGTATTGAAAAAACATATTGATAGAGAATATCCTTGATGCGAGCCCTTTTATATAGAGAATTCTCAAGTTGGAGAGCCATTCAAAAGAATAGCAATTTTTTTTATCAAAATCAATTTGTGGATCCATCCTTTCAAACATGAACCAAATCCCATCCATATGATCATAACTTCATCAAGATACTCCTAAATCACTCAATTAAAAGCTTTATAAATGTTCTACTTGAATAGATAAACTTTAAGTTTTCTTCTTTTTAAGTGACTAATACATCATTGGCAATAAAAAACACTATAAAAGATTTGTTCTTTTTTATGAAAGTATTCTTATGAGCACCAATAACCCAGGCATAACATCCTTAAGTATGTTAGCTGACACTTTTTAGATAACCTTGTAGAGACTTCTAATGAAACTCATATGCATATGTAGTCTTCAAGGTTGTTAGAGCTATCCACTTTAAGAAGGTGATGAATGAACTATTAATGCCACAAGGAAGGGAACCAATCAAATAAAAGTCATTAACCATATTAAAGATGTCACTTCTAATTGTATTTCATGTTTTCTTAATAAAAAAGAAGTTGACCCCATCAGGCCAAAAACTTTATTGTTATCATAGTACTAAATTGCATCTTTAACCTCGTCAAGTAAAACATACTTGTAGAGAAATGATCAATAAAGGCAAAGGTTTCTGAAAGTTTAGTTTTAAGAAAGAGGGCCCACACCATTCTTTAAGAGAGTAAATGTTGCATGAATGCAGCGTCACAGTGATCATCCTTCTTGATTGGGAATAGAATTGGAAAATGGTATAGGTGAAAAGGATAAGGAATTTTTGTCCTTTATTAATAAAAATAAGAAATGAGTCATCATCTAGTATTTTGATCATTAGAAATCATAATTGGTCTTAGAGTTCGGGTACGAACACTGGTTGCATAAGAAGAAGGTATGAACACCCCTATTAAGCCTTACATGAGATAAGCTGTATTATTCATTTGTAAGATATAAATTAAGGTATTACTATATTTTTTTAATCATTGGTATGTTTATGGTCGAAGAAAAGTTCTTCTCAGTTAGGAGATTATTATCTTTTTAAATAAAAAAACATAATCGCTCTAATTTGAATATAAAAATTGTAAACCCAGGAAAAATAAATAAATAAATGAATAAAAAGGAAGAAATTCATTCATATGGTTAAATAAAAATAGGAATTCATAATTTTTTAATATAAATTTTTGAGCGAAATAATTCAGGACATTATAATAAACTCAGTATTGTTGAGGGTTGGATTTAATGGAAGAGAACAACACACTAAAAAAAAAGTGAGGCCTAAATGCAAATAATGAAACACTATAATACACTAAAAAAAATATATGTAGGAACTATAAGGAGTGAAAATATGGAGTTTTATACCCATTCTTGAGAAATCAAAAGAGAAACATTAAAATTTCAAGAAGCCATCCAAGATTAAGAGTTTATATATAGGATAAACACTTGAGAGCAAAGGATCACCAAGAAATTGAACAAAAGGAAAAGAAAAGAGGGAGTTGAGAATCTTTAATTGGTTGAAGATCAAAATCTTAATTTGTACCAGGTAAGGTGTTATAAATATGATCTTAAAAAAATTCATTTTTAAGTTGATAAAGAATTGATGCCTTGATATTGAATCAGAGGTTAGGGTTCTTGACATGACAAAAAGATTGATGTTTTCTTCCAAGTGCAGGAGTGTCGAAGTAATAAATAACCCGGCAAGACCGGGGTCGAACCATAAGGAGGTTAATTGTACAAATTATAAATAACAAAAATACTACAACAATAACAATAATAAGAACAACAACAACACAATAATAATAATAATAATAATAATAATAATAATAATAATAATAACAACAACAACAACAACAACAACAACAACAACAGTAGTAATAATGATAATAATAAATAAAAAGAAGGAAAAGAAGAAGAAGAAGATGAAAACTTTGAGAAGGAATATTAATGTAACAATTAAACAATGATAATAACAAATGTCAAGGTTAGAGATTCCACTAATGGTATGTCAAACAAGTATAATATAAACTCTTATTATTCAAGTGGAAACCATACATAAAGGAGGTTCCAATCAGATTATAGATTGTTAACATGATTATATGGTCATCTTATTTGATTAATGCTAATACTTGTAAATCTCGTCAAGCATTCATGATTATAACTTATGTTAACAACAAATCAAGTTCCTTTCATAGCTCAGGTGTCGGTTATACCATACAGTATGAACTATGAAAGTGCCAAGTATTTTTTGTACCAAGTGTTATACAACATAAATCAAGATTAGTTATTTAACAAGCAAAGTATTAAAGAGTGAACAAGATAACAAATATAAAACATGTTAGTATCAAACATTAAAGTCCATATTAAGTTTACATTATACTTATTCTTACACCATTAGTGTAACCTTTTCACCTTGACATAATAAACTTAGCTAGACATAATGAAAGAAAGAAAAATAAATAAACAAAGCATAAACTTGATATTAATGAAAGCAAAGTATAAACATTACAAAAAATAAAAAGAGAGAAAGGAAGAGCATGATCTTGATCTGGAAACCAAGATGCCTAAATGCATGGCAAATGCCTCATTTTATAGGCCAAAATTGGGAACTATTGATTTGATGACTAATTGATAAGTGGGTGACCAACTCTTGACTTGGTGACAATCCTTATCTTCTCTTGTCTGCCCAAAACATCTTTGATAATGTCAAAATTGGAGCCACTCTAAAACATGAAAGTTGTAGCCAATTGTCTTATGTTTCGTGTGTAAAACATTCAACTCATTTGGACTTCTAGAACTTTAGATATGACCAAAATACTGAATAGTGCTCGGGCTGGAGGACAACTTCGGGCTTCTTTGTTGCTGCAATAATTGGGACTTGAAAATGACCTTTTTAGATATTAGGCTCCATATAAAAGTTGTAGGCCTATGTCTTACCTTTCCATCCATATAAAGTAGACCTAAATCTGATATCTATAGCTCGAGATAGACCCAATTACCGAACAGTGTTCTAGTTTGGATTACACTGACATCTCTTTTCTAATTTTGGTCATCTCTTTGCCCTTGCAATTTAAGTTCTTAAAGTCATCAATCAATCCTTTCATTTATATGATAGGCCTGCATTTAAAATGAACATTTACTATAAATTAAAGGTATCTTATATTATTAGATATATTATTATAAAACATGCTTTAGTTAAGGAGTTATTGATACTTCAAGTGCAAAATAATGATATAAAACCATGATAAAAATACACTTTTAAGTACTAATCACACCCTCTAACCAGCTTATTACTAGTTCCTAGTAATCAAAGCGTTAAAATAGAAAAACAATTTGCAAATTTCACAAAGCAAGGTATTCATCATTTAAGTTCCATTAATCTATCCAGATAAACAAACTCTCATTAAATTTATATATCTGCTTAATACATCTTAACAAGATATTAATAAACCTTTTTTTAATGCTCAATGTATCAACACATAATTTTTGTTCTAATGTTTAAGGTTAACTTTCTTGGGTTGGGATTATTATTTTTGTCTTCTTTTTTTAAACAAATATATATACATATAATTTAAAAACATCATGCATCTTTAACCCTTGTAACGAGCTTTCAGCTAATGACTCCTAGACTAGTTGGTCTTAGGGTATTAGGTGTTAAGACACCCCTACGAGCTTATTAACTCGGGTCGCAGATACTGATATGTAGATTATGCAATGTTTGATTTCTTTAAGCTTTTCTCCTCAACCCATGTAACAAGCGTTAGGCCACTAGCTCCCAAGTCAGTTGAATTTAGGGTATTAGGTGTTTAAACACCCCTTCGGGCTTAATTGCTTAGGTTAGAGAGGCTACGAAACCAAATTTATCTACATTTTTATTATTATCATTAGAACAAAAATTATGTGTTGATACATTGAGCACAAAAGAAAGGTTTATTAATATCTTGTTAAGAGGTATTGAGCAAATATATAAATTTAATGAGAGTTTGTTTATCTGGATAGATTAATGGAAGTTAAATGATGAATACTTTGTTTTGTGAAATTTGCAAATTGTTTTAACGCTTTGATTACTAGGGACTAGTAATAAGCTGGTTGGGGGGTGTGATTAGTACTTAAAAGTATATTTTTATCATGGTTTTATATCATCATTTTGCACTTGAAGTATCAATAACTCCTTAACTAAAGCATGTTTTATAATAATATATCTAATAATATAAGATACCTTTAATTTGTGGTAAATGTTCATTTTAAATGTAGGCCTATCAGCTTAATGAAAGGATTGATTGATGACTTTAAGAACTTAAATTGCAAGGGCAAAGAGATGGTCAAACTTAGAAAAGAGATGTCGGTGCAATCCAAACCGGAACACTATTCGGTAATTAGGTCATATCTAGAGCTACAGATCTCAGATTTAGGTCCAATTTATATGGATGGGAAGGTAAGACATAGGCCTACAACTTTCATATGGAGCCCAAAATCTAAAAAAGCCATTTTCAAGTCCAAATTGTAGCAACAACAAAGAAGCCCGAATCTGTTTTCCAGTCCAAGCACTGTTCAGTATTGTGGCCATATCTAGAGTTCTAGAAGTCCAAATGAGCTGCATTTTTTATACAAGAAAGTTGAGACAATGGCCTATAACTTTCATGTTTTTGACTGGCTTCAATTTGGACGCTATCAATGACGTTTTGGGTAGACAAGAGAAGATAAGGATTGTCACCAAGTCAAGAGTTGGCCACCCACTTATCAATTAGTCATCAAATCAATAGTTCCCAATTTTGGCCTATAAAAGGAGGCATTTGCCATGCATTTAGGCATCTTGGTGTTCAGATCAAGATCATGCTCTTCCTTTCTCTCTTTGTATTTTTTGTAATGTTTATGCTTTACTTTCATTAATATCAAGTTTATGCCTTTCATTTCCTTTCCTTTGCTTAGTTAACTTTTATGTTCTTATTTTGTTTATTTATTCTTTCTTTCATTATGTCTAGCTAAGTTAATTATGTCAAGGTGAAAAGGTTACACTAATGGTGTAAGAATAAGTATAGTGTAAACTTAATATGGACTTTAATGTTTGATACTAACATGTTTTATATTTGTTATCTTGTTCACTCTTTAATACTTTGCTTGTTAAATGATTAATCTTGATTTATGTTGTATAACACTTAGTACAACAAATGCTTGGCACTTTTATAGCCCATAATGTATGGTATAGCCGACACCTGAGTTATGAAAGGAACTTGATTTGTTGTTAACATAAGTTATAATCATGAATGCTTGACGAGATTTACAAGTATTAGCATTAATTGAATAAGATGACTAATGTAATCATGTTAATAATCTATAATTTGATTGGAACCTCTTTTGTGTGTGGTCTCCAATTAAATAATAAAAGTTTATACAATACTTATTTGACATACCATTAGTGGAACCTCTAACCTTGACATTTGTCATTATCATTGTTTAATCCTTACATTAATATTCCATCTCCAAGTTCTCATCATCTTCTTCTTCTTCTCTTTCTTTATTATTATTATTATTATTACAACTACTACTACTACTATTACTACTATTACTATTGTTATTATTATTATTATTATTATTATTATTATTATTATTGTTATTGTTATTATTATAGTTGTTATTGTTATTGTTATTATTGTTGTTATTGTTGTTTATAATTGTTGTTTATAATTTATATAATTAACCTCCTTATGGTTTGACCCCGGTTTTGCCGGGTTATTTATTACTTCGACACTCCTGCACTTGGGAGAAGACATCAATCTTTTCATCATGTCAACTTACTTGTTCGGCTAGAAAGGCTTTCTTTTCTACATTCAGTTTTCTCTTCACAGTGCATAGATCTTTCAAAAATTTAGCATAGGAAGGAACTTGTTTAATAGCATCCAACAAAGGTATATTGATCCTTACTTGTTTGAAAATTTCAAACATTTCATAGTTTTGATTGACTTTCCTTTGTTTGGTCATGACTTGAGGAAATGGAAGTGTTGGCGAAGAATCAGTCTTTTCTTTGCAATTTTCAGATTCAACCCCTTCCTTACCCTTTGAGATTGACTCATCATCTTTCTCATAAGGTTCAAGAGAGGGTTTTTCAATAACCTTACCACTGCGCAGAGTAGTGACTGATTTGACTTGATCCATATGTTGGCTTCTGGAACTACCTGCATTGGCATTGTATTGCCCCTTGGGATTTTGTTGTGGTTGAGATGAAAACTTACCTTTCTCTTGAAAACTGAGAGCAGATGTTAATTTTGCAAGAGTATCTTTAAAATCTGTCATGTTTTGAGCAAGTTGAGTATTGATTGTCTCTTGCTTTTCAATGAATGCATGTAATGTTTCCTCAACATTTCTTCTAAGAGGTGGAGCATAAGGAGGTACATATCCATGAGAATTTTAGAAATTGTGGTGTGCTTGAAAATGACCTTTTTAGATCTTGGGCTCCATATGAAAGTTGTAGGCCTATGTCTTACCTTTCCATCCATATAAAGTAGACCTAAATCTGAGATCTATAGCTCCAGATATGACCCAATTATATTATTAGATATATTATTATAAAACATGCTTTAGTTAAGGAGTTATTGATACTTCAAGTGCAAAATAATGATATAAAACCATGATAAAAATGCACTTTTAAGTACTAATCAGTTCTTAGACATAAATTGGGGAAAAAGTACTTATTGTTAAGATTAAGTTAATTCATGTGTGTGGTATGTAGTTTATGAAAGTACTGTATGAAAAGGATGGGAAGATGAATTTTGACAGATTTGTCTCCTGACTTTCAATGAGATTTTGGGTAGGAGGATAAGGGAATTAGAATCGGGTTCCTTATAGAAATTTTAGATTTGAATGTTAGCTAACTAATTTGGAGATGTAGAACTCCAATTATGGGTTACCAACTAAGACTTAGTCGTGACTGATTATGTAGGGCAATAAGACTAATTAGTTAATGAACAATTTTGACTATCTTAGAGGCAAAACTAGGTTCTCCTCTCTTCAAAGAACTTGTAGCTTCGTGTCTTTGCTTTCTAAGAAGATCAATCTCAGTTAAAATGAAGAACCTTAGATATAGTAAAAAAATATGATGAGTGTTTAGACAGTAATAGTTCAAAACTAGACAGTAATAGTTGGACAGTAACAGTTGAAAATTGAATAGTAACAGTTAAAAATTAGACAATAAAAATTAGACAGTAATAGTTTAAAATGAGACAGTAATAGTTGGACAGCAATAGTTGAAAATTAGACAGTAACAGTTCAAAGTTAAACATTAATGGTTGGACACTAATAGTTCAAAATTAGATAGTAACAATTCAAAGTTAGACAATAATAGCAAACTTTCACTTGAATACTATATATAAAAATATAAAATAATTGAGTCATATGAACACTTGCATATTGAGATACTAACTCTAAAAATATACATGATATATATATGTTATTATGAGGAAATGAGCATATATAGAAAGTAACATATGAGTAATTAATGAATATGGATTCTCTACAATAATGGCTTGAAGGAATCATAACCAAAAACTTCCTTATGATTCAGGAGGAGCAACCATGATTAGATCTTCTGTTAGTGGAGGTTGCGAGACAAGCAAAACAGGTGCATGATTTTCCTCCTATTTGCACTTTTATAATTTTAAATTTTTCTGGTGAATGTAATTACAATAAACATCGTGTTTAATGTTAATAAAGTCTAGTGATTTACAATATTAGCTTTAGCTAATGACATCCGTGATAGGAATGTCGGGATATGAATTACACGATTAGCTTCGGCTAATGGCATCCGTGATAGGATTGATAGGAAATGAATTTCAAGATTAAACTTTGGAAGGTTACCCAATTCATGCAAGTACATAAGAGTATTCAAATTAAGAATATATAAATGAGTGTTAAGTGAGTTAAAAGATATACAAGCAAAATATAAGCCCTTTATTAAAATTCTTATGAATCGGATAGAAAATTTATGCTTCATTCATATTCATTACATGAGTATATATATATATATATATATATATATATATATATATATATATATATATATATATATATATTCTTTATCAACATAATTGTTGTTACTCATTTTTTTAAGCCATACATGCTAATAGAGATAGTGTATATCCCCTTTAAATTGAAGGTAGAAGTTTAGTTCAAGGTTGTTAGGAGATTGACAAAAACAAAGGAAAAATAAATGTTTTTCGGGCCATGTTTAAGCTGGCATCTGCTCTCCTTATCCTTCCTTTTGCTGCTGAAATTGTTAGGATTCTTAGGCTAATTAGGAGCCTTTAAAATGATAAATTCATTCCTTTTTATATGGTCTTTAAGGTTGAATAAATCCCTTAGAAGTGGCATTAAGAAAACCTGGTTCTGTTGTTACCATAATTTTTTTGTTCCAACTTAGGCTCTAATTTTGACTTAGTTTTGTGCAATATTTGACCATCCCAGCAATATTCTGTCACTCATGACATGTTGAAGAATTGAAGTACACCCTTAATGGGTCTTAGGGCTCACTATTCTTATGGCAGACTCTCAATCGAATTGGGATGCTTGGCATTGTCACTTTTGCTGAATTAGATCAAGAGATTTCTTTTTACCAACCAGATTGCTACTAGTTTTTGTTATTTAAAACAATATTATCTCACTTTGAATCCTTCATCAAAGTTGTAGTCCTGGATGCATAGATGAATTTGGGCTTTCAAATTGCTTGATTTCGATACCAGGAGCTTAGGATATTCCTGTTTGAATATCTAACGAGAATTTTACCGTGAGCAGGATTCTGACCAGGGTTGCACTAAAAACTCTGTTTCCATCATGATTTTTCTGGTAGTTGTTCTTAGGTTATACTCTCAGTCATATCAGGATGTTCAACATTCATCAGTTTTTGAATCAGATTAGGAGATCATTTTTTTTACCAATCAAATTGTGGCCCAATTCTGTTCTGTAAAACAATTTTATCTCACCTTGAATCCTTCATGAAAGCTGTAGTTCTACATATGTAGATGAATTTGAGTTTGTGAGTTGCTTGATTTTGATATCAGAAGCTCAAGATATTCACGTTTGAATATCTAATGAGAAAGCAAAAATTCTACCGCAAGAAGGATTTTGCCCCCAAGTTTGCAAGACTGAATTGAAAAGAAAGATTGAAATAAAGGAGTGGATTTAAGATGAAATTAGAAGAAATTGGTCATCCTACTCTTGTTTGAATAACATGTTTTTTCCTTGACCATATCTCATAAGGGTATAAAGAAATAAGGGGTTGAATAGAAAATAAAAATCTGCCACCATGAATTACATGGCTGCTGCTGCCTTATTTTTTTTCAGCAACAAACTACGTCGTCATTCATTTACACATTAATTCATATTATTTTTCCTCTCTTCAGCTAAGGAAATATATACAATATCATTTTAAAACAACCCCATTTTGAATTAAGTAGGATGCAATTGTACCCCGTCTATATTTTCCTACCCTCCTTTGTAGCTGTTTTCGTTGGCCTTTTATTCTCTCTTCCTTGCACCTAATTTTTAAATTCAACCCCTTCCTTACCCTTAGAGATTGACTCATGATCTTTCTCACAATGTTCAAGAGTGGGTCTTTCAATAACCTTACCACTACGAAGAGTAGTGACTAATTTGACTTGATCTATGTGTTGGCTTTCAGAACTACTTGTATTTGCATTATATTGCCCCTTGAGATTTTGTTGTGGTTGAATGGAAACTTACCTTTCTCTTGAAAACTGAGAGCAGATGTCAATTTTGCAAGAGTGTCTTTAAAATCTGTCATCTTTTGAGCAAGTTGAGTATTGATTTTCTCTTGCTTTTGAATGAATACATGCAATGTTTCTCCAAAATTAGGAGGTGGAGCATAAGGAGGTGCATATCCATATGAATTTTGAAAATTATGGTGTGCTTGAAACTGTGGTTGTGAAGTTTGTGCATTGTTATTATCACTCTTCCAACTGAAATTTGGATGATTTCTCCAACCAGGGTTGTATGTTTAGGAGTATAGGTTGTGCTTGGCCCTTTGAAAACTATTTAAAGTATGGGCTTGTTCATGGAGACATTCCTTAAAAGAAGGTAAGGTTGGACAAGTATTGGTTGAGTGTTCATTTATTTCATATATTTGACACACAATGTTTTCAACAGATTTTAATTGACAACTCTTTTTCAATTCTAGTGCCTCGACTTTTCTAGCTAAAGATGCAAACTTGGCTTGAAGGTCATGATCTTTCCTAAGTTTGTACATACCTTCACTAGATGTATGAGGTTGAGTTTTGCTCAATGCCTCATAAGCACCCGCAGTGTCCCAATTTTGAGCATTTTTAGCTAACAAGTCTAAGTACTTCATTGCTTCATCAGGGTCTTTATCTTCAAAAGATCTATTGCACATCAATTCAACCATTTGCCTATCTCTAGGTGTTAACCCTTCATAAAAATATGAAACCAATCTCCATGTTTCAAAACCATAATGAGGGCAAGTATTAAGCAAGTCTCGATACCTATCCCAACATTAGTAAAATGTTTCTCCTGGTTTTTAAGTGAAAGTGGTGATTTATCTTTTGAAAGAGTTTGTTTTGTGAGATGAGAAAAAACTTCTTTAAAAGTTGTTGTTGCATTTCATCCCAAACACGAATGGATCCTCGTCTCAAATTTTGTAGCCATGTTTTAGCTTTATCTTTTAATGAAAAAGGAAAAAGCTTTAATCTAATAGTGTTCATGCTACAATTTGAATCATTATATGTGTTGCAGACCTCCTCAAATTCTCTTAAATGTAAATATGGATTTTCCAATTCTAAGCCATGAAAAGAAGGTAAAAGTTGAATAATGCCTGGTTAAAATTCAAATAAGATGCATCAGAAGGAAAAACTATGCATGATGGTGCACTTGTTCTTGTTGAATTCATGTGGTCTCTAAGTATTCTAACACAATTATTCTCATTATTCTTATTATGAAGTGATTGATTATCTTCTTCGACCATATTTTCTGAAAATGATGAGGATACGTTATAAAGTCTACCACTTGATGTTCGTGACCCCACCCTTATGCACATGTAGGAATAGAATAAAAGAAAGAAGAAAATAAAAGAAGAAACAAGAGACAAGAAATAAAGTTATATACAAGAAAAGTGAAAAGAAAAAATAAAATAACTACTATAATTTATACAGGAACTTACCTCCCCGGCAACGACGTCAAAAATTTGACATGATGAAAAGATTGATGTCTTCTCCCAAGTGCAGAAATGTCGAAGTAATAAATAACCCGGCAAGACTAGGGTCGAACCATAGAGAGGTTAATTGTACAAATTATAAATAACAATAATACAACAAAAATAACAATAACAACAACAACAATAATAATAGTAATAACAACAACAACAACAACAACAATAATAATAAAGAAAAAGAAGGAGAAGAAGAAGAAGATGATGAAAACTTTGAGATGGAATATTAATGTAAGGATTAAACAATGATAATAACAAATGTTAAGATTAGAAGTTCCACTAATGGTATGTCAAACAAGTATAGTATAAACTCTTATTATTCAATTGGAAATCACACACAAAGGAGGTTCCAATCAGATTATAGATTATTAACATGATTACATTAGTCATCTTATTCGATTAATGCTAATACTTGTAAATCTCGTTAAGCATTCATGATTATAACTTATGTTAACAACAAATCAAATCAAGTTCCTTTCATAGCTTAGGTGTCGGTTATACCATACAGTATGAACTATGAAACTGCCAAGCATTTGTTGTACCAAGTGTTATACAACATAAATCAAGATTAGTCATTTAACAAGCAAAGTATTAAAAAGTGAACAAGATAACAAATACAAAACATGTTAGCATCAAACATTAAAGTCCATATTGAGTTTACATTATACTTATTCTTACACCATTAGTGTAACCTTTTCACCTTGACATAATAAACTTAGCTAAACATAATGAAAGAAAGAAAAATAAATAAACAAAATAAGAACAGAAATAAGATAAAAGTTAACTAAGTAAAGGAAAGGAAATGAAAGGCATAAACTTGATATTAATAAAAGCAAAGCATAAACATTACAAAAAATAAAAAGAGAGAAAGCAAGAGCATGATCTTGATCTTGATCTGGAAACAAGATGCCTAAATCATGGCAAATGCATCCTTTTATAGGACAAAATTGGGAACTATTGATTTAATGACTACTTGATGAGTGGGCGACCAACTCTTGACTTGGTGCCAATCTTTATCTTCTTTTGTCTACCCAAAATGTTATTGATAACATCAAAATTGGAGTCACTTAAAAACAAGAAAGTTGTAGGAAATTGTCTCATCTTTCTTGTGTAAAAACTTCAGGTCATTTGAACTTCTAAAACTCCAGATATGGGTCAAACACTAAACAGTGCTCAGGCTGGAAGATAGATACGGACTTCTTAGTTATTGCCATAATTTGGACTTGAAAAAGGCCTTTTTAAGACTTAGGCTCCATATGAAACTTGTAGAACTATGTCTTACATTTCCATCCATATAAATTAGACCTAAATCTAAGATCTACAGCTCTAGATATGACACAATTACCGAATAGTATTTTAAATTATTCTTTGTTAGAAAATGGTTTTGACAACATGGTTAATAGGTGATTGTGCATCAAAAGTGTCATTAAGTCTCTTGTTCTACATATGTATTTATTGTTTTTATTTGGTTGTTTTTATAATAATTGATGTGTTTTTTAGTAATGAAGTTTGTTTTAATGTTTCGATAGGTTTTTGGAGCTTAAATGAATTAATTTAGAAAATTCAACGTCGGAATTCAGAACAAAGAATTGAAGAGATATTTAGTTGAAGATTGAAGCAAATCTTGGTTCAAATAAGTGCTCCAAATTTGTCCCAAAAATCAATTCTATTCCAATTCTAGAAAAGAATATCATATGATTTATTTCAAGCCCAAACTTGCCTTATGTTGTGTGCAAACTTCAACCATTAAACACTCAAGGTTTCAATGTAAATCTTAGCCCAAATAATAAGTACATTTGTATACTTATTTGATGCTTAAATTCAGCCCAAAAATCAGCCCCAAATCAGCCCTAAATCAACCCCAAATCAACCTTCAAATCAACCCAAACACAATCCATGATCTTACATGTCCACACAACAAATAACAATTGATTTATTTTGGGTAATCTATTGATCCAAGAAGGCAAGCACATGGATGGAAAGCTGGAGGGGATATTTTAACATTATTTTGGGTCAAAAAGAAGAAGGAGACACCTCATAAATGAGGAAGAAAAACGTGCACCAAAGTAGTTGTAAAGCTGTCTTGATTTGATTTTTCAGAACACCTTTCGGTGTTTTGCCCATAACGTTTGACTCAGGTGTCCAAATGAGCTGTTCTTTAATGATCTGGAAAGGTGACAGAATTGCCTATAAATATGTCTCTAATAGACTTCTCCAAAAAAAGCTTCTAAGAGGGTCGAATTGCTGTCCAAAGTTAGAGTCAGATTTGTGTCCGAATTTTTTCTGAAATTGTATTGTGTTCTTCTTTATAGATTTCGGTTCTTTAGTTTGTAAAACTTATTTTTTCAGTTGGATTCAAGTTCTTTCATGTTTATTGAAGTGTTCTTATATATAATCATGGTTGGCTAAACTCTTTCTTGGATCCAAATCAAGGATAATGGTGATTGAGGTAAGTTCTTTAGGATATGAATGAATCTTAATGTTTATCTTCTTATTTTCTTCATGAATGATTTATTATTGTAAAGAAATTTTAGAAATCATTTAGGTAATGTTATAATCTTGAATTTTTATGCACAAACTTTAGTTTTGGTATAGAGATTGCTTGATTCAATGTCTTACTTAATATGAAAGTACTTATTCATTCTTAAGCAATAATCAATCTTCATCTTTCTAATCTTCATTGTAATATCTTCCGATCTAATATCACCATCGTTGAGATTAGGTTGAGTTATCATATATATGTTGAAGAAATCACCAATACATCACCATTAAAATTGATTTGGACCAAGACTTACTTTTCTTGTCATTTAAAATCTATTTACATTTTTTTTATCTTTGAAAACAAATCCATCAATTATTTTCAACCAAGTTATTGTTAATTTAATTTCTCTTGAGTTTTTTTTTGTTACTTAGCTTAATTTCCAGATCTAACTCTCTGTGGATATGACCTCGATCTTACCGAGTTAATTGCTACATCGCACACTCGTGCACTTGCGAGTTAAAACAAGCCGATCATAAAAAGCGGTCAAGCAATTTTGGCGCCGTTGCCGGGGAGCTAGCAAGCAAAGGTAACAAATTTAGATTTGATTATTGGAAAACTAAAAAAAATCATATAAAAAAAATTCAATTGGCTGGTTTTACCGCCTAAAAAAAATTTTTGACCTTAACGTTTCGGATATTGGACTGTGGACTGGACTATTAATTGTTGGATTTTGGTTGGTTCAACCATTTTTCTTTTATTGTCTATTCTTATTAGTTTCTAATATTTTTCTTGTTTATTTCATTTTATTTTGTTGATATTGTTTTTATTTATTGTCTAAAGTGCTTGGCCGGTATTACCGCCTTTTTATTCATGCTTGTTATAATTATCTTTTGATGTTTATTGTTGTTATTTTTCTTATATTTATTGTTTGAAGTGCTTGGCCGGTATTACCGCCTCTTGTTTATTTCATTTTATTTTGTTGTTTTGTTATGATTATTTTTCTTATAATTATTATTTGAAGTGTTTGGCCGGTATTACCGCCTCTTGTTTATTTCATTTTATTTTGTTGTTTTGTTATGATTATTTTTCTTATATTTATTGTTTGAAGTGCTTGGCTGGTATTACCGCCTTTTTATTCAAGCTTGTTATAATTATCTTTTAATGTTTATTGTTGTTAATAGTGTTTATTAGTTGGAGAGTGAATTTCTTAATTTGTTGTATTTTTATTTTTGAGCTATTACTTTTATTTGTAATTTTTTTTTCTTTTTCTTTCCTTTCTTTTCATATTCATATAATTGTTATATTATTATTATTATTATTATTTTATCATGGCTAATGTTGAAGATGTAGAGGGTGAAGGGAGTGTTCAAGGTAATGGACCTCCACAATTCAATGATCAACCTAATTTTCGAACTCTTAGAGAGTATCTTCACCCGGCTAGACAAAGTACACCTTCGTGTATTATCTTACCTCTTAACCAATAAGCTTTCAATTTGAAACCGGGCATGATTCAACTTCTTCCCACATTTCATGGTATGGATTCTGAAAATCCATACATACACATTAAAGACTTTGAAGAGGTATGTAATACTTTTATTGATAGAACATGCACCGAGGAAACCATTCGGCTTAAATTGTTCCCATTCTCTCTAAAGGATAAAGCCAAGCTTTGGCTAAACTCCTTGCGTCCTAGGTCTATAGGTACATGGAGAGAAATGCAAGCTGAATTTTTGAAAAAATACTTCCCCACTCATAGGACAGCAGCCTTACAACGTCAAATGATGAATTTTTCTTGTAGTCCAAATGAGTCATTTCACCAAGCTTGGGAAAGGTTCAAAGACTTGTTAAATGCATGCCCTCACCATGGTTTTGAGATGTGGAGGTTAGTGAGTTTCTTTTATGACTCTCTTACCGCAGATTTTAAAAAGCTAGTGTCAACCATGTGTAATGGTGAGTTTTATGACAAAGAATCAAGTGAGGCCTTTGATTTTTTTGATCAATTGGCTGAAAACACAAAGCAATGGGAGACTTCTCTCCCAGTTCATGTTGAGTCTAGAAACACCATTTCTCATTCAAGTGGGAAGTTTCAATTGAAAGAGACTGATGACCTCAATGCTAGATTAGCCTCATTGGCTAGGAAAGTAGAGTCTCTTGAGATTAAAAAAGTGCATGTCATAAGTGAACAACAAGAGGAAAGTTGTGTTGTTTGTGAAAGCAAAGGGCATAGGACAATTGAATGTCCTACCATTCCAGCCTTCAAGGAAGTGCTATATGGCCAAACTTCTGATTTAAGTAATGTTAGAAAGCCATTTCCAAACCAAGTAGGCAATCCCTACTCTGAGACCTATAATCCTGGATGGAGGAACCACCCAAATTTTGGATGGAGAAATGAGGGTTCTTCAGTACCTCAAACATTTCAACCTCCACCCCAACCATTTCATGCTCCCACACATAACACATACCAACCACCTCATAAGAGATCCTTAGAGGATACTCTTCAACAATTCATGCAAACGCAAGGAGGAATCAACAACCAAGTTTACAAATTCCAAGACCAAACCAATAGGACCTTAGATGACATTCGAAGTCAACTAACTAAGTTGACTCAATCACTAAGCATTCAAGAGAAGGGAAAAATCCCAGCTCAACCAATGCCCAATCCTAGAGGTCAGGTACACATGAGTGAATCCTCACCTAGTGAACCTTCAAACCATGAACAAGTCCAAGCCATCACTACCCTTAGAAGTGGAAAGATTGTTGACAAAGGTGTAGGTTTTAGGATTCCTAAAGGTATTGTGGAGGAGAAATCTAGGGAAAGTGAAGAGGGAATCAAAACACAAGTGACAAATGAGAGTTTGAGAGATAAAGAAGGTGAGCTAAATGAGAAAGAGATGAGTGAGAAAGGAGATGATTCAAGAAAAATTGAAGTCAAAGTGAGTGACTTAGAATTTGTTCCTAGAGCACCATTTCCACAAAGGTTAGGGAAACCTAAACAAGATCTTATGAATTTAGAAATCTATGAGTTGTTCAAACAAGTGAAAGTCAATATTTCACTCCTTGATGCAATTAAACAAGTTCCATCTTATGCAAAGTTTCTTAAGGATTTATGCACAGTCAAAAGGAGATTGAATGTGAAAGAAAGAGCCTTTCTAACTGAACATGCTAGTGCCATCATCCAGTTTAAAACCCCTCCCAAATATAAAGATCCTGGTTGTCCTACCATTTCATGCATTATTGGAAGTCATAAGATAGATCAAGCTTTGTTGGATTTAGGAGCAAGTGTGAATTTAATACCCTACACTGTTTACGAACAATTAGGTTTAGGAGAAATCAAGCCTACTCGAATCACCCTTCAATTAGCTGATAGGTCAATCAAGATTCCCAGGGGTATCGTTGAGGATGTGTTGGTCTAAGTAGATAAATTCTACTTTCCTGTTGATTTTATAGTATTAGACACCGCACCAATTCAAGGTTCTAATGCCCCCATCCCAGTCATCTTAGGGAGACCTTTCCTAGCTACATCCAATGCCTTAATTAACTGTAGGAATGGGGTGATGAAATTGTCTTTTGGGAATATGACTGTGGAGATGAACATATTCAATGTCTCCAAACAAATCGGGGAACATGAGGACATTAGAGAGGTAGATTTCATCCAAACAGTTTGTCAAGAACACTTTGAGAGAGTGTGGATCAAGGATCCATTGGAGAGAACTTTAATTCATGATGAAAGATTTTGTTCTTTGGAATGTGTTGATGAGGAAGTAAGAGAACTCGAGACTTATCTAGATCCAATGCCTATTATGTCAATAGGTCAATGGACCCCATCATTTGAGCCTTTGATTTCACCCCAAGTGAAAGTTGAGGAATCTCTTGTCCAGCCTGATAAACTAGAAAGGAAGCCTTTACCGAGTGATCTTAAGTATGCATTTCTAGGGGAAGATGAATCATATCCTATTGTGATCTCATCAAAACTTAGCATAGAGCAAGAACACAAACTTTTGAGAGTGGTGAGAAAACACAAGAAAGCAATTGGGTGGAAAATTACTGACTTGAAAGGAATTAGCCCTCTTTTATGTACACATAGAATCTATCTTGAAGAAGAGGCTAAATCTGTGAGGCAAATGCAAAGACGATTGAACCCAAACATGAAGGAAGTAGTGAGAGGTGAAGTGCTTAAGCTACTTGATGCAGGTATCATTTACCCTATTGCAAACTCAAAATGGGTTAGTCCAACCCAAGTTGTCCCAAAAAAATCTGGAGTCACGGTAGTGAAGAATGAAAATAATGAGCTGGTACCAACTAGAATCCAAACTGGATGGCGTATGTGCATTGATTATCGTAAATTGAACATGGTGACTAGGAAGGACCATTTTCCGCTTCCATTTTTAGACCAAGTGCTTGAAAGAGTAGCTGGAAGAGCTTTCTATTGTTTTCTGGATGGATACTCAGGTTACAACCAAATTGAGATTTCTTTAGAAGACCAAGAAAAAACCACTTTCACTTGTCCTTTTGGTACTTATGCTTATAGAAGAATGCCATTTGGTTTGTGTAATGCACCAGCCACTTTTCAAAGGTGTATGATGAGTATCTTTAGTGACATGGTGGAAAATTTTTTGGAAGTTTTCATGGATGATTTTTCAGTTTATGGGGATTCTTATGAGTTGTGTCTAATGAATCTAGAAAAAGTTCTTGAAAGGTGTGAAGAGAGCAATCTTGTACTCAATTGGGAGAAGTGTCATTTTATGGTGACACATGGCATTGTTTTAGGTCACATTGTCTCTTCAAAAGGGATAGAGGTAGATAAGTCAAAAGTGGAAGTCATTCAAAAATTAACTACCCTTAAGACTGTGAAAGATGTGAGATCCTTTTTAGAACATGCTGGTTTTTATCGAAGATTCATTCATTCTTTTAGTACCATTGCCAAACCATTGTGTAACTTGTTGTCACAAGATGTCCCATTTGATTGGACATCAAAATGTCAAGAAGCTTTTGAAAAGCTTAAAGGGTTGTTGACAACTACACCAATCATACAAGCTCCTGATTGGTCTTTACCATTTGAACTGATGTGTGATGCTAGTGATTTTGCGGTTGGGGCTGTTTTAGGGCAAAGAAAAGACAAGAAACCTCATGTCATATATTATGCTAGCAAGACTTTGAATGATGCTCAATTGAATTACACTACAACTGAAAAAGAACTCTTAGCTGTGGTCTTTGCATTAGACAAGTTTAGGTCTTATTTGGTTGGATCTCTTGTTATTGTTTTCACTGATCATGCAGCATTGAAATATTTGCTCACAAAACAAGATACCAAACCACGTTTGATTCGATGGATCCTCCTACTCCAAGAGTTTAACATTGAAATTCGAGATAAAAAGGGAGTAGAGAATGTAGTCGCTGATCATTTGTCTCGTCTTTCAAGCTATAAGACCATAATTGATGAATCTCCAATAAATGAACTCTTTGCTTATGAAAATTTATTTTGTGCAGGTACTGTCTCTTACATTGGTTCTCCATGGTATGCTGACATAGCAAATTACCTAGCCACAAGTCAAATTCCTTCTCATTGGTCTAAACTTGACAAACAAAAATTCTTGCGCAATGTGCGCACCTTTTTTTGGGATGACCCCTACCTATTTAAATATTGTCCTGACCAAATTATTAGGCGGTGCATCCCTGATCATGAAATTCCAAGGGTCATTAATTTTTGTCATGCATTAGCCTGTGGTGGGCATTTCTCTTCCAAGAAAACCATTGCCAAAATCTTGCAGTGTGGTTTTTATTGGCCTACCATGTTTAAAGATGTTCATGCCTTCTGTGTTGCATGTGACCGATGCCAACGACTAGGTAGCCTCACTAGGCGTAACATGATGCCCCTTAACCCCATCCTTGTTTTGGAAATATTTGATTGTTGGGGGATTGATTTCATGGGACCTTTTCCAAGTCCATTTGGTTACCAATTCATCCTTGTTGCTGTTGATTATGTGTCTAAATGGGTGGAGGCCATTGCATCTCGAACCAATGACCATCGAGTTGTGGTCAAATTCTTGAAAGAAAATATTTTCTCTCGTTTTGGCATACCCCGGGCTATGATTAGTGATGGGGGAAAACATTTTTGTAACAAGCCCGTTGGGATTTTGATGAGAAAATATGGTGTAATTCACAAGGTCAGTACCCCCTATCACCCACAGACTAGTGGCCAAGCTGAGTTGGCAAATAGGGAGATCAAGAATATTTTAGAGAAAACAGTCAATCCAAACCGTAAAGATTGGTCCCTACGACTAGTTGATGCTTTGTGGGCATATCGCACTGCTTATAAGACCTCTTTAGGAATGTCTCCTTATAGGCTAGTTTATGGAAAGCCTTGTCATCTCCCTGTTGAGATTGAGCACCGTGCATATTGGGCTATTCGGCAATTCAATGACAATGAAAACGAGGTTGGCAAAAATAGAAAGCTTCAATTGGATGAATTAGAGGAGTTGAGAAATGATGCATTTGAAAATGCAAAAATTTCAAAACATAAGATGAAAACTTTGCATGATAAACATATTCTTAGAAAATCCTTTCATGTTGGTCAAAAGGTTCTCTTGTATAATTCACGATTACATCTCTTTCCTGGGAAGTTGAGGACAAAATGGACTGGTCCATTTGTGATTAAATCCATCTCTGAGCATGGTGCATTTGAGGTAGAAAATCCCAAGAATGGAAATATTTTCAAAGTAAATGGTCATCGATTGAAACCTTATCTTGAAAATGTTGTGGCTGAAGTTGAGACATTGGATCTTCAAGATCCAATACCATTGTAGTATTAGAAGTAATGAGTTTTTATTTTTATTTTATTTTTATTTTTATTTTTCATTTTTATTATTTTTTCTTCTTTTTTCCATCTCTTATATTTTCGTGTTCATGCATTCGGGACAATGCATTATTTTAAGTTGGGGGGTGTGAGGTTCTTTATTTTCAAAAAAAAAAAAAAAAAACATCAATGTTTTCTTTTAGTTGTGATATGCAGGTTAAAAATAAATCAAGCAAGAAGTCAGCTCATGCCCAATTCAATCAGACATTCATCCTTGAAAACAGAAGGGGAGTAACAATTTTCTAATCTTTATACTTTTCTTCTCTTTCTCTTTTACATTGAGGATAATGTAAAATTTAATTTTAGATATTTCATTATGTTGAATGCTTGAGATAACCATGCTTGTTAAAAAAAAAAAAAAAACTTGCATTCGTATGTGAATGAGACTTGTTTAGGATCATCATTACATTTTTGGATTCATTATTATGTTGAACATTGCATACTTTAATTTGGGATAGATAATATCTTATAAAGCAAGATATAGCATACTTTTTTTTTAAGATTACTGAAATACATCTTTCCTTGTAAAAGTTGTGTGAGTTGTGTGATTATGCATGAAAGATGAGTATGATGCTTTACTTGTGATTATCCCTTTTGATCCAGTCCTAAACAAGGTTTAAGTAAATAGAGTAATAATTATTATACGAATAAATAAATAAATGTGTACAAAGTTCTATCTACTCCAATGTTTTGAGTTGCTCAGTAACTAGGGGTATTCATCACAAATGTTTATCTTTACGTCAAACGGCAGCTTAAAATATGAGTATGCAAAGCACTTTAAGTTTGTGACTTTGTGAGTAACCGGGTGCATTCATCACAAATGTTTGTATTCGCGTCAAAAGGGAAGTGACTACTTAAAGACAAAAAATAAATCATATCTTCAAAAAAAAAAAAAAAAAAAAAAAGAAAGAAAGAAAATATATAGATATTTCTCTAGTTTGCTACCTTGTTTGTGTTGGTGAGAATGGAAGATTACAAGTTGAGTTTTCGTATGAATCAATTATGTTGGTTGCACGATAAATATGACTGAATTTGGAAATTTTGTATGGATGTTTGATTTAGAGAATGTGAGTATGCTTATTTTTCTTTATTTGCTATTGTGTACACTAAGTTAAAGATACCAATGTTTGCATGATAGGTCCTTCAAGTGTGATGAATCGAGCCTAATTATGGTTGTTATTATTATTATTTTTATTTTAAAGGTTTTATGTTTTGTTTTGCTTGAGGACTAGCAAAATCTAAGTTGGGGGGTGTGATTGTGCATCAAAAGTGTCATTAAGTCTCTTGTTCTACATATGTATTTATTGTTTTTATTTGGTTGTTTTTATAATAATTGATGTGTTTTTTAGTAATGAAGTTTGTTTTAATGTTTCGATAGGTTTTTGGAGCTTAAATGAATTAATTCAGAAAATTCAACGTCGGAATTCAGAACAAAGAATTGAAGAGATATTTAGTTGAAGATTGAAGCAAATCTTGGTTCAAATAAGTGCTCCAAATTTGTCCTAAAAATCAATTCTATTCCAATTCTAGAAAAGAATATCATATGATTTATTTCAAGCCCAAACTTGCCTTATGTTGTGTGCAAACTTCAACCATTAAACACTCAAGGTTTCAATGTAAATCTTAGCCCAAATAATAAGTACATTTGTATACTTATTTGATGCTCAAATTCAGCCCAAAAATCAGCCCCAAATCAGCCCTAAATCAACCCCAAATCAACCTTCAAATCAACCCAAACACAATCCATGATCTTACATGTCCACACAACAAATAACAATTGATTTATTTTGGGTAATCTATTGATCCAAGAAGCACATGGATGGAAAGCTGGAGGGGATATTTTAACATTATTTTGGGTCAAAAAGAAGAAGGAGACACCTCATAAATGAGGAAGAAAAACGTGCACCAAAGTAGTTGTAAAGCTGTCTTGATTTGATTTTTCAGAACACCTTTCGGTGTTTTGCCCATAACTTTTGACTCAGGTGTCCAAATGAGCTGTTCTTTAATGATCTGGAAAGATGACAGAATTGCCTATAAATATGTCTCTAATAGACTTCTCCAAAAAAAGCTTCTAAGAAGGTCGAATTGCTGTCCAAAGTTAGAGTCAGATTTGTGTCCGAATTTTTTCTGAAATTGTATTGTGTTCTTCTTTATAGATTTCGGTTCTTTAGTTTGTAAAACTTATTTTTTCAGTTGGATTCAAGTTCTTTCATGTTTATTGAAGTGTTCTTATATATAATCATGGTTGGCTAAACTCTTTCTTGGATCCAAATCAAGGATAATGGTGATTGAGGTAAGTTCTTTAGGATATGAATGAATCTTAATGTTTATCTTCTTATTTTCTTCATGAATGATTTATTATTGTAAAGAAATTTTAGAAATCATTTAGGTAATGTTATAATCTTGAATTTTTATGCACAAACTTTAGTTTTGGTATAGAGATTGCTTGATTCAATGTCTTACTTAATATGAAAGTACTTATTCATTCTTAAGCAATAATCAATCTTCATCTTTCTAATCTTCATTGTAATATCTTCCGATCTAATATCACCATCGTTGAGATTAGGTTGAGTTATCTTATATATGTTGAAGAAATCACCAATACATCACCATTAAAATTGATTTGGACCAAGACTTACTTTTCTTGTCATTTAAAATCTATTTACATTTTTTTTATCTTTGAAAACAAATCCATCAATTATTTTCAACCAAGTTATTGTTAATTTAATTTCTCTTGAGTTTTTTTTTGTTACTTAGCTTAATTTCCAGATCTAGCTCTCTGTGGATATGACCTCGATCTTACCGAGTTAATTGCTACATCGCACACTCGTGCACTTGCGAGTTAAAACAAGCCGATCATAAAAAGCAGTCAAGCAATAGGCATTTTTAAAATCAAATTAAAAGCGGAAACAACTTAACTTTAGGGTTAAAATTTACTAGATTCTCCAACAAATTTTTTATTTATAACATGAAACATTAACATAATTAAAATAAATTGTGGATGAATAAAAAATTGATCTCAAAGAACTTTTAATTGACTTATTTTTATGATATCCAAGACACTTTATTTGATATTAAAAAAAAGTTCAAGATTTTCTTGTAATTTATATTGTGAAAAGTTTAATGGACATAATTGAGCCAAAGTGTAGTTTTGTGTTTTACGCGTAAGTCACATATAGCACTCACTTGATTTAGTTACAAGAAAGTAATTAATTTTTATCAATACTTTGGGTTTGTTAGAAAATAATTCTTTGGTACATAATTTTTTATTTTACCAACCCATAAATGACAACCTTTGGAGTAATTTTATCTATGTAAACGTTTTGTTTTTATGGCACAGAATTAAAGAAAAATGGTGAAAATTGATTCTGATAATTATCATAATTAATTTCAAATTAATTTTTGTTTGAAAACTCAATTCATATTAATAAAACTTGATTCTGACAAGAATACACAAGCGATTGATAAGATAAACTAATGATTCAAATGCATAATTCCAAAATTATAACACAGCACTATATTATTCTTAGAGGGTAAGGCTAGTTTTGACAATATATCAATGACAACACTCAACAATATCATTTTGCTCAAATGTATGGGCACAAATTAACCTATGATGAATACCAATAGTTTGAAAGAAACTATTTAACTTACAATAATCACAACCCCAATCAGTTTAAACAAATTTAATTTTGTGTGAAAACTAATGCTTAACAAGCACTTGAAAACAATGGAATGTAGAAAACACATTTGATTTTGCAACAATAGTGTTGCTACCCAATTTTTAACCCAAGTTTTTTTGATAATTTTTTTTAAAAAATAAAAAATAGCAAAGAACAATGAAAACCCAAAAAATACATTCTATATTTGTATCATTTTTAGCATTGTCTCAAAAAAAAATCAAAGGTCTTTTAAACATCAAATTTCAACATGTTATTTTCAAAAAAAATTATTTTTTTCATTGAGTCAATCTTGATTTTGCTTGTTTTCAAAACAAAATCAAAATAGAGATGTTTTACCCAGCATCGTTTTTAAGCCTTTCCTTTCAATCTTGGAGAGTATTTATAGGTTTTTTTTTAGGGGTGTTTGAATCCATTTTGACCAAAACAAAAATCTTTGTCTATAACTTGGTTAACCTGAAATTTTAATGTGATAATTTTCTTTAATCAAAATCAAAATCTTTGTTTGCTACTCTATTAAATTAAAATTTCAATCTAGTGATTCCCTTTCAACCATAATGAAAATGTTTGTCTACAAGTTGGTCAAACTAAAATCTCTTATTGTACCTAAAACTAAAGAGATAATGCAGATTTAAGGTCAAATTAAATTATTTTTTGATGAAATTGCATAAAAATTAAATATAGAGATATAGTTATATTTTTAATAGGTTGATTTTATTTAATTATAAGCAATATTTTATTATATTTAAAAATTAATTTAGATCAAATTAAAAGTTGGCCTAACAATGCTAAAAGAAAGCTTTAAGCATAGTAAGCTCCTTTAGTCCTAATATCCCTTTTTTTTTATTTGCATATGTTGGCTGTTTATTTTTTCTTATTTGCTTTTTGTTTTTATCTTTTTTTTTTTTAACTTTATTTTTATTTTACCTTGTTTATTGTTTTTGGCGGCCCCTTTAATATATCAATTTATTTAAAAAACAAAGCATAAGAAAACGAACTTCTGATAATAATATTAAAATCCTAAAATGTAAAATCTTAAATAAAATAAGAAATTTTAATATATATATATATATATATATATATATATTATTCATATGATTTGTCCATATATTATTCAAATAATTTACATTTTTTTAATTTTTTAATAAATAGTTCAAAATTAATTATAAGTGAATAAGGTAGTCTTGTTTATTTATTTAGAAAACATGTGTTGTTTTAAAATAATTCTATATAATTTTTCATAATTGTAAAAAAGTTTTAATTTTTCAGTCATAAAATAATATTTAACTGCCTAATGTAAAAATTTGGGAAAAAATTCAATTCTCCATTGAAATCTAAAAATTAATATTTAGGACAAATATATAACACTTGAGAATAATAATTACTAAAAAAATTTCACTTCACTTTATGTTATCATTAACCATTTAAATTTAAATTATTTCATTTATATGTAACATGAGAATAATTTAACAACAACATGAATAAAGCATTTATAAAAATATTGCTCTTTTTGTTTCATTCTATGAGTTTATTCAAAGTAGAAAAATATAAACTAAGGCAATAATAAAGAAAAATCCAACAAACAATTATATAAGAATTTAATTTGTAGATTTCATGAGTTACGATATAAATTTTAAGGAATTTTAATATTTGATGCTATTGGATGGCTAGTTTTTAAGCCTTTTTACAATTTTGATAATCAAAATAATTAATAACTAATAGTTAAAACAAATAAATATAATTTTTAAGAATACAAAATGCAAATTTTTTTAACTTGGGTACATATTATTATGAACTTTTCTCTTATTTTTCAATCATAGATGTTATAAATATAAATTAACACTAACTACATGAATATTTAGTAGTTAATAAATCTTTTATTTTTCAATTTATTTTAATTTTATATTAATATTATTTGTCAATATTTTTCAATCATACATGTTACAAATTTTATTCATGATTTATTTTAATAAGTATTTAGCTTTTCAATATTATCAATATTTTCCTAAAATATTAAAAAAACATAGAAGAAAAAGATATAAAAAACTAAATAAGGATTCAACGTAGTGAATTTGATGTAATTTCAATATGGTTTAATTTTGAGTTTTGTTTTCTATTGTTATGGGGATTTTAAAAGTATTTTTAGAATTTAGATAGCCAAAATAAAGTACCAATGTAGTATAATATAGTTTAAGAGTGGTTAAGTGGTTTATTTAATGATATATAGGATTTTATATGGTGTGTGAATAAAAATAAGGATAAACGGGATTAATTGACCTATATTTTAAGATTCATTAATATAATGTAGATTTTTTAAAAACAATTGATAATTTCTCTATTAATATTTCAAGCAATATAATTATTTTTTTTAATTAGATAAGTATGATTTATTTATTAATAATGATAGTGTATCATAATGCTAGTTTCGTGGAAAGGGTATGACCATTCACTCACGTATCACTTTTTTTATTTTCTCCTATTTGCTCCTTTTCCTTTTTCGGCTTTGAATTCTCTGTGTGGTTCATCTTCTTTTTAGTTTTAGATGAAATAAATTCTAATGAAAGATTATGAGCAAAAGGGAAAGGGATAAATTTATTAAAATAATACAAAAAGATATATAAAGAGATGAATTATTTCTAAGACAAACTTTATTTGAAGAGCTAGATTTGGATACTTAATGTCATCGCCTTATTTTTTCCCCTAAAAATAAAATAAAAAAGATAAGCAAACAATATAAAAAAAAAAGGACGAAACACCTGCCTCTTAGATGATACCTATAATGATCTATAATAATCTCTTCAACATCCTTGTTCTCTTTCTCACTTCTATTTCTTAATTTCTTCAGCATCCACGAACTCAATAAAATTGGTTTCACCTTTAGCTATTTTATTCAGCTTTGCCTCTAATTTGTTTGGATTTTTTACGCCCTTCATATATATCTTTCCTTCTTTTCTCTTGATTTCAAATTCAGACAATCTTATAAAAAAATAAAGAAAATGAGAATATACAAAAAATAAATATAAAAATATAAACAATATATCTCAACGTATCCTACTAGCTGCGAGAAACAAAAACATACAAATATCAAAATAGAAAAGCAATCAACCTTTTCCTTTTTCATTGTTTAAAACATTCTCTAAATGTCGCCAATCTGGCTCTGGAGACATAGATTGCAATTCATAAATACAGTTCTGCAAAAAAACAAAATTAAATAAGATAAAATGTGAATATTGGTAAAAGAAAATATGAATCTTTGAAAATAAACATATAACCTATACTTACAGAAAGTCTAAATTTTGTTTTTCTCTTAAACAACATCATATTTTTTATTGAATGATAATTAAGTACTACACCTCTTTTTTCTATTTATATACACTTCTCAATTTAGGAAAATAAAGTGTCATTATTAATTAGTAAAATAAAGATTCTCTTTTCTATTTATTCAAGCTATCTTAAATAGGAATATAACATAAACAACATGCATGAGAATCCTTTTACTAATTAGGAGATCTTAAATAATATTTCTCTTTTCTCTTTATTTATGAGATCTTAAATAAAAATATAATATAAATGACATTCAATAAATCTAGATTGAACGTGCTTGGTGTTGTTTTTAGGGTAATGAATTGACATGCAAATCTGCAATATAAACATCATGAAAGCTGCAATATAAACTCATTTAATAAATATCTTATTTGTCTATAAAGGTGTTTTATTGCTAAGATTTGTCTATCAAATTTTTAAATTTAATTTTAAACAACATTTCAATGCAATGTCAAAAGAAACATCATGAAAGTTAATTCATGATGTTTCTTTGAAATTTTATAATGTGAAAGCTAGTAGTTCAGCCTTAAGGAGATCTGTATATAAAGATGTTTTATTGCTAAGATTTGTCTACCATTAAGCCAAATCAAAGATATACATGTTAGAAAAAAGAGTTAAAATGTACAAAATAAAATATCCTTCTTAAATGAAAAAATAAATAAGTAAAATCTATACATAATCAGAAATACCCCCACAAAATAGTAATTTAGTTAATTTTAATCATGTCATTATTTCCATTATTTTTATTTAATTTTTGTGTGATAATAAACCATGAAAATCATAAAAAAAATACAAAAAAATTCTAGAAGATAAAAAAATAAAAATAAAAATACATAGATAGGTTGAAATTTGACCAATAATTAAGTATTGCAGGTAAAAATAAGTTTGAGAATTTTAGAGTCATCATGGAAAGATTAACTGAAGAAGATATTACTAAAAGAGCTTAATTTGATTTAATTTGGTTAAGATTGAATTTAAAAAATGATCAACTAAAAGCCCAATGGACTAAGGTAATTTAAAATTTGGAGTCAATTTTGTTTAAAAATATATATTTAAAGAACCATGGATGAATTTACAACAAATAAGTAAATCTAAAAGAGTAAATTGATTCAATTAGAGATACAATCTAAAAGAAATATGAAAGTAAAGGATTTTGGGAAACTAGGGACTAAATTAAAATTGAAAATATCAACTAATTCAATTTAGAGTTTAAATTGAAAGAAATCTCAAAATTAAACAATTCAATGAAATTCAAAAGCCAAGAGCTTTAATGAAAAATATTAAATACTAAGGAAATCAATTGACTTTTTGTTTAAACTCATTTCAGTGCTATTTGTTTCATTCCAATCAATTAAGCTTAACTATTTCCATTTCAATCCAATTAGCATTAATTGATTCATTTTAATCCAAGTTAATCAAGCAATTAAACCCTAAAATCCAGCAACTTATTTGGAGTTTACAATTGCATTCACAAGTAAATTAGTCCAGAGACCAATCTCCCAATTCCAGCTCCCAAATCTTGGAAATCAACAATAGAATTCCTGCAATCACAAAATTTCCACCATCAAATCCCAAGATTTCAGCCTTTCATCTCCATAAAACACACAATAGACAATAGACAGAACACAAAGAACCATTCAACCTCATTTTGCAAGCGAGCAGGAAACCTCTCAATAAAGAAACCACCTCTCAATGAAGAAAGATCTAAAAAGAAAATAGTTGTCTAAAAAATAACTGTCAAAAAAATAGCCTTGGATGAATGAAGTGGTGCGCATTGATATGGTCTTTGACTAATTTTAGAGAAGCATATGTCCACAAGTCTCCAAAATGACAGATTAGATTATAATATTTCGAAGCTACAACAAGTTTGGGTATTTGAAGCATAATTAACGAAAGGTTGCTACTTACACAATGTTAGGACTTAAGAAACCACTATATTTATCTTCTAAAGCTTTGGAATATCCCAGTGAAAGAGAGTAACGCAAGGCTGCAAACCTATATCTTACAAAAGCATATGCGTTTAGATAATTTTTATATGTTTATATTAAAAAAAAAATTAAATTTTTTTTTAATATATTTTAAATAAAAAATAATTAATACTATAAATACAAAACACTACCGCCAATAGATAAGTTTGGTTTACTTTTATTGCACACGTTGTCGCCAGCATCCCAAGTCTATCTCTTTTATTTATTAAGATTGTCGTCTTTAATTAAGCTGAATTAGTCAAGTCAAGCCTTACTTGAGATTTGTCAGTTACTTTCAACTTATTAATCCGGCAGCCACAATCCTAGCGTCATGGATGCTAATTTTACCTAATTTATCCATATAACCTCATACGCTGTGATCATAGCCAAACCAGAAGCCGGTAAAATCTTTCCTTTTCAACTTTTTCATGTAGACAATAGATGAGTTCCCCAAATAAAAATCATATTAAAAATATTTCTCAAAGAAAAACATTTCGCAATTAGATCTTGAGCATATTCTTGGCCATTTTACGACTATACCTCCTTGAAACATCATTAGTAATTATTGTTAGCATAACAAGTCATGACGGTGTTAACATGATATATTGGATGATTATGGTAAAGGAACTGACACTGCAATATTATTGTAAAACAAACTTACACATTTTCTATTCATTTCTTGCAATCTTTATACAGTCTTGAGAACTTAATTGCATGTATTTTAATGTGTGTAATGGAAAAATATTTACAATCAGAATCAATATTTACAATTAAAATCAACAGCAATATTTGCAGGAATAACAGACTGATCTTATAGTTATGGAAAGCACAAAATCTGGCATTTCTCATGGTGACAGTTATGCTTGAATTGGTAATGATTTGAATTCATCAATTTTCTTGATACACCCCTGTAAAAATGGGCTACCATTGGATAGGTTGATCCTGTCACGTAGAAAATCTATTCTTTGTCTGGAGAGAGGCTTAGTCAGCAAATCAGCTAGCTGGTTAGTTGTGTGAACATGCCGAACAATAAAAATACTTTTCGCAACCAAATCCTGAACAAAGTGAATATTAATTTGTATATATTTCATCATGGAATACTGGACATGATTAAAACTCAGTTGTGTTGCACTCAAATTATCACACAAGAGGAGAGGTGGCTGTGATAGGCTAAACTTAGCTTTTGGAACAATGATAGCAGCCACACAGACTCTGTTGTAGCCGTTGCGAGGGCCCTATACTCAGCTTCAGTTGATTTAGAACTCCAGGAAATGGGTGTATTACCAAGGAATAATAGGTAGGCTGAAGTGGATTTCCTGTTGTCCAGACTACCAACCCAACCAACATCCAAGAAACAAGTTAATGTGGTGTTGATAGTAACACCATGAAAAATGATGTTCTTTAAGTAACGTAACAATCTTTTTGTTGTTGTCTAGTGGGTTTGTGTGGGATGATGCATAAACTGGGAGAATTCATTGACAACAAAGCTAATATCAAGTCGTGTGAGGGACAAGAATTATAAGGTGCCAATAACTTTACAATATGCGGTGGAATCAATAGAGGAGGAATCATCTAGTTGTAAAGAAACCGAGGTTGAGAGAGGAGTGGTGACATCATACTGTTGTTGGCAAGGAGATCTTTAATATACTTGTGCTGAGTGAGAAACAAGCTGGCCACATTAGGAATAACCTCAACAGCAAGAAAAAAATGCGGTGACCCCAAGTCTTTGATGGAAAATTTTTGGCCAAGAAGATCAATGATGCTTGCAACAAAAACTGAATTATTGTTTATAATAATCAAATTATCAACGTAAACTAGGCAATAAGAGTGGAACTAGTATGAAACAAAAATAGAGAAGAGTCAAATTTAGAATTAATAAAACTAAACTCTGTCAGTGCATGTTTAAGGGCAGAGTACCAAGCACGAGGTGCTTGTTTTAGGCCATAAATGGCCTTGGTAAGACAACAAACATAATCAGTATCTTCCAAGTTCCTGAAGCTAGGAGGTTGCTTCATATACACTTTTTTGGTGAGATGCTTATGAAGAAATGCATTATTAACATTCAACTGCCTTAGAGACCAACCCTGCTTCACAATAATAGTTAAGACAGTTCATATGGTGATTAGTTTAACAACAAGATTGAATGTCTCTATGTAATCTAGTCTTGGTCATTGATTGAACCTTTTGGCCACTAGCCTAGCTTTGAACTGATCAACAGACCTATTAGCATGCCTTTTAACCTGAAACACTCATTTACAGCAAATAATATTACAATCGATTAGAAGGGGTACTAATTGCTAGGTATTGTGACGCAATAAAGTAGTTAATTATGAGGCCATGGCTTCACACCATCTGGAATTAGCAAGTGTTACAGTAACACTCAAGGGTTCCAAAGAAGATAGGAGAGGATGTTTGGTGACAAGGAAGGATTTTTTTTGGTTTATAAATGTCATTTATGGATCTAGTAGTCATGCGATGGATTCGCACCTTAGTGTTCTTAGAAATAGTAAGGGTAGGCATTTCTATTGAAGTATTTGGATTTAAAATTAGGGGAGAAGAGGGAGTATTTATGTGGAGAGAAGATGGTGCAAAGGGTGACCCATGCTCAGACGATGGCAAGACTTCAGTACCCACATCCGGAGAAGTGTTGGGGCTAGGGGGGACAAAGGAAAGCTTAGGTAACGAGATTATCATAGATGAATGTTGCCCAATAGATGGAGAAGGTAGGGAACTGTTATGATCCAGTTTGAAAAGGGAAGGACCCTTCATGGAAAATGACGTCTAGAGAGGTGATGATTTTCTTGGTACATGGCTCAAAACATAAATATGCATTTTGGGATAGGCTGTAATCCATGAATGTGCATGGTTTGGATTTTGGCTCAAGTTTATATTTGTTATATGGTCCAGAACGGATAAGAGACACAACCAAACTATTTGAGCTTGAGATAGTTGGGCCTTTGGTTGAATAATTTTTCAAATGGAGATTGATTATTTAAGGTAGCGGTGGGGTGGGCATGCAATTGATAAGATAGGTAGCAATTTGAAATGCACATAGTCAATACAAAAGAGGCATGTGAGCATTGGTGAATAAGGTAATACTAGTTTTAACAAGGTGACGATGTCGCCTTTCAGACATACCATTTTGTTGAGTATGGGGAGCGGTAGTGTAATGACTAATTCTATGAATAGAAAGATAAGTTTTGAGTTTGATATATTCCCAACCATTATCAAAATAAATACTTTTTATTTTTGTGTTGAATCGATTTTCCACAAGATTATGAAATTCTGGAAACATTGTTTGAACATTTGATTTATGAGTCATGAGATTAAGCCAAATATATTTGGTATAATGGTTAACAAAAATAAAATAATATATGGCCCAAACATTTGTGTAAATCAGTTCAATTGGAGTAGTGCTAATAAAATCATAAGTATTAAAAGTTTGACGATGAGCTTTGTTTTGAAAGCATGAAGTGCACAGATAGGAATAACTATTTTATTGCTAGGTAAAGAAAAAGGATGAATGAGATGATGAACCAATTTAGACGATGGATGACCAAGACATTTATGTCATCCATCAGTTGTAATACGTTCATAAACATAGGCAACAATATTTATCTTGGTGGATGGTGGATGCTCTGGAAATGGGTACACTCCATCTTCACATTTGTCTTTAAGCATGATCGCCCCCATGATCTAATCCTACACCAAAAAATAAGTAGGATGAAATCCAATGTAAACATTGTTATGCTTGGTAAAATGGTAATCAAAAATGAGATTTTTATGAATTGTTGGAACATAAAAAGTGTCACGTAAATGAAAGACGTGATTGGACAATTTCAGAGACAAAGACCCAATATGAGACACAGGCAAACCTGATCCATCATTAATTACCAGCTCATTAGTACCATCATATTTAAAATTAATCAATAGATTAGAGAGATTAATGGTCATATTATGAGATGCTGCTGAGTCAACTAGCCATTTGTGATTTTTTTGTTGAGAGGAAGTTGCACAATTTGCAGTGAAATTAGAAGTAGATATTTTAGGACATTATTTTGTTGTATAACCCAGTTGATCACACTATTGATATTTCAATTTAAACCTCCTATGACCCAAATTGAATTACCCATTTCTATGAGCCTCACTGTGACCATAAGAGTTAGGATAAGCAACTACGCGGTGCCATTTAGGTTGTCTGAAACAAGAAGAAAACTAAAAGCTCCATTGATTAGAGTAATTAGTGGTGGGTACAAATGGTGTTTTTGATTAGTGCTCCAGACGCCGAAGATAACTCTTATAGCTGACAAGGTCATAAATTTCTTCAAATTTCAGAGAGGTCTAAAGAGCAACAATGGCTGCTGTAATTCTCTGATTTCAATAACCAATCCATTATGTATATATAGATTCAAATCATCATCTGAAACTGGATGATCAATGATTGCTAGTTCATCAACAATCACTTTGATTCCTTGAAGGAATTCAATAACTATGCAAGACCCATAATTTCTCAAGGTCAAATCTTCCTTGAACTGAAGTATTTAAAAATACATTTTTATCAAGGTTTTATATCATTATTTTGCATTTGAAATATCGATAACTCTTTAACTAAAGCATGTTTTATAATAACAAGTCTGATACTATAAAGTACCTTTAATTTATGGTAAATGTTCAACCTAAATGCAAGCATATCACATAAATAAAAGGATTGATTGATGAGTTGAAGTATTGAAAATGAAAGGACAAAGAGAGGGCAAAACTTAGAAAAGAGATGCTAGTGCAGTTCAAACTGAAACACTGTTTGGTAATTAGGTCATATCTAGAGTTGTAGATCTCAGATTTAGGTTTACTTTATATGGATGGAAAGCTAAGACATAAGTCTAAAACTTTCATGCGGAATTCAAGACTTAATTCTTACGTTTGAAAGTCCAAATCTTAGCAACAAAGTAGAAGTCCGAATTTGTTCTGCAGTCTAGACACTATTTAGTGTTTAGCCCATATCTCGAGTTCTAGAAGTTCAAATGACCTCAATTTTTTTTCTTGGAAAGTTGAGATAATTTCCTAGAATGATGTGAAGTTTGGTTCAAATTCAAACGTTATCATTGATGTTTTATTCAGAAAAAAAGATAAGGATTGTCACCAAGTCAAGATGTGGCCACCCACTCATCATTTAATCATCAAATCAATAGTTTCTAATTTTTTCCTATAAAAAGAGGCATTTGTCATGCATTTAGATATCTTGAGTTTCCAAATCAAGATCATGCTTTTGTTTTCTCTTTTTGTATTTTTGTAATGCTTAAGTTCTGTTTTCATTAATATCTTGTTTATCCTTTCAATTTCTTTTCTTTACTTAGTTAACTTTTATTTTATTGATGTTTTTATATTGTTTATTATGTTTCTCTCTTTCATTATGTTTAACTAAGTTTATTATGTCAAGGTGCAAAGGTTACACTACTAGTGTAAGAATAAGTATAGTATAAATTTAACATAGACGTTAATGTTTGATACTAACAAGTTTTGTATTTGTTATCTTGTTCACTCTTTAATACTTTGCTTGTTAAATAACTAATTTAGATTTATATTATATAACACTTGATACAACAAATACTTGACACTTTCATAGCACAAACTGTATGATATAACCAACACTTGTGCTATGAAAGGAACTTAATTTGTTGTTTACATAAGTTATAATCATGAATACCTAACAACATTTACAAGTATTAGCATTACTCGAATAAAATAACTAATGTACTCATGTTAACAATTTATAATCTAATTGGAACCTTCTTTGTAGTGGTTTCCATTTGAGTAATAAGAGTTTATACTATACTTGTTTGAAATACCATTAGTGGATCCTCTAATCTTGACATTGGTTATTTAATCCTTACATTGATCTTCCATCTCCGTGTTCTTATCAACTTCTTCTTCTTCTTCTTCTTCTACTACTACTACTACTGCTGCTGCTGTTACTATTATTATTACTATTATTATTATTATTATTATTATTATTATTATTATTATTATTATTATTACTACTAGTATTAGTATTAGTTTTACTATTACTATTACTATTATTATTATTATTATTATTATTATTATTATAAGTATTATTATTTTTATTACTATTATTATTTTTATTATTATTATTACTATTACTATTATAATTATTGTTGTTGTTGTACTACTGTTATTTATAATTTATATAATTAATCTCCTTGTGATTCGACCCATGTCTCGCTGGATTATTTATTACTTCGACATTCCTACATTTAGGAGAAGATATGAATCTTTTGGTTGTGTCAACAATATTTGTATGAATAACAGACGGATCATATAGTTATGAAAAGCATAAAATTTGGCATTGATTTGAATTCATCAGTTTCCTTGATATACAACACTACAATGATCATTTTTTTAGATCGAGAATGATGTGGATAGAAAGGAAAAAATATTCTTATCCTTTATCAGTAGGAAAAAACAGAAGAAATGAAACAAGTCATTTTCTAATATTTTGGTTACTAAAAATTCTAACTAGTCTAAGAGTTCGGGTAAAAAGACTAATTGCATAAGAAAATGTATTACTACTTTTAATACGTCTTATCTGTGGTAAGTTATATTGTTTATTTTTTTGATATAAATTAAGAAAATATTATTTTTTTTAACTATTAATATGTTTATGGTAGAAAAAAAAGTTCTTCTCATAAGATAAAATGATATTCCATTGATATTTTATTCATTAAAAACCTTAACTGGTTTTAGAGTTCGGGTAATGTGATTGATTGCATAAAAAAAAGTATTAGCACTTCTAATATGTTTTATTTGTGGTATGCTATATTGTTTCTTTATCTGATACAAATTAAAAATATATTATATTTTCTAATTATTTATCTATTTATGGTAAAAAAAATCCAGATTTTATTGATTGAAAACCCTAAACGAGGTAATTCTTAGGATATTCTACTCCATGGTTTTAGGACAAAAATTTAACCATGAGCTGTAAGGTAATTTAACCTTGATACGTTCACAAGCAATCTTCATGAAAAATTCAAATTCTGTAGGGGAGAAACTCATCTCTCTTTGTTTCTAAACCCTTATCCAGTTATCCTCGTTCCACCGGCTCTTGTTTGAATTCTTAAGCGTGTTTCAAGGTCAACAAAAAAGAAATTTATAGGCCTTGTGTTAGCGTGAATGCATAAGAACGTAAAGAACAAACTTTTAGCTTATCCTACATTACATTGCTGGAGATATCTATCTGTTCACGATCGAAAATACAAATAATCTTTCCACTTAATCTGAAATTTTGCAATGCCTTTGAATTTCTGCACACGGTATGTTTTAATTAGTATTGTTCTTCAATTTATTGCTGTAATAATTTATAAGTCAATTATTAAACATAAATCTTATTCGCCTTTGATTCTATCATTCCTTAACTTAGATCTAATAAACTCGATTAATTTAATAATATGATTAAAAAAATTAACAACAGCAATAATTAAATCAAAAAATATATTTGATTCAAGTTAATTTGAGTTAACCCATAAATCAACACATGATCAGGATAATCCCATAAAAAAAATTAATATATCTTAATTCTCAATAAACCCAATATTGAACAATAAAAATAAAAACAATCAATAGTAAAAATAATCTTAAATCAATTTGGACTAATTTTCCAAATCAATTTCTTGGATTTTTAGATTAGGATTATCCAATATAAGGAAAACCAAAAAAAAAATCATGAAGATAAATTTTGATTAACAAAAATGTTAAGCTATGAAATTGAAAAAAAAAGTTTCAATAAAAAAAATCCAAAGCAAAACAAATGGTATTCAATAGAACAAGTACCAAATTTAACATAAAAATAAACTAAAATCAAATGTTGAGGGAAGAAACTGAAAAAAAAAAAACCAATTAAGAAGGGATTCAAAACAAAACAAATAGCAATCAAAATAATAAGGACCAAATCTAACATGTGAAAAAAATTAAAGAATGATGAATTTGAAAAAAAAAATTAAATTATTTAAAAAAAATAATAAAAAAAAGAACAATGATCAAATACAAAGTAAAAACAAATTGAAGGGATGCTTGGGAGTGAGTTTATGTACTTTCAAAACATGAGATGTAAAGGGAACATGTATCTAGATATAATATTTATTACTTTTTATTCCTACAATACCCCTATAAAAAAATCTCAATTAAAAATTTTTCTAAGACGTGTACAGATAAAAATGATCGCTATTATAGTCTTAAAACTTGACTCATGAGTCAATCTAGAGCAAAGCGGAGGTCACTCATCGAACTCTAGGTTACAGGTTGGGTTAACTATAATTAACCCGAGTTAGCACAAGAATCATCGCACGTGTGCCATGTTGTGGTGAACAGTCTCCTCGAATATCCAAGTGCATATGATGTGGGGAAATGGAGAGGATATAAATTCTTGCCCTTTATCAATGGAAAGAGAAAATAAGAGTCGCCATCTAATATTTTAATTACTAGAAACTCTAATTGGTCTTAGAGATCAGACATGGGGACTGGTTGCATAAAAGGAAGGTATTAATACCCTTAATATATCTTAACTAAGATAGTCCACATTGTTTAATTATCTTATTAAACTAGTTGCCTGATTGTTGGATTGTCTAAAGTAAAAGACACATCCTTCTTAGTAAAGATATACTTATCTTATTAAGAAAAAATATAATCGTTCTATTATAAAAAAAATACCTTTTAATATCGGGAATATGTCTTATGTATAAGTTCATAATCCTAGATACCAAAAGAAAACAAAATATTTTTTGGTATTTTTGAAATATGGACCTAATTTTCATGACTTTAATAAATTAGTAATCAAAGCTTGATATGCATGCAAATACATTTTATTTTATTTTCTTTGTATGAAAATACAATATGAAACTCATATTTTTTAGACACTTGACCATATACATGAAAATAAGGTTTTTTTTGTTTTTACATATATTGTTTTTGCAGCATTTCGAAGAAAACTAGGTATTTTAATATGAGATTTATATTTTTCAGTATAAAAATACAAACCAATATTAAAAATAATTGTTAGAAAAATACGTGACAAAACCATAAATTTTTAAAAAGGATTTTGAAATTCTTTTTGTTGTTTTTTAATATATAATATTATAATATTATAAAAATAATACAATGGGCCTTGCTTAATTACATAGACAGATCCCATCCTATTTGGACCCAGTTCAGCCCAAAAGAAATTGGGTCAAGGTTGACCACAAAGAGTTTCGCCAACATTAGCACAAAACAAGGGTTAGGTCGATGTAGGCCTAACAAATCTTTTTTTTTTTATGGGTAATACGATTAAAAAATTAATATTATTTTTTCAAGTTTAATTATGTTTAAGAGTTTAATTATATTTAAAAATTATTTTGAATCAAATTAAATGTTGGGCTAGCAACACCAAGTAAAGGCTTTAAGCATAGTGCATTAGCTTCTCCGGTCCTAATATCTTTTTTTTATTATTTGTATATGTTGTCTTTTTATTTTTTCTTATCCGCTTTCGTTTTCTGTCATTTTTTGTTTTTTAACTCTATTTTTATTTTACTTTGTTTATTGTTTTTGACTACCTTCTAATTAGCCACTTTAATATATCAATTTGTTTTAAAAAAAACAAGAAAACAACTTCTATTACATAATAATATCAAAATCCTAAAATATAAACGAAAAAAAAATAAATCTTCGATAAAACAAGAAATTTTAATATATATATATATATATATATATATGAAACCCAAACACCATGTCTTATTTTAAGAAATCCATGTAGAAGATAGACCAACAAAGAGTGCCCCCTGTTGAATAAAAAATCAAAAATCTCATGTGAGAATTTAAATTTAATCCAAAATATCATCCCTAGGAAAAGATAAGCTATTTCATCCAAGATATACTTCCTTTTTTTTTCATATGATTTGTCCATATATTATTCTAATAATTTACATTTTTTAAATTTTTTAATAAATAGTTCAAAATTAATTATAAGTGAATAAGGTAGTTTTGTTTATTTATTTAAAAAACATGTGTTGTTTTAAAATAACTCTATATAAGTTTTCATAATTGTAAAAAAGTTTTAATTTGTCAATCATATAAAATAATATTTAACTGCCTAATGTAAAAATTAGGGGCTAAAATTGAATTGTCCTTTGAAATCTAAAAAAAAATATTTAGGATAAATATATAACACTTGAGAATAATAATTACTAAAAAAATTTCACTTCACTTTATGTTATCATTAACCAATTAATTTTAAATTATTTCATTTATATGTAACATGAGAATAATTTAACAACATGAATAAAGCATTTATAAAATATTGCTTTTTTTATTCTATGAGTTTATTCAAAGTAGAAAAATCTAAACTAAGGCAATAATAAAGAAAAATCCGACAAACAATTATCTAAGAATTTAATTTGTAGATTTCATGAGTTTGGATATAATTTTTAAAGAATTTCAATATATGATGCTTTTGGATGGCTCGTTTTTAAGCCCTTTTAGCATTTTGATAATCAAAATAATTAATAACTAATAGTTAAGATAGATAAATATAATTTTTAAGAATACAAAATACAAAAGTTTTTAACTTAAGTATATATTATTATGATCTTTTCTCTTATTTTTCAACTATAGATGTTATAAATATAAATTAACACTACATACATGAATATTTAGTAATTAATAAATATTTTATTTTTCACTTTATTTTAATTTTATGTTAATATTATTTCTCAATATTATTCAATCATACATGTTACAAATTTTATTCATGATTTATTTTAATAAGTATTTAGCTTTTCAATATTATCAATATTTTCCCAAAATATTAAAAAAACATAGAAGAAAAACATATAAAAAATTAAATAAGGATTCAACGTAGTGAATTTGATGTAATTTCAATATGGTTTAATTTTGAGTTTTGTTTTCTATTGTTATGGGGATTTTACAAGTATTTTTAGAATTTAGATAGCCAAAATAAAGTACCTATGTAGTATAATATTGTTTAAGAGTGGTTAAGTGGTATATTTAATGATATATAGGATTTTATATGGTGTGTGAATAAAAATAAGGATAAACGGGATTAATTGACCTATATTTTAAGATTCATTAATATAATGTAGATTTTTAAAAAAAAATTGATAATTTCTCTATTAATATTTCA
The DNA here is from genome assembly GCA_026413675.1 of Populus pruinosa. Taxonomy (NCBI): domain Eukaryota; kingdom Viridiplantae; phylum Streptophyta; class Magnoliopsida; order Malpighiales; family Salicaceae; genus Populus; species Populus pruinosa. The sequence continues at coordinate 27,009,384 of CM048592.1, read as the reverse complement.
AGCAATATAATTATTTTTTTTAATTAGATAAGTATGATTTATTTATTAATATTGATAATATATCATAATGTTAGTTTCACAGAAAGGATATGAACATTCACTCACATGTCACTCTTTCTATTTTCTCCTATTTGCTTTTTTTTTTGTTTGAATTCTTTATGGTTTATCTTCTTTTTAGTTTTCAGATAAAATAAATTCCAATGAAAGATTATAAGCCAAAAGTAAAGGGATGAATTTATGAAAATAATACAAAAGGTATATAAAGAGATGAATTATTTATAAGGTAAACTTTATTTGAAGAGCAAGATTTAGATTTTAATGTCATCGTCTTATTTTTACCCCTACAAAAAGACATTAATCTAAAGGAAAAGAAAGGATGAAGCACATGACTTTTAAGTGATACCTATAATGATCTATCATAATCTCTTCAACATCCTTGCCCTTTTTCTCACTTCTATTCATTAATCTCTTTAACATCCATGAGCTCAATAAAATTGATCTCATCTTTAACTATTTTATTTAGTTTTACTTCTATTTTGTTTGGATTTTTTACACCTTTCATGTATAATTTTTTTTCTTCTCTCTTGATTTAAATTCAGACAATCCTAAAAAAAATGAAAAAAATAAGAATATATAAAGAATAAATACAAAAATATAAACAATATAGAAATCAAAATAGAAAAGCAATCAATATTTTCTTCTTTCATTGTTTAAAACATTATTTAAAGCTAGCCAATCTGGCTCTAGAGACATAAATAGCAATTTATAAATACAGTTCTGCAACAAAAAAAATAAAATAAAATAAAATGTTAACATTGCTAAAAGAAAATATAAACTTTAAAAAATAAACATAAAACCTATATTTACAAAGAGTCTAAATTTTGATTTTCTCTTAAATGAAATCATATTTTTTATTGAATGATAATTAAGTACTACACCTCTTTTTTCTATTCATATACACTTCTCAATCTAGAAAAATAAAGTGTCATTATTAATTAGAAAAATAAAGATTCTTTTTTCTATTTATTCTAACTATTTTAAATAGGAATATAATATAAATGAATAGCATGAGAATCCTTTACTAATTAGGAAAATAAAGTGTCATTGTTTATTAGAAAAATAATATTTTTTTTATTCAGGAGATCTTAAATAAGAATATAACATAAATGACATAGAATAAATCTAGATTGATGTTGTTTATTAGGAAAATAAAGTGCTTGGTGTTGTTTTTAGAGTAATGAATTAGCATATATAAACATCATGAAAGCTGCAATATAAACTCATTCTATAAATATAAGTTGCAATATACTCATTCTCCAATTGAATGTCAAAAGAAATATTATGAAAAGTTAATTCATGATGTTTCTTTTGAAATTTTATGATATAAAAGTTGTTATTAAAAAAGATTTATATATAAAGATATTTTATTGCTAAGATTTGTCTACCATTAAGCCAAGCCAATGGTATATACGTTAGAAAAAAAAAGTTTAAATGCATATAATAAAACATCCTTGAAAATGAAAAAAGAAATAAGTACATGATTTTCATTAGAATTTTTTTGTTTTTTTTCATAACCTAATTTTTTATCCTCTATTTTTTATGTATTTTTTTAAAATATTAGAAAAAATAATGTCTTTATAGTACATTTAGTCAATTTTAATCATGTCATGATTTCCATTATTTTTATTTAATTTTTTTGTCTTAATAAACCATGAAAATCATAAAAAATTCAATAATACAGAAAAAACCTAGAATATGAAAAAAATAAAAATAAAAATATATAGATAGTTTGAAATTTGATCTATAATTAAGTATTGCAAGCAAAAATAATTATGAGAAATTTTTAGCCATAATTGAAAAGGAGTTTAATTTGATTTACTTTGTCTAAGATTTAAGTTAAAAAATGATTAATTAAAAGCCAAATGGAATAAGGTAATTTGAAATTTGGAGTCAATTTCATTTAAAAATAAAAATTTAAAAAACCGATGATGAATTTACAACAAATAAGTAAATCTAGAGGAGTAAATTGATTCAATTAGAGATACAATCTAAAAGAAATATGAAAGTTAAGAATTTCAGGAAACGAGGGACTAAATTAAAATTGAAAATATCAACTAATTCAATTTAAAGTTTAAATTGAAAGAAATCTCAAAATTAAACAATTAAATAAAATTCAAAAGCCAAGAGCTTTAATGAAAAATATTAAAACTAGGGACCAATTGACTTTTTGTTTAAACTCATTTCAGTGCTGCTTGTTTCATTCCAATCATTTCAGCTCAACTAATTCCATTTCAATCCAATTATCTTTAATTGATTAATTTTAATCCAAGTTAATCAAGCAATTAAACCCTAAAATCCAGCAACTTATTTCAAGTTTGCAATTGCAATCCCAAGTAAATTAGTCCAGATACCAATCTCCCAATTCTTGGAAATCAACTATGAAATTCCTGGAAAACACAAAATTTTCAGCATCAAATCCCAAGACTTCAGCCTTTTCTTTCCATAAAACACACAATTGATAGAACACAAAGAACCATTCAACCACATTTTTCAAGCGGGCAAGAAACCTCTTAATAAAGAAACTGCCTCTCAACTTAACACCAGTGGAAAAAATACCAGTGAAGAAAAATATAAAAAAAATATCTGTCTAAAAGAATTTTTTTTAATATTAGTGGCTTAAATAAATAATACTTTTCAAAAGTTCTAGTTTATCTTATAGATTTTTTTGGGACAAACCCTATTACTTGTTAGACTTTTGACTTTTTTTTTTAATTTTGGTTTGTCCATTTAACTTGTATACATTTTTACTAATCATTCATATATTTTATTTTTTTAAGGTCAAACATTACGTTTTTCTTTCTTAAAAAACTAATATTAAACAAACCATATTCAATAATGGTGCAGAAAAATTGTATTATTATTAAACGAATTATAATCAATAATTGAATGAGAAAATGATACAACTGTAAAATAATCAAATTAAATTCTAAAATTATAATTAAACAAAACAAAGGAAAACTAGAACCATCAATTTTATTCTTAACCACAACCTTGAATGAATGAAGTGGTGACCAAATTCTGTTGAATTAATGCCGAGAGTTCTATCTTTCAGCCGTGAAAGCCCAATTTACAATGTTAACAACTTTGACTTCAAATTCTACCGAAGGCATTCAGGCATTTCTTGGCCTTTTAGCATCCCGAACCAAACTATCTTCAATTTTGGACATTTCATTAGAAGTAATCAGAGGATACGTATGTGGAATAGAACTGTGGGAGTCTTTTCTAAGAAACTGCTTGAACCACTTGACTGATTTTTTAGGATATCGTTTCAAATCATTTTTGTAATCAACATAGTAGAGGCCGAACCTCACAGCATAACCACTTCCCCATTCGAAATTGTCCATTAAAGACCAAGCAAAAAATCCCTTAACATCAACACCATGCTCACTGCAATAAATAAATATTGAATCCAAGTTAGATGGACTTGGTAACTTAATAATATAATTGTTGCTATAGTTTGTAAAACTTATTAGCAATGATCATTTGATAATAAATGAAAAGAATTAACTCACTTGATGGATATCAAAACATTCTTAAGGTGGTCTTTGTAAGCTTTTTCTCTTATGGGATCATTAAGAGCTTCCTCTAGCGATGAAGCATTGTTATTTACGTCATCAACCCCTGAAAAAAAAATCAATAAAATAAAATATTAAGAACATATATACTTAGTGTTAGAGAAGCACTATGGAACCTAATTGTAGCATAATCTATGATCGTTCATTTCAACCATACCATTCTCAGTAATGTAAATTGTTGGGTTCCCGTATAGATCTTTGGTGTAATTCAAAAGCTTGCTGATGCCTTCGGGGTAAATATAAAGCCATTTTACACCAGCCTGTGGACCTATTGGGATTCCATTTCTCTCTCCTACAAAATTAAAAAATAACAAAGTAAATTAATAATTGATAAAACATCATCTAATTGAAAAAAAAAAAGATGAATAATAAAGAAAAGATATCGATCATTGGTTACCTGTCCAATTAGCACGAGCATCTGACATGAATCCAACACTCTGATAATTTGCATCGATATTTTGAGCATAATATGTTGTGTAGTAATTAATTCCAATAAAATCATACGATCCCTTCAACATCTTAGATTCCTCGGCAGTGAACTTGGGCAATCTTCCACCAACAAAATCATGCATGTTACGTGGATAGTCACCATTAGTTAAAGGATCCATGAACCTGCCACCATGAAGAAAAACACTGATTACCTTCTGTTTATACATACATATCAGGTCTTCTCTAGCTGAATGAAGAATTCAGAGAGTACTTTTGAATTTGATATATATTAAAAAAAATACTAACCAACCAAGCATGAAGTCGAGGCTTCTTTTGGTTGCATTTTGATCATCTTCACTGTTTGAGTAAGGTTCAAACCAATGAGAAACAAGTGTTATCCCAATCTGTCCACCTTGACATGACTGATACTTTTCCTTGTATAGTTTCACTGCCGCAGCATGAGCAAGCAACAAATGATGGCTAACCGTATACACTTCAGTGGCACCAGTGTTTGAGGATCGGTGGGGATCATTTACAACGACAGAAATCCTACCCGGTGCCATCGTGCCCATGTCATAACCTTGAACACTGAACATCCATGGCTCGTTCAAAGTAATCCACTTCTTCACTCGGTCTCCAAAATTTTGGAAACAAAGGTCGACGAAGTCTTGGAAATCATTTCTGGAAATCAATGTTTTATGTGAGAAAATTTACAGGAATGTTTTGAATTTTAGAGAAGCATAGGTCCACAAAGTCGCCAAAATGACAGATTAGATTATAATATTTCGAAGCTGCAACAAGTTTGGAAATTTGAAGCATAATTAACGAAAGGTTGCTACTTACACAATGTTAGGACTTAAGAAACCACCATATTTATCTTCTAAAGCTTGTGGAGTATCCCAGTGAAAGAGAGTAACGTAAGGCTGCAAACCTATATATTACAAAACATCATATAAATATCAGATGGAGCGCAAAAGAAAAACCTTTTGTTGTATAAGATTTTTCGCATCAATTTTTGGCAAAATATTATGATTAATTGAAGGGAAGGGAAAGGTTATGACCATTCTTGAGGAGGTCATCAATGAGATCGTTATAAAACATGATGCCTTCTTCGTTCACTCCTGCACTTAACCTGCCATCTGCATTTTCCAAAAAAAGTCATCTAACGGAAAGCTATTATATATCAAATGGATATTCACTCAGTGAAAACGGATGTCAAAGTCAAATCCTGCTAGTGTCATTACTATTACTATGTCAAGAACAAATTTCAAAAAAAAAAAAAAAAAACTTACGTGGTAATACTCTAGACCAAGAAATGGAGAATCTGAAAGCATCCATTCCCATTTCTTTCATTCTTTGCACATCTTCCTGTAACATTTATCGATTTTTTTAAAGAACAATTACACTAAATTAATTAGAATATAGTTATTTACATCACATAGATAACCACAACCAAAATATGATGAAGAACTACCATACCTTGTAGCGATGGTAGAAATCAACAGCTACATTTCCGTTGCTATGATCATTTATTCTCTCTGCAAACGTTGAAAAGTTAATAATGGTGGTTTTCTTAGGACATTAACATAATTCTATTCAACTTTTAGCGAGGGAAGTAAAAATTTCAAGGAGATAGATTGGTACCTGTATGTTCCTCAGTGAAAGTGTCCCATATAGCTGGTCCTCTACCATGTTTGTTTGTTTCACCTTCATACTGCATATCATAATAAAATAATAACGAAAAATTAATTAGCATAACTAGTATTATTTTAAATAATGTTCTGCTTTCCCCTCCTAATTGCTGCACTAGAAGCAGCAAAATTTAGAGTATGTACCTGGTAAGCTGATGAGGATGTTCCGAAAACAAAATCATCTGGGAAAGAACAACGGCTGAAGTCATCGATGCTTCCCATTGCAGTCCAAGTATTGAAGCTGGCACTTAGATAAATAGGATTAGATATTATAAAGGCTTGGGCTTAGTGTGTGGAACAGAGGTTTGTTTGGGTACAAACTAATGTAACGCAAGTTTGTAAATGAGGCAGAGATTCTGTGCTTTTCCTTTTCCTCGATAGGAGAGAGGGTGAGTTACAGAGCTGTAGAATGTATGAAGATGTAGAGATTTGATGCAAGATGGCATGGATGGAACGACCATTTTATAGGCACTAGCTCCCAGCGTGTACAAGCAGCATTTTCTGGACTTTTTCTTCGTCTTTTTTTTTTTTTAAAGTTTAAATTAAGGATTACTTTGTTTGACTTTGACAAAGTTATCTCACAGGGCTTCTCTTTTTCTTCAATTTTTTATTGTCTAGGTAAGAGCCACCCCCATCCACTTGGGGGTGGCTTCCTAGAATCTTTCCTCTTCAACTTTCCCACGTAGACAACAGATTAGAAAAACTTCAAACAGTCGATCTGTTTATTTGAAGAAAAATCAATGCTTATCTTATTAAAGTAAAAAAAATAAAAGAAATTATTCTTTTATTTAATATCAAAATTGCATCTTACCATTTCCTCTTCAAAGATAATAAAAAAAAAGGAATTATGTTGATTTTGGGTCTTTGAAATCCTCTTACATCTTTTCCATCTGAATTTTCCTTTTTATTATAATCATAAATCATATTCTACATTACATGTTTTAAAAAACTCTTTTTAATCAAGTAAGCAATTTGAATTTGTGAATAGTGATCTCAAAACTTGAAGAGTTATTCCATAAAGATTGTGACTTCATGAATCAAGTTACTAATTATTATACATGTTAATAAAATTAGTGCTAAAAAAAAAGCAACCATTTCTTGATAAATCCTCGAATTTTGACTTGAGACTTTTGTTTTTCTTGAAATTCACAGAAGGTCAACTCATCATAGAGCATGATATACCCAAGATTAAATATTAAAATTAACATAAAAAACCATGAAAAAAGGCAATTTTAATCTTACAATGGGTAAATTGTTTTTTTCAAAATACAAGATAATTAAAGGATTACATTGTATAGCGTGTGCGTGTGTTGGATCTTTGATAAAAGAAATTTAATTTTCAAATACTTTAAAAAAATACATCGTTCTTATTTTACTTTAACAATTAGACTTGAATAGATATGATTTTTGAAATATGAGAGTTGATTCCATAACAAGAAAGATTGTCAAACAAGAACATCAATCGAATTTGCAAAACCCTTGACAGAAATGACATCAACACTTCTCGACACTCCTTGAAAAATTGAAAAATTGACCACCTTGGGATTTTTCAATGGTTAAGATGAAAATTTACCATTCTCTTGAAAACTAAGACTAGGTGGGAATTTTATCTTTAAAATCTATCATGCTTTGAACAAGTTGAGTGTTGATTGTCTCTTACTTTTCAATGAATGCATGCAATATTTGCTTAAGATTTATTCTAGCAGATCGAGCATAAGTAGGTGCATAGCTATAAGAATTTTAAAAATTATTGTGGGCATGAAATGATAGATATGAAGTTTGTGTATTATTATTATTATTATTCCAATTGAAATTTGAATGATTTCTCCGACTAGGGTTGTAAGTTTGTAAGTATAGGTTATGATAGGGTCTTTGGATACTGTTTAAAGTATGAGTCTGTTTATGGAGGCATTTCTTAAAAGAAGGTAAAGTTGGATGGTTATTGGTTGAGTATTTCATTAGTTTCACCTATTTGATACACAATATTTTGAACATATTTTAATTAACAACTCTTTTTTTAATTCTAGTGCCTCGACTTTTATAGCTAAAGATGCAAACTTGGCTTGAAGGTTATGATCTTCTTTAAGGTTATGCATATCTCCACCAGATATATGAGGTTAAGTTTTACTTGTTGCCTTATAAGTACCCGTGATGTCCTAATTTTGAGCATTTTTCAATTAAAAAGTCTAAGTACTCCACTACTTTATCAGGGCTTTTATCTTTAAAAGTTTCATTGCACATCAATTCAACCATTTGCCCAACTTTAGGTGTCAACCCTTCATAAAAATATGAAACCAATCTCCATATTTTAAAACCATGATGAGGGAAAGTATTAAGCAAATCTTGATATCCCTTCCAATGTTGGTAAAATGTTTCTCTTGATTTTTAAGTGAAAATGATGATTTCTCTTTTGAAAGAGTTTGTTCTGTGAGATGGAAAAAACTTTTTTTTAAATTATTGTTGAATTTTATCCCAAGCACGAATGGATCGTGGTTTCAAATTTTATAGTCATGTTTTAACTTTATCTTTTAATGAAAAAAAAACTTTAATCTTATTGTATTCATGCCATAATTTAAATCATTATAGGTATTATAGACCTCCTTAAATTTCTTTAAATGCAAGTATGGATTTTCTAAATCTAAGCCATGAAAAGAAGGTAAAAGTTAAATAATGTTTAGGTTAAAATTAAAATAAGATGCATCAAGATTCATGTGGTCTCTAAGTGTTCTAACTCGGTAATTCTCATTATTCTCATTATAAAGCGACTAATTATCTTTTTTAGCTATATTTTCTAAAAATAATGAGGATACCCTACAAAGTCTATCACTTAATGTATGTGACCAAATTCTCATGCATGTGTAGCAAGAGAATAAAAGAAAAAAAAAGACAAATCCTAATTAAAAAAGTTAGATAAAAGAAAAGTGAAAAGTGAAAAGTGAGAAGAGAAAATAAAATAAATATTATAATTTATATAAAAATTTACCTCCCAGACAACGGTACTAAAAACTTAATAGGACCAAAAGATTGATGTCTTCTCATAAGCGCAGAAGTATCGAAGTAATAAATAACCTGACAAGATTGGTGTCGAACCATAAAAATGTTAAATATATAAATTATAAATAATGATGATGATGAGTTGAAAAGGATTTTAAGATTTAAGATTAATGTAAGGATTAAACAAGGATAAAACAATTGTCAAAGATAGAGGATCCACTAAGAATATTTCAAACAAGTATAGTATAAACTTTTTTTATTACTCATTTGGAAACCATACACAAAGGAGGTTACAATCGGATTATAAATTATTAAAATGATTATATTAGTTATCTTATTCGAATAATACTAATACTTGTAAATATTATCAGGTATTCATGATACTAACTTATATTAACAACAAATCAAGTTTCTTTTATAGCATGTGTCTGTTATACCATACAGTTAAACTATGAAAGTACTAAGTATTTGTTGTACCAAGTGTTATATAACATAAATCTAGATTAACTATTTAACAAAAAAAGTATTAAAAGTGAAAAAGATAGCAAATACAAAATATATTAGTATTAAACATTGAAGTCCATGTTGAGTTTACACTACACTAATTCTTACATGATTAGTGTAACATTTTCAAATTGACATAATAAACCTAATTAAACATAATGAAAGAGAGAAACATAAACAAACAAGACAAGAACATAAATAAAAGATAAGTTAATTAAGTAAAGAAAATAAATTGAAAAGCATAAACAAGAGATTAATATAAGCAAAACTTAAGCATTACAAAAATATAAAGAGAGATCAAGAACATGATTTTGATCTGAAAATTAAAATGCCTAAATGCATAACAAATGCCTTCTTTTATAGGACATAATTTAAAACTATTAATTTAATAACTAATTGTTGAGTGGGTGACCACATCTCCACTTATCTTCTTGTGTATAGAAAACATCATTTCTAACATCAGAATTTAAATAGATGGTTATCATGAAAGTTTTAGAAAATTATTTCAGCTTTCCAACAAAAACAATCGATACATATACTGCACCAAGATATAGGCTGAATACTGAACAATGTCTGGGTTGCAGCACATATGCAAACTTTCATTTTGATGATAAGATTTGGACTTCCAAATGGAAGAATTGAATCTTGGACTTTTCATGAATATTTTAGGTATATATCTTAGCTTTGTAGCCATATAAACCAAACTGAAATCCAGGATCTACAGCTGCAAATATAACCCAATAACTTAACAGTGTTCTAGTTTGAACTGAACTAGCATCTTTTTTCTAAGTTTAACTTTCTCTTTGTCTTCTCAATTTTAGTAGTTAAACTCATCAATCAATCCTTTTATTTATATAATAGGCCAACATTTAAGATGAACATTTACCATAAATTAAAGGTATCTTATATTTATTAGATATGTTATTATAAAATATGCTTTAGTTAAGGAGTTATAGATGCTTCAAGTGCAAAATGATAATATTGATGAAAAACATGTTTTTATATTTTTAAGGAGTTATAGATGCTTCAAGTGCAAAATGATAATATTGATGAAAAACATGTTTTTATATTTTTAAGGAGTTATAGATGTTTCAAGTGCAAAATGATAATATTGATGAGAAAAATACTTTTAAGTACTAATCAAATATATGTTGAAACATGTTTTTATATTTTCATTGGAAATACAACATGATTTTATTTGTTCTTTAGATGTTTGACCATATACAAATTAAAACATTAAGTTCATTTTTTTTTATCTTTGTTGCACCCTCACAGTGGAGTGCGACGTCCATTCCTGGATCGGGGGATTTATTCCATGTCAAGGTCTTTGTTTTGTGAATAAGGGAGTCACTAACTAATATTATGGTCACTAGAAACCCTAACTAGTCTTTTAGAGATTCGAAGGAAAGAAATTGGTTATATAAAGAAAAGGTATTAGTGCCCCCATTACACCCCACCTAAGGTAAGCTACTTGATGTTTGGTTTACCTTATAATTGATATGGTGTTGGTGTTCTCTTAATTAATTTTTGTAGGATAGGTTTGCTATGATAAATGGATTTGGGTTCAAAGTCTAAAAGCAAGAACCCTTAGCTAATATGGATCATACTTTTATAAATGTCTACAAATTACCAAGGAGAACCAATGTAGATCTCTTAAAATCTATGTTTGATTCAAAATAAATTTATTAAGATGGAAATCTAAGGAGATTTCATGTGCTTTAAAATTTCATTTTCCTTTAATATTTCAAGAGTTTGCGACTCATAAATCACAAGAAGAAGGGACAATAATTTAGAAATTCAAAGTACTTTAAAAGCCTATATTTGCCTTAGTGTTTTATATTCTCACAACTAGTAAATCGTGGAGTCAAAAATTGAAATGTTCTTAATTATAATCATGGCTTCTTTCAAGGATGTGTGATGACATATCATTCCTAGAAAATTATTTTACATATTTACCACTAAGAGTTTCTTTATCTAAATATTAACAGTGAATAATAACAAGTTATTCCTAATAATATTTTGAATATTCATCCCTTTCAGATTTCTTTAATCATGCATTAATAGTGAATAATAGATGAATTCTCCCCAAAATAAATTCTTTGTATTTTTTTAAATATTAGCCAATACCCTTTGGAGTTTTACAAATATGTTGTAAAATCTATAATGTAAGAAAATAATTTTTGTTTTGTTTATGAAATCCATGCAAAAACACATTTTTGAAATTTCAAATATTTATTTTTTATGTATAAAAAAATTTAAAACATGTTAGAGTATTGGTCGTATGCAATACATAAGAAATTATTTTTTATAAATTTTTTTCAAAACACAAGCATCACAGTTAATCGCAATTAAAGACAACAAAAAAACACACACACATCACTTTTACTATGCTCCACTTGCACATTATTTTTACATGATACAAAACACTATAAATTCACAACAAATCTCCTTCTCAGATAGACAAAAGGAATGGAGGAACACCATATGATACGCACTATTGATGCATGGGTTCATATGCCAACACCATAAAAATTCAAGATTAGCAGGGGATCTAGAATAGCTTCCTCCCTTCTTCCTATCCTCACTAGTGGTGACAAAAATGTTACCTGCAAGAAGTAGAAAAATACATAAGACAATTGGTTTTAATTTTTTTATTTTCTCCTTCTCAGATCTACTCCAGTCTTCTTTCTTCGATTTAGCGATAGTGGGAGATGAGGACCTGGTTCGATCATCCACACAAAAAAGGCATCGTGTGACTGAAGATGGTTGGTGGCGAGTCTAGTCGAGAGAGGAGATGGAGAGAAACAGTGGCTGGAGTTTCTTTCACTGGTTCTACTAGGTGAGGATGAAAGGAATGTATGATGGTTGGCTGGCTTGTTTTTTACAGAGGGCAAAGGGGCCACTGCCTGCCTCTAGTTTTAGGAGAGCCAAGAAAGAGAGACCATGGAGGCTAACTGATTAATACTTAAAAGTGCATTTTTATCATGGTTTTATATCATCATTTTGCACTTGAAGTATCAATAACTCCTTAACTAAAGCATGTTTTATAATAATATATCTAATAATATAAGATACCTTTAATTTATGGTAAATGTTCATTTTAAATGCAGGCCTATCACATAAATGAAAATATTGATTGATGACTTTAAGAACTTAAATTGCAAAGGCAAAGAGATGGTCAAACTTAGAAAAGAGATGTCGGTGCAATCCAAACCGGAACACTGTTCGGTAATTGGGTCATATCTGGAGCTACAGATCTCAGATCTAGATCCAATTTATATGGATGGAAAGGTAAGACATAGGCCAACAACTTTTATATGGAGCCCAAGATCTAAAAAGGCCATTATCAAGTCCAAATTGTAGCAACAACAAAGAAGCCCGAATCTGTCTTCTAGCCCGAGCACTGTTCGGTATTTTGGCCATATCTGGAGTTCTAGAAGTCCAAATGAGCTGAATTTTTTACACAAGAAAGCTGAGACAATTTCCTACAACTTTCATGTTTACAACTGGCTCCAATTTGGACGTTATCAATGATGTTTGGGGTAGACAAGAGAAGATAAGGATTGTCACCAAGTCAAAAGTTGGCCACCCACTTATCAATTAGTCATCAAATCAATAGTTTTCAATTTTGGCCTATGAAAGGAGGCATTTGCCATGCATTTAGGCATCTTGGTGTTCAGATCAAGATCATTCTCTTCCTTTCTCTCTTTGTATTTTTTGTAATGTTTATGCTTTGCTTTCATTAATATTAAGTTTATGCCTTTCATTTCCTTTCCTTTACTTAGTTAGCTTTTATGTTCTTATTTTGTTTTTCTATTTTGCTTTCTTTCATTATGTCTAGCTAAGTTAATTATGTCAAGGTGAAAAGGTTACACTAATGGTGTGAGAATAAGTATAATGTAAACTTAATATGGACTTTAATGTTTGGTACTAACATGTTTTATATTTGTTATCTTGCTCACTCTTTAATACTTTGCTTGTTAAATGACTAATCTTGATTTATGTTGTATAACACTTGGTACAACAAATGCTTGGCACTTTCATAGCCCATAATGTATGGTATAACCGACACCTGAGCTATGAAAAGAACTTGATTTGTTGTTAACATAAGTTATAATCATGAATGCTTGACGAGATTTACAAGTATTAGCATTAATTGAATAAGATGACTAATGTAATCATGTTAACAATATATAATCTGATTGGAACCTCCTTTGTGTGTGGTTTCCAATTCAATAACAAGAGTTTATACTATACTTGTTTGATATACCATTAGTGGAACCTCTAACCTTGACATTTGTTATTATTATTGTTTAATCCTTACATTAATTTTTCATCTTCAAGTTCTCATCATCTTCTTCTTCTTCTCTTTCTTTATTACTACTACTACTACTACTACTATTATTATTATTATTATTATTATTATTATTATTATTATTACTACTACTATTGTTGTTGTTGTTATTGTTGTTTATAATTGTTGTCTATAATTTGTACAATTAACCTCCCTGTGGTTCGACCCTGGTCTTGCCGGGTTATTTATTACTTCGACACTCCTGCACTTGGGAGAAGACATCAACCTTTTAGTCGTGTCATTAACATATATGGGAGGTTGGTTTGTGAGGGCTGAGAGAAGAGAGAGATAATGGTGGAATGATTGTTGAGAGGGAAATGCTGAGAAGAGACGAGAACAGTTGAGTGTGTTGAGGAGATGAGGGAAGAGATAGGGATATGTGGAATAAGAATAAAGAATGAGTGGCTACCTTTTATTAGTTGGGAGAGTGGGAAGGGAGGTTGGTGTCCAGAGACTCATGAAGAATAAAAATCAAAAGGGAGAGAGGGCGGTTTGTTTACTTGTTTTTGGTCATAGTCGGGGAGCAGCCATAGTGGGTTTTTTTAGAGAGAATAGGGTTAGGTTTTTTGTTTTCCTTCCATATTTTAATCTCAAAATTGTTCCTTTTTTTATAAAATTTTTCTCCTCCTTTGCATATGTCTTGAGGTTTGCTTATATAGAAATCTCTTCACGCGCTATTCAAGGAAATATTGCAATAATTATTGTAGAGATTGTCTTCTATAACTAACATCAACAAATCATATATCTATGGTATTTTATATTGCAGTAATTACATTCCAGAGTTAGCACCAATCAAATCTTATATCGATGGTATTTTATATTGTAGTAATTATATATAAGTCAGTAATTATCTCCTTGACAAATTAATTCCTTAATATTAGCCTTGATTCTCTTTGTTATTTCCACATGTTCTCTCTCTCTCTCTCTCTCTTTTGAAAATTTATCAAAACATGAGTCAAAAATTAAGTAACACCAATGGGAAAAAGTTTTCTTCCCGTCCTTTTTAGCGCTCCCCTCCCTCCCTCTCCCTCCTAGATACCCAAAAACCTAACACAACACACACCCCTTTCATGCCTACCACCATGATGAAAAATAGAGGCGACAAGCCCTCCGGGCCGCTTTAAGGTGGCTGAATAATGGCCGCCCAAGCCACCTTACCCCTTCGACATGAATAGATAGGGGTAGGGCAACTCTCTCTCTCCCTTTCTCCTACCATGCCACAGATACCCAAAAAGATGATCATTACAACGTCGCACATGTGCGATAATTGTTATGGGTGATTTGATATGATCTAGAATGCGTTTTTGGCTTGAAGATAAGGGGTGTATTAGGCTGTTGGTGAGAATGTGATAAACATGATGGTGTAGAATCCTCGGGTAAAGGGGTTATGTTCGTTGAAGAGACCTGTAACCATTTAAAGGAGATTCAAGTCTAATGGGTTTGTGTTTAGTCATGGGTCAATGATGACCAGTAATGGTTATAAGAGAAAAAGATAGAATGAGTTTTGGGGTTGTGGAGGAGGTGGGGCTATTTTAAGGGGTTGGTGGTATTTTTGCAAATATTTTTTTTCAATTTAGTTTTGTATTTTTGCATTTATTTTTTTTTTATGATTTTCAAGATTTATTTGACACAAAAATCAAATAACAAAATAATGAAATTATGAAAATTAACTAAAAGACATATTTTTTAGGTTTTTTCTAATTGTTCAAAATATACAAAAAATGAGTTATAATAGTTGTTTTCTCTTTACAATACTTATAATACAAAGTTATAAAAAGCTTTGTATACTAAGCTTTTTCTTAAAAAATAATGTTTAAAAGAAAAGGAATTTGACACTCTTAAATTTCAAATAGAGAGATCCAATACTTTGAAGATTATATGATGGTATTATTATTATTATAATGGATAAATTATCTAAGGTTATTATATCATGTTTTTATATCAATAAATATTCATGGTTTTAGGTTTTCTTTGCTATGTTTTAATTATAGCTCTAAAGTTAATTTTATTATTTTACTGTTGTCTCATTTTATACAATATTGATTATGATTCCTTGAATAATAATACAATTGTTTTGACTTCATAAAATTATTTATTGATAATAACGTTTAGCATGTTACAATAAATCGAAGGGGACTAGGTTTAAATGAAGTTACAGCTCATATTTGGCATCTCTCACTTCTACGTTTCATTTTTTATGTTATCCAAGCAATCTTAAAATTAAAATTATGGGTATAATATTTTACACCTATATAAAACAAGATTCAAATTTAAATTTATATCATGTTTATATATCTTCTATCTAACTTCTAAATTTAAATTTAGAATTCAATAATTTTATACTATATTTTTATTAGTATAAACTACTATTTATATGGAATATCAATATTCATTAAAATATCTTAAATTAAAAGAAAATTACATATAAAAAAAGTTTTTTACTTGATTTCTACTTTAGAGGAAAACTATAATATACTTGTGTGTATTTAAACTGCCATGCTGAAGTAGTTTATGCGGATTGAGGTTATTTCTCAAAGAATTTGATCATTTTATAAGAGGATATGCGATTAGTACTTAAAAGTGCATTTTTATCATGGTTTTATATCATCATTTTGCACTTGAAGTATCAATAACTCCTTAACTAAAGCATGTTTTATAATAATATATCTAATAATATAGGATACCTTTAATTTATGGTAAATGTTCATTTTAAATGCAGGCCTATCACATAAATGAAAATATTGATTGATGACTTTAAGAACTTAAATTGCAAAGGCAAAGAGATGGTCAAACTTAGAAAAGAGATGTCGGTGCAATCCAAACCGGAACACTGTTCGGTAATTGGGTCATATCTGGAGCTACAGATCTCAGATTTAGATCCAATTTATATGGATGGAAAGGTAAGACATAGGCCAACAACTTTTATATGGAGCCCAAGATCTAAAAAGGCCATTATCAAGTCCAAATTGTAGCAACAACAAAGAAGCCCGAATCTGTCTTCTAGCCCGAGCACTGTTTGGTATTTTGGCCATATCTGGAGTTCTAGAAGTCCAAATGAGCTGAATTTTTTACACCAGAAAGCTGAGACAATTTCCTACAACTTTCATGTTTACAACTGGCTCCAATTTGGACGTTATCAATGATGTTTGGGGTAGACAAGAGAAGATAAGGATTGTCACCAAGTCAAAAGTTGGCCACCCACTTATCAATTAGTCATCAAATCAATAGTTTCCAATTTTGGCCTATAAAAGGAGGCATTTGCCATGCATTTAGGCATCTTGGTGTTCAGATCAAGATCATTCTCTTCCTTTCTCTCTTTGTATTTTTTGTAATGTTTATGCTTTGCTTTCATTAATATTAAGTTTATGCCTTTCATTTCCTTTCCTTTACTTAGTTAGCTTTTATGTTCTTATTTTGTTTTTCTATTTTGCTTTCTTTCATTATGTCTAGCTAAGTTAATTATGTCAAGGTGAAAAGGTTACACTAATGGTGTAAGAATAAGTATAATGTAAACTTAATATGGACTTTAATGTTTGGTACTAACATGTTTTATATTTGTTATCTTGCTCACTCTTTAATACTTTGCTTGTTAAATGACTAATCTTGATTTATGTTGTATAACACTTGGTACAACAAATGCTTGGCACTTTCATAGCCCATAATGTATGGTATAACCGACACCTGAGCTATGAAAGGAACTTGATTTGTTGTTAACATAAGTTATAATCATGAATGCTTGACGAGATTTACAAGTATTAGCATTAATTGAATAAGATGACTAATGTAATCATGTTAACAATATATAATCTGATTGGAACCTCCTTTGTGTGTGGTTTCCAATTCAATAACAAGAGTTTATACTATACTTGTTTGATATACCATTAGTGGAACCTCTAACTTTGACATTTGTTATTATTATTGTTTAATCCTTACATTAATTTTCCATCTTCAAGTTCTCATCATCTTCTTCTTCTTCTCTTTCTTTATTACTACTACTACTACTACTACTATTATTATTATTATTATTATTATTATTATTATTATTATTATTACTACTATTGTTGTTGTTGTTATTGTTGTTTATAATTGTTGTCTATAATTTGTACAATTAACCTCCCTGTGGTTCGACCCCGGTCTTGCCGATTTATTTATTACTTCGACACTCCTGCACTTGGGAGAAGACATCAATCTTTTCGTAGTGTCAATATGACGCATGAGTAAAAACTTATCAAATAAAGGACATAAGGGCATACCTCAAAAAATATCTTCCTACTGTAGAGTTACTGCAAATTTTACTACCAAATATATACTTTGGATTACTCTACTAGGAACTTTCATTAAAAATTTCGTATAAATTAATTTTTTATTAATACCATCATCTTTTTATCATGATATACATGGAAGCCATGGTTGAGTTTATATAAAAATCTAAAATCAAGAATTTTTTAAAATCAAGAACAAAATTAAAATAAAATTTTGTTTGGAGTAGAAATTGAAGTCATTATAAAAAATTTTAGATTTATTAATAAAATGTTTTGCCGGCAATTATACTCTTAGTTCGTATGTACAAATTTTATTGATGGACTTATAAATAGAAATACTTTAAAACTCTTGTTGATGATTTGTGATTTTTTAGTGAATATGTCGGTATAAAATTACCAATAGATTTATTAATGATAAAAGCATAAAAAAATAATTATTTGTTTCATTCCATCTATATTTCCATTGATGAATATGACATATCATCAATAAAAAAACCATATGTAATTCACTAGATGATTTTTTTTGCCATCAGTATTTTTCTTGGTAAATTTGGCATATAATCGATAAAAAGACTATATATCATTTCGTCGGTAATTAAGTAGTGAAAGTAATATTTGTAGTAATTCTTTTCAAATTCTCTAGAATATATTGATAGACTAAATTTGTCGATAATACTGTTAGTAATAAGTTAAAAATGTATATAACTTAAAAAAAAACATCTCTTAAATAGAAGAGTAAAATAATAAAAATAAATGAAATTAACATAAAAATAAAATATTTATAATAAATTTAAAAATT
The DNA here is from genome assembly GCA_026413675.1 of Populus pruinosa. Lineage (NCBI taxonomy): Eukaryota > Viridiplantae > Streptophyta > Magnoliopsida > Malpighiales > Salicaceae > Populus > Populus pruinosa. The sequence goes on along the minus strand of CM048592.1, from coordinate 26,990,716 downwards.
CAGATTTTCAAATAATATTAATTTAGAATAAAGTTACTGAAAGAAAAAGATAAGAATGAGGTGGGTTTTTGCTGGGATTGCAAGACTAATAAAACAAAAACACATATATTATATATTTATAATTTTATTTTTACTATGGATAGATAGAGTTCAGTCATTCCAGTCATGAAGCGTACATAATCAAAGAAAGCGAATGAAGAAAATTGAAGGATTCAAACATTAGTATCCCTACCATCTATATAAATATTTACTTCCCATAAACTCTTACAAATTAAACTGAAAGATTATTCGTATTGTCGATCCCGTGTATAGATACATCTCTAACAAGAATTCACACTAACATAAAGCCTGTGACAATAATGACACTAACACAACCTTGAATTTATATGCATGCCTTAATATATTATATGTGGATTCGATCGTGTAATATTTAACAGATTTACTATAAAACCCCATACGTGCCATAAAAAACTCATGCTTTTAATTTGGCTATGACTGAAAAACACGTTCAATTGGGATGTGGCTGCTGGATTGGTTTGAAAGTAGAATTCAGCAGAATTTTATTACGATGGAAGGTCTTTGTTTGAAAGTTACGTGATCGAATCTAGAGATGGGACATTGAATTCAAGCTACGATGGCGATTCGTCTACCCTAGAGGTTGCTGTCGAAAGTGGTCCTACGGATAACGTAAGAGCTTGAAAGTACAAAGAAATTATGACCTTCAATGACGCTTCATGACAAGATGCAGTCTCAACTAGTTGAATGCTCGAAATCGATGACCAATGGCAAATGCTACAACGGTTTCTTAACGAACAATATCTCAGCGCATTTTGCTTTGTAAATTAGAGTGTCATTAGTTTTAAGATGACATGCTTAATTAATTAAGTATATAACTTAATAAATGAAAGAGATAGGCATAAGATGTTGGAGACAACGTGTATATTAAAAGTCAAAGGAAACTTATCCAAGCAACGCTAACCTTGAAAGTATTTATATGAGGCACTTTTGTCATTGTCAAAATACACTTCATTTTTTATATAATAATAAGAGTAGTTACCTCATAGCTCATGGTTGAATTATTGTTCTCACCATGAAATAGATCCTAAGAATTTTTTATTATTTCCATCAATATAATTTTCAATTCCAAAAAATAATTATTGCAATGCCATATATATATATATATATATATATATATATATATGGTGTTACAAGGAGGTATAGATGTAAAATGGTCAAGAATATGCTAAGATCTAATTGTGAAATGTTTTTCTTTGAGAAACTTTTTTAATATATATATATATATCTTGACCATTTTACGTCTATACCTCGTATCATCATGATAGTGTTATATATATATATATATAGTGGAACTAATCTATTGTCTTCGTGAAAAAGTTGAAAAGGAAAGATAATAGGAAGCCACCCCCAAGTGGATGGGTGAAAACAAACAGTCTGTTGTTATGGAACGTCCCTACAGAGGCAGCTTCATTTTACCCGCCTTTTTTTCCTCAAATACCTTCAAATGCTGACAAATCTCAATTACGAGAGGCTTGACTTGACTAATACAGCAGAATTTAATTACGATGTCCTACAGTGTCAAGGGAGATATCCAAAGGCATCGCTTTGGAATCACGCTTCATGGCAAGATTCAGTCTCAACTAGTTGAATGCTCGAAATCGATGACCAATGGAAAGGCTACAATGGTTTTTTAACAAAAATTCTTGTTCTTTCTATCCACACCATTTCTAATCCAGAAAAATAATTATAGTGACTAGATATAGATGACATACCATACTAACACTATTATGTACTCTTATATCTCTTGTACAAGAGGTTATTTGATAATTCTTACAGTCTTATATCTTTTGTTTTTGTTTTTCATAGATTTCAGATTTTCTATATATTTTCATGAATAAAATATTTTGCAGGGTGGTTATTGTTTTGTTTGTTAGGGCTGCCGATGTTCTTTCGCAGCTAGTGGTGGTTTTTCCCAAATGTGGGTGTAGTACTTGTTTGATGATGTCTATCTCTCAACTGTGATATTTTATCTGCTAGCTTACTAGATGGTTATATTGATGGAAGGTATGCTTTGATTGGTTGAGGTGGCCGGTGATACCTTTCACTTTATTGATGGAAGGTATGCTTTGATGGGCACTTTGTTGTTAATTTGGGTTTTTTTTTCTAATATTGTCAGCTAAATTTTTCAATTGTTTGTAATTCTTTTGGCTTTATTGATGGACGTATAGTCTCAAGATGTAATTACGAAATGTTTTTTTTTAGAAATTTTTTTAATATAATTTTTATATGGGGGAACTGATCTATTGTCTTCGTGGAAAAGTTGAATAGGAAAGATTTTAGGAAGCCACCCCGAAGTGGATGGATGAAAGAAAAGTCTATTGTTATGGGACCCTACAGAGGCAGCTTGATTTTACCCATCGTTTTTTTCCTATAACCCATAAACTTATTTTGATCATTTGAAACTTCTTACAAATTATGAAGTAATGCGTTCTCACCAGGACAATAAAAAAATGGACAAAAAGAGAAACATTTATGAGATAACTTTGTCAAAGTCAAAGAAATTAATCCTTAATTTAAACTAAAAAAAAACAGAAGAAGAAAAAGTCAAGAAAATGCTGCTTGTACATGCTGGGAGCTAGTGCCTATAAAATGGTCGTTCCATCCATGCCATCTTGCATCAAATCTCTACATCTTCATACATTCTACAGCTCTGTAACTCACCATCTCTCCTATCGAGGAAAAGGAAAAGCACAGAATCTCTGCCTCATTTACCAACTTGCGTTACATTCTTTTGTACCCAAACAAACCTCTGTTCCACACACTAAGCCGCAGCCTTTATAATATCTAATCCTATTTATCTAAGTGGCAGCTTCAATACTTGGACTGCAATGGGAAGCATCGATGACTTCAGCCGTTGTTCTTTCCCAGATGATTTTGTTTTCGGAACATCCTCATCAGCTTACCAGGTACATACTCTAAATTTTGATGCTTCTAGTGCAGTAATTAGGAGGGGAAAGCAGAACATTATTTAAAATAATACTAGTTATGTTAATTAATTTTTCTTTATTATTTTATTATGATATGCAGTATGAAGGTGAAACAAACAAACATGGTAGAGGACCAGCTATATGGGACACTTTCACTGAGGAACATACAGGTACCAATCTATCTCCTTGAAATTTTTACTTCCCTCGCTAAAAGTTGAATAGAATTATGTTAATGTCCTAAGAAAACCACCATTATTAACTTTTCAACGTTTGCAGAGAGAATAAATGATCATAGCAACGGAAATGTAGCTGTTGATTTCTACCATCGCTACAAGGTATGGGAGTTCTTCATCATATTTTGGTTGTGGTTATCTATATGATGTAAATAACTATATTCTAATTAATTTAGTGTAATTGTTCTTTAAAAAAATCGATAAATGTTACAGGAAGATGTGCAAAGAATGAAAGAAATGGGAATGGATGCTTTCAGATTCTCCATTTCTTGGTCTAGAGTATTACCACGTAAGTTTTTTTTTTTTTTTTTTGAAATTTGTTCTTGACATAGTAATAGTAATGACACTAGCAGGATTTGACTTTGACATCCGTTTTCACTGAGTGAATATCCATTTGATATATAATAGCTTTCCGTTAGATGACTTTTTTTGGAAAATGCAGATGGCAGGTTAAGTGCAGGAGTGAACGAAGAAGGCATCAAGTTTTATAACGATCTCATTGATGACCTCCTCAAGAATGGTTATAACCTTTCCCTTTCCTTCAATTAATCATAATATTTTGCCAAAAATTGATATGAAAAATCTTATACAACGAAAGGTTTTTCTTATGCGCTCCATCTGATATTTATATGATGTTTTGTAATATATAGGTTTGCAGCCTTACGTTACTCTCTTTCACTGGGATACTCCACAAGCTTTAGAAGATAAATATGGTGGTTTCTTAAGTCCTAACATTGTGTAAGTAGCAACCTTTGGTTAATTATGCTTCAAATGTCCAAACTTGTTGTAGCTTCGAAATATTATAATCTAATCTGTCATTTTGGCGACTTTGTGGACCTATGCTTCTCTAAAATTCAAAACATTCCTGTAAATTTTCTCACTTAAAACATTTATTTCCAGAAATGATTTCCAAGACTTTGTCGACCTTTGTTTCCAAAATTTTGGAGACCGAGTGAAGAAGTGGATTACTTTGAACGAGCCATGGATGTTCAGTGTTCAAGGTTATGACATGGGCACGATGGCACCGGGTAGGATTTCTGTCGTTGTAAATGATCCCCACCGATCCTTAAACACTGGTGCCACTGAAGTGTATACGGTTAGCCATCATTTGTTGCTTGCTCATGCTGCGGCAGTGAAACTATACAAGGAAAAGTATCAGTCATGTCAAGGTGGACAGATTGGGATAACACTTGTTTCTCATTGGTTTGAACCTTACTCAAACAGTGAAGATGATCAAAATGCAACCAGAAGAAGCCTCGACTTCATGCTTGGTTGGTTAGTATTTTTTTTAATATATATCAAATTCAAAAGTACTCTCTGAATTTTTCATTCAGCTAGAGAAGACCTGATATGTATGTATACACAGAAGGTAATCAGTGTTTTTCTTCATGGTGGCAGGTTCATGGATCCTTTAACTAATGGTGACTATCCACGTAACATGCATGATTTTGTTGGTGGAAGATTGCCCAAGTTCACTGCCGAGGAATCTAAGATGTTGAAGGGATCGTATGATTTTATTGGAATTAATTACTACACAACATATTATGCTCAAAATATCGATGCAAATTATCAGAGTGTTGGATTCATGTCAGATGCTCGTGCTAATTGGACAGGTAACCAATGATCGATATCTTTTCTTTATTATTCATCTCTTTTTTTTTTTCAATTAGATGATGTTTTATCAATTATTAATTTACTTTGTTATTTTTTAATTTTGTAGGAGAGAGAAATGGAATCCCAATAGGTCCACAGGCTGGTGTAAAATGGCTTTATATTTACCCCGAAGGCATCAGCAAGCTTTTGAATTACACCAAAGATCTATACGGGAACCCAACAATTTACATTACTGAGAATGGTATGGTTGAAATGAACGATCATAGATTATGCTACAATTAGGTTCCATAGTGCTTCTCTAACACTAAGTATATAAGTTCTTAATATTTTATTTTATTGATTTTTTTTTCAGGGGTTGATGACGTAAATAACAATGCTTCATCGTTAAAGGAAGCTCTTAATGATCCCATAAGAGAAAAATCTTACAAAGACCACCTTAAGAATGTTTTGAGATCCATCAAGTGAGTTAATTCTTTTTATTTATTAACAAATGATCATTGATAATAAGCTTTTTAAACTATAGCAACAATTATATTATTAAGTTACCAAATCCACTAACTGGGATTCAATATTCATTTATTGCAGTGAGCATGGTGTTGATGTTAAGGGATTTTTTGCTTGGTCTTTAATGGATAATTTCGAATGGGGAAGTGGTTATGCTGTGAGGTTCGGCCTCTACTATGTTGATTACAAAAATAATTTGAAACGATATCCTAAAAAATCAGTCAAGTGGTTCAAGCAATTTCTTAGAAGAGACTCTCACAGTCCTATTTCACATACGTATCCTCTGATTACTTCTAATGAAAAGTCAAAAATTGAAGATAGTTTGGTTCGGGATGCCAAGAGGCCAAGAAATGCCTGAATGCCTTTGGCAGGATTTGAAGTCCAAGTTGTTAGCATCTGCAAATTGGGATTTCTCGGCTGAAAGACAGAGCTCTCAGCATTAATTCAACAGAATTTGGTCACCACTTCATTCATTCAAGGCTATGGTTAAGAATAAAAATTCATGATTCTAGTTTTCCCTTGTTTTATGTTTAATTAGGTTTCATAATTTAATTTGATTATTTTACTATTGTATCATTTTTTCATTTGGATTATGATTCATTTAATAATAATATAATTGTTCTACACCATCATTTATTATGGCTTGTTTAATAGATTATAGTATAAATAAATACAAATGTATTGGATAAACCAAAAATAGAAAAAGTAGAGAACTAAAATAACTTGATATACATGACAAAATGATAATAGTAGAGTGTTGAGGAGGTGACTGACTATGAATTAAAAAGAGAGATTATGTATAAAAATACAAAATTATTAGTTTGTGTGGGAGAAACATTTGAATCCAATAAGTTAGACTTACTTTGCAAAGCCTAAGACACTATTCCACAACAGGATTTTATGTTAATGATTTACATGAAAAAGTCTCTAGAGAGCATGGTGTGATTGCAAAAGGCTTGATATCTACACATAATGTCTCGAGTTTGAATAAAAACATGCATCTCTTATAAGAGTTTAGGACAGTCGGGGTGTTATTCCCTCACCTGAGTCTATAAAGTGTGCTTTTCTAGGGGTGGTGTTTCCTTGAATAAAAAAAGGTTTTACATGAAAAATAATATCTAATAAATATCTCATTTTCAATGTAATGAGATATCATTATCTATAGGGTGATCCACCATGAGCATTAAAATGCTAAAAAGATAGGCAGCACAAAGAAAAAAGCAAATTCATAAAATCAATGTTCCAAAGATAATTTGAGCTAAGAAAAACTGCATAACTTGCGATAACAAAGTCAGGCCACAAAGTCACAACTTCTAGTCACACTTTGTGAACCATCAGCCTTATGATTATCAAGGAAACTAACCATTTCAAACAAGTGCCAACTCAAGCCTAGCTCTAACCATGATCATTACCAGATTTTGTGCCTCCCGTGATAATAGAATCAGTTTCTTATCTTTGTAAATATTGCTATTAATTGTGATTGTAAATTTACTTTCTGTTACATAATATTTAATTAAGCTTGACCAAAACTGAAACCATCAATTAATCTCGAATCACACCTTTTATTTAGCATTCTACTAAGTCCTTCAGTGCATGTATTGAAAAAACATATTGATAGAGAATATCCTTGATGCGAGCCCTTTTATATAGAGAATTTATATGTAGGATAAACACTTGAGAGCAAAGGATCACCAAGAAATTGAACAAGAGGAAAAGAAAAGAGGGAGTTGAGAATCTTTAATTGGTTGAAGATCAAAATCTTAATTTGTACCGGGTAAGGTGTTATAAATATGATCTTAAAAAAATTCATTTTTAAGTTGATAAAGAATTGATGCCTTGATATTGAATCAGAGGTTAGGGTTCTTGACATGACAAAAAGATTGATGTTTTCTTCCAAGTGCAGGAGTGTCAAAGTAATAAATAACCCGGCAAGACCGGGGTCGAACCATAAGGAGGTTAATTGTACAAATTATAAATAACAAAAATACTACAACAATAACAATAATAAGAACAACAACAACACAATAATAATAATAATAATAATAATAATAATAACAACAACAACAACAACAACAACAACAACAACAACAACAGTAGTAATAATGATAATAATAAATAAAAAGAAGGAAAAGAAGAAGAAGAAGATGAAAACTTTGAGAAGGAATATTAATGTAACAATTAAACAATGATAATAACAAATGTCAAGGTTAGAGATTCCACTAATGGTATGTCAAACAAGTATAATATAAACTCTTATTATTCAAGTGGAAACCACACATAAAGGAGGTTCCAATCAGATTATAGATTGTTAACATGATTACATTGGTCATCTTATTTGATTAATGCTAATACTTGTAAATCTCGTCAAGCATTCATGATTATAACTTATGTTAACAACAAATCAAGTTCCTTTCATAGCTCAGGTGTCGGTTATACCATACAGTATGAACTATGAAAGTGCCAAGCATTTTTTGTACCAAGTGTTATACAACATAAATCAAGATTAGTTATTTAACAAGCAAAGTATTAAAGAGTGAACAAGATAACAAATATAAAACATGTTAGTATCAAACATTAAAGTCCATATTAAGTTTACATTATACTTATTCTTACACCATTAGTGTAACCTTTTCACCTTGACATAATAAACTTAGCTAGACATAATGAAAGAAAGAAAAATAAATAAACAAAGCATAAACTTGATATTAATGAAAGTAAAGCATAAACATTACAAAAAATACAAAGAGAGAAAGGAAGAGCATGATCTTGATCTGGAAACCAAGATGCCTAAATGCATGGCAAATGCCTCATTTTATAGGCCAAAATTGGGAACTATTGATTTGATGATTAATTGATAAGTGGGTGACCAACTCTTGACTTGGTGACAATCCTTATCTTCTCTTGTCTGCCAAAAACATCTTTGATAACGTCAAAATTGGAGCCACTCTAAAACATGAAAGTTGTAGCCAATTGTCTTATGTTTCGTGTGTAAAACATTCAGCTCATTTGGACTTCTAGAACTTTAGATATGACCAAAATACTGAATAGTGCTCGGGCTGGAGGACAACTTCGGGCTTCTTTGTTGCTGCAATAATTGGGACTTGAAAATGACCTTTTTAGATATTAGGCTCCATATAAAAGTTCTAGGCCTATGTCTTACCTTTCCATCCATATAAAGTAGACCTAAATCTGATATCTATAGCTCGAGATAGACCCAATTACCCAACAGTGTTCTGGTTTGGATTACACTGACATCTCTTTTCTAATTTTGGTCATCTCTTTGCCCTTGCAATTTAAGTTCTTAAAGTCATCAATCAATCCTTTCATTTATATGATAGACCTGCATTTAAAACGAACATTTACCATAAATTAAAGGTATCTTATATTATTAGATATATTATTATAAAACATGCTTTAGTTAAGGAGTTATTGATACTTCAAGTGCAAAATAATGATATAAAACCATGATAAAAATACACTTTTAAGTACTAATCACACCCTCTAACCAGCTTATTACTAGTTCCTAGTAATCAAAGCGTTAAAATAGAAAAACAATTTGCAAATTTCACAAAGCAAGGTATTCATCATTTAAGTTCCATTAATCTATCCAGATAAACAAACTCTCATTAAATTTATATATCTGCTTAATACATCTTAACAAGATATTAATAAACCTTTTTTTAATGCTCAATGTATCAACACATAATTTTTGTTCTAATGTTTAAGGTTAACTTTCTTGGGTTGGGATTATTATTTTTGTCTTCTTTTTTTAAACAAATATATATACATATAATTTAAAAACATCATGCATCTTTAACCCTTGTAACAAGCTTTCAGCTAATGACTCCTAGACTAGTTGGTCTTAGGGTATTAGGTGTTAAGACACCCCTACGAGCTTATTAACTCGGGTCGCAGATACTGATATGTAGATTATGCAATGTTTGATTTCTTTAAGCTTTTCTCCTCAACCCATGTAACAAGCGTTAGGCCACTAGCTCCCAAGTCAGTTGACTTTAGGGTATTAGGTGTTAAAACACCCCTTCGGGCTTAATTGCTTAGGTTAGAGAGGCTACGAAACCAAATTTATCTACATTTTTATTATTATCATTAGAACAAAAATTATGTGTTGATACATTGAGCACAAAAGAAAGGTTTATTAATATCTTGTTAAGAGGTATTGAGCAAATATATAAATTTAATGAGAGTTTGTTTATCTGGATAGATTAATGGAAGTTAAATGATGAATACCTTGTTTTGTGAAATTTGCAAATTGTTTTAACGCTTTGATTACTAGGGACTAGTAATAAACTGGTTGGGGGGTGTGATTAGTACTTAAAAGTATATTTTTATCATGGTTTTATATCATCATTTTGCACTTGAAGTATCAATAACTCCTTAACTAAAGCATGTTTTATAATAATATATCTAATAATATAAGATACCTTTAATTTGTGGTAAATGTTCATTTTAAATGTAGGCCTATCACCTTAATGAAATGATTGATTGATGACTTTAAGAACTTAAATTGCAAGGGCAAAGAGATGGTCAAACTTAGAAAAGAGATGTCGGTGCAATCCAAACCGGAACATTATTCGGTAATTAGGTCATATCTGGAGCTACAGATCTCAGATTTAGGTCCAATTTATATGGATGGGAAGGTAAGACATAGGCCTACAACTTTCATATGGAGCCTAAAATCTAAAAAAGTCATTTTCAAGTTCAAATTGTAGCAACAACAAAGAAGCCCGAATCTGTTTTCCAGCCCAAGCACTGTTCGGTATTGTGGCCATATCTAGAGTTCTAGAAGTCCAAATGAGCTGCATTTTTTATACAAGAAAGTTGAGACAATGGCCTATAACTTTCATGTTTTTGACTGGCTCCAATTTGGACGCTATCAATGACGTTTTGGGTAGACAAGAGAAGATAAGGATTGTCACCAAGTCAAGAGTTGGCCACCCACTTATCAATTAGTCATCAAATCAATAGTTCCCAATTTTGGCCTATAAAAGGAGGCATTTGCCATGCATTTAGGCATCTTGGTGTTTAGAGCAAGATCATGCTCTTCCTTTCTCTCTTTGTATTTTTTGTAATGTTTATGCTTTACTTTCATTAATATCAAGTTTATGCCTTTCATTTCCTTTCCTTTGCTTAGTTAACTTTTATGTTCTTATTTTGTTTATTTATTCTTTTTTTCATTATGTCTAGCTAAGTTAATTATGTCAAGGTGAAAAGGTTACACTAATGGTGTAAGAATAAGTATAGTGTAAACTTAATATGGACTTTAATGTTTGATACTAACATGTTTTATATTTGTTATCTTGTTCACTCTTTAATACTTTGCTTGTTAAATGATTAATCTTGATTTATGTTGTATAACACTTAGTACAACAAATGCTTGGCACTTTTATAGCCCATAATGTATGGTATAGCCGACACCTGAGTTATGAAAGGAACTTGATTTGTTGTTAACATAAGTTATAATCATGAATGCTTGACGAGATTTACAAGTATTAGCATTAATCGAATAAGAGGACTAATGTAATCATGTTAATAATCTATAATCTGATTGGAACCTCCTTTGTGTGTGGTCTCCAATTAAATAATAAAAGTTTATACAATTCTTATTTGACATACCATTAGTGGAACCTCTAACCTTGACATTTGTTATTATCATTGTTTAATCCTTACATTAATATTCCATCTCCAAGTTCTCATCATCTTCTTCTTCTTCTCTTTCTTTATTATTATTATTATTATTATTATTATTATTATTATTATTATTATTATTATTATTACAACTACTACTACTACTATTACTACTATTACTATTGTTATTATTATTATTATTATTATTATTATTATTATTATTATTATTGTTATTATTATAGTTGTTATTGTTATTGTTATTATTGTTGTTATTGTTGTTTATAATTGTTGTTTATAATTTATATAATTAACCTCCTTGTGGTTCGACCCCGGTTTTGCCGGGTTATTTATTACTTCGACACTCCTGCACTTGGGAGAAGACATCAATCTTTTCATCATGTCAACTTACTTGTTCGGCTAGAAAGGCTTTCTTTTCTACATTCAGTTTTCTCTTCACAGTGCATAGATCTTTCAAAAATTTAGCATAGGAAGGAACTTGTTTAATAGCATCCAACAAAGGTATATTGATCCTTACTTGTTTGAAAATTTCAAACATTTCATAGTTTTGATTGACTTTCCTTTGTTTGGTCATGGCTTGAGGAAATGGAAGTGTTGGCGAAGAATCAGTCTTTTCTTTGCAATTTTCAGATTCAACCCCTTCCTTACCCTTTGAGATTGACTCATCATCTTTCTCATAAGGTTCAAGAGAGGGTTTTTCAATAACCTTACCACTGCGCAGAGTAGTGACTGATTTGACTTGATCCATATGTTGGCTTCTGGAACTACTTGCATTGGCATTGTATTGCCCCTTGGGATTTTTTTGTGGTTGAGATGAAAACTTACCTTTCTCTTGAAAACTGAGAGCAGATGTTAATTTTGCAAGAGTATCTTTAAAATCTGTCATGTTTTGAGCAAGTTGAGTATTGATTGTCTCTTACTTTTCAATGAATGCATGTAATGTTTCCTCAACATTTCTTCTAAGAGGTGGAGCATAAGGAAGTACATATCCATAAGAATTTTAGAAATTGTGGTGTGCTTGAAAATGACCTTTTTAGATCTTGGGCTCCATATGAAAGTTGTAGGCCTATGTCTTACCTTTCCATCCATATAAAGTAGACCTAAATCTGAGATCTATAGCTCCAGATATGACCCAATTATATTATTAGATATATTATTATAAAACATGCTTTAGTTAAGGAGTTATTGATACTTCAAGTGCAAAATAATGATATAAAACCATGATAAAAATGCACTTTTAAGTACTAATCAGTTCTTAGACATAAATTGGGGAAAAAGTACTTATTGTTAAGATTAAGTTAATTCATATGTGTGGTATGTAGTTTATGAAAGTACTGTATGAAAAGGATGGGAAGATGAATTTTGACAGATTTGTCTCCTGACTTTCAATGAGATTTTGGGTAGGAGGATAAGGGAATTAGAATCGGGTTCCTTATAGAAATTTTAGATTTGAATGTTAGCTAACTAATTTGGAGATGTAGAACTCCAATTATGGGTTACCAACTAAGACTTAGTCGTGACTGATTATGTAGGGCAATAAGACTAATTAGTTAATGAACAATTTTGACTATCTTAGAGGCAAAACTAGGTTCTCCTCTCTTCAAAGAACTTGTAGCTTCGTGTCTTTGCTTTCTAAGAAGATCAATCTCAGTTAAAATGAAGAACCTTAGATATAGTTAAAAAATATGGTGAGTGTTTAGACAGTAATAGTTCAAAACTAGACAGTAATAGTTGGACAGTAACAGTTGAAAATTGAATAGTAACAGTTAAAAATTAGACAATAAAAATTAGACAGTAATAGTTTAAAATGAGACAGTAATAGTTGGACAGCAATAGTTGAAAATTAGACAGTAACAGTTCAAAGTTAGACATTAATGGTTGGACACTAATAGTTCAAAATTAGATAGTAACAATTCAAAGTTAGACAATAATAGCAGACTTTCACTTGAATACTATATATAAAAATATAAAATAATTGAGTCATATGAACACTTGCATATTGAGATACTAACTCTAAAAATATACATGATATATATATGTTATTATGAGGAAATGAACATATATAGAAAGTAACATATGAGTAATTAATGAATATGGATTCTCTACAATAATGGCTTGAAGGAATCATAACCAAAAACTTCCTTATGATTCAGGAGGAGCAACCATGATTAGATCTTCTGTTAGTGGAGGTTGCGAGACAAGCAAAACAGGTGCATGATTTTCCTCCTATTTGCACTTTTATAATTTTAAATTTTTCTGGTGAATGTAATTACAATAAACATCGTGTTTAATGTTAATAAAGTCTAGTGATTTACAATATTAGCTTTAGCTAATGACATCCGTGATAGGAATGTCGGGATATGAATTACACGATTAGCTTCGGCTAATGGCATCCGTGATAGGATTGATAGGAAATGAATTTCAAGATTAAACTTTGGAAGGTTACCCAATTCATGCAAGTACATAAGAGTATTCAAATTAAGAATATATAAATGAGTGTTAAGTGAGTTAAAAGATATACAAGCAAAATATAAGCCCTTTATTAAAATTCTTATGAATCAGATAGAAAATTTATGCTTCATTCATATTCATTACATGAGCATATATATATATATATATATATATATATATATATATATATATATATATATTCTTTATCAACATAATTGTTGTTACTCATTTTTTTAAGCCATACATGCTAATAGAGATAGTGTATATCCCCTTTAAATTGAAGGTAGAAGTTTAGTTCAAGGTTGTTAGGAGATTGACAAAAACAAAGGAAAAATAAATGTTTTTCGGGCCATGTTTAAGCTGGCATCTGCTCTCCTTATCCTTCCTTTTGCTGCTGAAATTGTTAGGATTCTTAGGCTAATTAGGAGCCTTTAAAATGATAAATTCATTCCTTTTTATATGGTCTTTAAGGTTGAATAAATCCCTTAGAAGTGGCATTAAGAAAACCTGGTTCTGTTGTTACCATAATTTTTTTGTTCCAACTTAGGCTCTAATTTTGACTTAGTTTTGTGCAATATTTGACCATCCCAGCAATATTCTGTCACTTATGACATGTTGAAGAATTGAAGTACACCCTTAATGGGTCTTAGGGCTCACTATTCTTATGGCAGACTCTCAATCGAATTGGGATGCTTGGCATTGTCACTTTTGCTGAATTAGATCAAGAGATTTCTTTTTACCAACCAGATTGCTACTAGTTTTTGTTATTTAAAACAATATTATCTCACTTTGAATCCTTCATCAAAGTTGTAGTCCTGGACGCATAGATGAATTTGGGCTTCCAAATTGCTTGATTTCGATACCAGGAGCTTAGGATATTCCTGTTTGAATATCTAACGAGAATTTTACCGTGAGCAGGATTCTGACCAGGGTTGCACTAAAAACTCTGTTTCCATCATGATTTTTCTGGTAGTTGTTCTTAGGTTATACTCTCAGTCATATCAGGATGTTCAACATTCATCAGTTTTTGAATCAGATTAGGAGATCATTTTTTTTACCAATCAAATTGTGGCCCAATTCTGTTATGTAAAACAATTTTATCTCACCTTGAATCCTTCATGAAAGCTGTAGTTCTACATATGTAGATGAATTTGAGTTTGTGAGTTGCTTGATTTTGATATCAGAAGCTCAAGATATTCACGTTTGAATATCTAATGAGAAAGCAAAAATTCTACCGCAAGAAGGATTTTGCCCCCGAGTTTGCAAGACTGAATTGAAAAGAAAGATTGAAATAAAGGAGTGGATTTAAGATGAAATTAGAAGAAATTGGTCATCCTACTCTTGTTTGAATAACATGTTTTTTCCTTGACCATCTCTCATAAGGGTATAAAGAAATAGGGGGTTGAATAGAAAATAAAAATCTGCCACCATGAATTACATGGCTGCTGCTGCCTTATTTTTTTTCAGCAACAAACTACGTCGTCATTCATTTACACATTAATTCATATTATTTTTCCTCTCTTCAGCTAAGGAAATAATACAATATCATTTTAAAACAACCCCATTTTGAATTAAGTAGGATGCAATTGTACCCCGTCTATATTTTCCTACCCTCCTTTGTAGCTGTTTTCGTTGGCCTTTTATTCTCTCTTCCTTGCACCTAATTTTTAAATTCAACCCCTTCCTTACCCTTAGAGATTGACTCATGATCTTTCTCACAATGTTCAAGAGTGGGTTTTTCAATAACCTTACCACTACGAAGAGTAGTGACTAATTTGACTTGATCTATGTGCTGGCTTTCAGAACTACTTGTATTTGCATTATATTGCCCCTTGAGATTTTGTTGTGGTTGAATGGAAACTTACCTTTCTCTTGAAAACTGAGAGCAGATGTCAATTTTGCAAGAGTGTCTTTAAAATCTGTCATCTTTTGAGCAAGTTAAGTATTGATTTTCTCTTGCTTTTGAATGAATACATGCAATGTTTCTCCAAGATTAGGAGGTGGAGCATAAGGAGGTGCATATCCATGTGAATTTTGAAAATTATGGTGTGCTTGAAACTGTGGTTGTGAAGTTTGTGCATTGTTATTATCACTCTTCCAACTGAAATTTGGATGATTTCTCCAACCAGGGTTGTATGTTTGGGAGTATAGGTTGTGCTTGGCCCTTTGAAAACTATTTAAAGTATGGGCTTGTTCATGGAGACATTCCTTAAAAGAAGGTAAGGTTGGACAAGTATTGGTTGAGTGTTCATTTGTTTCACATATTTGACACACAATGTTTTCAACAGATTTTAATTGACAACTCGTTTTCAATTCTAGTGCCTCGACTTTTCTAGCTAAAGATGCAAACTTGGCTTGAAGGTCATGATCTTTCCTAAGTTTGTACATACCTTCACTAGATGTATGAGGTTGAGTTTTGCTCAATGCCTCATAAGCATCCGCAGTGTCCTAATTTTGAGCATTTTTAGCTAACAAGTCTAAGTACTTCATTGCTTCATCAGGGTCTTTATCTTCAAAAGATCTATTGCACATCAATTCAACCATTTGCCTATCTCTAGGTGTTAACCCTTCATAAAAATATGAAACCAATCTCCATGTTTCAAAACCATAATGAGGGCAAGTATTAAGCAAGTCTCGATACCTATCCCAACATTAGTAAAATGTTTCTCCTGGTTTTTAAGTGAAAGTGGTGATTTATCTTTTGAAAGAGTTTGTTTTGTGAGATGAGAAAAAACTTCTTTAAAAGTTGTTGTTGCATTTCATCCCAAACACGAATGGATCCTCGTCTCAAATTTTGTAGCCATGTTTTAGCTTTATCTTTTAATGAAAAAGGAAAAAGCTTTAATCTAATAGTGTTCATGCTACAATTTGAATCATTATATGTGTTGCAGACCTCCTCAAATTCTCTTAAATGTAAATATGGATTTTCCAATTCTAAGCCATGAAAAGAAGGTAAAAGTTGAATAATGCCTGGTTAAAATTCAAATAAGATGCATCAGAAGGAAAAACTATGCATGATGGTGCACTTGTTCTTGTGGAATTCATGTGGTCTCTAAGTATTCTAACACAATTATTCTCATTATTCTTATTATGAAGTGATTGATTATCTTCTTCGACCATATTTTCTAAAAATGATGAGGATACGTTATAAAGTCTACCACTTGATGTTCGTGACCCCACCCTTATGCACATGTAGGAATAGAATAAAAGAAAGAAGAAAATAAAAGAAGAAACAAGAGACAAGAAATAAAGTTATATACAAGAAAAGTGAAAAGAAAAAATAAAATAACTACTATAATTTATACAGGAACTTACCTCCCCGGCAACGGCGTCAAAAATTTGACATGATGAAAAGATTGATGTCTTCTCCCAAGTGCAGAAATGTCGAAGTAATAAATAACCCGGCAAGACTAGGGTCGAACCATAGAGAGGTTAATTGTACAAATTATAAATAACAATAATACAACAAAAATAACAATAACAACAACAACAATAATAATAGTAATAACAACAACAACAACAACAACAATAATAATAAAGAAAAAGAAGGAGAAGAAGAAGAAGATGATGAAAACTTTGAGATGGAATATTAATGTAAGGATTAAACAATGATAATAACAAATGTTAAGGTTAGAAGTTCCACTAATGGTATGTCAAACAAGTATAGTATAAACTCTTATTATTCAATTGGAAACCACACACAAAGGAGGTTCCAATCAGATTATAGATTATTAACATGATTACATTAGTCATCTTATTCGATTAATGCTAATACTTGTAAATCTCGTTAAGCATTCATGATTATAACTTATGTTAACAACAAATCAAATCAAGTTCCTTTCATAGCTTAGGTGTCGGTTATACCATACAGTATGAACTATGAAACTGCCAAGCATTTGTTGTACCAAGTGTTATATAACATAAATCAAGATTAGTCATTTAACAAGCAAAGTATTAAAAAGTGAACAAGATAACAAATACAAAACGTGTTAGCATCAAACATTAAAGTCCATATTGAGTTTACATTATACTTATTCTTACACCATTAGTGTAACCTTTTCACCTTGACATAATAAACTTAGCTAAACATAATGAAAGAAAGAAAAATAAATAAACAAAATAAGAACAGAAATAAGATAAAAGTTAACTAAGTAAAGGAAAGGAAATGAAAGGCATAAACTTGATATTAATAAAAGCAAAGCATAAACATTACAAAAAATAAAAAGAGAGAAAGCAAGAGCATGATCTTGATCTTGATCTGGAAACAAGATGCCTAAATCATGGCAAATGCATCCTTTTATAGGACAAAATTGGGAACTATTGATT
Organism: Populus pruinosa; assembly: GCA_026413675.1. Lineage (NCBI taxonomy): Eukaryota > Viridiplantae > Streptophyta > Magnoliopsida > Malpighiales > Salicaceae > Populus > Populus pruinosa. The sequence goes on along the minus strand of CM048592.1, from coordinate 26,972,919 downwards.
TAATAACTACTTGATGAGTGGGTGACCAACTCTTGACTTGGTGACAATCTTTATCTTCTTTTGTCTACCCAAAATGTTATTGATAACATCAAAATTGGAGTCACTTAAAAACAAGAAAGTTATAGGAAATTGTCTCATCTTTCTTGTGTAAAAACTTCAGGTCATTTGAACTTCTAGAACTCTAGATATGGGTCAAACACTAAACAGTGCTCAGGCTGGAAGACAGATACGGACTTCTTAGTTATTGCCATAATTTGGACTTGAAAAAGGCCTTTTTAAGACTTAGGCTCCATATGAAACTTGTAGAACTATGTCTTACATTTCCATCCATATAAATTAGACCTAAATCTAAGATCTACAGCTCTAGATATGACACAATTACCGAATAGTATTTTAAATTATTCTTTGTTAGAAAATGGTTTTGACAACATGGTTAATAGGCATTTTTAAAATCAAATTAAAAGTGGAAACAACTTAACTTTAGGGTTAAAATTTACTAGATTCTCCAACAAATGTTTTATTTATAACATGAAACATTAACATAATTAAAATAAATTGTGGATGAATAAAAAATTGATCTCAAAGAACTTTTAATTGACTTATTTTTATGATATCCAAGACACTTTATTTGATATTAAAAAAAAGTTCAAGATTTTCTTGTAATTTATATTGTGAAAAGTTTAATGGACATAATTGAGCCAAAGTGTAGTTTTGTGTTTTACGCGTAAGTCACATATAGCACTCACTTGATTTAGTTACAAGAAAGTAATTAATTTTTATCAATACTTTGGGTTTGTTAGAAAATAATTCTTTGGTACATAATTTTTTATTTTACCAACCCATAAATGACAACCTTTGGAGTAATTTTATCTATGTAAACGTTTTGTTTTTATGGCACAGAATTAAAGAAAAATGGTGAAAATTGATTCTGATAATTATCATAATTAATTTCAAATTAATTTTTGTTTGAAAACTCAATTCATATTAATAAAACTTGATTCTGACAAGAATACACAAGCGATTGATAAGATAAACTAATGATTCAAATGCATAATTCCAAAATTATAACACAACACTATATTATTCTTAGAGGGTAAGGCTAGTTTTGACAATATATCAATGACAACACTCAACAATATCATTTTGCTCAAATGTATGGGCACAAATTAACCTATGATGAATACCAATAGTTTGAAAGAAACTATTTAACTTACGATAATCACAACCCCAATCAGTTTAAACAAATTTAATTTTGTGTGAAAACTAATTCTTAACAAGCACTTGAAAACAATGGAATGTAGAAAACACATTTGATTTTGCAACAATAGTGTTGCTACCCAATTTTTAACCCAAGTTTTTTTGATAATTTTTTTTAAAAAATAAAAAATAGCAAAGAACAATGAAAACCCAAAAAATACATTCTATATTTGTATCATTTTTAGCATTGTCTCAAAAAAAAAATCAAAGGTCTTTTAAACATCAAATTTCAACATGTTATTTTCAAAAAAAATTATTTTTTTCATTGAGTCAATCTTGATTTTGCTTGTTTTCAAAACAAAATCAAAATAGAGATGTTTTACCCAGCATCGTTTTTAAGCCTTTCCTTTCAATCTTGGAGAGTATTTATAGGTTTTTTTTTTAGGGGTGTTTGAATCCATTTTGACCAAAACAAAAATCTTTGTCTATAACTTGGTTAACCTGAAATTTTAATGTGATAATTTTCTTTAATCAAAATCAAAATCTTTGTTTGCTACTCTATTAAATTAAAATTTCAATCTAGTGATTCCCTTTCAACCATAATGAAAATGTTTGTCTACAAGTTGGTCAAACTAAAATCTCTTATTGTACCTAAAACTAAAGAGATAATGCAGATTTAAGGTCAAATTAAATTATTTTTTGATGAAATTGCATAAAAATTAAATATAGAGATATAGTTATATTTTTAATAGGTTGATTTTATTTAATTATAAGCAATATTTTATTATATTTAAAAATTAATTTAGATCAAATTAAAAGTTGGCCTAACAATGCTAAAAGAAAGCTTTAAGCATAGTAAGCTCCTTTAGTCCTAATATCCCTTTTTTTTTATTTGCATATGTTGGCTGTTTATTTTTTCTTATTTGCTTTTTGTTTTTATCTTTTTTGTTTTTTAACTTTATTTTTATTTTACCTTGTTTATTGTTTTTGGCGGCCACTTTAATATATCAATTTATTTAAAAAACAAAGCATAAGAAAACGAACTTCTGATAATAATATTAAAATCCTAAAATGTAAAATCTTAAATAAAATAAGAAATTTTAATATATATATATATATATATATATTATTCATACGATTTGTCCATATATTATTCAAATAAGTTACATTTTTTTAATTTTTTTAATAAATAGTTCAAAATTAATTATAAGTGAATAAGGTAGTCTTGTTTATTTATTTAGAAAACATGTGTTGTTTTAAAATAATTCTATATAATTTTTCATAATTGTAAAAAAGTTTTAATTTTTCAGTCATAAAATAATATTTAACTGCCTAATGTAAAAATTTGGGAAAAAATTCAATTCTCCATTGAAATCTAAAAATTAATATTTAGGACAAATATATAACACTTGAGAATAATAATTACTAAAAAAATTTCACTTCACTTTATGTTATCATTAACCATTTAAATTTAAATTATTTCATTTATATGTAACATGAGAATAATTTAACAACAACATGAATAAAGCATTTATAAAAATATTGCTCTTTTTGTTTCATTCTATGAGTTTATTCAAAGTAGAAAAATATAAACTAAGGCAATAATAAAGAAAAATCCAACAAACAATTATATAAGAATTTAATTTGTAGATTTCATGAGTTACGATATAAATTTTAAGGAATTTTAATATTTGATGCTATTGGATGGCTAGTTTTTAAGCCTTTTTACAATTTTGATAATCAAAATAATTAATATTAGACAAATAAATATAATTTTTAAGAATACAAAATGCAAATTTTTTTAACTTGGGTACATATTATTATGAACTTTTCTCTTATTTTTCAATCATAGATGTTATAAATATAAATTAACACTAACTACATGAATATTTAGTAGTTAATAAATCTTTTATTTTTCAATTTATTTTAATTTTATATTAATATTATTTGTCAATATTTTTCAATCATACATGTTACAAATTTTATTCATGATTTATTTTAATAAGTATTTAGCTTTTCAATATTATCAATATTTTCCCAAAATATTAAAAAAACATAGAAGAAAAACATATAAAAAACTAAATAAGGATTCAACGTAGTGAATTTGATGTAATTTCAATATGGTTTAATTTTGAGTTTTGTTTTCTATTGTTATGGGGATTTTAAAAGTATTTTTAGAATTTAGATAGCCAAAATAAAGTACCAATGTAGTATAATATAGTTTAAGAGTGGTTAAGTGGTTTATTTAATGATATATAGGATTTTATATGGTGTGTGAATAAAAATAAGGATAAACGGGATTAATTGACCTATATTTTAAGATTCATTAATATAATGTAGATTTTTTAAAAACAATTGATAATTTCTCTATTAATATTTCAAGCAATATAATTATTTTTTTTAATTAGATAAGTATGATTTATTTATTAATAATGATAGTGTATCATAATGCTAGTTTCGTGGAAAGGGTATGACCATTCACTCACGTATCACTTTTTCTATTTTCTCCTATTTGCTCCCTTTCCTTTTTCAGCTTTGAATTCTCTGTGTGGTTCATCTTCTTTTTAGTTTTAGATGAAATAAATTCTAATGAAAGATTATGAGCAAAAGGGAAAGGGATAAATTTATTAAAATAATACAAAAAGATATATAAAGAGATGAATTATTTCTAAGACAAACTTTATTTGAAGAGCTAGATTTGGATACTTAATGTCATCGCCTTATTTTTTCCCCTAAAAATAAAATAAAAAAGATAAGCAAACAATATAAAAAAAAAAGGACGAAACACCTGCCTCTTAGATGATACCTATAATGATCTATAATAATCTCTTCAACATCCTTGTTCTCTTTCTCACTTCTATTTCTTAATTTCTTCAGCATCCACGAACTCAATAAAATTGGTTTCACCTTTAGCTATTTTATTCAGCTTTGCCTCTAATTTGTTTGGATTTTTTACGCCCTTCATATATATCTTTCCTTCTTTTCTCTTGATTTCAAATTCAGACAATCCTATAAAAAAATAAAGAAAATGAGAATATACAAAAAATAAATATAAAAATATAAACAATATATCTCAACGTATCCTACTAGCTGCGAGAAACAAAAACATACAAATATCAAAATAGAAAAGCAATCAACCTTTTCCTTTTTCATTGTTTAAAACATTCTCTAAATGTCGCCAATCTGGCTCTGGAGACATAGATTGCAATTCATAAATACAGTTCTGCAAAAAAACAAAATTAAATAAGATAAAATGTGAACATTGGTAAAAGAAAATATGAATCTTTGAAAATAAACATATAACCTATACTTACAGAAAGTCTAAATTTTGTTTTTCTCTTAAACAACATCATATTTTTTATTGAATGATAATTAAGTACTACACCTCTTTTTTCTATTTATATACACTTCTCAATTTAGGAAAATAAAGTGTCATTATTAATTAGTAAAATAAAGATTCTCTTTTCTATTTATTCAAGCTATCTTAAATAGGAATATAACATAAACAACATGTATGAGAATCCTTTTACTAATTAGGAGATCTTAAATAATATTTCTCTTTTCTCTTTATTTATGAGATCTTAAATAAAAATATAACATAAATGACATGTAATAAATCTAGATTGAACGTGCTTGGTGTTGTTTTTAGGGTAATGAATTGACATGCAAATCTGCAATATAAACATCATGAAAGCTGCAATATAAACTCATTTAATTTTGGTTGTGGTTATCTATATGATGTAAATTACTTTAGTGTAATTGTTCTTTAAAAAAATCGATAAATGTTACAGGAAGATGTGCAAAGAATGAAAGAAATGGGAATGGATGCTTTCAGATTCTCCATTTCTTGGTCAAGAGTACTACCACGTAAGGTTTTTTATTTTTTATTTTAAAATTTGTTCTTGACATAGTAATAGTAATGACACTAGCAGGATTTGACTTTGACGTCTGTTTTCACAGAGTGAATTTCCATTTGATATATAATAGCTTTCCGTTGGATGATTTTTTTTTGGAAAATGCAGATGGCAGGTTAAGTGCAGGAGTGAACGAAGAAGGCATCAAGTTTTATAACGATCTCATTGATGACCTCCTCAAGAATGGTTATAACCTTTCCCTTTCCTTCAATTAATCATAATATTTTGCCAAAAATTGATGCGAAAAATCTTATACAACAAAAGGTTTTTCTTATGCGCTCCATCTGATATTTATATGATGTTTAGTAATATATAGGTTTGCAGCCTTACGTTACTCTATTTCACTGGGATACTCCACAAGCTTTAGAAGATAAATATGGTGGTTTCTTAAGCCCTGACATTGTGTAAGTAGCAACCTTTCGTTAATTTAATTAAAATAAGGAATAAGTCATCATCTAGTATTTTGATCATTAAAAATCATAACTGGTCTTAGAATTCGGGTACGGGGACTGGTTGCATAAAAAGAAGGTATAAACACCCCTATTAAGCCTTACATGAGATAAGCTGTATTATTCATTTGTAAGATATAAATTAAGGTATTACTATATTTTTTTAATCATTGGTCTGTTTATGGTCGAAGAAAAGTTCTTCTCAGTTAGGAGATTATTATCTTTTTAAATAAAAAAACATGATCGCTCTAATATCAATATAAAAATTGTAAACCCAGGAAAAATAAATAAATAAATGAATAAAAAGGAAAAAATTCATTCATATGGTTAAATAAAAACAGGAATTCATAATTTTTTAATATACATTTTTTAGCGAAATAATTCAGGACATTATAATAAACTCAGTATTGTTGAGTGTTGGATTTAATGGAAGAGAACAATACACTAAAAAAAAAATATATGTAGGAACTATAAGGAGTGAAAATAGGGAGTTTTATACCCATTCTTGAGAAATCAAGAGAGAAACATTAAAATTTCAAGAAGCCATCCAAGATTAAGAGTTTATATGTAGGATAAACACTTGAGAGCAAAGGATTACCAAGAAATTGAACAAGAGGAAAAGAAAAGAGGGAGTTGAGAATCTTTAATTGGTTGAAGATCAAAATCTTAATTTGTACCGGGTAAGGTGTTATAAATATGATCTTAAAAAAATTCATTTTTAAGTTGATAAAGAATTGATGCCTTAATATTGATTATAGGTTAGGGTTCTTGACATGATGAAAAGATTGATGTCTTCTCCCAAGTGCAAGAGTGTCGAAGTAATAAATAACCTAGCAAGACCGGGGTCGAATCATAGGGAGGTTAATTGTACAAATTATAAATAACAAAAATACTACAACAATAACAATAATAAGAACAACAACAACAACAACAACAATAATAATAGTAGTAGTAGTACTAATAATAATAATAAATAAAAAGAAGGAAAAGAAGAAGAAGATGATGAGAACTTTGAGAAGGAATATTAATGTAATAATTAAACAATGATAATAACAAATGTCAAGGTTAGAGATTCCACTAATGGTATGTCAAACAAGTATAATATAAACTCTTATTATTCAAGTGGAAACCACACATAAGAAGGTTCCAATCAGATTATAGATTGTTAACATGATTACATTAGTCATTTTATTCGATTAATGCCAATACTTGTAAATCTCGTCAAGCATTCATGATTATAACTTATGTTAACAACAAATCAAGTTCCTTTCATAGCTCACGTGTCGGTTATACCATATAGTATGAACTATGAAAGTGCCAAGCATTTGTTGTACCAAGTGTTATACAACATAAATCAAGATTAGTTATTTAACAAGCAAAGTATTAAAGAGTGAACAAGATAACAAATATAAAACATGTTAGTATCAAACATTAAAGTCCATATTAAGTTTACATTATACTTATTCTTACACCATTAGTGTAACCTTTTCACCTTGACATAATAAACTTAGCTAGACATAATGAAAGAAAGAAAAATAAATAAACAAAATAAGAACATAAATAAGATAAGAGTTAACTAAGTAAAGGAAATGAAATGAAAGACATAAACTTGATATTAATGAAAGCAAAGCATAAACATTACAAAAAATACAAAGAGAGAAAGGAAGAGCATGATCTTGATCTCGACACCAAGATGCCTAAATGCATGGCAAATGCCTCCTTTTATAGGCCAAAATTGGAAATTATTGATTTGATGATTAATTGATAAGTGGGTGACCAACTCTTGACTTGGTGACAATCCTTATCTTTTCTTGTCTGCCCAAAACATCATTGATAACGTCAAAATTGAAGCCACTCGAAAACATGAAAGTTGTAGCCAATTGTCTCATATTTTTTTTGTAAAACATTCAGCTTATTTGGACTTCTAGAACTTTAGATATGGCCAAAATACTAAATAGTGCTTAGGTTAGAGGACAGCTTCGGGCTTCTTTGTTGTTGCAATAATTGAGACTTGAAAATGACCTTTTTAGATCTTGGGCTCCATATGAAAGTTGTAGACCTATGTCTTACCTTTCCATCCCTATAGCTCCAGATATGACCCAATTACCAAACAGTGTTCCGGTCTGGATTACATCGACATCTCTTTTCTAATTTTGGTCATCTATTTGCCCTAGCAATTTAAGTTCTTAAAGTCATCAATCAATCCTTTCATTTATGTGATAGGCTTGCACTTAATCAATCCTTTCATTTATGTGATAGGCCTGCATTTAAAATGAACATTTACCATAAATTAAAGGTATCTTATCTTATTAGATATATTATTATAAAACATGTTTTAGTTAAGGAGTTATTGATACTTCAAGTGCAAAATAATGATATAAAACCATGATAAAAATGCACTTTTAAGTACTAATCACACCCCCCAACCAGCTTATTACTAGTTCCTAGTAATCAAAGCGTTAAAATAGAAAAACAATTTGCAAATTCCACAAAGCAAGGTATTCATCATTTAACTTCCATTAATCTATCCAGATAAACAAACTCTCATTAAATTTATATATCTGCTCAATACCTCTTAACAAGATATTAATAAACCTTTCTTTTGTGCTCAATGTATCAATACATAATTTTTGTTCTAATGTTTAAGGTTAACTTTCTTGGGTTGGAATTATTATTTTTATCTTCTTTTTTTAAATAAATATATATACATATAATTTAAAAACATCATGCACCTTTAACCCATGTAACGAGCTTTCAGCTAATGACTCATAGACCAGTTGGTCTTAGGGTATTAGGTGTTAAGACACCCCTACAAGCTTTGTAACTCGGGTCGCAGATACTGATATGTAGATAGTGTAATGTTTGATTCCTTTAAGCTTTTCTCCTCAACCCATGTAACAAACGTTAGGCCAATAGCTCCCAAGTCAGTTGGCTTTAGGGTATTAGGTGTTAAAACACCCCTTTGGGCTTAATTGCTTAGGTTAGAGAGGTTACGAAACCAAACTTATCTACATTTTTATTATTATCATTTTTTCTCTTTTTTTTTCTTTTTTTTTAATTATATACAATCCCTTTCTCGTAGTTTTACCTTTAACAAAAGAACATAAATAATGTAATAATCCAATATGCAACCCACAATCATATGTTAAAATGTGTGTGTGTGTGTGTGTGTGTAAATTAAGGTTTAAGAATACATGTTAAATAAGTATATAAGCAGAATTAAGTGATAACAATGCGAGAGTTTGTAAACTTGAATATTTCAAGAAGTATTATAATAGATCTTGTTAAGAATGGTTATTAAGATGCATCTCAAGAGTTAGTTTAACAAATTAGCTCCTTTACTCTACCATCCTAGTAACAACAATTATACACATGCTTTATGAAATGAAAAATAATTTTTTTTTATCAACTACTACCCTCTCCCTCCAACCAAAATGAGACATTGTCCTCAATGTTCTAAGGTAGAAAGATAGAGTATAGAAGATATCACCTGAAATAACGAACATTAACAAACCTGAAACACACTGAAACAAATATAAGAAACAACAAAACATAATAATAAAACCAAAAGACATAAATATTCACAAATGAAGGCTCAAATTACAGTTGTGATTGTGGCTCACATCTTCCCTTGGTTTTACGTCCAAGAATGGCTTAAACGCCCTCTATGGGTCGGAGATAGGCTTCCCATCCAATTTTCTTAAAAACTGGCAATCAGGGTCTTTTTTAGTCAGATTCCTAAGACTAAGTCGATCATATTCTTTATGAAATAGTGGCCATAAATCATGAATTACAGGATGCACATCTCCACTAGGATGCGTCTCAAGAGTCAATAAAAGATTATCTAAAGACTCCTTACTCAGGCCATCATTAATAAATTGTATTTTATCTTCACGGTTTATAGATACCAATCCTAAAAAATGACATTGTGTATTACAAGTCTATCTAGCACATCGATGATAGACTTTCAGTCATTTTTCACAACGCTTCTTTACAAAAGTGCTTTTACTTGTTCCAGACATGTGTGAAATGAAAGAGTTAGAGGACTCACCTGATAATCAGACCTTTGCTTCAATCAACCAGCGAATATGTTCAGAAATTCAATGATTCATTAGCAATCTCAATCTTGCATATTTAACACAGTAAATTTTTGTAATCGCATTCTAAGGCAAAGCGGGAAAATACTTTTTTAATTTTTCAAGATTAATGTCCATTTTCAAATGAGAATTGGGAGAGAGATTCAAAAAATTGCATAAATATATACACAGATATTAGTTATTATGGGAAACTGAAAGAACCGACTTAAGTCACGGAGTATTGTTGTCCGCCATTTGACCGAGGTAAGAGAAACTAGCAAAAATCACTCAAAAAGAAACACAAAAACAGTGTGAGAAAAAATAATAATCAACCTTTATCTACAAGATCATTCAAACTAGTTGATTCATTTTCACTAGGAAAAGTATTAAAGTAAGCTTTCAAACAATGTCCATTTTCCTTAAAATCATTGTCATTCATTGAATTCTCAATATCACAAGCCCCATAAGGATTGCTCCATCTTAATCTTAGCTCTTTAGGGAATGCATAGAGTTGAGAATTATAAAACAAAACTTTTTGACCAGTATCAACTTTTTGATAATTATCACAAGTTTTGCAGAATGCATGTGAGTCTTTGAACATAGTGGGCCAATAAAATTCATTTTGAAAGATTTTTGCAGTTGTCTTTTTTGACGAGAAATAACTTCCACATGCTTCAGAATGACAAAGTTTAATGACACTACTTACCTCATTGTCGAGAATGAATCTTTGAAATATTTGATGAGGACAATATTTGAATAAGTTAGGGTCATCACAATAAAAATTGTTCACTTCGTTCAAAAACTTTTCTTTGTCTTGAGTACTCCAATCAGCTGGCAAATCTCCTAAAGTAAGAAAATTGATATTTTTATCACACCAAGGCATTGGACTAAGAGAAAGTAATGATTCGTTAGGAAAGTAATCATCGATTGATGTGATGTTAGATGTCGAATTTGTTGTCACTATTGACAAAAGATTCGCATCAACATTATCGATACATTTTTCATTTGTGATTTCTTCCTCATAATAAATCATTTGCAAATCTTCAGATTCATCCAATTCATTTTTACTTAAAGTAGATTCAAGTTGATCATAAAATAATTCGTCAATATGATTTACTTCTTGTAAATCATTATCATTGCCAAGTTACTTGCAAATGTTGAAAATATTCATCTCCAATGTCATGTTTCCAAATGATAGCTTCATCAGTCCATTCCTACAATTAATCAATGCATTAGAAGTTGCAAGAAATGGACGTCCTAAAATAATAGGAAATGAATTACATACTTCAACAGGTTGTGTGTCCAAGACAATAAAATCCACATGATAAATGAATTTATCGACTTGTACTAACACATCTTCAATTATTTCTCTAGGCACTTTTACAGATCTATCGGCAAGTAAAACAAATATAGAAGCTGGTTTTAACTCACCTAGATTGAGACTCTGAAAAACTGAATATGGAAGTAAATTCACACTAGCACCAAGATCAAGTAAGGCTTTTTAATTTTATGCTCTCCAATAAAGCAAGAAATTATAGGACAACCAGGGTCTTTATATTTCAAAACATTATTGTTCTGAAGAATAACACTTACTTGTTCGGCTAGAAAGACTTTCTTTTTCACATTCAGTTTTCTCTTCACAGTGGATAGATCTTTCAAAAATTTAGCATAGGAAGGAACCTGTTTAATAGCATCCAACAAAGGTATATTGATCCTTACTTGTTTGAAAATTTCAAAAATTTCAGAGTTGTGATTGACTTTCCTTTGTTTGGTCATGACTTGAGGAAATGGAAGTGCTGGCGGAGAATCAGTCTTTTCTTTGTAATTTTTAGATTCAACCCCTTCCTTACCCTTAGAGATTGACTCATCATCTTTCTCATAAGGTTCAAGAGAGGATTTTTCAATAACCTTACCATTGTGCAGAGTAGTGACTGATTTGACTTGATCCATGTGTTGGCTTCCGGAACTACTTGCATTTGCATTGTATTGCCCCTTAGGATTTTATTATGGTTGAGATGTAAACTTACCTTTCTCTTGAAGACTGAGAACAGATGTTAATTTTGCAAGAGTATCTTTAAAATCTGTCATATTTTGAGCAAGTTGAGTATTGATTGTCTCTTGCTTTTCAATGAATGCATGCACTGTTTCCTCAAGATTTCTTCTAAGAGGTGGAGCATAAGGAGGTACATATCCATGAGAATTTTAGAAATTATGGTGTGCTTGAAAATGACCTTTTTAGATCTTGGGCTCCATATGAAAGTTGTAGGCCTATGTCTTACCTTTTCATCCATATAAAGTAGACCTAAATTTGAGATCTATAGCTCCAGATATGACCCAATTACGGAACAGTGTTCCGGTTTGGATTGCACCGACATCTCTTTTCTAATTTTAGTCATCTCTTTGCCCTTGCAATTTAAGTTCTTAAAGTCATCAATCAATCCTTTCATTTATGTGATAGGCCTGCATTTAAAATGAACATTTACCATAAATTAAAGGTATCTTATATTATTAGATATATTATTATAAAACATGTTTTAGTTAAGGAGTTATTGATACTTCAAGTGCAAAATAATGATATAAAACCATTATAAAAATGCAGTTTTAAGTAATAATCAGTTCTTAGACATAAATTGGGGAAAAATTACTTATGGTTAAGATTAAGTGAATTCATGTGTGTTGTATGTAGTTTATGAAACTACTGTGTGAAAGGGATGGGAAGATGAATTTTGACAGATTTGTCTCCTGACTTTCAATGAAATTTTAGGTAGGAGGATGAGGAAATTAGAATTGGGTTCCTTATAGAAATTTTAGATTTGAATGTTAGCTAACTAATAAAACTGGTCTTGGTCAATTTGGAGATGTAGAACTCCAATTATGGGTTCCCAACTAGGACTTAGTCATGACTGATTATGTAGGGCAGTAGGACTAATTAGTTAATGAATAATTTTGACTATCTTAAAGGCAAAACTAGGTTCTCCTCTCTTCAAAAAACTTGTAGCTTCGTGTGTTTGCTTTCTAAGAAGATTAATCTTAGTTAAAATGAAGTTTTAGAACTTTAGATATAGTAAAAAAATATGGTGAGTGTTTGGATAGTAATAGTTCAAAACTAGACAGTAATGGTTGAACAGTAACATTTGAAAATTGAATAGTAACAGTTCAAATTAGACAATAATAATCAAAATTAGATAGTAATAGTTTAAAATAAGACAGTAACAGTTGGACAACAATAGTTGAAAATTAGACAGTAACAGTTCAAAGTTAGACATTAATGGTTGGACACTAATAATTCAAAATTAGATAGTAACAATTCAAAGTTTGACAATAATAGTAGACTTTCACTTGAATACTATATATAAAAATATAAAAGAATAGAGTCATATGAACACTTGCATATTGAGATACTAACTTTGAAAATATACATGATATATATATATGTTATTATGAGGAAATGAACATACATAGAAAGTAACATATGAGTAATTAATGAATATGAATTCTCTATAATAATGGCTTAAAGGAATCATAACCAAAAACTGCCTTATGATTGTCGCACGTCAAAAAAAATCCACGCGGCGTTGGCTCCGATGATTTTTCATCGTTATTATTTGATTTGATCTTGTAGGATTCGTTAGGAGTCGCCACCTAGTATTTAATTGAAGGTTACTAGGAAACCCGGTTGTATTGGTCTTGTCAGAGATTCGCGGGTAAGGGACCGATTGTGGTTAGGGAAGGTATTAGCACCCCTAACGCACCCTACCTGAGGTAAGCTGCTTCATGGACTTGATGTGTTAAAGAAGTTTTAAAAATTTTGTCTTTTCATTGGATTTTAGAAATACAACTTTCGTACAAGTTTGTACTTCTACACCGCGATCCAATCAAAATATTAAATTCTTCTTTATTCTCTGCAATTTTATCATAAATAAAAAGAAAACATTCATAAGACAAATACAAACACACACACACACATGCATTTTTTTATTCCTTTTCTTTTTCATTTTTCTTTTCTTTTCCTTTTTTTTTACATCCACATTACAAATTATAAAAATCCAAAGCTAAATAAAAATTACATTAAATAATTCAAAATTTACAAAACAGTCTCTAAAACTCCAAATTTACATCAAAGTCCCTTATAGGGCTGTGTGAACAGTGCCCGTGAACAGTGGTAGCGCGTTTCCTCCACGCGCCGCCGCTGCCGGAGGTGGGAGAACCAGTAGATCGGCCGTCTTCCTCTTCTCTGTCTTCCGGCGCCGGCGGTGGGTGTTGTGATTTCGGTTTTCAAATCGGCAGCCTTGACAGATTCTGGGCAAAGCTTCCGATGACCATTACTCATCAACCATTGAAACAATAACCAATCCCAATGGTGAAATGATAAACCGACATCTCATGCAGCATATATCCAAATATCAGCCGGAGTTAACAGTTGGATCTCCCTAGATCGGAGTTAGACCGAAACTGACCTGAGATTGGCGAGCCGCTGTTGAACACGCATAAAACCGTTTTGGATGGGTTTCATCTAATCTCCACCGTTCAGAATGTGCAATACACCCATACGCATCACATATCCAAAACTCAGGTTGATCCAACGGTGAATAATGGAGAAATAGGCCGGCGGCTCTAACTGTTCCGAGAAGGGTTTGCCCAGAAATATTCAAATGGTAATATTTCTCTCGTGGTTTCAAATATGAAGGATCGCTCCGGTCAAGTTGTAGTAAACATGGGGATGCACAATATACTAAAATTTCACGTCGATCCAACGGTAGACGAGTGAGAAATCGTCCCGCGAAGCTGACAGGTTTGAGGGGGTGAGGGAGGCGGCGGCTCTAGAGAAAAATATTAGGGTTTTTTTGTGTTTTAGGGTTTCTTTTCTCCTTTTTTTGTCAAAATTGCCCCCCTATTTCTTTGTGTTAAAGGTTGCTATTTATAGGCAAAATGTTGCTTGGATTTCAAAATTAGTCCCTCAATTTTATATTTTTGTAAATTTTGATTTTTTTTATTTTTTTTGTATTTTTTTTTGAAAACAAGCAATATCAACATCAACTCAATGAGAAAAATCAATGATTTTAAAAATAACACGTTAAAAGTTGAACGCGTTCCAAATATCTTTGAAAATTTAAATTCTTGTGAGATGATGTTGAAAATGCTAAAAATGATGCAAATATGTTTAAAAATGTATTTTTTGGATTTTCATTGTTTTTCTCTATTTTTTGGATTTTTTTCTAAAAAGTTATCAAAATATGGATCAAAATTGGGGAATAACCCAAAATTGGGTTATGACAGTTGCCCCCCTCTTTACAATGCTTATGATAGAAAGTCACGTAAGAGACTTTAGATAGTAAGCGTTGTAAAGAAGAAAAAAAGGATGAGATAGGATTGACTCATCTTGTTGAGAAATGATGAATCCTCTTGAGGGCTAGAAAACATACTAAGAGTAAAAATTGAAAGAGTTTTTTTTTTTTTTTTGAGGTGGTCTCATTATAATGGGTGACCTACTCAGGTAAAAAACACGAAGAAGTTTCAAAGTGGTGAAAAATACAAAGATTTTACAAAAGTGGTCTTGTTGTAATGGGCAACCTACCCGGGTGAAAAACACGAAGATTTTTCAAAGTGGTGAGAAATGCGAAGATTTCTCACAATGGTGAAGAGGTGAAAAATATAGAGATTTTTTGAAGTGGTGAAAAATACAAAGATTTTTCAAAAGTGGTCTTGTTGTAATGGGCAACCTGCCCGGGTGAAAAACACCAAAGATGTTTCAAAGAGGTGAAAAATGTAGAGATTTTTCAAAGTGGTGAGAAATGCAAAGATTTCTCAAAGTGGTGAAAAATACAAAGATTTTTCAAAAGTGGTCTTGTTGTAATGGGCAACCTACCCGGGTGAAAAACACGAAGATTTTTCAAAGTGGTGAGAAATGCGAAGATTTCTCACAATGGTGAAGAGGTGAAAAATGTAGAGATTTTTTGAAGTGGTGAAAAATACAAAGATTTTTCAAAAGTGGTCTTGTTGTAATGGGCAACCTACTCGGGTGAAAAACACCAAAGATGTTTCAAAGAGGTGAAAAATGTAGAGATTTTTCAAAGTGGTGAGAAATGCAAAGATTTCTCAAAGTGGTGAAAAATACAAAGATTTTTCAAAAGTGGTCTTGTTGTAATGGGCAACCTGCCCGGGTGAAAAATACGAAGATTTTTCAAAGTGGTGAGTAATGCAAAGATTCCTCAAAATGATGAAAAATAAAAAGATTTTTTTCAAAGTGGTGAAAAATACAAAGATTTTTCAAAAGTGGTCTTGTTGTAATGGGCAACCTACCCGGGTGAAAAACGTGAAGATGTCTCAAAGAGGTGAAAAATGTAGAGATTTTTTTGAAGTGGTGAAAAATACAAAGATTTTTCAAAAGTGGTCTTGTTGTAATGGGCAACCTGCCCGGGTGAAAAACACGAAGATATTTCAAAGAGGTGAAAAATGTAGAGATTTTTCAAAGTGGTGAGAAATGCAAAGATTTCTCAAAGTGGTGAGAAATACAAAGATTTTTCAAAAGTGGTCTTGTTGTAATGGGCAACCTACCCGGGTGAAAAACACGAAGATTTTTCAAAGTGGAGAAAGTGGGGAAAAATACAAAGATTTTTCAAAGTGGTCTTGTTGTAATGGGCAACCTGCCCGGGTGAAAAATACAAAGATTTTTCAAAGTGGTGAGAAATGCAAAGATTTCTCAAAATAATGAAAAATAAAAAGATTGTTTTCAAAGTGGTGAAAAATACAAAGATCTTTCAAAAGTGGTCTTATTGTAATGGGCAACCTACCCGGATGAAAAACGTGAAGATGTTTCAAAGAGGTGAAAAATATAGAGATTTTTCAAAGTGGTGAGAAATGCAAAGATTTCTCAAAGTGGTGAAAAATACAAATATTTTTTAAAAGTGGTATTGTTGTAATGGGCAACCTGCCCAGGTAAAAAACACGAAGATTTTTTAAAAAGGTGAGAAATGCAAAGATTTCTCACAAATGGTGAAAAATGCAAAGATTTTTCAAAGTGGTGAGAAATACGAAGATTTCTCAAAATAGTGAGAAATGCAGAGATTTCTCAAAGTGGTGAGAAATGCGAAGATTTCTCCAAGTGGTGAGAAATGCGAAGATTTCTCCAAGTGGTGAAAAGTACAAAGATTTTTCAAAAGTTTTATTGAAAAGGGGTAACCAACCCAAATAGAAGATTTTGCAAGTGGTGAGAAATGTAAGGATTTCTCAAAAGATGGTTTCATTGTAATGGGCAACCGGCCCAAATAGAAGATTTTGGAGGTGCTAAGAAATTCAAGGATTTCTCAAAAGATGGTTTCATTTTAATGGGCAACCGACTCAAATAGAAGATTTTGGAGGTGCTGAGAAATTCAGGAATTTCTCAAAAGATGGTTTCATCGAATAAAAGATGAAAAGGGTTTTCGAAGAGGTCTGATTATGATGGGTAACCAGCCCAAGTTAAAACAATGAAATGTCTTCAAGAGACAATATGATGGGACTCAAAGGTGCACTATTCAAGCAATGGAAGCTTGATAGAGTATTCAAAAAGAGATAGGACTCGAAAAGGAACGAATGTTAAAAAGCGCACTTGAAAGGAGGTAAGGTTAGAAAACGCACTACCTAAGAGGTGAGGGCTTGAAGGCGCACTAAGAGGAAGGTAGGGTAGGAAAACACACTACTTAAGAGGTGAGGGCTCAAAAGCGCACTAAAAAGGATGGTAGGGTTAGAAAACACACTACTTAAAAGGTGAGGGCTCGAAAGCGCACTAAAAAAGGGTGGCAGGGTTAGAAAATACACTACCTAAAAGGTGAGGGCTCGAAGGCGCACTAAAAAAGGGTGGCAGGGTTAGAAAATACACTACCTAAAAGGTGAGGGCTCGAAGGCGCACTAAAAAAGGAGGCAGGGTTGGAAAACACACTACCTAAGAGGTGAGGGCTCTAAGGCGCACTAAGAAAGGAGGCAGGGTTGGAAAACACACTACCTAAAAGGTGAGGGCTCGAAGGCGCACTAAGAAAGGAGGCAGGGTTGGAAAACACACTACCTAAGAGGTGAGGGCACAAAGGCACACTAAAAAGGGAGGTAGGGTTGGAAAACACACTACCTAAGAGGTGATTGCTCAAAGGCGCACTAAAAGGGGAAATAGGGTTGAGAAACACACTACCTAAGAGGTTAAGGCTCGAAGGCGCACTAAAAAGGGAGGTAGGGTTGGAAACACACTACCTAAGAGGTGAGGGCTCGAAGGCGCACTAAGAGGAAGGTAGGGTAGGAAAACACACTACTTAAGAGGTGAGGGCTCAAAAGCGCACTAAAAAGGATGGTAGGGTTAGAAAACACACTACTTAAAAGGTGAGGGCTCGAAGGCGCACTAAAAAAGGGTGACAGGGTTAGAAAATACACTATCTAAAAGGTAAGGGCTCGAAGGCGCACTAAAAAAGGAGGCAAGGTTGGAAAACACACTACCTAAGAGGTGAGGGCTCTAAGGCGCACTAAGAAAGGAGGCAGGGTTGGAAAACACACTAGCTAAAAGGTGAGGGCTCGAAGGCGCACTAAGAAAGGAGGCAGGGTTGGAAAACACACTACCTAAGAGGTGAGGGCACAAAGGCACACTAAAAAGGGAGGTAGGGTTGGAAAACACACTACCTAAGAGGTGATTGCTCAAAGGCGCACTAAAAGGGGAAATAGGGTTGAGAAACACACTACCTAAGAGGTTAAGGCTCGAAGGCGCACTAAAAAAGGAGGTAGGGTTGGAAAACACACTACCTAAAAGGTGAGGGCTTGAAAGCGCACTAAAAAGGGAGGTAGGGTTGAAAAGCACACTACCTAAGAGGTGAGGGCTCCAAGGCGCACTAAAAAGAGGCAGGGTTGGAAAACACACTACCTAAGAGGTGTGGGCTCAAAGGCACACTAAAAAGGGTGGCAGGGTTGGAAAACACACTACCTAAGAGGTGAGGGCACAAAGGCACACTAAAAACGGAGGTAGGGTTGGAAAACACACTACCTAAGAGGTGATTGCTCAAAGGCGCACTAAAAGGGGAAGTAGGGTTGAGAAACACACTACCTAAGAGGTTAAGGCTCGAAGGCGCACTAAAAAAGGAGGTAGGGTTGGAAAACACACTACCTAAAAGGTGAGGGCTAGAAAGCGCACTAAAAAGGGAGGTAGGGTTGAAAAACACACTACCTAAGAGGTGAGGGCTCAAAGGCGCACTAAAAAGAGGCAGGGTTGGAAAACACACTACCTAAGAGGTGTGGGCTCAAAGGCGCACTAAAAAGGGTGGCAGGGTTTGAAAACACACGACCTAAAACGTGAGGGCTCAAAGGCGCACTAAAAAGGGAGATAAAAAGGAGGCAGGGTTAGAAAACACACTACCTAAAAGGTAAGGGCTCAAAGGCCCACTAAAAAAGGAGGCACGGTTGAAAAACACACTACCTAAGAGGTGAGGGCACAAAGGTGCACTAAAAAGGGCGGTAGGGTTGGAAAACACACTACCTAAAAGGTGGGGCCTCAAAGGCGCACTAAAAGAGGAAGGTAGGGTAGGAAAACACACTACCTAAGAGGTGAGGGCTCGAAGGCTCACCAAAAAGGAAGGTAGGGTTGGAAAACACACTACCTCATAGGTTAAGGCTCGAAGGCGCACTAAGAAAGGAGGCAGGGTTGGAAAACACACTACCTAAGAGGTGAGGGCTCGAAGGCGCACTAAAAAGGGAAGTAGGGCCCAAAGGCACACTCAAAATGAAATAGTCTTAGAAAACACGCTACCTGAGAGATGGTGGCTCAAAAGAGCACATGAAAGGAAGTGAGAGCACAAAAGCACACTCAAAATGAGGTAGGGTCAGAAAACCTGCTACCCGAGAAATGATGGCTCAAAAGAGCACTTAAAAGGAAGTGAGGACAGAAAGGCACACTCAAAATGAGGTAGGGTTTTAAAAAAGCACGCTACCTAAGAGATGGTGGCTCAAAAGAGTACTCAAAAGGAAGTGAGGGCAGAAAGGCACACTCAAAATGAGGTAGGGTTTTAAAAAAAGCACGCTACCTAAGAGATGGTGGCTCAAAAGAGCACATGAAAGGAAGTGAGGGCACAAAGGCACACTCAAAATGAGGAAGGGTCAGAAAACCCGCTACCCGAGAAATGATGGCTCAAAAGAACACTTAAAAGGAAGTGAGGGCACAAAGACACACTCAAAATGAGGTAGGCTCAGAAAACCCGCTACCCGAGAAATGATTGCTCAAAAGAGCACTCAAAAGGAAATGAGGGCAGAAAGGCACACTCAAAATAAGGTAGGGTTTTAAAAAAGCACGCTACCTAAGAGATGGTGGCTCAAAAGAGCACATGAAAGGAAGTGAGGGCACAAAGGCACACTCAAAATGAGGTAGGGTTTTAAAAACATATGCTACCTAAGAGATGGTGGCTTAAAAGAGCACATGAAAGGAAGTGAGGGCACAAGGCACACTCAAAATGAGGTAGGGTCAGAAAACCTGCTACCCGAGAAATGATGGCTCAAAAGAGCACTTAAAAGGAAGTGAGGACAGAAAGGCACACTCAAAATGAGGTAGGGTTTTAAAAAAGCACGCTACCTTAGAGATGGTGGCTCAAAAGAGCACTCAAAAGGAAGTGAGGGCAGAAAGGCACACTCAAAATGAGGTAGGGTTTTAAAAAAAGCATGCTACCTAAGAGATGGTGACTTAAAAGAGCACATGAAAGGAAGTGAGGGCACAAAGGCACACTCAAAATGAGGTAGGGTCAGAAAACCCGCTACCCGAGAAATGATGGCTCAAAAGAACACTTAAAAGGAAGTGAGGGCACAAAGGCACACTCAAAATGAGGTAGGCTCAGAAAACCCGCTACCCGAGAAATGATTGCTCAAAAGAGCACTCAAAAGGAAATGAGGGCAGAAAGGCACACTCAAAATGAGGTAGGGTTTTAAAAAAGCACGCTACCTAAGAGATGGTGGCTCAAAAGAGCACATGAAAGGAAGTGAGGGCACAAAGGCACACTTAAAATGAGGTAGGGTTTTAAAAAAGTACGCTACCTAAGAGATGGTGGCTTAAAAGAGCACATGAAAGGAAGTGAGGGCACAAGGCACACTCAAAATGAGGTAGGGTTTAAAAAAGCACGCTACCTAAGAGATGGTGGCTCAAAAGAGCACATGAAAGGAAGTGAGGGCACAAAGGCACACTCAAAATGAGGTAGGGTTATAAAAGCACGCTACCTAGAAGATGGTAAAACCTGATTTAACAATGTTGAAAGCAATGCATTATGATTAATATGCATGTATACTTACATGAGAAATATGGGTCCCCATTTCTTCATGGTGTCTTCCTTTTCTCAAAAGTTGGAGTGTCAGCAGTAGGCTTGATGGCTTTCCCACTCTTGCTTACTCGAGTCAAATCTTGATTTTGACATCTAAGAAGGAGTTAATGTTATTATACTTCTTTGTCCTACACCCTTTATCTCAATGGTTGCCAATTTTGCTTGGCATTCTTCTTAGAGAAGGGAATCATGGGGCCAGCCTTATCAGGCGTTTCTGATTGCCCCCCAACTTGATCATGCCCCCAAGTGTTTAATTTGAGTTTAGGGATGAGGCTATGTAGAAGGTTTGGTCTTTGACAAAGAGTTGCTTTCATGTAGAAATTTTGGAATTTCAAAGCTATTCCAGACACAAAAATCATTTTGACATCGATTCAAAGCAAACTCATTCTGAAGAAATTCAAGTGATTCCTATGGAGAGGTTTTTGGAAGTGATGAAAACTTTTAGTTTTGCTTTTGGTGAAAATGTGAAGAACACAAAGTGACATCTGGTTGGTCACAAAAGGTTTAAATTTCAATTTGAGGATTATTGAGAACCGTTGTTTAAAACATTCATTTTATTTGCATGAATAATGATTTGGTTCACATGAGAAAGCACTGCCTACCGATCCAGATTGCTTGTCTTTGATCAGAAAGGGCTTGATTAGGCACGTAATGTAGGCTTGGGCTATTAGTTATGAAGAAAAAGATATTTATAGCTCAAAAAGTGTTTGAGGGACTTTAAGACTAAGGATCACTAGTGCTTATATCCCAAACTTTTTGTTCATACATTTCTGGACCGTAGAATTGATTTGCAGAATGGTCCATGGTGCCCCCCAATGTTGGGCTTAGGCTCTTTCTTTTTGTTTTTGTTTTTTTCATTTGATTTTGAGCATCATTGTATTGCCTTTTTTTATGCTCATTTTTTTTTAATCCTTTGGATTTTTTTTATCCCCCTAGCTTTGTATGGGCACCTTCGATGATTGAGAATTTTCTTTTATGCCCCCTAGTATTGCTTGGGCACTTTCAATCGTCGAGGTTTTTTTTCATGCCCCCAAAAGTTATTTGGGCACTTTCAATCATTAAAGATTTTTGGCACTTGCCCCCTAATGTAGGGTGTGACCCTAGTCAAGGTTATTTTTCAAGAAAAATCTATTAGGCTCAAAAGGGGACTGCAAAAGATATATTTTAGCATTGTGAAAAGGATTATCAAAGATGGCCTTTCTTCATCTCAAATGCATGCATTTAGGATCAATAAGTCTTGCTCTCATGCGGGTATGCAAAGTGATTTCTCATTATTCATGCAAATAAAACTCCGTTTTTGGAGTCACTTCATTGTGTTCTTTTTTTTTTTTCATCATTTTTTTTTTGGTGTATGGTTACCTCTCTAAGGAATCTCTTGAATTTCCAAAACTTGTTTGTTTCAGAAAAACACCAATATGATTTCTGTTTTTGTACTAAACTTTGATTTCCCAAAAAAATCCTTGTGAAAACATGCATGGTTTTTGAAGAAAGGGAAAACACGTCTAAAGATTCTTGGAGCAATGGTCTCATGTTCAGAGGTTATGTTCAATGTGTTATTTGCATGAAACAACAAAAAAAATGAAGGCATTCCATGAATTCAGGAAAACACACGATCTTATTAACAAGTAAGGCTTAGTGGACAGGGAAAGTCTTGTGGAATTTTGAGCCAAATTACCAATAAAAACTAGAATAGGGTGAAAAAAAATCAAGATTTTTTTTTTTGCAGGCATGATCACGCAGAGGTAGTTTTTTTGGACAGAGCAAGAACAAGCTCTATTCTGTAATGGTGATGCAATTCCCTTTTGGTCAACTTTCCCACGAAAGCTTTTATGAAAATGTTGTACTGTGATGGGGTCTTGATTGTGTTTGTCCCTAACTTCTTTAGGTTAAGTTCTTGTTGAGTTTCGAACAAAAATGATAGGTTTGTTGGAAGGAACTTCCCTAGAGATGCTTTTCAATATTTGCTCGAGTAAGCTAGAGGTGAGTCAAGCTTTTGTTCAGAGATTCCAACTCTTCTTGAAAATGGATGCTACAACGAGCATGCTCTTCATCTCCATTGTTTTTTGCTCAAAATTAGATGTTGCAGACTCGTAGGGGACCCACCTTTTATTTTGGTGCATGCATGATAAATGTATGAACATGAGATCTATATGATGAACTCGCCCTTCGAGGGGTGACATATGATCGTATTTTTTGCATGATGAAACAAGAATCTTGATTCTTGCCCAAACTCTACAATGAAAATTTTCGGAGCGACGATCATTCTATCACCCACAAGTCTTGAGTTCAAGATGCTTCAAGAAGGGTTCACCCCGATGCAAATAAATGATAGCACATACAACTTAAGGATAGGTACTATTCATTATATGAACATGGGTAGGTTTTCTACCTGGTCTCAAAAGGGTCTATGAACTGCCTAGTGACCACCTTTCGTGAAGGTAGTATAGGGGTCTACAAGGAATGGTTAGGGCACCATGTGACCGCCATTACCGAGTAAACACTCAACTCATAGTTGGATGTTTCACAAATCTAAACCCCGACTGAAAGTCATGAGGCAGACCGCTACTCCCCACCTAACTTAGAAGTTTGTGTGTGCTTTCAAAAATAGATACAAGTGATGCATGTAACAATTCTAAAAATGCATGCATAAAACATGATAAAAATACCAAAATTTAAACACATCAAATACACAAAGCTTAGCCCAATATTGTTAGAAACAGTACCTCCCCAGTGGAGTCGCCATTCTGTCGCACGTCAAAAAAAATCCACGCGGCGTTGGCTCCGATGATTTTTCATCGTTATTATTTGATTTGATCTTGTAGGATTCGTTAGGAGTCGCCACCTAGTATTTAATTGAAGGTTACTAGGAAACCCGGTTGTACTGGTCTTGTCAGAGATTCGCGGGTAAGGGACCGGTTGTGGTTACGGAAGGTATTAGCACCCCTAACGTACCCTACCTGAGGTAAGCTGCTTCATGGACTTGATGTGTTAAAGAAGTTTTAAAAATTTTGTCTTTTCATCGGATTTTAGAAATACAACTTTCGTACAAGTTTGTACTTCTACACCGCGATCCAATCAAAATATTAAATTCTTCTTTATTCTCTGCAATTTTATCATAAATAAAAAGAAAACATTCATAAGACAAATACAAACACACACACACACACATGCATTTTTTTATTCGTTTTCTTTTTCATTTTTCTTTTCTTTTCCTTTTTTTTTTACATCCACATTACAAATTATAAAAATCCAAAGCTAAATAAAAATTGCATTAAATAATTCAAAATTTACAAAACAGTCTCTAAAACTCCAAAAATTGCATCAAAGTCCCTTATAGGGCTGTGTGAATAGTGCCCGTGAACAGTGGTAGCGCGTTTCCTCCACGCGCCGCCGCTGCCGGAGGTGGCAGAACCAGTAGATCGGCCGTCTTCCTCTTCTCTGTCTTCCGGCGCCGGCGGTGGGTGTTGTGATTTCGGTTTTCAAATCGGCAGCCTTGACAGATTCTGGGCAAAGCTTCCGACGACCATTACTCATCAACCATTGAAACAATAACCAATCCCAACGGTGAAATGATAAACCGACATCTCAGGTAGCATATATCCAAATATCAGTCGGAGTTAACGGTTGGATCTCCCTAGATCGGAGTTAGACCGAAACTGACCTGAGATTGGCGAGCCACTGTTGAACACGCATAAAACCGCTTTGGATGGGTTTCATCTAATCTCCACCGTTCAGAATGTGCAATACACCCATACGCATCACATATCCAAAACTCAGGTTGATCCAACGGTGAATAATGGAGAAATAGGCCGGCGGCTCTAACTGTTCCGAGAGGGGTTTGCCCAGAAATATTCAAATGGTAATATTTCTCTCGTGGTTTCAAATATGAAGGATCGCTCTGGTCAAGTTGTAGTAAACATGGGGACGCACAACATACTAAAATGTCACGTCGATCCAACGGTAGACGCGTGAGAAATCGTCCGGCGAAGCTGACAAGTTTGAGGGGGTGAGGGAGGCGGCGGCTCTAGAGAAAAATATTAGGGTTTTTTTGTGTTTTAGGGTTTCTTTTCTCTTTTTTTTTGTCAAAATTGCCCCCCTATTTCTTTGTGTTAAAGGTTGCTATTTATAGGCAAAATGTTGCTTGGATTTCAAAATTAGTCCCTCAATTTTATTTTTCTGTAAATTTTGATTTTTTTTATTTTTTTTGTATTTTTTTTTTGAAAACAAGCAATATCAACATCAACTCAATGAGAAAAATCAATGATTTTAAAAATAACACGTTAAAAGTTGAACGCGTTCCAAATATCTTTGAAAATTTAAATTCTTGTGAGATGATGTTGAAAATGCTAAAAATGATGCAAATATGTTTAAAAATGTATTTTTTGGATTTTCATTGTTTTTCTCTATTTTTTGGATTTTTTTCTAAAAAGTTATCAAAATATGGATCAAAATTGGGGAATAACCCAAAATTGGGTTATGACAATGATTCAGGAGGAGCAACCATGATTGGATCTTCTATTAGTGGAGGTCGCGAGACAAGCAAAACAGGTGCATGATTTTCCTTCTATTTGCACTTTTATAATTTAAAATTTTTCTGGTGAATGTAATTACAATAAATGTCATGTTTAATGTTAATAAAGTCTAGTGATTTACAAGATTAGCTTCGGCTAATGACATCCATGATAGGATTGTCGTGATATGAATTACATGATTAGCTTCGGCTAATGGCATCCGTGATAGGATTGATAGGAAATGAATTTCAAGATTAAACTTTGGAAGGCTACCCAATTCATGCAAGTACATAAGAGTATTCAAATTAAGAATATATAAATGAGTGTTAAGTGAGTTAAAAGATTTACAAGCAAAATATAAGTCCTTTATTACAATTCTTACGAATCGGATAGAAAATTTATACTTCATTCATATTCATTACATGAGCATATATATATATATATATATATATATATATATATATATATATATATTATTTATCAACATAATTGTTGTTACTCATTTTTTTAAGCCATACATGCTAATAGAGATAGTGTATATCCCCTTTAAATTGAAGGTAGAAGTTTAGTTCAAGGTTGTTAGGAGATTGACAAAAACAAAGGAAAAAGAAATGTTTTTCGGACCATGTTTAAGCTAGCATCTGCTCTCCTTAGGAGCCGTTAAAATGATAAATTCATTCCTTTTTATATGGTCTTTAAGGTTGAATAAATCCCTTAGAAGTGGCACTAAGAAAACCTGGTTCTACTATTACCATAATTTTTTTGTTCTAACTTAGGCTCTAATTTTGACTTGGTTTTGTGCAATATTTGATCATCCCAGCTATATTTTGTCACTCATGACATGTTGAAGAATTTAACTACACCCTTATTGGGTCTTAGGGCTCACTATTCTTATGGCAAACTCTCAATCAAATTGGGATGCTTGGCATTGTCAGTTTTGCTGAATTAGATCAAGATATTTCTTTTTACCAACCAGATTGCTACTAGTTTTTGTTATTTAAAACAATATTATCTCACTTTGAATCCTTCATCAAAGTTGTAGTCCTAGACGCATAGATGAATTTGGGCTTTCAAATTGCTTGATTTCGATATCAGGAGCTTAGGATATTCCTGTTTGAATATCTAACGAGAATTTTACCGTGAGTAGGATTCTGACTAGGGTTGCACTAAAAACTCTGCTTCCATCATGATTTTTCTGGTAGTTGTTCTTAGGTTATACTCTCAGTCATATAAGGATGTTTAGCATTCATCAGTTTTTGAATCAGATTAGCAGATCATTTTTTTTACCAATCAGATTGTGGCCCAATTCTGTTCTGTAAAACGATTTTATCTCACCTTGAATCCTTCATGAAAGTTGTAGTTCTACATATGTAGATGAATTTGAGTTTGTGAGTTGCTTGATTTTGATATCAGAAGCTCAAGATATTCACGTTTGAATATCTAATGAGAAAGCAAAAATTCTGCCGCAAGAAGGATTTTACCCCCAAGTTTGCAGGACTAAATTGAAAAGAAAGACTGAAATAAAGAAGTGGATTTAAGATGAAATTAGAAGAAATTGGTCATCCTGCTCTTGTTTGAATAACATGTTTTTGCCTTGACCATCTCTCATAAGGGTATGAAGAAATGGGGGGTTGAATAGAAAATAAAAATCTGCCACCACATGGTTGCTGCTGCCTTATTTTTTTCTGCAACAAACTACGTTGTCATTCATTTACACATTAATGCACATTATTTTTCCTCTCTTCAGCTAAGGAAATAATACGACGTCATTTTAAAACAACCCCATTTTGAATTAATTAGGATGCAACTGTACCCCATCTCTATTTTCCTACCCTCCTTTGTAGCTGTTTTCGTTGGCCTTTTATTCTCTCTTCCTTACACCTAATTTTTAAATTCAACCCCTTCCTTACCCTTAGAGATTGACTCATGATCTTTTTCACAATGTTTAAGAGTGAGTTTTTCAATAACCTTACCACTACGAAGAGTAGTGACTGATTTGACTTGATCTATGTGTTGGCTTCCAGAACTACTTGTATTTATATTATATTGTCCCTTGGAATTTTGTTGTGGTTGAATGGAAACTTACCTTTCTCTTGAAAACTAAGAGCAGATGTCAATTTTGCAAGAGTATCTTTAAAATCTATCATCTTTTGAGCAAATTGAGCATTGATTGTCTCTTACTTTTGAATGAATACATGCAATGTTTCCTCAAGATTAGGAGGTGGAGCATAAGGAGGTGCATATCCTTGTGAATTTTGGAAATTATGGTATGCTTAAAACTGTGGTTTTCAAGTTTGTGCATTGTTATTATCACTCTTCCAACTGAAATTTGGATGATTTCTCCAACCAGGGTTGTATGTTTGGGAGTAGAAGTTGTGCTTGGCCCTTTGAAAACTATTTAAAGTATGGGCTTGTTCATGGAGACATTCCTTAAAAGAAGGTAAGGTTGGACAAGTATTGGTTGAGTGTTCATTTGTTTCACATATTTAACACACAATGTTTTCAACAGATTTTAATTGACCACTCTTTTTCAATTCTAGTGCCTCGACTTTTCTAGCTAAAGATGCAAACTTGGCTTGAAGGTCATGATCTTTCCTAAGTTTGTACATACCTTCACTAGATGTATGAGGTTGAGTTTTGCTCAATGCCTCATAAGCACCCGCAGTGTCCCAATTTTGAGCATTTTTAGCTAACAAGTCTAAGTACTTCATTGCTTCATCAGGGTCTTTATCTTCAAAAGATCCATTGCACATCAATTCAACCATTTGCCTATCTCTAGGTGTTAACCCTTCATAAAAATATGAAACCAATCTCCATGTTTCAAAACCATAATGAGGGCAAGTATTAAGCAAGTCTCGATACCTATCCCAACATTAGTAAAATGTTTCTCCTGGTTTTTAAGTGAAAGTGGTGATTTATCTTTTGAAAGAGTTTGTTTTGTGAGATGAGAAAAAACTTCTTTAAAAGTTGTTGTTGCATTTCATCCCAAACACGAATGGATCCTCGTCTCAAATTTTGTAGCCATATTTTAGCTTTATCTTTTAATGAAAAAGGAAAAAGCTTTAATCTAATGGTGTTCATGCTACAATTTGAATCATTATATGTGTTGCAGACCTCCTCAAATTCTCTTAAATGCAAATATGGATTTTCCAATTCTAAGCCATGAAAAGAAGGTAAAAGTTGAATAATGCCTGTTAAAATTCAAATAAGATGCATCAGAAGGAAAAACTATGCATAATGGTGCACTTGTTCTTGTGGAATTCATGTGGTCTCTAAGTATTCTAACAAGGTTATTCTCATTATTCTTATTATGAAGTGATTAATTATCTTTTTCAGCTATATTTATTGAAAATGATGAGGATATCCTATTAAGTCTACCACTTGATGTTCGTGACCCCACCCTTATGCACATGTAAGAATAGAATAAAAGAAAGAAGAAACAAGAGACAAGAAATAAAGTTATATACAAGAAAAGTGAAAAGAAAAAATAAAATAACTACTATAATTTATACAGGAACTTACCTCCTCGACAATGGCATCAAAAATTTGACACGATGAAAAGATTGATGTCTTCTCCCAAGTTCAGGAATGTCGAAATAATAAATAACCCGGCAAGACTACGGTCGAACCATAGGGAGGTTAATTGTACAAATTATAAATAACAATAATACAACAAAAATAACAATAGCAACAACAACAATAATAATAGTAATAACAATAACAACAACAACAACAACAACAACAACAACAACAACAACAACAATAATAAAGAAAAAGAAGGAGAAGAAGAAGATGATGATAAGAACTTTGAGATGGAATATTAATGTAAGGATTAAACAATGATAATAACAAATGTTAAGGTTAGAAGTTCCACTAATGGTATTTCAAACAAATATAGTATAAAATCTTATTATTCAATTGGAAACCACACACAAAGGAGGTTCTAATCAGATTATAGATTGTTAACATAATTACATTAGTCATCTTATTCGATTAATGCTAATACTTGTAAATCTCGTTAAGGATTCATGATTATAATTTTTGTTAACAACAAATCAAGTTCCTTTCATAGCTCAGGTGTCGGTTATACCATACAGTATGAACTATGAAAGTGCCAAGTATTTGTTGTCCCAAGTGTTATACAACATAAATCAAGATTAGTCATTTAACAAGCAAAGTATTAAAAAGTGAACAAGATAACAAATACAAAACGTGTTAGCATCAAACATTAAAGTCCATATTGAGTTTACATTATACTTATTTTTACACCATTAGTGTAACCTTTTCACCTTGACATAATAAACTTAGCTAAACATAATGAAAGAAAGAAAAATAAATAAACAAAATAAGAACATAAATAAGATAAAAGTTAACTAAGTAAAGAAAAGGAAATGAAAGGAATAAACTTGATATTAATAAAAATAAAGCATAAACATTACAAAAAATAAAAAGAGAGAAAGCAAGAGCATAATCTTGATTTGGAAACAAAATGCCTAAATCATGGCAAATGCATCCTTTTATAGGCCAAAATTGGGAACTATTGATTTAATAACTACTTGATGAGTGGGCGACTAACTCTTGACTTGGTGACAATCCTTATCTTCTCTTGTCTACCCAAAATGTTATTAATAACATCAAAATTGGAGCCATGATTAGTACTTAAAAGTGCATTCTCATTAAGGATTTATGTCATCATATTGCACCTAAAGTATCATTAAATTCCCTAACAAAAGCATGTTTTATATTAGCAAGTCTAAAAATATAATATACCTTTAATTAATGGTAAATGTTCATCCTAAATGCAGGTATATCACATAAATAAAAGGATTGATTGATGAGTTTAAGGATTGAAATTGAAAGGATAAAAAGAAGGCCAAACTTAGCAAAGTGTTGCTGGTGCATTCCAAACTCGAACACCGTTCAGTAATTTGATCATATCTGGAGCTGTAGATATCAGATTTAGGTCCATTTTATATCGATGGAAAGGTAAGACATAGACCTACAACTTTCATATGAAGTCAAAGACTCAGTTCTGCCGTTTTCAAGCCCAAATCTTAGCAACAACGAAGACGTCGGAAGCTGTCCTGCAGCTCAAGCACTATTCAGTTTTTGGCTCATATCTTGAGTTCTAGAAGTCCAAATGAGCTCTGGTTTTTTTTTATGGAAAGCTGAGACAATTGCCCACAGCTTCCACAATTCAGTTGGCTATAATTCTGATGTGAGCAATGACGTTTTGGCCAGCCAACAATATCAAAAATCAGCCCACAATATCAAAAAACCAGCAGCCATTAATGTCAAAAACCAGCCACCAAATCAATGGATGCCCACCAATTCTTCAATCAATCAATAGTTCTGAAACTTAGCCTATAAAAGGAGGCATTGTCCATGTATTTAGTCATATTAATTTTCAGATCAAAGTTATCTTCTTGCTTTCTCTCTACATCTTTGTAATGTTCAAGTTTTCTTTTATGCTATAGTAATCTCTTGTTTATGCTCTTTCATTTCCTTTCCTATACTTAGTTAGCTTATATTATGTTTATATTCTTATATTGTTTATTTGTGTTTTTCTCCTTCTTAATGTTTAGCTAAGTTAATTATGTCAAGGTGAAAAGGTTTTTCTAATGGTGTTAGAATATGTATAATATAAACTCAACATGAGCTTTAAATGTTTATATCTAAGAAAGATTGTTATTAACATGTTTTATCCTTTTATCTTACTAATTCTTAATACCTTGCTTATTAAATGTTTAATTTAGATTTGTGTTGTATAATATTTGGTACATCAAATGCTTGATCTTTCATAGTTTTCGGCCGAAATCGTTATTATGATAGAAACTTGATTTGTTGTTAACATAAACTAGCAACATGAATGCTTGATGATATTTATAAGTATGGTATTACTTATATAAGATAATTAATATGATCATGTTAGTAATTTATAATGAGCTAATAACGAGAAATCATCCGATTAGAACCTCCTTTGTGTGTGGTTTCTAGTTAAGTAATAAAAAGAGTTTATATTATATTTATTTGAAATACTATTAGTAAATCCTATAACCTTGACATATGTTTTGTTATTGTTTAATCCTTACATCAATATCACATCCCAAAATTCTCTTCAACTCTTTTTCTGTTATTATTCTCTTCAACTCTTTTTCTTTATTTGTAATTTATATAATTCACCTCTCTGTGGTTCGACCCCGGTCTTGCCGGGTTATTTTACTTTGACACTCCTGCACTTGGGATAAGACATCAACTCTTTGATCGTGTCAAGTTTTTGGCGCCGTTGCCGGGGAGGTAAGTTATTGTATAAATTAAATATTTTATTTTATTTTATTTTATTTTCACTTTTATTTGTTTTTCTAGTTGTTGTTTCCTTTTCTTTTTCTTTTTTTTTTCTTTTCTTTTCTTTTGTATTTGCATGAGAGTTTGGACACGTACATTAAGTGGTAGACTTTCTAGAAAATCATCATTTTCTTTAGAAAACATGGCTGAAGAAGATAACCAATCAATTCATAATGAGAATAATGAGAATAATGAGAATAATCGTGTTAGAACACTTAGAGATCATATGAATCCAACAAGAACAAGTGCACCATCATGTATTGTTTTTCCTCCTGATGCATCTCATTTTAATTTTAAGCCAGGTATTATTCAACTTTTACCCACTTTTCATGGCTTAGAATTAGAAAATCCATACTTGCACTTAAGAGAATTTGAAGAAGTTTGTAACACTTATAATGACTTAAATTGTAGCATGAATACCATCAGATTAAAGCTTTTTCCTTTTTCGTTAAAAGATAAAGCTAAAACATGGCTACAAAATATTAGGTCAGGATCCATTCATGCTTGGGATGAAATGCAACAACAGTTTTTAAAGAAATTTTTCCCTTCTCATAGAACAAACTCTTTCAAAAGACAAATCACCACTTTTACTCAAAAACCAGGAGAAACATTTTATAAATGTTGGGATAGATATAAAGACTTGCTTAATACCTGTCCTCATCATGGTTTTGAAACATGGAGATTGGTTTCACAATTTTATGAAGGGTTAACACCTAAAGATAGACAAATGGTAGAATTGATGTGCAATGGAACTTTTGAAAATAAAGACCCTGATGAAGCAATGGAGTACCTAGAGTTGCTAGCTGAAAATGCTCAAAATTGGGACACCACAGGTACTTGTGAGGCACCAGGTAAAACTCAACCTCATACATCTAATGGAGGCATGTATAGCCTTAGGGAAGATCATGACCTCCAAGCCAAATTTGCATCTTTAGCTAGAAAAGTTGAGGCACTAGAATTAAAAAAGAGTGGTCAATTAAAATCTGTTCAAGAAATTGTGTGTCAAATTTGTGAAACCAATGAACACTCAACCAATGATTGTCCCACGTTGCCTTCTTTTAAGGAATGTCTCCATGAACAAGCCAATGCTTTAAATAGTTTCCAAAGACCAAGTCATAACCCGTACTCACAAACGTACAACCCTGGTTGGAGAAATCACCCAAATTTCAGTTGGAAGAGTGGTAACAATAATGCACAAACTTCACAGCCACCATTTCAAACACAACATAATTTTCAAAATTCTCATGGATATGCACCTCCTTATATTCCCCCTCCTAAAAGAAATCTTGAGGAAACATTACATGCATTCATTGAAAAGCAAGAGACAATCAACACTCAAAATGCTCAAACCATGGCTGATTTGAAAGATACTCTTGCAAAGTTCACATCTGCTCTCAGTTTTCAGGAGAAAGGTAAGTTTCCATCTCAACCCCAGCAAAATCCCAAAGGGCAATACAATTCAAGTACAAGCAGTTCTGGAAGCCAACATCTGGATCAAGTCAAATCAGTCACTACTCTCCGCAGTGGTAAGGTTATTAAAAAACCTATTCTTGAACCTTGTGAGAAAGAAGATGAGTTAGTCTCCAAGGGTAAGGAAATGGTTGAACCTGATCATTGCAAGGAAGAGACTGATTCCCCACCAGCACTTCCATTTCCTCATGCCATGACCAAACAAAGGAAAGTCAATCACAATTCTGAAATCTTTGAAACTTTCAAACAGGTAAGGATTAATATACCTTTGCTAGATGCTATTAAACAGGTACCATCTTATGCTAAATTTTTGAAAGATCTATGCACTGTAAAGAGAAAATTGAATGTGAAAAAGAAAGCCTTCTTAGCCGAACAAGTAAGTGCCATTCTTCAGAACAATAATGCTTTGAAATATAAAGACCCTGGTTGTCCTACAATTTCTTGCTTTATTGGAGAACATAAAATTGACAGAGCTTTA
Source organism: Populus pruinosa (assembly GCA_026413675.1). Lineage (NCBI taxonomy): Eukaryota > Viridiplantae > Streptophyta > Magnoliopsida > Malpighiales > Salicaceae > Populus > Populus pruinosa. The sequence continues at coordinate 26,939,170 of CM048592.1, read as the reverse complement.
CTTGATCTTGGAGCTAGTGTGAATTTACTTCCATATTCGGTTTTTCAAAGTCTAAATCTCGGTGAGTTAAAACCTACTTCTGTTACTCTTTTACTTGCTGATAGATCTATAAAAATGCCTAGAGGAATAGTTGAAGATGTGTTAGTACAAGTTGATAAATTCATCTTTCCTGTGGATTTTATTGTCTTGGATACACAACCTGTTGAAGCATGCAATTCAATTCCTGTTATTTTAGGACGTCCATTTCTTGCAACTTCTAATGCATTGATTAATTGTAGGAATGGAGTGATGAAGTTATCTTTTGGAAACATGACATTAAAAATGAATGTTTTTAACATTTGCAAGCAACCTGGAGATGATAATGATTTACAGGAAGTAGATTTTATTGAAAAAATAATTTACGATCAATTTGAAAATTTTTCCAATGAAATTGAGTTTAATGAATCTGAAGATTTACAAATGGTTTGTTTTCAGGAAGAATCAAAGGCAAATATTTGGAGACCAAAAATTGAGGAATTGCCACCACGATCAATTGGGTCCATACCTTCAAGTGTTCAACCACCAAAACCCGATTTGAAGCCATTGCCATGTAATCTCAAATACTCATTTTTGGGAGAAAATGAAACTTTTCCGGTAATAATTTCTTCCAAACTTAATGTTCATCAAGAAGGTAAGTTATTACAAACTCTAAAAATGCACAAAAATGCATTAGGATGGACCATAGCTGACATAAAAGGAATTAGTCCTTTGATTTGCACACACAAGATTTATTTGGAGGAAAATGCTAAACCCTCTAGAGAAATGCAACGAAGGCTTAATCCTAATATGAAAGAAGTAGTGAGGAATGAAGTCATTAAACTTCTAGATAATGGAATCATTTATCCTATTTCTGATAGCAAATGGGTAAGTCCTACCCAAGTTGTACCTAAAAAGTCTGGAGTTACTGTGATAACAAATGAGAAAAATGAGTTAATTCCAACGAGGACTATTACTGGTTGGCGTATGTGCATTGACTATAGGAAACTTAATTCAATGACTAGAAAAGATCACTTTCCTTTACCTTTCATGGATCAAATTCTAGAAAGAGTTGCAGGTCATGAATTTTATTATTTCCTAGATGGTTATTCAGGTTACAACCAAATTCAAATTGCATTTGAAGATCAAGAGAAAACTACTTTCACATGTCCATTTGGTACATTTGCATATCGAAGGATGCCTTTTAGATTATGTAATGCACCAGCCACGTTTCAAAGATGCATGCTTAGCATATTCAGTGATATGGTTGAACGCTTTCTTGAGATATTTATGGATGATTTTTCTGTTTTTGGTGATTCATTTGATAATTGTTTAACTAATTTGGAAAAGGTTTTGAACAGGTGTGAAGAGAAGAATCTTGTGTTGAATTGGGAAAAATGTCATTTTATGGTAACAAACGGCATTGTACTTGGTCACATTGTTTCATCAATAGGAATTGAGGTTGATAAATCTAAAATTGAGTTAATTGCCAACTTGCCAACACCAAAATCTGTTAAAAATGTTAGATCATTTTTAGGACATGCTGGTTTTTATAGAAGGTTTATCAAAGATTTTAGTATAATATCTAAGCCATTGTGTAACCTTCTAACAAAGGATAATGTTTTTGAATGGACTGAATATTGTGAAGAAGCCTTTGTTAAACTTAAAAACCTGCTTACATCTGCTCCTGTCATTCAACCTCCTGATTGGTCATTACCTTTTGAAATAATGTGTGATGCTAGTGATTATGCCGTGGGTGCTGTTTTAGGACAAAGAAAAGATAAGAAACCCTATGTCATTTACTATGCAAGTAAAACTTTAAATAGTGCTCAAATAAATTACACAACCACTGAAAAAGAATTACTTGCTGTAGTATTTGCGTGTGAAAAATTCAGATCTTATCTTGTTGGCTCACCTGTTATTGTTTTTAGCGATCATGCAGCGTTGAAATATCTTCTTTCTAAGAAGGATTCTAAAGCTAGATTGGTACGGTGGATTTTGTTACTTCAAGAATTTGATATCACAATCAAGGATAAGAAAGGCACCGAAAATGTTGTCGCGGATCATTTGTCAAGATTGACAACTGATTCGAAATCTGACATCACGCCAATCGATGACTACTTTCCTGATGAATCTTTACTTTCTGTCACTACAATGCCTTGGTTTGCTAATATTGTTAATTTTCTTGTTTCAGGACATTTGCCAGCGCATTGGGGCACTCAAGACAAAAGAAAGTTCTTGAACGAAGTGAAGAACTTTTATTGGGATGACCCTTATTTATTCAAATATTGTCCTGATCAAATATTTCGAAGATGCATTCCTAACAATGAGGTAAGTAATGTCATTAAATTTTGTCATTCTGAGGCATGTGGGGGTCATTTTTCGTCAAAAAAGACAGCCGCAAAAATCTTACAATGTGGATTTTATTGGCCCACCATGTTCAAGGACACGCATGCATTCTGCAAATCTTGTGAAAATTGTCAAAAGTTAGGATCTCTTTCAAAACGTCACATGATGCCTTTAAGCACTATTCTTGTCATTGAAATCTTTGACTGTTGGGGTATAGATTTTATGGGTCCATTTCCTCCATCATTTGGTTTTGTGTACATATTAGTTGCAGTAGACTATGTTTCAAAATGGATAGAAGCAATTCCAAGTCGTAACAACGATCATAAAATAGTCATTAAGTTTTTGAAAGAAAACATTTTGAGTCGATTTGGAATCCCTCGGGCCATGATAAGTGATGGTGGAACACATTTCTGTAACAAGCCATTTGAGTCTTTAATGAAAAAATATGGAATCACACACAAAGTTGCCACCCCTTATCACCCCTAGACAAATGGACAAGTAGAACTTGCTAATAGGGAGATCAAACAAATCTTGGAAAAAACAGTGAACCCTAATCGAAAGGACTGGTCTTTAAGACTTAATGATGCACTTTGGGCCTATCGAACTGCTTTTAAAACATCATTAGGTATGTCACCTTATAGGTTGGTTTATGGAAAACCTTGTCATTTGCCTGTGGAACTTGAATACAAAGCTTATTGGGCTATTAAAGCTTTCAATTCAAACCTGGATGATGCGAGTCAGTTGCGTAAGTTACAAATAAATGAGCTTGAAGAAATAAGAAATGATGCATATGAGAATTCAAAAATTCATAAAGCAAGAATCAAAGACTTTCATGATAAAAGAATCTTGAGAAAAACATTTGATGTTGGTCAAAAAGTTTTGCTTTATAATTCTCGACTCCATTTATTTCCTGGAAAGTTAAGATCAAGATGGAGCGGTCCATTTGTTGTGAAACATGTATATCCTTATGGGGCCTTTGATATTGAGAATCCAAAGAATGGTAATGTTTTCAAGGTCAATGGACATCGTTTGAAAGCTTACTTTGATAATTTTCCTAGTGAAAATGAATCCATTGGTTTGAATGATCCTGTATATGAAGGTTGATTATTTTGTTTTTCTCATATTTTTTTTGTGTTTCTTTTTGGTGTGACTTTTGTTTTGCTAGTCCTTCTCCAACCCCGGTCAAATGGCGGATAACGGTACTCCGTGACTCTTAAGTCGGTTCTTTCAGTTTCCCATGATAATTGATATCTCTGTATATATTTGTTCAATTCCTTGTTCCTTCTCTTTTCTTTACATCTCTTCTCCACTTCTCTTTAAAAATAAAACAAAAATGGACACCACTCTTGAAAAAATGAAAAAGTATTTTCCTGCTCTGCCTCAGAATGCGATTACAAAAATTTACCGTGCTAGGTGTGAAAGATTGAGGTTGTTAATGAACCATGGAATTCCTGAAGATATTCGCTGGATAATTGAAGCAAAGATCCGATTATCAGGTGAGTCTTCCAACTCTTTTATTTCATACATGCCTGGGACAGGTAAAAGCACTTTTGCAAAGAAACGTCGTGCAAAACGACTAAAAGTCTGTCACCGATGTGCCAGATGGACTTGTAATACAAAATGTCGTTCTTTAGGAATGGTATCTATAAACCGTGAAGATAAAATACAATTCATTAAGGATGGCCTGAGTAAGGAGTCTTTAGATAATCTTCTATTGACTCTTGAGACGCATCCTAGTGGAGATGTGCATCGTGCAATTCATGATTTATGGCCTCATTTTCATAAAGAACATGATCGACTTAGTCTTGGGAATCTGACTGAAAAAGACCCTGTTTGCCAGTTTTTAAGAAAACTGGATGGGAAGCCTATCCCCGACCCATAGAGGGCGTTTAAGCCGTTCTTGGACGTAAAACCAAGGAAAAGCTGTGAGCCACAATCACAACTGCTTGTACATACATTTTTTTTTAATATATATATATATATATATATATATATATATAATAATAATAATAAAATAATACCAATAAATAAATAAATAAATAAGAAAGAGAGAGAGAGTAAGACTTCAGCTAGCCTACATATAGGTGGTATGCTTTGCATTTTCAATTGTTCATCTATAAAATCTTCTCTTCCTTCCCATCATTTCTACTCAACCCATTCATTCAGCATATATATAAATAAGTGTGTAGAAATGGCGAGTTCTTCTGTTTCTAAAATAAAAACTATTTGTGTTTTTGGTGGATCTAGTCCTGGGAAAGAAAAAGAGTTTTTAGAATCAGCAAATCATCTTGGTCGGATACTAGCTGAGAGAAAGATTCATTTAGTGTATGGGGGAGGCAGTCTTGGGTTAATGGGGGGTGTTTCAATAGCTGCATTTGTAGGAGGCAGTCAAGTTTTGGGGGTTGTCCCCAAAGCTTTAGCCGAAGGGGACATCATTGGAAAAACAATTGGAGAGGAATTACAGGTCTCTACAATGTCTGATAGAATGAATACAATGTTTAACCATGCCGATGCCTTCATTGCCTTACCAGGTGGTCTGGGTACATTGGAAGAGATCTTTCATATTTCCTCTTGGGCCCAACTGCACATTCACCATAAACCTATAGGTTTGTTAAATGTTAATGGTTTTTATAATAATTTGTTGTCTTTTCTTGATCAAGCTGTGGAACAGGAATTTCTAACATCTTCGGCACGACAAATCATAATCTCTGCTGCTACTGCTGAACAATTGATTGACCAACTACAATCTTTCATCCCTGTAATTGATCCCTCCATGAGTCAACTCAATTGGTCAACCATGAAACACCATAAAAAGCTCAAATGTCTTGTTTTGGTTGGGGGGAGAGGGTAGTAGTTGATATTAAAAAAAAAAAAAAATTTCTATTATTTAAACCATTTGCAAAACTATTGTTACTAGGATGGCAGAGTAATGGAGGAACTTTAGTGACTCTTGAGACGCATCTTAGTAAACATTCTTAACAAGGTCTATTATAATACTTCTTGAAATATTCAGGTTTACAAACTCTTGGATTGCTATCTATAGATTCTGTTTATATGCCCATCTAACAAGTATTTTTAAACCTTCATTTTCACACACACACTCGAACATATGATTGTGGGTTGCACATTGGATTATTACATTATTTGTGTTCTTTTGTTAAAGGTAACAACTAAGGGAAAGGGATAGTATATAATATGCAAAAAAAAAAAAATGTTCAAAAAAAAAAAAATTAATAAAAAAAAAAAACGAAGTAGATAAGTTTGATTTCGTAGCCTCCTTGACTTAAGCAAATAAGCCCGAAGGGGTGTTTGAACACCTAGTACCCTAAAGTCAACTGACTTGGGAGTTATTGGCCCAGTGCTTGTTACATGGGTTGAGGAGAAAGCTTAAGGGAATCAAACACTGCACTATCTACATATCAGTATTTGCAACCCGAGTTACTAAGCTCGTAGGGGTGTCTCAACACCTGATGCCCTAAGACCAACTGGTCTGGGAGTCATTAGCCGAAAGCTCGTTACATGGGTTCAAGATACATTGTGCTATAAATTCTTGCTTTTTAAAAAAAAAAAAAGAGAAAAAAAAAAGATAACAATCCCAACCCAAGGAAGTTAACTTTAAACATTAGAACAAAAATTTTGTTTTCTTCCATGAAAAGCTCCATAGCTATGTTTTGATTTATTGAGCACCGAAAGAAGGTTTACTAATATCTTGTTTAAGAGGTATTAAGCAGATATATAAATTTAATGAGAGTTTGTTTATCTGGATAGATTAATAGAAGTTAAATGATGAATGCCTTGCTTTGTGGTATTTGCAAATTATTTTTCTATTTTAATGCTTTGATTACTAGGGACTAGTAATAAGCTGGTTGGGGGGTGTGATTAGTACTTAAAAGTGCATTCTCATTAAGGATTTATGTCATCATATTGCACCTAAAGTATCATTAAATTCCCTAACAAAAGCATGTTTTATATTAGCAAGTCTAAAAATATAATATACCTTTAATTAATGGTAAATGTTCATCCTAAATGCAGGTATATCACATAAATAAAAGGATTGATTGATGAGTTTAAGGATTGAAATTGAAAGGATAAAAAGAAGGCCAAACTTAGCAAAGTGTTGCTGGTGCATTCCAAACTCGAACACCGTTCAGTAATTTGATCATATCTGGAGCTGTAGATATCAGATTTAGGTCCATTTTATATCGATGGAAAGGTAAGACATAGACCTACAACTTTCATATGAAGTCAAAGACTTAGTTCTGCCGTTTTCAAGCCCAAATCTTAGCAACAACAAAGACGTCGGAAGCTGTCCTGCAGCTCAAGCACTATTCAGTTTTTGGCTCATATCTTGAGTTCTAGAAGTCCAAATGAGCTCTGGTTTTTTTTTATGGAAAGCTGAGACAATTGCCCACAGCTTCCACAATTCAGTTGGCTATAATTCTGATGTGAGCAATGACGTTTTGGCCAGCCAACAATATCAAAAATCAACCCACAATATCAAAAAACCAGCAGCCATTAATGTCAAAAACCAGCCACCAAATCAATGGATGCCCACCAATTCTTCAATCAATCAATAGTTCTGAAACTTAGCCTATAAAAGGAGGCATTGTCCATGTATTTAGTCATATTAATTTTCAGATCAAAGTTATCTTCTTGCTTTCTCTCTACATCTTTGTAATGTTCAAGTTTTCTTTTATGCTATAGTAATCTCTTGTTTATGCTCTTTCATTTCCTTTCCTATACTTAGTTAGCTTATATTATGTTTATATTCTTATATTGTTTATTTGTGTTTTTCTCCTTCTTAATGTTTAGCTAAGTTAATTATGTCAAGGTGAAAAGGTTTTTCTAATGGTGTTAGAATAGGTATAATATAAACTCAACATGAGCTTTAAATGTTTAAATCTAAGAAAGATTGTTATTAACATGTTTTATCCTTTTATCTTACTAATTCTTAATACCTTGCTTATTAAATGTTTAATTTAGATTTGTGTTGTATAATATTTGGTACATCAAATGCTTGATCTTTCATAGTTTTCGGCCGAAATCGTTATTATGATAGAAACTTGATTTGTTGTTAACATAAACTAGCAACATGAATGCTTGATGATATTTATAAGTATGGTATTACTTATATAAGATAATTAATATGATCATGTTAGTAATTTATAATGAGCTAATAACGAGAAATCATCCGATTAGAACCTCCTTTGTGTGTGGTTTCTAGTTAAGTAATAAAAAGAGTTTATATTATATTTATTTGAAATACTATTAGTAAATCCTATAACCTTGACATATGTTTTGTTATTGTTTAATCCTTACATCAATATCACATCCCAAAATTCTCTTCAACTCTTTTTCTGTTATTATTCTCTTCAACTCTTTTTCTTTATTTGTAATTTATATAATTCACCTCTCTGTGGTTCGACCCCGGTCTTGCCGGGTTATTTTACTTTGACACTCCTGCACTTGGGATAAGACATCAACTCTTTGATCGTGTCAAGCCACTTAAACAAAAGAAAGTTGTAGGAAATTGTCTCAGATTTCTTGTGTAAACAATTCAGGCCATTTGAACTTCTAGAACTCCAGATATGTGTCAAACACTGAACAGTGCTCAAGCTGGAAGATAGATACGGACTTCTTAGTTATTGTCATAATTTGGACTTAAAAATGACCTTTTTAAGTCTTAGGCTCCATATGAAAGTTATAAAACTATATCTTACCTTTCCATTCATATAAAGTATACCTAAATCTGAGATCTACAGCTCCAGATATGACTCAATTACTGAATAGTGTTTTAAATTATTCTTTGTTAGAAAATGGTTTTGACGACATGGTTAATAGGCATTTTTAAAATCAAATTAAAAGTGGAAACAACTTAATTTCAGGGTTAAAATTTACTAGATTCTCCAACAAATTTTTTATTTATAACATGAAACATTAACATAATTAAAATAAATTGTGGATGAATAAATAATTGATCTCAAAGAACTTTTAATTGACTTATTTTTATGATATCCAGGACACTTTATTTGATATTATAAAAAAGTTCAAGATTTTCTTGTAATTTATATTATGAAAAGTATAATGGAAATAATTGAGCCAAAGTGAAGTGTGTGTTTTAGGCGTAAGTCACATATAACACTCACTGATTTAGTTACAAGCAAGTAATTAATTTTTATCAATACTTTGTGTTTGTTAGAAAATAATTCTTTGGTATATAATTTTTTATTTTACCAACCCATAAATGATAACCTTTGGAGTAGTTTTATCTATGTAAACTTTTTGTTTTTATGGCACATAGTTAAAGAAAAATGGTGAAAATTGATTCTGATAATTATCATAATTAATTCCAAATTAATTTTTGTTTGAAAACTCAATTCATATTACTAAAACTTGATTCTGACAAGAATACACAAGTGATTGATAAGATAAACTAATGATTCAAATGTATAATTCCAAAACTATAACACAACACTACATTATTCTTACAGGGTAAGGCTAGTTTTGACAATATTTCAATGACAACACTCAACAATATCATTTTGCTCAAATGTATGGGCACAAATTAACCTATGATGAATACCAATAGTTTGAAAGAAACTATTTAACTTATGATAATCACAATCCCAATCAGTTTAAACAAATTTAATTTTGTGTGAAAACTAATGCTCAACAAGCACTTGAAAACAATGGAATGTAGAAAACACATTTGATTTTGCAACAAGAGTGTTGCTAACTAATTTTTAACCCAATTTTTTTTTATATTTTTTTTTTAAAAATAAAAAATAGCAAAGAACAATGAAAACCCAAAAAATACATTCTATATTTGTATCATTTTTAGCATTGTCTCAAAAAAAAAAATTCAAAGATCTTTTAAACATGTTCAAATTTTAACATGTCATTTTCAAAAAAATTTATTTTTTTCATTGAGTCAATCTTGATTTTGCTTGTTTTCAAAACAAAATCAAAATAGAGATGTTTTACCCAGCATCGTTTTTAAGCCTTTCCTTTCAATCTTAGAGAGTATTTATAGGTTTTTTTTTTAAGGGTGTTTGAATCCATTTTGACCAAAACAAAAATCTTTGTCTATAACTTGGTTAACCTGGAATTTTAATATGATAATTTCTTTTAACCAAAACCAAAATTTTTGTTTGCTACTCTATTAAATTAAAATCTCAATCTAGTGATTCCTTTTAACCATAATGAAAATCTTTGTCTACAAGTTGGTCAAACTAAAATCTCAATATGGTGATTCCCCTTTAGTAAGTGTCATATCCTATTTTTGAGTTATTCTTCAATCTTTACCTTTATCCTTGTAAAAAATAAAGAAATAAAAAAAAGTAATAATAATACAAAGACAAATAATTTGGCAAAAGTTGGATGAGGAGGGTTCCAGATACATACAAGAAAATTAAGTTGAAATTTTGGATAAAAATTGGAGCCTAATCATACCTTATTGTACTTAAAACTGAAGAGATAATGCAGATTTAAGATCAAATTAAATTATATTTTGATAAATTTGCATAAAAATTAAATATAGAGATATAATTAGATTTTTAATAGGTTGATTTTATTTAATTATAAGCAATATTTTATTATATTTAAAAATTAATTTACATCAGATTAAAAGTTGGCGTAACAATGCTAAGAGAAAGCTTTAAGCATAGTAAGCTCCTTTAGTCCTAATATCCTCTTTTTTTTTATTTGCATACGTTGGCTGTTTATTTTTTCTTATTTGCTTTTTTTTTTGTTTTTTTTTTGTTTTTTAACTTTATTTTTCTCTTACCTTGTTTATTGTTTTTGGCAGCCCCTTTAATATATTAATTTATTTAAAAAAAAACATAAGAAAATCAACTTCTGATAATAATATTAAAATCCTAAAATTTAAAATCTTAAATAAAATAAGAAATTTTAATATATATATATATATATATATATATATATATATATATTAAACCCAAACACCGTGTTTTATTTCAGGAAATACATATGGAAGATAGACCAGCAAAAAGGATCCCCTATTGAACTAGATTTCGAAAATCTCATGTAAAATTTAAATTTAATCTAAAATGTCACCCCCAGAAAAAGACATGTTATTTCATCCAAGACATTCTTTTTTTTTTTCATATGATTTGTCCATATATTATTCAAATAATTTACATTTTTTTAATTTTTTAATAAATAGTTCAAAATTAATTATAAGTGAATAAGGCAGTCTTGTTTATTTATTTAGAAAACATGTGTTGTTTTAAAATAATTCTATATAATTTTTCATAATTGTAAAAAAGTTTTAATTTGTCAGTCATATAAAATAATATTTAAATACCTAATGTAAAAATTAGGGCAAAAATTCAATTCTCCATTGAAATCTAAAAATTAATATTTAGGACAAATATATAACACTTGAGAATAATAATTACTAAAAAAATTTCACTTCACTTTATGTTATCATTAACCATTTAAATTTAAATTATTTCATTTATATGTAACATGAGAATAATTTAACAACAACATGAATAAAGCATTTATAAAAATATTGCTTTTTTTTTTCATTCTATGAGTTTATTCAAAGTAGAAAAATATAAACTAAGGCAATAATAAAGAAAAATCCAACAAACAATTATCTAAGAATTTAATTTGCAGATTTCATGAGTTACGATATAAATTTTAAGGAATTTTAATATTTGATGCTTTTAGATGGCTAGTTTTTAAGCCTTTTTACAATTTTGATAATCAAAATAAATATAATTTTTAAGAATACAAAATGCAAAAGTTTTTAACTTAGGTACATATTATTATGAACTTTTCTCTTATTTTTCAATCATAGATGTTATAAATATAAATTAACACTAACTACATCAATATTTAGTAATTAATAAATCTTTTATTTTTCAATTTATTTTAATTTTATATTAATATTATTTTTCAATATTTTTCAATCATGTTACAAATTTTATTCATGATTTATTTTAATAAGTATTTAGCTTTTCAATATTATCAATATTTTCCCAAAATATTAAAAAAACATAGAAGAAAAACATATAAAAAATTAAATAAGGATTCAACGTAGTGAATTTGATGTAATTTCAATATGGTTTAATTTTGAGTTTTTTTTTCTATTGTTATGGGGATTTTAAAAGTATTTTTAGAATTTAGATAGCCAAAATAAAGTACCTATGTAGTATAATATTGTTTAAGAGTGGTTAAGTGGTATATTTAATGATATATAGGATTTTATATGGTGTGTGAATAAAAATAAGGATAAACGGGATTAATTGACCTATATTTTAAGATTCATTAATATAAAGTAGATTTTTAAAATATTAAAATGTAAAATCTTAAAATCCTAAAATGTAAAATCTTAAATAAAATAAGAAATTTTAATATATATATATATATATTATTCATACGATTTGTCCATATATTATTCAAATAATTTACATTTTTTTAATTTTTTTAATAAATAGTTCAAAATTAATTATAAGTGAATAAGGTAGTCTTGTTTATTTATTTAGAAAACATGTGTTGTTTTAAAATAATTCTATATATTATTTCATAATTGTAAAAAAGTTTTAATTTGTCAGTCATAAAATAATATTTAACTGCCTAATGTAAAAATTTGGGAAAAAATTCAATTCTCCATTGAAATCTAAAAATTAATATTTAGGACAAATATATAACACTTGAGAATAATAATTACTAAAAAAATTTCACTTCACTTTATGTTATCATTAACCATTTAAATTTAAATTATTTCATTTATATGTAACATGAGAATAATTTAACAACAACATGAATAAAGCATTTATAAAAATATTGCTCTTTTTGTTTCATTCTATGAGTTTATTCAAAGTAGAAAAATATAAACTAAGGCAATAATAAAGAAAAATCCAACAAACAATTATATAAGAATTTAATTTGTAGATTTCATGAGTTACGATATAAATTTTAAGGAATTTTAATATTTGATGCTATTGGATGGCTAGTTTTTAAGCCTTTTTACAATTTTGATAATCAAAATAATTAATAACTAATAGTTAAGACAAATAAATATAATTTTTAAGAATACAAAATGCAAATTTTTTTAACTTGGGTACATATTATTATGAACTTTTCTCTTATTTTTCAATCATAGATGTTATAAATATAAATTAACACTAACTACATGAATATTTAGTAGTTAATAAATCTTTTATTTTTCAATTTATTTTAATTTTATATTAATATTATTTGTCAATATTTTTCAATCATACATGTTACAAATTTTATTCATGATTTATTTTAATAAGTATTTAGCTTTTCAATATTATCAATATTTTCCCAAAATATTAAAAAAACATAGAAGAAAAACATATAAAAAACTAAATAAGGATTCAACGTAGTGAATTTGATGTAATTTCAATATGGTTTAATTTTGAGTTTTGTTTTCTATTGTTATGGGGATTTTAAAAGTATTTTTAGAATTTAGATAGCCAAAATAAAATACCAATGTAGTATAATATAGTTTAAGAGTGGTTAAGTGGTTTATTTAATGATATATAGGATTTTATATGGTGTGTGAATAAAAATAAGGATAAACGGGATTAATTGACCTATATTTTAAGATTCATTAATATAAAGTAGATTTTTAAAAAAAAATTGATAATTTCTCTATTAATATTTCAAGCAATATAATTATTTTTCTTAATTAGATAAGTATGATTTATTTATTAATAATAATAGTGTATCAGAATGCTAGTTTCGCGGAAAGGGTATGATCATTCACTCACGTATCACTCTTTCTATTTTCTCCTATTTGCTTCCTTTTTTTTTTAGCTTTGAATTCTTTGTGTGGTTCATCTTCTTTTTAGTTTCAGATGAAATAAATTCTAATGAAAGATTATGAGCAAAAGATAAAAGGATAAATTTATTAAAATAATACAAAAGATATATAAAGAGATGAATTATTTCTACGGCAAACTTTATTTGAAGAGCAAGATTTGGCTACTTAATGTTATCGCTTTATTTTTGCCCCTAAAGATAAAATAAATAAAAAAACAATATAAAGAAAAAGAAAGGACGAAACACCTGCCTCTTAAATGATACCTATAATGATCTATAATAATCTCTTCAACATCCTTGCTCTCTTTCTCACTTCTATTTCTTAATTTCTTCAGCATCCACGAACTCAATAAAATTGGTTTCACCTTTAGCTATTTTATTCAGTTTTGCCTCTAATTTATTTGGATTTTTTACGCCCTTCATATATATTTTTCCTTCTTTTCTCTTGATTTCAAATTCAGACAATCCTATAAAAAAAATAAAAAAAATAAGAATATATGAAGAATAAATACAAAAATATAAACAATATAGCTCAACGTATCCTACTAATTGCGAGAAACAAAAACATACAGATATCAAAATAGAAAAGCAATCAACCTTTTCCTTTTTCATTGTTTAAAACATTCTCTAAATCTCGCCAATCTGGCTCTAGAGACATAGATTGCAATTCATAAATACAGTTCTGCAAAAAAACAAAATTAAATAAGATAAAATGTGAACATTGGTAAAAGAAAATATGAAACTTTGAAAATAAACATATAACCTATACTTACAGAAAGTCTAAATTTTGTTTTTCTCTTAAACAACATCATATTTTTTTATTGAATGATAATTAAGTACTACACCTCTATTTTCTATTTATATACACTTCTCAATTTAAAAAAATAAAGTGTCATTATTAATTAGGAAAATAAAGATTCTCTTTTCTATTTATTCAAGCTATCTTAAATAGGAATATAACATAAACAACATGCATGAGAATCCTTTTACTAATTAGGAAATCTTAAATAATATTTCTCTTTTCTCTTTATTTAGGAGATCTTAAATAAAAATATAACATAAATGACATACAATAAATCTAGATTAAACGTCCTTGGTGTTGTTTTTAGGGTAATGAATTGACATGCAAATCTTCAATATAAACATCATGAAAGCTGCAATATAAACTCATTTAATAAATATCTTATTTGTACATAAAGGTGTTTTAATGCTAAGATTTGTCTATTAATTTTTTAAATTTAATTTTAAACAACATTTCAATGTAATGTCAAAAGAAACATCATGAAAGTTAATTCATGATGTTTCTTTCAAATTTTACAATGTGAAAGCTGGTAGTTCAGCATTAAAGAGATCTGTACATAAAGATGTTTTATTGCTAAGATTTGTCTACCATTAAGCCAAGTCAATGATATACATGTTAGAAAAAAGAGTTTAAACGTACAAAATAAAATATCCTTTTTAAATAAAAAAATAAATAAGTAAGATCTATACATAATTAGAAATACCCCTACAAAATAGTAATTTAGTTAATTTTAATCATGTCATTATTTCCATTATTTTTATTTAATTTTTGTGTGTTAATAAACCATGAAAAACATAAAAAAAATACAAAACAAATCTAGAAGATGAAAAAATAAAAATAAAAATACATAAATAGGTTGAAATTTGACTAATAATTAAGTATTGCAGGTAAAAATAAGTTTGAGAATTTTAGAGTCATGATTGAGAGATTAATTGAAGAAGATATTACTAAAAGAGCTTAATTTGATTTAATTTGGTTAAGATTGAATTTAAAAAATGATCAACTAAAAGCCCAATGGACTAAGGTAATTTAAAATTTGGAGTCAATTTTGTTTAAAAATATATATTTAAAGAACCACCAATGAATTTACAACAAATAAGTAAATCTAAAAGAGTAAATTGATTCAATTAGAGATACAATCTAAAAGAAATATGAAAGTAAAGAATTTTGGGAAACTAGGGACTAAATTAAAATTGAAAATATCAACTAATTCAATTTAGAGTTTAAATTGAAAGAAATCTCAAAATTAAACAATTCAATGAAATTCAAAAGCCAAGAGCTTTAATGAAAAATATTAAATACTAAGGGAACCAATTGAATTTTTGTTTAAACTCATTTCAGTGCTGTTTTTTTCATTCCAATCAATTAAGCTTAACTATTTCCATTTCAATCCAATTAGCATTAATTGATTCATTTTAATCCAAGTTAATCAAGCAATTAAACCCTAAAATCCAGCAACTTATTTGGAGTTTACAATTGCATTCACAAGTAAATTAGTCCAGAGACCAATCTCCCAATTCCAGCTCCCAATTCTTGGAAATCAACAATAGAATTCCTGCAATCACAAAATTTCCACCATCAAATCCCAAGATTTCAGCCTTTCATCTCCATAAAACACACGATAGACAATAGACAGAACACAAAGAACCATTCAACCTCATTTTGCAAGCGAGCAGGAAACCTCTCAATAAAGAAACCACCTCTCAATGAAGAAAGATCTAAAAAGAAAATAGTTGTCTAAAAAATAACTGTCAAAAAAATAGCCTTGGATGAATGAAGTGGTGCGCATTGATATGGTCTTTGACTAATTTTAGAGAAGCATATGTCCACAAGTCTTCAAAATGACAGATTAGATTATAATATTTCGAAGCTACAACAAGTTTGGGTATTTGAAGCATAATTAACGAAATGTTGCTACTTACACAATGTTAGGACTTAAGAAACCACCATATTTATCTTCTAAAGCTTTGGAATATCCCAGTGAAAGAGAGTAACGCAAGGCTGCAAACCTATATCTTACAAAAGCATATGCGTTTAGATAATTTTTATATGTTTATATTAAAAATAATTTTTTAATATATTTTAAATAAAAAATAATTAATACTATAAATACAAAACACAACCGCCAATAGATAAGTTTGGTTTACTTTTATTGCACACGTTGTCGCCAGCATCCCAAGTCTATCTCTTTTATTTATTAAGATTTTTTACTTCTTACATTAACTAAGCATTGTCGTCTTTAATTAAGCTGAATTAGTCAAGTCAAGCCTTACTTGAGATTTGTCAGTTACTTTCAACTTATTAATCCGGCAGCCACAATCCTAGCGTCAGGGATGCTAATTTTAACTAATTTATCCATATAACCTCATACGCTGTGATCATAGCCAAACTAGAAGCCGGTAAAATCTTTCCTTTTCAACTTTTTCATGTAGACAATAGATGAGTTCCCCAAATAAAAATCATATTAAAAATATTTCTCAAAGAAAAACATTTCGCAATTAGATCTTGAGCATATTCTTGGCCATTTTACGACTATACCTCCTTGTAACATCATTAGTAATTATTGTTAGCATAACAAGTCATGACGGTGTTAACATGATATATTAGATGATTATGGTAAAGGAATTGACACTGCAATATTATTGTAAAACAAACTTACACATTTTCTATTCATTTCTTGCAATCTTTATACAGTCTTGAGAACTTAATTGCATGTATTTTAATGTGTGTAATGGACAAATATTTACAATCAGAATCAATATTTACAATTAAAATCAACAGCAATATTTGCAGGAATAACAGACTGATCCTATAGTTATGGAAAGCACAAAATATGGCATTTCTCATGGTGACAGTTATGCTTGAATTGGTAATGATTTGAATTCATCAATTTTCTTGATACACCCCTGTAAAAATGGGCTACCATTGGATAGACTGATCCTGTAGAAAATCTATTCTTTGTCTGGAGAGAGGCTTAGTGAGCAAATCAGCTAGCTAATTAGTTGTGTGAACATGCCGAACAATAAAAATACTTTTCGCAACCAAATCCTGCATAAAGTGAATATTAATTTGTATATATTTCATCATGGAATACTGGACAGGATTAAAACTCAGTTGTGTTTCGCTCAGATTATTACACAAGAGGAGAGGTGACTGTGATAGGCTAAACTTTAGTTTTTGGAACAATGATAGCAGCCACACGGGACTCTGTTGTAGCCGTTGCGAGGGCCCTATACTCAGCTTCAGTTGATTTAGAACTCCAGGAAATGGGTGTATTACCAAGGAATAGTAGGTAGGCTGAAGTGGATTTCCTGTTGTGAAGACTACCAACAAGTGGATTTCCTGTTGTCAAGACTACCAACCCAACCAACATCCAAGAAACAAGTTAATGTGGTGTTGATAGTAACACCATGAAAAATGATGTTCTTTAAGTAGCGCAACAATCTTTTTGTTGTTGTCCAGTGGGTTTGTGTGGGATGATACATAAACTGGGAGAATTCATTGACAACAAAGCTAATATCAAGTCGCGTGAGGGACAAGAATTATAAGGTGCCAATAACTTTACAATATGCGGTGGAATCAATAAAGGAGAAATAATCATCTAGTTGTAAAGAAATCAAGGTTGAGAGAGGAGTGGTGACATCATACTGGTCTTGGCAAGGAGATCTCTAATATACTTGTGCTAAGTGAGAAACAAGCCGGCCACATAGAAATAACCTCAACAGCAAGAAAAAAAAAAATATGGTGACCCCAAGTCTTTGATGGAAAATTTCTGGCCAAAAAGATCAATGATGCTTGCAATAAAAACTGAATTATTGCCTATGATAATCAAATCACCAACGTAAACTAGGCAGTAGGCAAGAGTGGAACTAGTATGAAACAAAAATAGAGAGGAGTTAAATTTAGAATTAATGAAAGTAAACTCTGTCAGTGCATGTTTAAGTGCAAAGTACCAAGCACGAGGTGGTTGTTTTAGGCCACAGATGGCCTTAGTAAGACAACAAACATAATCAACATCTTTCAAGTTCCTGAAGCTAGGAGGTTGCTTCATATACAGTTTTTTGGTGAGATGATTATGAAGGAATGCATTATTAACATTCAACTACCTTAGAGACCAACCCTGCTTCACAATAATAGTTAAGACAGTTCATATGGTGATTGGTTTAACAACAAGATTGAATGTCTCTATGTAATCCAGTCTTGGTCGTTGATTGAACCCTTTGGCCACTAGCCTAGCTTTGAACTGATCAACAGATCTATTAGCATGCCTTTTAACCTGAAACACCCATTTACAGCTGACACGACGAAAAGGTTGATGTCTTCTCCCAAGTGCAGGAGTGTCGAAGTAATAAATAACCCGGCAAGACCGGGGTCGAACCACAGGGAGGTTAATTGTACAAATTATAAACAACAATTATAAAACAACAATAACAACAACAACAATAGTAATAATAATAATAATAATAATAATAAAGAAAGAGAAGAAGAAGAAGAAGATGATGATGATGATGAGAACTTGGAGATGAAATATTAATGTAAGGATTAAACAATAATAATAACAAATGTCAAGGTTAGAGGTTCCACTAATGGTATATCAAACAAGTATAGTATAAACTCTTATTATTGAATTGGAAACCACACACAAAGGAGGTTCCAATCAGATTATATATTGTTAACATGATTACATTAGTCATCTTATTCAATTAATGCTAATACTTGTAAATCTCGTCAAGCATTCATGATTATAACTTATGTTAACAACAAATCAAGTTCCTTTCATAGCTCAGGTGTCGGTTATACCATACATTATGGGCTATGAAAGTACCAAGCATTTGTTGTACCAAGTGTTATACAACATAAATCAAGATTAGTCATTTAACAAGCAAAGTATTAAAGAGTGAACAAGATAACAAATATAAAACATGTTAGTATCAAACATTAAAGTCCATATTAAGTTTACATTATACTTATTCTCACACCATTAGTGTAACCTTTTCACCTTGACATAATTAACTTAGCTAGACATAATGAAAGAAAGCAAAATAGATAAACAAAATAAGAACATAAAAGTTAACTAAGTAAAGGAAAGGAAATGAAAGGCATAAACTTGATATTAATGAAAGCAAAGCATAAACATTACAAAAAATACAAAGAGAGAAAGGAAGAGCATGATCTTGATCTGGAAACCAAGATGCCTAAATGCATGGCAAATGCCTCCTTTTATAGGCCAAAATTGGGAACTATTGATTTGATGACTAATTGATAAGTGGGTGGCCAACTTTTGACTTGGTGACAATCCTTATCTTCTCTTGTCTGCCCAAAACGTCATTGATAACGTCCAAATTGGAGCCAGTTGTAAACATGAAAGTTATAGGCAATTGTCTCAGCTTTCTTGTGTAAACAATTCAGCTCATTTGGACTTCTAGAACTCCAGATATGGCCAAAATACCGAACAGTACTCGGGCTGGAAGACAGATTCGGGCTTCTTTGTTGTTGCTACACTTTGGACTTGATAATGGCCTTTTTAGATCTTGGGCTCCATATGAAAGTTGTAGGCCTATGTCTTACCTTTCCATCCATATAAATTGGACCTAAATCTGAGATCTGTAGCTCCAGATATGACCCAATTACCGAATAGTGTTCCGGTTTGGATTGCACCGACATCTCTTCTCTAAGTTTGACCATCTCTTTATCCTTGCAATTTAAGTTCTTCAAGTCATCAATCAATCCTTTCATTTATGTGATAGGCCTGCATTAAAAATAGACATTTACCACAAATTATAGGTATCTTATATTATTAGATACATTATTATAAAACATATTTTAGTTAAGGAGTTATTGATACTTTAAGTGCAAAATGATGATATAAAACCATGATAAAAATACACTTTTAAGTACTAATCAACAGCCAATAATATTACAATCGGTTAGAAGGGGTACTAATTGCTAGGTATTGTGAGGCATTAAAGTAGTTAATTATGAGGCCATGGCTTCACACCAACTAGAATTAGCAAGTGTTACAGTAACACTCAAGGGTTCCGAGGAAGATAGGAAAGGATGTTTGGTGACAAAGAAGGATTTTTTTTTGGTTTATAAATGTCATTTATGGACCTAGTAGTCATGCGATGGATTCGCACCTTAGTGTTCTTATAAATAGTAAGGGTAGGCATTTCTATTAAAGTATTTGGATTTAAAATCAGGGGAGAAAATGGAGTATTTATGTGGAGAGAAGATGGTGCAAAGGGTGACCCATCCTCAGACGATGGCAAAACTTTAGTACCCACATCCGGAGAAGTGTTGAGGCTAGGGGGGACAAAGGAAAGCTTAGGTAATGAGATCATTATAGATGAATGTTGCCCAATAGATGGAGAAGGTAGGGAACTGTTATGATCCGATTTGAAAAGGGAAGGACCCTTCATGGAAAATGACGTCTCGAGAGGTGATGGTTTTTTTGGTACATGGCTCAAAACATAAATATGCATTTTGGGATAGGCTGTAATCCATGAATGTGCATGGTTTGGATTTTGGCTCAAGTTTATATTTGTTATATGGTCCAGAACGGATAAGAGACACAACCAAACTATTTGAGCTTGAGATAGTTAGGCCTTTGGTTGAATAATTTTTCAAATGGAGATTGATTATTTAAGGTAGCGGTGGGGTGGGCATGCAATTGATAAGATAGGTAGCAATTTGAAATGCACATAGTCAATACAAAAGAGGCATGTGAGCATTGGTGAATAAGGTAATACTAGTTTTAACAAGGTGACGATGTCACCTTTCAGACATACCATTTTGTTGAGTATGGGGAGCAGTAGTGTAATGACTAATTCCATGAATAGAAAGATAAGTTTTGAGTTTGATATATTCCCAACCATTATCAAAATAAAGACTTTTTATTTTTGTGTTGAATCGATTTTCCACAAGATTATGAAATTGTGGAAACATTGTTTGAACATTTGATTTATGAGTCATGAGATTAAGCCAAATATATTTGGTATAATAGTTAACAAAAATAACATAATATTTTGAGCCATTAATACCAATATTGTGAAAGGACCCAAACATCTGTGTAAATCAGTTCAATTGGACTAGTGCTAATAAAATCATAAGTATTAAAAGTTTGACGATGAGCTTTGTTTTGAAAGCATGAAGTGCAAAAATTAGAATAGCTATTTTATTGCTAGGTAAAGAAAAGGCATGAATGAGATGATGAACCAATTTAGACAATTGATGACCAAGACATTTGTGTCATCCATCAGTTGTAATACGTTCATGAACATAGGCAACAATATTTATCTTGGTGGATGGTAGATGCTCTGGAAATGGGTACACTCTATCTTCGCATTCGTCTTTAAGCACGATCGCCCCCATGATCTAATCCTACACCAAAAAATAAGTAGGATGAAATTCAATGTAAACATTGTTATGCTTGGTAAAATGGTAAACAAAAATGAGATTTTTATGAATTGTTGGAACATAAAAAGTGTCACGTAAATGAAAGACATGATTGGACAATTTCATAGACAAAGACCCAATATGAAACACAGGCAAACCTGATCCATCATTAATTACCAGCTTATTAGTACCATCATATTTAAAATTAATCAATAGATTAGAGAGATTAGTGGTCATATTGTGAGATGCTGCTGAGTCAACTAGCCACTTGTGATTTTTTTGTTGAGAGGAAGTTGCACAATTTGTAGTGAAATCAGAAGTAGATATTTTAGGACATTATTTTGTTCTATAACCCAGTTGATCACACTATTGATATTTCAGTTTAAACCTCTTGTGACCCAAATTGAATTACCCATTTCTATGAGCCTCATTGTGACCGTAAGAGTTAGGTAAGCAACTACAGGGCATCATTTAGGCTGTTTAAAACAAGAAGAAAACTAAGAGCTCTATTAGTTAGAGTAATTAGTGGTGGGTACAAATGGTGTTTTAGATTAGTGCTCTAGACGCCGAAGATAACTCTTATGGCTGACAAGAAGGTCATAAATTTCTTCAAATTTCAAAGAGGTCTAAAGAGCAACAATGGCTGCTGTAATTCTCTGATTTCAATAACCAATCCACTAAGTATGTATAGATTCAAATCATCATATGAAACTGGATGATCAATGATTGCTAGTTCATCAACAATCACTTTGATTCCTTGAAGGAATTCAATAACTATGCGAGACCCGTAATTGCTCAAGGTCAAATCTTCCTTGAACTGAAGTATTTAAAAATGCATTTTTATCAAGGTTTTATATCATTATTTTGCATTTGAAATATCAATAACTCTTTAACTAAAGCATGTTGTATAATAACAAGTCTGATACTATAAGGTATCTTTAATTTATGGTAAATGTTCAACCTAAATACAGGCATATCACATAAATAAAAGGATTGATTGATGAGTTGAAGTATTGAAAATAAAAGGACAAAGAGAGGGCAAAACTTAGAAAAGAGATGCTAGTGCAGTCCAAACTGAAATACTGTTTGGTAATTAGGTCATATCTAGAGTTGTAGATCTCAGATTTAGGTTTATTTTATATGGATGGAAAGTTAAGACATAAGTTTAAAACTTTCATGCAGAATTCAAGACTCAATTCTAATGTAGAAGTTTGAATTTGTCCTGCAGTCTAGATACTATTCAGTGTTTAGCCCATATCTCGAGTTCTAGAAGTCCAAATGACCTCAATTTGTTTTCTTGGAAAGTTGAGATAATTTCCTAGAATGATGTGGATAGAAAGGATAAAATATTCTTATCCTTTATCAGTAGGAAAAAACAGAAGAAATAAAACAAGTCATTTTCTAATATTTTGATTACTAAAAATTCTAGCTAGTCTAAAAGTTCAGGTAAAAAAACTAATTGCTATTAGTACTTTTAATACGTCTTATCTGTGGTAAGTTATATTATTTATTTTTCTGATATAAACTAAGAAAATATTATTTTTTTAACTATTAATATGTTTATGGTAGAAAAAAAAGTTCTCTCATAAGATAAAATGATATTCCATTGATATTTTATTCATTAAAAACCTTAACTGGTTTTAGAGTTCGGATAATATGATTGATTGTATAAAAAAAGAGTATTAGCACTCCTAATATGTTTTATTTGTGGTATGCTATATTGTTTCTTTATCTATTACAAATTAAAAAATATATTATATTTTCTAATTATTTATCTATTTATGGTAAAAAAAATCCAGATTTTATTGATTGAAAACCCTAAACGAGGTAATTCTTAGGATATTCTACTCCATGGCTAGGACAAAAAATTAACCATGAGCTGTAAGGTAATTGCCCTTATTATTATATGAAGAATGAAGTGTATTTTAACGTTGACAAAAGTACCTCATAAATACTTTTAAGGTTAATCTTGTCTGGATAAGTTTCCTTCCCTTTTATTGCATGTTTCTCCAACCTCTTATGTTTATCTCTTTTATTTATTAAGTTATTTACTTTATTTATTAATTGATTAATTAATCATTGTCATCTTAAGATTAATGACACTCTAATTTGCAAAGCAGCAAAATGCCTTGCGATATTGTTTGTTAAAAACCATCGTAGAATTTTCCATTGGTCATCGATTTCGAGCATTCATCGTCATTTCTTTGCACTTTCAATCTCTAACATTATCCGTACGACCAGTTTTGACAGCAGCCTGTACGGTAGACAAATCGCCATCGTAGCTTGAATTCAATGCTGAATTCAGCTGAATTAGTCAAGCCAAGCCTCTTGTACTTGAGATAAGTTCAGAAGGCGCATTGATAGGTTTCTAGTGGTTTTTACGCCCTTACCTTGATATGTTCACAAGCAATCTTCATGAAAAATTCAAATTCGTCAGGGAAGAAACTCATCCCACTTTGTTTCTAAACCCTTATCCAGTTATCCTCGTTACACCGGCTCTTGTTTGAATTCTTAAGCCGTGTTTCAAGGTCAACAAAAAAGAAAATTACAGGCCTTGTGTTAGCGTGAATGCATAAGAACATAAAGAACAAACTTTTAGCTTATCCTACATTACATTGCTGGAGATATCTATCTGTTCACGATCGAAAATACAAATAATCTTTCCACTTAATCTGAAATTTTGCAATGCCTTTGAATTTCTGCACACGGTATGTTTTAATTAGTATTGTTCTTCAATTTATTGCTGTAATAATTTATAAGTCAATTATTAAACATAAATCTTATTCGGCCTTGATTCTATCATTCCTTAACGATTAAAAAAATTAGCAACAACAATAATTAAATCAAAAAATATATTTGATCCAAGTCAACTTGAGTTAACCCATAAATCAACATATGATCAGGATAATCCCATAAAAAAAATTAATATATCCTAATTTTCAATAAACCCAATATTAAACAATAAAAATAAAAAAAATCAATAGTAAAAATAATCCTAAATCAATTTGGACTAATTTTCCAAATCAATTTCTTGGATTTTTAGATTAGGATTATCCAATATAAGGAAAACCAAAAAAAAAAATCATGAAGATAAATTTTGATTAACAAAAATGTTAAGCTATGAAATTGAAAAAAAAAGTTTCAATAAAAAAAATCCAAAGCAAAACAAATGGTATTCAATAGAACAAGTACCAAATTTAACATAAAAATAAACTAAAATCAAATGTTGAGGGAAGAAACTGAAAAAAAAAAAACCAATTAAGAAGGGATTCAAAACAAAACAAATAGCAATCAAAATAATAAGGACCAAATCTAACATGTGAAAAAAATTAAAGAATGATGAATTTGAAAAAAAAATTAAATTATTTAAAAAATAATAATAAAAAAAAAGAACAATGATCAAATACAAAGGAAAAACAAATTGAAGGGATGCTTGGGAGTGAGTTTATGTACTTTCAAAACATGAGATGTAAAGGGAACATGTATCTAGATATAATATTTATTACTTTTTATTCCTACAATACCCCTATAAAAAAATCTCAATTAAAATTTTTTCTAAGATGTGTACAGATAAAAATGATCGCTATTATAGTCTTAGAACTTGACTCATGAGTCAATCTAGAGCAAGGCGGAGGTCACTCATCGAACTCTAGGTTACAGGTTGGGTTAACTATAATTAACCCGAGTTAGCACAAGAATCATCGCACGTGTGCCATGTTGTGGTGAACAGTCTCCTCGAATATCCAAGTGCATATGATGTGGGGAAATGGAGAGGATATAAATTCTTGCCCTTTATCAATGGAAAGAGAAAATGAGAGTCGCCACCTAATATTTTAATTACTAGAAACTCTAATTGGTCTTAGAGATCAGGCATGGGGACTGGTTGCATAAAGAGAATGTATTAATACCCTTAATATGTCTTAACTAAGGTAGTCCACATTGTTTAATTATCTTATTAAACTAGTTGCCTGATTGTTGGATTGTCTAAAGTAAAAGACACATCCTTCTTAGTAAAGATATAATTATCTTATTAAGAAAAAATATAATCGTTCTATTATAAAAAAATACCTTTTAATACCGGGAATATGTCTTATGTATAAGTTCGTAATCCTAGATACTAAAAGAAAACAAAATATTTTTTGGTATTTTTGAAATATGGACCTAATTTTCATGACTTTAATAAATTAGTAATCAAAGCTTGATATGCATGCAAATACATTTTATTTTATTTTTTTTGTATGAAAATATAATATGAAACTCATATTTTTTAGACACTTGACCATATACATGAAAATAAAGTTTCTTTTGTTTTTACATATATTGTTTTTGCAGCATTTCGAAGAAAACTAGGTATTTTAATATGAGATTTATATTTTTCAGTATAAAAATACAAACCAATATTAAAAAAAATTGTTAGAAAAATACGTGACAAAACCATAAATTTTTACAAAGGATTTTGAAATTCTTTTTGTTGTTTTTTAATATATAATATTATAATATTATAAAAATAATACGATGGGCCTTGCTTAATTACATAGACAGATCCCATCCTATTTGGACCCAGTTCAACCCAAAAGAAATTGGATCAAGGTTGACCACAAAGAGTTTCACCAACATTAGCACAAAACAAGGGTTAGGTCGATCTAGGCCTAACAAATCTTTTTTTTTTTTTATGGGTAACATGATTAAAAGATTAATATTTTTTTTTCAAATTTAATTATGTTTAAGAGTTTAATTATATTTAAAAATTATTTTGAATCAAATTAAATGTTGGGCTAGCAACACCAAGTAAAGGCTTTAAGCATAGTGCATTAGCTTCTCCGGTCCTAATATTTTTTTTTTATTTGTATATGTTATCTTTTTATTTTTTCTTATCTGCTTTCGTTTTCTGTCATTTTTTGTTTTTTAACTCTATTTTTATTTTACTTTGTTTATTGTTTTTGACTACCTTCTAATTAGCCACTTTAATATATCAATTTGTTTTAAAAAAAAACAAGAAAACAACTTCTATTACATAATAATATCAAAATCCTAAAATATAAACGAAAAAAAATAAATCTTCAATAAAACAAGAAATTTTAATATATATATATATATATATATATATATATATATATATATATGAAACCCAAACACCATGTCTTATTTTAAGAAATCCATGTAGAAGATAGACCAACAAAGAGTGCCCCCTGTTGAATAAAAAATCAAAAATCTCATGTGAGAATTTAAATTTAATCCAGAATATCATCCTAGGAAAAGATAAGCTATTTCATCCAAGATATACTTCCTTTTTTTTTTCATATGATTTGTCCATATATTATTCTAATAATTTACATTTTTTAAATTTTTTAATAAATAGTTCAAAATTAATTATAAGTGAATAAGGTAGTTTTGTTTATTTATTTAAAAAACATGTGTAGTTTTAAAATAACTCTATATAAGTTTTCATAATTGTAAAAAAGTTTTAATTTGTCAATCATATAAAATAATATTTAACTGCCTAATGTAAAAATTAGGGGCTAAAATTGAATTGTCCTTTGAAATCTAAAAAAAAATATTTAGGATAAATATATAACACTTGAGAATAATAATTACTAAAAAAATTTCACTTCACTTTATGTTATCATTAACCAATTAATTTTAAATTATTTCATTTATATGTAACATGAGAATAATTTAACAACATGAATAAAGCATTTATAAAATATTGCTTTTTTTATTCTATGAGTTTATTCAAAGTAGAAAAATCTAAACTAAGGCAATAATAAAGAAAAATCCGACAAACAATTATCTAAGAATTTAATTTGTAGATTTCATGAGTTTGGATATAATTTTTAAAGAATTTCAATATATGATGCTTTTGGATGGCTCGTTTTTAAGCCCTTTTAGCATTTTGATAATCAAAATAATTAATAACTAATAGTTAAGATAGATAAATATAATTTTTAAGAATACAAAATACAAAAGTTTTTAACTTAAGTATATATTATTATGATCTTTTCTCTTATTTTTCAACTATAGATGTTATAAATATAAATTAACACTACATACATGAATATTTAGTAATTAATAAATATTTTATTTTTCACTTTATTTTAATTTTATGTTAATATTATTTCTCAATATTATTCAATCATACATGTTACAAATTTTATTCATGATTTATTTTAATAAGTATTTAGCTTTTCAATATTATCAATATTTTCCCAAAATATTAAAAAAACATTGAAGAAAAACATATAAAAAATTAAATAAGGATTCAACGTAGTGAATTTGATGTAATTTCAATATGGTTTAATTTTGAGTTTTGTTTTTTATTGTTATGGGGATTTTAAAAGTATTTTTAGAATTTAGATAGCCAAAATAAAGTAACTATGTAGTATAATATTGTTTAAGAGTGGTTAAGTGGTATATTTAATGATATATAGGATTTTATATGGTGTGTGAATAAAAATAAGGATAAATAGGATTAATTGATCTATATTTTAAGATTCATTAATATAAAGTAGATTTTTTTAAAAAATTGATAATTTCTCTATTAATATTTCAAGCAATATAATTATTATTTTTAATTAGATAAGTATGATTTATTTATTAATATTGATAATATATCATAATGTTAGTTTCACATAAAGGATATGAACATTCACTCACATGTCACTTTTTCTATTTTCTTCTATTTGCTTTTTTTTTTGTTTGAATTCTTTATGGTTTATCTTCTTTTTAGTTTTCAGATAAAATAAATTCCGATGAAAGATTATAAGCCAAAAGTAAAGGGATGAATTTATGAAAATAATACAAAAGGTATATAAAGAGATGAATTATTTATAAGATAAACTTTATTTGAAGAGCAAGATTTGGATTTTAATGTCATCGTCTTATTTTTGCCCCTACAAAAAGACATTAATCTAAAGGAAAAGAAAGGATGAACCACATGACTTTTAAGTGATACCTATAATGATCTATCATAATCTCTTCAACATCCTTGCCCTTTTTCTCACTTCTATTCATTAATCTCTTCAACATCCATGAGCTCAATAAAATTGATCTCATCTTTAACTATGTTATTTAGTTTTACTTCTATTTTGTTTGGATTTTTTACACCTTTCATGTGTATGTTTTTTTCTTCTCTCTTGATTTAAATTTAGACAATCCTAAAAAAAATAAAAAAAATAAGAATATATAAAGAATAAATACAAAAATATAAACAATATAGAAATCAAAATAGAAAAGCAATCAATATTTTCCTCTTTCATTGTTTAAAACATTATTTAAAGCTAGCCAATCTGGCTCTAGAGACATAGATAGCAATTTATAAATACAGTTCTACAACAAAAAAAATAAAATAAAATAAAATGTTAATATTGCTAAAAGAAAATATAAACCTTAAAAAATAATCATAAAACCTATATTTACAAAGAGTCTAAATTTTGATTTTCTCTTAAATGAAATCATATTTTTTATTGAATGATAATTAATTACTACACCTCTTTTTTCTATTCATATACACTTCTCAATCTAGAAAAATAAAGTGTCATTATTAATTAGAAAAATAAAGATTCTTTTTTCTATTTATTCTAACTATTTTAAATAGGAATATAATATAAACGAACAGCATGAGAATCCTTTACTAATTAGGAAAATAAAGTGTCATTATTTATTAGAAAAATAATATTTTTTTTATTCAGGAGATCTTAAATAAGAATATAACATAAATGACATAGAATAAATCTAGATTGATATTGTTTATTAGGAAAATAAAGTGCTTGGTGTTGTTTTTAGAGTAATGAATCAGCATATATAAACATCATGAAAGCTGCAATATAAACTCATTCTATAAATATAAGTTGCAATATATTCATTCTCCAATTGAATGTCAAAAGAAATATTATGAAAAGTTAATTCATGATGTTTCTTTTGAAATTTTATGATATGAAAGTTGTTATTAAAAAAGATTTATATATAAAGATATTTTATTGCTAAGATTTGTCTACCATTAAGCCAAGCCAATGGTATATACGTTAGAAAAAAAAGTTTAAATGCACATAATAAAACATCCTTCAAAATGAAAAAAGAAATAAGTACATGATTTTCATTAGAACTTTTTTGTTTTTTTTCATAACCTAATTTTTTATCCTCTATTTTTTATGTATTTTTTTAAAATATTAGAAAAAATAATGTCTTTATAGTACATTTAGTCAATTTTAATCATGTCATGATTTCCATTATTTTTATTTAATTGTTTTGTCTTAATAAACCATGAAAATCATAAAAAATTCAATAATACAGAAAAAACCTAGAATATGAAAAAAATAAAAATATATAGATAGTTTGAAATTTGATCTATAATTAAGTATTGCAAGCAAAAATAATTATGAGAAATTTTGAGCCATAATTGAAAAGGAGTTTAATTTGATTTACTTTGTCTAAGATTTAAGTTAAAAAATGATTAATTAAAAGCCAAATGGAATAAGGTAATTTGAAATTTGGAGTCAATTTCATTTAAAAATAAAAATTTAAAAAACCGATGATGAATTTACAACAAATAAATAAATCTAGAGGAGTAAATTGATTCAATTAGAGATACAATCTAAAAGAAATATGAAAGTTAAGAATTTCAGGAAACGAGGGACTAAATTAAAATTGAAAATATCAACTAATTCAATTTAAAGTTTAAATTGAAAGAAATCTCAAAATTAAACAATTAAATAAAATTCAAAAGCCAAGAGCTTTAATGAAAAATATTAAAACTAGGGACCAATTGACTTTTTGTTTAAACTCATTTCAGCTTGTTTCATTCCAATCATTTCAGCTCAACTAATTCCATTTCAATCCAATTATCTTTAATTGATTAATTTTAATCCAAGTTAATCAAGCAATTAAACCCTAAAATCCAGCAACTTATTTCAAGTTTGCAATTGCAATCCCAAGTAAATTAGTCCAGATACCAATCTCCCAATTCTTGGAAATCAACTATGAAATTCCTGGAAATCACAAAATTTTCAGCATCAAATCCCAAGACTTCAGCCTTTTCTTTCCATAAAACACACAATTGATAGAACACAAAGAACCATTCAACCACATTTTTCAAGCGGGCAAGAAACCTCTTAATAAAGAAACTGCCTCTCAACTTAACACCAGTGGAAAAAATACCAGTGAAGAAAAATATAAAAAAAATATCTGTCTAAAAAGTTTTAAGATAAACTTGCCCCTCTGCCTTCTTGATCTAAAAGAATTTTTTTTAATATTAGTGGCTTAAATAAATAATACTTTTCAAAAGTTCTAGTTTATCTTATAGATTTTTTTGGGACAAACCCTATTACTTGTTAGATTTTTGACTTTTTTTTTAATTTTGGTTTGTCCATTTAACTTGTATATATTTTTACTAATCATTCATATATTTTATTTTTTTAAGGTCAAACATTACGTTTTTCTTTCTTAAAAAAATAATATTAAACAAACCATATTCAATAATGGTGCAGAAGAATTGTATTATTATTAAACGAATTATAATCAATAATTGAATGAGAAAATGATACAACTGTAAAATAATCAAATTAAATTCTAAAATTATAATTAAACAAAACAAAGAAAAACTAGAACCATTAATTTTTATTCTTAACCACAGCCTTGAATGAATGAAGTGGTGACCAAATTCTGTTGAATTAATGCTGAGCTCTCTATCTTTCAGCCGTGAAATCCCAATTTACAATGTTAACAACTTTGACTTCAAATTCTGCCGAAGGCATTCAGGCATTTCTTGGCCTTTTAGCATCCCGAACCAAACTATCTTCAATTTTGTACATTTCATTAGAAGCAATCAGAGGATACGTATGTGGAATAGAACTGTGGGAGTCTTTTCTAAGAAACTGCTTGAACCACTTGACTGATTTTTTAGGATATCGTTTCAAATCATTTTTGTAATCAACATAGTAGAGGCCGAACCTCACAGCATAACCACTTCCCCATTCGAAATTGTCCATTAAAGACCAAGCAAAAAATCCCTTAACATCAACACCATGCTCACTGCAATAAATGAATATTGAATCCCAGTTAGATAGATTTGGTAACTTAATAATATAATTGTTGCTATAGATTAAATACTTATTATCCATGATCATTTGTTAATAAATGAAAAGAATTAACTCACTTGATGGATCTTAAAACATTCTTAAGGTGGTCTTTGTAAGATTTTTCTCTTATGGGATCATTAAGAGCTTCCTCTAATGATGAAGCATTGTTATTTACGTCATCAACCCCTGAAAAAAAAAATCAATAAAATAAAATATTAAGAACTTATATACTTAGCACTATGGAACCTAATTGTAGCATAATCTATGATCGTTCATTTCAACCATACCATTCTCAGTAATGTAAATTGTTGGGTTCCCGTATAGATCTTTGGTGTAATTCAAAAGCTTGCTGATGCCTTCGGGGTAAATATAAAGCCATTTTACACCAGCCTGTGGACCTATTGGGATTCCATTTCTCTCTCCTACAAAATTAAGAAATAACAAAGTAAATTAATAATTGATAATTGATAAAACATCATCTAATTGAAAAAAAGAAGAAGATGAATAATAAAGAAAAGATATCGATCATTGGCTACCTGTCCAATTAGCACGAGCATCTGACATGAATCCAACACTCTGATAATTTGCATCGATATTTTGGGCATAATATGTTGTGTAGTAATTAATTCCAATAAAATCATACGATCCCTTCAACATCTTAGATTCCTCTGCAGTGAACTTGGGCAATCTTCCACCAACAAAATCATGCATGTTACGTGGATAGTCACCATTAGTTAAAGGATCCATGAACCTGCCACCATGAAGAAAAACACTGATTGCCTTCTGTGTATACATACATATCAGGTCTTCTCTAGCTGAATGAAGAATTCAGAGAGTACTTTTGAATTTGATATATATATAAAAAAATACTAACCAACCAAGCATGAAGTCGAGGCTTCTTTTGGTTGCATTTTGATCATCTTCACTGTTTGAGTAAGGTTCAAACCAATGAGAAACAAGTGTTATCCCAATCTGTCCACCTTGACATGACTGATACTTTTCCTTGTATAGTTTCACTGCCGCAGCATGAGCAAGCAACAAATGATGGCTAACCGTATACACTTCAGTGGCACCAGTGTTTGAGGATCGGTGGGGATCATTTACAACGACAGAAATCCTACCCGGTGCCATCGTGCCCATGTCATAACCTTGAACACTGAACATCCATGGCTCGTTCAAAGTAATCCACTTCTTCACTCGGTCTCCAAAATTTTGGAAACAAAGGTCGACAAAGTCTTGGAAATCATTTCTGGAAATCAATGTTTTATGTGAGAAAATTTACAGGAATGTTTTGAATTTTAGAGAAGCATAGGTCCACAAAGTCGCCAAAATGACAGATTAGATTATAATATTTCGAAGCTGCAACAAGTTTGGAAATTTGAAGCATAATTAACGAAAGGTTGCTACTTACACAATGTTAGGACTTAAGAAACCACCATATTTATCTTCTAAAGCTTGTGGAGTATCCCAGTGAAAGAGAGTAACGTAAGGCTGCAAACCTATATATTACAAAACATCATATAAATATCAGATGGAGCGCACAAGAAAAACCTTTTGTTGTATAAGATTTTTCGCATCAATTTTTGGCAAAATATTATGATTAATTGAAGGGAAGGGAAAGGTTATGACCATTCTTGAGGAGGTCATCAATGAGATCGTTATAAAACATGATGCCTTCTTCGTTCACTCCTGCACTTAACCTGCCATCTGCATTTTCCAAAAAAAGTCATCTAACGGAAAGCTATTATATATCAAATGGATATTCACTCAGTGAAAACGGATGTCAAAGTCAAATCCTGCTAGTGTCATTACTATTACTATGTCAAAACAAATTTCAAAAAAAAAAAAAAAAACTTACGTGGTAATACTCTAGACCAAGAAATGGAGAATCTGAAAGCATCCATTCCCATTTCTTTCATTCTTTGCACATCTTCCTGTAACATTTATCGATTTTTTTAAAGAACAATTACACTAAATTAATTAGAATATAGTTATTTACATCACATAGATAACCACAACCAAAATATGATGAAGAACTACCATACCTTGTAGCGATGGTAGAAATCAACAGCTACATTTCCGTTGCTATGATCATTTATTCTCTCTGCAAACGTTGAAAAGTTAATAATGGTGGTTTTCTTAGGACATTAACATAATTCTATTCAACTTTTAGCGAGGGAAGTAAAAATTTCAAGGAGATAGATTGGTACCTGTATGTTCCTCAGTGAAAGTGTCCCATATAGCTGGTCCTCTACCATGTTTGTTTGTTTCACCTTCATACTGCATATCATAATAAAATAATAACGAAAAATTAATTAACATAACTAGTATTATTTTAAATAATGTTCTGCTTTCCCCTCCTAATTGCTGCACTAGAAGCAGCAAAATTTAGAGTATGTACCTGGTAAGCTGATGAGGATGTTCCGAAAACAAAATCATCTGGGAAAGAACAACGGCTGAAGTCATCGATGCTTCCCATTGCAGTCCAAGTATTGAAGCTGGCACTTAGATAAATAGGATTAGATATTATAAAGGCTTGGGCTTAGTGTGTGGAACAGAGGTTTGTTTGGGTACAAACTAATGTAACGCAAGTTTGTAAATGAGGCAGAGATTCTGTGCTTTTCCTTTTCCTCGATAGGAGAGAGGGTGAGTTACAGAGCTGTAGAATGTATGAAGATGTAGAGATTTGATGCAAGATGGCATGGATGGAACGACCATTTTATAGGCACTAGCTCCCAGCGTGTACAAGCAGCATTTTCTGGACTTTTTCTTCGTCTTTTTTTTTTTTTAAGTTTAAATTAAGGATTACTTTGTTTGACTTTGACAAAGTTATCTCTCAGGGCTTCTCTTTTTATTCATTTTTTTATTGTCTAGGTAAGAGCCACCCCCATCCACTTGGGGGTGGCTTCCTAGAATCTTTCCTCTTCAACTTTCCCACGTAGACAACAGATTAGAAAAACTTCAAACAGTCGATCTGTTTATTTGAAGAAAAATCAATGCTTATCTTATTAAAGTAAAAAAAATAAAAGAAATTATTCTTTTATTTAATATCAAAATTGCATCTTACCATTTTCTCTACAAAGATAATAAAAAAAAAGGAATTATGTTGATTTTGGGTCTTTGAAATCCTCTTACATCTTTTCCATCTGAATTTTCCTTTTTATTATAATCATAAATCATATTCTACACTACATGTTTTAAAAAACTCTTTTTAATCAAGTAAGCAATTTGAATTGATGAATAGTGATCTCAAAACTTGAAGAGTTATTCCATAAAGATTGTGACTTCATGAATCAAGCTACTGATTATTATACATGTTAATAAAATTGGTGCTAAAAAAAAAGCAATCATTTCTTGATAAATCCTCGAATTTTGACTTGAGACTTTTGTTTTTCTTGAAATTCACAGAAGATCAACTCATCATAGAGCATGATATACCCAAGATTAAATATTAAAATTAACATAAAAAACCATGAAAAAAGGCAATTTTAATCTTACAATGGGTAAATTGTTTTTTTCAAAATACAAGATAATTAAAGGATTACATTGTATAGCGTGTGCGTGTGTTGGATCTTTGATAAAAGAAATTTAATTTTCAAATACTTTAAAAAAATACATCGTTCTTATTGTACTTTAACAATTAGACTTGAATAGATATGATTTTTGAAATATGAGAGTTGATTCCATAACAAGAAAGATTGTCAAACAAGAACATCAATCGAATTTGCAAAACCCTTGACAGAAATGACATCAACACTTCTCGACACTCCTTGAAAAATTGAAAAATTGACCACCTTAGGATTTTTCAATGGTTAAGATGAAAATTTACCGTTCTCTTGAAAACTAAGACTAGGTGGGAATTTTATCTTTAAAATCTATCATGCTTTGAACAAGTTGAGTGTTGATTGTCTCTTACTTTTCAATGAATGCATGCAATATTTGCTTAAGATTTATTCTAGTAGATCGAGCATAAGTAGGTGCATAGCTATTATTATTATTCCAATTGAAATTTGAATGATTTCTCCGACTAGGGTTGTAAGTTTGTAAGTATAGGTTATGATAGGGTCTTTGGATACTGTTTAAAGTATGAGCTTGTTTATGGAGGCATTTCTTAAAAGAAGGTAAAGTTGGATGGTTATTGGTTGAGTATTTCATTAGTTTCACCTATTTGATACACAATATTTTGAACATATTTTAATTAACAACTATTTTTTTAATTCTAGTGCCTCGACTTTTATAGCTAAAGATGCAAACTTGGCTTGAAGGTTATGATCTTCTTTAAGGTTATGCATATCTCCACCAGATATATGAGGTTAAGTTTTACTTGTTGCCTTATAAGTACCCGTGGTGTCCTAATTTTGAGCATTTTTCAATTAAAAAGTCTAAGTACTCCACTACTTTATCAGGGCTTTTATCTTTAAAAGTTTCATTGCACATCAATTCAACCATTTGCCCAACTTTAGGTGTCAACCCTTCATAAAAATATGAAACCAATCTCCATATTTTAAAACCATGATGAGGGAAAGTATTAAGCAAATCTTGATATCCCTTCCAATGTTGGTAAAATGTTTCTCTTGATTTTTAAGTGAAAATGATGATTTGTCTTTTGAAAGAGTTTGTTCTGTGAGATGAAAAAAACTTTTTTTAAAATTATTGTTGAATTTTATCCCAAGCACGAATGGATCGTGGTTTCAAATTTTATAGTCATGTTTTAACTTTATCTTTTAATGAAAAAAAACTTTAATCTTATTGTATTCATGCCATAATTTAAATCATTATAGGTATTATAGACCTCCTTAAATTTCTTTAAATGCAAGTATGGATTTTCAAAATCTAAGCCATAAAAAGAAGGTAAAAGTTAAATAATGTTTATGTTAAAATTAAAATAAGATGCATCAAGATTCATGTGGTCTCTAAGTGTTCTAACTCGGTAATTCTTATTATTCTCATTATAAAGCGACTAATTATCTTTTTTAGCTATATTTTCTAAAAATAATGAGGATACCCTACAAAGTCTATCACTTAATGTATGTGACCAAATTCTCATGCATGTGTAGCAAGAGAATAAAAGAAAAAAAAAGACAAATCCTAATTAAAAAAGTTAGATAAAAGAAAAGTGAAAAGTGAAAAGTGAGAAGAGAAAATAAAATAAATATTATAATTTATATAAAAATTTACCTCCCAGACAACGGTACTAAAAACTTGATAGGACCAAAAGATTGATGTCTTCTCCTAAGTGCAGAAGTATCGAAGTAATAAATAACATGACAAGATTGGTGTCGAACCATAAAAATGTTAAATATATAAATTATAAATAATGATGATGATGAGTTGAAGAGGATTTTAAGATTTAAGATTAATGCAAGGATTAAACAAGGATAAAACAATTGTCAAAGATAGAGGATCCACTAAGAATATTTCAAACAAGTATAGTATAAACTTTTTTTATTACTCATTTGGAAACCATACACAAAGGAGGTTACAATCGGATTATAAATTATTAAAATGATTATATTAGTTATCTTATTCGAATAATACTAATACTTGTAAATATTATCAGGTATTCATGATACTAACTTATATTAACAATAAATCAAGTTTCTTTTATAGCATGTGTCTGTTATACCATACAGTTAAACTATGAAAGTACTAAGTATTTGTTGTACTAAGTGTTATATAACATAAATCTAGATTAACTATTTAACAAGAAAAGTATTAAAAGTGAAAAAGATAGCAAATACAAAATATATTAGTATTAAACATTGAAGTCCATGTTGAGTTTACACTACACTAATTCTTACATGATTAGTGTAACATTTTCAAATTGACATAATAAACCTAATTAAACATAATGAAAGAGAGAAACATAAACAAACAAGACAAGAACATAAATAAGAGATAAGTTAATTAAGTAAACAAAATAAATTGAAAAGCATAAACAAGAGATTAATATAAGCAAAACTTAAGCATTACAAAAATATAAAGAGAGATCAAGAACATGATTTTGATCTGAAAATTAAAATGCCTAAATGCATAACAAATGCCTTCTTTTATAGGACATAATTTAAAACTATTAATTTAATAACTAATTGTTGAGTGGGTGACCACATCTCCACTTAACTTTTTGTGTATAGAAAACATCATTTCTAAAATCAGAATTTAAATAGATGGTTATCATGAAAGTTTTAGAAAATTATTTCAGCTTTCCAACAAAAACAATCGATACATATACTGCACCAAGATATAGGCTGAATACTGGACAATGTCTGGGTTGCAGCACATATGCAAACTTTCATTTTGATGATAAGATTTGGACTTCCAAATGGAAGAATTGAATCTTGGACTTTTCATGAATATTTTAGGTATATATCTTAACTTTGTAGCCATATAAACCAAACTGAAATCCAGGATCTACAGCTGCAAATATAACCCAATAACTTAACAGTGTTCTAGTTTGAACTGAACTAACATCTTTTTTCTAAGTTTAACTTTCTCTTTGTCTTCTCAATTTTAGTAGTTAAACTCATCAATCAATCCTTTTATTTATATAATAGGCCTACATTTAAGATGAACATTTACCATAAATTAAAGGTATCTTATATTTATTAGATATGTTATTATAAAACATGCTTTAGTTAAGGAGTTATAGATGCTTCAAGTGCAAAATGATAATATTGATGAAAAACATGTTTTTATATTTTTAAGGAGTTATAGATGCTTCAAGTGCAAAATGATAATATTGATGAGAAAAATACTTTTAAGTACTAATCAAATATATGTTGAAACATGTTTTTATATTTTCATTGGAAATACAACATGATTTTATTTGTTCTTTAGATGTTTGACCATATACAAATTAAAACATTAAGTTCATTTTTTTTTATCTTTGTTGCACCCTCACAACGGAGTGCGACGTCCATTCCTGGATCGGGGGATTTATTCCATGTCAAGGTCTTTGTTTTGTGAATAAGGGAGTCACTAACTAATATTATGGTCACTAGAAACCCTAACTAGTCTTTTAGAGATTCGAAGGAAAGAAATTGGTTATATAAAGAAAAGGTATTAGTGCCCCCATTACGCCCCACCTAAGGTAAGCTACTTGATGTTTGGTTTACCTTATAATTGATATGGTGTTGGTGTTCTCTTAATTAATTTTTGTAGGATAGGTTTGCTATGATAAATGGATTTGGGTTCAAAGTCTAAAAGCAAGAACCCTTAGCTAATATGGATCATACTTTTATAAATGTCTACAAATTACCAAGGAGAACCAATATAGATCTCTTAAAATCTATGTTTGATTCAAAATAAATTTATTAAGATGGAAATCTAAGGAGATTTCATGTGCTTTAAAATTTCATTTTCCTTTAATATTTCAAGAGTTTGCGACTCATAAATCACAAGAAGAAGGGACAATAATTTAGAAATTCAAAGTACTTTAAAAGCCTATATTTGCCTTAGTGTTTTATATTCTCACAACTAGTAAATCGTGGAGTCAAAAATTAAAATGTTCTTAATTATAATCATGGCTTCTTTCAAGGATGTGTGATGACATATCATTCCTAGAAAATTATTTTACATATTTACCACTAAGAGTTTCTTTATCTAAATATTAACAGTGAATAATAACAAGTTATTCCTAATAATATTTTGAATATTCATCCCTTTCAGATTTCTTTAACCATGCATTAATAGTGAATAATAGATGAATTCTCCCCAAAATAAATTCTTTGTATTTTTTTAAATATTAGCCAATACCCTTTGGATTTTTACAAATATGTTGTAAAATCTATAATGTAAGAAAATAATTTTTGTTTTGTTTATGAAATCCATGCAAAAACACATTTTTGAAATTTCAAATATTTGTTTTTTATGTATAAAAAAATTTAAAACATGTTAGAGTATTGGTCGTATGCAATACATAAGAAATTATTTTTTATAAATTTTTTTCAAAACACAAGTGATTAGTACTTAAAAGTGCATTTTTGTCATGGTTTTATATCATCATTTTGCACTTGAAGTATCAATAACTCCTTAACTAAAGCATGTTTTATAATAATATATCTAATAATATAAGATACCTTTAATTTGTGATAAATGTTCATTTTAAATGCAGGCCTATCACATAAATGAAAGGATTGATTGATGACTTGAAGAACTTGAATTGCAAGGATAAAGAGATGGTCAAACTTAGAAAAGAGATGTCGGTGCAATCCAAACCGGAACACTGTTCGGTAATTGGGTCATATCTGGAGCTACAGATCTCATATTTAGGTCCAATTTATATGGATGGAAAGGTAAGACATAGGCCTACAACTTTCATATGGAGCCCAAGATCTAAAAAGGCCATTATCAAGTCCAAATTGTAGCAACAACAAAGAAGCCCGAATCTGTCTTCCAGCCCGAGCACTGTTCGGTATTTTGGCCATATCTGGAGTTCTAGAAGTCCAAATAAGCTGAACTTTTTACACAAGAAAGCTGAGACAATTGCCTACAACTTTCATGTTTACAACTGGCTCCAATTTGGACGTTATCAATGACGTTTTGGGCTGACAAGAGAAGATAAAGATTGTCACCAAGTCAAAAGTTGGCCACCCACTTATCAATTAGTCATCAAATCAATAGTTCCCAATTTTGGCCTATAAAAGGAGGCATTTGCCATGCATTTAGGCATCTTGGTTTCCAGATCAAGATCATGCTCTTCCTTTCTCTCTTTGTATTTTTTGTAATGTTTATGCTTTACTTTCATTAATATCAAGTTTATGCCTTTCCTTTACTTAGTTAACTTTTATGTTCTTATTTTGTTTATTTGTTTTCCTTTCTTTCATTATGTCTAGCTAAGTTAATTATGTCAAGGTGAAAAGGTTACACTAATGGTGGAAGAATAAGTATAGTGTAAACTTAATATGAACCTTAATGTTTGATACTAACATGTTTTATATTTGTTATCTTGTTCACTCTTTAATACTTTGCTTGTTAAATGACTAATCTTGATTTATGTTGTATAACACTTGGTACAACAAATGCTTGGCACTTTCATAGCCCATAATGTATGGTATAACCGACACCTGAGCTATGAAAGGAACTTGATTTGTTGTTAACATAAGTTATAATCATGAATGCTTGACGAGATTTACAAGTATTAGCATTAATTGAATAAGATGACTAATGTAATCATGTTAACAATATATAATCTGATTGGAACCTCCTTTGTGTGTGGTTTCCAATTCAATAATAAGAGTTTATACTATACTTGTTTGATATACCATTAGTGGAACCTCTAACCTTGACATTTGTTATTATTATTGTTTAATCCTTACATTAATATTTCATCTCTAAGTTCTCATCATCATCATCTTCTTCTTCTTCTCTTTCTTTATTATTATTATTATTATTATTATTATTACTACTACTACTACTATTGTTGTTATTGCTATTATTGTTGTTTATAATTATTGTCTATAATTTGTACAATTAACCTCCCTATGGTTCGACCCCAGTCTTGCCGGGTTATTTATTACTTCGACACTCCTGCACTTGGGAGAAGACATCAACCTTTTAGTCGTGTCAAGTTTTTGGCGCCGTTGCCGGGGAGGTAAGTTCTTGTATAAATTATAGTATTTATTTTATTTTCTCTTTTCACTTTTCTTGTATATAACTTTGTTTCTTTTCTTTTGTTTCTTTTTATTTTGTTTTCTTCCTCCTTCTTTTGCTTTCTTCTTCTTTTTTATTTTATTCCTACACGTGCATGAGAGTGTGGTCACGTACATCAAGTGGTAGACTTTGTAGGGTATCCTCATCATTTTCAGAAAATATGGCTGAAGAAGATAATCAATCACTTCATAATGAAAATAATGAGAATAACCGTGCTAGAACACTTAGAGACCACATGAATCCCACAAGAACAAGTGCACCATCATGCATAGTTTTTCCTCCTGATGCATCTCATTTTAATTTTAAACCAGGCATTATTCAACTTTTACCTTCTTTTCATGGCTTAGAATTTGAAAATCCATACTTGCATTTAAGGGAATTTGAGGAGGTCTGCAACACATATAATAATTTAAATTGTAGCATGAACACCATTAGATTAAAGCTTTTTCCTTTTTCATTAAAAGATAAAGCTAAAACATGGCTACAAAATTTGAGACCAGGATCCATTCGTGCTTGGGATGAAATGCAACAATAGTGTTTAAAGAAGTTTTTCCAATCTCATAGAACAAACTCTTTCAAGAGACAAATCACCACTTTCACTCAAAAACCAGGAGAAACATTTTACCAATGTTGGGATAGGTATCGAGACTTACTTAGTACTTGCCCTCATCATGGTTTTGAAACATGGAGATTGGTTTCACATTTCTATGAAGGGTTAACACCTAAAGATAGGCAAATGGTTGAATTGATGTGCAATGAAACTTTTGAAGATAAAGACCCTGATGAAGCAATGGAGTACTTAGACTTGTTAGCTGAAAATGCTCAAAATTGGGACACCGCGGGTACATATGAGGCACCGAGTAAAACTCAACCTCATACATCTAGTGGAGGTATGTACAACCTTAGGGAAGATCATGACCTTCAAGCCAAATTTGCATCTTTAGCTAGAAAAGTCGAGGCATTATAATTGAAAAAGAGTGGTCAATTAAACTCTGTTGAAAACATTGTGTGTCAAATCTGTGAAACAAATGAACACTCAACCAATGATTGTCCAACCTTGCCTTCTTTTAAGGAATGTCTCCATGAACAAGCTCATGCTTTAAATAGTTTCCAAAGGCCCAACCATAACCCATACTCACAAACATACAATCCTGGTTGGAGAAATCACCCAAATTTCAATTGGAAGAGTGAGAACAACAATGCACAAACTTCACAACCACCATTTCAAGCACACCATAATTTCCAAAATTCTTATGGATATGCACCTCCTTATGCTCCACCTCCTAGAAGAAATCTTGAGGAAACATTGCATGCATTCATTGAAAAGTAAGAGACAATCAATACTCAACTTGCTCAAAACATGACAAATTTTAAAGATACTCTTGCAAAATTAACATCTGCTCTCAGTTTCCAAGAGAAAG
Source organism: Populus pruinosa (assembly GCA_026413675.1). Classification (NCBI taxonomy): domain Eukaryota; kingdom Viridiplantae; phylum Streptophyta; class Magnoliopsida; order Malpighiales; family Salicaceae; genus Populus; species Populus pruinosa. Next base: position 26,896,643 of record CM048592.1, on the reverse strand, counting down.
GTAAGTTTCCATCTCAACCACAACAAAATCCCAAGGGGCAATACAATACAAATGCAAGTAGTTCTGGAAGCCAACATATGGATCAAGTCAAATCAGTCACTACTCTGCGCAGTGGTAAGGTTATTAAAAAACCCTCTCTTGAACCTTATGAGAAAGATGATGAGTCAATCTCTGAGGGTAAAGAAGAGGATGAATCTGAAAATTGTAAAGAAACGACTGATTCATTGCCAGCGCTTCCATTTCCTCAAGCCATGACCAAACAAAGGAAAGTTAATCACAACTCTGAAATCTTTGAAACTTTCAAACAGGTAAGGATCAATATACCTTTGCTGGATGCTATTAAACAGGTTCCTTCCTATGCTAAATTTTTGAAAGATCTATGCACTCTGAAGAGGAAACTGAATGTGAAAAAGAAAGCCTTTCTAGCCGAACAAGTAAGTGCTATTCTTCAGAACAATAATGCTTTGAAATAAAGACCCTGGTTGTCCTACAATTTCTTGCTTTATTGGAGAGCATAAAATTAAAAGAGCCTTACTTGATCTTGGAGCTAGTGTAAATTTACTTCCATATTCAGTTTTTCAAAGTCTCAATCTAGGTGAGTTAAAACCAACTTCTATATCTCTTTTACTTACCGATAGATCTGTAAAAGTGCCTAGAGGAATAATTGAAGATGTGTTAGTACAAGTTGATAAATTCATTTATCCTGTGGATTTTATTGTCTTGGACACAGAACCTGTTGAAGCATGTAATTCATTTCCTGTTATTTTAGGACGTCCATTTCTTGCAACTTCTAATGCATTGATTAATTGTAGGAATGGACTGATGAAGCTATCATTTAGAAACATGACATTGGAGATGAATATTTTCAACATTTGCAAGCAACCTGGAGATGATAATGATTTACAAGAAGTAGATCATATTGATGAATTAGTTTATGATCAACTTGAATCTACTTTAAGTAAAAATAAATTGGATGAAACTGAAGATTTGCAAATGATTTATTCTGAGGAAGAAATCACGGATGAAACAAGCACCGGAAATGTTGATGCAAATCTTTTGTCAACATTGACAACAGATTCGACATCTAACATCACACTAATCGATGATTACTTTCCTAACGAATCCGTACTTTCTCTTAGTCCAATGCCTTGGTATAATAAAAATATCAATTTTCTTGCTTTAGGAGATTTGCCAGCTGATTGGAGTACTCAAGACAAAGAAAAGTTTTTGAACGAAGTGAAGACCTTTTATTGTGATGACCCTAACTTATTCAAATATTGTCCTGATCAAATATTTCAAAGATTCATTCCCGACAATGAGGTAAGTAGTGTCATTAAACTTTGTCATTCTGAAGCATGTGGAAGCCATTTCTCATCAAAAAAGACAGCTATAAAAATCTTTCAAAATGGATTTTATTGGCCCACCATGTTCAAGGACACGCATGCATTCTGCAAAACTTGTGAAAATTGTCAAAAGATTGATACTGGTCAAAAAGTTTTGTTTTATAATTCTCAACTTTATGCATTCCCTAGAGAGCTAAGACCAAGATGGAGCAATCCTTATAGGGCCTGTGATATTGAGAATTCAATGAATGACAATGATTTTAAGGAAAATGGACAACGTTTGAAAGCTCACTTTGATAATTTTCTTAATGAAAATGAATCAATTGGTTTGAATGATTTTGTAGATAAAGGTTGATTATTTTTTTTTCTCACATTGTTTCTGTGTTTCTTTTTGAGTGGTTTTTGCTAGTTTCTCTCACCCCGGTCAAATGGCGGATAACGGTACTCCGTGACTTAAGTCGGTTCTTTCAGTTTCCCACAATTACTGATATTTGTGTATATATCTGTGCAATTCTTCGAAGCTTTCTTCCAATTCTCATTTGAAAATGGACACTAATCTTGAAAAATTGAAAAAGTATTTTCCCGCTCTGCCCCAGAATGCAATTACAAAAATTTACCGTGCCAGATGTGCAAGATTGAGATTGTTAATGAATCATGGAATTCCTAAAGATATTCGCTGGTTGATTGAAGCAAAGGTCCGATTATCAGGTGAGTTCTCTAACTCCTTCATTTCGCACATGCCTAGAACAGGTAAAAGCACTTTTGCAAAGAAACATCGTGCAAAACGACTAGAAGTCTGTCATCGATGTGCTAGATGGACTTGTAATACACAATATCATTCTTTAGGAATGGTATCTATAAACCGTGAAGATAAAATACAATTCATTAAGGATGGCCTGAGTAAGGAGTCTTTAGATAATCTTCTATTGACTCTTGAGACGCATCCCAGTGGAGATGTGCATCATGTAATTCATGATTTATGGCCACTATTACATAAAGAACATGATCGACTTAGTCTTGGGAATCTAACTAAAAAAGACCCTGTTTGCCAGTTTTTAAGAAAACTGGATGGGAAGCCTATCCCCGACCCATAGAGGGCGTTTAAGCCATTCTTGAACGTAAAACCAAGGGAAGATGTGAGCCACAATCACAACTACCTGTACATACACATTTTTTTTTCAAAAATAAATAAATAAATAAATAAAAAGAGAGAGAGAGAGTGTGAGACTCCAGCTGGCCTACATATAGATGTTATGATTGCCTTTCTAATTTCTCATCTATAAAACCCTCTTTTCCTTCCTTTCATTTCTACTCAACCCATACATTCAACAAATACAGAAGTGTGTAGAAATGGCAAGTTCCTCAAGTCATCAAATAAGAAATATTTGTGTTTTTGGTGGATCTAGTCCTGGGAAAGAAAAGGAGTTTTTAGAATCAGCAAACCATCTTGGTCAGGTGCTAGCTGAGAGAAAGATTCATTTAGTGTATGGGGGAGGCAGTCTTGGGTTAATGGGAGGTGTGTCAATAGCTGCATTTTTAGGAGGTAGTCAAGTTTTAGGAATCGTCCCTGAAGCTTTGGCACAAGGGGACATCATTGGAAAAACAATTGGAGAGGAACTTCAGGTCTCCACAATGTCGGCTCGAATGAATGCAATGTTTAAGCATGCTGATGCCTTCATTGCTTTACCAGGTGGTCTAGGCACATTGGAAGAGATCTTTCATATTTCCTCTTGGGCTCAATTGCACATTCACCATAAACCCATAGGTTTGTTAAATGTTAATGGTTATTATGATAAGTTGTTGTCTTTTCTTGATCATGCTGTAGAACAGGAATTTCTAACATCTTCTGCACGACAAATCATAATCTCTGCTACTACTGCTGAACAATTGATTGACCAACTACAATCTTTCATTCCTATGATTGATCCTTCCATGAGTCGCATAAATTGGTCATCTACGGGAAGCCGTAAAAAGCTTAGATTGGATTTGAGCCTTCATTTGTGAATTTTTGTATCTTTTGGTTTTATTATTGTGTTTTGTTATTTCTTATTTTTGTTTCAGTGTGTTTCAGGTTTGTTAGTGTTCATTATTTCAGGTGATATCTTCTATACTCTATCTTTCTACCTTAGAACATTGAGGACAATGTCTCGTTTTGGTTGGGGGGAGAGGGTAGTAGTTGATAAAAAAAAAATAATTTGTTTTTCATTTCATAAAGTATGTGCATAATTGTTGTTACTAGGATGGCAGAGTAAAGGAGTTCTTTTGTTAAAGTGACTCTTGAGACGCATCTTAGTAACCATTCTTAACAAGGTCTATTATAATACTTCCTGAAATATTCAGGTTTATTTATGTTATTATTTTATTTATCTATTTTTCTTTCTTTCATTATGTCTAGCTAAGTTAATTATGTCAAGGTGAAAAGGTTACACTAATGGTGTAAGAATAAGTATAATGTAAACTTAATATGGACTTTAATGTTTGATACTAACATGTTTTATATTTGTTATCTTGTACACTCTTTAATACTTTGCTTGTTAAATGACTAATCTTGATTTATGTTGTATAACACTTGGTACAACAAATGCTTGGCACTTTCATAGCCCATAATGTATGGTATAACCGACACCTGAGCTATGAAAGGAACTTGATTTGTTGTTAACATAAGTTATAATCATGAATGCTTGACGAGATTTACAAGTATTAGCATTAATTGAATAAGATGACTAATGTAATCATGTTAACAATATATAATCTGATTGGAACCTCCTTTGTGTGTGGTTTCCAATTCAATAATAAGAGTTTATACTATACTTGTTCGATATACCATTAGTGGAACCTCTAACCTTGACATTTGTTATTATTATTGTTTAATCCTTACATTAATATTTCATCTTCAAGTTCTCATCATCATCATCTTCTTCTTCTTCTCTTTCTTTATTATTATTATTATTATTATTACTATTGTTGTTATTGCTATTATTGTTGTTTATAATTATTGTCTATAATTTGTACAATTAGCGTCCCTGTGGTTCGACCCCGGTCTTGCCGGGTTATTTATTACTTCGACACTCCTACACTTGGGAGAAGACATCAACGTTTTAGTCGTGTCAACAAGCATCACAGTTAATCACAATTAAAGACAACAAAAAAACACACACATATCACTTTTACTATGCTCCACTTGCACATTATTTTTACATGATACCAAACACTATAAATTCACAACAAATCTCCTTCTCAGATAGACAAAAGGAATGGAGGAACACCATATGATACACACTATTGATGCATGGGTTCATATGCCAACACCATAAAAATTCAAGATTAGCAGGGGATCTAGAATAGCTTCCTCCCTTCTTCCTATCCTCACTAGTGGTGACAAAAAATGTTACCTGCAAGAAGTAGAAAAATACATAAGACAATTGGTTTTAATTTTTTTATTTTCTCCTTCTCAGATCTACTCCAGTCTTCTTTCTTCGATTTAGCGATAGTGGGAGATGAGGACCTGGTTCGATCATCCACACAAAAAGGGCATCGTGTGACTGAAGATGGGTGGTGGTGAGTCTAGTCGAGAGAGGAGATGGAGAGAAACAGTGGCTGGAGTTTCTTTCTCTGGTTCTACTAGGTGAGGATGAAAGGAATGTATGATAGTTGGCTGGCTTGTTTTTTACAGAGGGCAAAGGGGCCACTGCCTGCCTCTAGTTTTAGGAGAGCCAAGAAAGAGAGACCATGGAGGCTAATTGATTAGTACTTAAAAGTGCATTTTTATCATGGTTTTATATCATCATTTTGCACTTGAAGTATCAATAACTCCTTAACTAAAACATGTTTTATAATAATATATCTAATAATATAAGATACCTTTAATTTATGGTAAATTTTCATTTTAAATGCAGGCCTATCAAATAAATGAAAATATTGATTGATGACTTTAAGAACTTAAATTGCAAAGGCAAAGAGATGATCAAACTTAGAAAAGAGATGTCGGTGCAATCCAAACCGGAACACTGTTCGGTAATTGGGTCATATTTGGAGCTACAGATCTCAGATTTAGGTCCAATTTATATGGATGGAAAGGTAAGACATAGGCCTACAACTTTCATATGGAGTCCAAGATCTAAAAAGGCCATTATCAAGTCCAAATTGTAGCAACAACAAAGAAGCCCGAATCTGTCTTCCAGCCCGAGCACTATTCGGTATTTTGGCCATATCTAGAGTTCTAGAAATCCAAATGAGCTGAATGTTTTACACAAGAAAGCTAAGACAATTGCCTACAACTTTCATGTTTACAACTGGCTCCAATTTTGACGTTATCAATGACGTTTTGGGCAGACAAGAGAAGATAAGGATTGTCACCAAGTCAAAAGTTGGCCACCCACTTATCAATTAGTCATCAAATCAATAGTTCCCAATTTTGTCCTATAAAAGGAGGCATTTGCCATGCATTTAGGCATCTTGGTGTTCAGATCAAGATCATGCTTTTCCTTTCTCTCTTTGTATTTTTTACAATGTTTATGCTTTGCTTTCATTAATATCAAGTTTATGCTTTTCATTTCCTTTCCTTTACTTAGTTAGCTTTTATGTTCTTATTTTGTTTATCTAATTTTCTTTCTTTCATTATGTCTAGCTAAGTCAATTATATCAAGGTGAAAAGGTTACACTAGTGGTGTGAGAATAAGTATAATGTAAACTTAATATGGACTTTAATGTTTGATACTAACATGTTTTATATTTGTTATCTTGTTTACTCTTTAATACTTTGCTTGTTAAATGACTAATCTTGATTTATGTTGTATAACACTTGGTACAACAAATGCTTGGCACTTTCATAGCCCATAATGTATGGTATAACCAACACCTGAGCTATGAAAGGAACTTGATTTGTTGTTAACATAAGTTATAATCATGAATGCTTGACGAGATTTACAAGTATTAGCATTAATTGAATAAGATGACTAATGTAATCATGTTAACAATATATAATCTGATTGGAACCTCCTTTGTGTGTGGTTTCCAATTCAATAATAAGAGTTTATACTATACTTGTTTGATATACCATTAGTGGAACCTCTAACCTTGACATTTGTTATTATTATTGTTTAATCCTTACATTAATATTTCATCTCTAAGTTCTCATCATCATCATCTTCTTCTTCCTCTCTTTCTTTATTATTATTATTATTATTATTATTATTATTACTACTACTACTACTTGATTAGTACTTAAAAGTGCATTTTTATCATGGTTTTATATCATCATTTTGCACTTGAAGTATCAATAACTCCTTAACTAAAATATGTTTTATAATAATGTATCTAATAATATAAGATACCTATAATTTGTGGTAAATGTCTATTTTTAATGCAGGTCTATCACATAAATGAAAGGATTGATTGATGACTTGAAGAACTTAAATTGCAAGGATAAAGAGATGGTCAAACTTAGAGAAGAGATGTCGGTGCAATCCAAACCGGAACACTGTTCGGTAATTGGGCCATATCTGGAGCTACAGATCTCAGATTTAGGTCCAATTTATATGGATGGAAAGGTAAGACATAGGCCTACAACTTTCATATGGAGCCCAAGATCTAAAAAGGCCATTATCAAGTCCAAATTGTAGCAACAACAAAGAAGCCCGAATCTGTCTTCCAGCCCGAGCACTGTTCGGTATTTTGGCCATATCTGGAGTTCTAGAAGTCCAAATGAGCTGAATGTTTTACACAAGAAAGATGAGACAATTGCCTACATCTTTCATGTTTGTACCTGGCTCCAGTTTGGACGTTATCAATGACGGTTTGGGCAGACAAGAGAAGATAAGGATTGTCACCAAGTCAAAAGTTGGCCACCCACTTATCAATTAGTCATCAAATCAATAGTTCCCAATTTTAGCCTATAAAAGGAGGCATTTGCCATGCATTTAGGCATCTTGGTTTCCAGATCAAGATCATGCTCTTCCTTTCTCTCTTTGTATTTTTTGTAATGTTTATGTTTTGCTTTCATTAATATTAAGTTTATGCCTTTCATTTCCTTTCCTTTACTTAGTTAACTTTTATGTTCTTATTTTGTTTATCTATTTTGCTTTCTTTCATTATGTCTAGCTAAGTTAATTATGTCAAGGTGAAAAGGTTACACTAATGGTGTAAGAATAAGTATAATGTAAACTTAATATGGACTTTAATGTTTGATACTAACATGTTTTATATTTGTTATCTTGTTCACTCTTTAATACTTTGCTTGTTAAATGACTAATCTTGATTTATGTTGTATAACACTTGGTACAACAAATGCTTGGCACTTTCATAGCCCATAATGTATGGTATAACCGACACCTGAGCTATGAAAGGAACTTGATTTGTTGTTAACATAAGTTATAATCATGAATGCTTGACGAGATTTACAAGTATTAGCATTAATTGAATAAGATGACTAATGTAATCATGTTAACAATATATAATCTGATTGGAACCTCCTTTGTGTGTGGTTTCCAATTCAATAATAAGAGTTTATACTATACTTGTTTGATATACCATTAGTGGAACCTCTAACCTTGACATTTGTTATTATTATTGCTTAATCCTTACATTAATATTTGATCTCCAAGTTCTCATCATCATCATCTTCTTCTTCTTCTCTTTCTTTATTATTATTATTATTACTACTACTACTACTACTACTATTACTACTACTACTACTACTACTACTACTACTACTACTACTACTACTATTATTATTATTATTATTATTATTATTATTATTACTACTATTGTTGTTGTTGTTATTGTTGTTTTATAATTGTTGTTTATAATTTGTACAATTAACCTCCCTATGGTTCGACCCCGGTCTTGCCGGGTTATTTATTACTTCGACACTCCTGCACTTGGGAGAAGACATCAACCTTTTAGTCATGTCAAGTTTTTGGCGCCGTTGCCGGGGAGGTAAGTTCTTGTATAAATTATAATATTTATTTTATTTTCTCTTTTCACTTTTCTTGTATATAACTTTGTTTCTTTTCTCCTGTTTCTTCTTCTTTTATTTTCTTTTTCCTTTTATTTTATTCCTACACATGCATGAGAGTGTGGTCACGTACATCAAGTGGTAGACTTTGTAGGGTATCCTCATCATTTTCAGAAAATATGGCCGAAGAAGATAATCAATCACTTCATAATGAAAATAATGAGAATAACCGTGCTAGAACACTTAGAGACCATATGAATCCCACAAGAACAAGTGCACCATCATGCATAGTTTTTCCTCCCGATGCATCTCATTTTAATTTTAAACCAGGTATTATTCAACTTTTACCTTCTTTTCATGGTTTGGAATTGGAAAATCCATACTTGCATTTAAGGGAATTTGAGGAGGTGTGCAACACATATAATAATTTAAATTGTAGCATGAACACCATCAGATTAAAGCTTTTTCCTTTTTCATTAAAAGATAAAGCTAAAACATGGCTACAAAATTTAAGACCAGGATCCATTCGTGCTTGGGATGAAATGCAACAACAGTTTTTAAAGAAGTTTTTCCCATCTCATAGAACAAACTCTTTCAAGAGACAAATCACCACTTTCACTCAAAAACCAGGAGAAACATTTTACCATTGTTGGGATAGGTATCGAGACTTGCTTAGTACTTGCCCTCAACATGGTTTTGAAACATGGAGATTGGTTTCACATTTCTATGAAGGGTTAACACCTAAAGATAGGCAAATGGTTGAATTGATGTGCAATGGAACTTTTGAAGATAAAGACCCTGATGAAGCAATGGAGTACTTAGACTTGTTAGCTGAAAATGCTCAAAATTGGGACACCGCGGGTACTTATGAGGCACCGAGTAAAACTCAACTTCATACATCTAGTGGAGGTATGTACAACCTTAGGGAAGATCATGACCTTCAAGCCAAGTTTGCATCTTTAGCTAGAAAAGTCGAGGCACTAGAATTGAAAAAGAGTGGTCAATTAAAATTTATTGAAAACATTGTGTGTCAAATCTGTGAAACAAATGAACACTCAACCAGTAACTGTCCAACCTTGCCTTCTTTTAAGGAATGTCTCCATGAACAAGCCCATGCTTTAAACAGTTTCCAAAGGGCAAACCACAACCCATACTCCCAAACATACAACCCTGGTTGGAGAAATCACCCAAATTTCACTTGGAAGAGTGAGAACAACAATGCACAAACTTCACAACCACCATTTCAAGCACACCACAATTTCCAAAATTCTCATGGATATGCACCTCCTTATGCTCCACCTCCTAGAAGAAATCTTGAGGAAACATTGCATGCATTCATTGAAAAGCAAGAGACAATTAATACTCAACTTGTTCAAAACATGACAGATTTTAAAGATACTCTTGCTAAATTAACATCTGCTCTTAGTTTCCAAGAGAAAGGTAAGTTTCCATCTCAAACACAACAAAATCCCAAAGGGCAATACAATGCAAATGCAAGTAGTTCCGGAAGCCAACACATGGATCAAGTCAAATCAGTCACTACTCTGCGCAGTGGTAAGGTTATTGAAAAACCCTCTCTTGAACCTTATGAGAAAGATGATGAGTCAATCTCTGAGGGTAAGGAAGGGGATGAATCTGAAAATTGCAAAGAAACGACTGATTCACCGCCAGCACTTCCATTTCCTCAAGCCATGACCAAACAAAGGAAAGTTAATCACAACTCTGAAATTTATGAAATTTTCAAACAGGTAAGGATCAATATACCTTTGCTGGATGCTATTAAACAGGTTCCTTCCTATGCTAAATTTTTGAAAGATCTCTGCACTGTGAAGAGGAAACTGAATGTGAAAAAGAAAGCCTTTCTAGCCGAACAAGTAAGTGCTATTCTTCAAAACAATAATGCTTTGAAATATAAAGACCCTGGTTGTCCTACAATTTCTTGCTTTATTGGAGAGCATAAAATTGAAAGAGCCTTACTTGATCTTGGTGCTAGTGTGAATTTACTTCCATATTCAGTTTTTCAGAGTCTCAATCTAGGTGAGTTAAAACCAACTTCTACAACTCTTTTACTTGCCGATAGATCTGTAAAAGTGCCTAGAGGAATAATTGAAGATGTGTTAGTACAAGTCGATAAATTCATTTATCCTGTGGATTTTATTGTCTTGGACACAGAACCTGTTGAAGCATGTAATTCATTTCCTGTTATTTTAGGACGTCCATTTCTTGCAACTTCTAACGCATTGATTAATTGTAGGAATGGACTGATGAAGCTATCATTTGGAAACATGACATTGGAAATGAATATTTTCAACATTTGCAAGCAACCTGGAGATGATAATGATTTACAAGAAGTAGATCATATTGATGAATTAGTTTATGATCAACTTGAATCTACTTTAAGTAAAAATGAATTGGATGAAACTGAAGATTTGCAAATGGTTTATTCTGAGGAAGAAATCACGAATGAAACAAGCACCGCAAATGTTGATGCGAATCTTTTGTCAACAGTGACAACAGATTCGACATCTGACATCACACCAATCGATGATTACTTTCCTAACAAATCCTTACTTTCTCTTAGTTCAATGCCTTGGTATGATAAAAATATTAATTTTCTTGCTTTAGGAGATTTGCCAGCTGATTGGAGTACCCAAGACAAAGAAAAGTTTTTGAACGAAGTGAAGAGCTTTTATTGTGATGACCCTAACTTATTCAAATATTGTCCTGATCAAATATTTCAAAGATTCATTCCCGACAATGAGGTAAGTAGTGTCATTAAACTTTGTCATTCTGAAGCATGTGGAAGTTATTTCTTGTCAAAAAAGACTGCTGCAAAAATCTTTCAAAATGGATTTTATTGGCCCACCATGTTCAAGGACACACATGCATTCTGTAAAACTTGTGAAAATTGTCAAAAAATTGACACTGGTCAAAAAGTTTTGTTTTATGATTCTCAACTCTATGCACTCCCTAAAGAGCTAAGATTAAGATGGACCAATCCTTATGGGGCCTGTGATATTGAGAATTCAATGAATGACAATGATTTTAAGGAAAATGGACATCGTTTGAAAGCTTACTTTGATAATTTTCCTAGTGAAAATGAATCAGCTGGTTTGAATGATCTTGTAGATAAAGGTTGATTATTTTTTTTCTCACATTGTTTTTGTGTTTCTTTTTGAGTGATTTTTGCTAGTTTCTCTCACCCCGGTCAAATGGCGGATAACGGTACTCCCTGACTTAAGTCGGTTCTTTCAGTTTCCCACAATTACTGATATTTGTGTATATATTTGTGCAATTCTTTGAATCTCTCTTCCAATTCTCATTTGATAATGGACACTAATCTTAAAAAATTGAAAAAGTATTTTCCCGCTCTGCCTCAGAATGCGATTACAAAAATTTACCGTGCTAGATGTGCAAGATTGAGATTATTAATGAATCATGGAATTCCTGAAGATATTCGCTGGTTGATTGAAGCAAAGGTCCGATTATCAGGTGAGTCCTCTAACTTCATTTCACGCATGCCTGGAACAGGTAAAAGCACTTTTGCAAAGAAGCGTCGTGCAAAACGACTGGATGTCTGTCATCGTTGTGCTAGATGGACTTGTAATACACAATGTCGTTCTTTAGGAATGGTATCTATAAACCGTGAAGATAAAATACAATTCATTAAGGATGGCCTGAGTAAGGAGTCTTTAGATAATCTTCTATTGACTCTTGAGACGCATCCTAGTGGAGATGTGCATCGTGCAATTCATGATTTATGGCCACTATTTCATAAAGAACATGATCGACTTAGTCTTGGGAATCTGACATCATTGGAAAAACAATTGGAGAGGAACTTCAGGTCTCCACAATGTCGGCTCGAATGAATGCAATGTTTAACCATGCTGATGCTTTCATTGCTTTACCAGGTGATTTAGGCACATTGGAAGAGATCTTTCATATTTCCTCTTGGGCTCAATTGCATATTCACCATAAACCCATAGGTTTGTTAAATGTTAATGGTTATTATGATAAGTTGTTGTCTTTTCTTGATCATGCTGTGGAACAGGAATTTCTAACATCTTCTACACGACAAATCATAATCTCTGCTACTACTGCTGAACAATTGATTGACCAACTACAATCTTTCATTCCTGTGATTGATCCTTCCATGAGTCGCATAAATTGGTCATCTAAGAAAAGCCGTAAAAAGCTTAGATTGGATTTGAGCCTTCATTTGTGAATTTTTGTGTCTTTTGGTTTTATTATGTTTTGTTATTTCTTATTTTTGTTTCAGTGTGTTTCAGGTTTTGTCAGTGTTCGTTATTTCAGGTGATATCTTTTATACTCTATCTTTCTACCTTAGAACATTGAGGACAATGTCTCGTTTTGGTTGGGGGGAGAGGGTAGTAGTTGATAAAAAAAAAAAATTGTTTTTCATTTCATAAAGCATGTGCATAATTATTGTTACTAGGATGGCAGAGTAAAGGAGTTCTTTTGTTAAAGTGACTCTTGAGACGCATCTTAGTAACCATTCTTAACAAGGTCTATTATAATACTTCCTGAAATATTCAGGTTTACAAACTCTCGTATTGTTATCACTTAATTCTGCTCATATACTTATTTAACATGTATTCTTAAACCTTAATTTACACACACACACTTTAACATATGATTGTGGGTTGCATATTGGATTATTACATTATTTATGTTCTTTTGTTAAAGGTAACAATTAAGGGAAAGGGATTGTATATAATTAAAAAAAAAACATGAAAAAAAAAGAAAAATAAAAATAAAAAATGATGATAATAAAAATGTAGATAAGTTTGATTTCGTAGCCTCCCTAACCTAAGCAATTAAGCCCGAAGGGGTGTTTTAACACCTAATACCCTAAAGTCAACTGACTTGGGAGCTATTGGCCCAACGCTTGTTACATGGGATGAGGAGAAAAGCTTAAGGCAATCAAACATTGCACTATCTACATATCAGTATCTGCGACCCGAGTTACTAAGCTCGTAGGGGTGTCTTAACACCTAATGCCCTAAGACCAACTGGTCTGGGAGTCATTAGCTGAAAGCTCGTTACATGGCTTAAAGATGCATGATGTTTTTAAAGTATATGTATATAAAGTTAAAAAAAAAAAGAAAAAAAAAGACAAAAATAGTAATCCCAACCCAAGGAAGTTAACCTTAAACATTAGAACAAAAATTTTGTTTTCTTCCAAGAAAAGCCCCATAATTATGTGTTGATACATTGAGCACAAAAGAAAGGTTTATTAATATCTTGTTAAGTGGTATTGAGCAGATATATAAATTTAATGAGAGTTTGTTTATCTGGATAGATTAATGGAAGTTAAATGATGAATACCTTGCTTTGTGAAATTTGCAAATTGTTTTAACGCTTTAATTACTAGGGACTAGTAATAAGCTGGTTGAGGGGTGTGATTAGTACTTAAAAGTGCATTTTTATCATGGTTTTATATCATCATTTTGCACTTGAAGTATCAATAACTCCTTAACTAAAATATGTTTTATAATAATGTATCTAATAATATATGATACCTATAATTTGTGGTAAATGTCTATTTTTAATGCAGGTCTATCACATAAATGAAAGGATTGATTGATGACTTGAAGAACTTAAATTGCAAGGATAAAGAGATGGTCAAACTTAGAGAAGAGATGTCGGTGCAATTCAAACCGGAACACTGTTCGGTAATTGGGCCATATCTGGAGCTACAGATCTCAGATTTAGGTCCAATTTATATGGATGGAAAGGTAAGACATAGGCCTACAACTTTCATATGGAGCCCAAGATCTAAAAAGGCCATTATCAAGTCCAAATTGTAGCAACAACAAAGAAGCCCGAATCTGTCTTCCAGCCCGAGCACTGTTCGGTATTTTGGCCATATCTGGAGTTCTACAAGTCCAAATGAGCTGAATTTTTTACACAAGAAAGATGAGACAATTGCCTACATCTTTCATGTTTGTACCTGGCTCCAGTTTGGACGTTATCAATGACGGTTTGGGCAGACAAGAGAAGATAAGGATTGTCACCAAGTCAAAAGTTGGCCACCCACTTATCAATTAGTCATCAAATCAATAGTTCCCAATTTTAGCCTATAAAAGGAGGCATTTGCCATACATTTAGGCATCTTGGTTTCCAGATCAAGATCATGCTCTTCCTTTCTCTCTTTGTATTTTTTGTAATGTTTATGCTTTGCTTTCATTAATATTAAGTTTATGCCTTTCATTTCCTTTCCTTTACTTAGTTAACTTTTATGTTCTTATTTTGTTTATCTATTTTGCTTTCTTTCATTATGTCTAGCTAAGTTAATTATGTCAAGGTGAAAAAGTTACACTAATGGTGTAAGAATAAGTATAATGTAAACTTAATATGGACTTTAATGTTTGATACTAACATGTTTTATATTTGTTATCTTGTTCACTCTTTAATACTTTGCTTGTTAAATGACTAATCTTGATTTATGTTGTATAACACTTGGTACAACAAATGCTTGGCACTTTCATAGCCCATAATGTATGGTATAACCGACACCTGAGCTATGAAAGGAACTTGATTTGTTGTTAACATAAGTTATAATCATGAATGCTTGACGAGATTTACAAGCATTAGCATTAATTGAATAAGATGACTAATGTAATCATGTTAACAATATATAATCTGATTGGAACCTCCTTTGTGTGTGGTTTCCAATTCAATAATAAGAGTTTATACTATACTTGTTTGATATACCATTAGTGGAACCTCTAACCTTGACATTTGTTATTATTATTGCTTAATCCTTACATTAATATTTGATCTCCAAGTTCTCATCATCATCATCTTCTTCTTCTTCTCTTTCTTTATTATTATTATTATTATTACTACTACTACTACTACTACTACTACTACTACTACTACTATTATTATTATTATTATTATTATTATTATTATTACTACTATTGTTGTTGTTGTTATTGTTGTTTTATAATTGTTGTTTATAATTTGTACAATTAACCTCCCTGTGGTTCGACCCCGGTCTTGCCGGGTTATTTATTACTTCGACACTCCTGCACTTGGGAGAAGACATCAACCTTTTAGTCATGTCACTACTACTACTACTACTACTACTACTACTACTACTACTACTATTATTATTATTACTATTGTTGTTGTTGTTATTGTTGTTTTATAATTGTTGTTTATAATTTGTACAATTAACCTCCCTGTGGTTCGACCCCGGTCTTGCCGGGTTATTTATTACTTCGACACTCCTGTACTTGGGAGAAGACATCAACCTTTTAGTCGTGTCACTAACATATATGGGAGGTTGGTTTGTGAGGGCTGAGAGAAGAGAGAGATAATGGTGGAATGATTGTTGAGAGGGAAATGCTGAGAAGAGACGAGAACAGTTGAGTGTGTTGAGGAGATGAGGGAAGAGATAGGGATATGTGGAATAAGAATAAAGAATGAGTGGCTACCTTTTATTAGTTGGGAGAGTGGGGAGGGAGGTTGGTGTCCGGTGACTCATGAAGAATAAAAATCAAAAGGGAGAGAGGGCGGTTTGTTTACTTGTTTTTGGTCATGGTCGGGGAGCAGCCATAGTGGGTTTTTTTAGAGAGAATAGGGTTAGGTTTTTTGTTTTCCTTCCATATTTTAATCTCAAAATTGTTCCTTTTTTTATAAATTTTCTCCTCCTTTACATATGTCTTGAGGTTTGCTGACACGACTAAAAGATTGATGTCTTCTCCCAAGTGCAGGAGTGTCGAAGTAATAAATAACCCGACAAGACCGGGGTCGAACCACAGGGAGGTTAATTGTACAAATTATAAACAACAATTATAAAACAACAATAATAGTACTAACAATAACAATAATAATAATAATAATAACAATAATAATAATAATAATACTAGTAGTAGTAGTAGTAGTAGTAGTAGTAGTAGTAGTAATAATAATAATAATAATAATAATAAAGAAAGAGAAGAAGAAGAAGATGATGATGATGAGAACTTAGAGATGAAATATTAAAGTAAGGATTAAACAATAATAATAACAAATGTCAAGGTTAGAGGTTCCACTAATGGTATATCAAACAAGTATAGTATAAACTCTTATTATTGAATTGGAAACCACACACAAAGGAGGTTCCAATCAGATTATATATTGTTAACATGATTACATTAGTCATCTTATTCAATTAATGCTAATACTTGTAAATCTCGTCAAGCATTCATGATTATAACTTATGTTAACAACAAATCAAGTTCCTTCCATAGCTCAGGTGTCGGTTATACCATACATTATGAGCTATGAAAGTGCCAAGCATTTGTTGTACTAAGTGTTATACAACATAAATCAAGATTAGTCATTTAACAAGCAAAGTATTAAAGAGTAAATAAGATAACAAATATAAAACATGTTAGTATCAAACATTAAAGTCCATATTAAGTTTACATTATACTTATTCTTACACCATTAGTGTAACATTTTCACCTTGACATAATTAACTTAGCTAGACATAATGAAAGAAAGAAAAATAAATAAACAAAATAAGAACATAAAAGCTAACTAAGTAAAAGAAAGAAAATGAAAAGCATAAACTTGATATTAATGAAAGCAAAGCATAAAAATTACAAAAAATACAAAGAGAGAAAGGAAGAGCATGATCTTGATCTGGAAACCAAGATGCCTAAATGCATGGCAAATGCCTCCTTTTATAGGCCAAAATTGGGAACTATTGATTTGATGACTAATTGATAAGTGGGTGGCCAACTTTTGACTTGGTGACAATCCTTATCTTCTCTTGTCTGCCCAAAACGTCATTGATAACGTCAAAACTGGAGCCAGGTGCAAACATGAAAGTTGTAGGCAATTGTCTCAGCTTTCTTGTGTAAACAATTCAGCTCATTTGGACTTCTAGAACTCCAGATATGGCCAAAATACCGAACAGTGCTCGGGCTGGAAGACAGATTCGGGCTTCTTTGTTGTTGCTACAATTTAGACTTGATAATGGCCTTTTTAGATCTTGGGCTCCATATGAAAGTTGTAGGCCTATGTCTTACCTTTCCATCCATATCAATTGGACCTAAATCTGAGATATATAGCTCCAGATATGACCCAATTACCGAACAGTGTTCCGGTTTGGATTGCACCGACATCTCTTTTCTAAGTTTGGCCATCTCTTTATCCTTGCAATTTATGTTCTTCAAGTCATCAATCAATCCTTTCATTTATGGGATAGGCCTACATTAAAAATAGACATTTACCACAAATTATAGGTATCTTATATTATTAGATACATTACTATAAAATATATTTTAGTTAAGGAGTTATTGATACTTCAAGTGCAAAATGATGATATAAAACCATGATAAAAATGCACTTTTAAGTACTAATCACACCCCCCAACCAGCTTATTACTAGTCCCTAGTAATGAAAGCGTTAAAACAATTTGCAAATTTCACAAAGCAAGGTATTCATCATTTAACTTCCATTAATCTATCCAGATAAACAAACTCTTATTAAATTTATATATCTGCTCAATACCACTTAACAAGATATTAATAAACCTTTCTTTTGTGCTCAATGTATCAACACATAATTATGGGGCTTTTCTTGGAAGAAAACAAAATTTTTGTTCTAATGTTTAAGGTTAACTTCCTTGGGTTGGGATTACTATTTTTGTCTTTTTTTTTTTTAACTCTATATACATATACTTTAAAAACATCATGCATCTTTAACCCATGTAACGAGCTTTCAGCTAATGACTCCCAGACCAGTTGGTCTTAGGGCATTAGGTGTTAAGACACCCCAACGAGCTTAGTAACTCAGGTCGCAGATACTGATATGTAGATAGTGCAATGTTTGATTCCCTTAAGCTTTTCTCCTCAACCCATGTAACAAGCGTTGGGCCAATAGCTCCCAAGTCAGTTGACTTTAGGGTATTAGGTGTTAAAACACCCCTTCGGGCTTAATTGCTTAGGTTAGGGAGGCTACGAAACCAAACTTATCTACATTTTTATTATCATCATTTTTTCTTTTTTCTTTTTTTCTTTTTTTTTCATGTTTTTCTTTTTTTTTATTATATACAATCCCTTTCCCTTAGTTGTTACCTTTAACAAAAGAACATAAATAATGTAATAATCCAATATGCAACCCACAATCATATGTTAAAGTGTGTGTGTGTAAATTAAGGTTTAAAAATACATGTTAAATAAGTATATGAGCAGAATTAAGTGGTAACAATACGAGAGTTTGTAAACCTGAATATTTCAGGAAGTATTATAATAGACCTTGTTAAGAATGGTTACTAAGATGCGTCTCAAGAGTCACTTTAACAAAAGAACTCCTTTACTCTGCCATCCTAGTAACAACAATTATGCACATGCTTTATGAAATGAAAAATAATTTTTTTTTTTTATCAACTACTACCCTCTCCCCCCAACCAAAACAAGACATTGTCCTCAATGTTCTAAGGTAGAAAGAAAGAGTATAGAAGATATCACCTGAAATAACGAACACTGACAAAACCTGAAACATACTGAAACAAAAATAAGAAATAACAAAACACAATAATAAAACCAAAAGACACAAAAAATTCACAAATGAAGGCTCAAATCCAATCTAAGCTTTTTACGGCTTCCCGTAGATGACCAATTTATGCGACTCATGGAAGGATCAATCACAGGAATGAAAGATTGTAGTTGGTCAATCAATTGTTCAGCAGTAGTAGCAGAGATTATGATTTGTCGTGCAGAAGATGTTAAAAATTCCTGTTCCATTGCATGATCAAGAAAAGACAACAACTTATCATAATAACCATTAACATTTAACAAACCTATGGGTTTATGGTGAATGTGCAATTGAGCCCAAGAGGAAATATGAAAGATCTCTTCCAATGTGCCTAGACCACCTGGTAAAGCAATGAAAGCATCAGCATGGTTAAACATTGCATTCATTCGAGCCGACATTGTAGAGACCTGAAGTTCCTCTCCAATTGTTTTTCCAATGATGTCCCCTTGTGCCAAAGCTTCAGGAACGATTCCTAAAACTTGACTACCTCCTAAAAATGTAGCTATTGACACACCTCCCATTAACCCAAGACTGCCTCCCCCATACACTAAATAAATCTTTCTCTCAGCTAGCACCTGACCAAGATGATTTGCTGATTCTAAAAACTCTTTTTCTTTCCCAAGACTAGATCCACCGAAAACACAAATATTTCTTATTTGATGACTTGAGGAACTTGCCATTTCTACACACTTCTGTATTTGTTGAATGTATGGGTTGAGTAGAAATGAAAGGAAGGAAAATAGGGTTTTATAGATGAGAAAGTAGAAAGGCAATCATAACATCTATATGTAGGCCAGCTAGAGTCTCACACACTCTCTCTCTCTTTTTATTTATTTATTTATTTACTTTTGAAAAAAAACATGTGTATGTACAGGTAGTTGTGATTGTGGCTCACATCTTCCCTTGGTTTTACGTCCAAGAACGGCTTAAACGCCCTTTATGGGTCGGGGATAGGCTTCCCATCCAGTTTTCTTAAAAACTGGCAAACAGGGTCTTTTTTAGTCAGATTCCCAAGACTAAGTCGATCATGTTCTTTATGAAATAGTGGCCATAAATCATGAATTGCACGATGCACATCTCCACTAGGATGCGTCTCAAGAGTCAATAGAAGATTATCTAAAGACTCCTTACTCAGGCCATCCTTAATGAATTGTATTTTATCTTCACGGTTTATAGATACCATTCCTAAAGAACGACATTGTGTATTACAAGTCCATCTAGCACATCGATGACAGACATCTAGTCGTTTTGCACGACGCTTCTTTGCAAAAGTGCTTTTACCTGTTCCAAGCATGTGTGAAATGAAGAAGTTAGAGGACTCACCTGATAATTGGACCTTTGCTTCAATCAACCAACGAATATCTTCAGGAATTCCATGATTCATTAATAATCTCAATCTTGCACATCTAGCACGGTAAATTTTTGTAATCGTATTCTGAGGCAGAGCGGGAAAATACTTTTTTAATTTTTCAAGATTAGTGTCCATTTTCAAATGAGAATTGGAAGAGAGATTCAAAGAATTGCACAGATATATACACAGATATCAGTAATTGTGGGAAACTGAAAGAACCGACTTAAGTCACGGAGTACCGTTATCCGCCATTTGACCGGGGTGAAGAAACTCGCAAAAATCACTCAAAAAGAAACAAAAATAAAATAAAATAAAATCAATATTTATATAAGAAACAAAAATAAAATAAAATAAAATAAAATCAAATCAATCTTTATATACAGGATCACCCAATTCAATAGAGTTATGTTCAACTGAAAAATTGTCAAAGTAAACTTTCAGACGATGTCCATTTACCTTGAAAACATTGCCATTCTTTGGATTCTCGATGTCATAGGCCCCATATGGATACACATGTTTCACAATAAAAGGACCACTCCATCTTGATCTTAATTTTCCAAGAAATAAATGCAGTCGAGAATTATAAAGCAAGACTTTTTGACCAACATTGAAGGTTTTTCTCTGTATTTTCTTGTCATGAAACTCTTTAATTCTTGCTTTATGAATTCTTGAATTTTCATATACATCATTTCTTATTTCCTCAAGCTCATTTATTTGTAATTTTCGCAGTTGACTAGCATCATCCAGATTTGAATTGAAAGCTTTAATAGCCCAATAAGCTTTATGTTCAAGTTCCACAGGCAAGTGACAAGGTTTTCCATAGACTAGTCTATACGGTGACATACCTAATGATGTTTTATAAGCAGTTCGATAAGCCCAAAGTGCATCATTAAGTCTTAAAGACCAGTCTTTCCTATTAGGGTTCACTGTTTTCTCCAAAATATGTTTGATCTCCCTATTAGCAAGCTCTACTTGTCCACTTGTTTGAGGGTGATAAGGGGTGGCAACTTTGTGTGTGATTCCGTCTTTTTTTAATTAAAGACTCAAATGGCTTGTTGCAGAAATGTGTTCCACCATCACTTATTATGGCTCGAGGGACTCCAAATCGACTCAAAATATTTTCTTTCAAAAACTTTATCACTATTTTGTGATCATTGTTTCGACTTGGAATTGCCTCTATCCATTTTGAAACATAATCTACTGCGACTAATATGTATAAGAAACCAAATGATGGAGGGAATGGGCCCATGAAATCTATACCCCAACAATCAAAGATCTCAATGACAATAATAGGGTTTAAAGGCATCATGTGACATTTTGAAATAGATCCCAACTTTTGACAATTTTCACAAGACTTGCAGAATGCATGTGAGTCTTTGAACATGGTGGGCCAGTAAAATCCACTTTGTAAGATTTTTGCAGTTGTCTTTCTTGATGAGAAATGGCCCCCACATGCCTCGGAATGACAAAATTTAATGACACTACTTACCTCATTGTCAGGAATGCATCTTCGAAATATTTGATCAGGACAATATTTGAATAAATAAGGATCATCCCAATAAAAGTTCTTCACTTCGTTCAAAAACTTTCTTTTATCTTGGGTATTCCAATGAGCTGGCAATTGTCCTGAAACAAGAAAATTGACAATATTAGCAAACCAAGGCATTGTAGAGACAGAAAGTAAAGATTCATCAGGAAAGTAGTCATCGATTGGTGTGATGTCAGTTTTCGAATCTGTTGTCAATCTTGACAAGTGATCTGCGACAACATTTTCGCTGCCTTTCTTATCTTTGATTGTGATATCAAATTCTTGAAGTAATAAAATCCACCGCACCAATCTAGCCTTGGAATCTTTCTTAGAAAGAAGATATTTCAATGCTGCATGATCACTAAAAACAACAACAGGTGAGCCAACAAGATAAGATCTGAATTTTTCACATGCAAATACTACTGCAAGTAATTCTTTTTCAGTGGTGGTATAATTCATTTGAGCACTATTTAAAGTTTTACTTGCATAGTAAATTACATAAGGTTTCTTATCTTTTCTTTGTCCCAAAACAGCACCTACGGCATAATCACTAGCATCACACATTATTTCAAAAGGTAAGGACCAATCGGGAGGTTGAATGATAGGAGCACAAGTAAGCAAGTTTTTAAGTTTAACAAAGGCTTCTTCACAATGTTCAGTCCATTCAAAAATAGTATCCTTTGTTAGAAGGTTACTTAAGGGCTTAGATATTACACTAAAATCTTTGATGAACCTTCTATAAAAACCAGCATGTCCCAGGAATGATCTAACATCTTTAAGAGATTTTGGTGTTGGCAAGTTTGCAATTAACTCAATTTTAGATTTGTCAACCTCAATTCCTTTTGATGAAATAATGTGACCAAGTACAATGCCATTTGTTACCATAAAATGACATTTTTCCCAATTCAGCACAAGATTCTTCTCTTCACACCTGGTTAAAACCTTTCCTAAATTAGTCAAACAATCATCAAATGAATCACCAAAAACAGAAAAATCATCCATGAAAATCTCAAGAAAATGTTCAACCATATCGCTAAATATACTAAGCATGCATCTTTGAAATGTGGCTGGTGCATTACATAATCCAAAAGGCATCCTTCGATATGCAAAAGTACCAAATGGACATGTGAAAGTAGTCTTTTCTTGATCTTCCAATGCAATTTCAATTTGGTTGTAACCCGAATAGCCATCTAGGAAACAATAAAATTCATGACCTGCAACTCTTTCTAGGATTTGATCCATGAAAGGTAAAGGAAAATGATCTTTTCTAGTCATTGAATTAAGTTTCCTATAGTCAATGCACATGCGCCAACCAGTAACAGTTCTAGTGGGAATTAACTCATTGTTCTCATTTGTTATCACAGTGACTCCAGACTTCTTAGGTACAACTTGGGTAGGACTTACCCATTTGCTGTCAGAAATAGGATAAATGATTTCATTATCTAGAAGCTTAATGACTTCATTTTTCACTACTTCTTTCATATTAGGATTTAGCCTTCGTTGCATTTCTCTAGAGGGTTTAGCATTTTCCTCTAAATAAATTCTGTGTGTACAAATCAAAGGACTAATTCCTTTTATATCAGCTATGGTCCATCCTAATGCTTTTTTCTGCATTTTCAGAGTTTGTAATAACTTACCTTCTTGATGTGCATTAAGTTTGGAAGAGATTATTACCGGAAAAGTTTCATTTTCTCCCAAAAATGAGTATTTGAGATTGGATGGCAACGGCTTCAAATCAGGTTTTGGTGGTTGAACACTTGAAGGTATGGACTTAATTGGTCGTGGTGGCAATTCCTCAATTTGTGGCCTCCAATTACTTGTCTTTGATTCTTTCTAAAAATAAATCATTTCCAAATCATCAGATTCATCAATCTCAATTTCATTGGAAGTGGTTGGAAATTGATCATGAATTAATTTTTCAGTAAAGTCCACTTCCTGTAAATCATATCATCTCTAGGTTGCTTGCAAATGTTGAAAATATTCATCTCCAATGTCATGTTTCCAAATGATAGCTTCATCAGTCCATTCCTATAATTAATCAATGCATTAGAAGTTGCAAGAAATGGACGTCCTAAAATAACAGGAAATGAATTACATACTTCAACAGGTTGTGTGTCCAAGACAATAAAATCCACAGGATAAATGAATTTATCGACTTGTACTAACACATCTTCAATTATACCTCTAGGCACTTTTACAGATCTATCGGCAAGTAAAAGATTTATAGAAGTTGGTTTTAACTCACCTAGATTGAGACTCTGAAAAACTGAATATGGAAGTAAATTCACACTAGCACCAAGATCAAGTAAGGCTCTTTCAATTTTATGCTCTCCAATAAAGCAAGAAATTGTAGGACAACCAGGGTCTTTATATTTCAAAGCATTATTGTTTTGAAGAATAGCACTTACTTGTTCGGCTAGAAAGGCTTTCTTTTTCACATTCAGTTTCCTCTTCACAGTGCAGAGATCTTTCAAAAATTTAGCATAGGAAGGAACCTGTTTAATTGCATCCAGCAAAGGTATATTGATCCTTACGTGTTTGAAAATTTCATAAATTTCAGAATTGTGATTGACTTTCCTTTGTTTGGTCATGGCTTGAGGAAATGGAAGTGCTGGCGGTGAATCAGTCGTTTCTATGCAATTTTCAGATTCATCCCCTTCCTTACCCTCAGAGATTGATTCATCATCTTTCTCATAAGGTTCAAGAGAGGGTTTTTCAATAACCTTACCACTGCGCAGAGTAGTGACTGATTTGACTTGATCCATGTGTTGGCTTCCGGAACTACTTGCATTTGCATTGTATTGCCCTTTGGGATTTTGTTGTGTTTGAGATGGAAACTTACCTTTCTCTTGGAAACTGAGAGCAGATGTTAATTTAGCAAGAGTATCTTTAAAATCTGTCATGTTTTGAGCAAGTTGAGTATTGATTGTCTCTTGCTTTTCAATGAATGCATGCAATGTTTCCTCAAGATTTCTTCTAGAAGGTGGAGCATAAGAAGGTGCATATCCATGAGAATTTTGGAAATTATGGTGTGCTTGAAACGGTGGTTGTGAAGTTTGTGCATTGTTGTTCTCACTCTTCCAACTGAAATTTGGGTGATTCCTCCAACCAGGGTTGTATGTTTGGGAGTATGGGTTGTGGTTGGCCCTTTGAAAACTGTTTAAAGCATGAGCTTGTTCATGGAGACATTCTTTAAAAGAAGGCAAGGTTGGACAATCGTTGGTTGAGTATTCATTTGTTTCACAGATTTGACACACAATGTTTTCAACAGATTTTAATTGACCACTCTTTTTCAATTCTAGTGCCTCGACTTTTCTAGCTAAAGATGCAAATTTAGCTTGGAGGTCATGATCTTCCCTAAGGTTGTACATACCTCCACTAGATGTATGAAGTTGAGTTTTACTCGGTGCCTCATATGTACCCGCAGTGTCCCAATTTTGAGCATTTTCAGCTAACAAGTCTAAGTACTCCATTGCTTCATCAGGGTCTTTATCTTCAAAAGTTCCATTGCACATCAATTCAACCATTTGCCTATCTTTAGGTGTTAACCCTTCATAGAAATGTGAAACCAATCTCCATGTTTCAAAACCATGATGAGGGCAAGTACTAAACAAGTCTCGATACCTATCCCAACATTTGTAAAATGTTTCTCCTGGTTTTTGAGTGAAAGTGGTGATTTGTCTCTTGAAAGAGTTTGTTCTATGAGATGGGAAAAACTTCTTTAAAAATTGTTGTTGCATTTCATCCCAAGCACGAATGGATTCTGGTCTCAAATTTTGTAGCCATGTTTTAGCTTTATCTTTTAATGAAAAAGGAAAAAGCTTTAATCTGATGGTGTTCATGCTACAATTTAAATTATTATATGTGTTGCACACCTCCTCAAATTTCCTTAAATGCAAGTATGGATTTTCCAATTCCAAACCATGAAAAGATGGTAAAAGTTGAATAATGCCTGGTTTAAAATTAAAATGAGATGCATCAGGAGGAAAAACTATGCATGATGGTGCACTATGCATGATGGTGCACTTGTTCTTGGTCTCTAAGTGTTCTAGCACGATTATTTTCATTATTCTCATTATGAAGTGATTGATTATCTTCTTCGGCCATATTCTCTGAAAATGATGAGGATACCCTACAAAGTCTACCACTTGATGTACATGACCACACTCTCATGCACGTATAGGAATAGAATAAAAGAGAAGAAGAAAGCAAAAGAAAGAGGAAGAAAACAAAATAAAAGGAAACAAAAGAAAAGAAACAAAGTTATATACAAGAAAAGTGAAAGGAGAAAATAAAATAACTATTATAATTTATACAAAACTTACCTCCCCGGCAACGGCGCCAAAAACTTGACACGACTAAAAGATTGATGTCTTCTCCCAAGTGCAGGAGTGTCGAAGTAATAAATAACCCGACAAGACCGGGGTCGAACCACAGGGAGGTTAATTGTACAAATTATAAACAACAATTATAAAACAACAATAATAGTACTAACAATAACAATAATAATAATAATAATAACAATAATAATAATAATAATACTAGTAGTAGTAGTAGTAGTAGTAGTAATAATAATAATAATAATAACAATAAAGAAAGAGAAGAAGAAGAAGATGATGATGATGATGAGAACTTAGAGATGAAATATTAAAGTAAGGATTAAACAATAATAATAACAAATGTCAAGGTTAGAGGTTCCACTAATGGTATATCAAACAAGTATAGTATAAACTCTTATTATTGAATTGGAAACCACACATAAAGGAGGTTCCAATCAGATTATATATTGTTAACATGATTACATTAGTCATCTTATTCAATTAATGCTAATACTTGTAAATCTCGTCAAGCATTCATGATTATAACTTATGTTAACAACAAATCAAGTTCCTTCCATAGCTCAGGTGTCGGTTATACCATACATTATGGGCTATGAAAGTGCCAAGCATTTGTTGTACCAAGTGTTATACAACATAAATCAAGATTAGTCATTTAACAAGCAAAGTATTAAAGAGTAAATAAGATAACAAATATAAAACATGTTAGTATCAAACATTAAAGTCCATATTAAGTTTACATTATACTTATTCTTACACCATTAGTGTAACCTTTTCACCTTGACATAATTAACTTAGCTAGACATAATGAAAGAAAGAAAAATAAATAAACAAAATAAGAACATAAAAGCTAACTAAGTAAAGGAAAGAAAATGAAAAGCATAAACTTGATATTAATGAAAGCAAAGCATAAAAATTACAAAAAATACAAAGAGAGAAAGGAAGAGCATGATCTTGATCTGGAAACCAAGATGCCTAAATGCATGGCAAATGCCTCCTTTTATAGGCCAAAATTGGGAACTATTGATTTGATGACTAATTGATAAGTGGGTGGCCAACTTTTGACTTGGTGACAATCCTTATCTTCTCTTGTCTGCCCAAAACGTCATTGATAACGTCAAAACTGGAGCCAGGTGCAAACATGAAAGTTGTAGGCAATTGTCTCAGCTTTCTTGTGTAAAACATTCAGCTCATTTGGACTTCTAGAACTCCAGATATGGCCAAAATACCGAACAGTGCTCGGGCTGGAAGACAGATTCGGGCTTCTTTGTTGTTGCTACAATTTAGACTTGATAATGGCCTTTTTAGATCTTGGGCTCCATATGAAAGTTGTAGGCCTATGTCTTACCTTTCCATCCATATAAATTGGACCTAAATCTGAGATATATAGCTCCAGATATGACCCAATTACCGAACAGTGTTCCGGTTTGGATTGCACCGACATCTCTTTTCTAAGTTTGGCCATCTCTTTATCCTTGCAATTTATGTTCTTCAAGTCATCAATCAATCCTTTCATTTATGGGATAGGCCTACATTAAAAATAGACATTTACCACAAATTATAGGTATCTTATATTATTAGATACATTACTATAAAATATATTTTAGTTAAGGAGTTATTGATACTTCAAGTGCAAAATGATGATATAAAACCATGATAAAAATGCACTTTTAAGTACTAATCATTTGCTTATATAGAAATCTCTTCACGCACTATTCAAGGAAATATTGCAATAATTATTGTAGACATTGTCTTCTATAACTAACATCAACAAATCATATATCTATGGTATTTTATATTGCAGTAATTACATTCCAGAGTTAGCACCAATCAAATCTTATATCGATGGTATTTTATATTGTAGTAATTATATATAAGTCAGTAATTATCTCCTTGACAAATTAATTCCTTAATATTAGCCTTGATTCTCTCTGTTATTTCCACATGTTCTCTCTCTCTCTCTCTCTCTCTTTTGAAAATTTATCAAAACATGAGTCAAAAATTAAGTAACACCAATGGGAAAAAGTTTTCTTCCCGTCCTTTTTAGCGCTCCCCTCCCTCCCTCTCCCTCCTAGATACCCAAAAACCTAACACAACGCACACCCCTTTCATGCCTACCACCATGATGAAAAATAGAGGCGACAAGCCCTCCGGGCCGCTTTAAGGTGGCTGAATAATGGCCGCCCAAGCCACCTTACCCCTTCGACATGAATAGACAGGGGTAGGGCAACTCTCTCTCTCCCTTTCTCCTACCATGCCACAGATACCCAAAAAGATGATCATTACAACGTCGCACATGTGCGATAATTGTTATGGGTGATTTGATATGATCTAGAATGCGTTTTTGGCTTGAAGATAAGGGGTGTATTAGGCTGTTGGTGAGAATGTGATAAACATGATGGTGTAGAATCCTCGGGTAAAGGGGTTATGTTCGTTGAAGAGACCTGTAACCATTTAAAGGAGATTCAAGTCTAATGGGTTTGTGTTTAGTCATGGGTCAATGATGACCAGTAATGGTTATAAGAGAAAGATAGAATGAGTTTTGGGGTTGCGGAGGAGGTGGGGCTATTTTAAGGGGTTGGTGGTATTTTTGCAAATATTTTTTTTCAATTTAGTTTTGTATTTTTGCATTTATTTTCTTTTTTTTTATGATTTTCAAGATTTATTTGACACAAAAATCAAATAACAAAATAATGAAATTATGAAAATTAACTAAAAGACATATTTTTTTAGGTTTTTTCTAATTGTTCAAAATATAAAAAAAATGAGTTATAATAGTTGTTTTCTCTTTACAATACTTATAATACAAAGTTATAAAAAGCTTTGTATAATAAGCTTTTTCTTAAAAAATAATGTTTAAAAGAAAAGAAATTTGACACACTTAAATTTCAAATAGAGAGATCCAATACTTTGAAGATTATATGATGGTATTATTATTATTATAATGGATAAATTATCTAAGGTTATTGTATCATGTTTTTATATCAATAAATATTCATGGTTTTAGGTTTTCTTTGCTATGTTTTAATTATGGCTCTAAAGTTAATTTTATTATTTTACTGTTGTCTCATTTTATACAATATTGATTATGATTCGTTGAATAATAATACAATTGTTTTGACTTCATAAAATTATTTATTGATAATAACGTTTAGCATGTTACAATAAATCGAAGGGGACTAGGATTAAATGAAGTTACAGCTCATATTTGGCATCTCTCACTTCTACGTTTCATTTTTTATGTTATCCAAGCAATCTTAAAATTAAAATTATGGGTATAATATTTTACACCTATATAAAACAAGATTCAAATTTAAATTTATATCATGTTTATATATCTTCTATCTAACTTCTAAATTTAAATTTAGAATTCAATAATTTTATACTGTATTTTTATTAGTATAAACTACTATTTATATGGAATATCAATATTCATTAAAATATCTTAAATTAAAAGAAAATTACATATAAAAAAAGTTTTTTACTTGATTTCTACTTTAGAGGAAAACTATAATATACTTGTGTGTATTTAAACTGCCATGCTGAAGTAGTTTATGCGGATTGAGGTTATTTCTCAAAGAATCTGATCATTTTATAAGAGGATATGACGCATGAGTAAAAACTTATCAAATAAAGGACATAAGGGCATACCTCAAAAAATATCTTCCTACTGTAGAGTTACTGCAAATTTTACTACCAAATATATACTTTGGATTACTCTACTAGGAACTTTCATTAAAAATTTCGTATAAATTAATTTTTTATTAATACCATCATCTTTTTATCATGATATACATGTTGAGTTTATATAAAAATCTAAAATCAAGAATTTTTTAAAATCAAGAACAAAATTAAAATAAAATTTTGTTTGGAGTAGAAATTGAAGTCATTATAAAAAATTTTAGATTTATTAATAAAATGTTTTGCCGGCAATTATACTCTTAGTTCGTATGTACAAATTTTATTGATGGACTTATAAATAGAAATACTTTAAAACTCTTGTTGATGATTTGTGATTTTTTAGTGAATATGTCGGTATAAAATTACCAATAGATTTATTAATGATAAAAGCATAAAAAAATAATTATTTGTTTCATTCCATCCATATTTCCATTGATGAATATGACATATAATCAATAAAAAAACCATATGTAATTCACTAGATGATTTTTTTTGCCATCAGTATTTTTCTTGGTAAATTTAGCATATAATCTATAAAAAGACCATATGTCATTTCGTCGGTAATTAAGTAGTGAAAGTAATATTTGTAGTAATTCTTTTCAAATTCTCTAGAATATATTGATAGACTAAATTTGTCGATAATACTGTTAGTAATAAGTTAAAAATGTATATAACTTAAAAAAAACATCTCTTAAATAGAAGAGTAAAATAATAAAAATAAATGAAATTAACATAAAAATAAAATATTTATAATAAATTTAAAAATTCAGATTTTCAAATAATATTAATTTAGAATAAAGTTACTGAAAGAAAAAGATAAGAATGAGGTGGGTTTTTGCTGGGATTGCAAGACTAATAAAACAAAAACACATATATTATATATTTATAATTTTATTTTTACTATGGATAGATAGAGTTCAGTCATTCCAGTCATGAAGCGTACATAATCAAAGAAAGCGAATGAAGAAAATTGAAGGATTCAAACATTAGTATCCCTACCATCTATATAAATATTTACTTCCCATAAACTGTTACAAATTAAACTGAAAGATTATTCGTATTGTCGATCCCGTGTATAGATACATCTCTAACAAGAATTCACACTAACATAAAGCCTGTGACAATAATGACACTAACACAACCTTGAATTTATATGCATGCCTTAATATATTATATGTGGATTCGATCGTGTAATATTTAACAGATTTACTATAAAACCCCATACGTGCCATAAAAAACTCATGCTTTTAATTTGGCTATGACTGAAAAACACGTTCAATTGGGATGTGGCTGCTGGATTGGTTTGAAAGTAGAATTCAGCAGAATTTTATTACGATGGAAGTTCTTTGTTTGAAAGTTACGTGATCGAATCTAGAGATGGGACATTGAATTCAAGCTACGATGGCGATTCGTCTACCCTACAGGTTGCTGTCGAAAGTGGTCCTACGGATAACGTAAGAGCTTGAAAGTACAAAGAAATTATGACCTTCAATGACGCTTCATGACAAGATGCAGTCTCAACTAGTTGAATGCTCGAAATCGATGACCAATGGCAAATGCTACAACGGTTTTTTATCTCAGCGCATTTTGCTTTGTAAATTAGAGTGTCATTAGTTTTAAGATGACAATGCTTAATTAATTAAGTATATAACTTAATAAATGAAAGAGATAGGCATAAGATGTTGGAGACAACGTGTATATTAAAAGTCAAAGGAAACTTATCCAAGCAACGCTAACCTTGAAAGTATTTATATGAGGCACTTTTGTCATTGTCAAAATACACTTCATTTTTTATATAATAATAAGAGTAGTTACCTCATAGCTCATGGTTGAATTATTGTTCTCACCATGAAATAGATCCTAAGAATTTTTTATTATTTCCATCAATATAATTTTCAATTCCAAAAAATAATTATTGCAATGCCATATATATATATATATATATATATATATATATATATATATATATATATATATATATATATGGTGTTACAAGGAGGTATAGATGTAAAATGGTCAAGAATATGCTAAGATCTAATTGTGAAATGTTTTTCTTTGAGAAACTTTTTTAATATATATATATATATCTTGACCATTTTACGTCTATACCTCGTATCATCATGATAGTGTTATATATATATATATATAGTGGAACTAATCTATTGTCTTCGTGAAAAAGTTGAAAAGGAAAGATAAT
Source organism: Populus pruinosa (assembly GCA_026413675.1). NCBI lineage: Eukaryota > Viridiplantae > Streptophyta > Magnoliopsida > Malpighiales > Salicaceae > Populus > Populus pruinosa. Next base: position 26,864,691 of record CM048592.1, on the reverse strand, counting down.
AGGAAGCCACCCCCAAGTGGATGGGTGAAAACAAACAGTCTGTTGTTATGGAACGTCCCTACAGAGGCAGCTTCATTTTACCCGCCTTTTTTTCCTCAAATACCTTCAAATGCTGACAAATCTCAATTACGAGAGGCTTGACTTGACTAATACAGCAGAATTTAATTACGATGTCCTACAGTGTCAAGGGAGATATCCAAAGGCATCGCTTTGGAATCACGCTTCATGGCAAGATTCAGTCTCAACTAGTTGAATGCTCGAAATCGATGACCAATGGAAAGGCTACAATGGTTTTTTAACAAAAATTCTTGTTCTTTCTATCCACACCATTTCTAATCCAGAAAAATAATTATAGTGACTAGATATAGATGACATACCATACTAACACTATTATGTACTCTTATATCTCTTGTACAAGAGGTTATTTGATAATTCTTACAGTCTTATATCTTTTGTTTTTGTTTTTCATAGATTTCAGATTTTCTATATATTTTCATGAATAAAATATTTTGCAGGGTGGTTATTGTTTTGTTTGTTAGGGCTGCCGATGTTCTTTCGCAGCTAGTGGTGGTTTTTCCCAAATGTGGGTGTAGTACTTGTTTGATGATGTCTATCTCTCAACTGTGATATTTTATCTGCTAGCTTACTAGATGGTTATATTGATGGAAGGTATGCTTTGATTGGTTGAGGTGGCCGGTGATACCTTTCACTTTATTGATGGAAGGTATGCTTTGATGGGCACTTTGTTGTTAATTTGGGTTTTTTTTTCTAATATTGTCAGCTAAATTTTTCAATTGTTTGTAATTCTTTTGGCTTTATTGATGGAGGTATAGTCTCAAGATGTAATTACGAAATGTTTTTTTTTAGAAATTTTTTTAATATAATTTTTATACGGGGGAACTGATCTATTGTCTTCGTGGAAAAGTTGAATAGGAAAGATTTAGGAAGCCACCCCGAAGTGGATGGATGAAAGAAAAGTCTATTGTTATGGGACCCTACAGAGGCAGCTTGATTTTACCCATCGTTTTTTTCCTATAACCCATAAACTTATTTTGATCATTTGAAACTTCTTACAAATTATGAAGTAATGCGTTCTCACCAGGACAATAAAAAAATGGACAAAAAGAGAAACATTTATGAGATAACTTTGTCAAAGTCAAAGAAATTAATCCTTAATTTAAACTAAAAAAAAACAGAAGAAGAAAAAGTCAAGAAAATGCTGCTTGTACATGCTGGGAGCTAGTGCCTATAAAATGGTCGTTCCATCCATGCCATCTTGCATCAAATCTCTATATCTTCATACATTCTACAGCTCTGTAACTCACCATCTCTCCTATCGAGGAAAAGGAAAAGCACAGAATCTCTGCCTCATTTACCAACTTGCGTTACATTCTTTTGTACCCAAACAAACCTCTGTTCCACACACTAAGCCGCAGCCTTTATAATATCTAATCCTATTTATCTAAGTGCCAGCTTCAATACTTGGACTGCAATGGGAAGCATCGATGACTTCAGCCGTTGTTCTTTCCCAGATGATTTTGTTTTCGGAACATCCTCATCAGCTTACCAGGTACATACTCTAAATTTTGATGCTTCTAGTGCAGTAATTAGGAGGGGAAAGCAGAACATTATTTAAAATAATACTAGTTATGTTAATTAATTTTTCTTTATTATTTTATTATGATATGCAGTATGAAGGTGAAACAAACAAACATGGTAGAGGACCAGCTATATGGGACACTTTCACTGAGGAACATACAGGTACCAATCTATCTCCTTGAAATTTTTACTTCCCTCGCTAAAAGTTGAATAGAATTATGTTAATGTCCTAAGAAAACCACCATTATTAACTTTTCAACGTTTGCAGAGAGAATAAATGATCATAGCAACGGAAATGTAGCTGTTGATTTCTACCATCGCTACAAGGTATGGGAGTTCTTCATCATATTTTGGTTGTGGTTATCTATATGATGTAAATAACTATATTCTAATTAATTTACTTTAATTGTTCTTTAAAAAAATCGATAAATGTTACAGGAAGATGTGCAAAGAATGAAAGAAATGGGAATGGATGCTTTCAGATTCTCCATTTCTTGGTCAAGAGTACTACCACGTAAGGCTTTTTATTTTTTATTTTAAAATTTGTTCTTGACATAGTAATAGTAATGACACTAGCAGGATTTGACTTTGACGTCTGTTTTCACAGAGTGAATTTCCATTTGATATATAATAGCTTTCCATTGGATTTTTTTTTTTGGAAAATGCAGATGGCAGGTTAAGTGCTGGAGTCAACGAAGAAGGCATCAAGTTTTACAACGATCTCATTGATGACCTCCTTAAGAATGGTTATAACCTTTCCCTTCCCTTCAATTAATCATAATATTTTGCCAAACATTGATGCGAAAATTCTTATACAACAAAAGGTTTATCTTGTGCGCTCCATCTGATTATATGATGTTTCGTAATATATAGGTTTGCAGCCTTACGTTACTCTCTTTCACTGGGATACTCCACAAGCTTTAGAAGATAAATATGGTGGATTCTTAAGTCCTAACATTGTGTAAGTAGCAACCTGTCGTTAATTATGCTTCAAATGTCCAAACTTGTTGTAGCTTCGAAATATTATAATCAAATCTGTCATTTTGGCGACTTTGTGGACCTATGCTTCTCTAAAATTCAAAACATTCCTGTAAATATTCTCACATAGAACATTGATTTCCAGAAATGATTTCCGAGACTTTGTCGACCTTTGTTTCCAAAAGTTTGGAGACCGAGTGAAGAAGTGGATTACTTTGAACGAGCCATGGATGTTCAGTGTTCAAGGTTATGACATGGGCACGATGGCACCGGGTAGGATTTCTGTAGTTGTAAATGATCCCCACCGATCCTTAAACACTGGTGCCACTGAAGTGTATACGGTTAGCCATCATTTGTTGCTTGCTCATGCTGCGGCAGTAAAACTATACAAGGAAAAGTATCAGTCATGTCAAGGTGGACAGATTGGGATAACACTTGTTTCTCATTGGTTTGAACCTTACTCAAACAGTGAAGATGATCAAAACGCAACCAAAAGAAGCCTCGACTTCATGCTTGGTTGGTTAGTATTTTTTTATATATATATCAAATTCAAAAGTACTCTCTGAATTCTTCATTCAGCTAGAGAAGACCTGATAAGTATGTATAAACAGAAGGTAATCAGTGTTTTTCTTCATGGTGGCAGGTTCATGGATCCTTTAACTAATGGTGACTATCCACGTAACATGCATGATTTTGTTGGTGGAAGATTGCCCGAGTTCACTGCCGAGGAATCTAAGATGTTGAAGGGATCGTATGATTTTATTGGAATTAATTACTACACAACATATTATGCTCAAAATATCGATGCAAATTATCAGAGTGTTGGATTCATGTCAGATGCTCGTGCTAATTGGACAGGTAACCAATGATCGATATCTTTTCTTTATTATTCATCTTTCTTTTTTTTTCAATTAGATGATGTTTTATCAATTATTAATTTACTTTGTTATTTTTTAATTTTGTAGGAGAGAGAAATGGAATCCCAATAGGTCCACAGGCTGGTGTAAAATGGCTTTATATTTACCCCGAAGGCATCAGCAGGCTTTTGAATTACACCAAAGATCTATACGGGAACCCAACAATTTACATTACCGAGAATGGTATGATTGAAATGAACGATCATACATTATGCTACATTTAAGTTTCTTAGTACTTCTCTAACACTAAGTATATATGTTCTTAATGTTTTATTTTATTGATTTTTTTTTTCAGGGGTTGATGACGTAAATAACAATGCTTCATCATTAGAGGAAGCTCTTAATGATCCCATAAGAGAAAAATCTTACAAAGACCACCTTAAGAATGTTTTAAGATCCATCAAGTGAGTTAATTCTTTTCATTTATTAACAAATGATCATGGATAATAAGTATTTAATCTATAGCAACAATTATATTATTAAGTTACCAAATCTATCTAACTGGGATTCAATATTCATTTATTGCAGTGAGCATGGTGTTGATGTTAAGGGATTTTTTGCTTGGTCTTTAATGGACAATTTCGAATGGGGAAGTGGTTATGCTGTGAGGTTCGGCCTTTACTATGTTGATTACAAAAATGATTTGAAACGATATCCTAAAAAATCAATCAAGTGGTTCAAGCAGTTTCTTAGAAGAGACTCTCACAGTCCTATTCCACATACGTATCCTCTGATTACTTCTAATGAAAAGTCAAAAATTGAAGATAGTTTGGTTCGGGATGCTAAGAGGCCAAGAAATTCCTGAATACCTTCGGCAGGATTTGAAGTCCAAGTTGTTAGCATCTACAAATTGGGCTTTCACGGCTGAAAGATAGAGCTCTCAGCATTAATTCAACAGAATTTGGTCACCACTTCATTCATTCAAGGCTATGGTTAAAAATAAAAATTAATGATTCTAGTTTTCCCTTGTTTTATGTTTAATTAGGTTTCAGAATTTAATTTGATTATTTTACTGTTGCATCATTTTTTCATTTGGATTATGATCCATTTAATAATAATACAATTCTTCTGCACCATCATTTATTATGGTTTATTTAACAGATTATAGTATAAACAAATACAAATGTATTGGATAAACCAAAAATAGAAAAAATAGAGAATTAAAATAGCTTGATATACACGACAAAATGATGATAGGAGAGTGTTGAGGAGGTGGCTGATCATGAATTAAAGAGAGAGATTATGTATAAAAATACAAAAATATTAGTTTGTATGGGAAAAACATCCAAATCCAATAAGTTAGACTTACTTTGCAAAGCCCAAGAAACTATTCAACAATAGGATTTTGTGTTAGTGGTTTATATGAAAAAGTCTTTAAGGAGCGTGGTGTGATGGTAAAAAGCTTGGTATCTGCACAGCAGGTCTTAAGTTTAAGTCAGGACGTGCATCTTTTATAAGAATTTAGGACAATTAGGGTTTTATTCCCTAACCTGGGTTTATAAAGTACACTTTTCCGGGAGTGGTGTTTCCTCGAATAAAAAAAAAGGTTTTACATGAAAAATAATATCTAATAAATATCTCATTTTCAATGTAATGAGATTCATTATCTATAGAGTTATCCACCATGAGCATTAAAATTCTAAAAAGATAGGCGGAAAAAAGAAAAAAACAAATTCATAAAATCTGCATAACTTGCAATAACAAAGTCAGGCCACAAAGTCACAACTTCTAGTCACATTTTGTGAACCATCAGCCTTATGGTTATCAAGGAAACTAACCATTTCAAAGAAGTGCCAACTCAAGCCTAGCTTTAACTATAAACATTACTAGATTTTGTGCCTCCCATGATAATAGAATCAGTTTCTTATCTTTGTAAATGTTGCTATTAATTGTAATTGTAAATTTACTTCTATAACATAATATTCAATTAAGCCTGACCAAAGCTAAAACCATCAATTAGTCTCAAATCATACCCTTTATTTAGCATTCTACTAAGTCCTTCAGGGCATATATTGAAAAGACATAGTGATAAAGAATATCCTTGATGCGGGCCCTTTTCTATAGAGAATTCTCTAGTTGGAGAGCAATTCAAAAGAATAGCAATTTTTTTCTTCAAAATAAATTTGCAGATCCATCCTTTCAAACATGAACCAAATCCCATCCATGTGATCATAACTTCATCTAGATACTCTTAAATCATTCAATTAAAAGCTTTATAAATGTTATACTTGAATAGATAAACTTTAAATTTTCTTCTTTTTAAGTGACTGATACATCATTGGCAATAAAAAACACTATCAAAGATTTGTCCTTGTTTTTATGAAAGCATTCTTACCAACACCAATAACCCAAGCATAACATCCTTAAGTATGTTAGTTGACACTTTTGAGATAACCTTGTAGAGACTTCCAATGAAACTCATATGTATATGTAGTCTTTAAGGTTGTTAGAGCTAGCCACTTTAAGAAGGTGATGAATGAACTATTGATGCCATAAGGAAGGGAACCAATCAAATAAAAGTCATTAACCATATTAAAGATGTCACTTCTCATTGTATTTCATGCTTTCTTAATGAAAAAGAAGTTGACCCCATCAGACTTAACAACTTTATTCTTATCATAGTACTAAATTGCATCTTTAACCTCATCAAGAGTAAAACATACTTGTAAAGAAATAATCGATGAAGGTAAAGGTTTCTAAAAGTTTAGTTTCAAGAAAAAGGGCCCATATCATTCTTTAAGAGATTAAATGTTGTTTGAATGCAGCATCACAATGATCATATTTCTCAATTGGGAATAGAATGGGAAAATGGTATAGGTGAAAAGGACAAGGAATTTTTGTCCTTTATTAATAAAAAAAGGGAATGAGTCATCATCTAATATTTTGATAATTAGAAATTATAACTGGTCTTAGAGTTCAGGTACAGGGACTGGTTGCATAAGGAGAAGATATGAGCATCCTATTAAACCTTACATGAGGTAAGTTGTATTATTTATTTTTCTGATATAAATTAAGGTATTACTATATTTTTTTAATCATTGGTCAATTTATGGTCAAAGAAAAGTCATTCTTAATAAGAAGATTATTATCTTATTAAATAAAAAAAATAATCGCTCTAATGTCAATATAAAAAATGTAAACCCCAAGAAAAATAAATAAATAAATAAATAAATAAAAGGGAAGAAATTCATTCATATGGTTAAATAAAAACAGGAATTCATAAATTTTTTAATATAAATTTTCAGGCGAAATAATTCGGGACATTATAATAAACTTGGTACAATTGAGAGTTGGATTTAATGAAAGAAAATAATACACTCAAAGGAAAAAAAGGGCCTAAATGACTGATTATGTAGGGTAGTAAGACTAATTAGTTAATGAGCAATTTTGACTATCTTAGAAGTAAAACTAAGTTCTCCTTCCTTCAGAGAACTTGTAGTCTTATGTCTTAACTTTCTAAAAAGATCAATCTCACTTAAGATGAAGTTTTAGAACTTTAGATATAGTAAAAAAATCTGGTGAGTGTTTAGAGAGTAACAATTCAAAATTAAACAGTAATGGTTGGATAGTAACAGTTAAAAATTAAACAGTAACAATTGAAAATTAGACAATAACAGTTCAAAATTAGATAGTAATAGTTGGATAGTAGCAGTTGAAAATTAGACAGTAACAATTTAAAGTTAAACAATAATGGTTGGATAGTAACTGTTGAAAATTAGACAGTAATAGTTCAAAGTTAGACAATAACAGTAGACTTTCATGTAAATACTATATATAAGAATATAAAAGAATTGAGTCATACGAACACTTGCATATTGAGATACTAACTCTAAAAATATACGTGATATATGTATGTTATTATGAGAAAATTAATATACATAGAAAGTAACATATGAGTAATGGATGAATATGGGTTCTCATGTAATTACAATAAATGTCATGTTTAATGTTAATAAAGTCTAGTAATTTACAAGATTAGATTCGATTAATAGCATCCGTGATAGAATTGCCTAGATATGAATTACAAGATTATCTTCGGCTAATGTCATCCGTGATAGGATTGTTGAGATATGAATTACATGATTAGCTTCGGCTAATGGCATCCATGATAGGATTCTGAGAATATAAATTTCAAAATTAGACTTTACAAGGTCACCTAGTTCATACAAGTAAATAAAAGTATTCAAATTAAGAATATACAAATGAGTGTTAAGTGAGTTACAAGATTTACAAGCAAAATATAAGTCCTATGTTAAAATTCTTATGGATTAGATAGAAAATTTATACTTCATTCGTATTCATTACATGAGCATTTATATATTCTTTATCAACATAATGACATGTTTGTTTATGTAACAAGTCCATCAAATATCCATGGAAATCATTAGTTTAGGAACCTAATTTATGAAACTTATGTAAATCCTTAACTTAAACAAAAGGGAATTAACACATTTATGTAGTATACTTTTGTGTAAACCTTGATGTATTTATAAAAGTTCAGCTTAACATATTGATTAGTACTTAAAAGTGCATTTTTATCATGATTTTATATCATCATTTTGCACTTGAAGTATCAATAACTCCTTAACTAAAGCACGTTTTATAATAATATATCTAATAATATAAGATACCTATAATTTGTGATAAATGTCTATTTTTAATGCAGGCTATCACATAAATGAAAGGATTGATTGATGACTTGAAGAACTTAAATTGCAAGGATAAAGAGATGGCCAAACTTAGAAAAGAGATGTGGGTGCAATCCAAACCGGAACACTGTTTGGTAATTGGGTCATATCTAGAGCTATATATCTCCGATTTAGGTCCAATTTATATGGATGGAAAGGTAAGACATAGGCCTACAACTTTCATATGGAGCCCAAGATCTAAAAAGGCCATTATCAAGTCCAAATTGTAGCAACAACAAAGAAGCTCGAATCTGTCTTCTAGCCCGAGCACTGTTCGGTATTGTGGCCATATCTGGAGTTCTAGAAGTCCAAATGAGCTAAATTGTTTACACAAGAAAGCTGAGACAATTGCCTACAACTTTCATGTGTGCAACTGGCTCCAATTTTGACGATATCAATGACTTTTTGGGCAGACAAGAGAAGATAAGGATTGTCACCAAGTCAAAAGTTGGCCACCCACTTATCAATTAGTCATCAAATCAATAGTTCCCAATTTTGGCCTATAAAAAGAGGCATTTGCTATGCATTTAGGCATCTTGGTGTCCAGATCAAGATCATGCTCTTCCTTTCTCTCTTTGTATTCTTTGTAATGTTTATGCTTTGCTTTCATTAATATTAAGTTTATGCCTTTCATTTCCTTTCCTTTATTTAGTTAACTGTTATGTTCTTATTTTCTTTATCTATTTTTCTTTCTTTCATTATGTCTAGCTAAGTTAATTATGTCAAGGTGAAAAGGTTACACTAATGGTGTAAGAATAAGTATAGTGTAAACTTAATATGGACTTTAATGTTTGATACTAACATGTTTTATATTTGTTATCTTGTTCACTCTGTAATACTTTGCTTGTTAAATGATTAATCTTGATTTATGTTGTATAACACTTGGTACAACAAATGCTTGGCACTTTCATAGCCCATAATGTATGGTATAACCGACATCTGAGCTATGAAAGGAACTTGATTTGTTGTTAACATAAGTTATAATCATGAATGCTTGACGAGATTTACAAGTATTAGTATTAATTGAATAAGATGACTAATGTAATCATGTTAACAATATATAATCTGATTGGAACCTCCTTTATGTGTGGTTTCCAATTGAATAATAAGAGTTTATACTATACTTGTTTGACATACCATTAGTGGATCCTCTAACCTTGACATTTGTTATTATCATTGTTTAATTGTTACATTAATATTTCATCTCAAAGTTCTCATCATCATCATCATCTTCTTCTTCTTCTTCTCTTTCTTTATTATTATTATTATTATTATTATTATTATTATTACTATTGTTGTTGTTGTTATTGTTGTTTTATAATTGTTGTTTATAATTTGTACAATTAACCTCCCTGTGGTTCGACCCCGGTCTTGCCGAGTTATTTATTACTTCGACACTCCTGCACTTGGGAGAAGACATCAATCTTTTAGTCGTGTCACATATAACATTTTAATTATCTTGTAATTAACCCTTTTAAAATATTTAAGCAACACTTATTATGTTGTAAATGCTTTCTTTGCATATTAGTATTTCTTTCTTTTAAATTTTATGATATGATATTTGGACTATATATATATATATTATGTGTGGACTACATGAGCTGTGAAATTATAGGACCATGTGATAATGGAATTTATTGAGTAAATTGGTAGTAATCAATGACTTAGGATGTCATAAATGTAAATGAAACTCTGTTAAATTTTTAATAAAAAAATTACCTTTAAATAAAAAGGATGTGTTGGGAACTTTTAACATTGATCTATCGTACAGTTAGACTGTTTCAAAATCAAAACAAGCTACCTTTTCATTTAATAACGGAAATATATCTTACATATAAGTTCATAATCATGAATTCTAACTAAAAACAAAAATACTATTTTTTATTTATTTATTTTTAAATCACAAGCAAGTGAATATTTTGGAAAGGTCTAGTTATTTAGGATAGATTCAAAGCAACTTTCATTTGCATAAATATTATTTATTTGAATATTATATATGTGGGCAACGAGTAGGCTCCGATGAGTACTATTGATATTGTCAAGTCAAGAATGCCATAAACTAATTCTAAACAAGCCAGCTACCTCTCAGCTTTTATCACACTTCTGCAAGAGGCAATGCCTTCCTTCTTAGTTGTACCCTAATAGATTTTAGTATTTATTTGTATTTATATTTTAAAAATATTTTTTATTTTAAATTAAATATTTTTAGTGTTTTTAGATTATTTTGATGTGCTGATATCAAAACTAATTTTTTAAAAATAAAAAAAATATTATTTTAATATATTTCTAAAAAACACTTTGAAAAATAAAATATTACATGTAAATATAATTACTTTTGCACTGTGTAAAGTATGCACGAAAAATTCACGCCTACAAGCAGCCTCAGCAAGTTGGGATAATAACTTGAAACAATGACGAGGCTAGACTAGCTAGGTCCATCTTAGCCCAAAAAAAAAAAACAATTGAGATCGGGCTTGCCTAAGCCTCAAGCCCAATTGACCCAATTTCCTTTGGGCCAAGGGTGTGCTGGCAAAACACACCCTTATGTCTTTGTCCTTTTTATTTTTTTTTATTTTGATATCTAGCCAACGAGTTCCTTTTTTATATTAGAAAATTCCAGAAAAAATTAGGAATCTTCATTGATTTATTTATAGGCTCCTTGTATCTTTTTATGTTGTTTTGTTGGCTTTGCTATATATTTAATATGTAGACTTTCACTGTGAAATGCGAATCTGATATTATGAAGCCCGAGAATAAAGTATACAAAAAAAAGGGAGGTTTATAATAATTCAAAATTTTGTTATAATACAGAATAATGCAAAAAACAACTAAAATAAGAAAAAAAGAGAAGGACAGGGCCAAAATGAAATTACGAAGAAATAGGACTATAAATACTCATTCCTTCTCTTATCCATGACCAGCAGGTTACAAGAAAAAAAATGGAGGGAAAATTTTAAGATTTTCCTTCATCAACCCTAAGAGAAAACACCTAAATTTCTATACCTACACAAACCTTACAATTACTAAGTGGAAAGACAAACTTGGGCAGAAGATTTGCAAGAAGAAAAGTAATAGAATTGTTAAAAGAAGAGGGAGAGGGCGGCTATCTGTTTGTAGAGGAGAATAGAGGTTAGGAAACTTTAATCAATTTCGCAATCAAACCTAAATTTCCTCCTATGAAGTTCTAAACCAATTAGGAAAGCCAATTTAAATTCATACAAGAATTATGTATTAATTTGAAGTTTGAAAAATTAGGATCCTTGAGTAAAATTCAGGAAAATGTGGAATTGATTGGAATTAAATGAGTTGAGCAGCATAGGTTGTTTAAAAAGGATGAAATTATGCAAAGAAGATTTCAACAAAATCAAATACTAAAAAGAAATAGTGGTCAGCCATGGGTTGTAAACAAAGAAGGGAAATTCTGATTTTTGCATTGTTTTCCTTCTTGTTAAATTGCAATAGTTTTAGGGGTTTGATTAGTACTTAAAAGTGTATTTTTATCATCATCATTTTGTACTTGAAATATCAATAACTCCTTAACTAAAACATGTTTTATAATAACAAGTCTAATACCATAAGATACCTTTAATTTAAGGTAAATGTTCATTGTAAATCCAGGCCTATCGCATAAATCAAAGCATTAATTGATGAGTTCAACTACTAAAATTGAAAGGACAAAGAGAGGGTGAAGCTTGGTGATTAGTACTTAAAAGTGCATTTTTATCATGGTTTTATATCATCATTTTGCACTTGAAGTATCAATAACTCCTTAACTAAAATATGTTTTATAATAATGTATCTAATAATATAAGATACCTATAATTTGTGGTAAATGTCTATTTTTAATGCAGGCCTATCACATAAATGAAAGGATTGATTGATGACTTGAAGAACTTAAATTGCATGGATAAAGAGATGGTCAAACTTAGAGAAGAGATGTCGGTGCAATCCAAATTGGAACACTGTTCGGTAATTGGGTCATATCTGGAGCTATATATCTCAGATTTAGGTCCAATTTATATGGATGGAAAGGTAAGACATAGGTCTACAACTTTCATATGGAGCCCAAGATCTAAAAAGGCCATTATCAAGTCCAAATTATAGCAACAACAAAGAAGATGGAATCTGTCTTCCAGCCCGAGCACTGTTCGGTATTTTGGCCATATCTGGAGTTCTAGAAGTCCAAATGAGCTGAATTGTTTACACAAGAAAGCTGAGACAATTGCCTACAACTTTCATGTTTACAACTGGCTCCAATTTTGACGTTATCAATGACATTTTGGGCAGACAAGAGAAGATAAGGATTGTCACCAAGTCAAAAGTTGGCCACCCACTTATCAATTAGTCATCAAATCAATAGTTCCCAATTTTGGCCTATAAAAGGAGGCATTTGCCATGCATTTAGGCATCTTGGTTTCCAGATCAAGATCATGCTCTTTCTTTCTCTCTTTGTATTTTTTGTAATGTTTATGCTTTGCTTTCATTAATATTAAGTTTATGTCTTTCATTTCTTTTCCTTTACTTAGTTAGCTTTTATGTTCTTATTTTTGTTTATCTATTTTTCTTTCTTTAATTATGTCTAGCTAAGTTAATTATGTCAAGGTGAAAAGGTTACACTAATGGTGTAAGAATAAGTATAATGTAAACTTAATATGGACTTTAATGTTTGATACTAACATGTTTTATATTTGTTATCTTGTTCACTCTTTAATACTTTGCTTGTTAAATGACTAATCTTGATTTATGTTGTATAACACTTGGTACAACAAATGCTTGGCACTTTCATAGCCCATAATGTATGGTATAACCGACATCTGAGCTATGAAAGGAACTTGATTTGTTGTTAACATAAGTTATAATCATGAATGCTTGACGAGATTTACAAGTATTAGCATTAATTGAATAAGATGACTAATGTAATCATGTTAACAATCTATAATCTGATTGGAACCTCCTTTATGTGTGGTTTCCAATTGAATAATAAGAGTTTATACTATACTTGTTTGACATACTATTAGTGGAACCTCTAACCTTGACATTTGTTATTATCATTGTTTAATCGTTACATTAATATTTCATCTCAAACTTCTCATCATCATCTTGTTCTTCTTCTCCTTCTTTTTCTTTATTATTATTATTATTATTATTATTATTATTATTATTATTATTATTATTGTTATTATTATTATTATTATTGTTATTGTTGTTATTATTGTTGTTGTTGTTGTTATTATTATTGTTGTTGTTGTATTATTGTTATTTATAATTTGTACAATTAACCTCCCTGTGGTTCAACCCCGGTCTTGCCGGGTTATTTATTACTTCGACACTCCTGCACTTGGGAGAAGACATTAAACTTTTGGTCGTGTCAAGTTTTTGGCGCCGTTGCCAGGGAGGTAAGTCCTTGTATAAATTATAATATTTATTTTGTTTTCTCTTTTCACTTTTCTTATATATAACTTTGTCTCTTTTATTTTGTTTCTCCTTATTTTGTTTTCTTCCTTCTTCTTTTGTTTTCTTCTTCCGTTTATTTTATTCCTACACGTGCATGAGAGTGTGGTCACGTACATCAAGTGGTAGACTTTGTAGGATATCCTCATCATTTTCAGAAAATATGGCCGAAGAAGATAATCAATCACTTCAAAATGAGAATAATGAGAATAACCGTGCTAGAACACTTAAAGACCACATGAATCCCACAAGAACAAATGCACCATCATGCATAGTTTTTCCGCCCGATGCATCTCATTTTAATTTTAAGCCAGGCATTATTCAACTTTTACCTTCATTTCATGGCTTGGAATTGGAAAATCCATACTTGCATTTAAGGGAATTTGAGGAGGTTTGCAGCACATATAATAATTTAAATTGTAGCATGAACACCATCAGATTAAAGCTTTTTCCTTTTTCATTAAAAGATAAAGCTAAAACATGGCTACAAAATTTAAGACCAGGATCCATTCATGCTTGGGATGAAATGCAACAACAATTTTTAAAGAAGTTTTTCCCATCTCATAGAACAAACTCTTTCAAGAGACAAATCACCACTTTCACTCAAAAACCAAGAGAAACATTTTACAAATGTTGGGATAGGTATCGAGACTTGCTTAGTACTTGCCCTCATCATGGTTTTGAAACATGGAGATTGGTTTCACATTTCTATGAAGGGTTAACACCTAAAGATAGGCAAATGGTTGAATTGATGTGCAATGGAACTTTTGAAGATAAAGACCCTGATGAAGCAATGGAGTACTTAGACTTGTTAGCTGAAAATGCTCAAAATTGGGACACCGCGGGTACATATGAGGCACCGAGTAAAACTCAACCTCATACATCTAGTGGAGGTATGTACAACCTTAGGGAAGATCATGACCTTCAAGCCAATTTTGCATCTTTAGCTAGAAAAGTCGAGGCACTAGAATTGAAAAAGAGTGGTCAATTAAAATCTATTGAAAACATTGTGTGTCAAATCTGTGAAACAAATGAACACTCAACCAACGATTGTCCAACCTTGCCTTCTTTTAAGGAATGTCTCAATGAACAAGCCCATGCTTTAAACAGTTTCCAAAGGCCCAACCACAACCCATACTCCCAAACATACAACCCTGGTTGGAGAAATCACCCAAATTTCAATTGGAAGAGTAAGAATAACAATGCACAAACTTCACAACCACCATTTCAAGCACACCACAATTTCCAAAATTCTCATGGATATGCACCTCCTTATGCTCCACCTCCTAGAAGAAATCTTGAGGAAACATTGCATGCATTCATTGAAAAGCAAAAGACAATCAATACTCAACTTGCTCAAAACATGACAGATTTTAAAGATACTCTTGCTAAATTAACATCTGCTCTCAGTTTCCAAGAGAAAGGTAAGTTTCCATCTCAACCGCAACAAAATCCTAAGGGGCAATACAATGCAAATGCAAGTAGTTCCGGAAGCCAACATATGGATCAAGTCAAATCAGTCACTACTCTGCGTAGTGGTAAGGTTATTGAAAAACCCTCTCTTGAACCTTATGAGAAAGATGATGAGTCAATCTCTGAGGGTAAGGAAGGGGATGAATCTGAAAATTACAAAGAAACGACTGATTCACCGCCAGCACTTCCATTTCCTCAAGCCATGACCAAACAAAGGAAAGTCAATCACAATTCTGAAATTTATGAAATTTTCAAACAGGTAAGGATCAATATACCTTTGCTGGATGCAATTAAACAGGTTCCTTCCTATGCTAAATTTTTGAAAGATCTCTGCACTGTGAAGAGGAAACTGAATGTGAAAAAGAAAGCCTTTCTAGCCGAACAAGTAAGTGCTATTCTTCAAAACAATAATGCTTTGAAATATAAAGACCCTGGTTGTCCTACAATTTCTTGCTTTATTGGAGAGCATAAAATTGAAAGAGCCTTACTTGATCTTGGTGCTAGTGTGAATTTACTTCCATATTCAGTTTTTTAGAGTCTCAATCTAGGTGAGTTAAAACCAACTTCTATAACTCTTTTACTTGCCGATAGATCTATAAAAGTGCTTAGAGGAATAATTGAAGATGTGTTAGTACAAGTCGATAAATTCATTTATCCTGTGGATTTTATTGTCTTGGACACACAACCTGTTGAAGTATGTAATTCATTTCCTGTTATTTTAGGACGTCCATTTCTTGCAACTTCTAATGCATTGATTAATTGTAGGAATGGACTGATGAAGCTATCATTTGGAAACATGACATTGGATATGAATATTTTCAACATTTACAAGCAACCTAGAGATGATAATGATTTACAGGAAGTGGACTTTACTGAAAAATTAATTCATGATCAATTTCCAACCACTTCCAATGAAATTGAGATTGATGAATCTGATGATTTGGAAATGATTTATTTTCAGGAAGAATCAAAGACAAGTAATTGGAGGCCACAAATTGAGGAATTGCCACCACGACCAATTAAGTCCATACCTTCAAGTGTTCAACCACCAAAACCTGATTTGAAGTCGTTGCCATCCAATCTCAAATACTCATTTTTGGGAGAAAATGAAACTTTTTCGGTAATAATCTCTTCCAAACTTAATGCACATCAAGAAGGTAAGTTATTACAAACTCTGAAAATGCACAAAAAAGCATTAGGATGGACCATAGCTGATATAAAAGGAATTAGTCCTTTGATTTGTACACACAGAATTTATTTAGAGGAAAATGCTAAACCCTCTAGAGAAATGCAACGAAGGCTAAATCCTAATATGAAAGAAGTAGTGAAAAATGAAGTCATTAAGCTTCTAGATAATGAAATCATTTATCCTATTTCTGACAGCAAATGGGTAAGTCCTACCCAAGTTGTACCTAAGAAGTCTGGAGTCACTGTGATAACAAATGAGAACAATGAGTTAATTCCCACTAGAACTGTTATTGGTTGGCGCATGTGCATTGACTATAGGAAACTTAATTCAATGACTAGAAAAGATCATTTTCCTTTACCTTTCATGGATCAGATCCTAGAAAGAGTTACAGGTCATGAATTTTATTGTTTTCTAGATGGCTATTCGGGTTACAACCAAATTGAAATTGCATTGGAAGATTAAGAAAAGACTACTTTCACATGTCCATTTGGTACTTTTGCATATCGAAGGATGCCTTTTGGATTATGTAATGCACCAGCCACATTTCAAAGATGCATGCTTAGTATATTTAGCGATATGGTTGAACATTTTCTTGAGATTTTCATGGATGATTTTTCTGTTTTTGGCGATTCATTTGATGATTGTTTGACTAATTTAGGAAAGGTTTTAACCAGGTGTGAAGAGAAGAATCTTGTGCTGAATTGGGGAAAATGTCATTTTATGGTAACAAACGGCATTGTACTTGGTCACATTGTTTCATCAAAAGGAATTGAGGTTGACAAATCTAAAATCGAGTTAATTGCAAACTTGCCAACACCAAAATCTCTTAAAGATGTTAGATCATTCCTGGGACATGCTGGTTTTTATAGAAGGTTCATCAAAGATTTTAGTGTAATATCTAAGCCTTTAAGTAACCTTCTAACAAAGGATACTATTTTTGAATGGACTGAACATTGTGAAGAAGCCTTTGTTAAACTTAAAAACTTGCTTACTTGTGCTCCTATCATTCAACCTCCCGATTGGTCATTACCTTTTGAAATAATGTGTGATGCTAGTGATTATGCCGTAGGTGCTGTTTTGGGACAAAGAAAAGATAAGAAACCTTATGTAATTTACTATGCAAGTAAAACTTTAAATAATGCTCAAATGAATTATACCACCACTGAAAAAGAATTACTTGCAGTAGTATTTGCATGTGAAAAATTCAGATCTTATCTTGTTGGCTCACCTGTTGTTGTTTTTAGTGATCATGCAGCATTGAAATATCTTCTTTCTAAGAAAGATTCCAAGGCTAGATTAGTGCGTTGGATTTTATTACTTCAAGAATTTGATATCACAATCAAAGATAAGAAAGGCAGCGAAAATGTTGTCGCAGATCACTTGTCAAGATTGATAACAGATTCGGAAACTGACATCACACCAATCGATGACTACTTTCCTGATGAATCTTTACTTTCTGTCTCTACAATGCCTTGGTTTGCTAATATTGTCAATTTTCTTGTTTCAGGACAATTGTCAGCTCATTGGAGTACCCAAGATAAAAGAAAGTTTTTGAACGAAGTGAAGAACTTTTATTGGGATGATCCTTATTTATTCAAATATTGTCCTGATCAAATTTTTTGAAGATGCATTCCTGACAATGAGGTAAGTAGTGTCATTAAATTTTGTCATTCTGAGGCATGTGGGGGCCATTTCTCATCAAGAAAGACAACTGCAAAAATCTTACAAAGTGGATTTTACTGGCCCACCATGTTCAAAGACTCACATGCATTCTGCAAGTCTTGTGAAAATTGTTAAAAGTCGGGATCTATTTCAAAACGTCATATGATGCCTTTAAACCCTATTATTGTCATTGAGATCTTTGATTGTTGGGGTATAGATTTCATGGGCCCATTCCCTCCATCATTTGGTTTCTTATACATATTAGTCGCAGTAGATTATGTTTCAAAATGGATAGAGGCAATTCCAAGTCGAAACAATGATCACAAAACAGTGATAAAGTTTTTGAAAGAAAATATTTTGAGTCGATTTGGAGTCCCTCGAGCCATAATAAGTGATGGTGGAACACATTTCTGCAACAAGCCATTTGAGTCTTTAATGAAGAAATATGGAATCACACACAAAGTTGCCACCCCTTATCACCCTCAAACAAGTGGACAAGTAGAGCTTGCTAATAGGGAGATCAAACATATTTTGGAGAAAACAGTGAACCCTAATAGGAAAGACTGGTCTTTAAGACTTAATGATGCACTTTGGGCTTATCGAACTGCTTATAAAATATCATTAGGTATGTCACCTTATAGACTAGTCTATGGAAAACCTTGTCACTTGCCTATGGAACTTGAACATAAAGCTTATTGGTCTATTAAAGCTTTCAATTCAAATCTGGATGATGCTAGTCAACTGCGAAAATTACAAATAAATGAGCTTGAGGAAATAAGAAATGATTTATATGAAAATTCAAGAATTCATAAAGCAAGAATAAAAGAATTTCATGACAAGAAAATACAGAGAAAAACCTTCAATGTTGGTCAAAAAGTCTTGCTTTATAATTCTCGACTGCATTTATTTCCTGGAAAATTAAGATCAAGATGAAGCGGTCCTTTTATTGTGAAACATGTGTATCCATATGGGGCCTATGACATCGAGAATCCAAAGAATGACAATGTTTTCAAGGTAAATGGACATCGTTTGAAAGTTTACTTTGACAATTTTTCAGTTGAACATAACTCTATTGAATTGGGTGATCCTGTATATAAAGATTGATTTTATTTTATTTTATTTTATTTTATTTTTGTTTCTTATATAAATATTAATTTTATTTTATTTTATTTTTGTTTCTTTTTGAGTGATTTTTGCAAGTTTCTTTCACCCTAGTCAAATGGTGGACAACGGTACTCCGTGACTTAAGTCGGTTCTTTCAGTTTCCCACAATAATTGATATCGGTGTATATATCTGTGCAATTCTTTGAAGCTCTCTTCCAGTTCTCATTTGAAAATGGACACTAATCTTGAAAAATTGAAAAAGTATTTTCCCGCTCTACCTCAGAATGCGATTACAAAAATTTACCATGCTAGATGTGCAAGATTAAGATTGTTAATGAATCATGGAATTCCTGAAGATATTCGCTGGTTGATTGAAGCAAAGGTCCGATTATCAGGTGAGTCCTCTAACTTCATTTCACACATGCCTGGAACAGGTAAAAGCACTTTTGCAAAGAAGCGTCGTGCAAAACGACTGGATGTCTGTCATCGATGTGCTAGATGGACTTGTAATACACAATGTCATTCTTTAGGAATGGTATCTATAAACCGTGAAGATAAAATACAATTCATTAAGGATGGCCTGAGTAAGGAGTCTTTAGATAATCTTCTATTGACTCTTGAGACGCATCCTAGTGGAGATGTGCATCTTGCAATTCATGATTTACGGCCACTATTTCATAAAGAACATGATCGACTTAGTCTTGGGAATCTGACTAAAAAAGACCATGTTTGCCAGTTTTTAAGAAAACTGGATGGGAAGCCTATCCCCGACCCATAGAGGGCGTTTAAGCCGTTCTTGTACGTAAAACCAAGGGAAGATGTGAGCCACAATCACAACTACTTGTACATACACATGCTGTTTTTTTTCAAAAGTAAATAAATAAATAAATAAAAAGAGAGAGAGAAAGAGTGTGAGACTCCAACTGGCCTACATATAGATGTTATGATTGCCTTTCCAATTTCTCATCTATAAAACCCTCTTTTCCTTCCTTTCATTTCTACTCAACCCATACATTCAACAAATACAGAAGTGTGTAGAAATGGCAAGTTCCTCAAGTCATCAAATAAGAAATATTTGTGTTTTCGGTGGATCTAGTCCTGGGAAAGAAAAGGAGTTTTTAGAATCAGCATATCATCTTGGTCAGGTGCTAGCTGAGAGAAAGATTCATTTAGTATATGGGGGAGGCAGTCTTGGGTTAATGGGAGGTTGGTCAATAGCTGCATTTTTAGGAGGTAGTCAAGTTTTGGGGGTCGTCCGTGAAGCTTTGGCACAAGGGGACATCATTGGAAAAACAATTGGAGAGGAACTTCAGGTCTCCACAATGTCGGCTCGAATGAATGCAATGTTTAATCATGTTGATGCCTTCATTGCTTTACCAGGTGGTCTAGGCACATTGGAAGAGATCTTTCATATTTCCTCTTGGGCTCAATTACACATTCACCATAAACCCATAGGTTTGTTAAATGTTAATGGTTATTATGATAAGTTGTTGTCTTTTCTTGATCATGCTGTGGAACAGGAATTTCTAACATCTTCTGCATGACAAATCATAATCTCTGCTACTACTGCTGAACAATTGATTGACCAACTACAATCTTTCATTCCTATGATTGATCCTTCCATGAGTCGCATAAATTGGTCATCTACGGGAAGCCGTAAAAAGCTTAGATTGGATTTGAGCCTTCATTTGTGAATTTTTGTCTCTTTTGGTTCTATTATTGTGTTTTGTTATTTGTTATTTTTGTTTTAGTGTGTTTCAGGTTTTGTTAGTGTTCGTTATTTCAGGTGATATCTTCTATACTCTATCTTTCTACCTTAGAACATTGAGGACAATGTCTCGTTTTGGTTGGGGGGAGAGGGTAGTAGTTGATAAAAAAAAAATTGTTTTTCATAAAGCATGTGCATAATTGTTGTTACTAGGATGGCAGAGTAAAGGAGTTCTTTTGTTAAAGTGACTCTTGAGACGCATCTTAGTAACCATTCTTAACAAGGTCTACTATAATACTTCCTGAAATATTCAGGTTTACAAACTCTCGTATTGTTACCACTTAATTCTGCTCATATACTTATTTAACATGTATTCTTAAATCTTAATTTACACACACACACACTTTAACATATGATTGTGGGTTGCATATTGGATTATTACATTATTTATGTTCTTTTGTTAAAGGTAACAACTAAGGGAAAGGGATTGTATATAATTAAAAAAAAAAGAAAAAAAGAAAAAGAATGATGAAAATAAAAATATAGATAAGTTTGGTTTCGTAGCCTCCCTAACCTAAGCAATTAAGCCCGAAGGGGTGTTTTAACACCTAGTACCCTAAAGTCAACTGACTTGGGAGCTATTGGCCCAACGCTTGTTACATGGGTTGAGGAGAAAAGCTTAAGGGAATCAAACATTGCACTATCTACATATCAGTATCTGCGACCCGATTTACTAAGCTCGTAGGGGTGTCTTAACACCTAATGCCCTAAGACCAACTTGTTTGGGAGTCATTAGCTGAAAGCTCGTTACATGGGTTAAAGATGCATGATGTTTTTAAATTATATGTATATAGATTTTTTTTAAAAAAAAAAAAGAAAAGAAAAAGACAAAAATAGTAATCCCAACCCAAGGAAGTTAACCTTAAACATTAGAACAAAAAATTTTTTTTCTTCCAAGAAAAGCCCCATAATTATGTGTTGATACATTGAGCACAAAAGAAAGGTTTATTAATATCTTGTTAAGTGGTATTGAGCAGATATATAAATTTAATAAGAGTTTGTTTATCTGGATAGATTAATGGAAGTTAAATGATGAATACCTTGCTTTGTGAAATTTGCAAATTGTTGTAACGCTTTGATTACTAGGGACTAGTAATAAGCTGGTTGAGGGGTGTCTATTTTTATCATGGTTTGAAATTTGCAAATTGTTGTAACGCTTTGATTACTAGTACTTAAAAGTGCATTTTTATCATGGTTTTATATCATCATTTTGCACTTGAAGTATCAATAACTCCTTAACTAAAATATGTTTTATAATAATGTATCTAATAATATAAGATACCTATAATTTGTGATAAATATCTATTTTTAATGCAGGCCTATCACATAAATATCTAATAATACAAGTATTAGCATTATTCGAATAAGATTACTAATGTAATCATGTTAACAATCTATAATCTGATTGGAACCTCCTTTATGTGTGGTTTCCAATTGAATAATAAGAGTTTATACTATACTTGTTTGACATACCATTAGTGGAACCTCTAACCTTGACATTTGTTATTATCATTGTTTAATCGTTACATTAATATTTCATCTCAAACTTCTCATCATCTTCTTCTTCTTCTTCTTCTCCTTCTTTTTCTTTATTATTATTATTATTATTATTATTATTATTATTATTACAATTATTATTGTTATTGTTGTTATTATTGTTGTTGTTGTTGTTGTTATTATTGTTGTTGTTGTATTATTGTTATTTATAATTTGTACAATTAACCTCCCTGTGGTTCGACCCCGGTCTTGCCGGGTTATTTATTGCTTCGACACTCCTGCACTTGGGAGAAGACATCAAACTTTTGGTCGTGTGACTTGGAAAAGAGAGATGGTTTAGTCAAAACTAGAACACTATTCGGTAATTGGATCATAATTGGAGCTGTAGAACTTGGATTTAGGTCTGCTTTATATGGATGAAAAGCTAAAATATATGCCTAAAACTTTCATACAGAAGGCAAAATCAATTCTGCTATTTGGAAGTCCAAATCTTAGCAATAACATAGAAGTCCAATTTTGTCCTGCAACCTAGATATTGTTCAATATTTAGCCCATATCTCAAGTACTGGAAGTCCAAATGACCTTAATTTTTTTTTCTAAAAAGCTGAGATAATTTCCTAGAACTTTCATGATTTAAGTCTGTTCAAATTCTGACGTTAGCAATAATGTTTTTGGCAAACAAGAAGATAAGGATTGTCAACAAGTCAAGATGTGTCCCCCCGCTCAATAATTAGTCATCAAATCAATAGTTTCCAATTTTAGCATATAAAATGAGGTATTTGTTATGCATTTAAGCATTTGGTTTTCAATCAAGATCATGCTCTTATTGTCTCGTTATTGTAATGCTTAAGTTTTTCTTATATTAATCTCTTGTTTATGCTTCTCATTTCCTTTCCTTTACTTAGTTAACTTTTATCTTATTTATGTTCTTATCTTGTTTATTTATGTTTCTCTTTTTTATTATGTTTAGTTAAGTTTATTATGTCAAGGTGAAAAAGTTACACTAATGGTGTAAGAATAAGTATTATATAAACTCAATATGAACATTAATGTTTGATACTAACATATTTTATATTTGTTATCTTGTTTACTTTTAACAATTTGCTTGTGAAATGTTTAATCTAGATTTATGTTGTATAACCCTTGATACAATAAATACATGGCACTTTTATAGTACAAACTGTATGGTATAACCGATATCTGTGCTATGAAAGGAACTTGATTTATTGTTAATATAAGTTATAATCATGAATACCTGATAACATTTATAAGTATTAGCGTTATTCGAATAAGATAACTACTGTAATCATGTTAACTTATAATCAGATTGGAACCTTCTTTATGTGTGGTTTCCAATTAAATAATAAAAAGAGTTTATATTATACTTATTTGAAATACCATTAATGGATTCTCTAACATTGACATTTGTTTTTATCATTGTTTGATTCTCATATTGATCTTCCATCTCAAAATTATTATCAACTTCTTCTTCTTTACTGTTGTTGTTGTTGTTGTTGTATTATTGTTGTTTATAATTTATAAAATTAACCTCCCTATGGTTCGACCATGATCTTGTCATGTTATTTATTATTTCAGCACTCCTGCACTTGAAAGAAGTATTTTAATATAAGATTTGTATTTTTATAATATAAAAAAATTCAAACCATAAAATAAATATACGATAAAACCAATAATATTACTCATTTTTGTTTTACTAGGTCTAGTCGGGTCACTGGTACTAGGCATTGTTGCAGATTTGCATGCGTGAATTACTCACGTATGCACTGCACAGCGCGAAGGTAATTATTTTACCTTCACACAGTGCCCAAATCCTTCATGTAAATGCAAAAACATAACAAGGAAAGAAAGACTTACCTGGCAAGGTAGCGGTGGGAGGCGAAGTGGAGGAAGATGACTAGTTGATGTTCACGAAGGACGTCCCTGCTCGCTATTCACGGTGGAGTCAAGTTTGCTACCTATTATCGCTGCTAGTTTCAGATGTGGTTGCAGATGAAATAGGAAATGGTGGCCCGCTGGCTGGTCGATATTTCTCCTCTGTTTCTTGTTTTTGGAAGGGAAGAATGGCTTCTGATGATTTTGCTACTACAACTGAGGAAAGGTATGGCTTATGCTGGATCCATCACTGTGATTGAGGAAGGATATGGCTGCGGAGGAAGCTATAGCTGGGCAAGTGGCTTAGCTCGTTTCTGGTTGTTGTTGGTGCTGGCCATGGTTTAGCAAAAGAGGTGCTACTAGCTGCTGGGATTTTTCAAGGGAGGCCAGTCTAAGGTTCTGGTGTTGTTTATCTATTACTGTCAGGGAAAGGGCTGACGTGGCTTCTGGTTTTGAATGTTTATTAGGCGAGGTTGTGCTGAAGGAGAGATGGGATAGGTGGAGAGCTGTTTCCTAGGGTTGTGTTGACAGAGAGTGAAGGCTTGTAAGTAGTGTTCACAGTGGTTACTAGCTAGGGGAGTGAGGTTTGGCGAAGGGAGAAGAGAAGCTTATATGCAGAGGGAAAGTTTTGGCTGAGAAAGGGAGAGGAGCAATGATGGCTGTTGTGGAGAGGGAGAGCGGTGTTAGCTGCCTCTTTGTTAGGAAAGAAGACCATGAGTTTGTGTTCAGCTGAAAAGGGAAGGTCGTGCATATGGGGGCTGAGGGAGGAGAAGAAGATAGTTGGTGGGGGGGGAGTTTGCAAACCAAAAAAACATTAGGGAGAAAGGGGTGATGACTTGGTTTTGGCCGGGAGAAAAAAATTAGGTTTAGATTTTTATTTTCATGGTTGCCCTAAATTTATCTCTTTAAAAAAATTATCCTCTGAAAATTTTCTTCTTCTTTACATATTGTTGGAGGATCATTTATATAGAAAATCCCTACATGTGCTATTCATGAAAACATTACAAGAATTATTGCAGAAATTGTCTTCTATAACCAGCGTCTACAAATCCTATATATATGGTATTTTATATTATAGTGATTATTTTCCATAACCATAACAAATCAAATTATATATCTATGGTATTTTATATTACAATAATTATACATGATTAAGTAATTATCTCTTTAATATATTGCTTCCTTGATATTAGCTAGACATTATTATGACATTTTTTTGATCTAGTCTCTATTTTTTCAATTCCTTCAATGAAACCAATTACATTTCAAAGTTTAAAATTGGTCCTTAATTAACCTGATAAATTATTGAAACATTAAATCGGGTCCCTCGATTTAGACCTGCAAGCTCATGTCAGGATCCTTCTCGCGGTAGGATTCTCTACTTTCATGCTAGAATTCAAACGGGAATATCTTAAACTTCTGATACTGAAATCAAGCAATTCAAAAGCTCAAATTCATCTCTGCATCCCAGAATACAACTTTGATGAAGGATTCGAACTGAAATAAAATCATTTTGAAGAACAAAATCTAGCAGCAATCTAGGTGGTCAAAAAGGGTTTCCTGATTTGACATTACCGAGCATCCAAATCTGAGTAAGAGTCTACCATAAAAGCAGTGACCCCTAGGACCTAATAAAGGTGTAGGTCAATTCTTTAGCATGTCATGAGTGATAGAATATAGCTAGAAGGGTCAGATATCGTACGAAACCAAGTCAGAATCAGAGCTTAAGTTGGAACAAAAAAATTACGACAGTAGTAGATTCAGTTTTTTTTTTAAATGCAAATTCTTAGGGTTTTATCCAACCTTAGAAACAAGATAAAGAAGGAATAAATTTAGCATTATAAAGACTCCTAGTCATTCTAAGAAACCTGACGATTTTTGCAGCAAAGGGGAAGGATAAAAAAAGTAGAAACCAGCTTTAATAGGGTTTGAAAAAAATATTTCTTTTTCCTCTGCTTGTCAATTTTTCAACAAATATGAGCTACACTTCTACACTCAGTTCAAAAGGGGTATACACAATCTCCATCACATAGGGTCCAAAATTGAGTAACAACAATTATTATTATTGCTACTGTTGTTGTTATTTATAATTTATACAATTAATTTTTTTGTGGTTTGACCTCGGTCTTGCCAGGTTATTTATTATTTTGACACTACTATACTTGGAAGAAGACATCAATATTTTGGTCATGTCATCAGGTATTCATGGTGATAACTTATGTTAACAACAAATCAAGTTTCTTTCATAGCATAGGTGTTGGTTATACTATACAGTTGCTCTATGAAAGTTTCAAGTATTTGTTGTACCAAGGGTTGTTCAACACAAATCTAGATTAACTATTTAACAAGCAAGATATTAAGAGTGAGTAAGATAATAAATACAAAACATGTTAGTATCAAATATTAAAGTCCATGTTGAGTTATACTATACTTATTCTTACACTATTAGTATAACTGACACGACGAAAAGGTTGATGTCTTCTCCCAAGTGCAGGAGTGTCGAAGTAATAAATAACCCGGCAAGACCGGGGTCGAACCACAGGGAGGTTAATTATACAAATTATAAATAACAATAATACAACAACAATAACAATAACAATAACAACAACAACAACAACAACAACAACAATAATAATAATAATAATACTAGTAGTAGTAGTAGTAATAATAATAAAGAAAGAGAAGAAGAAGAAGATGATGATGAGAACTTGGAGATGGAAAATTAATGTAAGGATTAAACAATAATAATAACAAATGTCAAGGTTAGAGGTTCCACTAATAGTATATCAAACAAATATAGTATAAACTCTTATTATTCAATTGGAAACCACACACAAAGGAGGTTCCAATCAGATTATATATTGTTAACATGATTACATTAGTCATCTTATTCAATTAATGCTAATACTTGTAAATCTCGTCAAGCATTCATGATTATAACTTATGTTAACAACAAATCAAGTTCCTTTCATAGCTCAGGTGTCGGTTATACCATACATTATGGGCTATGAAAGTGCCAAGCATTTGTTGTACCAAGTGTTATACAACATAAATCAAGATTAGTCATTTAACAAGCAAAGTATTAAAGAGTGAACAAGATAACAAATATAAAACATGTTAGTATCAAACATTAAAGTCCATATTAAGTTTACATTATACTTATTCTCACACCATTAGTGTAACCTTTTCACCTTGACATAATTAACTTAGCTAGACATAATGAAAGAAAGCAAAATAGATAAACAAAATAAGAACATAAAAGTTAACTAAGTAAAGGAAAGGAAATGAAAGGCATAAACTTGATATTAATGAAAGTAAAGCATAAACATTACAAAAAATACAAAGAGAGAAAGGAAGAGCATGATCTTGATCTGGAAACCAAGATGCCTAAATGCATGGCAAATGCCTCCTTTTATAGGCCAAAATTGGGAACTATTGATTTGATGACTAATTGATAAGTGGGTGGCCAACTTTTGACTTGGTGACAATCCTTATCTTCTCTTGTCTGCCCAAAACGTCATTGATAACGTCAAAACTGGAGCCCGTTGTAAACATGAAAGTTATAGACAATTGTCTCAGCTTTCTTGTGTAAAAAAGTCAGCTCATTTGGACTTCTAGAACTCCAAATATGGCCAAAATACCGAACAGTGCTCGGGCTGGAAGACAAATTCGGGCTTCTTTGTTGTTGCTACAATTTGGACTTGATAATGGCCTTTTTAGATCTTGGGCTCCATATGAAAGTTGTAGGCCTATGTCTTACCTTTCCATCCATATAAATTAGACCTAAATCTGAGATCTGTAGCTCCAGATATGACCCAATTACCAAACAGTGTTCCGGTTTGGATTGCACCGACATCTCTTCTCTAAGTTTGACCATCTCTTTATCCTTGCAATTTAAGTTCTTCAAGACATCAATCAATCCTTTCATTTATGTGATAGGCCTGCATTAAAAATAGATATTTACCACAAATTATAGGTATCTTATATTATTAGATACATTATTATAAAACATATTTTAGTTAAGGAGTTATTGATACTTCAAGTGCAAAATGATGATATAAAACCATGATAAAAAATACACTTTTAAGTACTAATCACACCCCTCAACCAGCTTATTACTAGTCCCTAGTAATCAAAGCGTTACAATAATTTGCAAATTTCACAAAGCAAGGTATTCATCATTTAACTTCCATTAATCTATCCAGATAAACAAACTCTCATTAAATTTATATATCTGCTCAATACCTCTTAACAAGATATTAATAAACCTTTTTTTTGTGCTTAATGTATCAACACATAATTATGGGGCTTTTCTTGGAAGAAAACAAAATTTTTTTGTTCTAATGTTTAAGGTTAACTTCCTTGGGATGGGATTATTATTTTTGTCTTTTTTTTTCATTTTTTTTTAAATCTATATACATATAATTTAAAAACATCATGCATCTTTAACCCATGTAACGAGCTTTCAGCTAATGACTCCCAGACCAGTTGGTCTTAGGGCATTAGGTGTTAAGACACCCCTAAGAGCTTAGTAACTCGGGTCGCAGATACTGATATGTAGATAGTGCAATGTTTGATTCCCTTAAGCTTTTCTCCTCAACCCATGTAACAAGCGTTGGGCAATAGCTCCCAAGTCAGTTGACTTTAGGGTATTAGGTGTTAAAACACCCCTTCGGGCTTAATTGCTTAGGTTAGGGAGGCTACGAAACCAAACTTATCTACATTTTTATTATCATCATTTTTTTTCTTGTTTTTAATTATATAAAATCCCTTTCCCTTAGTTGTTACCTTTAACAAAAGAACATAAATAATGTAATAATCCAATATGTGACACGACAAAAATGTTGATGTCTTCTCCCAAGTGCAGGAGTGTCGAAGTAATAAATAACCCGGCAAGACCGGGGTCGAACCACAGGGAGGTTAATTGTACAAATTATAGACAACAATTATAAGTAACAATAATAGCAATAATAACAACAACAATAACAACAACTATAATAATAATAATAATAATAATAATAATAATAATAATAATAATAATAATAATAATAGTACTAATAATAATAATAGTAATAGTAATAGTACTAGTAATAATAATAATAATGAAAAAGAAGGAGAAGAAGAAGATGAGAACTTTGAGATGGAATATTAATGTAACGATTAAACAATGATAATAACAAATGTCAAGGTTAGAGATTCCACTAATGGTATGTCAAACAAGTATAATATAAACTCTTGTTATTCAATTGGAAACCACACATAAAGGAGGTTCCAATGAGATTATAAATTGTTAACATAATTACATTAGTCATCTTATTTGATTAATGCTAATACTTGTAAATCTCGTCAAGCATTCATGATTATAACTTATGTTAACAACAAATCAAGTTCCTTTCATAGCTCAGGTGTCGGTTATACCATACATTATGGGCTATGAAAGTGCCAAGCATTTGTTGTACCAAGTGTTATACAACATAAATCAAGATTAGTCATTTAACAAGCAAAGTATTAAAGAGTGAACAAGATAACAAATATAAAACATGTTAGTATCAAACATTAAAGTCCATATTAAGTTTACATTATACTTATTCTTACACCATTAGTGTAACCTTTTCACCTTGACATAATTAACTTAGCTAGACATAATGAAAGAAAGCAAAATAGATAAACAAAATAAGAACATAAAAGTTAACTAAGTAAAGGAAAGGAAATGAAAGGCATAAACTTAATATTAATGAAAGCAAAGCATAAACATTACAAAAAATACAAAGAGAGAAAGGAAGAGCATGATCTTGATCTGGAAACCAAGATGCCTAAATGCATGGCAAATGCCTCCTTTTATAGGCCAAAATTGGGAACTATTGATTTGATGACTAATTGATAAGTGGGTGGCCAACTTTTGACTTGGTGACAATCCTTATCTTCTCTTGTCTGCCCAAAACGTCATTGATAACGTCAAAACTGGAGCCAGGTGCAAACATGAAAGTTGTAGGCAATTGTCTCAGCTTTCTTGTGTAAAAACTTCAGCTCATTTGGACTTCTAGAACTCCAGATATGGCCAAAATACCGAACAGTGCTCGGGCTGGAAGACAGATTCGGGCTTCTTTGTTGTTGCTATAATTTGGACTTGATAATGGCCTTTTTAGATCTTGGGCTCCATATGAAAGTTGTAGGCCTATGTCTTACCTTTCCATCCATATAAATTGGACCTAAATCTGAGATCTGTAGCTCCAGATATGGCCCAATTACCGAACAGTGTTCCGGTTTGGATTGCACCGACATCTCTTCTCTAAGTTTGACCATCTCTTTATCCTTGCAATTTAAGTTCTTCAAGTCATCAATCAATCCTTTCATTTATTTGATAGGCCTGCATTAAAAATAGACATTTACCATAAATTATAGGTATCTTATATTATTAGATACATTATTATAAAACATATTTTAGTTAAGGAGTTATTGATACTTCAAGTGCAAAATGATGATATAAAACCATGATAAAAATGCACTTTTAAGTACTAATCACACCCCTCAACCAGCTTATTACTAGTCCCTAGTAATTAAAGCGTTAAAACAATTTGCAAATTTCACAAAGCAAGGTATTCATCATTTAACTTCCATTAATCTATCCAGATAAACAAACTCTCATTAAATTTATATATCTGCTCAATACCACTTAACAAGATATTAATAAACCTTTCTTTTGTGCTCAATGTATCAACACATAATTATGGGGCTTTTCTTGGAAGAAAACAAAATTTTTGTTCTAATGTTTAAGGTTAACTTCCTTGGGCTGGGATTATTATTTTTGTCTTTTTTTTTCTTCTTTCTTCTTTTTTTTTAAATATATATACATATAATTTAAAAATATCATGCATCTTTAACCCATGTAACGAGCTTTCAGCTAATGACTCCCACACCAGTTGGTCTTAGGGCATTAGGTGTTAAGACACCCCTATGAGCTTAGTAACTCGGGTCGCAGATACTGATATGTAGATAGTGCAATGTTTGATTTCCTTAAGCTTTTCTCCTCAACCCATGTAACAAGCGTTGGGCCAATAGCTCCCAAGTCAGTTGACTTTAGGGTATTAGGTGTTAAAACACCCCTCCGGGCTTAATTGCTTAGGTTAGGGAGGCTACGAAATCAAACTTATCTACATTTTTATTATCATTATTTTTTATTTTTTTTTCTTTTTTTTTCATGTTTTTTTTTTAATTATATACAATCCCTTTCCCTTAGTTGTTACCTTTAACAAAAGAACATAAATAATGTAATAATCCAATATGCAACCCACAATCATATGTTAAAGTGTGTGTGTGTAAATTAAGGTTTAAAAATACATGTTAAATAAGTATATGAGCAGAATTAAGTGGTAACAATATGAGAGTTTGTAAACCTGAATATTTCAGGAAGTATTATAATAGACCTTGTTAACAATGGTTACTAAGATGCGTCTCAAGAGTCACTTTAACAAAAGAACTCCTTTACTCTGCCATCCTAGTAACAACAATTATGCACATGCTTTATGAAATGAAAAACAATTTTTTTTTATCAACTACTACCCTCTCCCCCCAACCAAAACGAGACATTGTCCTCAATGTTCTAAGGTAGAAAGATAGAGTATAAAAGATATCACCTGAAATAACGAACACTGACAAAACCTGAAACACACTGAAACAAAAATAAGAAATAACAAAACATAATAAAACCAAAAGACACAAAAATTCACAAATGAAGGATCAAATCCAATCTAAGCTTTTTACGGCTTTCCTTAGATGACCAATTTATGCGACTCATGGAAGGATCAATCACAGGAATGAAAGATTGTAGTTGGTCAATCAATTGTTCAGCAGTAGAAGCAGAGATTATGATTTGTCGTGCAGAAGATGTTAGAAATTCCTGTTCCACAGCATGATCAAGAAAAGACAACAATTTATCATAATAACCATTAACATTTAACAAACCTATGGGTTTATGGTGAATATGCAGTTGAGCCCAAGAAGAAATATGAAAGATCTCTTCCAATGTGCCTAGACCACCTGGTAAAGCAATGAAGGCATCAGCATGGTTAAACATTGCATTCATTCGAGCTGACATTGTGGAGACCTGAAGTTCCTCTCCAATTGTTTTTCCAATGATGTCCCCTTGTGCCAAAGCTTCAGGGACGACCCCCAAAACTTGACTACCTCCTAAAAATGCAGCTATTGACACACCTCCCATTAACCCAAGACTGCCTCCCCCATACACTAAATGAATCTTTCTCTCAACTAGCACTTGACCAAGATGATTTGCTGATTCTAAAAACTCCTTTTCTTTCCCAGGACTAGATCCACCGAAAACACAAATATTTCTTATTTGATGACCTGAGGAACTTGCCATTTCTACACACTTCTGTATTTGTTGAATGTATGGGTTGAGTAGAAATGAAAGGAAGGAAGAGAGGGTTTTATAGATGAGAAATAAGAAAGGCAATCATAACACCTATATGTAGGCCAGCTGGAGTCTCACACACTCTCTCTCTCTTTTTATTTATTTATTTATTTACTTTTGAAAAACACATGTGTATGCATAGGTAGTTGTGATTGTGGCTCACATCTTCCCTTGGTTTTACGTCCAAGAACGACTTAAACGCCCTCTATGGGTCGGGGATAGGCTTCCCATCCAGTTTTCTTAAAAACTGGCAAACAAGGTCTTTTTTAGTCAGATTCCCAAGACTATGTTGATCATGTTCTTTATGAAATAGTGTCCATAAATCATGAATTGCACGATGCACATCTCCACTAGGATGCGTCTCAAGAGTCAATAGAAGATTATCTAAAGACTCCTTACTCAGGCCATCCTTAATGAATTGTATTTTATCTTCACGGTTTATAGATACCATTCCTAAAGAACGACATTGTGTATTACAAGTCCATCTAGCACATCGATGACAGACTTCTAGTCGTTTTGCACGACGTTTCTTTGCAAAAGTGCTTTTACCTGTTCCAGGCATGTGTGAAATAAATAAATTAGAGGACTCACCTGATAATCGGACCTTTGCTTCAATCAACCAGCGAATATCTTCAGGAATTCCATGATTCATTAACAATCTCAATCTTGCACATCTAGCACGGTAAATTTTTGTAATCGCATTCTGAGGTAGAGCGGGAAAATACTTTTTCAATTTTTCAAGATTAGTGTCCATTTTCAAATGAGAATTAGAAGAGAGATTCAAAGAATTGCACAAATATATACACAAATATCAGTTATTGTGGGAAACTGAAAGAACCGACTTAAGTCACGGAGTACCGTTGTCCGCCATTTGACTGGGGTGAGAGAAACTTGCAAAAATCACTCAAAAAGAAATACAAAAACAATGTGAGAAAAACAAAATAATCAACCTTTATCTACAAGATCATTCAAACCAGTTGATTCATTTTCACTAGGAAAATTATCAAAGTAAGCTTTCAAACGATGTCCATTTTCCTTAAAATCATTGTCATTAATTGAATTCTCAATATCACAGGCCCCACAAGAATTGTTCCATCTTGATCTTAGCTCTTTAGGGAATGCATAGAGTTGAGAATTATACAACAAAACTTTTTGACCAGTATCAATCTTTTGACAATTTTCACAAGTTTTGCAGAATGCATGTGTGTCCTTGAACATGGTGGGCCAATAAAATCCATTTTGAAAGATTTTTGTAGCTGTCTTTTTTGACGAGAAATAACTTCCACATGCTTCAGAATGACAAAGTTTCATGACATTACTTACCTCATTGTCGGGAACGAATCTTTGAAATATTTGATCAGGACAATATTTGAATAAGTTAGGGTCATCACAATAAAAGTTCTTCACTTCGTTCAAAAACTTTTCCTTGTCTTGGGTACTCCAATCAGCTGGCAAATCTCCTAAAGAAAGAAAATTGATATTTTTATCATACCAAGGCATTGGACTAAGAGAAAGTAAGGATTCGTTAGGAAAGTAATCATCCATTGGTGTGATGTCAAATGTCGAATCTGCTGTCACTGTTGACAAAAGATTCGGATCAACATTTTCGGTGCTTGTTTCATCCGTGATTTCCTCCTTAGAATAAATCATTTGCAAATCTTCAGATTCATCTAACTCATTTTTACTTAAAGTAGATTCAAGTTGATCATAAACTAATTCATCAATATGATCTACTTCTTGTAAATCATTATCATCTCCAGGTTGCTTGCAAATGTTGAAAATATTCATCTCCAATGTCATGTTTCCAAATGATAGCTTCATCAGTCCATTCCTACAATTAATCAATGCGTTAGAGGTTGCAAGAAACAGACGTCCTAAAATAACAGGAAATGAATTACATGCTTCAACAGGTTCCGTGTCTAAGACAATAAAATCCACAGGATAAATGAATTTATCGACTTGTACTAACACATCTTCAATTATTCCTCTAGGCACTTTTATAGATCTATCGGCAAGTAAAAGAGATATAGAAGTTGGTTTTAACTCACCTAGATTGAGACTCTGAAAAACTGAATATGGAAGTAAATTCACACTAGCACCAAGATCAAGTAAGGCTCGTTCAATTTTATGCTCTCCAATAAAGCAAGAAATTGTAGGACAACCAGGGTCTTTATATTTCAAAGCATTATTGTTTTGAAGAATGGCACTTACTTGTTCCGCTAGAAAGGCTTTCTTTTTCACATTCAACTTCCTTTTCACAGTGCAAAGATCTTTCAAAAATTTAGCATAGGAAGGAACCTGTTTAATTGCATCCAGCAAAGGTATATTGATCCTTACCTGTTTGAAAATTTCATAAATTTCAGAATTGTGATTAACTTTCCCCGGCAACGGCGCCAAAAACTTGACACGACTAAAAGGTTGATGTCTTCTCCCAAGTGCAGGAGTGTCGAAGTAATAAATAACCCGGCAAGACCGGGGTCGAACCACAGGGAGGTTAATTGTACAAATTATAAACAACAATTATAAAACAACAATAACAACAACAACAACAACAACAACAACAACAACAACAACAATAATAATAATAATAATAATAATAATAGTGGTAGTAGTACTAATAATAATAATAATAATAATAATAATAATAATAATAATAATAATAATAATAATAATAATAATAATAATAAAGAAAGAGAAGAAGAAGAAGATGATGATGATGAGAACTTAGAGATGGAAAATTAATGTAAGGATTAAACAATAATAATAACAAATGTCAAGGTTAGAGGTTCCACTAATGGTATATCAAACAAGTATAGTATAAACTCTTCTTATTGAGTTGGAAACCACACATAAAGGAGGTTCCAATCAGATTATATATTGTTAACTTGATTACATTAGTCATCTTATTCAATTAATGCTAATACTTGTAAATCTCGTCAAGCATTCATGATTATAACTTATGTTAACAACAAATCAAGTTCCTTTCATAGCTCAGGTGTCGGTTATACCATACATTATGGGCTATGAAAGTGCCAAGCATTTGTTGTACCAAGTGTTATACAACATAAATCAAGATTAGTCATTTAACAAGCAAAGTATTAAAGAGTGAACAAGATAACAAATATAAAACATGTTAGTATCAAACATTAAGGTCCATATTAAGTTTACACTATACTTATTCTTCCACCATTAGTGTAACCTTTTCACCTTGACATAACTAACTTAGCTAGACATAATGAAAGAAAGCAAAATAGATAAACAAAATAAGAACATAAAAGTTAACTAAGTAAAAGAAAGGAAATGAAAGGCATAAACTTAATATTAATGAAAGCAAAGCATAAACATTACAAAAAATACAAAGAGAGAAAGGAAGAGCATGATCTTGATCTGAAAACCAAGATGCCTAAATGCATGGCAAATGCCTCCTTTTATAGGCTAAAATTGGGAACTATTGATTTGATGACTAATTGATAAGTGGGTGGCCAACTTTTGACTTGGTGACAATCCTTATCTTCTCTTGTCTGCCCAAAACGTCATTGATAACGTCAAAACTGGAGCCAGGTGCAAACATGAAAGTTGTAGGCAATTGTCTCAGCTTTCTTGTGTAAAAAATTCAGCTCATTTGGACTTCTAGAACTCCAGATATGGCCAAAATACCGAACAGTGCTCGGGCTGGAAGACAGATTCGGGCTTCTTTGTTGTTGCTATAATTTGGACTTGATAATGGCCTTTTTAGATCTTGGGCTCCATATGAAAGTTGTAGGCCTATGTCTTACCTTTCCATCCATATAAATTGGACCTAAATCTGAGATATATAGCTCTAGATATGACCCAATTACCGAACAGTGTTCCGGTTTGGATTGCACCGACATCTCTTTTCTAAGTTTGGCCATCTCTTTATCCTTGCAATTTAAGTTCTTCAAATCATCAATCAATCCTTTTATTTATGTGATAGGCCTGCATTAAAAATAGACATTTACCACAAATTATAGGTATCTTATATTATTAGATACATTATTATAAAACATATTTTAGTTAAGGAGTTATTGATACTTCAAGTGCAAAATGATGATATAAAACCATGATAAAAATGCACTTTTAAGTACTAATCACACCCCCCAACCAGCTTATTACTAGTCCCTAGTAATCAAAGCGTTAAAATAGAAAACAAATTTGCAAATTTCACAAAGCAAGGTATTCATCATTTAACTTCCTTTAATCCATCCAGATAAACAAACTCTCATTAAATTTATATATCTGCTCAATACCTCTTAACAAGATATTAATAAACCTTTCTTTTGTGCTTAATGTATCAACACATAATTATGGGGCTTTTCTTGGAAGAAAACAAAATTTTTGTTCTAATGTTTAAGGTTAACTTCCTTGGGTTGGGATTATTATTTTTGTCTTTTTTTTTCTTTTTCTTTTTTTTTTTTTGCTTTTTTTTTCAACTCTATATACATATAATTTAAAAACATCATGCATCTTTAACCCATGTAACGAGCTTTCAGCTAATGACTCCCAGACCAGTTGGTCTTAGGGCATTAGGTGTTAAGACACCCCTACGAGCTTAGTAACTCGGGTCGCAGATACTGATATGTAGATAGTGCAATGTTTGATTCCCTTAAGCTTTTCTCCTCAACCCATGTAACAAGCGTTGGGCCAATAGCTCCCAAGTCAGTTGACTTTAGGGTATTAGGTGTTAAAACACCCCTTCGGGCTTAATTGCTTAGGTTAGGGAGGCTACGAAACCAAACTTATCTACATTTTTATTATCATCATTTTTTTTCTTTTTTTTTTCTTTTTTTTCTTTTTTTTTTTCATTTTTTTCATTTTTTTTATTATATACAATCCCTTTCCCTTAGTTGTTACCTTTAACAAAAGAACATAAATAATGTAATAATCCAATATGCAACCCACAATCATATGTTGAAGTGTGTGTGTGTAAATTAAGGTTTAAGAATACATGTTAAATAAGTATATGAGCAGAATTAAGTGGTAACAATACGAGAGTTTGTAAACCTGAATATTTTAGGAAGTATTATAATAGACCTTGTTAAGAATGGTTACTAAGATGCGTCTCAAGAGTCACTTTAACAAAAGAACTCTTTTACTCTGCCATCCTAGTAACAACAATTATGCACATGCTTTATGAAATGAAAAACAATTTTTTTTTTTTATCAACTACTACCCTCTCCCCCCAACCAAAACGAGACATTGTCCTCAATGTTCTAAGGTAGAAAGATAGAGTATAGAAGATATCACCTGAAATAACGAACACTGACAAAACCTGAAACACACTAAAATAAAAATAAGAAATAACAAAACACAATAATAAAAACAAAAGACACAAGTTTTTACAAACAAAAAAAATTCAAATCGTAGTTGTGAATGTGGCTCACATCTTCCCTTGGTTTTACGTCCAAGAACAGCTTAA
Source organism: Populus pruinosa (assembly GCA_026413675.1). NCBI lineage: Eukaryota > Viridiplantae > Streptophyta > Magnoliopsida > Malpighiales > Salicaceae > Populus > Populus pruinosa. The sequence goes on along the minus strand of CM048592.1, from coordinate 26,826,607 downwards.
ACACCCTCAATGGGTCGGGGATAGGCTTCCCATCCAGTTTTCTTAAAAACTGGCAAACATGATCTTTTTAGTCAGATTTCCAAGACTATGCCAAGTATGTTCTTTATGAAAATGGGTTCATAAGTCATGAATTACACGATGCTTATCTCGACTATGATGAGACTTAAGAGTCAATAGAAGATTATCTAAAGACTCTCTGTGTTTTGAAATAAATCCCACCTTCTGACAATTTTCATAGTTTTTGCGGAATGCATCTGACTCCTTGAATATGATGGGCCAGTAAAATTCACTTTGTAAGATTTCTACAATCCTCTTTTTTGATGAGAAATGATCCCCACATGCCTTAGAGTAACAAAATTTAATGAAATTACTTACCTCATTGTCGAGAATGCATTTTTGAAATATTTGATCAGGACAATAATTGAATAAGTAAGGGTCATCCCAATAAAAATTTTGCTCGTTGCTCAAAAATTTTCTCTTGTCTTCGGTATTCCAATGAGCTGGCAAAACTCCTGAAGTAAGAAAATTGATATGTTTAGCAAACCAAGGCATTGAACTAAGAGAAAGTAGAGATTCATTAGGAAAGTAATAATTGATTGGTGTGATGTCGGGTGTCAAATCTATTGTCACTTTTGATAAAAGATCCGCATCAACATTGTCGGTGCTTTTTTCATCATCGACTTCTTCCTGATTGGTCATGGCATGAGGAAATGAAAGTGCTGGTAGGGAATCAGTCTTATCCTTGCAATATTCAGATTCAACCCCTTCCTTACCCTTAGAGATTGACTCATCATGTTTCTCACAAGGTTCAAGAGTGGGTTTTTTAATAACCTTACCATTGCGAAGAGTAATGACTGATTTGACTTGATCCATGTGTTGACTTCCAGGACTACTTGCATTTGCATCATATTGCCCCTTGAGATTTTGCTGTGGTTGAGATGGAAACTTACCTTGCTCTTGAAAACTGAGAGCAGATATGAATTTTGCAAGAGTTTCTTTAAAATCTGTTATGCTTTGAGTAAGTTGAGTGTTGATTGTCTCTTGCTTTTCAATGAATGCATACAAAGTTTCCTCAAAATTACTTCTAAGAGGTGGAGCATAAGAAGGTGCATATCCATAAGAATTTTGGAAATTATGGTGTGCTTGAAACTGTGGTGGTGAAGTTTGTGCATTGTCACTCTTCCAACTGAAATTTAGGTGATTACTCCAACCAGGATTGTATGTTTGTGAATATGGGTTGTGATTGGACCTTTCAAAACTGTTTAAAGCATGGGCTTGTTCATGGAGACATTTCTTAAAAGAAGGCAAGGTTGGACAGTTATTGGTTGAGTGTTCATTTGTTTCACATATTTGACACACAATGTTTTCAACAGATTTTAATTGACCATTCCTTTTCAATTCTAGTGCCTCGACTTTTTTAGCTAAAGATGCAAATTTGGCTTGAAGGTCATGATCATCCCTAAGGTTGTACATACCTCCACTAGATGTATGAGGTTGAGTTTTACTCGGTGCCTCATATGTACTCGCGGTGTCCCAATTTTGAGCATTTTCAGCTAACAAGTCTAAGTACTCCATTGCTTCATCAGGGTCTTTATCTTCAAAAGTTCCATTGCACATCAATTCAACCATTTGCCTATCTTTAGGTGTTAACCCTTCATAGAAATGTGAAACCAATCTCCATGTTTCAAAACCATGATGAGGGCAAGTACTAAGCAAATCTCGATACCTATCCCAACATTTGTAAAATGTTTCTCCTGGTTTTTGAGTGAAAGTGGTGATTTGTCTCTTGAAAGAGTTTGTTCTATGAGATGGGAAAAACTTCTTTAAAAACTGTTGTTGCATTTCATCCCAAGCACGAATGGATCCTGGTCTTAAATTTTGTAGCCATGTTTTAGCTTTATCTTTTAATGAAAAAGGAAAAAGCTTTAATCTGATGGTGTTCATGCTACAATTTAAGTTATTATATGTGTTGCAGACCTCCTCAAATTCCCTTAAATGCAAGTATGGATTTTCCAATTCTAAGCCATGAAAAGAAGGTAAAAGTTGAATAATGCCTGGTTTAAAATTAAAATGAGATGCATCAAGAGGAAAAACTATGCATGATGGTGCACTTGTTCTTGTGGGATTCATATGATCTCTAAGTGTTCTAGCACGGTTATTCTCATTATTTTCATTATGAAGTGATTGATTATCTTCTTCGGCCATATTTTCTGAAAATGATGAGGATACCCTACAAAGTCTACCACTTGATGTACGTGACCACACTCTCATGCACGTGTAGGAATAAAATAAAAAAGAAGAAGAAAGCAAAAGAAGGAGGAAGAAAACAAAATAAAAAGAAACAAAAGAAAAGAAACAAAGTTATATATAAGAAAAGTGAAAAGTGAAAATAAAATAAATACTATAATTTATACAAGAACTTACCTCCCCGGCAACGGCGCCAAAAACTTGACACGACAAAAATGTTGATGTCTTCTCCCAAGTGCAGGAGTGTCGAAGTAATAAATAACCCGGCAAGACCGGGGTCGAACCACAGGGAGGTTAATTGTACAAATTATAGACAACAATTATAAGTAACAATAATAGCAATAATAACAACAAGAATAACAACAACTATAATAATAATAATAATAATAATAATAATAATAATAATAATAATAATAATAATAGTACTAATAATAATAATAGTAATAGTAATAGTACTAGTAATAATAATAATAATGAAAAAGAAGGAGAAGAAGAAGATGAGAACTTTGAGATGGAATATTAATGTAACGATTAAACAATGATAATAACAAATGTCAAGGTTAGAGATTCCACTAATGGTATGTCAAACAAGTATAATATAAACTCTTGTTATTCAATTGGAAACCACACATAAAGGAGGTTCCAATGAGATTATAAATTGTTAACATAATTACATTAGTCATCTTATTTGATTAATGCTAATACTTGTAAATCTCGTCAAGCATTCATGATTATAACTTATGTTAACAACAAATCAAGTTCCTTTCATAGCTCAGGTGTCGGTTATACCATACATTATGGGCTATGAAAGTGCCAAGCATTTGTTGTACCAAGTGTTATACAACATAAATCAAGATTAGTCATTTAACAAGCAAAGTATTAAAGAGTGAACAAGATAACAAATATAAAACATGTTAGTATCAAACATTAAAGTCCATATTAAGTTTACATTATACTTATTCTTACACCATTAGTGTAACCTTTTCACCTTGACATAATTAACTTAGCTAGACATAATGAAAGAAAGCAAAATAGATAAACAAAATAAGAACATAAAAGTTAACTAAGTAAAGGAAAGGAAATGAAAGGCATAAACTTAATATTAATGAAAGCAAAGCATAAACATTACAAAAAATACAAAGAGAGAAAGGAAGAGCATGATCTTGATCTGGAAACCAAGATGCCTAAATGCATGGCAAATGCCTCCTTTTATAGGCCAAAATTGGGAACTATTGATTTGATGACTAATTGATAAGTGGGTGGCCAACTTTTGACTTGGTGACAATCCTTATCTTCTCTTGTCTGCCCAAAACGTCATTGATAACGTCAAAACTGGAGCCAGGTGCAAACATGAAAGTTGTAGGCAATTGTCTCAGCTTTCTTGTGTAAAAACTTCAGCTCATTTGGACTTCTAGAACTCCAGATATGGCCAAAATACCGAACAGTGCTCGGGCTGGAAGACAGATTCGGGCTTCTTTGTTGTTGCTATAATTTGGACTTGATAATGGCCTTTTTAGATCTTGGGCTCCATATGAAAGTTGTAGGCCTATGTCTTACCTTTCCATCCATATAAATTGGACCTAAATCTGAGATCTGTAGCTCCAGATATGGCCCAATTACCGAACAGTGTTCCGGTTTGGATTGCACCGACATCTCTTCTCTAAGTTTGACCATCTCTTTATCCTTGCAATTTAAGTTCTTCAAGTCATCAATCAATCCTTTCATTTATTTGATAGGCCTGCATTAAAAATAGACATTTACCATAAATTATAGGTATCTTATATTATTAGATACATTATTATAAAACATATTTTAGTTAAGGAGTTATTGATACTTCAAGTGCAAAATGATGATATAAAACCATGATAAAAATGCACTTTTAAGTACTAATCAATATGCAACCCACAATCATATGTTAAAGTGTGTGTGTGTAAATTAAGGTTTAAGAATACATGTTAAATAAGTATATGAGCAGAATTAAGCGGTAACAATACGAGAGTTTGTAAACCTGAATATTTCAGGAAGTATTATAATAGACCTTGTTAAGAATGGTTACTAAGATGCGTCTCAAGAGTCACTTTAACAAAAGAACTCCTTTACTCTACCATCCTAGTAACAACAATTATGCACATGCTTTATGAAAAATAATTTTTTTTTATCAACTACTACCCTCTCCCCCCAACCAAAACGAGACATTGTCCTCAATGTTCTAAGGTAGAAAGATAGAGTATAGAAGATATCACCTGAAATAACGAACACTGACAAAACCTGAAACATACTGAAACAAAAATAAGAAATAACAAAATACAATAATAAAACCAAAAGACACAAGTTTTTACAAACAAAAAAAATTCAAATCACAGTTGTGAATGTGGCTCACATCTTCCCTTGGTTTTACGTCCAAGAACAGCTTAAACGCCCTTAATGGGTCGGGGATAGGCTTCCCATCCAGTTTTCTTAAAAACTGGCAAATAGGGTCTTTTTTAGTCAGATTCCCAAGACTAAGTCAAGTATGTTCTTTATGAAAATGGGTTCATAAGTCATGAATTACACAATGCTTATCTCGACTATGATGAGACTTAAGAGTCAATAGAAGATTATCTAAAGACTCTCTGTGTTTTGAAATAAATCCCACCTTCTGACAATTTTCACAGTTTTTGCGGAATGCATCTGACTCCTTGAATATGATGGGCCAGTAAAATTCACTTTGTAAGATTTCTACAATCCTCTTTTTTGATGAGAAATGATCCCCACATGCCTTAGAGTAACAAAATTTAATGAAATTACTTACCTCATTGTCGAGAATGCATTTTTGAAATATTTGATCAGGACAATAATTGAATAAGTAAGGGTCATCCCAATAAAAATTTTGCTCGTTGCTCAAAAATTTTCTTTTGTCTTCAATACTCCAATGAGTTGGCAAAAATCCTGAAGCAAGAAAATTGATATTTTTAGCAAACCAAGGCATTGAACTAAGAGAAAGTAGAGATTCATTAGGAAAGTAATAATTGATTGGTGTGATGTTGGGTGTCGAATCTGTTGTCACTTTTGATAAAAGATCCGCATCAACATTGTCGGTGCCTTTTTCATCATCGACTTCTTCCTGATTGGTCATGGCATGAGGAAATGAAAGTGCTGGCAGGGAATCAGTCTTTTCCTTGCAATATTCAGATTCAACCCCTTCCTTACCCTTAGAGATTGACTCATCATCTTTCTCACAAGGTTCAAGAGTGGTTTTTTTAATAACCTTACCATTGCGAAGAGTAATGACTGATTTGACTTGATCCATATGTTGACTTCCATAACTACTTGCATTGGCATTATATTGCTTCTTGAGATTTTGATGTGGTTGAGATGGAAACTTACCTTTTTCTTGAAAATTAAGAGCAGATGTGAATTTTGCAAGAGTATCTTTAAAATCTATTATGCTTTGAGCAAGTTGAGTGTTGATTGTCTCTTGCTTTTCAATGAATGCATACAAAGTTTCCTCAAAATTACTTCTAAGAGGTGGAGCATAAGAAGGTGCATATCCATAAGAATTTTGAAAATTATGGTGTGCTTGAAACTGTGGTGGTGAAGTTTGTGCATTGTCACTCTTCCAACTGAAATTTAGGTGATTTCTCCAACCAAGATTATATGTTTGTGAATATGGGTTGTGATTGGACGTTTTGAAACTGTTTAAAGCATGGGCTTGTTCATGGAGACATTCCTTAAAATAAGGCAAGGTTGGACAATCGTTGGTTGAGTGTTCATTTGTTTCACAGATTTGACACACAATGTTTTCAACAGATTTTAATTGACCACTCTTTTTCAATTCTAGTGCCTCGACTTTTCTAGCTAAAGATGCAAACTTGGCTTGAAGGTCATGATCTTCCCTAAGGTTGTACATACCTCCACTAGATGTATGAGGTTGAGTTTTACTCGGTGCCTCATATGTACCCACGGTGTCCCAATTTTGAGCATTTTCAGCTAACAAGTCTAAGTACTCCATTGCTTCATCAGGGTCTTTATCTTTAAAAGTTCCATTGCACATCAATTCAACCATTTGCCTATCTTTAGGTGTTAACCCTTCATAGAAATGTGAAACCAATCTCCATGTTTCAAAACCATGATGAGGGCAAGTACTAAGCAAGTCTCGATACCTATCCCAACATTGGTAAAATGTTTCTCCTGGTTTTTGAGTGAAAGTGGTGATTTGTCTTTTGAAAGAGTTTATTCTGTGAGATGGGAAAAACTTCTTTAAAAATTGTTGTTGCATTTCATCCCAAGCATGAATGGATCCTGGTCTTAAATTTTGTAGCCATGTTTTAGCTTTATCTTTTAATGAAAAACGAAAAAGCTTTAATCTGATGGTGTTCATGCTATAATTTAAGTTATTATATGTGTTGCACACCTCCTCAAATTCCCTTAAATGCAAGTATGGATTTTCCAATTCTAAACCATGAAAAGATGGTAAAAGTTGAATAATACCTGGTTTAAAATTAAAATGAGATGCATCGGGAGGAAAAACTATGCATGATGGTGCACTTGTTCTTGTGGGATTCATGTGGTCTCTAAGTGTTCTAGCACGGTTATTCTCATTATTCTCATTATGAAGTGATTGATTATCTTCTTCAGCCATATTTTCTGAAAATGATGAGGATATCCTACAAAGACTACCACTTGATGTACGTGACCATACTCTCATGCACGTGTAGGAATAAAAAAAAACAAGAAGAAAGCAAAAGAAGGAGGAAGAAAACAAAATAAAAAGAAACAAAAGAAAAGAAACAAAGTTATATAACAACAAATTATAGACAACAATTATAAACAATGACACGACTAAAAGGTTGATGTCTTCTCCCAAGTGCAGGAGTGTCGAAGTAATAAATAACCCGGCAAGACCGGGGTCGAACCACAAGGAGGTTAATTGTACAAATTATAGACAACAATTATAAACAACAATAATAGCAATAATAACAACAACAATAACAATAAGAACAACAACTATAATAATAATAGTAATAATAATAATAATAATACTACTAGTAGTAGTAGTAGTAGTAGTAGTAGTAATAATAATACTAATAATAATAAAGAAAGAGAAGAAGAAGAAGATGATGAGAACTTGGAGATGGAAAATTAATGTAAAGATTAATCAATAATAATAACAAATGTCAAGGTTAGAGGTTTCACTAATGGTATGTCAAACAAGTATAGTATAAACTCTTATTATTCAATTGGAAACCACACACAAAGGAGGTTCCAATCAGATTATATATTGTTAACATGATTACATTAGTCATCTTATTCAATTAATGCTAATACTTGTAAATCTCGTCAAGCATTCATGATTATAACTTATATTAACAACAAATCAAGTTCCTTTCATAGCTCAGGTGTCGGTTATACCATACATTATGGGCTATGAAAGTGCCAAGCATTTGTTGTACCAAGTGTTATACAACATAAATCAAGATTAATCATTTAACAAGCAAAGTATTAAAGAGTGAACAAGATAACAAATATAAAACATGTTAGTATCAAACATTAAAGTCCATATTAAGTTTACACTATACTTATTCTTCCACCATTAGTGTAACCTTTTCACCTTGACATAATTAACTTAGCTAGTCATAATGAAAGAAAGGAAAACAAATAAACAAAATAAGAACATAAAAGTTAACTAAGTAAAGGAAAGGAAATGAAAGGCATAAACTTGATATTAATGAAAGTAAAGCATAAACATTACAAAAAATACAAAGAGAGAAAGGAAGAGCATGATCTTGATCTGAACAACAAGATGCCTAAATGCATGGCAAATGCCTCCTTTTATAGGCCAAAATTGGGAACTATTGATTTGATGACTAATTGATAAGTGGGTGGCCAACTTTTGACTTGGTGACAATCCTTATCTTCTCTTGTCTGCCCAAAACGTCATTGATAACATCAAAACTGGAGCCAGGTACAAACATGAAAGTTGTAGACAATTGTCTCAGCTTTCTTGTGTAAAAAATTCAGCTCATTTGGACTTCTAGAACTCCAGATATGGCCAAAATACCGAATAGTGCTCGGGCTGGAAGACAGATTCGGGCTTCTTTGTTGTTGCTACAATTTGGACTTGATAATGGCCTTTTTAGATCTTGGGCTCCATATGAAAGTTGTAGGCCTATGTCTTACCTTTCCATCCATATAAATTGGACCTAAATCTGAGATCTGTAGCTCCAGATATGGCCCAATTACCAAACAGTGTTCCGGTTTGGATTGCACCGACATCTCTTCTCTAAGTTTGACCATCTCTTTATCCATGCAATTTAAGTTCTTCAAGTCATCAATCAATCCTTTCATTTATGTGATAGACCTGCATTAAAAATAGACATTTACCACAAATTATAGGTATCTTATATTATTAGATACATTATTATAAAACATATTTTAGTTAAGGAGTTATTGATACTTCAAGTGCAAAATGATGATATAAAACCATGATAAAAATGCACTTTTAAGTACTAATCACACCCCTCAACCAGCTTATTACTAGTCCCTAGTAATTAAAGCGTTAAAACAATTTGCAAATTTCACAAAGCAAGGTATTCATCATTTAACTTCCATTAATCTATCCAGATAAACAAACTCTCATTAAATTTATATATCTGCTCAATACCACTTAACAAGATATTAATATACCTTTCTTTTGTGCTCAATGTATCAACACATAATTATGGGGCTTTTCTTGGAAGAAAACAAAACTTTTGTTCTAATGTTTAAGGTTAACTTCCTTGGGATGGGATTATTATTTTTGTCGTCTTTTTTTTTTTTTTACTTTTTTTTTTAAATGTATATACATATAATTTAAAAACATCATGCATCTTTAACCCATGTAACGAGCTTTCAGCTAATGACTCCCAGACCAGTTGGTCTTAGGGCATTAGGTGTTAAGACACCCCTACGAGCTTAGTAACTCGGGTCGTAGATACTGATATGTAGATAGTACAATGTTTGATTTCCTTAAGCTTTTCTCCTCAACCCATGTAACAAGCGTTGGGCCAATAGCTCCCAAGTCAGTTGACTTTAGGGTATTAGGTGTTAAAACACCCCTTCGGTCTTAATTGCTTAGGTTAGGGAGGCTACGAAACCAAACTTATCTACATTTTTATTATCATCATTTTTTTTTTCTTTTTTTTTTCTTTTTTTTATGTTTTTTTTTTAATTATATACAATTCCTTTCCCTTAGTTGTTACCTTTAACAAAAGAACATAAATAATGTAATAATCCAATATGCAACCCACAATCATATGTTAAAGTGTGTGTGTGTAAATTAAGGTTTAAGAATACATGTTAAATAAGTATATGAGCAGAATTAAGTGATAACAATACGAGAGTTTGTAAACCTGAATATTTCAGGAAGTATTATAATAGACCTTGTTAAGAATGGTTACTAAGATGCGTCTCAAGAGTCACTTTAACAAAAGAACTCCTTTACTCTGCCATCCTAGTAACAATAATTATGCACATGCTTTATGAAATGAAAAACAATTTTTTTTTTTTTTTATCAACTACTACCCTCTCCCCCCAACCAAAACGAGACATTGTCCTCAATGTTCTAAGGTAGAAAGATAGAGTATAGAAGATATCACCTGAAATAACGAACACTGACAAAACCTGAAACACACTGAAACAAAAATAAGAAATAACAAAACACAATAATAAAACCAAAATACATAAAAATTCACAAATGAAGGCTCAAATCCAATCTAAGCTTTTTACGGCTTTCCTTAGATGACCAATTTATGCGACTCATGGAAGGATCAATCACAGGAGTGAAAGATTGTAGTTGGTCAATCAATTGTTCAGCAGTAGTAGCAGAAATTATGATTTGTCGTGCAGAAGATGTTAGAAATTCCTGTTCCACAGCATGATCAAGAAAAGACAACAACTTATCATAATAACCATTAACATTTAACAAACCAATGGGTTTATGGTGAATGTGCAATTGAGCCCAAGAGGAAATATGAAAGATCTCTTCCAATGTGCCTAGACCACCTGGTAAAGCAATGAAAGCATCAGCATGGTTAAACATTGCATTCATTCGAGCCGACATTGTGGAGACCTGAAGTTCCTCTCCAATTGTTTTTCCAATGATGTCCCCTTGTGCCAAAGCTTCAGGGACGACTCCTAAAACTTGACTACCTCCTAAAAATGCAGCTATTGACACACCTCCCATTAACCCAAGACTGCCTCCCCCATACACTAAATGAATCTTTCTCTCAGCTAGCACCTGACCAAGATGATTTGCTGATTCTAAAAACTCCTTTTCTTTCCCAGGACTAGATCCACCGAAAACACAAATATTTCTTATTTGATGACTTGAGGAACTTGCCATTTCTACACACTTCTGTATTTGTTGAAGGTATGGGTTGAGTAGAAATGAAAGGAAGGAAAAGAGGGTTTTATAGATGATAAATTAGAAAGGCAATCATAACATCTATATGTAGGCCAGCTGGAGTCTCACACTCTCTCTCTCTCTCTCTTTTTATTTATTTATTTATTTACTTTTGAAAAAAAAAACATGTGTATGTACAGGTAGTTGTGATTGTGGCTCACATCTTCCCTTGGTTTTACGTCCAAGAACGGCTTAAACGCCCTTTATGGGTCGGGGATAGGCTTCCCATCCAGTTTTCTTAAAAACTGGCAAACAGGGTCTTTTTTAGTCAGATTCCCAAGACTAAGTCGATCATGTTCTTTATGAAATAGTGGCCATAAATCATGAATTGCACGATGCACATCTCCACTAGGATGCGTCTCAAGAGTCAATAGAAGATTATCTAAAGACTCCTTACTCAAGCCATCCTTAATGAATTGTATTTTATCTTCACGGTTTATAGATACCATTCCTAAAGAACGACATTGTGTATTACAAGTCCATCTAGCACATCGATGACAGACATCCAGTCGTTTTGCACGACGCTTCTTTGCAAAAGTGCTTTTACCTGTTCCAGGCATGTGTGAAATGAAGAAGTTAGAGGACTCACCTGATAATCGGACCTTTGCTTCAATTAACCAGCGAATATGTTCAGGAATTCCATGATTCATTAACAATCTCAATCTTGCACATCTAGCACGGTAAATTTTTGTAATCGCATTTTGAGGCAGAGCAGGAAAATACTTTTTCAATTTTTCAAGATTAGTGTCCATTATCAAATGAGAATTGGAAGAGAGATTCAAAGAATTGCACAGATATATACACAAATATCAGTAATTGTGGGAAACTGAAAGAACCGACTTAAGTCACGGAGTACCGTTGTCCGCCATTTGACCGGGGTGAAAGAAACTTGCAAAAATCACTCAAAAAGAAACAAAAAAAAAAGAAAATATGAGAAAAACAAAATAATCAATCTTTATCTACAAGATCATTCAAACCAGTTGATTCATTTTCATTAGGAAAATTATCAAAGTGAGCTTTCAAACGATGTCCATTTTCCTTAAAATCATTGTCATTGATTGAATTCTCAATATCACAGGCCCCATAAGGATTGGTCCATCTTGGTCTTAGCTCTCTAGAGACTGCATAGAGTTGAGAATCATAAAACAAAACTTTTTGACCAGTATCAATCTTTTGACAATTTTCACAAGTTTTGCAGAATGCATGCGTGTCCTTGAACATGGTGGGCCAATAAAATCCATTTTGAAAGATTTTTGCAGCTGTCTTTTTTGACGAGAAATAACTTCCACATGCTTTAGAATGACAATATTTAATGACACTACTTACCTCATTGTCGGGAATGAATCTTTGAAATATTTGATCAGGACAATATTTGAATAAGTTAGGGTCATCACAATAAAAGTTCTTCACTTCGTTCAAAAACTTTTCTTTGTCTTGGGTACTCCAATCAGCTGGTAAATCTCCTAAAGCAAGAAAATTGATATTTTTATCATACCAAGGCATTGGACTAAGAGAAATTAAGGATTCGTTAGGAAAGTAATCATCCATTGGTGTGATGTCAGATGTCGAATCTGTTGTCATTGTTGACAAAAGATTCGCATCAACATTTTCTGTGCGTTTTTCATCCGTGATTTCTTCCTCAGAATAAATCATTTGCAAATCTTCAGTTTCATCCAATTCATTTTTACTTAAAGTAGATTCAAGTTGATCATAAACTAATTCATCAATATGATCTACTTCTTGTAAATCATTATCATCTCCAGGTTGCTTGCAAATGTTGAAAATATTCATCTCCAATGTCATGTTTCCAAATGATAGCTTCATCAGTCCATTCCTACAATTAATCAATGCATTAGAAGTTGTAAGAAACGGACGTCCTAAAATAACAGGAAATGAATTACATGCTTCAACAGGTTCTGTGTCCAAGACAATAAAATCCACAGGATAAATGAATTTATCGACTTGTACTAACACATCTTCAATTATTCCTCTAGGCACTTTTATAGATCTATCAGCAAGTAAAAGAGTTATAGAAGTTGGTTTTAACTCGCCCAGATTGAGACTCTGAAAAACTGAATATGGAAGTAAATTCACACTAGCACCAAGATCAAGTAAGGCTCTTTCAATTTTATGCTCTCCAATAAAGCAAGAAATTGTAGGACAACCAGGGTCTTTATATTTCAAAGCATTATTGTTTTGAAGAATAGCACTTACTTGTTCGGCTAAAAAGGCTTTCTTTTTCACATTCAGTTTCCTCTTCACAGTGCATAGATCTTTCAAAAATTTAGCATAGGAAGGAACCTGTTTAATAGCATCCAGCAAAGGTATATTGATCCTTACCTGTTTGAAAATTTCATAAATTTCAGAATTGTGATTGACTTTCCTTTGTTTGGTCATGGCTTGAGGAAATGGAAGTGCTGGTGGTGAATCAGTCGTTTCTTTGCAATTTTCAGATTCATCCCCTTCCTTACCCTCAGAGATTGACTCATCATCTTTCTCATAAGGTTCAAAAGAGGGTTTTTCAATAACCTTACCACTGCGCAGAGTAGTGACTGATTTGACTTGATCCATGTGTTGGCTTCCGGAACTACTTGCATTTGCATTGTATTGCCCCTTGGGATTTTGTTGTGGTTGAGATGGAAACTTACCTTTCTCTTGGAAACTAAGAGCAGATGTTAATTTAGCAAGAGTATCTTTAAAATCTGTCATATTTTGAACAAGTTGAGTATTAATTTTCTCTTGCTTTTCAATGAATGTATGCAATGTTTCCTCAAGATTTTTTCTAAGAGGTGGAGCATAAGGTGGTGCATATCCATGAGAATTTTGGAAATCATGGTGTGCTTGAAACGGTGGTTGTGAAGTTTGTGCATTGTTGTTCTCACTCTTCCAACTGAAATTTGGGTGATTTCTCCAACCAGGGTTGTATGTTTGGGAGTATGGGTTATGGTTGGGCCTTTGGAAACTGTTTAAAGCATGGGCTTGTTCATGGAGACATTCTTTAAAAGAAGGCAAGGTTGGACAATCGTTGGTTGAGTGTTCATTTGTTTCACAGATTTGACACACAATGTTTTCAACAGATTTTAATTGACCACTCTTTTTTAATTCTAGTGCCTCGACTTTTCTAGCTAAAGATGCAAACTTGGCTTGAAGGTCATGATCTTCTCTAAGGTTGTACATACCTCCACTAGATGTATGAGGTTGAGTTTTACTCGGTGTCTCATAAGTACCCGCGGTGTCCCAATTTTGAGCATTTTCAGCTAACAAGTCTAAGTACTCCATTGCTTCATCAGGGTCTTTATCTTCAAAAGTTCCATTGCACATCAATTCAACCATTTGCCTATCTTTAGGTGTTAACCCTTCATAGAAATGTGAAACCAATCTCCATGTTTCAAAACCATGATGAGGGCAAGTACTAAGCAAGTCTCGATACCTATCCCAACATTTGTAAAATGTTTCTCCTGGTTTTTGAGTGAAAGTGGTGATTTGTCTTTTGAAAGAGTTTGTTCTATGAGATGGGAAAAACTTCTTTAAAAACTGTTGTTGTATTTCATCCCAAGCACGAATGGATCCTGGTCTCAAATTTTGTAGCCATGTTTTAGCTTTATCTTTTAATGAAAAAGGGAAAAGCTTTAATCTGATGGTGTTCATGCTACAATTTAAATTATTATATGTGTTGCACACCTCCTCAAATTCCCTTAAATGCAAGTATGGATTTTCCAATTCTAAACCATGAAAAGAAGGTAAAAGTTGAATAATACCTGGTTTAAAATTAGAATGAGATGCATCAGGAGGAAAAACTATGCATGATGGTGCACTTGTTCTTGTGGGATTCATGTGGTCTCTAAGTGTTCTAGCACGGTTATTCTCATTATTCTCATTTTGAAGTGATTGATTATCTTCTTCGGCCATATTTTCTGAAAATGATGAGGATATCCTACAAAGTCTACCACTTGATGTACGTGACCACACTCTCATGCACGTGTAGGAATAAAATAAAAAAAAAACAAGAAGAAGAAAGCAAAAGAAGGAGGAAGAAAACAAAATAAAAAGAAACAAAAGAAAAGAAACAAAGTTATATACAAGAAAGGTGAAAAGAGAAAATAAAATAAATACTATAATTTATACAAGAACTTACCTCCCCGGCAACGGCGCCAAAAACTTGACACGACTAAAAGGTTGATGTCTTCTCCCAAGTGCAGGAGTGTCGAAGTAATAAATAACCCGGCAAGACCGGGGTCGAACCACAGGGAGGTTAATTGTACAAATTATAGACAACAATTATAAACAACAATAATAGCAATAATAACAACAACAATAACAATAAGAACAACAACTATAATAATAATAGTAATAATAATAATAATAATACTAGTAGTAGTAGTAGTAGTAGTAGTAGTAGTAATAATAATAATACTAATAATAATAAAGAAAGAGAAGAAGAAGAAGATGATGAGAACTTGGAGATGGAAAATTAATGTAAAGATTAATCAATAATAATAACAAATGTCAAGGTTAGAGGTTTCACTAATGGTATGTCAAACAAGTATAGTATAAACTCTTATTATTCAATTGGAAACCACACACAAAGGAGGTTCCAATCAGATTATATATTGTTAACATGATTACATTAGTCATCTTATTCAATTAATGCTAATACTTGTAAATCTCGTCAAGCATTCATGATTATAACTTATGTTAACAACAAATCAAGTTCCTTTCATAGCTCAGGTGTCGGTTATACCATACATTATGGGCTATGAAAGTGCCAAGCATTTGTTGTACCAAGTGTTATACAATATAAATCAAGATTAATCATTTAACAAGCAAAGTATTAAAGAGTGAACAAGATAACAAATATAAAACATGTTAGTATCAAACATTAAAGTCCATATTAAGTTTACACTATACTTATTCTTCCACCATTAGTGTAACCTTTTCACCTTGACATAATTAACTTAGCTAGTCATAATGAAAGAAAGGAAAACAAATAAACAAAATAAGAACATAAAAGTTAACTAAGTAAAGGAAAGGAAATGAAAGGCATAAACTTGATATTAATGAAAGTAAAGCATAAACATTACAAAAAATACAAAGAGAGAAAGGAAGAGCATGATCTTGATCTGAACAACAAGATGCCTAAATGCATGGCAAATGCCTCCTTTTATAGGCCAAAATTGGGAACTATTGATTTGATGACTAATTGATAAGTGGGTGGCCAACTTTTGACTTGGTGACAATCCTTATCTTCTCTTGTCTGCCCAAACCGTCATTGATAACATCAAAACTGGAGCCAGGTGCAAACATGAAAGTTGTAGACAATTGTCTCAGCTTTCTTTTGTAACAAATTCAGCTCATTTGGACTTCTAGAACTCCAGATATGGCCAAAATACCGAATAGTGCTCGGGCTGGAAGACAGATTCGGGCTTCTTTGTTGTTGCTACAATTTGGACTTGATAATGGCCTTTTTAGATCTTGGGCTCCATATGAAAGTTGTAGGCCTATGTCTTACCTTTCCATCCATATAAATTGGACCTAAATCTGAGATCTGTAGCTCCAGATATGGCCCAATTACCAAACAGTGTTCCGGTTTGGATTGCACCAACATCTCTTCTCTAAGTTTGACCATCTCTTTATCCATGCAATTTAAGTTCTTCAAGTCATCAATCAATCCTTTCATTTATGTGATAGACCTGCATTAAAAATAGACATTTACCACAAATTATAGGTATCTTATATTATTAGATACATTATTATAAAACATATTTTAGTTAAGGAGTTATTGATACTTCAAGTGCAAAATGATGATATAAAACCATGATAAAAATGCACTTTTAAGTACTAATCAAACAACAATAATAGTAATAATAACAACAACAATAACAACAACAACTATAATAATAATAATAATAATAATAATAATACTAGTAGTAGTAGTAGTAGTAGTAAAGAAAGAGAAGAAGAAGAAGATGATGAGAACTTGGAGATGGAAAATTAATGTAAGGTTTAAACAATAATAATAACAAATGTCAAGGTTAGAGGTTCCACTAATGGTATATCAAACAAGTATAGTATAAACTCTTATTATTGAATTGGAAACCACAGACAAAGGAGGTTCCAATCAGATTATATATTGTTAACATGATTACATTAGTCATCTTATTCAATTAATGCTAATACTTGTAAATCTCGTCAAGCATTCATGATTATAACTTATGTTAACAACAAATCAAGTTCCTTTCATAGCTCAGGTGTCGGTTATACCATACATTATGGGCTATGAAAGTGCCAAGCATTTGTTGTACCAAGTGTTATACAACATAAATCAAGATTACTCATTTAACAAGCAAAGTATTAAAGAGTGAACAAGATAACAAATATAAAACATGTTAGTATCAAACATTAAAGTCCATATTAAGTTTACATTATACTTATTCTCACACTATTAGTGTAACCTTTTCACCTTGACATAATTAAGTTAGCTAGACATAATGAAAGAAAGAAAAATAGATAAACAAAATAAGAACATAAAAGCTAACTAAGTAAAGGAAAGGAAATGAAAGGCATAAACTTCATATTAATGAAAGCAAAGCATAAACATTACAAAAAATACAAAGAGAGAAAGGAAGAGCATGATCTTGATCTGGAAACCAAGATGCCTAAATGCATGGCAAATGCCTCCTTTTATAGGCCAAAATTGGGAACTATTGATTTGATGACTAATTGATAAGCGGGTGGCTAACTTTTGACTTGGTGACAATCCTTATCTTCTCTTGTCTGCCCAAAACGTCATTGATAACGTCAAAATTAGAGCCAGTTGTAACATGAAAGTTGTAGGCAATTGTCTCAGCTTTCTTGTGTAAAAAATTCAGCTCATTTGGACTTCTAGAACTCCAGATATGGCCAAAATACCGAACAGTGCTCGGGCTGGAAGACAGATTCGGGCTTCTTTGTTGTTGCTACAATTTGGACTTGATAATGGCCTTTTTAGATCTTGGGCTCCATATGAAAGTTGTAGGTCTATGTCTTACCTTTCCATCCATATAAATTGGACTTAAATCTGAGATCTGTAGCTCCAGATATGACCCAATTACCGAACAGTGTTCCGGTTTGGATCGCACCGACATCTCTTTTCTAAGTTTGGCCATCTCTTTGCCTTTGGAATTTAAGTTCTTAAAGTCATCAATCAATATTTTCATTTATGTGATAGGCCTGTATTTAAAATGAATATTTACCATAAATTAAAGGTATCTTATATTATTAGATATATTATTATAAAACATGCTTTAGTGAAGGAGTTATTGATACTTCAAGTGCAAAATGATGATATAAAACTATGACAAAAATGCACTTTTAAGTACTAATCAAAACTATAATTTATACAAGAACTTACCTCCCCGGCAACGGCGCCAAAAACTTGACACGACTAAAAGATTGATATCTTCTCCCAAGTGCAGGAGTGTCGAAGTAATAAATAACCCGGCAAGACCAAGGTCGAACCACAGGGAGGTTAATTGTATAAATTATAAACAACAATTATAAAACAACAATAACAACAACAACAACAACAACAATAATAATAATAATAATAATAATAATAGTAGTAGTAATAATAATAATAAAGAAAGAGAAGAAGAAGAAGATGATGATGAGAACTTGGAGATGGAAAATTAATGTAAGGATTAAACAATAATAATAACAAATGTCAAGGTTAGAGGTTCCACTAATAGTATATCAAACAAATATAGTATAAACTCTTATTATTGAATTGGAAACCACACACAAAGGAGGTTCCAATCAGATTATATATTGTTAACATGATTACATTAGTCATCTTATTCAATTAATGCTAATACTTGTAAATCTCGTCAAGCATTCATGATTATAACTTATGTTAACAACAAATCAAGTTCCTTTCATAGCTCAGGTGTCGGTTATACCATACATTATGGGCTATGAAAGTGCCAAGCATTTGTTGTACCAAGTGTTATACAACATAAATCAAGATTACTCATTTAACAAGCAAAGTATTAAAGAGTGAACAAGATAACAAATATAAAACATGTTAGTATCAAACATTAAAGTCCATATTAAGTTTACACTATACTTATTCTCACACCATTAGTGTAACCTTTTCACCTTGACATAATTAACTTAGCTAGACATAATGAAAGAAAGCAAAATAGATAAACAAAATAAGAACATAAAAGTTAACTAAGTAAAGGAAAGGAAATGAAAGGCATAAACTTGATATTAATGAAAGTAAAGCATAAACATTACAAAAAATACAAAGAGAGAAAGGAAGAGCATGATCTTGATCTGGAAACCAAGATGCCTAAATGCATGGCAAATGCCTCCTTTTATAGGCCAAAATTGGGAACTATTGATTTGATGACTAATTGATAAGTGGGTGGCCAACTTTTGACTTGGTGACAATCCTTATCTTCTCTTGTCTGCCCAAAACGTCATTGATAACGTCAAAATTAGAGCCAGTTGTAACATGAAAGTTGTAGGCAATTGTCTCAGCTTTCTTGTGTAAAAAATTCAGCTCATTTGGACTTCTAGAACTCCAGATATGGCCAAAATACCGAACAGTGCTCGGGCTGGAAGACAGATTCGGGCTTCTTTGTTGTTGCTACAATTTGGACTTGATAATGGCCTTTTTAGATCTTGGGCTCCATATGAAAGTTGTAGGTCTATGTCTTACCTTTCCATCCATATAAATTGGACTTAAATCTGAGATCTGTAGCTCCAGATATGACCCAATTACCGAACAGTGTTCCGGTTTGGATCGCACCGACATCTCTTTTCTAAGTTTGGCCATCTCTTTGCCTTTGGAATTTAAGTTCTTAAAGTCATCAATCAATATTTTCATTTATGTGATAGGCCTGTATTTAAAATGAATATTTACCATAAATTAAAGGTATCTTATATTATTAGATATATTATTATAAAACATGCTTTAGTGAAGGAGTTATTGATACTTCAAGTGCAAAATGATGATATAAAACTATGACAAAAATGCACTTTTAAGTACTAATCAAAACTATAATTTATACAAGAACTTACCTCCCCGGCAACGGCGCCAAAAACTTGACACGACTAAAAGATTGATATCTTCTCCCAAGTGCAGGAGTGTCGAAGTAATAAATAACCCGGCAAG
Organism: Populus pruinosa; assembly: GCA_026413675.1. NCBI lineage: Eukaryota > Viridiplantae > Streptophyta > Magnoliopsida > Malpighiales > Salicaceae > Populus > Populus pruinosa. The sequence continues at coordinate 26,806,778 of CM048592.1, read as the reverse complement.
ACCAAGGTCGAACCACAGGGAGGTTAATTGTATAAATTATAAACAACAATTATAAAACAACAATAACAACAACAACAACAACAACAATAATAATAATAATAATAATAATAATAGTAGTAGTAATAATAATAATAAAGAAAGAGAAGAAGAAGAAGATGATGATGAGAACTTGGAGATGGAAAATTAATGTAAGGATTAAACAATAATAATAACAAATGTCAAGGTTAGAGGTTCCACTAATAGTATATCAAACAAATATAGTATAAACTCTTATTATTGAATTGGAAACCACACACAAAGGAGGTTCCAATCAGATTATATATTGTTAACATGATTACATTAGTCATCTTATTCAATTAATGCTAATACTTGTAAATCTCGTCAAGCATTCATGATTATAACTTATGTTAACAACAAATCAAGTTCCTTTCATAGCTCAGGTGTCGGTTATACCATACATTATGGGCTATGAAAGTGCCAAGCATTTGTTGTACCAAGTGTTATACAACATAAATCAAGATTACTCATTTAACAAGCAAAGTATTAAAGAGTGAACAAGATAACAAATATAAAACATGTTAGTATCAAACATTAAAGTCCATATTAAGTTTACACTATACTTATTCTCACACCATTAGTGTAACCTTTTCACCTTGACATAATTAACTTAGCTAGACATAATGAAAGAAAGCAAAATAGATAAACAAAATAAGAACATAAAAGTTAACTAAGTAAAGGAAAGGAAATGAAAGGCATAAACTTGATATTAATGAAAGTAAAGCATAAACATTACAAAAAATACAAAGAGAGAAAGGAAGAGCATGATCTTGATCTGGAAACCAAGATGCCTAAATGCATGGCAAATGCCTCCTTTTATAGGCCAAAATTGGGAACTATTGATTTGATGACTAATTGATAAGTGGGTGGCCAACTTTTGACTTGGTGACAATCCTTATCTTCTCTTGTCTGCCCAAACCGTCATTGATAACATCAAAACTGGAGCCAGGTGCAAACATGAAAGTTGTAGACAATTGTCTCAGCTTTCTTGTGTAAAAAATTCAGCTCATTTGGACTTCTAGAACTCCAGATATGGCCAAAATACCGAATAGTGCTCGGGCTGGAAGACAGATTCGGGCTTCTTTGTTGTTGCTACAATTTGGACTTGATAATGGCCTTTTTAGATCTTGGGCTCCATATGAAAGTTGTAGGCCTATGTCTTACCTTTCCATCCATATAAATTGGACCTAAATCTGAGATCTGTAGCTCCAGATATGGCCCAATTACCAAACAGTGTTCCGGTTTGGATTGCACCAACATCTCTTCTCTAAGTTTGACCATCTCTTTATCCATGCAATTTAAGTTCTTCAAGTCATCAATCAATCCTTTCATTTATGTGATAGACCTGCATTAAAAATAGACATTTACCACAAATTATAGGTATCTTATATTATTAGATACATTATTATAAAACATATTTTAGTTAAGGAGTTATTGATACTTCAAGTGCAAAATGATGATATAAAACCATGATAAAAATGCACTTTTAAGTACTAATCAAACAACAATAATAGTAATAATAACAACAACAATAACAACAACAACTATAATAATAATAATAATAATAATAATAATAATACTAGTAGTAGTAGTAGTAGTAGTAAAGAAAGAGAAGAAGAAGAAGATGATGAGAACTTGGAGATGGAAAATTAATGTAAGGTTTAAACAATAATAATAACAAATGTCAAGGTTAGAGGTTCCACTAATGGTATATCAAACAAGTATAGTATAAACTCTTATTATTGAATTGGAAACCACAGACAAAGGAGGTTTCAATCAGATTATATATTGTTAACATGATTACATTAGTCATCTTATTCAATTAATGCTAATACTTGTAAATCTCGTCAAGCATTCATGATTATAACTTATGTTAACAACAAATCAAGTTCCTTTCATAGCTCAGGTGTCGGTTATACCATACATTATGGGCTATGAAAGTGCCAAGCATTTGTTGTACCAAGTGTTATACAACATAAATCAAGATTACTCATTTAACAAGCAAAGTATTAAAGAGTGAACAAGATAACAAATATAAAACATGTTAGTATCAAACATTAAAGTCCATATTAAGTTTACATTATACTTATTCTCACACTATTAGTGTAACCTTTTCACCTTGACATAATTAAGTTAGCTAGACATAATGAAAGAAAGAAAAATAGATAAACAAAATAAGAACATAAAAGCTAACTAAGTAAAGGAAAGGAAATGAAAGGCATAAACTTCATATTAATGAAAGCAAAGCATAAACATTACAAAAAATACAAAGAGAGAAAGGAAGAGCATGATCTTGATCTGGAAACCAAGATGCCTAAATGCATGGCAAATGCCTCCTTTTATAGGCCAAAATTGGGAACTATTGATTTGATGACTAATTGATAAGCGGGTGGCTAACTTTTGACTTGGTGACAATCCTTATCTTCTCTTGTCTGCCCAAAACGTCATTGATAACGTCAAAATTAGAGCCAGTTGTAACATGAAAGTTGTAGGCAATTGTCTCAGCTTTCTTGTGTAAAAAATTCAGCTCATTTGGACTTCTAGAACTCCAGATATGGCCAAAATACCGAACAGTGCTCGGGCTGGAAGACAGATTCGGGCTTCTTTGTTGTTGCTACAATTTGGACTTGATAATGGCCTTTTTAGATCTTGGGCTCCATATGAAAGTTGTAGGTCTATGTCTTACCTTTCCATCCATATAAATTGGACCTAAATCTGAGATCTGTAGCTCCAGATATGACCCAATTACCGAACAGTGTTCCGGTTTGGATCGCACCGACATCTCTTTTCTAAGTTTGGCCATCTCTTTGCCTTTGGAATTTAAGTTCTTAAAGTCATCAATCAATATTTTCATTTATGTGATAGGCCTGTATTTAAAATGAATATTTACCATAAATTAAAGGTATCTTATATTATTAGATATATTATTATAAAACATGCTTTAGTGAAGGAGTTATTGATACTTCAAGTGCAAAATGATGATATAAAACTATGACAAAAATGCACTTTTAAGTACTAATCAAAACTATAATTTATACAAGAACTTACCTCCCCGGCAATGGCGCCAAAAACTTGACACAACTAAAAGATTGATATCTTCTCCCAAGTGTAGGAGTGTCGAAGTAATAAATAACCCGGCAAGACCAAGGTCGAACCACAGGGAGGTTAATTGTATAAATTATAAACAACAATTATAAAACAACAATAACAACAACAACAACAACAACAACAACAATAATAATAATAATAATAATAATAATAATAATAGTAGTAGTAATAATAATAATAAAGAAAGAGAAGAAGAAGAAGATGATGATGAGAACTTGGAGATGGAAAATTAATGTAAGGATTAAACAATAATAATAACAAATGTCAAGGTTAGAGGTTCCACTAATAGTATATCAAACAAATATAGTATAAACTCTTATTATTGAATTGGAAACCACACACAAAGGAGGTTCCAATCAGATTATATATTGTTAACATGATTACATTAGTCATCTTATTCAATTAATGCTAATACTTGTAAATCTCGTCAAGCATTCATGATTATAACTTATGTTAACAACAAATCAAGTTCCTTTCATAGCTCAGGTGTCGGTTATACCATACATTATGGGCTATGAAAGTGCCAAGCATTTGTTGTACCAAGTGTTATACAACATAAATCAAGATTACTCATTTAACAAGCAAAGTATTAAAGAGTGAACAAGATAACAAATATAAAACATGTTAGTATCAAACATTAAAGTCCATATTAAGTTTACACTATACTTATTCTCACACCATTAGTGTAACCTTTTCACCTTGACATAATTAACTTAGCTAGACATAATGAAAGAAAGCAAAATAGATAAACAAAATAAGAACATAAAAGTTAACTAAGTAAAGGAAAGGAAATGAAAGGCATAAACTTGATATTAATGAAAGTAAAGCATAAACATTACAAAAAATACAAAGAGAGAAAGGAAGAGCATGATCTTGATCTGGAAACCAAGATGCCTAAATGCATGGCAAATGCCTCCTTTTATAGGCCAAAATTGGGAACTATTGATTTGATGACTAATTGATAAGTGGGTGGCCAACTTTTGACTTGGTGACAATCCTTATCTTCTCTTGTCTGCCCAAAACGTCATTGATAACGTCAAACCTGGAGCCAGTTGTAAACATGAAAGTTGTAGACAATTGTCTCAGCTTTCTTGTGTAAAAAAGTCAGCTCATTTGGACTTCTAGAACTCCAAATATGGCCAAAATACCGAACAGTGCTCGGGCTGGAAGACAAATTCGGGCTTCTTTGTTGTTGCTACAATTTAGACTTGATAATGTCCTTTTTAGATCTTGGGCTCCATATGAAAGTTGTAGGCCTATGTCTTACCTTTCCATCCATATAAATTGGACCTAAATCTGAGATCTGTAGCTCCAGATATGACCCAATTACCAAACAGTGTTCCGGTTTGGATTGCACCGACATCTCTTCTCTAAGTTTGACCATCTCTTTATCCTTGCAATTTAAGTTCTTCAAGTCATCAATCAATCCTTTCATTTATGTGATAGGCCTGCATTAAAAATAGATATTTACCATAAATTATAGGTATCTTATATTATTAGATACATTATTATAAAACATATTTTAGTTAAGGAGTTATTGATACTTCAAGTGCAAAATGATGATATAAAACCATGATAAAAAATGCACTTTTAAGTACTAATCAATAACATTTTCACCTTGACATAATAAACTTAGCTAAACATTATGAATAAGAGAAATATAGACAAACAAGATAAGAACATAATTATATAAGTATAGTAAAGGAAATGAAAAGTATAAACAAGAGATTAAAGAAAATATAATATGGAATGAAACTTGAACATTATAAAATACAAAGAGAGAGAACAAGAGTAAGATCTTGATCTAAAAACCAAGATGCCTAAATGCATGGTAAATGCCTCCTTTTATAGGCTAAAATATGGAACAATTGATTTGATGACTAATTATTGAGTGGGTGGCTACCTCTTGACTTGGCAACAATTCTTATCTCTCTGTTTGCAGAAAACATCATTGTTAATATCATAATTTGAATAGATAGTCTTTATGAATGTTTTGGAAAATTATCTCAGCTTTCCAACAAAATAAGAATAAGGTTATTTGGACTTCTAGAACTCAAAATATAGGCTGAACACTAAATAGTATTTAGGCTACAGGTGACATGACTAAAAGATTGATGTCTTCTCCCAAGTGCAAGAGTGTCGCAATAATAAATAACCCGGCAAGACCGAGGTCGAACCACCGAGAGGTTAATTGTACAAATTATAAATAATTATAAATAACAACAATAGTAACAACAATAATATTAGTAGCAGTAATAATAATAATACTAATAATAGTAGTAATAATAATATTAATAGTAGTAGTAGTAGTAGTAATAATAGTAGTAGTAGTAGTAGTAGTAGTAGTAGTAGTAATAATAATAATAATAATAATAAAGAAAAAGAAGAAGAAGAAAAGTTTATGAGAACTTTGAGATGGAAGATTAATGTAAGGATTAAACAATAAAGAGTGAACAGGATAACAAATACAAAACATGTTAGTATCAAACATTAAAATCCATATTAAGTTTATACTATACTTATTCTTACACCATTAGTGTAACCTTTTCACCTTGACATAATAAACTTAACTAAACATAATAAAAGAAAGATAAATAAATAAACAAAATAAGAACATAAATAAGATAAAAGTTAACTAAGTAAATGAAAGGAAATGAAAGGCATAAACTTGATATCAATGAAAGCAAAGCATAAACATTACAAAAAATACAAAGAGAGAAAGCAAGAGCATGATCTTGATCTGAAAACCAAGATGCCTAAATGCATGGCAAATGCCTCCTTTTATAGGCTAAAATTGAGAACTATTCATTTGATGACTAATTGATGAGTGGGTGACCAACTCATGACTTGGTGACAATCCTTATCTTCTCTTGTCTGCCCAAAACATCATTGATAACGTCAAAATTGGAGCCACTTGAAAACATGAAAGTTGTAGGAAATTATCTCATTTCTTGTGTAAAACAATCAGGACATTTGGACTTTTAGAACTCCAGATATGGGTCAAACACTGAATAGTGCTCGGGTTGGAAAATAGATTCGAACTTCTTTGTTGTTGCTATAATTTGGACTTGAAAATGACTTTTTTAAGTCTTGGGCTCATATGAAAGTTGTAGGCCTATGTCTTACCTTTTCATCCATATAAAGTATACCTAAATCTGAGATCTATAGCTCTAGATGTGAGCCAATTACCAAATAGTATTCCGGTTTGGATTGCATCGACATCTCTTTTCCAAGTTTGGCCATCTTTTTATTCTTTCAATTTCAGTTCTTAAATTTGTCAATTAATCATTTCATTTATGTGATAAGTCTACATTTAAAATGAATATTTGCCATAAATTAAAGGTATCTTGTATCATTAGATATATTATTATAAAACTTGTTTTAGTTAAGGAGTTACTGATACTTCAAGTGCAAAATAATGACATAAAATCTTGATAAAAAAGGCACTTTTAAGTACTAATCATACCCCCCAACTAGCTTATTACTATCTCTAGTAATCAAAGCGTTAAAATAGAAAAACAATTTGCAAATTCCACAAAGTAAGGTATTCATCATTCAACTTTCATTAATCTTTCCAAATAAACAAACTTTCATTAAATTTATATATCTGCTCAATACCTCTTAACAAGATATTAATAAACCTTTTTTTATGCTCAATATATCAACACATAATTATGGGGTTTTTCCTAGAAGAAAACAAAATTGTTGTTCTAATGTTTAAAGTTAACTTCCTTGGGTTGAGATTATTTTTTTTCTTTTTTTTTTAATATATATACATATAACTTAAAACATCATGCATCTTTAACCCATGTAACAAGCTTTCAGCTAATGAATCCTAGACCAGTTGGTCTTAGGGCATTAGGTGTTGAGACACCCCTACGAGCTTAGTAACTCGGGTCGTAGATACTAATATCTTGATAATGCAATATTTGATTCCCTTTAACTTTTCTCCTCATTAATAATGTAATAATCCAATATGCAACCCATAATCATATGTTAAAGTATGTGTGTGTAAATTAAGGTTTAAGAATACATGTTAAATGAGTATATGAGTAGAATTAAGTGATAACAATGCGAGAGTTTGTAAACCTGAATATTTCAAGAAGTATTATGATAGACCTTATTAAGAATGGTTACTAAGATGCGTCTCAAGAGTCATAAAAGTTATCCTTACTCTACCATCATAGTAACAACAATTTTGCACATGCTTTATGAAATGGAAAACATAGTTTTTTTTTTTAGCTACTACCCTCTCCCCCCAACCAAAATGAGACATCATCCTCAATATTCTAAGATAGAAAGATAGAGTATAGAAGATATCACCTGAAATAACGAACACTAACAAACCTGAAACACACTGAAATAAAAATAAGAAATAATAAAACATAATAATAAGACAATAAGAAAAAAAAAATACAAATGAAGACTCAAATCTAATCTAAGCTTTTTACAACTTTCCTTAGATGATCAATTTATGCAACTCATAGAGGGATCAATTACAGAAATGAAAGATTGTATTTGGTCAATCAATTATTCAGCAGTAGCAGCAGAGATTATGATTTTTCATGCAGAAGATGTTAGAAATTCTTGTTCCACAGCATGATCAAGAAAAGACAACAACTTATCATAATAACGATTAACTTTTAACAAACCTATGGGTTTATGGTGAATGTGCAGTTGAGCCCAAGAGGAAATATGAAAGATCTCTTCCAATGTGCCTAGACCACCTGGTAAAGCAATGAAGGCATCAACATGGTTAAACATTGCATTCATTCGAGTAGACATTGTAGAGACCTATAATTCATCTCCAATTATTTTTCCAATAATATCCTCTTATGCTAAAGCTTCGGGGACGACTCCCAAAACTTGACTATTTTCTAAAAATACAGTTATTGATATACCTCTCATTAACCTAAAACTGCCTCCCTCATGCACTAAATGAATCTTTCTCTAAGCTAGCACCTAACCAAGATGATTTGCTGATTCTAAAAACTCCTTTTCTTTCCCAAGACTAGATCCACCAAAAACCCAAATATTTCTTATGTGATGACTTGAGGAACTTGTCATTTCTACATACTTTTATATTTGTTAAATGTATGAGTTGTGTAGAAATGAAAAGAAGGAATAGAGGATTTTATAGATGAGAAATTAAAAAGGCAATCATACCTATATATAGGTCAGCTAGAGGCTCATACTCTTTTTCTCTCACTCTCTTTATTTATTTATTTATTTTTCAAAAAGCATGTGTATGTACAGGTAGTTGTGATTGTGGCTCACATCTTCCTTTGGTTTTACATCCAACAACGGTTTAAACACCCTTTATGGGTCGGGGATAGGTTTTCCATCCAGTTTTCTTAAAAACTAGTAAACAGGGTCTTTTTTAATCAAATTCTCAAGACTAAGTCGAGCATGTTCTTTATGAAATAGTGACCATAAATCATGAATTACATGATGCACATCCCCACTAGGATGAGTCTCAAAAGTTAATAGAAGATTATCTAAAAACTCCTTACTCGGGCCATCCTTAATGAATTATATTTTATCTTCACGGTTTATAGATATCATTTCTAAAGAACAACATTGTGAATTACAAGTCCATCTAGCACATCGATGATAGATTTTCAGTCATTTTGCACGACGTTTCTTTGCAAAAGTGCTTTTACCTGTCCCAAGCATGTGTGAAATGAAGGAATTCGAGGACTCACCTGATAATCGGACCTTTGCTTCAATCAACTAGCGAATATTTCCAGGAATTCCATGATTCATTAACAACCTCAATCTTGCACATCTAGCACAGTTAATTGGTGTGACGTCAGTTTTTGAATTTGTCACTTTTGTTAAAAGATCTGCATTAACATTTTCGGTGCATTTTTCATTTGTGATTTCTTCCTCAGAATAAATCATTTACAAATCTTTAGCTTTATCCAACTCATTTTTACTTAAAGTAGATTCAAGTTGATCATAAACCAATTTGTTAATATGATCTACTTCGTGTAAATCATTATCATCTCCAGGTTGCTTGCAAATGTTGAAAATATTCATCTCCAATGTCATGTTTTCAAATGATAGCTTCATCAGTCCATTTCTATAATTAATAAATGTGTTAGAAGTTGCAAGAAACGGATGTCCTACAATAACAAGAAATGAATTACTTCAAAAAGTTATGTGTCCAAGACAATAAAATCCATAGGATAAATGAATTTATCGACTTGTACCAACACATCCTCGACTATTCCTCTAGGTACTTTTACAGATCTATCGGCAAGTAAAAGAGTTACAGAAGTTGGTTTTAACTCACCTGGATTGAGACTCTAAAAAACTGAATATGGAAGTAAATTCACACTAGCACCAAGATCAAGGATTTGAAATGACAGATTCGTACGGTGATGTGTCGATTGTGCCGTCAGAATCATCAACGGGTTCACTGACGGAAAATCCATTGGTGAAGTCGTCGGGAAAAGTTAATATATGTTCACCTGCTAACCCTCTCCTCTTCTATTTCTCCTTCTCCTTCTTAATCCTAACTTTCCCCAACTGCAAACAAAAATCTCCCTCATATCAGTAAATCAAGTTATATTTCTTGAAGTTTTGTGGTCACAACATCCGTGTTCTAATTTACCAATAAATTTTATCAATTTTCTAAGTAATTCTTTCTTTTAAAATCTTAACATTTAATTAAATGTCAATTTTATTGTTGTTTTAGTATATGTATTTTATTAGTAAATGTACATGTTTTATTATTATTTGTCAAACAAACTTATAGTATATGAATGTATAATTTTATACCTGTTATGGTTTGTTTTAGATTTTGTAAGATTGTATTTGTTTGTAAATTATTAAAACTTTGTGGAACTACCAAAGTACATGTACTATTTTGAAATAATTAATAGCTTACTTATTGGGTCATGGATGATTGTTCATGGATGTATTGAGATTCACCCCAAGGATTGCGGAGGATGGATTATTGTAATGGGGTTCAGGATTTTATTAATTTCGCAACATCTATTCCTAGAAATTTTACTGGAGGCGGTATCAGGTGTCCATACAAAAAGTGTCAAAATAAAAGGTATCTGCATCCAGATGTTGTAATGATGCATCTTCTACACAAAGGGTTTATAGAGAATTACTAGTGTTGGTATGCACATGGAGAAGTTTATGTTAGTAAGAGGAGAATGGACGAAACGGTGGTTGGGTCTACTTCTAGTGCTAACAACGAGAATGACAACACTAATCCTTACAGAAACATGGTTATGGATGCAATGAGAATGAATCAAGGTAATGTCAATCAATGTCCAATCGTAGAAGAACCTAATGTAGATGCAGCTAGGTTTTTTGATTTGTTGAAAGATTCTGACGAACCATTATAAGATGGCTGCATGAACCATAGTAAATTATTAGCCATAGCACAGGTGTTCACCATCAAGTTAGAGCACGAGTTGAGTGAGGCTAGGTATGACAAGATTATTAAATGGGCAAGAAGCATTTTACCTTAAGAGAACAAGTTGAAAAAGAACTTCTATGCTGCAAAGTCTATGATGAAACCCCTCGGTTTAGGATACCAGAAAATTGACATGTGCCCTAACTTCTACATGTTATACTATCTTGAAAATGCTGAGATGACCGAGTGCATGACATGCAGGCATTCCCATTACAAGCCTAGAGTTGGCAAGGGAAAGACTCTGGTAGCATATAAAAAACTTAGATACTTCCCGATCACACCTAGACTACAGAGGTTATTCATGTCACCAAGGATTGCTGAGCACATGATATAGCACCAAGCACACCATGCAGTTCACGGAGTGATGGTTCATCCTTCTAACGATGAAGCGTGGAAACGCTTTAATAATGTTCATCCTCACTTTTCAGCTAAATCAAGGAATATGCGTCTTGGGTTGTATATAGACGGATTCAACCCATTTGGGTCATTTGCTGCTCCTTATTCTTGTTGGCCGGTCATACTCATAGTTTATAACTTGCCAGCAGGAATGTGTATGAGGTTGGAGTTCATGTTTTTATCTACTGTCATACCCGGTCCACGCAGCCCGGGATGGAATATAAATGTTTGTCTTTGACCGTTAATTGATGAGTTGGGGCAATTATGGTCCTCCAAAGCTCTGATTTATGATATATTGAGGAAACAAAATTTCCTTATGAGCACGCATGGGAAACTCACATGTCTATACTGCATGGAAAACAACAAGGCATTGATGCTAGCAAATGGAGGCAAAGCTTCTTTTTTTTACTATCACCATCGCTTCTTGCCACTTAATCATAGGTACAAAAAGAACAGAAAAGATTTCTTTGTTAGCAGAGTTGAAAAAGATGTTGCATCCCCACATCTTTTTGGTGAAGAATTGCATGATGTTGTCTTGGAGTACGGTGACATCGTGTTTGGCTTTCAATCAGGTAAGCAAAAGTTTCCTGGTTTTGGTTTGACCCATAATTGGGTAAAGCAAAGTATATTTTGAGAGCTTCCTTATTGGAAGACCAATCTACTCCGCCATAACCTTGACATCATGCATATCGAAAAGAACATGTTTGAAAACATTTTCAACATCGTCATGGATGTGAAGGGGAAGACAAAGGACAACATCAAGGCTAGATTGGATATAGCTTTATACTATAACTGTAAAAATATGGAGTTGGTTTATGATAAGTCATAGGTTGCAAAACCAAGAGCAAGCTTCGTGTTAGAGAAAAACACACAACTACTAGTCTACAAATGGCTTAAGAGTCTGCGTTTTCCGGATGGACATGTATTGAACATATCACGGCTGGTTAATGTAGAGGACTGCAGATTATATGGAATGAAAAGTCATGACTGCCACATGTCTATGCAAACACTCATCCCATTAGCTTTTCGTGATTTGTTGCTAAAGGAAATATGGGATGCACTTACGGAGACCAGTCATTTCTTTAGAGATATATGCTCTAGCAAGTTGAATGTTGATCACATTGAGAGGCTTCAAACAAATATCGTCGAAACACTATGCAAACTTGAGATCATATTCCCTCGATCATTTTTTGACTCAATGGAGCATCTCCCTATACATCTATCGTTCGAGGCAAAAGCTAGATGACCGGTCCAATATAGATGGATGTACCCATTCGAACGGTTAGATATTACAGTTGCAATGTAATTCATATATACAAGTATTTTACACGACTAAAAGATTCATGTCATCTCCCAAGTGCAGGAGTGTCAAAGTAATAAATAACCCGGCAAGACCGGGGTCGAACCACAGGGAGGTTAATTGTACAAATTATAAACAACAATAATAGCAATAACAACAACAACAACAACAACAACAACAACAATAACAATAACAATAATAATAATACTAGTAGTGGTGGTGGTGGTGGTGGTGGTGGTGGTATCATCATTTTGCACTTGAAGTATCAATAACTCCTTAACTAAAGCATGTTTTATAATAATATGTCTAATAATATAAGATACCTTTAATTTGTGGTAAATGTTCATTTTAAATGCAGGCCTATCACATAAATGAAAGGATTGATTGATGACTTTAAGAACTTAATTGCAAGGGCAAAGAGATGACCAAAATTAGAAAAGACATGTCGGTGCAATCCAAACCAGAACACTGTTCGGTAATTGGGTAATATATGGAGCTATAGATCTCAAATTTAGGTCTACTTTATATGGATGGAAAGGTAAGACATAAACCTACAACTTCCATATGGAGCCCAAGAACTAAAAAGGCCATTTTCAAGTCCAAATTGTAGCAACAACAAAGAAGCCTGAATCTGTTTTCCAACCCGAGCATTGTTTAGTATTTTGGCCATATCTAGAGTTCTAGAAGTCCAAATGAGCTAAAGTTTTTACACAAGATAGCTGAGACAATTTCCTACAACTTTCATGTTTTTAAGTGGCTCCACTTTTGACGTTATCAATGAAGTTTTGGGCAGACAAGAGAAGATAAGGATTGTCACCAAGTCAAGAGTTGACCACCCACTTATCAATTACTCATCAAATCAATAGTTCCCAATTTTGGCCTATAAAAGGAGGCATTCGCCATGCATTTAGACATATTGGTGTCCAGATCAAGATCATGCTCTTTCTTTCTCTCTTTGTATTCTTTGTAATGTTTATGCTTTACTTTCATTAATATCAAGTTTTTGCCTTTCATTTCCTTTCACTCACTTAGTTAACTTTAATCTTATTCATGTTCTTATTTTGTTTTTTTTTTCTTTCATTATGTCTAGCTAAGTTTATTATGTCAAGGTGAAAAGGTTACACTAATGGTGTAAGAATAAGTATAGTGTAAACTTAATATGGACTTTAATGTTTGATACTAACATGTTTTATATTTGTTATCTTGTTCACTCTGTAATACTTTTTTTGTTAAATGACTAATCTTGATTTATGTTGTATAACACTTGGTACAACAAATGCTTGGCACTTTCATAGCCCATATTGTATGGTATAACCGACACCTGAGCTATGAAAGGAACTTGATTTGTTGTTAACATAAGTTATAATCATGAATGCTTGACGAGATTTACAAGTATTAGCATTAATATAATCATGTTAACAATTTATAATCTAAGTGTAACCTCCTTTATGTGTGGTTTCCAATTGAATAATAAGAGTTTATATTATACTTGTTTGACATACCATTAGTGGAATCTCTAATCTTGACATTTGTTATTATCATTGTTTAATCGTTACATTAATATTCCATCTCAAAGTTCTCATCTTCTTCTTCTCCTTCTTTTTCTTTATTATTATTATTATTATTACTATTACTATTATTATTATTAGTACTACTAATACTAATACTACTACTACTACTACTACTAATATTATTATTATTATTATTATTATTGTTGTTGTTGTTGTTGTTGTTGTTGTTGTTGTTGTTGTTGTTGTTGTTGTTGCTATTATTGTTGTTTATAATTTGTACAATTAACTTTCTTGTGGTTCGACCCCGGTCTTACCGGGTTATTTATTACTTCGACACTCCCGCACTTGGGAGAAAACATCAATCTTTTAGTTATGTCAAGTTTTTGGTACCGTTGCCAGGAAGGTAAGTTCTTATATAAATTGTAGTAGTTATTTTATTTTCTCTTTTCTTGTATATAACTTTGTTTCTTTTCTCTTGTTTCTCTTCTTTTATTTTCTTCTTCCCTTTATTCTATTCCTACACGTGCATGAGAGTGTGGTTACGTACATTAAGTGGTAGACTTTGTAGGATATCCTCATTATTTTCAGAAAATATGGCTAAAGAAGATAATCAATCACTTCATAATGAGAATAATGAGAATAACCGTGTCAGAACACTTAGAGGACACATGAATCCCACGAGAACAAGTGCACCATCATGCATAGTTTTTTCTCCCGATGCATCTCATTTTAATTTTAAGCCAGGCATTATTCAACTTTTACCTTTTTTTCATGGCTTAGATTGGAAAATCCATACTTGCATTTAAGGGAATTTGAGGAGGTTTGCAGCACATATAATAATTTAAATTGTAGCATGAACACCATCAGATTAAAGCTTTTTCCTTTTTCATTAAAAGATAAAGCTAAAACATTTGCAAGCAACCTAGAGATGATACTGATTTACAGGAAGTGAACTTTACTGAAAAATTAATTCATGATCAATTTCCAACCACTTCCGGTGAAATTGAGATTGATGAATCTGATGATTTGCAAATGATTTATTTTCAGGAAGAATCAAAGACAAGTAATTGGAGGCCACAAATTGAGGAATTGCCACTACGATCAATTAAGTCCATACCTTCAACTGTTCAACCACCAAAACCTGATTTGAAGTCGTTGCCATCCAAACTCAAATACTCATTTTTGGGAGAAAATGAAACTTGTCCGGTAATAATCCCTTCCAAATTTAATGCACATTAAGAAGGTAAGTTATTACAAACTCTAAAAATGCACAAAAATGCATTAGGATGGACCATAGCTGATATAAAAGGAATTAGTCCTTTGATTTGTACACATAGAATTTATTTAGAGGAAAATGTTAAACCCTCTAGAGAAATGCAACGAAGGCTAAATCCTAATATGAAAGAAGTAGTGAAAATGAAGTCATTAAGCTTCTAGATAATGAAATCATTTATCCTATTTCTGACAGCAAATGGGTAAGTCCTACCCAAGTTGTACCTAAGAATCTAGAGTCACTATGATAACAAATGAGAACAATGAGTTAATTCCCACTAGAACTATTACTGGTTGGCGCATGTGCATTGACTATAGGAAACTTAATTTAATGACTAGAAAAGATCAGTTTCCTTTACCTTTCATGGATAAAATCCTAGAAAGAGTTATAGGTCATGAATTTTATTGTTTCCTAGATGGCTATTCGGGTTACAACCAAATTGAAATTGCATTGGTGGCTATTCGGGTTACAACCAAATTGAAATTGCATTGGAAGATCAAGAAAAGACTACTTTCATATGTCCATTTGGTGCTTTTGCATATCGAAGGATGCCTTTTGGATTATGTAATGCACCAGCCACATTTCAAAGATGCATGCTTAGTATATTTAGTGATATGGTTGAACATTTTCTTGAGATTTTCATGGATGATTTTTCTATTTTTAGCGATTCATTTGATGATTGTTTGACTAACTTAGGAAAGGTTTTGACCAGGTGTGAAGAGAAGAATCTTGTGCTGAATTGGGAAAAATGTCATTTTATGGTAACAAACGGCATTATACTTGGTCACATTATTTCATCAAAAGGAATTGAGGTTGAAAAATCTAAAATCAAGCTAATTGCAAACTTGCCAACACCAAAATCTCTTAAAGATGTTAGATCATTCCTAGGACATGCTGGTTTTTATAGAAGGTTCATCAAATATTTTAGTATAATATCTAAGCCTTTAAATAACCTTCTAATAAAGGATACTATTTTTTAATGGACTGAACATTGTGAAGAAGCCTTTGTTAAACTTAAAAACTTGCTTACTTGTGCTCCTATCATTCAACCTCTCGATTGGTCATTACTTTTTGAAATAATGTGTGATGCTAGTGATTATGCCATAGGTGCTGTTTTGGGACAAAGAAAAGATAAGAAACCTTATGTAATTTACTATGCAAGTAAAACTTTAAATAGTGCTCAAATGAATTATACCACCACTGAAAAAGAATTACTTGCAGTAGTATTTGCATGTGAAAAATTCAGATCTTATCTTGTTGGCTCACCTGTTGTTGTTTTTAGTGATCATGCAACATTGAAATATCTTCTTTCTAAGAAAGATTCTAAGGCTAGATTGGTACGGTGGATTTTATTACTTCAAGAATTTGATATCACAATCAAAGATAAGAAAGGCAGCGAAAATGTTGTCGCAGATCACTTGTCAAGATTGACAACAGATTCGAAAACTGATATCACACCAATCGATGACTACTTTCCCGATGAATCTTTACTTTCTGTCTCTATAATGTCTTGGTTTGTTAATATTGTTAATTTTCTTGTTTCAGGACAATTGCTAGCTCATTGGAGTACCCAAGATAAAAGAAAGTTCTTGAACGAAGTGAAGAAATTTTTTTGGGATGATCCTTATTTATTCACACATTGTCCTGATCAAATATTTCAAAGATGCATTCCCGACAATAAGATAAGTACTGTCATTAAACTGTGTCATTCTGAAGCATGTGAAAGTTATTTCTCGTCAAAAAAGACAGCTGCAAAAATCTTTCAAAATAGATTTTATTGGCCCACCATGTTCAAGGACACGCATGCATTCTGCAAAACTTGTGAAAATTGTCAAGAAGTTGATACTGGTCAAAAAGTTTTGTTTTATAATTCTCAACTCTATGCATTTCCTAGAGAGCTAAGACCAAGATGGAGCAATCCTTATGGGGCCTGTGATATTGAGAATTCAATGAATGACAATAATTTTAAGGAAAATGGACATCGTTTGAAAGCTTACTTTGATAATTTTCCTAGTGAAAATGAATCAACTGGTTGGAATGATCTTGTAGATAAAGGTTGATTATTTTATTTTTATGACATTGTTTTTGTGTTTCTTTTTGAGTGATTTTTGTTAGTTTCTCGCACCACGGTCAAATGGCAGATAACGGTACTCCGTGACTTAAGTCGATTTCAGTTTCCCACAATAAATAATATCTATGTATATATTTATGCAATTCTTTGAATCTCTCTTCCAATTCTCATTTGAAAATGGACACTAATCTTGAAAAATTGAAAAAGTATTTTCCCGCTCTACCTCAAAATGCGATTACAAAAATTTACCGTGCAAGATTGAGATTGTTAATGAATCATGGAATTCCTGAAGATATTCTCTGGTTGATTGAAGCAAAAGTTCGATTATCAGGTGAGTCCGCTAACTCCTTCATTTCACAGATGCCTAGAACAGGTAAAAGCACTTTTACAAAGAAACATTGTGCAAAACGATTGAAAGTCTGTCATCGATGTGCTAGATGGACTTGTAATACACAATGTCGTTCTTTAGGAATGGTATCTATAAACTGTGAAGATAAAATACAATTCATTAAGGATGGCCTGAGTAAGGAGTCTTTAGATAATCTTCAATTGACTCTTGAGACGCATCCTAGTAGGGATGTGCATCGTGTAATTCATGATTTATGACCACTATTTCATAAAGAACATGATCGACTTAGTCTTGGGAATCTGACTAAAAAAGACCTTGTTTGCCAGAATTTAAGAAAACTAGATGGGAAGCGTATCCCCGACCCATAAAGGGCGTTTAAACCGTTCTTGGACATAAAACCAAGGGAAGATATGAGCCACAATTACAACTACCTGTACATATACATGTTTTTTTTAAAGTAAATAAAAAAAAAAAGTGTGTGTGAAACTCTAGCTAGCCTATATATAGGTATTATGATTGTCTTTCTAATTTCTCATCTATAAAACCCTCTCTTCCTTCCTTTCATTTCTACTCAACTCATACATTCAACAAATACAGAAGTGTGTAGAAATGGCAAGTTCCTCAAGTCATCATATAAGAAATATTTGTGTTTTCAGTGGATCTAGTCTTGGGGAAAAAAAGGAGTTTTTAGAATCAGCAAATCATCTTGGTGAAGTGCTAGCTAAGACAAAAATTCATTTAGTGCTTTAGGTCTCCATAATGTCGGCTCGAATGAATGCAATGTTTAACCATGTTGATGCCTTCATTGCTTTACGAGGTGATCTAGGCACATTGAAAGAGATCTTTCATATTTCCTCTTAGGCTCAACTACACATTCACCATAAACTACACATTCACCATAAACTCATAGGTTTGTTAAATGTTAATGGTTATTATGATAAGTTATTGTCTTTTCTTGATCATGTTGTGGAACAGGAATTTCTAACATCTTCTGCACGACAAATCATAATCTCTACTACTACTGCTGAACAATTGATTGACCAACTACAATCTTTCATTCCTGTGATTGATCCTTCCATGAGTCGCATAAATTGGTCATCTATGGGAAGCCGTAAAAAGCTTAGATTGGATTTGAGCCTTCATTTGTGAATTTTTATGTCTTTTGGTTTTATTATTATGTTTTGTTATTTCTTATTTTTGTTTCAGTGTGCTTCAGGTTTTGTTAGTGTTTGTTATTTCAGGTGATATCTTCTATACTCTATCTTTCTACCTTAGAACATTGAGGACAATATCTCGTTTTGGTTGGGGGGAGAGGGTAGTAGTTGATAAAAAAATTGTTTTTCATTTCATAAAGCATGTGCATAATTGTTGTTACTAGGATGGTAGCGTAAAAGAGCTCTTTTGTTAAAGTGACTCTTGAGACCCATCTTAGTAACCATTCTTAACAAGGTCTATTATAATATTTCTTGAAATATTCAAGTTTATAAACTCTCGCATTGTTATCACTTAATTCTGCTCACATACTTATTTAACATGTATTCTTAAATCTTAATTTACACACACATACACACACTTTAACATATGATTGTGGGTTGCATATTGGATTATTACATTATTTATGTTCTTTTGTTAAAGGTAACAACTAAGGAAAAGAGATAGTATATAATTAAAAAAATGAAAAAAACATGATGATAATAAAAATGTAGATAAGTTATTTTATTTTCTCTTTTCACTTCTCTTATATATAACTTTGTTTCTTTTGTTTTGTTTCTTTTTATTTTGTTTTCTTCCTCCTTCTCTTGCTTTCTTCTTCTTTTTTAGTTTATTCCTACACGTGCATAAGAGTGTGGTCACGTACATCAAGTGGTAGACTTTGTAGGATATCCTCATCATTTTCAGAAAATATGGCTGAAGAAGATAATCAATCACTTCATAATGAGAATAATGAGAATAACCGTGTCAGAACACTTAGAGACCACATGAATCCCACAAGCACAAGTGCACCATCATGCATAGTTTTTGCTCCTGATGCATCTCATTTTAATTTTAAACCAGGCATTATTCAACTTTTACCTTCATTTCATGGCGTGGAATTGGAAAATCCATACTTGCATTTAAGGGAATTTGAGGAGGTCTACAACACATAATAATTTAAATTGTAGCATGAACACCATCAGATTAAAGTTTTTTCCTTTTTCATTAAAAGATAAAGCCAAAACATGGTGATTAGTACTTAAAAGTGCATTTTTATCATGGTTTTATATCATCATTTTGCACTTGAAGTATCAATAACTTCTTAACTAAAGCATGTTTTATAATAATATATCTAATAATATAAGATACCTTTAATTTGTGATAAATGTTCATTTTAAATGCAGGCCTATCACATAAATGAAAGGATTGATTGATGACTTTAAGAACTTAAATTGCACGGATAAAGAGATGGTCAAACCTAGAAAAGAGATGTTGGTGCAATCCAAACCGGAACACTTTTCGGTAATTGAGTCATATCTGGAGCTATATATCTCAGATTTAGGTCCAATTTATATGGATGGAAAGGTAAGACATAGGCCTACAACTTTCATATGGATCCCAAGATCTAAAAAGGCCATTATCAAGTCCAAATTGTAGCAACAACAAAGAAGCCCGAATCTGTCTTCCAGCCCGAGCATTGTTCGGTATTTTGGCCATATCTGGAGTTCTAGAAGTCCAAATAAACTGAATGTTTTACACAAGAAAGCTAAGATAATTTTCTACAACTTTCATGTTTGCAACTGGCTCCAAGTTTGACGTTATCAATGACGTTTTCGGCAGACAAGAGAAGATAAGGATTGTCACCAAGTCAAAAGTTGGCCACCCACTTATCAATTAGTCATCAAATCAATAGTTCCCAATTTTGGCCTATAAAAGGAGGCATTTGCCATGCATTTAGGCATCTTGGTTTCCAGATCAAGATCATGCTCTTCCTTTCTCTCTTTGTATTCTTTGTAATGTTTATGCTTTGCTTTCATTAATATCAAGTTTATGCCTTTCATTTCCTTTGCTTTACTTAGTTAACTTTTATGTTCTTATTTTGTTTATCTATTTTGCTTTCTTTCATTATGTCTAGCTAAGTTAATTATGTCAAGGTGAAAAGGTTACACTAGTGGTGTAAGAATAAGTATAGTGTAAACTTAATATGGACTTTAATGTTTGATACTAACATGTTTTATATTTGTTATCTTGTTCACTCTTTAATACTTTGCTTGTTAAATGACTAATCTTGATTTATATTATATAACACTTGGTACAACAAATGCTTGGCACTTTCATAGCCCATAATGTATGGTATAACTGACACCTGAGCTATGAAAGGAACTTGATTTGTTGTTAACATAAGTTATAATCATGAATGCTTGACGAGATTTACAAGTATTAGTATTAATTGAATAAGATGACTAATGTAATTATGTTAACAATATATAATCTGATTGGAACCTCCTTTGTGTGTGGTTTTCAATTCAATAATAAGAGTTTATACTATACTTGTTTGAGATACCATTAGTGAAACCTCTAACCTTGACATTTGTTATTATTATTGTTTAATCCTTACATTAATTTTCCATCTTCAAGTTCTCATCATCTTCTTCTTCTTCTCTTTCTTTATTATTATTATTATTATTTTATTACTACTACTACTACTACTACTACTACTACTACTACTACTACTACTACTACTATTATTATTATTATTATTATTATTATTATTATTATTATTATAGTTGTTATTGTTATTGTTATTATTGTTGCTTATAATTGTTGTTTATAATTTGTACAATTAACCTCCCTGTGGTTCGACCCCGGTCTTGCTGGGTTATTTATTACTTCGACACTCCTGCACTTGGGAGAAGACATCAACCTTTTAGTCGTGTCAACTGGCTACAAAATTTAAGACAAGGATCCATTCGTGCTTGGGATGAAATGCAACAACAGTTTTTAAAGAAGTTTTTCCCATCTCATAGGACAAACACTTTCAAAAGACAAATCACTACTTTCACTCAAAAACCAGGAGAAACATTTTACCAATGTTGGGATAGGTATCGAGACTTGCTTAGTACTTGCCCTCATCATGGTTTTGAAACATGGAGATTGGTTTCACATTTCTATGAAGGGTTAACACCTAAAGATAGGCAAATGGTTGAATTGATGTGTAATGGAACTTTTGAAGATGAAGACCCTGATGAAGCAATGGAGTACTTAGACTTGTTAGCTGAAAATGCTCAAAATTGGGACACCGTAGGTGCTTATGAGGCACCGCGTAAAACTCAACCTCATACATCTAGTGGAGTTATGTACAACCTTAGAGAAGATCATGACCTTCAAGCCAAGTTTGCATCTTTAGCTAGAAAAGTCGAGGCACTAGAATTGAAAAAGAGTGGTCAATTAAAATATATTGAAAACATTGCGTGTCAAATATATGAAACAAATGAACACTCAACCAATAATTGTCCAACCTTGCCTTCTTTTAAGGAATGTCTCCATGAACAAGCCCATGCTTTAAACAGTTTCCAAAGGCCCAACCACAACCCATACTCCCAAAAATACAACCCTGGTTAGAGCAATCATCCAAATTTCAGTTGGAAGAGTGAGAACAACAATGCACAAACTTCACAACCACCATTTCAAACACACCATAATTTCCAAAATTCTCATGGATATGCACCTGCTTATGCTCCACCTCTTAGAAGAAATCTTGAGGAAACATTGCATGCATTCATTGAAAAGCAAGAGACAATCAATACTCAACTTGCTCAAAACATGACAGATTTTAAAGATACTCTTGCAAAATTAACATCTGCTCTCAGTTTCCAAGAGAAAGGTAAGTTTCCATCTCAACCACAACAAAATCCCAAAGGGCAATACAATACAAATGCAAGTAGTTCCGGAAGCCAACACATGGATCAAGTCAAATCAGTCACTACTCTGCGCAGTGGTAAGGTTATTGAAAAACCCACTTTTGAATCTTATGAGAAAGATGATGAGTTAATCTCTGAGGGTAAGGAAGGGGTTGCATCTGAAAATTGCAAAGAAACGACTGATTCACCACCAACTTCCATTTCCTCATGCCATGACCAAATAAAGGAAAGTCAATCACAATTCTGAAATTTTTGAAATTTTCAAACAGCTAAGAATCAATATACCTTTGCTAGATGCTATTAAACAGGTTCCTTCCTATGCTAAATTTTTAAAAGATCTATGCACTGTGAAGAGAAAATTGAATGTGAAAAAGAAAGTTTTTCTAGCCGAACAAGTAAGTGTCATTCTTCAGAACAATAATGCTTTGAAATATAAAGACGCTGGTTGTCCTACAATTTCTTGTTTTATTGGAAAGCATAAAATTGAAAGAGCCTTACTTGATCTTGGTGCTAGTGTGAATTTACTTCCATATTCAGTTTTTCAGAATCTCAATCTAGGTGAGTTAAAACCAACTTCTATATCTCTTTTACTTGCCGCTAGATCTGGAAAAGTGCCTAGAGGAATAA
Organism: Populus pruinosa; assembly: GCA_026413675.1. Classification (NCBI taxonomy): domain Eukaryota; kingdom Viridiplantae; phylum Streptophyta; class Magnoliopsida; order Malpighiales; family Salicaceae; genus Populus; species Populus pruinosa. The sequence goes on along the minus strand of CM048592.1, from coordinate 26,783,753 downwards.
TTAAAGATGTGTTAGTACAAGTCGATAAATTCATTTATCGTGTGGATTTTATTATCTTGGACACAGAACCTGTTGAAGCATGTAATTCATTTCCTGTTATTTTAGGACGTCCATTTCTTGCAACTTCTAACGCATTGATTAATTGTAGGAATGGACTGATGAAGCTATCATTTGGAAACATGACATTGGAGATGAATATTTTTAACATTTGCAAGCAACCTGGATATGATAATGATTTACAAGAAATAGATCATATTGACGAATTAGTTTATGATCAACTTGAATCTACTTTAAATAAAAATGAGTTAGATGAATCTCAAGATTTGCAAATGATTTATTCTAAGGAAGAAATCACGGATGAAACAAGCACCAAAAATGTTGATACGAATCTTTTGTCAATAGTGACAACAGATTCGACATCTAACATCACACCAATCGATGATTACTTTCCTAACGAATCCTTACTTTCTCTTAGGCCAATGCCTTGGTATGATAAAAATATCAATTTTCTTGCTTTAGGAGATTTGCCAGTGACATAAGTAAAAGGTTGATGATGTCTTCTCCCAAGTGTAGGAGTGTTGAAGTAATAAATAACCCAGCAAGACCGGGGTCGAACCACAGGGAGGTTAATTGTACAAATTATAAACAACAATTATAAAACAACAACAACAACAACAACAACAACAACAACAACAACAATAGTAATAATAATAATAATAATAATAATAATAATAATAATAATAATAATAATAATAATAATAAAGAAAGAAAAGAAGAAGATGATGATGATTGTCGCTATATGACGTCGGGCGACGACTCCACTCCTTTTTTTGTTTGTTTTTTTTAAACAAAAAAAAAAGAATTTATAATTTAGTTTTTATTTGATTGGGGGAAATAAAGATTTTATTGGAGTCGCCATCTAGTAATTTGAGGGAACTAGAAATCCAAAATTAGACACTGGTCCTAGAGATTCGGGTACTTGGTTAGTTATGATTAAGGGAAGGTAGACACCATCCTTAAAACATCCTTTCAGAGAAAGGTTACCTTTACTTATCTGTTTTTCTTATTTTGATTCAAATGCTATTTTATTTTGAGCTTATTTGTAAATTTTTAACATGGTTAACGTCGGTCCCTAAAAATAGGAGACATGTTAAAAATGACATCAGTCCCTAAAATTAGGAGACTTTGTCTAAAATGTCGACGTTTATCCCTAAAAAGGAGAGTTACGTCTGATTTACCAAAATAAATAATAATGGACATAATCCATATTTGGTATTTAAATTTTTGACATCGGTCCTTTTCTACAAATAAAAGAGACGTGTCAACAAATAATATTTATTTTATAAAATAAAAATTATTTTGATATCATTGACAAAGAGATATATCAATTCTTGACAATTGGGTTTTTGACCCATGAACAGTGATATCATAAAATGGGTGTTAAACCCGCGTCGTTATTTATTTTGGTTTATTTTTTGTTTTTTTTCACATGCAAAAATTTACAAGTATTTATATATAAAAATATCAAAAAATACCATAAAATATTATAGAAAATTACCTAAGTACCCCTGTATAGGAAAAAGACTGCAATACCCCGGCAAATTTTTTCGGTGAGCTTCCGGCCAAAAGATGGTTGGTTCTGGTAGATCTGAGGACGACAATTCTGATGGTGGTGGTCTAGTTGGTCGTTGATGGCTGAGGAGGGAGAATCGACGACTTGAAGGTTGGTTGGCCGATGTCGGTCGCGGCCTTTTTCCGGCCAAAATCGCCGGTGAAAAAGTGTAAAATTGCCGGGGTTTTGCTTCGAAGGAGGCGATGCACGTTTCTGTGGCGGTTTCACGGCTTGAGACGGCCGGAAATGGGAGATCGGCGAAGAGAGAGACAATCGCCGGCGAGAGGAGAGAGAAGCTCTAGGTGTTGCTACGGTGTGGACGAGTGTATGGTATACTCGTGTGTCTGAAGCCTAGGCACCGTTGGATCTCAAATGAACAGATCGTGTGGCTGTGATTGGTTTGATCTTCAAGTTGATCGGACGGTCAGGATTGAATGGGCTACGATATGGTGTAGCGCGGTGTACCGAGTGCTTGGTACGCCTGCTGACGTGGCGCAACTAGATCGAAGGGCAAATTATTTGAAAGGCTGAGATTGATTTGGGTTTTAATTTGATGTGGTAAAGCCTATTGTATCCTAAGAAATCAGAGGTTCAGATTTAAACACTATTAGATCTAACGGTTGGGATATTTTTGGTATTTTTGAATTTGTTTAAAAAAAATTTAATATCTTATTAGGGTGCAGAAAAAGTATAAGAAAAATAAATAGCATCCAAATAGTAATACAAATAGTAATACTCGAATTTAGAATTGAGATTCAGAATGAATTTTTTATCCTTTTTCCTCTTGTGTGTCTTGCTTTCATTGGCTATTTATAGCCAATGAAATCAGATAACAATTCACGTGATTATGAAAATAATCACGGGTTGTTAAAATTTTCAACTTCCACCGATTACTATTTGTTTTATTATATATAATAATACTAAATAATAATAATAATATTTATTTATAGAGGTAAAAATTAAAAATTCAAATCAGTATTATAAAAAGATTTTCATCCGCTAAAAATCAATTTTAAATTACAAAAAAACTTTTTTATACGGGTATCAACTCGATGGACCGGGTTTTTTGACCAAAAATACCAGTTTTGACCAAAAATAGTCCAAAACTCATTTTTTTATCGCGGTCGACATGGTGGGACCCGTATTAACCCGGTGGACTCGATTTTGACCGAAAATGATGGTTTTGACCCGAAACAGCTCGAAACTCATTTTTCATCCCAGTCGACATGGTGGGACCCGTATTGACCCGGTGGACTCGGTTTTGACCGAAAATGACAGTTTTGACCCGAAACAGCTCGAAACTCATTTTTCATCCCGGTCGACATGGTGGGACCCGTATTGACCTGGTGGACTCGGTTTTAACCGAAAATGATGGTTTTGACCCGAAAAAGCTCGAAACTCATTTTTCATCCCGGTCGACATGGTGGGACCAGTATTGACCTGGTGAACTCGGTTTTGACCGAAAATGACGGTTTTGACCGAAAATGACAGTTTTGACCCGAAACAGCTCGAAACTCATTTTTCATCGCGGTCGACATGGGGGGACCCGTATTGACCCGATGGACTTGGTTTTGATAGAAAATGACAGTTTTAACCCGAAACGACCCGAAACTCAATTTTCATCCCGGTCGACATCGTTTACCCGTATTGACCTGGTGGACTCGGTTTTGACAGAAAATGACGGTTGACTCGAGAAAATATATTTTAAACTCTTTTTTTTCTCTTTTTTTTACTTATTATATATTTTTTGTCATGAATAATAAGATAAAATAACATTCAAAAAATTTTTAGTGAATCCAAAATTGGGTTACAACAATGATGATGAGAACTTAGAGATGAAATATTAATGTAACAATTAAACAATGATAATAACAAATGTCAAGGTTAGAGGTTCCACTAATGGTATATCAAACAAGTATAGTATAAACTCTTATTATTGAATTGGAAACCACACACAAAGGAGGTTCCAATCAGATTATATATTGTTAACATGATTACATTAGTCATCTTATTCAATTAATGCTAATACTTGTAAATCTCGTCAAGCATTCATGATTATAACTTATGTTAACAACAAATCAAGTTCCTTTCATATCTCAGATGTCGGTTATACCATACATTATGGGCTATGAAAGTGCCAAGCATTTGTTGTACCAAGTGTTATACAACATAAATCAAGATTAATCATTTAACAAGCAAAGTATTACAGAGTGAACAAGATAACAAATATAAAACATGTTAGTATCAAACATTAAAGTCCATATTAAGTTTACACTATACTTATTCTTACACCATTAGTGTAACCTTTTCACCTTGACATAATTAACTTAGCTAGACATAATGAAAGAAAGAAAAATAGATAAAGAAAATAAGAACATAACAGTTAACAAAATAAAGGAAAGGAAATGAAAGGCATAAACTTAATATTAATGAAAGCAAAGCATAAACATTACAAAAAATACAAAGAATGAAAGGAAGAGAATGATCTTGATCTGAACACCAAGATGCCTAAATGCATGGCAAATACCTCTTTTTATAGGCCAAAATTAGGAACTATTGATTTGATGACTTATTGATGAGTGGGTGGCCAACTCTTGACTTGGTGATAATCCTTATCTTCTCTTGTCTGCCCAAAACGTCATTGATAATGTCAAAATTGGAACCACTTGCATACATGAAAGTTGTAGGTCATTGTCTCGCTATCTTGTGTAAAAACTTCAGCTCATTTGAACTTCTAGAACTCCAGATATGGCTAAAATACCGAACAGTGCTCGGGCTGGAGGACAGATTGGGGCTTCTTTCTTGTTGCTATAATTTGGACTTCATAGTGGCCTTTCTAGATCTTGGGCTCCATATGAAAGTTGTAGGCCTATGTCTTACCTATCCATCCATATAAATTGGACCTAAATCTGAGATCTGTAGCTCCAGATATGGCCCAATTACCGAACAGTGTTCCGGTTTGGATTGCACCGACATCTCTTTTCTAAGTTTGACCATCTCTTTGCCCTTGCAATTTTAGTTCTTAAAGTCATCAATCAATATTTTCATTTATGTGATAGGCCTGCATTTAAAATGTACATTTACCATAAATTAAAGGTATCTTATATTATTAGATATATTATTATAAAACATGCTTTAGTTAAGGAGTTATTGATACTTCAAATGCAAAATGATGATATAAAACCATGATAAAAATGCACTTTTAAGTACTAATCACACCCTTTAACCAGCTTATTACTAGTCCCTAGTAATCAAAGCGTTAAAACAATTTGCAAATTTCACAAAGCATGGTATTCATCATTTAACTTCCATTAATCTATCCAGATAAACAAACTCTCATTTATATATCTGCTCAATACCACTTAACAAGATATTAATAAACCTTTCTTTTGTGCTCAATGTATCAACACATAATTATGGGGCTTTTCTTGGAAGAAAACAAAATTTTTGTGCTAATGTTTAAGGTTAACTTCCTTGGGTTGGGATTATTATTTTTATCTTTTTTTTTCCTTTTTTTTTAAATGTATATACATACAATTTAAAAACATCATGCATCTTTAACCCATGTAACGAGCTTTCAGCTAATGACTCCCACACCAGTTGGTCTTAGGGCATTAGGTGTTAAGACACCCCTACGAGCTTAGTAACTCGGGTCGCAGATACTGATATGTAGATAGTGCAATGTTTGATTCCCTTAAGCTTTTCTCCTCAACCCATGTAACAAGCGTTGGGCCAATAGCTCCCAAGTCAGTTGACTTTAGGGTATTAGGTGTTAAAACACCCCTTCGGGCTTAATTGCTTAGGTTAGGGAGGCTACGAAACCAAACTTATCTACATTTTTATTATCATCATTTTTTTTCTTTTTTTTTCTTTTTTTTTTCTTTTTGTTTTTTTTTATTATATACAATCCCTTTCCCTTAGTTGTTACCTTTAACAAAAGAACATAAATAATGTAATAATCCAATATGCAACCCACAATCATATGTTAAAGTGTGTGTGTAAATTAAGGTTTAAGAATACATGTTAAATAAGTATGTGAGCAGAATTAAGTGGTAACAATACGAGAGTTTGTAAACCTGAATATTTCAGGAAGTATTATAATAGACCTTGTTAAGAATGGTTACTAAGATGCGTCTCAAGAGTCACTTTAACAAAAGAACTCCTTTACTCTGTCATCCTAGTAACAACAATTATGCACATGCTTTATGAAATGAAAAACAATTTTTTTATCAACTACTACCCTCTCCCCCCAACCAAAACGAGATATTGTCCTCAATGTTCTAAGGTAGAAAGATAGAGTATAGAAGATATCACCTGAAATAACAAACACTAACAAAACCTGAAACACACTGAAACAAAAATAAGAAATAACAAAACAGAATAATAAAACCAAAAGACACAAAAATTCACAAATGAAGGCTCAAATCCAATCTAAGCTTTTTACGGCTTCCCGTAGATGACCAATTTATGCGACTCATGGAAGGATCAATCACAGGAATGAAAGATTGTAGTTGGTCAATCAATTGTTCAGCAGTAGTAGTAGAGATTATGATTTGTCGTGCAGAAGATGTTAGAAATTCCTGTTCCATAGCATCATCAAGAAAAGACAACAACTTATCATAATAACCATTAACATTTAACAAACTTATGGGTTTATGGTGAATGTGCATTTGAGCCCAAGAGGAAATATGAAAGATCTCTTCCAATGTGCCTAGACCACCTGGTAAAGCAATGAAGGCATCAGCATGGTTAAACATTGCATTCATTCGAGCCGACATTGTGGAGACCTGAAGTTCCTCTCCAATTGTTTTTTCAATGATGTCCCCTTGTGCCAAAGCTTTAGGGACGACTCCTAAAACTTGACTACCTCCTAAAAATGCAGCTATTGACACACCTGCCATTAACCCAAGACTGCCTCCCCCATACACTAAATGAATCTTTCTCTCAGCTAGCACCTAACCAAGATGATTTGCTGATTCTAAAAACTCCTTGTCTTTCCCAGGACTAGATCCACCGAAAACACAAATATTTCTTATTTGATGACTTGAGGAACTTGCCATTTCTACACACTTCTGTATTTGTTGAATGTATGGGTTGAGTAGAAATGAAAGGAAGGAAAAGAGGGTTTTATAGATGAGAAATTAGAAAGGCAATCATAACATCTATATGTAGGCCAGCTAGAGTCTCACATTCTCTCTCTCTCTTTTTATTTATTTATTTATTTACTTTTGAAAAAAGCATGTGTATGTACAAGTAGTTGTGATTGTGGCTCATATCTTCCCTTGGTTTTACGTCCAAGAACGGCTTAAACGCCCTCTATGGGTCGGGGATAGGCTTCCCATCCAGTTTTCTTAAAAACTGGCAAACAGGGTTTTTTTTAGTCAGATTCCCAAGACTAAGTCGATCATGTTCTTTATGAAATAGTGGCCATAAATCATGAATTGCACGATGCACATCTCCACTAGGATGCGTCTCAAGAGTCAATAGAAGATTATCTAAAGACTCCTTACTCAGGCCATCCTTAATGAACTGTATTTTATCTTCACGGTTTATAGATACCATTCCTAAAGAACTACATTGTGTATTACAAGTCCATTTAGCACATCGATGACAAACTTTCAGTCGTTTTGCACGACGCTTCTTTGCAAAAGTGCTTTTACCTGTTCCAGGCATGTGTGAAATGAAGGAGTTAGAGGACTCACCTGATAATCGGACCTTTGCTTCAATCAACCAGCGAATATCTTCAGGAATTCCATGATTCATTAACAATCTCAATCTTGCACATCTAGCATGGTAAATTTTTGTAATCGCATTCTGAGGTAGAGCGAGAAAATACTTTTTCAATTTTTCAAGATTAGTGTCCATTTTCAAATGAGAATTGGAAGAGAGATTCAAAGAATTGCATAAATATATACACAAATATCAGTAATTATGGGAAACTGAAAGAACCGACTTAAGTCCGTTATCCGCCATTTGACCGGGGTGAGAGAAACTAGCAAAAATCACTCAAAAAGAAACACAAAAACAATGTGAGAAAAACAAAATAATCAACCTTTATCTACAAGATCATTCAAACCAGCTGATTCATTTTCACTAGGAAAATTATCAAAGTGAGTTTTCAAACGAAGTCCATTTTCCTTAAAATCATTGTCATTCATTGAATTCTCAATATCACAGGCCCTATAAGGATTGCTCCATCTTGGTCTTAGCTCTCTAGGGAATGCATAGAGTTGAGAATTATAAAACAAAACTTTTTGACCAGTATCAATCTTTTGACAATTTTCACAAGTTTTGCAGAATGCATGCGTGTCCTTGAACATAGTGGGCCAATAAAATCCATTTTGAAAGATTTTTGCAACAGTCTTTTTTGACGAGAAATAACTTCCACATGCTTCAAAATGACAAAGTTTAATGACACTACTTACCTCATTGTCAGGAATGAATCTTTGAAATATTTGATCAGGAAAATATTTGAATAAGTTAGGGTCATCACAATAAAAGCTCTTCACTTCATTCAAAAACTTTTCTTTGTCTTGGGTACTCCAATCAGCTGGCAAATCTCCTAAAGCAAGAAAATTGATATTTTTATTATACCAAGGAATTGGACTAAGAGAAAGTAAGGATTCGTTAGGAAAGTAATCATCGATTGGTGTGATGCCAGATGTCGAATCTGTTATCACTGTTGACAAAAGATTCGCATCAACATTTTCGGTGCTTGTTTCATCCATGATTTCTTCCTCAGAATAAACCATTTGCAAATCTTCAGTTTCATCCAATTTATTTTTACTTAAAGTAGATTCAAGTTGATCATAAACTAATTCATCAATATGATCTACTTCTTGTAAATCATTATCATCTCCAGGTTGCTTGCAAATGTTGAAAATATTCATCTCCAATGTCATGTTTCCAAATGATAGCTTCATCAATCCATTCCTATAATTAATCAATGCGTTAGAGGTTGCAAGAAATGGACGTCCTAAAATAACAGGAAATGAATTACATACTTCAACAGGTTGTGTGTCCAAGACAATAAAATCCATAGGATAAATGAATTTATCGACTTGTACTAACACATCTTCAATTATTCCTCTAGGCACTTTTACAGATCTATCGGCAAGTAAAAGAGATATAGAAGTTGGTTTTAACTCACCTAGATTAAGACTTTGAAAAACTGAATATGGAAGTAAATTCACACTAGCTCCAAGATCAAGTAAGGCTCTTTCAATTTTATGTTCTCCAATAAAGCAAGAAATTGTAGGACAACCAGGGTCTTTATATTTCAAAGCATTATTGTTTTGAAGAATAGCACTTACTTGTTCGGCTAGAAAGGCTTTCTTTTTCACATTTAGTTTCCTCTTCACGGTGCATAGATCTTTCAAAAAATTAGCATAGGAAGGAACCTGTTTAATAGCATCCAGCAAAGGTATATTGATCCTTACCTGTTTGAAAGTTTCAAAGATTTCAGAGTTGTGATTAACTTTTCTTTGTTTGGTCATGGCTTGAGGAAATGGAAGTGCTGGCAGTGAATCAGTCGTTTCTTTGCAATTTTCAGATTCATCCCCTTCCTTACCCTTAAAGATTGACTCATCATCTTTCTCATAAGGTTTAAGAAAGGGTTTTTCAATAACCTTACCACTGCACAGAGTAGTGACTGATTTGACTTGATCCATATGTTGACTTCTGGAACTACTTGCATTTGTATTGTATTGCCCCTTGGGATTTTGTTGTGGTTGAGATGGAAACTTACCTTTCTCTTGGAAACTGAGAGCAGATGTTAATTTAGCAAGAGTATCTTTAAAATCTGTCATGTTTTGAGCAAGTTGAGTATTGATTATCTCTTGCTTTTCAATGAATGCATCCAATGTTTCCTCAAGATTTCTTCTAGGAGGTGGAGCATAAGGAGGTGCATATCCATGAGAATTTTGGAAATTGTGGTGTGCTTGAAACTGTGGTTATGAAGTTTGTGCATTGTCACTCTTCCAACTGAAATTTTGGTGATTTCTCCAACCAGGATTGTATGTTTGGGAGTATGGGTTGTGGTTGGGCCTTTGGAAACTGTTTAAAGCATAGGCTTGTTCATGGAGACATTCCTTAAAAGAAGGCAAGGTTGGACAATCGTTGGTTGAGTGTTCATTTGTTTCACAGATTTGACACACAATGTTTTCAACAGATTTTAATTGACCACTCTTTTTCAATTCTAGTACCTCGACTTTTCTAGCTAAAGATGCAAACTTGGCTTACAGGTCATGATCTTCCCTAAGGTTGTACATACCTCCACTAGATGTATGAGGTTGACTTTTACTCGGTGCCTCATAACTACCCGCGGTGTCCTAATTTTGAGCATTTTCAGCTAACAAGTCTAAGTACTCCATTGCTTCATCAGGGTCTTTATCTTCAAAAGTTTCATTGCACATCAATTCAACCATTTGCCTATCTTTAGGTGTTAACCCTTCATAGAAATGTGAAACCAATCTCCATATTTCAAAACCATGATGGGGGCAAGTATTAAGCAAGTCTCGATACCTATCCCAACATTGGTAAAATGTTTCTCCTGGTTTTTGAGTGAAAGTGGTGATTTGTCTTTTGAAAGAGTTTGTTCTATGAGATGGGAAAAACTTCCTTAAAAACTATTGTTGCATTTCATCCCAAGCACGAATGGATCCTGGTCTTAAATTTTATAGCCATGTTTTAGCTTTATCTTTTAATGAAAAAGGAAAAAGCTTTAATCTGATGGTGTTCATGCTACAATTTAAATTATTATATGTGTTGCAAACCTCCTCAAATTCCCTTAAATGCAAGTATGGATTTTCCAATTTCAAACCATGAAAAGAAGGTAAAAGTTGAATAATACCTCGTTTAAAATTAAAATGAGATGCATCGGGAGGAAAAACTATGCATGATGGTGCACTTGTTCTTGTGGGATTCATGTGGTCTCTAAGTGTTCTAGCACGGTTATTCTCATTATTTTCATTATGAAGTGATTGATTATCTTCTTCGGCCATATTTTCTGAAAATGATGAGGATACCCTACAAAGTCTACCACTTGACGTGACCACACTCTTATGCACGTATAGGAATAAAATAAAAGGAAGAAGAAAATAAAAGAAGAAGAAACAAGAGAAAAGAAACAAAGTTAAATACAAGAAAAGTGAAAAGAGAAAATAAAATAAATATTATAAATTATACAAGAACTTACCTCCCCGGCAACGGCGCCAAAAACTTGACACGACTAAAAGGTTGATGTCTTCTCCTAAGTGCAGGAGTGTCGAAGTAATAAATAACCCGGCAAGACTAGGGTCGAACCACAGGGAGGTTAATTGTACAAATTATAAATAACAATTATAAACAACAATAACAACAATAACTATAATAATAATAATAATAATAATAATAATAATAATAATAATACTAGTAGTAGTAGTAGTAGTAGTAGTAGTAGTAGTAGTAGTACTAATAATAATAATAATAATAATAATAATAATAAAGAAAGAGAAGAAGAAGATGATGATGATGATGAGAACTTGGAGATGAAATATTAATGTAACAATTAAACAATGATAATAACAAATGTCAAGGTTAGAGGTTCCACTAATGGTATATCAAACAAGTATAGTATAAACTCTTATTATTGAATTGGAAAACACACACAAAGGAGGTTTCAATCAGATTATATATTGTTAACATGATTACATTAGTCATCTTATTCAATTAATGCTAATACTTGTAAATCTCGTCAAGCATTCATGATTATAACTTATGTTAACAACAAATCAAGTTCCTTTCATAGCTCAGGTGTCGGTTATACCATACATTATGGGCTATGAAAGTGCCAAGCATTTGTTGTACCAAGTGTTATACAACATAAATCAAGATTACTCAATTAACAAGCAAAGTATTAAAGAGTGAACAAGATAACAAATATAAAACATGTTAGTATCAAACATTAAAGTCCATATTAAGTTTACATTATACTTATTCTCACACCATTAGTGTAACCTTTTCACCTTGACATAATTAACTTAGCTAGACATAATGAAAGAAAGCAAAATAGATAATCAAAATTAGAACATAAAAGCTAACTAAGTAAAGGAAAGGAAATGAAAAGCATAAACTTAATATTAATGAAAGCAAAGCATAAACATTACAAAAAATACAAAGAGAGAAAGGAAGAGCATGATCTTGATCTGGAAACCAAGATGCCTAAATGCATGGCAAATGCCTCCTTTTATAGGCCAAAATTGGAAACTATTGATTTGATGACTAATTGATAAGTGGGTGGCCAACTTTTGACTTGGTGACAATCCTTATCTTCTCTTGTCTGCCCAAAACGTCATTGATAACGTCAAAATTGGAGCTAGTTGTAAACATGAAAGTTGTAGGCAATTGTCTCAGCTTTCTTGTGTAAAACATTCAACTCATTTGAACTTCTAGAACTCCAGATATGGCTAAAATACTGAACAGTGCTCGGGCTGGAGGACAGATTGGGGCTTCTTTCTTGTTGCTATAATTTGGACTTGATAGTGGCCTTTTTAGATCTTGGGCTCCATATGAAAGTTGTAGGCCTATGTCTTATCTTTCCATCCATATAAATTGGACCTAAATCTGAGATCTGTAGCTCCAGATATGGCCCAATTACCGAACAGTGTTCCGGTTTGGATTGCACCGACATCTCTTTTCTAAGTTTGACCATCTCTTTGCCCTTGCAATTTTAGTTCTTAAAGTCATCAATCAATATTTTCATTTATGTGATAGGTCTGCATTTAAAATGAACATTTACCATAAATTAAAGGTATCTAATATTATTAGATATATTATTATAAAACATGCTTTAGTTAAGGAGTTATTGATACTTCAAGTGCAAAATGATGATATAAAACCATGATAAAAATGCACTTTTAAGTACTAATCACCTAGATTGAGACTCTGAAAAACTGAATATGGAAGTAAATTCACACTAGCACCAAGATCAAGTAAGGGTTTTTCAATTTTATGATCTCCAATAAAGCAAGAAATTGTAGGACAACCAGGGTCTTTATATTTCAAAGCATTATTGTTTTGAAGAATGGCACTTACTTGTTCAGCTAGAAAGGCTTTCTTTTTCACATTCAGTTTCCTCTTCACAGTGCATAGATCTTTCAAAAATTTAGCATAGGAAGGAACCTGTTTAATAGCATCCAGCAAAGGTATATTGATGCTTACCTGTTTGAAAGTTTCAAAGATTTTAGAGTTGTGATTGACTTTCCTTTATTTAGTCATAGCATGAGGAAATGGAAGTGCTGGCGGTGAATCAGTCCTTTCTTTTTAATTTTCAGATTCAACCCCTTCCTTACCCTCAGAGATTGACTCGTCATCTTTCTCATAAGGTTCAAGAGAGGGTTTTTCAATAACCTTACCACTACACAAAGTAGTGGCTTATTTTACTTGATCCATGTGTTGGCTTCCAGAACTACTTGCATTTGCATTGTATTGCCCCTTGGGATTTTGTTGTGGTTGAGATGGAAACTTACCTTTCTCTTGGAAACTGAGAGCAGATGTTAATTTAGCAAGAGTATCTTTAAAATCTGTCATGTTTTGAGCAAGTTGAGTATTGATTGTCTCTTGCTTTTCAATGAATGCATCCAATGTTTCCTCAAGATTTCTTCTAAGAGGTGGAGCATAAGCAGGTGTATATCCATGAGAATTTTAGAAATTGTGGTGTGCTTGAAATGGTGGTTGTGAAGTTTGTGCATTGTTGTTCTCACTCTTCCAACTAAAAATTGGGTGATTTCTCCAACCAGGGGTATATGTTTGGGAGTATGGGTTGTGGTTGGGCCTTTAGAAACTGTTTAAAGCATGGGCTTGTTCATGGAGACATTCCTTAAAAGAAGGCAAGGTTGGACAATCGTTGGTTGAGTGTTCATTTGTTTCACAGATTTGACATATAATATTTTCAACAGATTTTAATTGACCACTCCTTTTCAATTCTAGTGCCTCGACTTTTTTAGCTAAAGATGCAAACTTGGCTTGAAAGTCATGATCTTCCCTAAGGTTGTACATACCTCCACTAGATGTATGAGGTTGAGTTTTACTCGGTGCCTCATATGTACCCGCGGTATCCAAATTTTGAGCATTTTCAGCTAACAAGTCTAAGTACTTCATTGCTTCATCAGGGTCTTTATCTTCAAAAGTTCTATTGCACATCAATTCAACCATTTGTCTATCTTTAGGTGTTAACCCTTCATAGAAATATGAAACCAATCTCCATGTTTCAAAACCATGATGAGGGCAAGTACTAAGCAAGTCTCGATACCTATCCCAATATTTGTAAAATGTTTCTCCTAGTTTTTGAGTGAAAGTGGTGATTCGTCTTTTGAAAGAGTTTGTTCTATGAGATGGGAAAAACTTCTTTAAAAATTGTTGTTGCATTTCATCCCAAGCACGAATGGATCCTGGTATCAAATTTTGTAGTCATGTTTTAGCTTTATCTTTTAATGAAAAAGAAAAAAGCTTTAATTTGATGGTGTTCATGGTACAATCTAAATTATTATATATGTTGCAGACCTCCTCAAATTCCCTTAAATGCAAGTATGGATTTTCCAATTCCAAGCCATGAAAAGATGATAAAAGTTGAATAATATCTGGCTTAAAATTAAAATGAGATGCATCGGGAGAAAAAACTATGCATGATAGTGCACTTGTTCTTGTGGGATTCATGTGGTCTCTAAGTGTTCTAGCATAGTTATTCTCATTATTTTCATTATGAAGTGATTAATTATCTTCTTCGGCCATATTTTCTGAAAATGATGAGGATATCCTACAAAGTCTACCACTTGATGTACGTAACCACACTCTCATGCACGTGTAGGAATAGAATAAAAGGAAAAAGAAAACAAAAGAAGAAGAAACAAGAGAAAAGAAACAATGTTATATACAAGAAAAGTGAAAAGAGAAAATAAAATAACTACTATAATTTATACAAGAACTTACCTCCCCGGCAACGGCGCCAAAAAACTTGACACGACTAAAAGGTTGATGTCTTCTCCCAAGTGTAGGAGTGTCGAAGTAATAAATAACCCGGTAAGACCGGGGTCGAACCACAGGGAGGTTAATTGTACAAATTATAAACAACAATTATAAAACAACAACAACAATAGTAGTAGTAATAATAATAATAATAATAAAGAAAGAGAAAAAGAAGATGATGATGATGATGATGAGAACTTAGAGATGAAATATTAATGTAACAATTAAACAATGATAATAACAAATGTCAAGGTTAGAGATTCCACTAATGGTATGTCAAACAAGTATAATATAAACTCTTATTATTCAATTGGAAATCACACATAAAGAAGGTTCCAATTGGATTATAGATTGTTAACATGATTACATTAGTCATCTTATTCAATTAATGTTAATACTTATAAATCTCGTCAAGCATTCATGATTATAACTTATGTTAACAACAAATCAAGTTCCTTTCATAGCTCAGGTGTCGGTTATACCATACAATATGGGCTATGAAAGTGCCAAGCATTTGTTGTACCAAGTGTTATACAACATAAATCAAGATTAGTCATTTAACAAAAAAAATATTAAAGAGCGAACAAGATAACAAATATAAAATATGTTAGTATCAAACATTAAAGTCCATATTAAGTTTATATTATACTTATTCTTACACCATTAGTGTAACCTTTTCACCTTGACATAATGAAAGAAAGAAAAATAGATAAACAAAATAAGAACATAAAAGCTAACTAAGTAAAGGAAAGGAAATGAAAAGCATAAACTTAATATTAATGAAAGCAAAGCATAAACATTACAAAATATACAAAGAGAGAAAGGAAGAGCATGATCTTGATCTGAACACCAAGATGCCTAAATGCATGGCAAATGCCTCCTTTTATAGGCCAAAATTGGGAACTATTGATTTGATGACTTATTGATGAGTGGGTGGTCAACTCTTGACTTGGTGACAATCCTTATCTTCTCTTGTCTACCCAAAACGTCATTGATAACGTCAAAATTGGAACCACTTGCAAACATGAAAGTTGTAGGTCATTGTCTCAGCTATCTTATGTAAAACATTCAGCTCATTTGGACTTCTAGAACTTCAGATATGGCCAAAATACTGAACAGTGCTCGGGCTGGAGAACAGATTCGGGCTTCTTTCTTGTTGCTACAATTTGGACTTGAAAATGGCCTTTCTAGATCTTGGGCTCCATATAAAAGTTGTAGGCCTATGTCTTACCTTTCCATCCATATAAAGTGGACCTAAATTGCCTGTGGAACTTGAACATAAAGCTTATTAGGTTATTAAAGCTTTCAATTCAAATCTAAATGATGCTAGTCAACTGCGAAAATTATAAATAAATGAGCTTGAGGAAATAAGAAATGATGCATATGAAAATTCAAGAATTCATAAAGTAAGAATTAAAGAGTTTCATGACAAGAAAATACTGAGAAAAACATTCAATGTTGGTCAAAAAGTCTTGCTTTATAATTCTCGACTGCATTTATTTCCTGGAAAATTAAGATCAAGATGGAGCGGTCTTTTTATTGTGAAACATGTGTATCCATATGGGGCCTATGACATTAAGAATCCAACAAATGACAATGTTTTCAAGGTAAATGGACATTGTCTGAAAGTTTACTTTGATAATTTTTCAGTTGAACATGATTCTATTGAATTGGGTAACCCTGTTTATAAAGATTGATTTTTATTATTTTTTTATTTTTTTTAGTGATTTTTGCTAGTTTCTCTTACCCCGGTCAAACGACGGACAATGGTACTCCGTGACTTAAGTCAGTTCTTTCAATTTCCCACAATAACTGATATTTGTGTATATATTTGTGCAATTCTTTGAATCTCTCTTCCAATTCTCATTTGAAAATGGACATTAATCTTGAAAAATTGAAAAAGTATTTTCCCGCTCTACCTCAGAATGCGATTACAAAAATTTACCGTGCTAGATGTTCAAGATTGAGCTTGTTAATGAATCATGGAATTCCTGAAGATATTCGCTGGTTGATTGAAGCAAAGGTTCAATTATCAAGTGAGTCTTCTAACTCCTTCATTTCACACATGTCTAGAACAGGTAAAAGCACTTTTGCAAAGAAGCGTCCTGCAAAATGATTGAAAGTTTATCATCGATGTGCTATATGGACTTGTAATACACAATGTCGTTCTTTAGGAATGGTATCTATAAACCGTGAAGACAAAATACAATTCATTAAGGATGGCCTGAGTAAGGAGTCTTTAGATAATCTTCTATTGACTCTTGAGACGCGTCCTAGTGGAGATGTGTATCGTGTAATTCATGATTTATGGCCACTATTTCATAAAGAACATGATCGACTTAGTCTTGGGAATCTAACTAAAAAAGACCCTGTTTGCCAGTTTTTAAGAAAACTGGATGGGAAGCCTATCCCCGACTCATAGAGGGTGTTTAAGCCATTCTTGGACGTAAAACCAAGGGAAGACATGAGCCACAATCAGAACTGCCTGTACATACACATGCTTTTTCAAAAGTAAAAAAATAAATAAATAAAAAGAGAGAGAGAGTGTGTGAGACTCGAGCTTGCCTCCATATAGGTGTTATGATTGTCTTTCTAATTTCTCATCTATAAAACCCTCTCTTCCTTCCTTTCATTTCTACTCAACCCATACATTCAACAAATACAGAAGTGTGTAGAAATGGCAAGTTCCTCAAGTCATCATATAAGAAATATTTGTGTTTTTGGTAGATCCAGTCTTGAGAAAGAAAAGGAGTTTTTAGAATCAGCAAATCATCTTGGTCAAGTGCTAGCTAAGAGAAAGATTCATTTAGTGTCTTCTAGCCCGAGCACTGTTCAGTATTTTGGCCATAGCTGGAGTTCTAGAAGTCCAAATGAGCTGAATGTTTTACACAAGAAAGCTGAGACAATTACCTACAACTTTCATGTTTTCAACTGGCTCCAATTTTGACGTTATTAATGACTTTTTGGGCAGACAAGAAAAGATAAGGATTGTCACTAAGTCAAGAGTTGGCCACCCACTTATCAATTAGTCATCAAATCAATACTTTCCAATTTTGGCCTATAAAAGGAGGCATTTGCCATGCATTCAAGCATCTTGGTGTCCAGATCAAGATCATGCTCTTCCTTTCTCTCTTTGTATTTTTTTGTAATGTTTATGCTTTGCTTTCATTAATATCAAGTTTTTGCCTTTCATTTCCTTTCACTCACTTAGTTAACTTTAATCTTATTCATGTTCTTATTTTGTTTATTTATTTTTTGTTTCTTTCATTATGTCTAGCTAAGTTAATTATGTCAAGGTGAAAAGGTTACACTAATGGTGTAAGAATAAGTATAATGTAAACTTAATATAGACTTAAATGTTTGATACTAACATGTTTTATATTTGTTATCTTGTTCACTCTTTAATACTTTGCTTGTTAAATGATTAATCTTGATTTATGTTGTATAACACTTGGTATAACAAATGCTTGGCACTTTCATAGCCCATACTGTATAGTATAACCGACACCTGAGCTATGAAAGGAACTTGATTTGTTGTTAACATAAGTTATAATCATGAATGCTTGACGAGATTTACAAGTATTAGCATTAATCGAATAAGATGATTAATGTAATCATGTTAACAATTTATAATCTGATTGGAACCTCCTTTTATGTGTGGTTTCCAATTAAATAATAAGAGTTTATATTATACTTGTTTGACATACCATTAGTGGAATCTCTAACCTTGACATTTGTTATTATTATTGTTTAATCGTTACATTAATATTCCATCTCAAAGTTCTCATCTTCTTCTTCTCCTTTTTTTCTTTATTATTATTATTATTATTACTATTACTATTATTATTATTAGTACTACTAATACTATTATTATTATTCTTGTTGTTGTTGTTGTTGTTGTTGTTGTTGTTGTTGTTGTTGTTGTTGTTGCTATTATTGTTGTTTATAATTGTTGTTTATAATTTGTACAATTAACCTCCCTGTGGTTCGACCCCGGTCTTGCTGGGTTATTTATTACTTCGACACTCCTGTACTTGGGAGAAGACATCAATCTTTCCGTTGTGTCATCTAGCTAAGTTTATTACATCAAGGTGAAAAGGTTACACTAATGGTGTAAGAATAAGTATAGTGTAAACTTAATATGGACTTTAATGTTTGATACTAACATGTTTTGTATTTGTTATCTTGTTCACTCTTTAATACTTTTCTTGTTAAATGACTAATCTTGATTTATATTGTATAACACTTGGTACAACAAATGATTGGCACTTTCATAGCTCATATTGTATGGTTTAACCGACACTTGAACTATGAAAGGAACTTGATTTGTTGTTAATATAAGTTATAATCATGAATGCTTGATGAAATTTACAAGTATTAGCTTTAATCGAATAAGATGATTAATGTAATCATGTTAATAATCTATAATCTGATTGGAACCTCCTTTGTGTGTGGTTTCCAATTGAATAATAAGAGTTTATACTATACTTGTTTGACATGCCATTAGTGGAACCTCTAACCTTGACATTTGTTATTATCATTGTTTAATCCTTATATTAATATTTCATCTTCAAGTTCTCATCATCATCTTCTTCTTCTCTTTCTTTATTACTACTACTACTACTATTATTATTATTATTACTAATACTACTACTACTACTACTACTACTACTACTACTATTACTACTACTACTACTAGTATTATTATTGTTGTTGTTGTTGTTGTTGTTGTTGTTGTTGTTATTTATAATTTGTACAATTAACCTCCCTATGGTTCGACCCTGGTCTTGCCGAGTTATTTATTACTTCAACACTCCTATACTTGGGAGAAGACATCAACCTTTTAGTCGTGTCAATTATTAGATATATTATTATAAAACATGTTTTAGTTAAGGAGTTATTGATACTTCAAGTGCAAAATGATAACATAAAACCTTACTAAAAAATGCACTTTTAAGTACTAATCAGGAGGATAGGTTCAAACTTCTCTTTTGATGCTAAGATTTGGGCTTTCAAGAAGTAGAATTGAGTCTTCGACTCTCATGATTGTTTTAGCCCTTTGTCTTAACTTTCTAACCATATAAACCAAACTGAAATCCAAGATCTATAGCTCCATAAATGACCCAATAACTAAACAAATGTTCCAGTTTTAATTGAATCAACATCTCTTTTCTAAGTTTAGCCTTTTTCTTTGTCATTTTACTTTCCATAGTTAATCACATCAATCAATCATTTGAATTATGAGATATGTTTGGATTTAAAATGAGCATTTACCATAAATTAAAGCTATCTTATATTATCAAACTTGTTATTATAAAACGTGCTTATGTTAGGGAATTTAATGATATTTTAAGTGCAACATGATGATAGAAAGCCTTAATAAGAATACACTTTCAAGTACCAATCAAGCACCACCAACGATAACAGTACCACCATTAGAAACAGAAAAAGAATTAAAGAAAAAGAGGGAACAAAGAATTAAAGAAAAAGAGGGAACAAAGGAAAAAAGAAATAACACAAGGAAACAGAGAAAAAGAAGAAGAAAAACCATCAACAGGCCACCCTTAGCTCCCTAGTTCACAACCGCAATGCCACCGCCACTAGCGAACACCACTCAGAGCCACTGCATATCAACTATTAAAGTCGTGAGAACTAGGCTAATATTTCACTCTTATTCTTCTTCAGTTTCATTACCCCTTCTCCATTATTCTATAAAATGAATAGTGCATAGTAAATTAATTCATCTCCACTATTCACATTATCAGTCGAGAGCTTCTCCAATATTTGCTAGGCCAAACAGCACCGAACCAAACTAAAATGGCTGGACCGAGTCCGACTCAATCCAAAACAATCCCTGACTTTCCTGCGTATTCTTTCTATCAATTTTTTTTAAATATTGGTATTAAAATGTCTGGTTTTCTCTAAAATATTGCAAAAAACATTATAAAACAAAATTCCAGTTTTTTTGCATACAGTCAAGTTTCTCAACAAAAATCATATCGTATTTTCATACAACAAAAATTCAAAAATATATTTTAGCATGCTTTTTGACTTTAATAACCAATTTATTAAAGCCGTGAGAACTAGGCTAATATTTCAAAAAACACCTAAAAAAGTATTTTGCTTTGTTTTAGTATTTGGAATTACAAATTTATATGTAAGACATATTCCCGATATTAAAAATATAATTCTTTTATAGATATTAGAACAATTAGATTTTTACCAAATAAGATAAGGACTTCCTTACTGAGGATTTTTTTTAAACCTTAGATGGACCAACAACTAAAAAACACAACCATACCTTAGCTTTTATCAGACAATCAAACAATGCAGCTTACCTTAAGTAAGGCATATTTGAGGTGCTAATACATTTTCTTTACGCAACCAGACCCCGTATCCAATTTCTGAGACCAATTAGGGCTCCTAGTGACCAAAATATTAGATATAAACTCTCATTCTCCCTTATCACTGATAAAAAAAATAAGAATTTCTTGTCTCCCTATATTCGCCAAACACATACGAGAGTGAACAATTGTTACAACGTTGCACATATACAACAGCTCTTAATAATTTTTATATCTTGGTACACTAGATGAAGTATAGTAGAATATTCTTAATAAAAGATCACCTATATGAGTGAGAAATATAGTTGTTTCTTTGAGAATTTCAATAAAGGCTAAATTTTCTAAAGCTCTCATGAATCCATGAGTTGTCCAAGGCCATAATACATATTGCTACCCAATGTTTTACCTAGGTTTTTGATAAATTTTTGAGAAAAAACAATGAAAACCCCAAAAACATGCATTCTTCATATATTTGCATCGTTTTTAGCATTTCCAATGTCGTCTTAAAAGAATTTAAATTTCAAAGGTCGTTGAACACTTTTGATTTTTAATGCATCATTTTCAAAGTTATTGATTTTGCTCGTTTAAATTGATATTCATATTGCTCGTCTTTTAAAAAAATCAAAATTTACAAAAAAAAAAAACAAAGAAAAAAGAAAGAATTAAGGGATAGTTTGGAAACCTCTGTTCCCCTCTACCATTTTCAACACCTCTCTTTTCTCCAACAACACGGAGCTTTCCTGTCTCAATTGTCCCCATCTTTTTTACATAACAGAGTCATTCCCCCATTTTCACTGACCCCCTTCATTGTCAACCACAACAGAGCCATCCTCAATAGAGATCCAGTAGCCCACACACAAAAGCATCCAAGCAATACCCTCTTCTCCACAATGAATGATTAGTACTTAAAAGTGCATTTTTATTATGGTTTTATATCATTATTTTGCACTTGAAGTATCAATAACTCCTTAACTAAAATAGGTTTTATAATAATGTATCTAATAATATAAGATACCTATAATTTGTGGTAAATGTCTATTTTTAATGCAGGCCTATCATATAAATGAAAGGATTGATGGATGACTTGAAGAACTTAAATTGCAAGGATAAAGAGATGGTCAAACTTAGAGAAGAGATGTCGGTGCAATCCAAACCGGAACACTGTTCGGTAATTTGGTCATATCTGGAGCTACAGATCTCAGATTTAGGTCCAATTTATATGGATGGAAAGGTAAGACATAGTCCTACAACTTTCATATGGAGCCCAAGATCTAAAAAGGCCATTATCAAGTCCAAATTGTAGCAACAACAAAGAAGCCCGAATCTGTCTTCCAGCCCGAGCACTGTTCGGTATTTTAGCCATATCTGGAGTTCTAGAAGTCCAAATGAGCTGAATGTTTTACACAAAAAAGCTGAGACAATTGCCTACAACTTTCATGTTTACAACTGGCTCCAGTTTTGACGTTATCAATGACGTTTTGGGCAGACAAGAGAAGATAAGAATTGTCACCAAGTCAAAAGTTGGCCACCCACTTATCAATTAGTCATCAAATCAATAGTTCCCAATTTTGGCCTATAAAAGGAGGCATTTGCCATGCATTTAGGCATCTTGGTTTCCAGATCAAGATCATGCTCTTCCTTTCTCTCTTTGTATTCTTTGTAATATTTATGCTTTGCTTTCATTAATATCAAGTTTATGCCTTTCATTTCCTTTCCTTTACTTAGTTAGCTTTTATGTTCTTATTTTGTTTATCTATTTTGCTTTCTTTCATTATGTCTAGCTAAGTTAGTTATGTCAAGGTGAAAAGGTTACACTAGTGGTGTGAGAATAAGTATAATGTAAACTTAATATGGACTTTAATGTTTGATACTAACATGTTTTATATTTGTTATCTTGTTTACTCTTTAATACTTTGCTTGTTAAATGACTAATCTTGATTTATGTTGTATAACACTTGGTACAACAAATGCTTGGCACTTTCATAGCCCATAATGTATG
Source organism: Populus pruinosa (assembly GCA_026413675.1). Taxonomy (NCBI): domain Eukaryota; kingdom Viridiplantae; phylum Streptophyta; class Magnoliopsida; order Malpighiales; family Salicaceae; genus Populus; species Populus pruinosa. The sequence goes on along the minus strand of CM048592.1, from coordinate 26,760,796 downwards.
GTATAACCGACACCTGAGCTATGAAAGGAACTTGATTTGTTGTTAACATAAGTTATAATCATGAATGCTTGACGAGATTTACAAGTATTAGCATTAATTGAATAAGATGACTAATGTAATCATGTTAACAATATATAATCTGATTGGAACCTCCTTTGTGTGTGGTTTCCAATTCAATAATAAGAGTTTATACTATAATTGTTTGATATACCATTAGTGGAACCTCTAACCTTGACATTTGTTATTATTATTGTTTAATCCTTACATTAATTTTCCATCTCCAAGTTCTCATCATCTTCTTCTTCTTCTCTTTCTTTATTATTATTATTATTATTATTACTACTACTAATATTACTACTACTACTACTACTACTACTACTACTACTACTACTACTACTACTACTATTATTATTGTTGTTGTTGTTGTTGTTGTTGTTGTTGTTGTTGTTGTTGTTGTTGTTATTGTTATTGTTGTTATATTATTGTTATTTATAATTTGTACAATTAACCTCCTTGTGGTTCGACCCCGGTCTTGCCGGGTTATTTATTACTTCGACACTCCTGCACTTGGGAGAAGACATCAATCTTTTCGTCGTGTCAATGAACCAGCCTAACAGACGACAGCAAGAAAAGCCATGAACCTAGCATTTCCCTCTCCTAGCCAACCACAACTGCAAACCTCCCTTTTCCTGTTACATTGAGGCCAGTCTTCCCCTTCCTTTAATTGTTCCTCTCCTATCCCCATCTTCCCCAGATCTATCCCTCTTCTTCCTCTAGCTCGATCCCTCTCCATCACCAGTAGTCCTTTGTTTGCCTCAACACCGACCAAAGAAGAAAGAGAAGAGAAAGGAGTCAAAGTTTAATATGGTTTGTTCCCTCTTCTTAGACCTTTATTTACCTCACCACCTGTCAATAAAGAAAGAGGGGTTAATGATCTATGCAATCCAACGGGTTTCTGACCTTGCAAGTCGTCGGGCAGTCACTCCCTACTCTTAAGCGGCAGCCAAAACACAACAGCAACATAGATGCGATAAAAACCCAGTCACCTACAACCCCTTAGTCATATCGCCAACCACCTAAAACAAAGAAGAAGGGAAAACAAAAAAAAATCCGTAAAGAGCAGATCTAAAAAAGGAGAAGGGAGAGAAGAAAATTTGTAAACAAAGGAAGAAAAAACTAAAATCAACTATTGTTTGTACATTTTTCTCTTGTTCCAAGTGATGGTGATCCTCACCTTAGTAGGAAAGGGAAGAGGGGACGAAGCCATTCCAGATCCCCTTGGTTTGTTGGATTTTCTTGCGACAATGGGTGAACCCACTCGCTGCTAGTGGTGGTGGCACGTGAAGAAGATCCGTCGCTACTATTCTTGCAGTTTTAAAAGGTCTTCCCTGCCATTCCTATATTATTTTAGGTCTATTTGTAAATTTTAAATTGTTTAAAGTTTAGTTTAGTTTGTTTTGAATTATTGATATTTGTAAACCTATAATTGTGAACCTGTAATAATGGGTGTGAGGAAACATAGTAAAAGTGAATGTGTGTTTGTATTTTTTTTTTATGGATGGTTTTTATGATAAAAAAAATACAAAAGAAGAATTTAATGTTTTGATTTGCTCAAGGTCAAGGGTTACGAGCTTATATGTAAGATATATTCTTGATATCTAACAACAAGACAAAACCTTTAAAACTTCTATAACATATCAAAATCACGAAGTAGCTTACCTCAGATAAAGTGCGTTAAGGGTGTCGATACCTTCTCTAGTCACAACTAGTATCTTACTCTCAAATCTCTAATAAAGACCAGTACATTTAGGTTTTCTAGTAACCTTAAAATAAATATTAGGTAGTAACTCCCAAATCAATCAAACAAATGATGAAAATCATCATCGACATCGCATGTAAACATGCAACAACATACAATAGTGAGAACCAAATGAAATCTCTATGTAAAGAACTATGCAAGTATTATTATCTTGATTTATATAAAAAGCTGAATAGTTCAAGACGTTGTGTTCACTATTTAGTTAAGTAAATCCAATATTATTTCACTCAGAAAGGTTCAAAGCAAAAAATTACCTGTTCTGATGTAGTAATCTACCAAAACAATATATTTTCACAATTCTTTGAGTCATTTTCAAATTGGTGAGACAATTTCCAATCATGTGAGGGACTATTAAAAATTTGTTTTAAATAAACAAATTATAAGTGAATGAGAAATTAATCTCAAATAACCCTTGGTTTTCCCACTAAAAGAACTCTTAGTTTTTATATATTTAATTCTTGATTTATGATGGCTAATCAATGGTTGATAATGGTGAGAATTAATTCTTTAACATTTTAGCTTCTAAAATCCGCTATAAAAAAGGGTGAAGAAAGAGTTTAAAGTAAGAATTTTTCATATTTTTACACACCTTTCCTCACCTGATATTTTAGTATTTTATTCTCAATTTATGCTTTGTTTTTCTTTTCAAATCTAGAGCTTAGATTCGTAATATTGAGAGATGATTTCATATTCTTTGCTTCAAATACCTTGGTTTAGAAGTGCATCTAAACCAAGGTAGTGGTGTTAAAATCTTGGGAGGCATAATGCATTTTAGTTGCACAAATGAGAAGCAATAAAGTTTTAAGGATAAAGAATTCATCATTAACAACAACAAAAGATTTATTACTTTGAAGTGTTTCAATAAATAAATACCTTTTTTGTTTTAATTTAAATATGATTAATTTAAGTTACTTTGTCTTGAGTTTATAAATTTAAACATGTATAAACTATAATATTTTCTAAAATATATTTTGTTTAGCATGCTTTTATGATAACAAACTACCAATTCATACTAATTATTTTTTAACTACAATCCGGTTACGATAAACTAAGTATATTTACAAACTTTTATCTACAAAGGAAATGGCAGCAATCCTTTATATAACATGAGTGCTTTGAATTTGAATTGCACGTTCACAATGGCATGAGGAAGATATTTCAAGAAGATGACTATCAAGGAACAATCTAATCCTTTCCTTTCCTTTTTTTTTTCACAAGGAAAAATAGCTAAGCAAAAAGAATAGAAATTAAATAGAAATCTCCTATCAGAACCATGGTTAACCATTAATCGTCGAGGTGTTTTCTCAAAATACACCAATTTACCTGTTATTAGTAGATAAAATAATTTCCTTCACTTGTGAATCCCAAACAATTAAGGGTCAATATACAAAAACTTAATATAATTTATTCAAAGTTGTTCTCCATTTTTAAGCTCACAGCCTTAGCTGATGTGACTACACATGGTAACTCATTTTTAGTGATCAAACAGCTACTGTCTAGTTTGGGATCTGTTTCTGAACATGTTAGGAGGTCGGGAAATTAAGCAGCTCATGCATTCGCAAGATTTGCTCTTTGAAACAATGGCGATGGGGCTTGGGTTGATGAACCTTCTATTTGAATTTCTTCTATCCTATCTTTGGATGTTGTTTGTTCTAATTAATAATATAAACTGGCTACTCCATCAAAAAATTCTTCTATCCTATCTTTGGATGTTGTTTGTTCTGATTAATAATATAAACTGGCTACTCCATCAGAAAAACAAAACAAGAATATAAAATTCAAGAGAGGATTAAGTTATAATGAAATTTATATTTAAGGATTAAATAGATAGTTTGTAAGACTATATAGATTAAGTAATTAATTTTATTAAACCGCAAGGATTGAGTTGTAATTATCGGCTCCATATATTTAATATTTTATAACTTAGTTCGTATAGCTTATTAAAACAATTTAATTAATATCTTTGATATTAAATAAATTGGGGGCGGGAAATCAGTATTCCTCTTATCTTAAATTATCACAAAGAAGTAAAGAATACTCTGTTTTTATTATTATTTTATTTTTATTATTTAGCTCATTTGATTTTTTTAAAAGATGAATTTGATAATTAATTTTAATTTATTTTTTATAAGTTTATCTCAATTTCATAACCTGAGTTATAAATTTTATGAGTTAGCTCGATTAATTTTTTTATATATAATTAATTTTATAATTTTATTATTTATCACTAGGATTGATTAAAAATTAAATTTTATTATTTATTATTTATTTTATTTATGTAATGTTATTTTATGATCAAAATTAAGAACTTGGCAGGTTAAATCAGTTTGACTTGGAATTTTTTAATTGATTTTTTTTCATTTTAACATTCAATATTGGATTAATTGAGGATTAAGTTTCATAATTTATTTTGATTTTTTTAATTATTTTTTTTTAATTTTATTCTTTAATATTGAGTTGATTAAAAATTAGATTTTAATATGTTTTTTCATGAAGTTATCATAATATCATGACTTAGATAATAGATTTTATATATTAACTTGAGTTGATCTTGATCTTGATCGATCTAATATATATATATATATATATATATATATATATATATATATATATATATATTAATATTTTTCTTAAAAAGAGATGTTATCCTGAAAAAATAATTATTGAAACTATTTTTTTTAATTATTTAAGTTATTTTTAATTTTTTCAAGTTGATAGAGCTACATCAAATTATTTTCTACACAATTTAATTTTTTTCTTCTTGAAAACACATTAGGAATACCTATATATTTTTTAAAATTAAAAAATAATTATTCTAGTAAAAATTAATTGAATAGCCTTTTATTATTTATTAGTAATGTTCATGGTTAATTTAGTAGCATTTTATATTAAAAAGTTCTCATCAATCTTTTCATATTATTTACCTTCTTTTTTTATTTAAAAAAATAAAAAGGCTGAAAAGAAATTATAAATGGATCTAGGACATCGGAATTATATATTTAAATGATGAAACCACTTGGACTATCAATTACCTTTCGCGAACTACAGGGACTAAGCTATAATTAATTCCTTTAAAACCAATCCCTAAGATTTAGATACTTATAACCAGGTCCTTTATTATTAGGATTAATTAATTATTACATGTATTATGAGATTAAGCATCCTCAACCTGTAGGTTTTTTTTTTCAAAAATTACCAATTTCCTATCAAAAAAATTCCCATCTTATTTACCTCTCTTTTTGTTTCAAAGATAAAAAATAAAATAAAATAGAAAAGAATATGGAATTGATGAGAAACCCTACAAGGACTAAGTTTCCAATCTTATAGAACTACAGGGATTACGTTATAATTAACTCCTCACATTTTAAAAGAGCTCGTCAGTGTTAAAGTAAAACACGTACGAAAAGCCCTATACCCTTATGCTGGATTTCAAAAAATCTAACAGAACTGCTTGCTTTCTTTCCAGTAAAACCACACTGACTTGGAATTTTCTGCTCAATCAATAATGGGTTCGGGTGCGTTTTCAATTTTATAGCATCCAAGTCACTTAATTAGCAAAACCCCATGTATAAATTCTGTTCTTTTCTTATTTTTAATTGTTGCGAATGTATTTTCAGATGCAGATATGGAGGATTATGGGTTCGAATACTCAGACGAAGAGCCTGAGGAACAGGATGTTGATATTGAGAATCAATACTACAATTCTAAAGGTTCTTTCTTTTCCTTTTTTTATATATTTTCTATTGCATGGGTCTTTAATTTCTTATTATTTGTTATTGTTATTTGGTGCATAATCAGGTGTCGTACTTGATAATCAGTAATGGGTTTAGTTGGTTTTAGGAGAAATTGATGTTGGGTGATAATGCTTGTTGAAGTTTATCTGTGCAAATTATTGGTTTTTTTTCTCTCTTAAATTTGGGTTGGATTTGATTTTTTTAAAAAAAAAAAAACCATTTTTTCTAGGTAAGGTTAGTAGAAATTTGGGTGCTTTTGAAGTGATAACCTTTAGGATGTTTCTTTGGGTACTATTGTGTTTAAATTAAGCAATTTGGTCTCAAAGAAGTTTCGGAATGATTTTTCTGTCCTGAAAGGGTGATTATAGTCACAAAGTCTCGTCAGCCTGTATGTAGATAAACAAGTGGTTGCTGTATGTTTTGCTTTTATCATTGTTGTATTTCAAACCATGATTTTTTTCCCTTCTCGTTATTATTTGTTTTCTTGGTTGAACAACTTTGTTGCATGATATTTATATTCTTTAGTGGGTTTAATTAGGCAACATCGTTGTAGCTTTATCTGCTAACTTGTGAATAGTAGTCTTAATGTAGTCAATTATTAGTTGTTCTCATGAGGTTTTTGTAGATGTAATTTTTCTTTTCCTTTATTTTGTTTCCATGCGAAGGTTTGGTTGAAACAGATCCAGAAGGAGCACTTGCAGGTTTTGCTGAGGTAGTTAGCATGGAACCAGAGAAGGCAGAATGGTGAGTGATTTTGAAATGAAATCGGATTCAATATTATATGCAGAGTGCAATTACTTAAATTTTTTTGATATTGAGCATATAACTCTCCATTTTTACCTTTCACTCTATCCCATGCATTTTAATTCAGATTTTTTAAGAAAATTAATAATCATTAGAAGGATGGAGGAATCCCATGTGCAAATCAAGTTGGCAAACATTTTCTGCAATTGAGCTTTTGGTGATGTGGAAAAATCATCATAGTCGTGTGTTTTGTTGATCTTGTCCTAGCATGGTTTTACAACTGCACTAGTGAAATCCTATCAAGCTAAGGTGTTTCTTGTACTTTATATCTACAAGTGAGAATCTTTGTGTAGCATGAGCTTTCTGTAGCTAGCAGACAAGTGGATGACTTGGCTAAAGACCTACTTGTTTAAAACTAACTAACCATACATAATTGCACAGAGGTATTGTGGGTTTGAAGCTATCTTTTCTAGAGAAAACCACTTTGAGAGTTCATTCAAGTAGTATTCTGAAAAACATGAGAGACACTCCTTTCCATCCAGAGACCAAGTGGGTTTTACTTCTAAATTTGTGTGATATACAGGTCAATATATGCCATGCATGCATGTACTCTCTCACTTAATATAAGTAAATTATTCCAGTTCAATATGTGGCAGTCTAATTGACTTTAGAGGAAGTTGAAAGGTCTTTTTTTTAAGAGAAATGGCATGAATGGATAACTGGACAATCATATCTCTTCCTTTGTCTGCTAATATTTTGTCAATGCTCTTGATATTTTAAAATACTTTACTCAGTTGGAGAGATGTCATGAAAGTAGTTATTAACCTTTCACTATGTGCTGCTATTCAAATTGTTTCTCTGTTCTTATGAGACAAAGACTGTTTTATATTTTCTTGTCTGCTCCACTAATTTCCTAGAGTTATTTATTTTTTTAAGGCGATGTTTGATAATAAAACAAATCTTCATCTTGTTACCAGGGGATTCAAAGCATTAAAACAAACAGTTAAGCTTTATTATCGATTAGGGAAATATAAAGAAATGATGGAAGCATACAGGGAGATGTTAACATACATCAAATCAGCAGTGACTCGAAATTACAGTGAGAAATGTATAAACAATATCATGGACTTTGTTTCTGGATCAGCTAGTCAGAACTTCAGTCTCCTGCAACTATTTTATCAGACCACTTTGAAGGCCCTTGAAGAGGCAAAAAATGAGGTTGGAATTCATCATAATCTTCTTAGTGCCCTTTATGTCAAGATGTTTGTTTACACTGTTCTTGTGTTCTACAGAGACTTTGGTTCAAGACAAATCTTAAGCTTTGCAAGATTTGGTTTGATATGGGTGAATATGGGCGGATGAGTAAGGTGCCTTGTCTTTTTCATTTTCTAGCTCTCCTTTTTTATTGATCTGTAGTATTAGTTATGCAATTGATTCATTTTACACAACAGATTCTGAAGGAACTCCACAAATCTTGTCAAAGAGAAGATGGTACAGATGATCAGAAGAAAGGTAGCCAACTTTTGGAAGTGTATGCAATTGAGATTCAAATGTATACCGAAACCAAGAATAACAAAAAGCTCAAGGTAAGGATTTTCCAGTATTTAGTTTGTGTTTCTGCGTGTGTATTTAGAACTGGATGATATAGTCTATACCGCAACAATTGTATGGCGCTTTCCTAATCTCTGTGAAGGTTTTATACCACTTAAACAAACATGCAGGCTTGAACTATTTTCTAGCCTTAAGGGTTGTTTTCTTTTTCCTTCCACCAGCTTCGTTGACCATATGCTTTTGTGAAGTTTGTGAAATATAGTGCCATCTTCATGTAACAAGTAAATTCATTATTTTTTCAGCTGATAACATGAAATTTTAAATTTGATTTATACTGGGCTTAGAGGACAGGTAATTTTAGGAGCTAATGTCCTGCTTTCATAATTCATTAATGAATATTTCTCAAGGTGCATGTTTAGCTTTTAGGGAAGTAGGAACAAACAGCAATGGAAGTACTCCTCAACCTGTATATTAACCTAATTGAGTAGGATTTCATGGTATTTGTGGAATTTGAACACAATGCTATGGTTTTTTATTATTTAGCAGTGCCAAATTGACAAAATTGTTAGGACTGTTAAGTCTTAAGAACAGGATTCAATTTTTTCTTAAGCTATGGTGTTGATACTAAACTCAACATACACATGGCTTGTATCTGGGTTTCTCTGTTAACGTAGTTCAATTTTGGTATCCAGTATGGATTATATACTAACTTACATTAGGGATTTCTCATGTAAATATATTGCTTGTTTTGAATGGAAAATAAAGGATGTTGAGATTGCCTGAGAGTCATATTATTGTTAATATTGCTTCTCTAATTTTCATGTTATGCACTTTATTTCTTCTGTTTGGTTGACTTAACATACTTTTTTATGATGATTTAACATGAGGATTAGATTCTTTTGATTGATCATGTAATTGTTTATGAAAACTTTCCAGCAATTATACCAAAAGGCACTGGCTATCAAGTCAGCAATTCCACATCCAAGGATCATGGGAATAATCCGTGAATGTGGAGGTAAGATGCATATGGCAGAGCGTCAATGGGCTGAGGCAGCAACAGATTTTTTTGAAGCTTTTAAGAACTATGATGAAGCTGGGAACCAGAGACGCATACAATGCTTAAAGTATGTCTGCCTTCTCTTCTAGTTTTTTTTTTTATTGTCATGTCATCATCCTCTCTCCCTCTCTCAAAGTATTAGTTTGTTTTGGTATCATCTACATCTTGACTCCTCAAAGTCTCAGTTATAAGCTTAGCTGGTTCAGTTATACGAGCTCTCTTCATCCTGTTGTTTGTTTACCAACAAAATTTGGTTTATTGAGTGAAACAAAATGCATCAAGACATTTGAAGGACTTCCTTCAGGAAAAAAGAAAGAAAAAAACAGTGTCAATTGGAAATAAGCTTTTAAGATACAAGTTAGAAAAACTCACCTAAATTCCAGAGGAGTAAAAGAAATTTGCAAGATGCACTATCACGGCTTGCCAACTAATTCACAGCATCTGGATACAAGTATTAAGTAACAAAATGTGGATTGAGAAATGGATTATATACATCATCAATGTGACATGTAATCATTTGGGTGATTTTCTCACAAGATATGTCTTGCCTTTACATTGCATCAATAATCCATCATCAATGTGATCTCTTCCTGGATGAGAACTGCTGTTATGCATTTTGTCAAACATTTAACCATCTAAGTTTCACGGTTGACAGATACCTGGTTCTAGCTAATATGCTGATGGAATCTGAAGTTAATCCTTTTGACGGTCAAGAGGCAAAGCCGTAAGTACATTTATCATATATCTTACCCTAAAATTTGAAAGTATGGTTTTTTTTATTCTTCTCCAACTCATCTGTGCATTCTCTAATTTTAGTTACTCTTCAGATATAAAAATGACCCTGAGATTTTGGCAATGACAAATCTCATAGCTGCATATCAACGAAATGAAATATTGGAGTTCGAGAAAATTCTCAAGGTATGGTTAGTGGACTCTGATGGCAACTTTATCCTTGCGCAGTTGTAAACCTTGTTGTTGTCCCTCTGCTTGCATTGAAGCTGCTACTTGGGCTTTCTTCAGAGTAACAGAAGGACAATAATGGATGATCCATTCATAAGAAATTATATTGAAGATCTGTTGAAGAATGTGAGGACTCAAGTTCTGCTTAAGCTTATTAAACCTTACACAAGAATCAGGATTCCTTTCATTTCAAAGGTGAAGGCAGTGGTTTCTTCTTAGCATTGCAGTATTGTGCACAATTACTGCAATACTGCTGTTTATGTTTTATTGTTATTATTTTTTAGGACCTTTTAACATTGACTGAGAATTTTAACTTGATTGAAATTTTTTAGTTATATATTCCCTAGAAACTTCTATTCCCGTTACAAATCTGGTTGACTGGCAGGAACTCAATGTGCCAGAAAAAGATGTAGAACAATTGCTGGTTTCACTAATATTGGATAATCGTATTGACGGACACATTGATCAAGTGAACAGGTTATTAGAGCGTGGTGACAGGTAAAGTTTCTTCTCCTTTCATTCTGTCCTGGTTTACTGTTTGCTTGGCAGCTGTAATTGCATCTTCATTATAGTTGTACAAAATGTTAGGCTTTTATTTCTGCCAGCCATCCTGCTCACTGTCAAATGTCTTGCAGGTCAAAGGGAATGAAAAAGTATACTGCCATTGAGAAATGGAACACACAGCTTAGGTCTCTTTACCAAACTATCAGCAACCGGGTGTATTGAGATTTTAGCAGTTGTGTGATTTCCCTCAAGTTAAGCACTCTGATTGTATCAGTATTTTGGTGGATTCAAGAGTAAACTTTTCTTTTCTTCTGTGATTTCCCTAAGTTTGGCCCGGAATGAGTTTTATGTTTAATGAAGATACATTTTGAAGAACAATGTGAGTGGAGAGTGTATAAATCTATAGCTTACTGATAATTTTGAAACTGAGAAAATTCAAGGCATACATGACTATATCAGGCTATCAGACAGTTTTAGAGCTTTTAATTATTATTTATTTTGTGGTTTATTGGTTTATCTCCTTCTCTTAGTATCACATTGCTGCTGCTGGCCTTGATTTGTATATCACTGGTGTTGGGGACCAAATAGAGAATCTTAAGAATCTCATTAGCAATAATGGATTTGCCGGAAACTGAGAAAATTCAAGACATACATGACCATATCAGGCTATCAGACAGTTTCAGAGCTTTTAATGATTATTTATTTGGTGGTTTATTGGTTTATCTCCTTTTCTTAGTATCACATTGCTGCTGCTGGCCTTGATTTGTATATCACGGGTGTTGGGGACCAAGTAGAGGATCTTAGGAATCTCATAAGCTATAATGGATTTGCCGGATTGAGAGGCTCAGGCGGCCTGTGCTCAAGATTTGGATGAACTGGGTACTGTTTTTCTTCTTGGACATGAAGTGATAAGACAGTTAACAAGCAAGGTGATGTATAATTTGTGGTGTCTGTTTTCTAAAGTATATTTATTTTTTACAATCTATTTTTAATATTAACATATCAAAACAATCCAAGAATATATATAAAAATAAAATTAAAATCATCCAGCTGCTCTAAACACACGCTTGATTACTTTGGAATGGCGTTCTCCTGCTGAGGCACGGCCTCTCCTGGAACCTATAGAATTGCATCGGAAGTATACCTTTTCACTGTATCTTTCCGATGAGTCGATATGGATGGGGACAAAGTCTGTATATGTGGTAGATGAGATGCGGAAAGTTTGATGGTAACTTGTCCCTCCCAAGTGCATGCAGCAATTATAATAGTCGACTCTCCTTGCTGCCAAGGTGGTTTGATCATGCGGCCACATGTCCGGACGAGTCTAGGCGGCCTGTTTATTTCTTGGGAATTATGAGAGAGGAGTTTTACGGCAGCTGGATATAGTTCACTGTAGATTGCTATGATGAAATTATTAGTGTCATTGAGTGGAAAAATGGAAAAATTGAGAGGTTTTGTTCCAGGATAGTTTAGTTTATTGTAGAGGGACATTGGGTATTAGAAGATTGTTAGGAGATGCATGAGGTTTTTTTTAGTTTTTAACCTTTTGAAGTAAATAAAATTTTGAGATGTTGAATGAGAGTTATTTAGTTTTTAAAAAAACTTCTAAAAAATTAAAATACTTATTTACCTCTCATCTAAGCAAAATATAGCCGTTAACCAAGAGTGTTTTTGGTTTCTCATTTATTAGAGGGAAAAAATATTAAATTTTTACAAGATAAAAATCAAGGCATGCATCTAGGATGAATGATAGGCAGCTTGTGACTGGCAATTATTTGTTCTTTCTATCTTTTCTCTTCTAAATAAATTATATTTTTATCTTTTTTTCTTTAGATTTTTCAATTTCAGTCTCTATGTTTTTTTATTAATTATTTTTGTCTTTTTTCCATATAAAAAATTTATGTTTTTAATTTAGTCTTTAAATTATAATTTTTCATATATTATTTTTTTAATTTGGTTTTTATTTTTTTTATTTCTAATTTTTTCCTTGGTTTTTTTTGTTAAATTTTTATTGGTTTCTAGTTTTATCCTACAATCAAAGTTTATGTTTTATTATTTTCAATTTAGTTCTTATTTCTTTTATTATAGTTATTTTCTTTTCAATTTAAATTTTTTATGTCATCTAATTTATTTTTTATTTTAATTTTTACCCTAAATATTTTAATGATGATTTTATGTGTGACTATTTTTTTTTTAAGTTTATCTTTTGGTGTTTAATTTATTAGAGAATGAGTTTTATAAATTTTTTTTTTTTGTGGTTTCGATCTAATAACATGTGTAATAAGTTTGAAAAGTTCATGGGATTCAGAATTATTTCTCATTTTCTTTTATAATTTTATCATTTTATATTATTTAAAAAATAATAATTTTGTGGTTATTTTCAATTTCTTCTTTATTGATTTATCATAGTCTCATGTTTAAACCATAGGTTTTACAAGTCTTTTTTAATAGAAGTTTTTTTATATTTTTTTTGTATTTAATTTTTGAAGAATGTTTTTTATTTTATACTAATGAGATTTATTTTATAAATAATATTTATTTTAAAATAATATGTTTGGCCTTACATGATTTTTTTTTATTTTATTCAATCAATTTCCTATACGTCTCTATTTATATTATTTTTTATTGATTTTAATAAATAAATATGGTAAACATAAACAAGTAAATAAATTATTTTACGAAATCAAATATCTTAGTTAATATTTATTTTTTTAATTTTTATAAATAAATTTGATAGACATAAAAAAGTAAATATAAGATTAAATATCAGTAGATTTATTTTTTTAATTTATTGTCAACAACTTCTCCAGGGCTAGTCTGTGAAAGCCTGGGGGTCCCTTGTAGTAACATTTCCATCGGAGTACAAAAATGGCTAAAATGCTTGGACATGGCATTAGCTGGTTGAAAGGATAGGCATGTCCCCTTGAAGGACTGTTGGGCCACCATGTCTTGTAGCCACATGAATTACTACTGAGCCATAGCCAGGCAATGACCTGGGCTCGGCCGAAAACGGAAACCCCTTTTTCTCCATTAACATTGTTCTTAATCAACCTCAATAGGAAAAAGGCGAGGTTCTTTTTCTTTCGGTGTTAAAGCCGAAACATAAGGTAATCTTAGACGGGAGACAGTAACAGAGCTAGTGAAGAGGCTCCAAAAAACCATCTTTTTCTAGCCATCTACACCAGCCTACTTAAAATTCAAGAGAGACCAGTAGACATGCAAACCAGGACTTGATCTAATAGTGGAAGGAGTTCTTTTTATTATATCTGGGTTCGAGTTCTAGTGTGCACGTTTGTCACCCCCACGATGCCTTACATGCTTACTAGGTTTGTAGAATATTTAATGGACCATGAGAATTAGTTGTGATACGCGTAAGCTGGCTCGAACACCCACATAAATTTAAAAAAAAAATCTAAGAGAGAAAGTTATTAAATCCACGTGGTCTATTTAAATCCATGTGGTCTTTTATCCAGCTCACGCCTAAGATGAGAATTAGGTATATTTTTCTTTTAAATGTAAAGTAGTCAAGTCATATAAAGTCATATAGTAATGATTTTTTAATTTGAATTTTTTATATGAAAAAAAATAAAAAGCTTGCGCCAGGGGTTTTAATTTTATAAGATCCCTAAAATTCACTTGCGGAAAGTCTGTCCATGACGGTGAAAATAAATTAATTCTTTGGTTTTGGTTTTGGTTTCTTCTTGTTTTATGTTACGTTGAAGGAACCATCTTTTCTATTGTTACCAAAAAAAACTAATCAACCTTTTATTATGCTGAAATTATTGTGGACTGTAAGTATTTTTTAATAAGTTTTACTTTGATAGTTAAATTAAAAGGTAAAAGGTTAAAGTGAAAATATCAGGTTACATAAGATCAGGATGAAAGTTTCATTAAAATATTTATTTTAATTTTTATATTGTTTAGATATTAAGTAATTCGTCCTTTAAATTTGAAAATGATATATTTTAATATCTATTTTTTAAAATCTTTATATGTTGGAAGAAAAAAAAAAGGAGTTGTTGAAATCTAATTTAGAGAAAGAAAATGGTTGTTGAGGAAGATTTCTGGCCACCAAAACAGTTGAGTTTTATATCAAAAAATTAATATGATAAGGTTATATTTAGCTTCTTTTTTTTTACCTTTAAAACACCTAAAATAATATATCTAAGTTCGGTAATAATTTTTATTTCAAATGGATTTTAGGTTTTAAGGTTGTTTGTTAGCTTTTTGGTGGTCATGTATTGGTTTAACAAGGTTTCTAGGGTGTTTCTAGTAATAAAATAAGTTGAAAATAAGATTTCAAGTGGAAAAAAAAATAGAACCTTATTTTTTCAGCTACCGTGGAGGTCAAATTCTAGGTTTTTCAAGCGACGCATTATCTACTAATTAGGCGACATGTTCTTTTTTAATAATCGGGGAGCATACCTCATCCACCTCATTAAACTTTTTTTAAAAAATAAAGACATGCACTTAGATATAGCCTTGAGACCTGCGCACAAACCATTGCTTTATTGGGTAGGCATTGAGCGCGGCTTACTAGGCCTAGTGTCTGACCTCGTTCCTTTGTTATTTTTATTTTTAGTTTTTTTAAATAATGCATTATTTGTATATTTTTTGAAATAAATTTTGGGTTTATGTTTTAATTAGATTGTGATTATTTTTAAATGATATTGGGTATGTTTAATTTTTAGAGAGGTAGATATGATTCATTTGTGATATATTTTTAATTTTATATAGATTAATTTTTTAAAAAACAAATATTGATTTTATAATATTTTTCTTATGGGTAACCTTGCATTTTTTTTAATCATTATTTAATAAATTTTATGTATGTATCTTTTTCTATTACAAATTTATTTTATGTGTTTTTCTATTACAATTTTATTTTGATAAAGAAATTCATTATATATAATCAGGTAAATTATTTGTATTGTAATGTAGATATCTTGATCTTCATTTTTCTTTTGTTTTCTCAATTTTATTTTTTTATTATTGATGATTTTTTTTCATTGCTTTACACCATGGTTATTGAGTTATTTAATTAGATGTATGTATAAGTTTTTTTATTTACATCTAGGAATATTTTTTTAGTGTGAAAAAACACATTGGAGAATTATGTATATTTGTTTATTTTATCATGTTTTGATGTTTAGGATTTGATGGTTATTCTTATGATTATTTAGTTTTTTTTTCCTTTTTAAAACCATAATTAAAACCATTATTTTATGTTTTAAATCTTGGTTTTCTTTATCATGTATTTGGTTTTTTTGTTGACATATTTTCTTTCTTTTTACAATTAATATGAATTCGATGAATTAATAAAGGCTTTTTTTTTTATAAAAAGAATACATCCAGCTAAGCTTTTCATATCTTTATCCAACAAAGAAATAAGTCGTATTAAAGGGAGAGAAAAAAAAAGTTGAATCTAGAAGAATATGCTCATGGAATTTGCAAGTAAAGGTAAACATTAAGGAAGTAAGTACGTTTTGGAGCCTCGAACATGCCTTGGCAATCAAAATTGACTTTAAGCGGCAAATTTTTTGATAGGAAAAAATGCTGGTCTTGTACATTGAACAAGCATATTAGAATTGGGAGAAATTTTTTAATGTTGTTATTAAATTTAGTCTAGTTAATCTTGGAATCTTTTAATTTAGTTTTTTTTTATCTAATTTCAGTTTATAATTAAATCATATGGGATCTAATCCAATTTAAATTGATTAATTTTATAATTCAAATACAACTTTAATAACTAGTAAAAATATAATTTAGCTTAAAAAACTATAAGATGATAACTTTTTTTAAAATATTAAAACAATGACAAATTAGATTTACCCCAGTTTTCTTGCGATTTGAGTTATGAACTTTACTGGGTTTAATAATATTTTATTTGAACTATTTTTATTTAATTATATAATAAAAATAGATGCTAATCAAAATACCTAAAATATAAACATTTATTTAAGACAATGATAATCCTATTGAAAGCAAATAAAAATACATCATACATTATATTTCTCAACCAATACAATATTGGACAGAATTAAAAACTAAAAAATTAAAAACAATTAAAGAAAAAAACATATTTAGTTAGTGAGTAAACTTGTCAAACCTATAAATCAGGTAACCATGGCTAGCACACAAAACCTGCGAACCAAGTTCTGGACTCCACTAAAATTATAATATGTTTTTTTTTCAAAACTATTTTTTATTTAACTATCTAATAATAAAATTAAATAATCATAAAATCACACACCAATTTAATACCATGGAAAGTTAAATAAAATCAATTACGAAATTGAATTCCTAATTAATACAATATCAAAGAATGAAATCAAGAAAAAAAATTAATTAAAAAAAAAAGGTTAAACTTGCTAGACCTGTAAACCAAGTTAAATGACCAACCTGTAAATAAGTTTATAGATTTTATAAAGTTTAATAACATGGTTTTTTTTTAATTTTTTTTTAGAATATATAAGTGGTACGACCAGAAGATTGATTTCTTCTCATAAGTGTAAGGGTGTATAAGTAATAAATGACCTAACAAGACCGGAATTAAATTATAGAAAGGTTAACTATATAAATTATAAATAATAATAATAATAGCGGTGGTGGTGGTGGTGGTGGTGAGTTAAAGAGGATTTTGAGGTGTAAGATAAATGTGAAAATTAAATAATGATAAAAACACTGTCAAGGTTAGATGATCCACTAATAGTATTTCAAATAAGAATAAAATCTTTTTATTATTCAACTGAAAACCACATACAAAAGAGGTTCCAATCGAATGATTTGTCATTAATAGCTTATTATAAATTATTTTCATAATCATATTAATTATCTTATTTAAGTAACACCAAACTTTTAAATATTATTATGAATTCATGATGCTAACTTATGTTAACAACAAATCAAATTCCTTTTATAGTACAAGTATAGGTTATACTATATGGTTGACTATAAAAGTGTTAAGCATTTGTTGTATCAAGTGTTATACAATACAAATCTAGATTAATCATTTAACAAGCAAGGTATTAAGAATTAATAAGATAAAAATGATAAGACATGTTAATAGCAAGTTGTTTAGGATATAATCATTGAAGTCCTTATTGAATTTATATTATATTTATTCTAATATCATTAATGAAACCTTTTTACCTTGGCATAATAAACTTAATTAAACATAATGAAGAAGAGATATAAATAAATAAGAAAAGAATATAATTATATAAGTATAGTAAAAAAAATAAAAACTATAAACAAGAGATTAATGAAAACAAAACTTAAGCATTACAAAAATATAAAGAAAAAGAGTAAGAATATGATCTTGATCTGAAAATCAAAATACCTGAATACATGATAAATGCCTCCTTTTATAGGTCAAAATTCAAAATTATTGATTTGATGACTAATTGTTGAGTGGGTGACCACCTCTTGACTTTGTAATAATCCTTATATTCTTATTTGAATAAAACATCATTGATAATATCAGAATTTAAACAGATAGTCTTCATGAATGTTCTAAGAAATTGTCTCAGTTTTTCAATAAAAAAAATCAGTGCATTTGAACTTTTAGAACTCGAGATATAGACTGAACATTGAATAATGTCTAGGCTACAAGACAGAATCAGACTTCTCTTTTGATGCTAAGATTTAGACTTTCAAATGGTATAATGTCTAGGCTGCAAAATAAATTTGAACTTCTCTTTTAATGTTAAAATTTAAACTTTTAAATAGTATAATTGAGTTTTGGACTTTTTATGAATGTTTTAGGCTTTTGTCTTAACTTTCTAGCCATACAAACCAAACTGAAATCCAAGATCTACAGCTCTAAATATAATTCAATGATTGAATAATTTTTTTAAAAGAAATATCATAATAAAAAAATAAAACATTGTGGATTATATTAGTAATCCACAATAAAATAAGTATGGAAAAAATGATTTCTCCACACCCTTTATTATTTTAATAGGCTAAACCTGTATTTTTCATGTCAAACTGAAATTGCCAAGGTAAAACTCATTATTTTTCAATTAAAACTAACTTTATTGTTAAAATTGGCCAAGACTATATTCTCCCGATCAAATCAAGGTTGTCAAACCTGTCATTTTTCCAATAAAAACTAACTTTTTAGTAAAAAAAAAAAAAGTAATGTTTTGATAAAACTGAGGTTACCAAGATTAATCATTATTTTTCAGTCAAAACTAATTTTCCATTTAAAATTAACATAAACCTTCATTTTCTGGCCAAAATAGAATTACTATGATGATGATATTGGTTAAAAAAATAATTTATTAGGGTCCAAGTCATAACTTGATGGTCAAAACATTTTTCATGAGCGAAATTAATTTTCTTTTATTTCAATAAAGGTCTTTTATATTAATTCTAATATTTTACCCATATGTCTACTAAAAAGGATGTCACATTAGGTTTTTTTGGTGCCAAAGTATATAACCATTAGGTCTAGATACTTTATTAAAAATTTTAAGAAAATAAATCATCTCACCTTTCTCTATATCCCAAAAATACAAAAGGATAAAGTGAGATTTTTATTATGAATTGTTACAATATCACATGTTTTACTTTAGATTGATTAGTTGTGAAGGAGATATATTATATTCTTTAATTCACTAGATTTAAACTTTAATGAAAATATTTATTAATTTTTTTATACACTAGATTAATATGAAGAGTACATAGTTGAAATCATCTATAAAAATTAAGTTTGAAGTGACATGTTTGCTAGCTTAAACACACCATCTTCATTTGGCCAAAATAATATTAATAATTAATGAACTTTTATTTTAAGAACTCGTTTGAAATTATATGTAAATGTTGTTTTTAAATTATTTTTCATCTAAAAAAACATTAAATTAATGCTTGTAGAAGTTTTTTTATATAATTTTAATTTATTGATACTAAAAATAAAATAAATATAAAAAAATATCATTCTAATACATTTTTAATTAAAAAATATTTTAAAAAATATCATATACCATATTATCATACAAATACTAAATTAAACTAGTGCCCTGGACTTGTGATTAATAACTAATTAAATATTATATTTAAAAAAAAATTCATTTTTATCAATCTTTGGAATAGAATAGACAAACTTAATCATTTGAAAACTTTATAAGAATATCAAAAGTCCATAAAATTTTTGTTCTCTAAAAATAAAATAATCTCGTATATTGAATGTATTGTGTCTAGAAGACTTTGTGCCCTTGTTTTATTGCATTTTCTCCATCTCCCTAGAAGACTTTGTGCCCTTGTTTTATTGCATTTTCTCCATCTCCCTTTTTTCAATCAATGAATCGATGGTGAAAAAAAAAAAAACCTTTTTTAATCATGTAAGAAAAAATAAAAATAAAAAATCCTCCCAATTTACTATTCATAATTGTTAAAGAGAAAAAATAAAATCCAAAGATATATTTACTATTCATAATTGTTAAAGAGAAAAAATAAAATCCAAAGATATATATATATATATATATATATATATCTTTGGATTTTATTTTTTCTCTTTAACAATTATGAATATTAAATTGGGAGGATTTTTTATTTTTATTTTTTCTTACATGATTAAAAAAGGTTTTTTTTTTCACCTATATATATATATATATTGCATGGGAGGCCAAAGGGTTATTGGGTGACACAAGGGAGTACTCTTCTATTGTATTGTCATTAAGATTACGTGTGAGATGAGAGAAAATGACTTTTGACCAGGAATTAAAGTTAAAAAGTTATTTTTATAATTATTTGACAATAAAAATGAGTTAAGTTAGAATTAGATTTGGTAAAAAATGATTCCAATGATTTTTTTATGAAAAAATAATATAAATAAGAAGTTTGAGATTAAAAAAATAAAAAAAATTATCAATTCTATAATAACTTTTTGATCGAAGTCAAACTTTTGTAACAAACTATATTTATAATATTTTTTAATTTAAAATAAAAAATAACTTCAATTAATTTAAAAAAATATATTTTTTTTTTCAAAGGCGAAGTGATTTCTTCTAAAAACAATATTAGAAAGGGCTATTTTTTAGAGAAAATAGTATAACTTCTATAAAATAATTGTTAAAATTCAAAAGCTACTTTGCTCTTTCGAACCGTGACTTCAGTTACACCCTAATTCCAGCCCTATCTTTTGAACAATGAGGATGATAGCTCAGATTATTATTGTAAGTTCATAAATTGTTGTATTACGCATCATATTCTTTCCTTAAACTTGATATCAAAGCTATTAAATTTGATTTAAGATATGACCAAGTTAATTTAAATTAATTTAAAATTATATTATTTAAATATTTTATTTTTCATAACAATATTATTTTAATTATTTTTAGTTAAATTAAATTTTAATTGGATCGATCGAATCGATCAAAACTCGAATTAACTTATTGGTTTATCCAGGTTTTATCAGGTCAACTACTACCTAATTTGTTTATCTAATTCAAGTGAGGTGAGGTTATGAATACATCAGGTCTCGAGCTAATCTATCAAATTAAAACGGGTTTAATAACATTATTTAAGATATGACACAATACCAAGCTAACCAACTGGTTCAATGCTAGTTTAGTAGAATAATAATTTTTTACTTTTAAAAGTGCCTTTGAAATTGCTTTTTATATAGAAAAAATATAAAATTTATATTTATTTTTTATTTTTTATTTTTTTAATGTGTTAATATCAAGAATAAAATAAAAAATTAAAAAAATCATATTGATGTATTTTTAATTAAAAAGAATTTTGAAAAATACTCTACAACAAATTACCTGTTAAAATTGATTTATATATATATATACATATATAAAATTATATGTGAAGTTCATTGATGTTTAAGGTTAAAATCATTATTTTTTTTTTAATGATATAGTTTGACAGAAGTTTTGGAAAAATGCCACACAGGTTAGAAAAATTTTTACTATAGGTTTGGGCTTCGCTTAGAAAAATAAAAAAAATTGCTATTTAGTTTCTATTTATTCAGATAAAAAATTTTATCTTTAAAATTATCCTATAATCTTCTTGAGTATTTTTGTTTTTTTTCTTTGTTATTGGTTTTTCTAAAAACTTGTAATTTTATTTTTTCTTTTACTCTAGATTTTAGATTCAATCTTTATAGAGAGATATGGATTATTATTCATTTAAGTTCACTAAACCTTTTTAAAGAATGCATCTAAAAACAATAAGTTAATGGAATCTCGAGAGATTTACGGAAGAAAGTTTTTTTATACCAAGTAAGAAATAATAAAATTTTAATAACAAAATTTTCTAATTAGATATCTTCTAATTTCAATAAACAAGTACCCTAAACTAATTTTTTTAAATTTAATTCCAATACTTGTTTTGTTTGGTTTAGGATTTTTTCAAGAATTTTTACAAGTTTATATATTTATGTAATATACACTTCAAATCTCTATAATAATTGTATGGCCACTATATTTTTATATATTTAGATTATTTTTATTTGTTGGAAAGTAGTTTTTTTTTAAAAAGTAATTTTTAGGAAAGTGAATTCTGAGAAATTAAATTGTTTTCTGATATTTGATAATATAATAAAAAAATAAGTTAGAAACTAGTGTTTAATTATGTTATGGAAAATGAGATAGAAAATAATTTATTAATATTTTATTTTTAAAAGTTTATTAAAATAATGAGGAACAAATCTTACAAATTAAAAAGTTGAATGAGAATGAAATTGAAATTGAAGAAAAAAAATAATTTCATAAATTATCTCAAATAAAATAATTAATAATTAAAATAATAGAAATTAAATCTAACAAATAAAAAAAATTAAAAGATAAAAAAATTAAAATAATAATAATAATCATTTCATAAATTATATTAAATAAAATAAGTAATGATCAAAAACATAATAACAAAATTTGATAGATAAAAATTTCAATTAAAAAATGATAAGAGAAAAACAAATAACAATTGAGAATCAAAGTTAATATAAAAATTAAATTCTAATAAATAAAATTAAAAAAAATATTCAAAACAAAATATTTTCCAGCAAATAAAAATCAAAAGTTAATATAAAAATATTCAAAATAATATATATATAAATCAAAAGTTTGGCGATCAAATTTGATATAATCAGTAAATAATATGATATTTTTAAATTTTTTAAAATTTTCAGAAGATATTTTTCACTGAAAATAAAAAAAATATTTTTTTTGAAAACCAAGCTAATTTTTTTAATAATTAAAATATATTTTTTATTGATCAATTTTTTTAATAATAAAAAAATTTAAAAAATAACTTTTAAAAATTTATTTTCCACTAAATAAGCATACAAGTCGTTAATTACATTCTGATAAACCAAACGTATCTTTCCTGCCGATGTTAGACAACATTACCAAACATACGCTTGGGGATGTCAGCTGGCCTGGGAGTAAAATGGTCCCAAATGCAAGGAGTGATAGACGTACGACCGCCATGAATGCCATTTAACCCAAAGAAGACATGACCGAGAGAGGTTCGGTAATAAAGAAATGCCTTTGTCGTCATGTCTTCATACATATAAATATTATGAATGGTTGTCTGCAGCGGTTTCAGTCCAACCACTAATTTCAACAACAACGGAAGCCACCCACATGGCCACGTGGTCCGGCCTCCCATTTTACACTACAATTTACACGATTAACACACCATTGATAATTTAATGTTATCATATAAGACTAATACATTACGTTACTTTCACAAACTAAAAAATAATCGAAGAAGAAAAAAGCCTTTGAATCAACTGTTTTGCTGTTGTTATTTTTTAAAGAAATCTTATTGGATTGTTTTTATCGCACGAGTAACACACCATGCATCCAATTTTTGTAACTATAATGTAAAAAAATATTTATTCCAAGTCTCATTTGGTTAGTTTTAAAGTATGAGACTAATTCAGTTTTTTAATTCTGTAATTTAGAGTGAGTTTTTGTTTTTTTAAGCTTCTTGTTAAATTTAAAATTTAAAATTTAAAATGAATAATAAAACAACTTCCTATGTGCCTAAAACTAAATTATATTTTTGTTTAAATACCAATAACACAGCAACCCACACTATTTAATTCAAATTAATTTAATTTTGAGCTATTTAATTTAATTAGTTATGTTTTAAGTTTGTTTTTTAAAAATTACTAATTGAGTCTCGTAAACTTTAAAGTCACTGAAAATTTATATAGTTGTTAATTTTGAGATTTGTGAAATTAATCAAGGTGCATGTAAACTAATTTAAACATTTATATTAATAAAAAATTTAGGTTGATTTGAGTGATTTAATTTTTATTTTAAAATTATTAAAATAATTTTATTTTTTAAAATAAATTAAAGTTAAATCTAATTTTGATATAGCCATCTAGATTAAACCAAATTAATTTTTTAAAAAATTAGAACCAAATCAAATTTAAAAAATATTCAAAAAAGTACTGTAAAATTTGTAAAGTTTCATTTGTATTTTCTAGCCAACATGATTTCACTGGGCAAACTTTTATATTTTTTTATTGAGATGATTGGTGAGGCATGAGCTTCTTACAATATTTATTTATTCTCTTATTTAAACTCCTATTGTGAGGAGAATGCTGATAAAATAAAATTCTATGTAATTAAACTTGAATTAAGTTAAATTTCTCTCTTTTTGATATAATTGAAAATTAACTTTTTCATATTAAACTAATTATCTTTCCCAATCTTGTTTTAAATAATATGCTTATTTTTAATTTATTCAGGAAAACAAATTCTCTCTTGAAATTAGAATTAAGAATTGCAATTTAATCAATGTATTGATATAATCAATACAAACAAATGATGATATTTGTATTTTTTAAAAAAATTATTTTATTTATAAAACATTTATATAATATTTATATTCTCAAATTTGATTTAAAATCTAATTCAATTCTAACTCGATGGATATATATCTTTTATTTTATTTTATGTTGAACATTAAATAGTAGTTAGATAACTTGAAACTTTATGAACTATATAAAAATAAAAAATATTAAAAGGGCTCCTATTTTTATTGTACATTTATTATTGCATATTTAGATTCACTGTTATAAAATAATGATTTTATCCCTGTAAATATAATAAAATTAGCCTTAGAAGCAGGGGTGTAATATATTTTTTGTATTTGTATTGAATAATAAAATGACTAATATATCTTTAAAGGCCAAAGATTACGGATTCGTGGATAGGGATAATTTTAACCTTTTCTATTTTATTTGCATAGAAAAATTACCACAAAGCCCTTGAATGTGATTTTTCTTTGCCTTCGGGTCAGGGGTGTTTTTTTTTTTGTCTTTCAATATATATATATATATTTTTTTTGCAATTATCAAGTTTAATCAGAGATAATTTAGTAATTTAATATAAATAAAATATTATTTAAGTTGAAAAATCCAGTTGCTAGTGGCATTTACATGGACGCACGTGTCCAGCAGCCAAATTTCAGCTTTCATAACAACATTTTAATCTTTACGGTGTTGACTCCAATCTTGAGTGATGTATATAGAAAAAATATGTTATGTTTTGCATTGGTGGCTATTTTTTTCCCCTTCCTTCCTTCCTCGTTTTAAGAGCCGATCCCTTCACATTTTCAGCACATGTTTTCTTATTGATATTTATTTTATTTTAGATTATTCATATAATTGAGGTTTTCTTCTAATTTAATTTTTTTTGTTTTTTTTTTGTTTTAAGGTTTGATTCCTATCATTTTAATTTTAATTTATTTTCAAATTATTTTTTAATTAAATTATCTTTTTAATTACATCTTTCAATATTTTATATTATTTTCTTAATTGAACTATTTTCTCAATTGTATTTTTTAATATTTTATTTCATTTTATCTTATATCATATTTAGTTTTTAATTTTTTTAATTGTTATTTTTTTATTTTTAATTTTATTTTTAATTTTTTTATCTTATTCTTCAATATTTCAGTGATTAGGATTTTATTAACCTTTTAGGTCATAAATTTAAAAAATTAAATTGAGTTAATTTAAATATTTTTTTTTCAAGTCTTTTCTTACAATTAATTTTTGCTGGTGCTATCCTTTTATAAAATTATATCAATCAATTACATGTTTAATTTATTAGTGTAATTTTATTTGAGATATTTTTTTAATTTATTTGTTGTTATTGTTATCTTTTTTAATTCTATCATTAAATTAATTAGGTATAACTTAATGATTAATTTTCTCTTGTATTTTAAAAAACATAATTTTTTTCTAAATGTTTTTAGGTTTAAAAAGATTTTGTTCCCACATGAGTGGCCATGAATATATATGACAAAGGACATGTTAGGCAATGTATTTTAAAATTTGAAAAAAATTTGATTTTTATTTATTTTGAATTAATATATTTTTTAAATAAAAAATATTTTAAAAAAATATTGTAATTATACTTACAAACATGCTTTGAAAGTAGAATATAAATATAATAGATACACCAGTCATAGACACCCGTTGCCTTCCATTAAAATTTAGATTCAAACCCCAGGTGGGCATCTTAGACAAACCCAATTAAGCAAAAATCTGAAGACGTCAGCAAAATCATCAACAGATAGGAGGTATATTTCTTTCCTTCTAAACTCCTGCCAGCCAGCTAACGTCAAGCATTTGCTCTCACTACTTCCATTAGTAGACACGTGCTTGTGTCGCTGTAAATTATGGCAGTAAAATTAAGACAGGTAGAGTAGAGTACAGTTGTAGGCAAACATTTGTCTGGTTGCAGAGGCCAGGAGGAGATCATCATCAACAAGGTTACTATAAATCATCAAATCCACTCTCACCTCATTGCCCTTTCCTTTGCCTTACCCTGCCTTTTCAGTCATCTCAAAAGCCGATTCTGAAGCAATAATTTCCAGCCTTTCTTGCTTATCTCTCAGCCTCTCTCAGTCCCCATATTTTAAAAGTCTTGCTGAAGTACATCCTCTCTCTCCTTCTAATCATTGTTATTATTTCATAGTCATTATTTATCCATTGTGTAAGATATGTTTTCTATGTTGAACTTGCTTTGAAACTCGTCTTTGACGTTTTTACTTATTTTTTTTTTATCTCTCTCTGAAGCTAAAAGCTTCCTTCTTTTTATTACCACAAGAGGCCTTTTCTTTCCTTCTTTCCAGTATAATTCTTGGGCCTTTGTTTTTGGAAAAAGGTCCTATCTTTGCTTTTTAATGTGTTAGTTGTTGTACAATTTGATTTGGGTTTTTGTTTTTGGAGTTGGGAATTTGTAAAGTTGGCAAGAACTTTGAGTTCTCTTGAGTTTCTTGAACTTCAGCTATAGTTTCTTATTTTTAAAATGGTGTTTCAGAGGAAGATTCTGTTTAGTAGTTTTAAACTCATTTTCTATTTGTTAATTATAAACTATAAAGTATTTATTTAGTTGCTTTTATAAGCAGTCTTTGATTGAATACTGAGATGTTTCTGGTCTCAATTCCACTTCCGTGGGCATTTTGATGGCTCTGGTTGCAATTGGATTTGAGGTTAATTCACTTAATCTTGATTTGATTGTGTTTTCAGAATCTGTCTTAATTGGTGAAGACATTTTTAAGTTCTTTGTTTTCCCAGTTCAAGATTTTCAACTTAGATACTTGTGTTTTTTTGTCGTTTTGTTTCACCTCCTTCTGGATATTTTTCTGGTTATGTTTTGGCAACCTGATCTATTCACTGTACTGATAAAATGGCAACTGGGCAGGGTGTTTTCTAGCTTATCATTGGTTATATTACTTTGGATTATTTGTTTGCTTGTCATTAGGTTGTTGATGTAGACCTTTTCTGCATAGTGTGGCTTTTTTTTTTTTCTATCTTGCTCTAAGTTCCTTGTGTTCACATTTTGTGGCATTTTTAGTCTTTGTTGTTTCTTTGTATTGGTTGATCTGCTATATTAATTGAGCTATACTATATGGAAAGGTTTTTGATTGTTGTAATCTCCAGAAAATGTAATGCAAACCTTAAAATCATCCAGAACCAGCCAAGTCTTGACCATTTCAGGTCACAACTGGGGATATGCTCAACAGATCCCATGTTTATTGAACTTTATTGCTGTATTGGTCTGGCACTTACTCTTTCTTATGCATTTCAGGAAGAGTTAGAACTTTGCATAACTGCAAGAATAAGAGTGTTGAACCCATAAACAAAGTATGAGTCAACCTAAAATCAAGCGTAGAGTGGGTAAATATGAACTGGGAAGGACAATTGGTGAAGGAACGTTTGCAAAAGTAAAGTTTGCGAGGAATTCTGAGACAGGGGAACCTGTGGCCCTGAAGATCCTTGATAAAGAGAAGGTTCTCAAACACAAGATGGCTGAACAGGTCTGGTTAGTCAATTCTTTTTATGACATATTGTTTGTTTCTCACTGCTTTACATGTCTCAAGAGAAACTCATACTATCTGCATTATCTATGTTTGTTTTTCAATTGCTTTCTCGTACACTTATGGAAGATTCTGGCCCTTTTTCCCCTTTTGGATCCTATAAACTTATTTTATTTTATATATATGCTACCACCAGAAAAGGTGTTCCAATATTGTCCCAGAATTCTAAAATTGCCGTTGTTCTGACAGATCAAGCGGGAGATTGAGACAATGAAGCTTATCAAGCATCCAAATGTTGTTCGATTATATGAGGTCCCTCTCTTAGTCTTCAGCATTTATTACAAGCTATATGCTCTATGCTTATCCTTAAAATTAGTCTTCCCTTGCATCCTTCTCTACCAAATGGGAGCAACATCAGATTTTCTGGTTCTGTTCCTACATGTTTTTGGCCAAGACTATGAACAGTAATTTTGTTCAGTTTCCAGTTGTCCCATTTTTTCCATATGAGTTAAGTTCTAGCATCAGTGTAAAAAATGAAGGATTGTCTTGTATAGAAATAGTGACGGAATCAAGCATGCTTGTAAAAATTACCTTAAATGACATTTGATTTAAATAATTGTTAGGTTTGACCTCGTGATCTTTTTGCCTATTTTAGCCTCGAATTGAACTTTATTTCAAAGAGTCAGTAGCTATCTTAATTGTGTTATGTAAAGCAGTATTTTGATATAAATCTTCCTCTAAGCTTTAGCAGAAAAAAATCTTGATTTTCAGGTGATGGGAAGTAAGACAAAGATATTTATTGTTTTGGAGTTTGTCACCGGGGGAGAGCTTTTTGACAAAATTGTAAGTTTTGTATTGTTATCAAACCTTTTTTTTTTCCCACTAGTTTATGCTCTACCAGTTTTACTGGCTCAATATCCTTGGTAGAGTTGTGGGAATTATATGTTGGATGCTATTACAAGCACTAGAAATTTGTTGTACACCTGTTAAGGCTTATCTCCTTATCATTGACAATTACAATCTTAGTTGTAATCATCAGTGCATTTTTTTTTGTTTATAATAATGCAATCTTGTGTTGATTGGAACCAAAACATTAAAAGGATTGGAAGTTTCTTTTGACTCTTTATTTTCATACCAATTACGGAGCATTTCTTTGCATGTATAATTTTTCTGTTTTAATTCTATGAAGGTAAACCATGGACGGATGAGAGAAGATGAAGCTCGGAGATATTTCCAGCAGCTTATCAATGTAGTGGACTATTGCCACAGCAGGGGTGTTTTTCACAGAGACCTTAAGGTACTCAGAACTTTAATCACCCTGTAACATGTAAATAGGTTGTTTATTTTTGTTCATCATGACCTTCATTGTTCTTTTGCTTTTCTATTGGGTGTTGCAGCCAGAAAATTTGTTGTTGGATGCTTATGGGAACCTCAAAGTTTCAGATTTTGGGCTGAGTGCGCTGTCCCAACAAGTCAGGGTAACTACCATCAATTCTTCATCTCATTTGAAGTCTTACAGTTCTGCCAACCAAGTCCCTATTATGGATATTATCAATTTGATTTGTACAAAATAACAACCTTCATTAAAGCAGGCTGGGATGTACTGAAGCTTATGAATAAGGAAAGAGGCCTATGCTATGCTTATTCTCAAATACAAGCTTTGCCAATAAAAATAGGCCTGGCAGAAATTAATCCTGTTTAAGGCTACTGATAAGAACTATTTCCTTACAGTTACCTTTTTTTTTTCTTTCATGGAAATAATATTTTTGTTGTTTTTAAAAGTTTCTTCTGTGACTCCTGCAAGGAAAGCATTTTTTTTACTAACCGGTTCTTTTTTGGCAGGATGATGGCCTACTTCATACAACTTGTGGAACTCCAAATTATGTCGCTCCCGAGGTTTGGATGGCAGTTATATGCTACAGTTCTTGATCATATATGTTTGCCTTTTAAGCCTTTGGCACATTTATACCTCTAATTATTTTCTGTGTTGCTGTTTAGGTTCTTAATGATAGAGGTTACGATGGGACTACTGCAGATTTGTGGTCATGTGGAGTGATACTTTTTGTATTGCTGGCAGGGTATTTGCCTTTCGATGATTCAAATGTTATGAACCTGTATAAAAAAGTGAGCATTTTACAAATTTGATAAAACTGTTCTCCCCCTTTCCTGTGCCCTCTGGTTTTGACTTTACTTCTGCCAAATACAGATCTCAGCAGCTGAATTTTCTTGCCCCCCTTGGCTCTCTTTTGGTGCAATGAAATTGATAACTCGAATTTTGGATCCCAACCCTATGACTGTGAGTAGTCATGCTTTATTAACATTCCTTGCTTGAGCTTCTGATTATAATACATTTCCTGCATCTTAGAATGGAGGAAAAAAGAAAGGATTTCTACATTAACTAGTGGTTGACAACTCTTCTTTTCAAAAAGTAAGAGAATTCTACCAAAATTTCTCTTCTTGGATGCTACCAAAATTTCATCAAAATGAGTCTCAGAAATTTATATATGATAAATCACTGCAAATAATGGTATGTGCATTTTAATTTATGTTTATTCATTTTCATCATAATTGGCACAAGGAATAGCTGCTCTGATCCCAATGCTGCCATAACACTGTTGTTGGACAAATAGAGCCTATCCAGTTTTCATGCTAATTTGTTGCATCTATACTTCAAATAGAACTTTATATAAAAGCTTCCCAGAGTCTAGGCATGTGAATGTTGCATAACTGAGATTAAATCTTCAGAGATGTGATCAGGTAGCAAGGTTAGAACACTGAAAGGTTGTTACTGCAGTGGATATCATTAGGATGCCTGGACAACTTCTCTAATCTGCAAGTGATGTGTAAAAAGTGTCGTGATGTGTAAAAAGTGTCATGATGTTTGCATTACCTAGGTCAGATATTGCTTCTGATTCTTTGTTTACTGCATATGCATTGGCTGCATCAAGCATATGCTGTTAAGACCTTTTTTTTTTAAAAAAAAAGTATGTTCCAAGAAGTCTGGGATTTTAAATGCTTTAAAATGGCCTCAATGCATGGAAATATTAACATTACTCACAACTTCACATTGTTTTATAATTTTTCTCAATTTACTATTTGTTTTTATGGCAGCGCATCACCATACCTGAAATCCTGGTAGATGAATGGTTTAAGATAGATTATAAGCCTCCTGTGTTTGAAGAGAAAGAGGACACCAACTTGGATGATGTTGAAGCTGTTTTTAAGGACTCAGAAGTGAGTTTAAGACGATCTTTTTATATTTGAACTAGCAAAAAAAAAAGTAGTACACAATTTGAAGGAAGTGTTAACAATTTCTTGCACTTCTTGACAATATTGTTTATTAAATCTTACTGTTGTCCTTGCAACAGGAACACCATGTAACAGAGAAGAAGGAAGAAGAGCAACCAACAGCTATGAATGCATTTGAGTTAATTTCTATGTCTAAAGGACTAAATCTTGGGAATTTGTTTGATGGAGAACAGGTTTGTTTGTTGAAAGGCCTTTCTTTTATGTCATAACCTTTAAAACCTGATTTATTGTATTCTAGTGGATGATGCATGTTTTAATGCAAGTACATTAAACATCAGCTTCCTGCTTCCGTGGAAATAAGAGATGATGGTGACATATTGTCACATTCTTATGCGGATATGGTCTGGCAGTTGGGGGAGTGTCTGTTTCTTTGGTGTTGTGTCTGCATGCTTACTCAGCTGTATGCCTTTCCTTGTTTCCCTAGTCATTTAAATATTTCAGAGATACATTAACTTGCCAAATCAACGATAAGTATGATATATGTTGTCACCTATGAAGGGATTAATAAATGTTTTAGAGTATGAACCAATCCAGGATCTCTTACTGCAATGAGACTCTAATATTGTCCATTTGTTTATCCATTCGAGGCATAAACAAGAAAACGGATCATTAATTATTTTTTGAAGTTCCTTCCAGACAATTAGAGATATCCGGCTTTGTCAATTATAGTGAGAGATTATTATAGACTGAAATTAGAAGCCTCTGTTATGAAAGTAGTATTATTCTGCACTATCAACAAAGTAGCATTGGCTACCTAACAGCATCTGAGTCGTTTAAATGAGGATTTCTTTTGTAGGTGATAGGCCATATGATAGGTTTATAATGTCAATTTGTTTTGCAATTCTGTTAAATATTGGAGCTCATATGTTTGTGATTATGCGACTTGCGGCAGGAATTTAAGAGGGAAACAAGGTTCACGTCTAGATGCCCTGCCAATGAAATAATTCACAAGATCGAAGAAGCTGCCAAGCCCCTTGGTTTTGATGTCCGCAAGAAAAATTACAAGGTAACAAATGCATAAAGTATTCATTATTCATTTGACGACAAAAATTAAAAAGGTCTGAGTTAATGCTTAAGGTTATCGTTGTCTTTCTTAGATGAGGCTTGAGAATGTGAAGGCTGGGAGAAAGGGAAATCTTAATGTTGCTACCGAGGTCTGTGACAAACTTATGATTAAACTTACTAATGCTGCCAAAGTCAAGTCCATAGTCATTTTGTGGTATTAATTCACAGTTTCATACATTTCAATCAGATATTTCAAGTGGCGCCTTCCCTTCATATGGTTGAAGTGCGTAAAGCAAAGGGAGACACTTTGGAGTTCCATAAGGTATAGTTTCCTTCTCTTCCTTTTCATTTAATTCATCCAATTGCATCTTGCTCTCGTTAAACGAAATGGTACCCAACAACCAATAGGTGCATGCATGATTTGTCATTTTAATTATATATTGACAATGTCTTAGATGATTATCCTGAACCAGAACATCCACAGTTTGTCCCCTCTCATTCAAGTTAGAAACGGTTTATATCTCCGTCTTTCTTGTTCCTTGTCTTCTGCAGTTCTATAAAAACCTTTCAACCTGCCTTGATGATGTTGTCTGGAAAACCGAGGAGGACATGCAAGAAACGAAGTAAAAGTTGTGCCAATTTTAAAGTGTACAAGTACATCCGTTAATGGCACCGATGCAAATGTGCTATATGAGCCCTACATCTTTGTTCCTTCTGTTTTTTTTCATCCCTTTCCCTGGAAATATTTTCTCATTCCATAGAATTTGGTGGACATGGCTTCTCCACTTGTTTTCCTTATTATTCATGCTGGGAAACATGGATGCTTCTCATAGTCCTGTTTGTTTTTCTCATTTTCATGGGGTGGTTTGTTTTCCTCATCGATAGGAAGATTTCAAATTGATGAAAGTAGTGTAATTCCTGTTGCTCCTTTTTATTGGAAACTTTACTCAGAAGAAGATTGTGTTTACTATTTTTTCCTTTCTCCATGTCAATTTCTTAATTCTCCAGTATATTTCTGATGTTCTTAGTGCAACTTTTCCTTCCAAATTTCAAGCCATCGAGTTTGTATGTGCTAGAGCTGGCCCAAGGCGAGCATGTAAATTATTCTTCAGATTGTTCCTTTTCTTTCAAGGGAAATGTGTATCTCTGTAATCAGAGGTCTTAAACCTCCACAAGGAAGCCAACGCCACCTAGTTTAGGATCAAGGCTGCTTGTTTCTCGTGGGAAACCGATGCCGACTAGTTTACAGATCGAGGCTCGGTTGTTGTTGTTTTGTTTCTCAAAGTAAAAAATTTTAATTGTATTCACATTATTTTGTTTAATCAAGTTTATATGATTCTATGATTCGATTTAATCAGGTTTCTTGTTTTATTCAATTAAAAATTTCACAAAGAAAGTTAGAAGATATGATTCTTTTTCTAGAAAAAAAAAAAAGATTGAAAACTAGCGTGTTAGAGTATTCAGTTTGACCAGTTTCATATCTGAAACTCAGGCCGAGAGAATGTTAGAAAATATGTTTGTTTTTTCAAAAAAAATTTAAAAAAACTAGGATGTTAATATATTTGGTTTAATTGGGTTTTATGTCTTATTTAACTAAAGACTTGACGAATAGAAGATATATTTTTTTTAAAAAAGAAATAAAAAATAAAAACAAATTAGCATGTTAGAGCATGTGGTCCATGAATATTTATATATATATTATCCTTGAGAATGCATGATAATATCCTTATTGTGTAGGCATTGATTGCAATGCCATGCAAAAGTTGACCAAGCAATAGCGACGGGAGAAGAGATCGTCACCTGAGAAGGCAAAGATGGGAAACGTTATCGTTATCTTCTGTGGCTGTTGCGAGCAAAATTCTCCAGCAGTCCTACTCTCATATTAATCATGCAGACTAATTAAAATTGACTTGCTCCGTCGCCATTTATTTATTTCTGTTGACGATTGAGCTGTTGTCTGGAGAGTAGTTAGCTGTGAAAGGATAGATCCACACCGAATTGGAAAAGGCATGCAGGATAACTTTGAGATGCCTGCTTGTTTTATTCCCACATTGATCATTCATGGCCCCCGCCTGGCCAGTTGATTCATCCAAGAAATTTAAGACCTAAAATCTAATTCAAATTAAATTTCAAGTTTAATAAAAAAAAATATTAATCTTGTAAAACTTCATTGAATCCAGTCGGTTTTTTAGTGATCTAGTCAAAATCTTGCTAAGTCAACTTAATCATTTTAAAAAAATAATATAATATAATACTAATAAAAATAATTAATCTAAATTCACTCGATAATTTAACAATTCATGTTTTTTTTTTACTGAATCAGTCCTGTAACTTTCGTTATAATCTAATAATACAATGTAAGAAATAATAATCTTGTGAATGGATTAGCTCGGAAGTTATGATCTTAAATAATTCATTTTAAATCCAAGAACAAATCAAAATCTAATCAAGATTTTTAGTATAGGATATATCCAGTCTCATACAGTCAGCATACAATCAGCTATAATATTTTAATGTATACTGGATTCGTCATGTTCTAGGCAAAGTAAGAAAAATAAGACGCCATCCCTTCTAGAATATGCACTATATATATGCTGACTAATATAAAGAACTCATATTGAATATTTTATTAAAATAATAATGTTTTGTTAAACATTTCTTACATGCAGATATGGTTGCCAGCAACATCTTTTTATTACACTATTATTATTGTCGTGGTTATGTTTCACACCACAATCTATGAGTAGGATTTGATGTCTAATTAAATAGTTTTTTCTCTTTTTTTTTTACAAGTATAGTATTAAGTTGAGTGTTTTATTTTCATTATTTTTTTTAAATTATCCATTGTACATAGATTATTTTTTATATTTTATTTAAAATCTTCACAATTCACAGGTAGAAGCGGCAAAATCATCATCAATGATTTTTTTAATTTTTTTTTTATCTTGAGGTAAAAAATCCCAAATGAGAGCAACCAAATTGCCAAAGCTTAGTTTAAATTCCTTAATTAATCAAGACATCCAAACTCTTCACTAGACTTAATTAATCAAGAGATCCAAACTCTTCACTAGACTCTATCTACAACATATACTTGATTGCTAAAATTAATAGGGATTTTCTCAATTATTCTCTTGAAGTTGCACCCCTCAAGTTGTCCTTCCATGAGAACATTTTGGGAAAGCTAAACATAAATTTTTGATCGGTTGGGCCTCATACTTTCTTTCACAGGCCTCTATTTTAACCCACTATCTAGGCTCTATAGCCTAGATGGGATACGGGCTTCGACCCATATAATATTTTGAGCTTTCCTACCTAGTCCGACCCAAAATTAACTGATGTTTTAAGTTGTGGCTGGATGGTGGCTCATAGACCCATTAATGGGAATGTGGGCTGGGTTAAGGACCCAATCACCATGCCTAAGGCTCAAGGGATTAGCGCCATCTCAACGCTGGCATACACTCCTCGGTAAGTTAACCCTTATTCTTTCACATTCCACTCTGTGAAAGAAAGCAAGCCTGAACCTCACAAGATGTAGATGCCGTCTAAAATTGTTTTTAGATCGTTTTTTAAAAGCATGTTCTGCACGAGAAAAATATTAAATTTATATGTTATGTTTTTTTTTTATAATTCTAATGCATTAATATTAAAAATAAAAAATATTTTAATATATTTAAAATCCAAAAATTATTTTAAAAAGCATTTTATATCATAATAACACACATAATGTGCACCCTCACTAGCTCGAAGTCCGTCGAGCATAATTTCTGTCAAAAATGGGTCTAATATTATACATCAAGGGGACAAAACATACGCGCTCCATCAAGGGTACAAGCTTTTTCTTGGAGATTGACCGATGCCAGACAATTTTTTAACATACATACATAATATATATATATATATATATATATATATATATATAGAGAGAGAGAGAGAGAGAGAGAGAGAGAGAGAGAGACACCGACACACACTACTATCATGTTTTGCATGCTAAGCAAGAGCTACTCGTGAAGCTATTTGATTCGTTCGTGTCATCTGAAAATTCCCGTGTACCAAAACTATCATTATGAAACAAGGACATCTCAAAACTATTGAATATGCATTAAGTATGCATTTTTATAAGATATTTTCTTATACATGTCATATATCTTCAAAGTATACTAAATTAGTAAATAATAATATTTTCATGTGCATATAAATACTTTATCAACACTGATAAATCAATATATTTTTGATATATTTATTTAAAAATTCATAACTAAAAAGATTAAAAAAAAGATAATAACTCATTATATTTAGATTTAGAGAGCACCATGTCCAATTATCATGGGACTGATATTACTTTCAGATCTAATATTCTTGAATTCAGCTATATATTAAGTCTAAATATATATGAGTGGTGAGATGTTAAACTCAATTTTCTTGGATTTATCTTGATATCGGATCCAACATCCTTGAGTTCAACTATGTGCTAAACTCAAGAGCATATAAATATAGCTAGATATCAGATGCAACATCATTGGGTTTAGCAAAGCACTGAGCCTAAAGGCATATAGGTTTGACAATGTGCTAGACCCAAAAATATTTGGGTTCAATTATACGCTAAACATAATAACATCTGAGTTTAGCACGATGTTAAAACCCATACTTCCTTGAGTTCAGCTACGAACTGAACTTAAGTATATTTGGGTCTAACAAAATGTTAAGATCCAGTTGCCTTGAGTTCAACTACGTGTTGAGCTTATGTGCATGTGGATTTGTCTAAGTGCAACACCCAACATCATTGAATTTAACTACACGTTGAGTCTAAATACATATGATTTTCAAAAGATGCCATACGCAAATATCATTAGGTTCAACTATTTGATAATCCCAAATATATGTGGAATATGGCAAGATACCGAACTCAAATATCGTTGGGTTCCACTACACGTTGAGTCCATGTGTATATAGGTATAGCAAAGTATCAGACTTAACTATCTTAAGTTTAACTACATGTTAAACTCAAGTGGATATGAGTCTAGCAAGACGCCGATACTAAATTGTATTGAGTTTAACTACACGCTGAACTCAAATACATATGAATTTAGTAAGATATTGAGCCCGAAGTATATATGGATCTAACAAGGTGTCAAACCCAACTACCTTGGGTTCAGTTGCACGCTAAACATAAGTGCATATAGGTTTGGCAAGACGCTAAGGTCGAACTATCTTGAGTTTAGCTATGCATTGAATTCAAGTGCATATGAGTTTAGTTAGGTAGTAGATCTATTATCCTTGAGTTTAAAGTCATTCCAAATCCAATATATACAGAGATAATAATTTTTTAAACCCTAGGGTTGCATGGTTTGGTCATTCATTTTTATGGATTTTTAACATAAAATATTAAAAGTTAAGAATGATAATTTTTCAAGTGCATAAAAAGTCTTCAAATGACTTCCTATATTTTTATCAATATTAATTTTCTGCAAGGAGTATCTATTACTCATTAATATTATACAAGTGATATTTATCTTTCGTTAATGTTATTAAGATAAAATGACGTTTCAATCCCTCCATTAAAAAAACATGATAAAATTCAAAGACTATATATACTCTTTAAGCTATTTAGGTAAATAATTTATACTTTTTTATTTTATTTTTTTATATTCTTATTATATAGAGCATTTGTCATACATTATCAAACACTCTTGTTTTAAAAAATTTAAAGATGATTTTTTTTATTTTTTTATACAAATTTATTAATTTTATTATTAAAATAATTTTTAAATTAAAAAAAAAACTATTTTACAGGTATTTGAGTTTTTTTTTTTTATCACTAATCAATAGTGATCTTCTATCACCAATCGTAAGTTTCTTGAACTTTAGGCAAGATTTAGTTGGGTGCTTGGATCATCAAGCTACTTGTCATCTCAGAAACACTACCTTTTCCAAGTAGCAAAAGCAGGAAAGCATGTAACCAGAAAAACAAAAGAAAAGAAGACGTGTTCCTTAAGTTAGTCCTCAAAACCAATTTTTTTTTTTTTAACAACGATAGTCTGAGTTCCTTAATAACACCTTTGTCAGTGACCTGTAATATCTTGATTGGATTACCGCTAAATAGGAAGAAACAAAGCAATCATCAGTTTGGCATTTAATTGTGCTTGAAAGAAAGGAAAAAAGAGAGAAGGAGAAAGAAGAAAGAAGAAAGAACAGAGCAGCTGAGCTGAGTGGATTAATGCTGACCTGCTGTATTTATTTACTAATTTAAGATTTCAACATCAACCCATTTCAAAACAAGTCCAGGTAATTTCTGGGCTCGATTTCAATTCTCATAAAGCTTTCAACTTTCATCCACCACTTCAGTCTTTACGGAGTTTCAAAGGTTTTTAAATTTTTTGATTCAATAGATATATATAAGAAGATTTGATTCAATCGTGGAATTAATTTATCTTTTTTTTTAAGGTCCTTCATGTTTGACAAAGTAACAATACAGTGCTGAATTTGACCAAAAAATCATCATGGTAAAGTAATTTTGGGTTCTGTCTTAGTACTTGTTTGGTTTGCCTTAATTTCTTTTAAAGCAGTAGCTATGTATTTTTGGTGCTTCAGAATTTCATAGCTGGAGCTTTTAAACCACCATGTAGTGTTTCTATCATTTTTGCTGATGGAAGAACACGCAAACAGGTACCTTGTTAATCTGGTAACATTGCTCAAGTCTTCTGCTTTTTCTGTATTTTTATTATTGTCAAACATTTATGTTTTCTTTAATTGTTACTGTATTATAATGTGAGGAATTCTGTTGTTATTCGTATAGAGATGGAGGCTAAAGCCTTGTGTTTACTAAATTTGATTTCTAGGATTTTTGATGTCTGGATTAGGATATGAATGTAAGAACATAACAGAAGGGCCTTATGGGCCACTTGATTTCTAGGTGACACATGAATCCAACCGCCATTGCAAGAATGCTGACTAGTGGGAAATGTGAGGCAAATATTTTTTGGGCAATAAGTCTGAAAGTAATTTTATTTTTCCCTGTTTAGCATTTGGGATGATTTATAGCCTTGCTTAAAAGGTCTTCTCTCTCACATCATTTCAGTCATGTAGGTTATATTTTTTTTCCCCAAAATTGAAGTAACTTTGTATGAAAATCCTTTACATCAATGGCTACTCTAACATATTGAGTTCAATGAAAGGGTTGATATTCTAAA
Source organism: Populus pruinosa (assembly GCA_026413675.1). Taxonomy (NCBI): domain Eukaryota; kingdom Viridiplantae; phylum Streptophyta; class Magnoliopsida; order Malpighiales; family Salicaceae; genus Populus; species Populus pruinosa. The sequence goes on along the minus strand of CM048592.1, from coordinate 26,721,622 downwards.
CATCATATGTGGTCAGACATCAGTTAAGCAATTGGGCGACAACATTGGGTGGTGTTCTTTATGAGATAGAATATGGAGTTTGGTTAAGTGAACTAATGAGTTTTTCCTAGATATGTTTGCACGAAGTGAAATATTGGATTTTGTTGAGAGGCTGTCAAAAAATCATTTCAGTCAAGCAGATAACTATTGCTTCTATGTGTTTCACTAGGTTCCATTAAAGAAGGAAAATGGCCAAACGGCCATGGTTCCTATCTTCCAAAGTCAAGAAAACATTGTTGGGGAGGTAATTACTGAATTTTTGGTTTTTTTCTTGATCTTACAAGTTACATATTTGGTGATGTTGTCATTGAGACTGAAATTGAATTTTATTGTTGCTATATTCATATTCAGGTTGTTATAGAACCAGTTCACGGGAAGAAGGTTGAACACAATGGTGTTAAAATCGAGCTGCTTGGTCAAATAGGTGTCTTGAATTTGCTTCCATTTCTGATATTTAGATCTTGTATTTTATATCTGGAAGATCACGTTCATATTGTTATTATTATTATCTATTCAATTATGTGGAAAATTCTAACATAAACGAGATAAGTAAAGATAAGATCTGGAAGCAGGCAATGCTGGAAATCTACATGCTGAATTATTTGGGAGTTGTAATGCTTGTGTCTAATTTAGGATTTGAAAGCATTATCAATGCCCTTAAAAGTTGGAAGAGAAGTGAAAAGAAAGCAATGTCGAGAGCTTCTTCTTCCTGCATAAGTTGTCCAGCCTGTAACTGATCTCTATAGCTTGTAATTGGTCTCACTATTTATGTTAACAGAGTCTCTTTGTGTTGTGTTTGAGATTTTGGGTTAATGCTGTCTCCACCAAAGGGTGGGTGACTCAAGGGAAGAATGGTGGCTATCTCTTATTGTCAAACACAAAATAGTAATATTTAAGAAAGACTGTTTATATTTTTTTTCTGTGAAGAATTTTGATCTGGAGAAGAATATAAAATGATATATAAGAAAAGACTTAAGGAGACAAAAAAAGCAGATAAAAAGGTAGAATACATCCGTTATGCATTTATGATTAAAAAATGACATAATTAATAATTTGATAGAACTCTTTTCCCTTTCTTGTTTTCTTTGTAACTGATTGCTTTCCTTTGGGGTAGCTATTGGGTGAATATTTCTTTGATTCAAGTTAACATTAAATTGTAGGACTATATTTATTGGCCTATCACATGAGCAAATCACATTTCAGAGTATGACATATTTCTTCCCCTCTTTGCAGAATTGTATTTTGATCGAGGCAACTATTATGATTTTACATCTCTTGGTGAGTGCACCTAAACTTTTATTCTTGTAGAATCGTTCACTTAATGAAGGGCTATATGTGGTATAACATGTTTAGCCATCAATTTTTTAGTTTATATATGTGTATAAAAGTTTCATTATTTTCAAATAAATGATAAATTAAAATTTTTGTCGTACCTTCTATTAGTTTTGTGGTTGGTGTTGTTAATCAATTAGTGAAGGTAGTTTAATTTTATCCATGATGAACTGTTATCCTGTCATGTGCAGTGCGTGAACTTGATGTACCTGGAGAATTATATGAAAGAAAGACATATCCCTTTGAATTTTCTACTGTGGAAATGCCGTATGAGTCCTACAATGGAGTGAATGTGAGGCTTAGGTAGGGTATCCTTTTGAATTGCACTGGTTTAATATTTTGTAATTGATAGTAATTTGTAAGCATGCTTGGGGGTGTTTCCCAACACCGCAATCAAACCCTAATTTTCATTGGAAGACCAATGATCAAAGTTGCACCCGGCAATACTCTTGCCTATGGTTGTCAGGCTAGATATGCAAACCCCTTGTTTCTTCATCTGTTTCCGCTTTTTAACCTTCACTGTTCATAGATTCTTATGATTTACAAAGGGTTACCTGATCCTCTCTCTTCTGTCATTGAAAAATCATGTAGGTGATGGTCAAGTGATAAGGATTTGAAATCAAGAGGTTTGTTTTTTTTGTAGTCTTAGGTTCGAGTTCTTGGTTGCTCATATGATGGTAATTAAAGATTTACATGGTCGTTAATTTCAAGACCCATAAAATTAATTGTGGTACGCGTAAGCTAATCTAAACACCCATGTCGATAAAAAAAATGTGAAAGAATTCTCATGGTTTGGCATTTGCTACTGAATGATTTTTCGTCGTTCTACAAAGTGGGGACAATTGCTGATTCTCTAGGTATTAACACACACACGGACACGGGTAAGAAAACCAGATTTTGGCTGATTGGTTATGCATATAAACGTTGTGTTGAAAGATCAATCTTGCCTGTTTTAATACTGGAGCTAGAGCATTTACCTGTAGGTTTTTTAGCAGAATTTTATTTATTTAAAGAGAGCTGGATGTTATGCGGGGAACAAACTATAATATATTAGTAGATTTTTTTTGAGATCATGAGAGGCATATGGCCATTTTGATTTTTGTGCTCCCTGTGAGTTCGAAGTGATTTTCACCATTGCATTCTTTGTACTTTTAGATTAGACTGCAAACCGTATTAGAAATTATAATGGCTTTTGTTGTATAATTTTGAAATTTGAAACTAAAATAATTTTTATTTTTCAAAAAGCATAAAAGCCAACACAAGATTTATTGTTGTTTACAGGTATATATTGAAAGTGACAATCAGTCGAAATTATGTCAGCAACATTGTCGAGAACCAGGATTTTGTGGTAACAATGAATAATTGCTCTGTTGTTGTTATGCTTGTCATATTAGCAAATGATGCAACACACAACTTTTATATATCTATCTATATATGCTTTTGTGTTATTTCTTGATTTAAGAATATGGTTTGCGTTACATGGGAGACATTAATGTATTCGAATAGCAACTTGCAGGATTTTCTATCTTATTCACCTCTTTCATATTTCTTGAGCACTTTCATGTGCCTCAAGTTGGAAGAATTTAATCAGTTAGACCATTCATCATTATTATGCAGTCTGTAGGAAAAAAAGGGGTTTTGAGAGGGGGGCGCTGCAAACCCTATCTACTGGAATTAATAGGTGAGCTGTTTCACAAAGTTGACACGTCTTTACTGTGTTGTTGTCATTTTTTATAGAGGAATGTGTTGGAGGGGATGTTGAATTCTGGGGCTATCTGATATAGTTGGAAAGCATATGGAGAATAGGGTGTGAATTTGTTCAATAATGGTAACATGAAGGATCATTTAAACAATGAAAGGAATTTACTGGTTTCCTGACAGCTAGAGACATTGTAGCAGAAGTGGTTACTTCTAAGAACCAGGATTGATAAATTAACTAGAATTCCGGAATCGTCACTGACAGAATGAGAAGGGCCAGTGCTTGCTATTGGTCTCGCAGAAGTGGATGCTGCGAGAGTGTTTGAGAAACTCCCATACAAATGGATAGAGCAATTATGTAGATAATGGCCTTCTCCTATTAAAGAAAATAATACGTGCAGTCAGACACTGTCCATCTAATAAAGAAGCAGTTACCCAAATATAAGGTTGGTTGGTTAAATAATTGCTCAATGCATAGGTGGTTTTGCATATTCAAGTTAAAATTATACACAGGATATCATCTATTTATGTTTCAAAATCAGTCTTGCAAATTGGTATTCTGATAATTCTATTTTATTTGTGATTTAAGGTTCTTGAAAGGCATGTCTTCGTTCTAATGCTTTTTATTTTTTATTTGTTTGATTATCTTGTCAATATAAATAGCCTTGAGAGGGTCACATCACAGCTTCTTTTTTTTTTTTAACTTTAATACTCTTGTTCAGGTTCACAACTACACTCCGCTTCCATCAATCAATAACAGCATCAAGGTCAGGATTGAAATAATTCCTCATCTGCATGTCTATTATTACATGGACATCCACATGTCAAAACAATAACTCTTTTGCAATTATTTGATTGCTCTTTATTTGGACAGTTTACTTATAATAATTCTATCTGGGAAAGCACATTTTTTCACATTGAACTTCCTTCAAATGTTTGTTTATCTTGTCAATACAACTTCATCTCGTCTTCTGCTCTATTAGGCCTTAAGAAGCATGATTCATAGCCTTAAGTCATCCTTTTTTTTCCCCCTAATTGTTGTTTGAGGACATCCTTTGTCTCATCACATGTTTGACTTGAAAATTACTCAGCTAGATGCCTGACATATTGGGTTGAGATGTTTGTGAAGGCAAGTCATGACATATGAATTATTCTTGCAAAACATGGTTGTTGATCATGAATTACACTGAAACTCATTCTAAAAATTGATCCTGATCCCTGTGTGCTATTCTTGGTGGTACTTTTAGATGGAAGTTGGAATTGAGGACTGTCTTCATATTGAATTTGAATACAGTAAAAGCAAGTAAGTCTAACTGAGGCTTATAGCGAATAAAATGACACAAGATGAGTAGAGTTGGAAGGGAGCTTTATGTTGTCTTATTGAGTTCAAATGAATCAGGTACCACTTGAAGGATGTCATCGTTGGTAAAATATATTTTCTTCTGATGAGAATTAAGATTAAGAATATGGAGCTTGAGATCAGGTGCCGTGAGTTGACGGGATCGGGGCCTAATACATATGTTGAGACAGAGACCCTTGCAAAATTTGAATTGATGGATGGTGTTCCTGTCAGAGGTACATAACTTATAGTATTTTAGTTTCTTTTTTTTATCACCGATAATATGCACGATTGCATTTAACAAATCACTCCCAGAAAATTTGAGTGATGCATCTGAATTTCAACTCTCCTGTAGACCATTAATACCATGCCTGTCATGGTTGAATTTTAACTTGATCTTGATATGGCTTAACTTTTACCTCACATTTAGTTATCTGTGATGAGTTACCGGTGTTGCAAGATTTTTAAAATGTTCTGGCAGCAGAGTAGGATCACTGTAGATGCCTTTGAGGCTTATGTGTTTATTTAAGGTTGTCAAACACTCCTTTACCATGTTGCAGACCTTTTTTTGCCTATGAAGTAAGGACACTTGGAGAAACACTAGGAAATAAAGATACCATAATGGAAAATTTTGAAAAGTAGGAACTAGACACAGAAAACAAATCGCATTTTAATGACAAACAAAATTAAAGGAATTGCACCTCATTATTGGAAGTCTAGCATGAAATACACATGCAAGCTTTATTTTGAGAAATGTATGCATGAAATACACATGCAAGCTTTATTTTTCCTACTTCAGAATTATGTGATTGCATGTCATCCATATGCAGCAATGAACCGCTTCTATAATGCCTTTATTTTATGATTTATGCACCAAGTCTTGATGAGAAAATGTGAAAATTTGATGATGTGTTGCATGTGTTCATCTCTGTTTGCGTGCTCAATACTGGTCTCTATTCATATTTCAGAGAATTATAACATTGATGCAATTACTGATGCCCTAACAGGTGAATCGATTCCAGTAAGACTGTTCCTGAGTCCATACGAGTTGACACCCACATATCGCAACATTAGCAACAAAATCAGTGTGAGGTACTACTTGAATCTTGTTCTAGTTGACGAAGAAGATCGATGGTGTTTTAAGCAGCAAGAAATCACAGTTTATCGGCTTCTTCCAACTCCCTGAATGAGTGTCCATTTTAGAGGAGCTCAGAAATTTTATCGTGACAGGAAAATAGGAGCAGTATCTTAGCAAGTAGTTTGCTTCTTTGAAGGACCAAGGATTCAGATTTGTCACGGAGAGAGATTTCCCTGTTTTCGTGTTGATGATGCCCTTCTTGATTTTGACCAGTGAAACACATCTGATGGCAAAAACCTTTCCATATTTGGGATACTTGGGACTGCAAAAATCTATGCCCTGAATTTGAAAAAAAAAGTTTTTTTTTTTTTTTTTTTCATTTGGCCTTTCTTTAGTCAGGTTTCTTCATATCCGTGCAACCCGTGATTGTAATGACTATCTATTTGACTTGTGATTTGAAATTTAAATATTTTTTTTATGAAAATATTGTACATACATATTTATTTTACGTGTTTTTATAGATAAAAAAAATCTACTTGCAATTAAAAAAATTAAAAATTATTTGTTAATAAATAAAAAAATTATTATTAATAATAAAAAATAAATTTAAAAAATTAAGAGACATATACATTAAAATATTTAATTTCACAAGAAAAGATATTTATCTAGTTATTATTATTAAATATATTTATTAAAATAAATTTTTTTATTATATCAAGCAATAATAGAAATAAATACATATTAAATTGATTGAATAAAATAAAAAAAATATGTAAAATTGCATATATTAGAAGTATTATGTAAAAATAAAAAAATGTTTTTAGATATAAAGTCCTTCTATATAAAAATTATAGAAATAATTATAGATGACTTGACATAATCTTTTAAAAAATTAAACACACATAATAATTAAAAAAAATTCAATACAAAAAGGGTTATATAAGGGAAAAAATATAGATGAGGGATATCAATCAAAACATAAATTTTAAAATTATTTTAAAAAAATATTAAAAAATATCGATTAACCAAAAAAAGCATGAGTATTGTGTTTTAACTTATTAAATTTGTTATTTATATCATGTGCTCATTTAGGTTCAATTTTTTTAAATTTATATCTAACCTAAATATAATAATAAAAAAAAACAAAAAAGGATCCAAAAAGAAACTATTACAAGGGAAAATCTAAGCGTGTGGGTGGGCTTTCAAGCCCAACCTTGAATGCCTGGGCTTGGTTTATTTTTTTATTTTTGAAAGGTGTTATGACATGATTAAAAATTGATATTTTTTCTCTAAGTATAAGAGTGTTGAAGTAATAAATAATCTAGTAAGACTGGAGTTGAATCATAAAGAGGTAAACTGTATAAAATTATAAACAACAAATGAAAAGGAGTTAAAGAAAAATTTTGAGATATGACATTGAAGTAAGGATTTAAACAAATATAAAATAATTATCAAGGTTAGAGGATCCACCAATAATATTTTAAATAAGTATAAGATAAACTCTTTTTATTATTCAATTAGAAATCACACAAAGAAGATTCCAATCAGATTATAATTTATTAACATGATTATATGATTATCTTATTTGAGTAATGACAATACTTGTAAATGTTGTCAGGTATTCATAGTAATAACTTATATTAACAACAAATTAAGTTCTATTCATAGCGCATGTGTTAGTTATACCATACAATTGGACTATGAAAGTGCTAATTATTTATTGTATTAAGGGTTGTTTAATACAAATCTAGATTAACCATTTAACAAGTAAGGCATTAAGAGTGAGTAAATAAATACAAAATATTTTAGTATTAAATATTAAAGTCCATATTGAGTTTATATTATATTTATTCTTACACCATTAGTATAACATTTTTATCTTGGCATAACAAACTTAGCTTATGAATAAGAGAAATATAGATAAATAAGAGGAGAACATGATTATATAAGTATAATAAGGAACTGAAAGGAATAAATAAGAGATTAATAAAAGCAAAACTTAAATATTATAAAAATATAAAAAGAGAGAGCATGAACATGATCTTGACATTAAAACTAAGATGTCTAAATGCATGTCAAATGCCTCCTCCTTTTATAGGCTAAAATTTTAAACTTTTGATTTGATGATTAATTATTGAGTCGGTGGCCACCTCTTGACTTGGTAACAACCCTTATCTTCTTGTCTGAAAACAATATCATTACTAACATCCGAATTTGAATAGATAGTCTCATGAAAGTTCTAAAAATTTATCTCAGCTTTTCAACAAAAAAGGAATGAGCTCATTTTGACTTCTTGAACTCGAGATATAGACTGAACACTGAACAATGTCTAGGCTACAAGACAGATTTAGACTTTTTTTTATACTAAGATTTGGACTTTTAAATGACAGAATTGATTCTTAACTCTTCATAAATATTTTAGGCCTATATCTTAACTTTTTAGCCATATAAACTAAACTAAAATTCAAAATCTACAGTTTCAGATATGACCTAATAACTTAACAATATTTTAGTTTAAATTAAATCAACATTTATTTTCTAAGTTTAGCTTCTTTTTTTTTGTTCTTTTACTTTCAATAATTCATCACATCAATTAATCATTTAAGTTAGTGAATTTAATGATATTTTAAGTGTAATATGATGATATAAAGCTTAATAAGAGTGCATTTTTAAATATTAATTATATTATCCCTTATTTTTCTAAAATAATTAAGCAGATAACATGTTGTCTATAAGCTTAAATTCTAGCCACCGCTATAGTAGCTAAAAACCTAAGGCAATGTTTCTTTTGATAAATAAACCTAATTTTAAAGTTATTTCAACCTAACAAACCTCACTAACACCTTTGGAACATATACAAACCTATTTATGAACCTAAAAAAAATCTAAAAAAAGTCAAAAAATCCAAAATCAAAATAGGTTAAATTTATCTTCCTTGACTTAATATTTTTTAGAAAATATTGAGGCTCTAAAACACAATTATCAAACAATTCTTGTAGTCTATAACATATAGACACTAAAAAAAACTATTTTGATGGTCAGATATTGCTTGAACAGGGACTTTCTCTCTTATCACTGAAATCCAACAACCTCTTTCTCTCCTCTCTTTAATCATGGATTGGAAATATAATACAAATAAACTTTTATACTAAAAGTGAATTTTTTAAATTTAAAGGGACCTAAATTGTATAAATTGAATTATTTTTAAAAATGGAGAACATAAGTGTATTTATCACAAAATCTCTATCATGCCACCCATGTTTGATGTCTTTTTCATTTTGATCTCTCTTTTTCCAATTCAAATCTTACTTCAAAAGTAATTAGCCTTCAATTAGGATTAATCACCCAAAATAAAACTTTGAAGATCAAAATGAATTATTAAAAATTGAACTATTAACCCCCGTAATATTTTTTTTAGTGTGTGAACAATGTTTATCTATAGTAAAAAACTCACATATTTTAGTGTCTTTTATAATTCTTGTATGTACTTTATCTTATATACGAAATTATTGAAACTCAGAATTCCAACAATAATAACAAAACATTAAGGTAGCTTGTTATTGCTATCACCATAAGTGATGAAGAAAGTAGATACAAAAAAGACAAGAATAAAAGAAAGAAAGATAGATATAATTGTATTAGATAGTGGTGTATAAGATAAAATGATTGTTTATGTATCCTGTTTGGTTATGATGAATAAGACATAATAAAATATAAATAAGTCTAATTTACCCTTAATATATATTATTATTAAACTTGTATATTTTTTAAAATAACTAGATATTGTTTTTTTTATTTAGTTTTATATTGAGAGTTGAAATTAATAATATTATAATAACCATACTTATAAAATCAAGATTGGCTTGACAGGTTAACCTAGAATCGAGCCGCTTCAGGGCCCAGATTAGTCCGAATTCAAAAGAAATAGAGAAAAAAATTGACTTCATTTAACCCAATAAAAAACTTAGGTTGACTTGGGATAAAACATAGGTAAAAAAAACATTAAATTATTTTGTAATTTGTTTTTGGTCAAAATAAGATTTACTTTGATTATTTTTTATAAAAAAATATATGGGAACTAGGTTGACTCTCTTGACCAGTGACCTGAACCTTTTCTTAGGTTAAATTTCAAGTTGAGTTTTAAAATTATAATAATAACTATTTTTATCCTTACATTAACTTGAATTAACCTAAATTGACCCTCTCGACCCATAACACAAGCCTTACCCTAGTTAACCTCCAAGTCAGATTTTAAAATTATAATAATAATAGTTTTTATCCTTATATTGATCTGAATCAACTCGTATTGACTCTCAGGTTTATAACCCTGAATTTGCTTCAAGATGACACTTGAGTTAGATTTTAAAGTTATGATAATAACTATTTTTATCCTTATATATCTTAGTTGACAATTTTGAAATTGAGATTTTATAATTATATTGTAGAAATAAAAAATAATGAATATTATCTCTAGGGACATTTCCTCTCTATATCTCCTATTTTGAAAGTATACAAATTCAATCCAAACTTTTCTGAAAGATAAATTTATTTTTTATGTTTCTATCTCTTCAACTAAATACGTTTATATCTCCACTATTTTTGTCATTTCTATCACATAATAATAACCAAACGCTATCTAAAGTGTATGACTAAATCATTGTAGTCACACCTAAACACTATTCATTATAATAATAATATTTTATGTTTTTTTTTTAATTTTTAATTTAACCCTTCAACAATCCAATTTTTTTATTTAGTTTTTTTTTAAATAATATCCTTAAATATTAGGTTGTGTTGAGAATTATACTTTGTAATTTTTTTTATGTCCTTTGTGTTGAGTTATGTATCAATCTCATGAATTTAATTTTTTTTTCCTCAATTTCAACATTCAATATTAGATATGTTGGAAGTAAGGCTTTATAAATTTTTATAGTTTGTTTTCTATGAATTTATTTTAATATCATGATCTAAATTACGGATTTAACAGGTTAACCTGATTTGACTCGAGTTATTTTTTTGACCTGCCTTCTATAATTGATTTTTTTTTATTTTAACATTGAATACTGAGTTGGTTGAAAATTAGGCTTCATATATTTTTTTATATGAGATTATCCTGATCTTATGACTTAAGTTGTGTGTTTGATAGGTTAACCTGAGTAGTTGTTTCAGTCTTTTTTTTTTAATTTAACAAGTTTTTTCTTCAATTCCATCTTTAAATATTGAGTTGATTAGAAATTAATCTTTACAATTTAATTTTATTTAATTTTTTTAGTGTTATCATGATCTTATAACTTGGATCATAGATTTGACATGTTAATTGGATTGATCCAATGTGTTGTAGTCTTAATATTTGAAAAAACAAATATCATTTAATATGCCACTGTATTAATATTTAAAAAATATATAGTCAAATATGCATTATATTTTAAGTTTATGATTAACTCGTTTAATGAGAAAAAAAATTTATATTGGTTAGATAATCTTTTTTATGTTAAAAAAATTTAATCTGACCTATAACATAGCATATACTGATATCTAGTAACTAAACACTAATATAAGTATCTCATGAAATCTTCGAACACAATAGACTTTTATTTAACATACAAATACTCGATTTCTTATTTAAAAGATTTTTCAATTTGAATGCAACCATCAATATCCTCACAGCCTCCACACAAATTTATATCTTAAATACTGAAGAAAACATGTGGCAAAGAAAATCAACATCTAGTTACATTTGATTAGTGTTTGATGATGTCCTAAAATTCAAGACATGTAGATAATGAGTTATTTAGTATTTGAGACAGTGATTAATCAATATGTTTAAGTACTTAAATTTCTTCCTTTTAGTCTAAGAAATTTTAAGCTTATGGCAAAAGTTTGAATACCTGCAAAAATAATCTCAATCAATTACCTCTAAGGTTAAAGACCCTTTACTAGATCATTTTTTTTTTGTATTCTTATGGGTAGTGTAATTGTTTGCAAACACTAAATGGGGTTTGCTATCATAGATGTGAGTGGAAATATGTAACAATTTGCTGAGTAGAGGTTGAGATTTGCTTAAATGAATTTTCTCTTGCTTGTTGATTTCCACCACTACCTGAGTAAGGGTTTGTTAATTTCCAGCACTACCTGAATAAGGAGTTGTATATGTTCTATAAGTTGTTAAAGAATTGGTTAAGTAGGGGCTAGATTATCTATTGTGGCAGGGAAATCAATAACTTGACTTTTTCATAAGTGTCCAGATTATTTGCTAGTGATAATGATAATTAGATAAAAACAATAAAATAATAAAATTATTTATCTTTTTATAAGTGTTTCCCACAAATAAGGCCATCGACAATGTTTTAAAAACCAAAATATATAAACAATGAATTATTTAGTATTTGGGATAGTATTTAATCAATATGTTTGAGTACTTGAACTTCTTTTATTTAGTCTAAGGAATTCTCAATTTATGATAAAAGCTTGAGTACTTAGTTTTAATTGAAAAGATTTAAAGATCTCCAATAATAAAGTTAATATATTTATAGAAAAGATAATAAATAAATTAAAATAGCCTCAAATTTAAGAAATAAAAATGTTTATTCTCTCTATATATATGTATATAATTATTTTTACTCAATGTTATTAAACTTGATCTAAATTTAACCTAAGATAAATAGATATAAACCCACTCAAGATGGTTTCAGGTCGGTATCCATCAAATTTAAAGTTTGGATAGTAAGATAGTTCTACAGAATTTTTAGAGATATTAATATTTAAAAAAAAAAAAGATGTCAAGGAAAAATAGCAAGTCACTTCAGAATTATTTTGCCTTTATAATTTAAAAATAACTTTATTCCAGTCCTTGAAGTTAATATCTTTATGTCAACTATGAACTTCGTTTATGCACAAGTCAAAATTCATTACAATGAACAAATTCACTATTATTAAAGCTTAAGTGAAAAGGTTTTAAGATTATCAAGATTGGGCATCATTTGTATATACTAATTAATATCAATGACTAAATGGGGGAGTGGGTTGGAATTGAGCGATTTCAAAAATAAAAGGACTAAATCAAAAATTTATAACTATCAAGGACTGAATTCGTACTTTTTGTAAACTACAGGTACAAAAATCTTTCAAAGCCCGAAAATAAAATAAGAAGCTTGGGAGCACAGGTTCCTAAAACCGAACTCGTCTCTTTCAAAGCCCCAAGTACTACAGAACCCCAGAGTTACATAGCCGGGTTGCATGTAGAATCAAATCCAAAACTATCCCTTTTGAATTTCCTTCTCTTCTTCACTTGTGCACCCCTCACTTGCAACACCTTTGCAAGTTTAATTTTGCTGTAAAAAAGGGTTTTTGGTTCAGGCATTTCATCGAACTAGTCCCATGCATTACATAGAAACGCCAAAAACGTAGTCAAGGAGTGAGCTTTATCAGTAAAACGAAAATGGGTGAGTGGTTTAAGAACCAGTTGTTCGTAAGCCATGCGATTGCAGCAGTAGGATCAGTAACAGTTGCCACTGCTGTCACTTACCCACTTGATACTATCAAAGTTCTTATTCAGGTTTCTTCTGCCTTTTTATTCCTCGTTTCTTTTACATTTCTTAATGTAATCACTTACTTATTTTGCATTATTGTTTTGTTGGATATGGGGATCAGGTTGGTTCGAATTCTGGTAAACAATTAACATCACTTCAGGCTTTAAATAGAGTTCGTTCTTTATCTGGGAATTCAGGTACGAATTCTGATTCAGTTGATTATTTTTTTGTCTGTTTCACGAGAATTTCTTCTCGGATTAATGTGTGATTAGTATCATAATCCTCAATCCCTTTTCTTTGAATGATCATGCTAGGCTTGTATAGCGGTTTTGGGTGGTTGACTGTAGGCAAAACTCTTGGCCTTGGAGCTCGGTTTGGAGCCTATGAAATTTTAACTGCTTATTGTAAAGGTATTCAGAATTTCGCCTTCGCTGTCAGTTTATGGTATTGAGTCAAACGAGTTTATATCTTGATGTTAGTTATGGAAACGAGTTCGGAATATATGAATTTTGATTGAGCTATGTGGTGTTTGCTATTGACATTCTGGCAGATGGTCGAGAATACAGCTACGTGTATGTCTCTGAGGCCCTTATGGCTGGAATGGTCGCTGGTGCATTGGAATCACTTGTATGCTCTCCATTTGAACTTATTAAACTTCGTGCACAGGTTACATCTGCATCTCGAGTTCCAAGATCTACCCCTGTTACTGAAAATAGAGCTGCTGCACCCATTATTGCTAAATTACTGCCTGGACATACTCCAGATAAGAAGGCATTGAACCATTTTGTTACCCTTTTATCCACCCTAACCAGTAAGCATCCAAATCTGGTTGGTGCCTTGCTAGAGTACCCATGGATGATGACTGGGTCTGGGAAGGCACCATCAGTCTGTGATGTTCGGAAGCCATCAAGCATCATCTCTTTGGAAGGATGGCGTGCACTGTGGAGAGGGATCAGATCAGGACTTGTTCGAGATTCTATTTTTGGTGGGGTATTCTTCAGTAGCTGGCAATTTATGCACGATGTAATGCTTAACTGGAAGGCAGTTGGGATGGATCCTATACCCAGGTTTGAAAAAAATGTCCATCTACTAATCTAAGCAAGACTCTCTGTTAAGTGCTTCTAATGATACTCTTGAAACCTACAGCTGTGTTGCTAATCTGTAATAGTTTTGTAATTCCCAAGTTGGCAAGTCATTTTTTCCTAAAGAAATTGAGAAGATTGTTCAGAGGAAAAAAGAAAAGAAAAGCATTGCTAAACATCTGCTAACTTGGTCTCAAAGTGTCTTCTGCTGCTATCTTTGGGAGCAACGCAATCAAGGGTTTGAGATCTATTTGCTACCATGTGGCTCACAAAGTCATGTTTTGCCAGTGAAATTGTGATGTGTTATTGTGTCTGTATCTAGTGGTCTACAGGGTTTTATGTGAATACTAGGTATATTTACCAACACTATTGGAGCATATGGTATAACTTAAAGGATGCCAGAATAAGATGACTGGCAGTTGCCTATACGTGCATTTTATATTTAAATTAGTTAATGTTCAACATTTATGTTACTTTAGAACTCCTACATGGAGGTTGTTAGGTGTAGTGTTTGATAATTCAGTCAGTTTATACATTTTATATATGCTTCTTCTTTTTTTGTTTCATTTAAACCTCTCTCTGCTCTATTATTTAATGAATGTCTGTCAATATCCTTTTTTAGAGAAGAATGCTAGCCTTAGCTCCTTCAAAGCCAACATAACAGGCAGCCATTTACCATCATACCCATCCCTTATCTTATCTCTTCTTTTTCTTTCATTTTGAATATATCTAGGTATTGTATAAATTGCACCTGAGATTGTTCAGTGATTACTCACTTTGTTTATCAAAGGTCCCACAGAATTTTTTGCTGATAATATGTAGTTTTTTTGTTTTTTCTAAGGTATTTTATGTTTTAGGTTGAGCTCATTTTAAAATAAGATGCTAATGCTGCAAGACGGTAATTGCATAGGATTTGGGTGAACTGAGAATGCTTTCCAATTAGAGCTGTTGAATGAATTCCATCTCCTCTGATTGAGCATTTTTTCAGGATTCTAATTACTGTAAATGTAGATCTCAGGCCTTTTGCTACCTTTTTTTGCATTAGATGCTTGAAAGAGCCACTTAACTGACCGTTCTTATATAGATTATATTACTGGAATATTATATATTGATCACTCATAATACGGAACTGTTTAGATTGGCTGCTTTCATTGGGAGATTTTGGACTCGCACACTTGCATGACCTGTAGTACTTTATGTTCATGCTGAGACCTAGGTTTCCTAGTAATCTTTTGACATTGAAGGAACCTCCTAAACTAAATGGGTGGGCTTGCTTGACTTGTAGTACTTTATGTTCATGCTGAAACCTAGGTTTCCTAGTAACCTTCAGACATTGAAGGAACTACCTAAACTAAATGGATGAGAAAAACACTGTAGGATTCTAGGGACTTGCTAGTTATTAGAAACTTATTCAATTATATTGCGGTTATATAATTCAAAATGATGCACTGCATTAAGATACCGTATAATAATTTCAGTGTCATTGCACAGCCTGTTCATTCCCTCTCTTTTTTTTTTTTTGAAAGGGGGTGATTTTTTCCCTGCTGGAAACGAGTAAATTCTTGTGCAGCACTCTGTAGCAATACTTTGTTATTTTTATCTCTTCTTCTCATAGTTTTATGCCTTTTGTTAGGTCTAATGAAGAAGTTGGCTCGCTCTCTCCTCTCTCTGTTAGTCTTGCTGCTGGATTTTCTGGTTCCATTGCTGCAGCTGCATCTCATTGTTTTGACACTGCCAAATGTCGATCACAGTGCACAGTGCTGCCCAAGGTATGCTTCTTGTTACTGGCAGGTTTAACATAGATGATTTCTTATTCATTTTTTTTTAAATAACTACTGCATCATCTTGATGGATTATTTATTTGAGTTTCTGTCCATTCTTCTGACGTTTTGGCATTTGGGTTTTGGTTTTCATGTCACAAGAATTACAAACAAAGGCAAAGCGGAGAAGGGAGTGAATTTACTTCAAAAAACTTAATGTGGCAATATTGTTTTCTTGCAGTATATTTCTATGGAGAGGAATTTGTTGAGATGGACACGACCAGGGAATAGATTTGAGAGGTATACAGGCATCCACCCTGCAGACCGGAATATCTTGTTTCGTGGCCTGGGGTTGCGAATGGCTCGCAGTGGATTTGCATCGTTTATGATTGTTGGGAGTTATTATTTGACGGTCAATTACCTTGTTTCAGAGGGAACCAAGAAAAGAGTATCAAAAGAGAACTAGTTGTTGTAAAATCGCCTGGCTGAGTCCATGTTCACTGCAAAGAGTTTCTCACCACAAAATGAGCTATCTACTTCTGCAGCCTGGCGAAGCGGTGTTCGAGGAAAATGAACCGCTCGCCTAGTATCCAAGTTAAAAATAAAATTCATTAGAGTGTTCTTATAAAAATATTCTTCAAAACTGCTTCATGTCCACGTTATTCTCCCTTCTCTGATTTAGGAAGATTTCATTTTATTGCATTTTTGCCCATGGAATGGCTTCAAGATTTCAAAGCAACTCCAGATGCATGCAAAACCATCAAGCTGAATTGACAAATTGCCCCAAACTGAATAATTTTTCAATAAAACACCTCCTTTTCTCCTACCCAATGCTTTGTGTGGTCTCATTTATTACAATAAAAGCTAAATGATGTGGTGTTTTTATTATTCTAAAATCATTATTTGCCAATCTCATATATTATTGTGAATTGAAGTAGTGATTTGTTTTTAAATATTTAATTTGATTCCCATTGTATTTTTATTTTTATTTTTGCATGATTGCATCTTTATTTGCTTAAATTAGTATTCAGTTTAATGTATTTTTTAAGAAAGGATTGAATTGAAAGATAAAAGATTGAAGTGACAATTATGAGTAAAATAAATGTTTTTTTAATTTTATTTGAAAAGTACATTTGAATCCTCCATCATTTTTAACTATTAAATAATTGGTCTCTCTAATTCTAGAAAAATCAATTTCAAAATTATACATTATTTTTATTATTTTTTGGGTTCTTATTGTATAAGAGAATAAAAGAATCATTAAATTTCAAGTTAAAGATAAAAGATGTTATTTGTAAGATTGATTTTTATTTTAAATGGTTTCATATGATGAAATGAGCTTGAATTAAATGTTTTTTAAAACTGAAAAATACTTAAAAAAACATAGAAAAAAAATTAAATTTCATGTTGATTTTGAATTTTGAAATGATTTTTTGTGTTTTTAAAAGTTAGGAGTTAGTTTGCCAAAGTTATTAAGATGTTTTCTAAGTATTTTTGGTTGAAAATAAGTTTTTTAATAAAAAAACCTACTCTAATTTTTCAACCGTTATAATACTTAGAATATAAAAATTTTATATAACACATCATCTATTTAAAAAATATAAATAAATTCAATGGATTTATCCAGCCCACTATCTTTTAAAAAAATATAAAGGTCCGTGTGGGGGCTCATGATGTTCGGCTTGGCCTTTTAATTTAAAGCTTCTTTTATAAATTTTAAATAATTTTTAAGTTTGTATTTTACTCCTATGAGATTTTTTTTTGCTTATTTATTCTTTTTTTAAAATAGTGATTATTTTTTAATTATATTGGATATTTTTAATTTTTGAAGAGATTAATATGATTTATTTGTTATTTTTTTATATTAAATTTATTTTTAGAAAAACATTTATTATAATATTTTTAATATATACGGCTATGCATAATATGTTTTTTTTCTTTTTAATTTATTCAATAAATCTTATGTGTATATCAATTCCTATTTTAAATTAATTTTAATAAATAAATTTATTAAAAAATTACTGTTATTGCAATATTAAATATTGTAATTTATTTTTGTAAGTTTTTTCAATTTTGTTTTTCATTAAGAAAACAATTATAAAGCCAAAAATAGATTTGTTGGGTTGTCTTCCCTCTTTCTTTGCCTCTCTCTCTCTCTCTCTTATTTTTTTATTGAACTTAACTCTTTATTTTTCATCTAGTTTTTCTTGTATGGTAAAAAAATAATTTAGAGAAAAGCTATTTAATAAACTTTTTAAAGTTTATAGACATATTTACAGGTTTGTCTAGTTGATTTGGTTCACAAATCTAGCAAGTTTAAATTTTTTCTAATTATTTTTTTCAGTATCTCAGCATTGAATTAATGTTTGATTTTGTGATCTTTTTTATAACATAGTTAAATAAAAACTATTTTTTTATATAAAAAAAAAATTATAATTTTATCGGAGTCTATAACCTGTTTTGTAGATTTCACGTGCTAGCCCGAGTTAATCCGTTTATAAGTTTGATGAATTTAGCCACTTATCGGATATGTTTTTTTTGTCCTTTAATTATTTTTAATTTTTTTTCTTGATTTTATTTTTTAATATTAAATTGATTAAGAAATAAATTGAATTATTTATTTTTTGTTTGCTTTCTGTAAAGTTAATATTGTCTCAAATAATTTTTTTAGGTTGGTGCTCAATTTTATGATTATATATTTTTATCATATAATTAAAAAAATAATTAATCTCAATAGAGTTCATAACTCAGATCGATTTAATATATCATTATCTCAATAATTTTTTTGTTATTTAATTTTTTTTTTAAAAGTCAATTAATCTTTTTACTAAATATCAAGATTATATTTAGACCCATGAAATCAATTAATTTAATTTGAACTAATTCTTATATCATTTAATTGA
This sequence comes from Populus pruinosa, assembly GCA_026413675.1. NCBI lineage: Eukaryota > Viridiplantae > Streptophyta > Magnoliopsida > Malpighiales > Salicaceae > Populus > Populus pruinosa. The sequence continues at coordinate 26,702,862 of CM048592.1, read as the reverse complement.
AAATTCAAGTTTTGAAAATTCAAGTTAGATAAATAGATTGTGAGGTTCCAAGATTAATTTATTAAACTAAGTTTAATACTGTAGTTAAAAAAAATTCATTGCACTTATTTATTTATTTTGACATTTAAAAAAGTTAATTTCACCTTGGACAGAGCACGACAAATGGACTAGTGCAGTATATGTATGGTAAGATAGAACGATAAGAGGAAAATAAAGAAGTAAGATAGCAATTAGGGTCTGTTTGGATTCTTCAAAGGAAAAAGGTAACTAGGGTCTGTTTGGTTATGTGGTTAGGCTATATATATATATTACTGTAATTATAGATATATTTATTTTTGTATTTTAAAAATATTTTTGAAAAAAATTATCTTTTTTATTTTTTTATTTACTTTCAATTAATATTTTTAATTTTTTCTTTGTTCCAAATTAATATTTTTTTCTGGTATTTTTAGATTATTTTACTACACTAATATCAAAAATATTTTTTAAAATAATAATAAAAATATTACTTTTATATATTTTAAAATAAAAAATACTTTAAAAAACAATAACATTTATATTTCCAAACAGGAATCCCTTTTAAAACTCTCTAGCGGACCTTAGTAGCTTTTCTCTGAACAGTTACATATATTGTTAGTATAGCTAATATGGTAGTCGAATTTACACATACCCATCAATTCCTTCTAAAAAGACTCCAAAATAAATGGCATCTCTCTTTAGCCGGAAATAAATGGGTATAATTTTCAAGATTTTGTTATTGTTGTTGAAGAATTTAAATACAAAAGGCTATATTACTCAAAATATAGTCCATGTGGCTTATATAAAAAGCCATACTACTAGAAAAACAATTAAAGATGAACTTCAGGTCTCCACAATATCGGCTTGAATGAATGCAATATTTAACCATACTGATATCTTCATTGCTTTACTAGGTGGTCTAGACATATTGGAAGAGATCTTTTATATTTCCTCTTAGGCCCAACTGCACATTCACCATAAACCTATAGGTTTGTTAAATGTTAATGGTTATTATGATAAGTTGTTGTCTTTTTTTAATCATGTTGTGGAACAGGAATTTCTAACATTTTCTGCACGACAAATCATAATCTTTGCTGCTACTGCTGAACAATTGATTGACCAACTACAATCTTTCATTCCTGTAATTGATCCTTCCATGAGTCGCATAAATTGGTCAATTAAGGAAAGCCGTAAAAAACTTAGATTGGATTTGAGCCTTCATTGTGAATTTTTATGTCTTTTGATTTTATTATTATATTTTGTTGTTTCTTATATTTATTTTAGTGTGTTTCAGGTTTGTCAGTATTCGTTATTTCAGGTGATATCTTCTATACTCTATCTTTCTACCTTTAAACATGGAGGACAATATCTCGTTTTAGTTGGGGGGGGAGGGTAGTAAATAAAAAAAAATTAACTGTGCTTTCTATTTCATAAAGCATGTGCAAAATTGTTGTTGTTATGTTGGTAGAGTAAGGAGAACTTTTTATGACTCTTGAGACACATCTTAGTAATCATTCGTAACAAAGTCTATCATAATACTTCTTGAAATATTCAAATTTATAAACTCTCGCATTGTTATCACTTAATTCTGCTCATATACTTATTTAACATGTATTCTTAAACCATAATTTACACACACACACACACTTTAATATATGATTGTGGGTTGCATATTGGATTATTACATTATTTATGTTTTTTTGTTAAAAGTAACAACTAAGGGAAAGGGATAATATATAATTAAAAAAAAAAGAAAAAAAATGATAATAATAAAAATGTAGATAAGTTTGGTTTCGTAGCCTCACTAACCTAAGCAATTAAGCTCGAAGGGGTGTTTTAACACCTAATACTCTAAAGTCAACTGACTTGGGAGCTATTGGCACAACGCTTGTTACATGGGTTGACGAGAAAAAGCTTAAAGAAATCAAACATTATACTATCTACATATTAGTATCTACAACTCGAGTTACTAAGCTCGTAGGGGTGTCTCAACACCTAATGCCCTAACACCAACTGGTCTGGGAATCATTAGCCGAAAGCTCATTACATGGGTTAAAGATGCATGGTGTTTTAAGTTATATGTATACATATAAAAAAGAAAAAAAACAAAAATAATAATCACAACCCAAGGAAGTTAACCTTAAACATTAAAACAAAAATTTTATTTTCTTTCAAGAAAAGTCTCATAATTATGTGTTGATAAATTAAGCATAAAAAAAAGGTTTATTAATAACTTATTAAGAGGTATTGAGCAAATATATAAATTTAATGAGAGTTTGTTTATCTGGATAGATTAATGGAAGTTAAATGATGAATACCTTGCTTTGTGGAATTTGTAAAAACAAATTCTATTTTAACACTTTGATTACTAGGGACTAATAATAAGCTAGTTGGGGGTGTGATTAGTACTTAAAAGTGTATTTTTATCAAGGTTTTATATCATCATTTTGCACTTGAAATATCAATAACTCCTTAACTAAAACATGTTTTATAATAATATATCTAATAATATAAGATACCTTTAATTTATGGTAGATGTTCATTTTAAATGCAAGCCTATCACATAAATGAAAGGATTGATTGATGAATTTAAGAACTTAAATTGAAAGGATAAAGAGATGGCCAAACTTAGAAAAGAAATGTCGGTACAATGCAAACGGAGCACTGTTCAGTAATTGGGTCATATCTGGAGCTATAGATCTTAGATTTAGGTCTACTTTATATGGATGGAAAGGTAAGACATAGGCCTACAACTTTTATATGGAGCCTAAGATCTAAAAAGGTTATTTTCAAGTCCAAATTATAGCATCAACAAAGAAGCCCGAATCTATCTTCCAGCCCGAGCACTGTTTAGTATTTAGCCCATATCTGGAGTTCTAGAAGTCCAAATGAGCTGAATGTTTACAAAAAAAAAAGTTGAGATAATTTCCTACAACGTTCATGTTTTCGAGTGGCTCCAATTTTGACGTTAGCAATGACGTTTTGGGCAGACAAGAGAAGATAAGGATTATCACCAAGTCAAGAGTTGGTCACCCACTCATCAATTAGTCATCAAATCAATAGTTTCTAATTTTGGCTTATAAAAGGAGGCATTTGCCATATATTTAGGTATCTTGGTATCAAGATCAAAATCATGCTCTTGCTTTCTCTCTTTGTATTTTTTATGTTGTTTATGTTTTGCTTTCATTAATTTCAAGTTTATGTCTTTTATTTCCTTTCATTTACTTAGTTAACTTTTATCTTATTTATGTTCTTATTTTGTTTATTTTTTTTTTCTTTCATAATGTCTAGCTAAATTTATTATGTCAAGGTGAAAAAATTGCACTAATGGTGTAAGAATAAGTATAGTGTAAACTTAATATGAATTTTAATGTTTGATACTAACATGTTTTGTATTTGTTATCTTGTTCACTCTTTGATACTTTGGTTGTTAAATGATTAATCTTGATTGATGTTGTATAACACTTGGTACAACAAATGCTTGGCACTTTGATAGTTCATACTGTATGGTATAACGGATACTTGAGCTATGAAAGGAACTTGATTTGTTGTTAACATAAGTTATAATCATGAATGCTTGACAAGATTTACAAGTATTAACATTAATCGAATAATATGACTAATATAATCATGTTAACAATCTATAATCTGATTGGAACCTCCTTTGTGTGTGGTTTCCAATTGAACAATAAGAGTTTATATTATACTTGTTTGACATACCATTAGTGGAATCTCTAACCTTGACATTTGTTATTATCATTGTTTAATCCTTACATTAATATTCCATCTCAAAGTTCTCATCATCTTTTTCTTCTTTTTCTTCTCTTTTTTTTCTTTATTATTATTACTACTACTACTACTACTACTAATATTATTTTTGTTGTTGTTGTTGTTGTTTATAATTTGTACAATTAACCTCTCTATGGTTCAACCCTGGTCTTACCAGTTTATTTATTACTTCGACACTTTAGCACTTGGGAGAAGATATCAATCTTTTAGTTGTGTCAATAAGCTGGACCGAGTTTAATAAACATGTTAATAACTAGTCATCTTCATATATTTTAAGTTTATTCCTTTGTTTTTCTATGTTTGTTTGTTTTGATGAAATTGTGGTATAAGAGCTCTTCTGATTTGTGGGTGACCATGACCTCTTCTTCTCCATCATTACCTCCTTCTTCTTCTCTTTTGACATCTTCTTTCTCTTTTTATCTTCCTCCTTCTCCTTCCATTCGTCAGTCTACATCTACTAAACTTACTTATCTTTATGAGATTAGCCTCTTAGATGATACATAAAAAATCTTTGAAATAGATCTTTCTTTTATCAATCCTTATTATGCTTTTGTCAAAAATTCTCCTTTTATCCATAATATTAAAACTCTCATCAAACAACCCTCTCATGTGCCAAAACAATATGTTCAGGCTTCCTCTTTTGACAACATAAGATTCCTGCTACTTCTCATGAACAATTTGTTACTTTTAAAATTTCATCTAAATTTTCAAGCCAATGGATTCCTCAAGGCTATTCACATATTCATTTTAGTGTTATAAGACTAGCCTTGTCTTATCATGGCCATAAAATTTTACTTGTTGCAACAAGATTAGCTCTTTTAGAAACCAAATATCTAGAGTATCAACATGTATGTATTGGATCTCTTGAAACCACGCTCAATTGTGGTATAGTAGTTGTTACTTTCTATCCCAACTTTAAAATGTCTTTAGGTGACCCTTAACTCCATCACTTTCTAGAATTCTAACTGTAGATCATTGTGGCTGATCAAGGTGTAGATACTTATTAAGCCACTATTCATTATCAAATGACTTATAGGGTCCAAAATCATGCTTTTAATTTAGGTTACAAATGATGTTTTACTTATTACTGTTGATACCAACTAAAGAGCCATTTATACTCATGTACCATGATAAATCCTGAAAGAGAACTTACAAAAGTTACTCCCCTTTTCTTTGATTACTAATTAAGAAAAGTTGTATCAAAACGTTATCCCTATATAATCCACAGAACCTGAGTTTATCAAAAAAGCTGAAGGTACTATTGATACTATCTTCAAGAAGGAAGAATCTTCCACTTCTCCATCAAGAATTTTTTCCTCCTCCATGTCAATGATGCAACTAACTTAAGATCCTCTCCCAGTATCTGTTGAGTCTTTCTCTAAGGATATCTTTTTCTCAAGACAACCATGTTTTTTAGGACATTTGTAATTGTGACAATTGTTGTAATACAGACATGGAAGATGACTCCCCCAAGAAAAAAAGGAAATCTTCTAGTAAAAAATTGAAAAATAGATACAATCAAGGAGATAGAATAGTTGACACTCTAGAACAACCCTCTAGAAAATTTGACTATTTTGTCAAATATACTTTTCCCTTTTGGGAAAATCTAAAACAAGTCCCTATAGACTCCATGTATCAACCTCCAAGATCTTATGATGATGATTTTCCTGCTTCATAAGAGCAAGTCAAAGATAGTTCATACTCTTCCACAAGTTCACAAACCTTAAGGCATAGATGTTGATGACCGCTCTAAACAAGTCACCCAAGCCAAAGTAGTTCTTATTTAGCAAAGTCAAAGTGCCATCACATAAAATTCTATTCTTTATAGAATTGAATCTCAAGTTGACTTAGTTCAAACTAATTTGGAAAAGTTGACAGTCTTAATTGATTCTTGAATTCTTCTTCTCGAACAACTGTGTGTTGAGAATTAATAAAAAATCTCTACCGTCCATGAGTATTTACTTATCTGATGGCAGATATATAGACCCTTAGAAGAAGCACGAGATTAAGTCTCTCAAAACCCAACTCAAGTCTCTTTAGACTGAATTAGTCAGATCCAAATAAAAACCTTTACTATTTTCTAAACCTTCACATACTAGGATGACCTTCTATTATCCAGATCCTTATTGGGCTAAACATTCCCCTTTCTACAAACCATAACCTTCACATACCACTCTTTAACTATTTGGAAACCTAGACACCGAAAGACTTTTCAAACTTTTCTCCAAAAAAGATAAAGGGAAAACCCCAGTATCAACCACTTCTAAAAAACCTAGATCACCAGCACCTATCATCTCTTCATTCTCTAATTCTTTTGAATTTAAAAAGAATAAACCTGATGATCTATTCCAAGACTCTCAGGACTCTTATCAACTTATGATCCAATCAAACCAACCTTCCAACATTATGTAGTCTTTTCTTACTATCTATTCCCACCAGATTATTCTTAAAATCTTTACCCATGAACCTCTTGATAATACATTTAAAAAAGAGACTTATGATACCAAAAATCTTGTAACTTATGAAGAATCTTTCACTAGGGATGATTCTTCTAACACTTGTTTTATGCCACCATTACTGATGGTTGATCCTTCTCTAGTACAAACATTAGATCCTCAGTCATCACAAACTCGACAAGAGCCTACTCCGACCTCTACCACAAGAGTTAGTGTGGATGATCCAGTTAGCAGTGTTGATAAAGTAAATCTCAATCCTCACCATTATCAACACCGTATCCATTCTCGAAGTATAGATGGTTATTTTACTCTAAATAATATCCCATGAGTAAAGTGGCTAGACAAAATCCTTGAATTTCATTCATGACTAACTAGTTATATACTCAAGGATGCATTTTAATAGTTCTCTGTAAAATTCTCTAGAATCTTATGGGATTGGTTCTATGCCTTAGGTGATTACAGGTAAATGCAATTTGTGAACAGTGCATCTCTTTTTGAAGTTTGAGGCTGTGCTTTATTATAGATTCCTTAGAGAAGTTTTAAATGACAAAGAAATAGCATGGTATGAGTAATTCAAAATGAAGTGTTGTTCCTATTTGAGATCTAAACTTAAAAGACATGTTAAAGAAATATATCGATGATACCATATTCTCTTTGGTCCCGATGATCCAAGCCTTAAGCATGCCTTTTTAGCATCCATACCTAGAGATTTGGCTAATGAAACTTTCAAATTATTCAAAACCAGAAAAGAGGTAATTGACAACCAATCTCTTGGCACCATATTTCATTAGGTGTTGGAAGTACTCAACAAAATATATGATTGATTAGCACTTAAAAGTGCATTTTTATCAGGTTTTATATCATCATTTTACATTTAAAATATTAATAACTCATTAACTAAAGCATGTTTTATAATAATATATCTAATAATATAAGATACTTTAATTTATGGTAAATGTTTATTTTAAATGTAGGCCTATCACATAAATAAAAGAATTGATTGATGAATTTAAGAACTAAAATTGAAAGAACAAAGAGATATCCAAACTTAGAAAAAAGATGTTGGTGCAATCCAAACCAGAATACTGTTTGGTAATTGGGTCATATCTAGAGCTGTAGATCTCGGATTTAGATCTACATTATATGGATGAAAAGGTAATACATAGGCATATAACTTTTATATGAAGCTAAGATTTAGAAAGGTCATTTTCAAGTTTAAATTGTAGCAACAACAAAGAAGTTCGAATATGTCCTACAGCTCGCATACTGTTCAGGGTTTGGCCTATATCTAGAGTTCTAGAAGTTCAAATGACCTCCTTTTTTTTTTTTCTAGAAAGCTGAGATAATTTTCTATAACTTTCATGTTTTAAGTGGTTCCAGTTCTGACATTATCGATAATGTTTTGGGCAGACAAGAGAAGATAAGGATTGTTATCAAGTTAAGAGTTGGTCACTCACTCATCAATTAGTCATCAAATCAATAGTTTCTAATTTTAGCATATAAAAGGAGGTATTTATCATGTATTTACGCATCTTGGTTTCCACATTAAGAAATTAATTATGATCTGTATAACCCTCAATATTCTGCTTATCTTCATAACTTGCAGATGCAATACATAAATAAAAGGCTCAAATAGATAATTTTAGGCTTCTGGAACCACATAAGATGGAAATGATTGTAAAAGATGACTATGTGCTGGTCCTGCAAGTCCAAACTATTTATGATCAGGATAACTTGTTAGATCAAAATCTCTCTCCAGATCATGAACCTATTGTCGGTTGATATTAAGAACAACATTATTCCTGATAAAATATGGCATAAAGGAACAGACCCTAATGAAGAAATTGATTATGATTTGTATGACCCTCAATATTCTACTCATCTTCATAACTTGCAAATACAATACAAAAACAAAAAGCTCAAATAGATAATTTTGGACTTTTGGAACCCATAAGATGGAAATGATTGCAAAAGATGACTATATGCTGGCCCTACAAGTCCAAACTATTTATGATCAGGATAACTTGTTAAATCAAAATCTCTTTCCAAATCATAAATCTATTGTCAGTTGATATTAGCATAGTACTAGCTTGTTATTTACATCATTAATCATGTAAGGGTGCTGCATTATTAAATGTGTTTTAGTGCTTTCTGATGTACGGTGTGATATAAGCAAAAGCTTGTAAAGTAGTATTAATAGAGCCTGTGTGTAATGTTGTAAGGTAAAATCTTGAGAGGGTAGACCTCGAAGGAAAGGTCTCTTTAATAAAGAACCTGCTTTTCTATTTCTCTGTTCTTCAAGCTATCTTTACATTTTAAACTAAAAGCTTTTGTTATCATTAAATAAGATATAACTTCAATAAATGACTTTAAATGTTTAGAAAATTAGTCATGTTAAGTCACTTTACCACTAATGTAAGAACTAAGTGGAACAAAATAAGCTTGGAATTTGCCAATTGTGCATAATTAGTTGAACCCTTTGCTAAAAAAATTAGAATGACCAAATATTTAGCATTTTACAGAAGTTAATGAATATTCTCAAAATAATAAATAGTTAAAAAAATGTAATTACAAGTAAATTTATTTATTAAAAGAAATAAACAAAAAATAGTTAAATTTATCCTTATATTTTATTAAAAAAAATTATAAACATCATTGGCACATGACCTCTATATTGATTTTCAGGTGGCTAAACTATTTACCATAATCACCTTAGGAATACGAGAGAAGCACAAGATTTGTTTCTTTTTGTTCGTCCACTTAACATCGACCGAGCATATGTGTGACTTGCATTTATTAATTATTAAAAATTTATATTGCTGTTAAAATATTTTGGTAAAAAAAAAAGGGGATAGTTTAGTCCTTAATTACGTACAAAGATATAAATATGAGTAATCGAATATATATTATATTTGGTTGATTATAGATAATACAAAATAAAATACGTAAAAATTTATTTTGCTCTTGATCTATTACTATCAAATTTGACATGTTTGAGACAATAATCAGAGATTTTTTTCTACTTGGTATTAAAATTTTATTTTAGTTAATTTAAAGTGTTAACTTCTCAATCTAAAAAAAATATTAAAAAAGGATTTATAATCGTATTTAATAAAAACATTCATGGCTAAGGAGATAATATAATTAAACTATAATTTACATATGATCAAATATATTTAATAATTCCTAACATTGCATAAAACACATTAGGGTTCTCTGCATTTTACACAAGAACAGGCTGCTCATTGCTGACGATAAGACTGGGGTTAAAGGTAAAATAAAGGGCGTAGTGAAAGGCACTGTTGAAGCCTATTTATGAAAATGGATCTCACATTCCTCCCCCTGCCTGTGGAGGGGGGCACGTCTATATTAATTATTAAATGGCAGAAATAGAAAACATAGGTTGCCGATAATTAATTATTAAATGTATAAACTTGTGCGACACAACAATATCAAGCTAGGAGTTTGACTGCACATAATTAAAAAAAAAAACAATTTATACATTAAAATAACATGATAAAAATGTTACACTCAAATAGAAAAAATAAAGAAGTTCACCTATTAAAATATATTTAACCCTCCTCTTCTTACGCTTAATACACAGTTTTTGCCAAAATATTTGTAGCAACCTACATTAAATTTACATTAAAGTACAAAGACCTGTAACAAGGTAAGAGGGACGATATATATATATATATATAAGGGAAAAACACAAGATAAAACTTTAAACTAAGAAAAATACAAGGTAAAATGGACAACTACAATAAAAAATAAAAGATCAAATCTAGTAGAAAGAACTCAAATTTTGAGATTATTGAAGAAGCAAAAAACTTATTTTTGGTGACAATACCTATGAAAACATACAATAGAAATCTAAAAAATACTTAAATTAGGAAGAAAGAGAAGAGAAGAAAGAAGATGTTTTAGCAAGGTTATCTAATTTTTAATTTTAAAGTGTTTGCCTTTTTATTTTTCAATTCCATCATAAATATATAATTATCATTTTCCAATTATTCCTTAAAAAAACCCCTCAATATAAATGTTGTGATGGTCTTTGCCGAGTAAGTTTTGTCCCACCCAAATAATGCAATGCAATAATTGTTGGAAGTAAATAAACACTAGTAATTACCTTGGCATGTTCATCATTTTTGTTGCTCTAGTAGTGTTAAACATCCTTGACTCGGCAGATTGGCTTGATTTAAAGTGTATTTTAAATTAAATTCAATAAAACTTGGTTAATCTTGTCATATTTTTAATGGCTTTGTTGACCTTCCTAAACTTAATTTGAAATTAGATCAACCAAAAAAAATTATTATTTTAATAAAAATAATTAACTCTATAATCTTACGAGTTAACTTGATAATCTAGTAACCCATATTTCTGATCAAATTCTCGAGTCGGGTATAGTACTCCACTATGAACAGCAATGGAAGCGTAGGTGGAGGTGGAAGTGAGGACATGGTTGCAACAGGGGCTCAACTCCAGTGAACCAAAGACTATATCAGGTATAAATCAAAGTGCCAACAGATTCCTGTATCAGTGGGAACTAAATGGACTATGAGCCACGCAACGGATATATAGCCCTTGTCCTATTCATTAAATCCATGATTTCAATCAGAAAACAATCACAAGGATCACCTGGTAAATTATTTTTTTATTGTTTTCACAACATCAAAAAGAAATTTCGTGACCTTCACCACCCTATAATCATGGATCAACATGATGGCAGCCGCGCTTCCCCAAACGAGGTAACATGGGTCTAATCTTCTTGAACGAATCATTATTGGGTTTAGCTTTCTGAAGTGGAATTTCTATTGTAGAATTAAAAGAAACTGAAGTGCACGTCAGCTATGTGATCTATCAACAACGACTCCAGTGGCAATCGATCTTGACTGCAGCAACAATGTTCCTTGCCCTGGTATTCAGTTGGAATAATCTTTTAATGGACTCCGCATCTCAGATCTAGTTGCAACTATGCTCATGGGGGGTGTGGCTAAAGAAATTGTAGGCCCAAAGTCCTCTTGCTGCACACACGCGTGATGGGACACTGCTTCCATTTTCATCGTCATGTTTTGCCATGATGCTTAGTTTCGGGATCATGTGCTTCTCGAACCTTGTATTTCTGCTGCCATTGCTGCTGATATTTCCTGCTACAAGGTTTGCTTTCGTTGACAAACTTCTCATTTGTATGCAATATTTCCATTTTTCCTTGCTCAATGTTTCTGTGTGGGCGTCCACATTTTACCCCAACCATGGATTTAAAAATATTCGATCAATCGACACACCATAGTTTTGTATGATCACACTAAACTCTTTTAAAATCTTGGTTAAAAAAAAGTCAAACAATTTATAGCTTTCTTTAAAGCTACTTTCTCAGAACATAACCATGACTTCATCATATCTACACAAGTGTTGTAATGTCATAAAGCCAGCCATACTTCGAGATTAAATGATAACGGACATTCAAAAGTTTGAGCATTTCAGCTAAAATTACGTGCACCTTCTACAACAACCGCGAGGCAGTTTTGGCAAAAATTGGCGATGGCGTGCGGGGTGCTGCAGAAAGAGCGCCTGCACAAAGGAATGCATGCAGTGCCTTTTCACATCACTTCTTAGACTTTGGTTTAAACATATTTTCCTTGTAGTATTGGAGTTCCCTTATGCTTTCTCTGATATCATCCAAGGCTCTATGTTTATTTTCCTTCTGAGGGGCCTTCCTCTGATCTGTACAAGTTGTGTTAATTGATAAACAAACCTTTCATCACAGAAACGACATTAGAACAGGTGATAATATTCCAACTATTTATTGATTTTAGGAAATATCAACTAGAAAAATAGAGTTTAACACTATTAAGTGTTGACTTGTGAGACTGTCTTCACCTTTACTTCCATCTGTCTTTTTGTCTAACCTTTCCTGGAAGGTTGGAAGAGAGGAGACAAGACATCCTCCATTAAGGAGAATGCGGGGAGGGGGAGAGGGGGGTGGGGGGTTCTAGGAATTGGGAACCCTGCCAGCTTTCTAGAGTTAAGATACAATCCTGGAGAAACATGAGAGCGATGCACCTCAAACACAAAACTGAGAAAGCAAGGTGTGCATGGTACCCTCATTGACTTGCAGCAATGGTGTCGAGTTATCCCTAAGAATGATACATAACAAGCTTTCAGGATCTATGTTGTAATTTTAGACATTTACCTTGAGGATACCAGCGCACGCACAAAGCCTTGACACTGCTAACATCAACGACAACATGAGAGAAGAGACCAGCCAAATCTGGCATGTATTTCTGCAAAGGAGGAAAAAAAAAACTCACGAGAAGAAAAATAAAAGTTACAGAATGACTAGTAAGGAAGATATCACCCCCATTCAATATTGCAAAAATATGGGAAACTAACAGAAGAAACAGAAAACAAGGTATCACAGAAAATTGGGATGTTAATCACTGAACACAAACAAAAACATGCACCATGCAATTGTTGACTTCATTCTTTGGAGTTAAAAGGAAAGAAAAATCCCCAAAGAAATCACCTTACATGTTAAAGTAGTGTTCCATTTATTAAAATTGCATGAATTTCCAAGAAACATATGATGGAATGTTGGATACCACATTTACTTTGAACATAAAAAATATTCCAAAAATTTCATATTCTGCCGCAACTGCATTTCATTTAAAAAATTATGGGAATGAGGTTAGTGGCCTCTCCCTAAAGCATTATAAGATTGCCAAGGTCTGGGAATCTGGTTTGATACTCCTTTTTGAAAGATAAGAAACTGTGAAGCTTTAGCTGTCCAAAACTTTTCTTCCAATGTAAAGGCCTAACATCTACGTTTTCTCAAAATTCCTTGAATCAATACAGTATTGGGCCCATGTCTTTGCCTGATCTCACCAGTCAAGTTCACCCCGAAATTAGCATTCAACAAACAAAACTAGGCCATATTCTCATAATTTATCCCTGATATTACAGGCATGCATTGATGTTTAAATACCAAGGAAACAAAATTTTGCACAGAGAGTAGATCACAAAATGCCAACGGGTTATTTTGAATATAAATAAGACGTCAAACATATGAGATCAGGGTATCAAATGAAACTGAATGCATGAATATCTCCATGCACATGATCTGCATGACAACCTGACCAGCATCACTGTTAACAATATTAATGCAGCTTGTCCTCAAATGAACCACTAGTTAATCCCTTGAGCTAGAAGAACCATGCAATTCTCCAGGGACAATGCACTGTTCTAGGGGTAAAAATATTTCTTATGAGTGTAGCAAGATAAAAAAAAAAACAGTCCAAGTAAAGTGCAATCACTAGTTAATCCCTTGATCTGGAAGAACTATGCAATTCTCCAACGACAATGCACTGTTCTAGGGGTAAAAATATTTCTCATATGAGTGTAGCAAGATAAAAAAAAAAAAAAAAAACAGTCCAAGTGCAACCACTTGGACTTGTAGATTATGCAACTGCTTCAAAATTTTAGCATGCCTTTAAGATCTCAAGCCAACATTCACAACAATCATCCAAAACTAAGCATGCTAACAACTGGTGTTGGTGAACACCCATATGATGAAACAAATTGATTTTATACATAAAAACTCCCTCAGAAACCAATTATTAAAGAAGTGTACTATATAAATGGTTCTTTAATACACATTGTGGTGGGTGGGAAAGAAAATGTAAAACAGTCAGATACCTTTAAGAAAAGAAGATCCACATAAACTGAATTTCCTGCTATAAGAGGGGTGTGTGTACCAACATGTCTCTTCACAAATTCTATAACCTGCAATATTCAAGCATATAATTAGGTGCAGGAGACATGAATAGGGGTGTGTGTACCAACATGTCTCTTCACAAATCCTATAACCTGCAATATTCAAGCATATAATTAGGTGCAGGAGACATGAATAAAACATTCAACTAGAATGCCATGATATAGATGTTACCTTACATGAACAAGTAAAGAGGAACATGACTATAAGATTGCGGGATTAGATTTTTGAATTAGATGTGAGCAAACACATTATACATCAAAATGAAAGGATTAGATTTTTGATAGAGTCAAAATGAAAGGAAAGAGGAACATGATTATGAATTAGATGTGAGCAGTGTAGAGATTAATTGTTAAATAGGGTTTTAAGATATGTTTTTCACATAGAAGACATTATATCAATGAAAAAATGAATGAGAAGAAAAAATATGCAAAACTTAAGAGAATAAGTTTCTAAGAGATATTTTTCACATAGAGGACATTTTACCCATTATCACAATGCATGAGAAAAAAAATGAAAAAAAATAAAAGAAAGAGGTATCTCAAAAAAATTCATGTGCATCAAACAAGATGAAAGATTTACATAAACTAGAAAAGAAAACAAACTAGCCAAGGTTATATGTTTTTATTAATGTACATAAAAATAATATATATCATCATTTACATGTATTAAGCAAACGAGAATATTCCCAATCATGAAGAACCATTTGAAGGTCAAGATTTAGTGAAAGAGAAGTTAAGAGAACCAGTATGAACGGAGTGGGAGTTAATAGACAGAATTGTTCAACACTCCGAGGATTGCTTTGTGAAAAACATGAGAAGTTAAGAGAACCAGTATGAACCAAGTGGGAGATAATAGACAGAATTGTTCAATACTCTCTGAGGATTGCTTTGTGAAATACATGCCAATGGAATAACAATAAAGCACACATCACAAGAGACTGTTGACTGGGAATACTTGTTAAAACAATGACTTCAACTTGATAAAGTTCTTTCATACCTGCTTTTCAGCTTCTCTTTCAGTAATTTTGCTTCCGAGAACCTTATTTGTCAGACCTAGAATGTAGTGACTTGTTATTCAAGACAACTATTGAAAATAATACGAAATCATTTCATATCTTTTGCTTTCTTATCATCAACTGTTCATACCACTAGCTGCATGATGTCTTTGACACCATTCTCCCATTCTATCTAAACATTCTTTGCTTTGATGGATAACCAAATCAGGGCCCTAAAAGAGGAGAAATTGAGGGATTACAAGATTAGGAGTAATCATACATGCATAATATTTGTTATTTAAGAGGAATAAAGGACCATGAATAAGTGCAGCATGATTAAGAGCAAATGATACAGCAGAACCGTGTGTGTGTGTGTGTGTGTGTGTGTGTGTGTGTGTTTAAACACTTCATTATACATCAAGCTTCACGAGATCCTCTTTTTTTAACAGGATTACTCCATTCCCATTTCCCATGCAGTACCAACCCAAAGTATTATAAATAAACAAAATGATGACATCTGACTATAGTGACCAACACTCTTCTTTCTGCTTAGCTTCTCTGTAAGTCAGCCCACAGTTAAAATGACAGCCAAAACAATTCCAAAAGTAACATATCAAGTTTTATGACTTGGATTATCATTCAGAACAAATAAATCATATGTCATTTAGGTAAGGTGAAATCCACATAAACCATTGTTTTGGAGCTCTGATCCTCTGTTACATCAAATTTAAACAGCAAAATAAGCAAGGAGAAAACAAGCACTGGTTGAGCACATCTGTCTAGCTTTGTCTAAGATCACTGAGTCTATGAAATTAGGAAAGGTGGATGATAGGTGCTCAAAATCCTTGCAGTAGAGAGAGCTTCAAGACAAGGAAGAGGTTTCACAAGGATTAAATCCTACTAGCAATAGTTAAAACTTGAAAATTTCAGGAGGTTTGAGCCCTCCATTCTGCATGTACCCCACCATGATTGAAAAAAACAGTATCTGGTAGAAGAACTGAAAGTTCGCCACAGTCTCCTGCCTGAAGCTTTCATTACAAGTTTCAACAGAAAAAAAGAATAGCTAAAGCAGATTCCATAGCCAAAGACCCTGGGATTGAAGGAAATCCCAGTAGGTTAACCATCTTAGAGCATCGAAAACCTAACAGTAGAAACAAACCAAGCAATTCAAGCCCTTCATTGTTCTGCAAAACCCATTTCTCTAACATGTAAAGGAGAAACCTTGAATTAAATTGTATGATGTTTCTATACCCAAGTTATATTGTTGATAATATCCGAACCAATCATTAGTTAGCCTCGCTCCCACTAATGCATTGAATGGTTGAGAGATAACAGTAAAAATTTACTGACTAGCAGCCAGAGGATCCAGAACATTAATGAGCAAGTTAAAAAGTCAACTCCAGCAACCAAACAAGAGGTCTGAACTCTTTGCTGTCAGCACTCCACCTCTCTTGTATTCCTCCTAAATCAGAGAAGAGCATCAATTGCAAAACCCTAGCCATCATGGAGATAACCACTGTTCAAGGCATATACCAAAAGACAGGTGTACAAAGATACAATGACAACGCAAAATGAGATAGTTTGTCTCTCTATATTAAAGCAAATTATGCAAATATCAGATGTGAGTACCTTCCTTATTTTACTCACCTACAAGTTACTATTGTTTGTAATAGGGTAGGTACCACCAACCAAACAAAAAGACTGACTTTCAAGAGCGGTTAGCCTCCCAAATATGATAGGCAAGAGTTAAACTGAAAAAATTATGGATAAACAATTATTGAAAAACTGTGCATATAAAATCATCAGGTCAGTCCCAACTCTAAACCATCTTATCTGACCTAAGAGGTGAAAAGAAGTGAGGATCTAAACAAACAAAATAAGTTCCTCCACTTCCCTCTAATTAAAACATTGAATTTCTGAAGCAAAAAGTTGAAAGTTTTAAGAAAATTGCCTGCAAAATCAAGAGGTGGAGGCTAAAACTGTACTGTGTCCTCAAACACCAGCATTCACCATTTCTCAACAGGGATAGCAATAGGTAACCACAGATTTGGATAGTAGTATAACCATAACCATATGCAAATGAAAAAACAATAACCATAACCTATTCATCATTTATTGGATTTGGATTTTGAATAACCATGTCCAAACCATCGGAATTCAGATATCCATGACCCATATGCCCTATTTATTAAAAAAAAAAATTGAATAAATCATTTTTAAATTTTTCTAGAATCAATAATTTTAACAAGTTTAGTTGAATATATGTAGACAAAAGCATTATTAATATATGAACATATCATTAACAATAACAATAACCAAATAAGTTTTTTTAAAAAAAAACACACATACATTCACAATATAACCAAATAAATATAAGTACATGTGTTTTCATATTGATTATACTGCAGTTAGGATTTCACGAAAACCATAATCTAAACATTGCCACGAATGTTTTTTCAGATTTTATCCAAATACTAACCACAAATATTTTTTTTTCCATAAAAAAATCACCCATTCAGATCGGATCGTTCAACTACCCGTTGGATTCGGATACTGTTCCCATCTCAGTTTCCCAACCACATCAAAAGTTTAAAACCCTGACACCGACAACTCATTCTTCTATCATTCTCGGTTTCAAATTGTCTATTTCATAACCTCCAGTTAATAGCAAAAACAGCAAATCACTTCCATAGGATAAAAACTCAAAAACAAACACAATCAAACAAAATAACAAATCGAAGCCGCAAATCAAGTATAACAGAAAAAAAAGTGTTTTAAGTTGAACAATACCTCCACTGACTTGGTCAAATAGCCGTCTGTTATTATACAAGCAATCTCCAGTATTCTATCTACTTCAGTATTCAAGCCTGCAACCAAAACAACTAGAAAACTATGAGCTAAAAAACACAACCTCAAATCGTGGATAATACTCAAAACCTTCAAACGCGAACAGGCACAAACGTACCAGTCATTTCCAAGTCAATCCACACTAGCGGCATCTTATAAACTTCTGAAGAAGACGTAACCAAATTCTCCTCATTCTGTTTCTCTTTTTCTACCACTAAATTAGAGTCATTCACTTTCTTCTTGCTCTTTCCTGTTGAAAAAAATTAAATCAACAAAAATCAATACTAAAAATTAAATAGAAAAACCTTTTTGTGTCTCACTTGAAATTGTTGCTTAATCAGATAATTATCAGAACAATTAAGTCAAAATTCTTCGAGCCTTCGGATTAACCTAGATGAAAAAGCGTGCAGTGTGTGAGTGAAAAAGAGGAGCAAAATTGTGGAGAGTACCTCTGTTGTTAGATGATTTAGACTTTGAAGAGAACGAGGAAGCGATATTTACTCGATCGTCATCGGCATCGAGTTCCAGTAGAGAGAACGAATTAGAAAGACGGCTCATTTTTATTTTTTTTCCTGCTACTGCGAATTTGAAAGCGCATGGCAAGCAAGTCGGGTTTTCCTTCATATTAAGGTAGTTTTCTTTCTTATTAAGTTAGTGATTGAGAGTGCTGTAGGGGAATTTTTTAAAGTGTTTTTATTTAAAAATATATTAAAATAATATATTTTTTATTTTAAAAAATTATTTTTAATATTAAAATAATTTAAATTTTTTAAAAAATTTAAAAATCACATATCACGATTTTAACCATAAAAATATATAGTCTCTAAATTATTTTGAGGTGTAAAAAAAATATTATGTTAAGTTTTAATCATGATTAAAATTCTTTTTTTGTATAAAAATATTTTTTGTGACTTTTTTATTATTATTTTAGACAAATATTTTATATAAAAATTGTGTAACATAAATAAAATTTATATTTAATTTTTAAAATCAAATTATTTTTTATAAAATATTTTTATCTTGTAAAATTATTTATAAAATATTTTATAAATAAATACTGATTCAGATTATCATTTAATAATTTCAATTAGCATTGTAGATAAAGTAGTGCTATAGCTCCACCACCACTCATACATTATTTTATAAATTAATATTATATTTTCATCACATTATTTGCATTATTTTCTACCACCATCATTTCTTCATTTCTCCTCTTACCCTATTTTATTATTATTATTTTTATCATTACATACATTATTATCATTACTTAATTATTATTATAAGCTTGTAAATCTATGTAAAAAAAGAGAGAACAAACTTAATAATTGCTTAAAAAAAACATGAGAGAAACAACTAATAAACAATTTAAAAAACATTAAAATAAAAAAATACAATATCCAAACATGACCTTCCATCTTAAACCTCATTTAAGAGAAGATATAAATACTTTTTTTTTCTTTGGAGTGTAAGAGAAGCTTTTCTTCTTCTCAATGATATGTTGAAACAACCATGGTAACCCCTTCTCTTACAAATTCCACAAAAAAAATTTCTTACATGCTACTCATACAAAATAAAATAAATGGTTTAACTAGCAATCTTAAAACTCGTGGGCTAATATTTACAAATTTATAATAAATTCAAAGCATGTTAACTAAGTCTAAATATAATAATAATAATAAAAATAATAAATTTGACACATAATGAAATTCTCATCCTAGAAATACTAGAATCTTTGTTGTTATATTTAGATATCTAAAAAGCTAGGGAATTGATTATTGAAATTATCTCCCCTTTAATTTTTTTTATTTGTCTAGAATAATTAATTGTAGCTCTAAAGAATCTTTCCTTCCTTGTAGCTTTAAAAATATGGAAAATCTTATTGTTTATCTTTGACATTCCTTGTAGAATTAGAAAACTCCTCAAAATAAGCTGATGAAGTTATTATTAAATATTTTATGCTCTTCTTTTCTTTTGTAGATGAATAAAGAATCCTTATAAAAAAAGAATTTTGGAATATTAATGAATTCTTATCATATTTAAAGATTATATTGCAATTAATTAAAGATCTTTGTAGAACTAAATTTTTTTTAAAAAAAAAGATGTCATATCCTTTTAGAAAAATGATCCTTACCAAATAGAAAGTCTATAAATAAAAGGAAAGTAAATAATTAAATTCATATATTTTATTTTGACATATATTATAAGGCCTTCTTAAACCCTAATTGATATAAACTCTTAGCCTAACATAGAATATTATTTTAGAGAACTCTGAGTAAATTTGCAGTCTAATTTAATAATTGAATTAAGAATTATGATTATTGATGTAAAACTAGACAATAAACACAATTATACTAGAATTCAAATTTTTTTGTTCAACCCTTTCTTAAATCATATTAGTATAGATTAGTTATGATTGAATAAAATTCTTAAGAGTAGTTTTAAAAAGTTGCAATCATTGACATTTTTGTTTAGATTATTTTGAATGAGATGAGAAAGTTATTAATCGAAAATTAATAAATCTCTTTAGTGTATGTTTGGAGAAAAGGTAATAAAAGTGATCTCCTTCTTTTTTTTCTAATCTTTGTGATACTTTTTTTATTTCTTTTTCTAATCTTTGTGATATTCTTTTTACTGTAATCAAATTATTTTATGTAATCTAATTATGGTTATTTGTAAAGATGAAAGAAAAAAAAGTTGAAAATTTAAAAGCTAAAGCAATGAAATCCAAAATAAATGCTAATTATTTTTTAAAAACTTATAAATTTGAAATCCTCTTAAATTAAATTCACTTTTAAACATTTTATAAATTTATCAAAATTTTAAAAAATCACTAAAAAGATGGGACACATATTTTTTTTTTTTACTGAAAATCAATTGAAAATAATAAATGATACATAGGTTAATTTTATCTATTTTCGTATAAATCCGTTAATTTTACCAAATTGATATGATATATATGGTGATTTACAATATAAATTGAAGCATTTTATATCAAGAGATATTCATTAATGAACTATTGACCTATTATAGGTTGGCCCATCCTTAAAGTGATATTGTTTATATAATAAAGATTAGTATAATATAATTTTTTTTATAGTGATTTACTATATGAATTGAAGCATTTTAAACAAAAAAATAAATAAATTCATGAATTGGTGAGGAATGACACATGTTTTTCATCTCATTAAATATAGAATATAGAATGAAAATGGCACACTTCACATAAGAAAGTCGCGGAACAAGATTTATTGATATTTGCTTTAATATTTAATAGAAAAATATTCTATTTTAGCACAAGTCTATAAGAGTCATGAGTGCAATTACTGAACCCATATCAAGCAACTTGTGAGCTCAGCCTGCGTATCCAAGCTTAGGTGGTGGGCATGAGTAGAGCACCCTAGCCCAATCCTATGAGGCATGCCTTCCCTCGTAAGCCCTAGTTTTTTCAGTACAATAACATGGCTTAATATTCATAGGTCCAACAAATATCTTAAGTCTAATTATTTTTTTTATTAATACATGTGTAAAATTTTTTTATTTCTTATTGATGTTATAGGATAATAACTCTTCAACCCCTTTATTTAATAAAAAATAAATTTTATATACTATAAATACTCCCTACACTATTAAGATTAAAATTTAAGATTGAACATTAAAAAATACATCCATGTTCAACATAAAAACAATATTGTCTCCAATATATTTATTATTTTATTTTATATAAGATTTTTAACTTTATCTTACGAGTTCCCTCGAATTCTATAAAAAAGAATTTAGTTTTTGTAGTTATTCAAAAATAATTATTTAGTGATATTTTTCTTTACTTTTAAATAAAAAGTTATTTCAATGAATATTTGATTAACCCATAACCAATCATCAAAATATAAATGCACTAATTTAACCAAATTAATATGTGATAGAATATATAATGATTTTAATTAAAAAAGAAACTCATTCACCGTATAAAGTAAATTGGTAGTTTTTGTTTTTTTAATAAATTGGGAAGTCTTGTTACTGTAAGAGTTACCATTTTTAACTCTCACCAAATAAAGAAAAAAGAAAAAAGAAAAAGCGAAAATTGAGAAAGAAGAAAGGGAAAGGGTAGAGTGGTAAAGGAGAAAGGAAAGAGTTGAGGGAAAGGAATTATCAGGTGCGGATGAGATAGAATCAGATGCGGAACACCACCATCGAGGGCACGTTTCCTTTATATATAAAAAAGAAAAAAAAAACCCACGTAGACGCTCTCCATTGCCTATTTATTTTCCAAAGCCAAGAGTCAGATTATCAAAGCACGCACCGAGAAAACTAGCCAGCAAATCTCATCATCCTCTATTATTGTAACCACATTTCCAGCTATTTTCTATTCATCTCTCTCACCCCGATATTTTCATTCTCTCCAGTCTCCAAACAAAATGGCCGATCAGCTCACCGAAGACCAGATCTCCGAGTTCAAGGAAGCTTTCAGCCTATTCGATAAGGACGGCGATGGTCTCTTCTCTTAGATCTCTTCTTATTTCGTCACCTCTTTCTTTCTTAGATCTGTTTCCTCTGTTATTTTCTCGTTTTATAGCAGTTTTTCTTCTTTTTAACCGTGATCTGTCTTCTTCTGCGTTTTATTCACATCGATTGGTCTTTTTCTTGTTTTTTATAGAATTTTTCTTTTCCTTGAGGATCTGCTGTGAAATGTGCTAGGGTTTGATCGCGATCCTTTTTTTTTTAATATTTTGATTTGGTTCGGGTCGGATTGACCGGATTGATTGATTGTTTTTTTAGACAATTTGAAAATGGATTTTATGTGTTTTGTAGTGTAATTTTTATTTGCTGCTTTGTGTGAAATCATTTGCATTTGCATTTGCATTTGCGGTGGGGATGAGACTGATGATGTATCTGTTAATTTATTGTGCTGTTTCTTTTGTGTTTGACAAATGTTGATGGATTTGAACTTTGGTAAACTTGCTTTGGCAAATCGTTGTTGGAACTGTAGGGATTTTTGTTTGCGGTGGGGATGAGACTGATGATGTATCTGTTAATTTATTGTGCTGTTTCTTTTGTGTTTGACAAATGTTGATGGATTTGAACTTTGGTAAACTTGCTTTGGCAAATCGTTGTTGGAACTGTAGGGATTTTTGTGTTTCATGATTAAAGTTGAGGTTCAAATGTTGCCAGAGAGTCGACAGGCGAAGTGGTGGAGGGTGGGCGTTACTTTATTTGATCGTTGAATTGTAGCAGCAGCCAGAGGAATAATTGCATAATGTTTGGATATCTCTCAATGCTTGTTATAGCATGTTAGGCGTTTTGTCTAAGTTTTGTGCTTATGCGGCTTTCCAAGTTTTTTGTGTTTTATAACCTCATATGTTTATGGCATTAAAACGTTGCCGTGTTATTTTTTTACTAATAAAAGGTTGGAACTTAATATGCATTTGGGTGCTTTTCTTTGTATATCTTGCTGTAAATGCAGCTAGAATCCTTATTTTCGTTTATATTTATGATTTATGTGCGTTCTTTGTGGTGGATATGCATGTATGTTTCCATCTTTTCACTTCAAATGTTTTTTTCCCTTTCATTTTTTGATACCACGTGCAATTTGTTGATTTTTGTGTGTCTGAGTCCTCTATGAACACATCAACATCAGGACTTGTTTTGAATGGTATTCATTATCCGAACTTGATAAGGAGTAACAGTAGCAATATGATAATTGTTTCTGATTTTACCACAGGTTGCATCACTACTAAGGAGCTGGGGACTGTGATGCGTTCGTTGGGTCAAAATCCAACTGAGGCAGAGCTCCAGGACATGATAAATGAGGTTGATGCTGATGGGAATGGTACCATTGACTTCCCAGAGTTCCTCAACCTCATGGCCCGCAAGATGAAGGATACTGATTCTGAGGAGGAGCTCAAGGAAGCTTTCAGAGTTTTTGATAAGGACCAGAATGGCTTCATTTCTGCTGCTGAGCTGCGTCATGTTATGACAAATCTTGGGGAGAAGCTGACAGATGAGGAGGTTGATGAGATGATCCGTGAGGCTGATGTGGATGGTGATGGTCAGATCAACTACGAGGAATTTGTCAAAGTCATGATGGCCAAGTGAGGTTCACTCACCCAAAACCCAAAATCTGATGCATAAAACGAAAATGGGAAACGGGGCAGATAAGTTTGATGAGAATTCCATTTCCCCTTGTGACATCTTCATTTGGTGTCATTGGCTTCATTTGGGTTGTCTGTTCTGTTGTTTGCATTGTTTTGTGGCACGTTTCCATAATGTCTACTTGTTTGCTCTGTTTCTTGTTCAGTAGCTTGGCGTGTTAGTATCTTTTCATTGGTGTTTGGCATTTTCTTTATACTTTTGGTATTATGAACCTAGATCAATTGGGAGAATTGGATGTTTTTTGTCATATGGATGACTGATTTTGTTGATATTTCAAACTTTGATGTCACTTTTCATGTATGTGGTGTTTTTGGACATTTTTCTGTGCTGTAATGTCTTCGGCCATAATTTCATGCAATCTGATGTAGTGCTGTTGCTCATCTGTTAAATTTCACAGCAACAATTGCGATGTAAAAGACAATTTAGCTGCATATGGTAGGACAATTCGTTTGACTTTAATTGCATTTTCCCCTCTCCCCTCTCTATGGAAACAAACTTTAATGTGGCTGGGGGCCGATCTCTTAAACCATGGTTAGACAACTGCGCTAGCTTTTCAATAAGCAAAGAATGATTATCTGAAACCCCAATTCAACAATGCCTAAGATGGCATGACTCTGGAGTTTCTCCACTAGCCATTTGCTGCATTTGGCATTTCTTGGAGGTACATTTTCTACTTCAAACTAATTTTTTTTACCTATAAGCTCCCATGAGTTTTCATTAATCTTGTCCTGAAGGTGTCTGGACAGCTAGTGCAGTTGCCTGGCCTCTCCCAATGACCATTATGGCACGCAACATTGTTCTTTGAGTCCAACCTACTGCATGTAAAAAGTCTTAATCTTTGCCTACGTGCTGGGTCGGCCTGTCATCCCTGTTTGTATCTCTGGATTCTTGTTCTTAGAGGGTATGAAACAAGTTTGGCTTACAAGCACCCTTTTTTTTCCTAGGGCTCATGAAACAAATTCGCTAGCTCACAAAGTCACAGGACGCTGGTTAGCAGTCACCTGTAAGAGGATATTTTTGGTTCCTTCTAGCGGAATGAGGAATAACCTTTTATCTAATCGATGGCCTTGCTTTTAATGGCTGGTGATTTTTCTGACCCGCCGAGAGTCTGTCTCAAGATAAGTATCTAATTCTTTTTGAAAGATCCCCGTCGTAATTGGTTGAAAACCCTTCTCTTCGATTTTCTGTTGATTTATAAGTTAAGCCCTGGTTTGATGTTTCTTGGTGCGTGGTGGTGGAATTTTTAGTGCTCCTTTCTGCTTTGTTCCTCATCAAAAAGAAATGTTCAAAGTGAGCGTATCGTTGTCCAAAACGATTCGGTTTCAAAGGGAGAATCCATTTTTTATTTTTTTAAAATAGTTCATGGTTCGAATCTACCGAGTTTAATTTCGGATTTTCCCAATCACTCAATTCCTTTTTTTTTTGGTTGGTATTTACAAGAAGGCTTTAGCTATCAAAATTTCCATCCTTTGGAAAATTAGCATGTTCTTGGCATCCAATATCTTTTACTTTACAAATACAAAAAATAGTAAAAGGGCTTAAGCTGTGATAAACTGATAATAAATGCCTTTCTTTGTAATTTACTGTGAGTCATGATTTCTATACCTTGCTTGCAATGCTCTCTTCCTCATTTAAATCAACAAGTACGTGAAAACAGTTAGAACAATAAAAGGAAATGATGTCTTCAAAGATATTACTTGTTAGCAATAAGTTAAATTGATGCTTTTCCTTCGCGTCTTGCCCCCCAAAAGAAGCCTCATAATTTGCTTTCTTGAGTTTTTTTTTCCCCTTGATGAATAAAAGAGAATTCAATAATGCTTATTTCTAATTGGTGTTTGACACTAAAATAATCTTGCTATAATGTTATAGTGATTAGGGTTTCAGTAGTTACATTATCATATGCATTCAGTATCAGAATGATGTTTTTTTTCCTGAAATAGTATCATTTTCTTTGATTTTTTTTGGTCCTAGCTGGATTTCCTTTACCTTTTTCAAAATTAGATTTTTAATCTATATTATCATAAAAAAAAATCGCCTTTTCTTTTCAATGACCCAATACAACTATACAAGAAAAAAACCATCATTATTCGTACCTCTTGTTACCATCTCCCGGCGAATTTAGTACATACTAAATACATATTAAAAGGGGTTAGACCAAAAAAAAAAAACTTACGTATTTTCTACCCAGAATTAAAGAAGCTAATAGCTTGAATTGGTTTTATTTCCGTACAGAAAAAGAAGAATGAGAAGCGAAGATACGAAACATGTTATTAGAAAGAACTCCATCTCCAAGGAAGACAAAGATAAAGGTGCAAAGAAACGACGTAAGCGAAACAAGTTTCGAGAATGCTTGATCCTCTAGAGTTTGACCTCGTCACTCTACATGTGATTTTATTGTCGTTCATCATCAAATGCATTCTACCAATGCATATAAGCAACGCTATCAAAATAAATAAATGAATCATATTATCATATTTGATCCAGGGGTGGAATGGAACTATTTGTGGAATATATTGCCTTTTCTGTATATTTCAGATTTTTTTTGAAGTAAAACATGCCAAAAAAAATAAAATAAAATTTGATACAATAGAACAATGAAGAGAAATAGCTTGGGAGAGTTTGCTCGAGAGAAAGAGAAGAAATTGTTATGAGCTCTAATTTTATAGTTGTTGCCTTGTATTATCTTTAATAATAAATATGCACACATGCATTACATGTATATACAGATGTAAATAACTAACCTTAGCTAATCTTAATGGGCATTGCGTAATAGACCCAAATATAATATACACATTACTAATAATACTACAAATAACTATGTCTAAGCCTATAATTATATTTTATCATATTGCTTCAATACTTCCTCACTCACAAGTTAATGAGGAAGACACCACATTTAGCTTGGATTGTAGAAACATAAACTTAAATGACGAGAGAGGTTTTGTGAGAACATAAACAATCTAATCATATCATAATTAATGTTTGAATAAGCATGTCAAAGCTAACTCAAGCATGTTGTACCAATTATGCATCAGTGGTGAAGGGTCAAAATCAACCTTATAGAAATTAAGGGACATTATTGTTTCACCTGTCGTGAGGTGATGTTGGGTGCTGTTGAATGACGCATTATAAGCCTCCTTTACCGTCCATGCCACAATCATCAACGACTAATTTGTTGGTGATTACCATTACAAATTAAGACGGAATAATTTCATTACTAAAATTCTTGGGGGAATTTTTTTGATGCGCTTCGTCATCTATAAGACCATTGGTGTTCTGTTAATGTTTTTTTTTCTCCTGACAACATTAGCAATGGAATGGGGAATTACCGACTATCAATATTCCAAAGGACGAATTCCATCAATGATGCTATTGGGAAGAATTTTACTAACAAATTATGTGTCTTATATCATCGAAATGAATTCGTTGGTAAACCTATTTAATGGTGTAGTGAAATATCTCCAAGGAGTTTTTGAAAATTGATTGAATATTTTAGATTGAAAATAGTTAATGACATTAATTAGTTAAGTTAGCGTTGATATTACCAAAGATTTAATTAGTCGGCCTAGATAAGGGTGACTAATAATACTAATGGGAACTATTAGTGTCGATAATAACCTCCCATAAAATGGGTGTTTATGATGAAGAACATTTGATAATATTTATGAAAGGAAAACAATAACTAAATTCAGGAATGATAAATTTTAAATATAATAAAGAAAGATTTAAGTGTGGATTTTAGGACAATTATGATTGTGCATTATTGACTATATATATATATTGGTAACTGTCTCATCTCTACTATATTTTTACCTTCAATATAATTATTCCAACATTGGGATGTTGAAGGTCCTTAACATTCATGTTAGAAGTAGTGTCAGAGGTTCTCTAGTTCCTTTTGTATGAATTAGGAATTAAATGAATACTAATATATTTTGTCCTTAAATAATTATATGACTTGAATTGTAATAGTATCTTGTTATATTAAATGTTGAGACATAAGATTTTACTATTTTATGCTTGTAATATTAATGTTGCTTATCTATGTTTAATTATAAATTTCATATTTGTTTAAATGGAAAATAAAATGAATATGTGAGTTGTTATGCTTGTGCATATGAATGATTGTTGTTGTGGTACAATATAATTATGATATGATTATGGAATGAGTATAAAATGTGTGTAGGATAAATTGTTGACCTCTCGGTATAAAAGAGACTCTGCTAAAATTTCAGTAATAATTAGATGAGTGTGGCAAAAAAACAAACAAAAATTTCCCCATAATTTTCATTAGTATGATTGATTTGTTTGATCCTAAAAATGAGAATGTTATAGGTGACCTGCCCACACGAAAAAGATAGGTTTTTCCAAAGTAGTCTCATTGTAATGGATGACCTATTTAAGTGGAAAAATACAAAGATTTTTTTTGAGTAGTCTCATTGTAATGGGCGACTTGTTAAAGTGAAAAATACAAAGATTTTCAAATGGTCTTATTGTAATGGGTGACCTGTCTAAGTGCAAAGATTTTTCAAAGTGGTTTTGTCGTAATGGGTAACCTACCCAAGAGAAAAAATGTAAAGATTTTTTTGAGTGGTGAAAAATATGAAGGTTTTTTTAAAGTGGTTTTAAAAATACAAAAATAATCTCATTGTGATGGGCGACTTGCCTAGTAAAAGGATTTGGACATAGATATCTTAAAGAGATGATGGGATAAGACTTGAAGGTGCATTATCTAGGAGATGGGAGTTTAAATAAGCACTCATAGGGAAAAGAGATAAGGCTCAAAGGTACACTATCTGAGATATGAGGGTTCAAAGGCACATTCAAGAAGAAATGAGATATAGAGATAAAGATAAGATTAGAAAGCACACTATTTAAGTAGCAAGGGCTAGAGAGTGCACTTGAAAGGGAAAGATGAAATAGGGCTAGAAAACACAATTGAAAGGAGGTAGGGCTACAAAATGCACTACTTAGGAGATGAGGATAAAAAAGGCACACTTGAAAAATAAGAAATAGAGTTAGAAAACATACCATATAAGAGACGGGGGCTAGAAAACACACATGAAAAAGGACAATGAGATATGGATAAAAAACGCACTGTTTGATATACGAGAGCTAAAAGGCATACCATGAAGAAAAAAAAAAGATATGGCTTGAAAGCGCACTATTTAGATAGATGAGGGTCTAAAGATGCGCTTGAAAGAGATTTGCTGGTGAGACATTAATCTATCAATGATCAAAGAAATGCATCATGATTAATATGCATATATACTTACTTAAGAATATAGGCCCTCCTTCTTCACTGGATTTCCTCCTTGAAAGTTTGAGTCTCTATAATAAGCTTTGATGACATTTTTGCTCTTACTTACTGAAGTTATAACTTGTGATCTTGATCTTTGGGAAAGGTATGATATTGACATACTTTTTTGCTTACAAACCTTTATTTCAAAGGTTGTTTGCTCTGCCCTATATATTTATTTTTCTTAGAAAGGGAATCATGAAGCTATCCCTATTATGTGTTTTTTTGGATTGTGCCTCAACTTGATCATGCCACTAAATGTTTAATTTAGGTTTTTTTTATAGGGATGGGGCTATACGAAAGAAGATTTGGTTATTTATAAGGAGTTATTTTCATGAAGGATTTTTTAGAATTTCAAAGCTCTTCCAAACACAGAAACCATTTTGACGCTAGTTTTAAGCACACTTGATATGAAGAAATTCAAGTGATTCCTAAGGACATGTTTGAAAGTCTTTTTTTTTGCTATTTTGGTAAAAGTGTGAAGTGATGCTACGTTAGTCAGAGTGGTTCAAGATTTAATTTGAGGGTTTTATATAACCAATCTTTAAAGCATTCATTTTATTTGTATGAATAATGAAGCTCGTTTCGCATGAGAATGCATTGCTTACCGATTCAAATTGCATGTCTTTGATTAGAAAGAGCTTGATTGGTTACATAACATAGGTTTTGATTGTGAAGAAAAAGGATATTTACAGGCTCAAAAGGTGTTTAAGGGATTTGAATCACTAGTGCTTGTTTCTAGACCTCTTTTGGTCTATGTATTTCTAGAACTTTGACTTGTAAAATGATCTGTCATTCTCTAAGAGTTGGGCTTGGGCTTTTTCTCTCTCTTTTTTTTTATTTGGTTTTGAGCATTGTCACACCTTCGAAGTAGAGCGTAGTGTCGCGATGACCCTCAATTGATTTTGGGTTTTTTTTTTGTGTGCAAGGAAGTCACCACTTAGTATTATGGTCACTAGAAAACCTAACTAGTTTTTCAGAGATTCTAAGACAACAAATTGATTGCGTAAAGGAAAGATATTATCACCCATAGTATGCCCTACTTAAGGTATGCTACTTAATATTCAGTTTGATTTAAAATTGCTATGGTATTAGTGTTTTTTAATCCCATCAGTTTTTTCTAGGTTTGATTCAGACTAAATTTATTAAGATAGAAATCTAAGAAGATTCCATTTAAAAAGCTCATTTTTCCCTTAGTATTTCAAAAGTTTGTGACTCGTAAATTGCAAGGAGGGACAAAATTTAGAAATCTACGATGCCTTAAAAGTTGATTCTTGCCTTAATGTTTTATAGTCTCATGACTTCTGAACCGTGGAGTAAAAAAAATTTGAAATGTCTTCAATTATAATCAAGGCTTCTTTCAAGGATGTGTGATGACTTATTATTCCTAAAAAAATATTTTGGATATTTACCACTTAGGGTTCTTATATCCAAATATTAATAGTGAATAATAACAAGTTATTCCCAATAATATTTTGGATATTCATTCATTTTGGATTTCTTTATCCAAACATTAACAGTGAATAATAGATGAATTCTTCCCAAAATAAAATTTTTGTATTTTTTGGAATATTGGTCAATACCCTTTGTAGTTTTACAAATATGTTATAAAATCTAAAAATACAAGAAAATAATTTTTTTTTGTGTTTAAGAAATTCATGCAAAAACACATTTTCGAAACTTCCAATATTTGTTTCTTAAAAGAACATTCAAAATATGTTAGGGTATTGGCCATATGCAACATACAAGAAAAATTTTAATTTTTTTTTTTATCGAAATGTAAGCATCACAATTAAACAAAAAAAATCATAATAAAAAAACTAACCAACCGCCACATATATTCTAAGATTTATAATAAGCTTAAAGAAACTAAAAAAAATTCAAAGCCAACTCATCCCACGCAGATAGCAAGGAAAAAATAAATAAATAAAAACTAGAAGCATGCTCTCTAAATGTAAAAGCAATGGCCGACTAATCTCTCCTCTAGTGGTGCAAAGAACACACATAATGAAGGTCTCTAAATGTAAACATTCCTAAACATGAAAGCAACCTCTTTTATATGGATTGTCATTAAACTCAAACATCATGAAAGAATAATGAGCAAGCATTGGTTTTGTCTAAACGAAAACCAACTATTTAGAGGGAAAAAAATAGCTTTATAACCAAATGCCTAATATAAAAATAACAAGGGAGGAGGGATTGAGGCTTATACCTACAACTCCTATTTGCTAAAAATGAAACCAAAGATTGAAAGAAATAGCTCACGTGTGCCTCCTTAACTACTGGTAAATGACGAATGAAACAAAGATGCTGAGGCTGTGATGTGCTGGTGAATTGGATGCTCTTCCTTCTATGTTCTCTTACTTTTTTCGGTTTTCCTACCTCTTTGCATTTTTGTTTTCTCTTTTCTTTTCTCCTCTTTCCTCATAGTAATGTAAGAATGCAAGAAAGAAACTCCTGTTTTCTATGTTTTTTTTACTCCTTGCCTCTCTTGTGTTTTTCTTGTCTTTCTTTTTGCTCTCCCCCTCGCTAGGTTAGTAAAGGGTTTATATGGCCTAATCACAACTCTTATTTAGGAAAGATATATTACATTAACTCTAGGGTGTAATCTCAGGTGAGTAGAAATAGGAAACCAAAATGTTTTGATTCTAATTTTGTAATCATATTCGATTTCTTTCTAGTATTTTAGAGGATGGTGCAACTCCTTTCTTTCCTTTTATAGAGCTTAACACGACCAAAAGATTGATGTTGTCTCTTAAGTGCAGGAGTGTCAAAGTAATCAATAACCTAGCAAGATTGAGATCGAACCATAGGGAATATTGTCTAGGCTGAAGGATAAATTCAGATTTCTTCGTTATTGCTACAATTTGGACTTAAAAATGATCTTCTTAAAACCTTTCCATCCATATAAACTGGACCTAAATCAGAGATCTACAGCTTCAAATGTGATACAATTACCGAATAATTTTCCGGTTTAGACTGCACCAAGATCTTTTTTCTAAGTTTGGTCATCTCTTTGTGTTTTTAATTTTAGTTCTTAAACTCATCAATCAATTCTTTTATTTATATGATAGGCCTGCATTTAAGATGAACATTTACCACAAATTAAAGGTATTTTATATTATTAGATATATTATTATAAAAAACATGTTTTAGTTAAGGAGTTATTGATAATTCAAGTGCAAAATGATGATATAAAACTTTGATAAAAATGCATTTTTAAGTACTAATCAGTCAATATTTAAAAGTACAATTTCTGTGAAGGAACCTGATCTTAATTCCTTCATCTTCCTACCTGAAATCCCTTTAAAAGTGAAGAGACGAAACTATCCAGATTTGTCAACCTTTCCATTTACACACAACACATGAAGTTATTTAATTTAGTGACTCACACTTTTCCCTCAATTTAACTCTAACTATAATTCAACATCTAGGCATTAATTTATAATCAACTTTGAAATGACTCATAAAACCATGTTTAGAACATCTTACCTGGTACGAATCAAGATTTCGATCTTCAATTCCCTCCTTTTCTTTCTAATGACAACTAGCTATTTTTTTTTCTCTTTTTATTTAAATTTTCTTGTTAATTCCTTCCCCACTAGTGTTTATTCTACATATAACCCTTAATCTTTGATGGGTTTTTGAAATTTTTGTGTTTCTCTCTTGATTTGTAAAAATAGATACAAAAACTCCCTCTTTTTTTATAATAGCCACAAATCTTTATTTATTTATTTATTTATTATTTTAGAAAAGGAGTGTTTATGCTCTATAATTATTCTTATTTTCATTTAGACCATATTTTCTTTAAGTGTATTCGTTTTGGCCCCACTTTTTTTAGTTTAGTTTATTTTCTTTAATTTAATCCAACCTTGATTTTCTTGGGATTTACATTTTGAATATTGGACTCCTTATGAAAGTTTTAGACCTATGTCTTATCTTTCCATTCATATAGAAAAGACTTAAATCCAAGTTCTACAGCTCTAGTTATGATCCAATGACCAAACATTGTTCTAGTTTGGATTTAACCAGCATCTCTTTTCTTTTTAGAAGTTAAACTCACAATCAATCCTTTTATTTATGTGATAGGCCTGCATTTAAGATGAACATTGACTATAAATTAAAGATATCTTATAGTATTAGACATGATATTATAAACCATGCTCTAGTTAAGAAGTTATTGATACTTTAAGTGCAAAATGATGATATAAAAACTTGATAAAAATATACTTTTAAGTAGTAAACATGAATCCTCTAACCTTAATATTTATTTTATTGTTGTTTAATCCTTATATCAATATCACATGTCAAGAACTCTCTTCAACTCATTTTCATTTATTATTTATAATTTTATATAGTTCACTTCCCTGTGGTTTAACGCCTGTCTTATCTAGTTATTTATTATTTTGACACTCCTGAACTTGGAAGAAAACATCAATATTTAGGTCATGTCATGGATACTTAGTTTTTCTTATATGTTTTTAATTTTTCATTATGATAGGTTTTTCATGTGGATGCACTTTTTAAAAACGTATTGTAGGGGTGTTTTCACATAAAAAATTAGACATATAAATAATGATTGTATGCTATTATGATTGAATTGTAGTTTTAAGTTTTTCAAAAGAAATTGTTTTGTTAAACTTAAATAAGATCAACAGTTGTAGGGTGACTTTAACGATACCCTCTCGATTTTCCTTTTTATTATTAAGTAAATTTTTGTTCCATTAGCAGGGTCATTCTTAAAGTGAGAACATTATGATTTGAAAAAAAAAAACTATCATGTTTTTATCATTTTTATTTGTAATTATGTTTTTTTGGATATTATCTGTGTTTTATAACATATTATCTCTTTTGTTGTAAGTGCACCCACACTAGGTTAACCTAGCCTCACATAGACCCAATAAGTATAATTGGCTCCCTTTGAGTCATTCTAGATGTATTTAATGAAGCATAGCTAAAGCCCAATTTTCACCGTCTATAGGTCTAACGCCTATTTTAGTAAATAAATTTTTCAATGAAATCCCTTATTTTAGGGATTAACATTAATATTTATTAAAAAACAATGAAATCATCTTTTTTAGTTATAAATTTCTATTTTTTTTCTTTTTAAATTGATGAAATCAATGCCATTTTTTCCCTAAACCAACAAAATAATCTATTTTGAGGGAGTAACATAATTTTTTTTCTAAATCGATGAAATCCCTTATTTTTAGGGATTAACATCCTTTTTTTTCTTAAATCAAATAAGTAATTTATTTTTAGGGATTAATGTTAGATTTTGTTTTCTAAAACAATAAAATACCTTATTTTTAGGGATTAACATCCCTTTTTCCTATATAAACAAAATCACATATTTTTAGATATTAACATCGATTTTTTTTCCTAATTCAATGAAATCTTCTATGTTTAAAGATCAATATCTAACTTTTCCTAAATTGATGAAGTCTATTATTTTTAAGGATTAACATCAAATTTTTTCAAAATTGATGAAATTATATATTTTTAGGATTAATGTCCAATTTTTCTTGAATTGATGAAATCACATATTTTTTGAGATTAATGTCATTTCTTTTTCTAAATCAATGAAATCTTCTAATTTGAAAGATTAAAATACAAAAATTTCTAAATCAATGAAATCTTCTATGTTTAGAGATTAACATCAAAATATTCCTAAACCAATGAAATATTCTATTTTTATCACCTATTTTTTAGATCAACATTATTCTTTTTTCAATCGATGAAATCACATATTTTTTATGGATTAACATCAAGATTTTTCTTTATTGACAAGTTTTTTTATTGATAGGGACTAATGTTAATTTTTTAATTAAAAAATCATGAATAAGATTATAAATAAATTTAGATAATTAATAATATATATAAAATAAATTTATAAAAACGTATTGTAAATGTTACTTTTCAGATATTGTAAGGATAACATCTATATTTTATTAGACATAACTAATTTAATATCTAAATTTTTTAGACCAATATCTATTTTAAGATTCTCAGTTTTTTTTAATTATTACGTGACATCTTTATTATTAATTTTTCCCTTCAGTTTTGAAGAGTTTCGTCATGGTATGATAATTGCTATAATTATTAATTAGCCAAGTTAAGAGAATTTAAATTTACTACAATCGATCATTTTCATTGGTGTGTGTGTGTGTATATATATATATAAACTGGCACGCACAATCTTTTCAAAATATAGGGTGTTTCTTGCTTGCCTCAAATCTCTTGAAAAAGATTGAAAAGGTCTTCATTCAGCCCATCGAAGCATCGCAACAATGGAGAGTCGTATGCCCTTCGCTATAATTACCTTCACCCTCGTCATCTTCCTCTGTGGCAAGTACTTTTACAATATTGCATATATTAGATTCTTGCTCTATTATGCATATTATTTACTTTAATAACTTTTCATTATTCAATGGATTTGGTGAATCCAATAAACATATCCAGGAGGGAGTTTCCAGATTAAAAAACAAAAAAAAATTAAAAAAAAACCTGGGTTATGTTATCTTTTTAAAAGAAAAATAAGTGAATTAATGCATGATTTTAAATATTGAATTATGTACGCACGTTTAATCCGTAGAGAAAACGAAGGCCAAGGTCCTATTCTTTTTATATGAAAATAAAAAAATAAAACAAAGAGAATCACATAAAACGAAGGCCAAGTATTTAAAACTTGTTTGTGTTTTTATTTCATAATAAAAATATTTTCGAATCAGTTTACTCGTGAACATTGACTGTTTAAAATCTTCTTTGAACCGACTAAGATTTAGTTATTGATATGAACAAAAATAAATCTTGCGCAGCTTGCACGCATGCGGGAGCTCAATCTGTGACTTTCGTCTTCAAAAACAACTGTCCATACACAGTCTGGCCAGGAACTCTAACGGCTGCTGGCCGTCCGCCTTTATCTTCAACCGGCTTCACATTGGCAATGGGTGCTTCATCTTCGTTGAGTGTCCCTGTCAATTGGTCTGGCCGCTTGTGGGCCAGAACGCAATGCTCTACAGATGCCTCGGGAAAGTTTGTTTGTGCTACTGCTGACTGTGCCTCTGGTGTCATAGAATGCAATGGAGCCGGTGCGATCCCACCAGCATCCCTGGCAGAAT
Source organism: Populus pruinosa (assembly GCA_026413675.1). Taxonomy (NCBI): domain Eukaryota; kingdom Viridiplantae; phylum Streptophyta; class Magnoliopsida; order Malpighiales; family Salicaceae; genus Populus; species Populus pruinosa. The sequence continues at coordinate 26,666,417 of CM048592.1, read as the reverse complement.
TTACTCTACATGGTAGTGGTGGGCTAGATTTTTACGATATCAGCCTTGTTGATGGCTTTAACATCCCAATTTCGGTAACCCCGCAAGGAGGTTCTCCTGGCTGCAGTTCTACAAGCTGTGCAGCAAATGTGAATGCTGTTTGTGATCCTAGTTTAGCAGTGAGGGGGGCAGATGGGACGGTGATTGCCTGCAAGAGCGCGTGTTTGGCATTTAACCAGCCGCAGTTCTGCTGCATAGGAGAGTACGGTACACCTGACAAATGTCATCCTAACCAATATTCGATGATCTTCAAGCAGCGGTGTCCTCAAGCTTATAGTTATGCTTTTGATGATAAAACGAGCACGTTTACCTGTTCCAGTGGAGGCAACTATTTGATTACATTTTGTCCATGATCAAATGTGGTGGTTCACAACTGTTTCTTTTTATGCAAAGAGTTGGAGGACAACACGTTTAATAAATGCTTTTATGATAATTCATAAAGAAATGGAATAATAGATTTGGGATTGACATATCCCAAAAGGATCGATTACCAATTTTCATGCTGTTGATATGGTAAAACTGGGCGCCATTCATTATAAATTAACGATATTTTCAGTTTATTGGTCATGGTAGAAATCCTTCAACTTATATGTACTAAGTAGATGGAGTGTCGAATTCAATTTCAAAACATTGTCATCAGGTGCTAATCTTTTATGAGATTAACTTAATGTGTTTTCAATGATATTTTTTGGTGCCTTCAAAGTAAATAAAAAAATAAATATTATGTTGATATTTGTTCAAAACAAATACATTTTGAAAATTCAAATGATTCCTTAAATAGGAAAATTGGAAGGAAAAAAAAAAAAAACACAAAAACACAAAGAAAAATGACACCATGAAATGACTCACAAGCTATGTTTTATTTGAATGAATAAATTATTTTGCATACGCATATAAAAACAAGACTTACCGATCCTTAATGCATCGAGTTTAAGATGAGAAAAGATTATCTTTGATAATTATTTTATGAGGTTGAAAGCTATTCTTTGCAGTTCCATTTTGAGCCTAATAATGTTTTTTTTGAAAATAACCTTAACTAAGATCACACCCCACACTAAGGGGCAAATAAAAGAGGTTTTAATGACCATCAATAGGAAAAGACTTCATTATCATCCAGATAAAGCAGTAAAAATAGGTGTTAGAATTGATCATGTAATTTGATAGAAAAATCTAAAGGATCAAAAAGATTTGAGCTTTTCATAAAAACAACTAAGGTGATTATGCTAAACCAAACAAAAATAAAAAAAACAAGTGAAAAGCCCAAACCTGACATTAGGGGGTAAGAAATCCATATTGGCAAGAAAATCAAAAGAAAAGGTCAGGGAATAAGCACAAGTGATCTCTATTCTTAAAATCAAACAGCTTTTTGAGCCTGCAAAATATCCTTTTCTTCATAATCATAGCCTAAGCCTAATAAAGCCCATTCTAATCAAAGGCAAGCAATTTGGATCGGTAGATAATGCTTTCTCGTGCGGGTCAACTAATTATTCATGCAAATAAAATAAATGCTTTGAACTAATTCGATTCTCAATAACCATCAAATTAAAATTTAAACCTTTTATGAACAACTAGATGTCATTTTATTTTTACCCAAAAGCTTTAAAATGCTTTCAAACTTCAAGAACCTGTCAATAAGAATCACTTGAATTCTTTAGAACAAGTTTATTTTGAATCAATGTCAAAATGATTCTTGTGATTGGAATAACTTGAAAGTTTCAACACTTTTCATGGAAACATTTCCTTGTAAATAACCCTAACTTTCTTTCACATAGCCTGACACAACCAAAAGATTGATATTTTTTCTCAAATGCTGTAAAGTCGAAATAATAAATAATTTGGCAAGACCGGAGTCAAACTCTAGAGAGGTTAATTGTATAAATTATAAATAACAACAACAACAACAACAACAATAACAAGAATAATAATAATAATAATACTAATACCAATAATACTAATAGTAATAGTAGTAGTAGTAGTAGTAGTAGTAATAATAATAATAATAATAATAATAATAAAAGAAGAAGAAGAAGAAGAATAAGTTGATGAGAACTTTTAGATGAAAGATCAATGTAAGGATCAAACAATGATAAAAATAAATGTCAAGGTTAGAGGATCCACTAATGGTATTTCAAACAAATATTGTATAAACTCTTTTTATTACTTAATTGGAAACCACACACAAAGGAGATTCCAATCGGATTATAAATGGTTACCATGATTATATTAATTATCTTATTCGAATAATGCTAATAATTGTAAATGTTGTCATGCATTTATGATTATAATTTATATTAACAACAAATCAAGTTTCTTTTATAGCATAAGTGTCAGTTATACCATATGGTTAAGCTATGAAAGTGCCAAGTATTTATTGTACCAAGTGTTATACAATATAAATCTATATTAACCATTTAACAAGTAAAGTATTAAGAGTAAATAAGATAACAAATACAAAACATGTTGGTATCAAACATTAAGGTCCATATTGAGTTTACACTATACTTATTCTTATACTAGTAGTGTGACCTTTTCACGTTAACATAATAAACTTAGCTAAACATAATGAAAGAGAGAAAAATACACTTGTTGTTGCTATAACTTGGGCTTGAAAATAACCTTTTTAAATCATAGATTTCACATGAAAGTTATAGGCCCGTGTCTTACCTTTCCATCTATAAAGTAGACCTAAATCCGATATCTACAGCTCCAGATATGACCTAATTACCAAATAGTGTTCCAGTTTAGACTACACTAATATCTTTTTTTCTAAGTTTGGCCATCTTTTTATCCTTTCAATTTCAATACTTAAACTCATCAATTAATCCTTTTGTTTATGTGATAGGCTTGCATTTAAGATGAACATTTACCACAAATTAAAGGTATCTTATAGTATTAGATATGTTATTACAAAACATGCTTTAGTTAAAGAGTTATTGATACTTCAAGTGCAAAATGATGATATAAAACCTTGATAAAAATACACTTTTAAGTACTAGTCAATAAGATGATAAATTTTAGACACCACAACCAAACCTTAGATTTTATCAGACAAAACAATGCAACCTACTTTAGGTAGGGAGTATTTGGGGTGCTTGACACGACGAAAAGATTGATGTCTTCTCCCAAGTGCAAGAGTGTCAAAGTAATAAATAACCCGGCAAGACTGGGGTCGAACCACAAGGAGGTTAATTGTATAAATTATAAACAACAATAATACAACAACAATAATAATAACAACAACAACAACAACAACAACAATAATAGTAATAGTAATAACAATAATAATAACAATAACACTTACAATAATAATAATAATAATAATAATAATAATAATAATAATAATAATAATAATAAAGAAAAAGAAGGAGAAGAAGAAGATGGGAACTTTGAGATGGAATATTAATGTAACGATTAAACAATGATAATAACAAATGTCAAGGTTAGAGATTCCACTAATGGTATGTCAAACAAGTATAATATAAACTCTTATTATTCAATTGGAAACCACACATAAAGGAGGTTCCAATTAGATTATAGATTGTTAACATGATTACATTAGTCATCTTATTCGATTAATACTAATACTTGTAAATCTCGTCAAGCATTCATGATTATAACTTATGTTAACAACAAATCAAGTTCCTTTCATAGCTCAGGTGTCGGTTATACCATACAGTATGAACTATGAAAGTGCCAAGCATTTGTTGTACCAAGTGTTACACAACATAAATCAAGATTAGTTATTTAACAAGTAAAGTATTAAAGAGTGAACAAGATAACAAATATAAAACATGTTAGTATCAAACATTAAAGTCCATATTAAGTTTACACTATACTTATTCTTACACCATTAGTGTAACTTTTTCACCTTGACATAATGAACTTAGCTAGACATAATGAAAGAAAGAAAAATAAATAAACAAAATAAGAACATAAACAACACAAAAATTAACTAAGTAAATGAAAGGAAATGAAAGGCATAAACTTGATATTAATGAAAGCAAAGCATAAACTTTTTATATGCTCTTTTGAGCCATCATCTCTTAAGTAGCGTCTTCTCTAACCCTACCTCCCCTTTTAGTGCGCCTTTAGGTCCTCACCTCTTAGGTAGTGTGTTTTGTGACCCTGCCTCATTTTTTAATGCGCCTTCGAGCCCTCACCTCTTAGGTAGTGTGTTTTGTGACCCTGCCTCCTTTCTTAGTGCCCCTTCGAGCTCTCACCTTTTAGGTAGTGTGTTTTCTAATCCTACCTCCCCTTTTAATGCGCCTTTGAGCACTCACCTCTTAGGTAGTGTGTTTTCCAACCCTGCCTCCTTTTTTAGTGCACCTTTATGCCCTCACCTCTTAGGTAGTGTGTTTTCCAACCCTGCCTCCTCTCTTAGTGCGCCTTCGAGTCCTCACCTTTTAGGTAGTGTGTTTTCCAACCCTGCCTCCTTTCTTAGTGTGCCTTCGAGTCCTCACCTTTTAGATAGTGTGTTTTCCAACCCTGCCTCCTTTCTTAGTGCGCCTTTGGGCCCTCACCTTTTAGGTAATCAGTTTTCCAACCCTCCCTTCTTTTTTAGTTCACCTTTTAGCCCTAACCTCTTAAGTAGTGTGTTTTCCAACCTTACCTCCCCTTTTAGTATGCCTTTAGGCCCTCACATCTTAGGTAGTGTGTTTTGTGACCCTGCCTCCTCTTTAAGTGCGCCTTAGAGCACTCGACCACCTTAGGTAGTGTGTTTTCCAACCCTACCTCCCTTTTTAGTGGGCCTTCAAGCCCTCACCTCTTAGGTAGTGTGTTTTCCAATGCTGCTTTCTTTTTTAATGCGTCTTCAAGCCCTTACCTATTAGGTAGTGTGTTTTCTAACCCTGCCTTCCTTTTTAGTGCGCCTTCAAGCCCTCACCTCTTAGGTAGTGTGTTTTCCAACCTTACCTCCCTTTTGAGTGTGTCTTTGAGCACTCACCTCTTAGGTAGTGCATTTTCTAACCTTACTTCCTTTCAAGTGCGCTTTTTAGCATTCGTTCCTTTTTGAGTCCTATCTCTTTTTGAATACTCTGTCAAGCTTCCATTGCTTGAGTAATGCACCTTCGAGTCCCATTATGTTGTCTCTTGAAGACATTTCATTGTTTTAACTTGGGCTAGTTACCCATCATAATCAAACCTCTCTAAAAACCCTTTTCATCTTTTATTTGATGAAACCAACTTTTAAGAAATCTTTGCATTTCTCACCACCTTTGAAATCTTCTATTTGGGTTGATTGCTTATTATAATGAAACCATCTTTTGAGAAATCCTTGCATTTCTCACCACCTTCAAAATCTTCCATTAGGGTCGGTTGCCCATTACAATGAAACTATCTTTTGAGAAATCCTTGAATTTCTCAGCACCTTCAAAATCTTCTATTTGGGCCTGTTGCCCATTACAATGAAACCATCTTTTGAGAAATCCTTGCATTTCTCACCACCTTTAAAATCTTCCATTGGGGCCGGTTGCCCATTACAATGAAACTATCTTTTGAGAAATCCTTGAATTTCTCAGCAGCTTCAAAATCTTCTATTTAGGCCGGTTGCCCATTATAATGAAACCATCTTTTGAGAAATCCTTACATTTCTCACCACTTGCAAAATCTTCCATCTAGGTTGGTTACCCCTTTTCAATAAAACTTTTGAAAAACCTTTGTATTTTTCACCACTTGGAGAAATCTTTGCATTTCTCACCACTTTGAGAAATCTCTGCATTTCTCACCAGTTTAAGAAATCTCTGCATTTTTCACCACTTTGAGAAATTTTCGCTTTTCTCACCACTTTGAAAAATCTTTGCATTTTTCACTTTTGTGAGAAATCTTCGCATTTCTCACCATTTTGAAAAATCTTCATGTTTTTCACCCCGACAGGTTGCCCATTACAAGACCACTTTTGAAAAATCTTTGTATTTTTCACCATTTTGAGAAATCTTCACATTTCTCACCACTTTGAAAAATCTCTACATTTTTCACCTCTTTGAAACATCTTCACGTTTTTCACTCGGGCAAGTTGCCCATTACAACAAGACCACTTTTAAAAAATCTTTGTATTTTTCACCACTTTGAAAAATCTTTTCATTTTTCACCATTTTGAGGAATCTTCACATTTCTCACCACTTTGAAAAATCTTCGCGATTCTCACCCGGGCAGGTTGCCCATTACAACAAGACCACTTTGAAAAATCTTTGTATTTTTCTCCACTTACCCCACTTTGAAAAATCTTTATGTTTTTCACCCGGGCAGGTTGCCCATTACAATAAGACCACTTTTGAAAAATCTTTGTATTTTTCATCACTTCGAAAAATCTCAACATTTTTCACCTCTTCACCACTTTGAATTTTTTTTTTTGTATTTTTTACCACTTCGAAAAATCTTTGTATTTTTCACCACTTTGAAACTTCTTCGCATTTTTCACCTGAGTATGTCACCCATTATAATGAGACCACCTCAAAAAGATTTTCACTGGGTAGGTCACACATGACAATTTGACCATTTTAAAATCTTTGAATTTTCAAAAAAACACTTCCAGTTCTTGCTCTAAGTACGCTTTCTAGCCCTCAAGAGGATTCATCATTTCTCAACAACATGAGTCAATCATATCTCATCCTGTTTTTCTTCTTTACAACGCTTACTATCTAAAATCTCTTACGTGACTTTCTATCATAAGCATTATAAAGGGGGGCAACTGTCATAACCCAATTCTGGGTTACTCCTCAATTTTGATAAAGTTTTAGAAAAAAAATCCAAAAAATAGAGAAAAATAATGAAAATCTAAAAAATATATTTTTAAATATATTTGCATCATTTTTAGCATTTTCAACATCATCTCAAAAGAATTTAAATTTTCAAAGATATTTGGAACACGTTCAACTTTTAACGCGTTATTTTTAAAATCATTGATTTTCCTCATTGAGTCGATGTTGATATTGCTTTTTTAAAAAAATGCAAAAAAATCAAAAAAATCAAAATTAAAAATAAAATAAAATTGAGGGACCAATTTTGAAATCCAAGTAACATTTTGCCTATAAATAGCAACCTTTAACACAAAGAAAAAAAAGAAGGGGGGGAAATTTTGACAAAAAAAGAAGAAGAGAAACCCTAAACCACAAAAAACCCTAAGATTTTTCTTCTCCCTCACTAGAGGAGCCGCTGCCTCCCTCACTCCCTAGACTTGTCAGCGTTGCTGGACACTTTCTCACGCTTATATCATTGGATCAACGTGAACTTTGGGTATGTTGTGCGTCCCTATATTTTCTACATTTTGACCGGAGCGATCATTCATATTTGAAACCACGATAGAAATATTACCATTTTAATGTTTCTGAACAAACCACTCTTGGAACACTTAGAGCCGCCGGCCTATTTCTCCATTATTCACTGTTGGATCAATCTGCGTTTTGGATATGTGATGAATATGGTTGTATTGCACATTCTGAATGGTGGAGATGAGATGAAACCCATCCAAAAAAGTGTTATGCGTGTTCAACAGTGGCTCACCAATCTCAGGTCAGTTTCGGTCTAACTCCAATCTAGGGAGATCCAACCGTTAACTCGGGCTGATATTTGAATATATGCTGCATAAGATGTCTGTTTACCACTGTACCATTAGGAGTTGTTATTGTTTGAATGGTTGATGAGTAATGGTCATCGCAAGCTTTGCCTAGAATCTGTCATGACTTCCAATTTGAAAACCCAAATCACAACACCCACTGCCGGCGCAGGAAGACAGAGAAGAGGAAGACGACCCTGATCTACTGGTTTTGCCACCTTCGGCAGCGCTGGCGTGTGGAGCAAATTTTTTTGACGGGCGACAGTGTTGATGATGATTCTGCTATGTTTCTACTATTGAATATAGGAAATCTGTGTACCGGACTCTGTGGCTCATCTTCTGGTACTATTGAACCTTCTGCAAGTACTGTTAGTACTTCTTCATCTTTAAGGATCAAATTAGTGATGATCCATTTAATTGCTTCTTGGTCATCATTCCATTGTCAAGTTTTATCTTCTTCAAAGATAACATCTTTGCTCATAATTACCTTTTTGGTGATGGGATTATACAACTTGTATCCTATCCTTCTCTCACTATATCCGACAAAGATGCATTTCTCACTTTTATCATCAAGTTTGGTCATTCTTGCATCTAGGATCTTTACATATGCCACACAACCAAAGACTCAAAGATGAGTAACACTTTGTTTGTGACCACTCCATGCTTCTTGTGGAGTGACAACTTGCAAACTTCTAGTTGGACAACGATTCAACAAATACATTGCATATGATACAGCTTCAGTCCATAATTGTTTGGGCAACTTCTTTGTTTTGAGTAAACTTCTTGCTATGTCAAGAATCGTTCAATTCTTCCTCTTAGCTACACCATTCAGCTGTGGTGTATAAGTTGGTGTTGTTTGATGTCTGATGCTTTGTTGTGTACAAAAGGCTTCAAAGTTATTTGTTGTATATTCTCCACCTTGATCAGATCTCATAGTTCTGATCTTATAGCCACTTCGCTTCTCAACAATTGCTTTAAAGTCTTTAAAACAATTGAACACTTTTAACTTCCTCTTCAAAAAATATACCCATGTCTTTTTGCTAAAATCATCAATGAAAGTGAGGAAGTACCTATTTTGTCCATTCGACATAGGCTTTATAGGACCACACACATTTATGTGCACTAACTCCAGTGGTTTTTTTGCTTTCTAGTTAACATTTTTGGAAAAACTAGATCTGTGATGTTTGTTGAGGACACAGCTCTTACAGACTTCTTTTGGATAATCAATGTGGGGCATACCTTTGACCATCTTCTTTCTTGCTAGCATCTTCAGACTTGTGAAATTCAGGTGTCCAAGCCTCAGGTGCCAAAGCCATTCTTCACTGTTGGTGATGACACTTAAACACTTTGCTGCATTATATTAGATGTTTAAAGGAAACATCCTATTCTTGGATATTTTCACATAGGCAATTAATCTCTCATTATAGTCTGTAATTGTCAAATGACAATTCTTCATGTAAAGTGTATAGCCTCTCTCCAGAAGTTGACCTATGCTCACTAAGTTCTGCTTTATGGCTGGGACATAGTACATATCGGTGATGTAGCTATGATCACCATTCTTCAACTTGATTGGGATGTTGCCTTTACCTTTGAATGAAACTTTTAAGGTATCTTCAAATGTGACAAAACCTTGTATAGTCTTATCTAGATCACCAAATAAATCTTGTTGGCCACATATATGTCTGCTAAAACTCAAATCAACATTTGACTCCTCTACGTCAACATCAATAAGACTGTGATTGAAAACATAAAAAGTTGAATTTTCTTTCAAGTCAATCAAAGGAGCAACTCAGTATGGTTTAACCAACTCCCTAACTTGAAAGATTTCATCTTGTACACTTGTGTCTTCGTTCTCATCTTGAACAAGCTTGACACGACCCCTAGGTTTTGTTTTTATAACAGACAACCAATCCACTCTTGATTGATCCTTTTTTAAAGGAAAGGGTGTATGTGTAATAAAATTATTGACATTGCTTTGCAAAAACAAAGACATTGTTTATGTTGCAGAGTCTAGCTTTTAAGTTGATTTCGACTAGACTATAGTGTGGATCAACTTTGATTCCTCTGTCAATCATGTCATATGCTTGACCGCGTTTTATGATCGGCTTGTTTTAACTCGCAAGTGCACGAGTGTGCGATGTAGCAATTAACTCGGTAAGATCGAGGTCATATCCACAGAGAGCTAGATCTGGAAATTAAGCTAGGTAACAAAAAAAAAACTCAAGAGAAAGTAAATTAACAATAACTTGGTTGAAAATAATTGATGGATTTGTTTTCAAAGATAAAAAAATGTAAATAGATTTTAAATGACAAGAAAAAGTAAGTCTTGGTCCAAATCAATTTTAATGGTGATGTATTGGTGATTTCTTCAACATATATAAGATAACTCAACCTAATATCAACGATGGTGATATTAGATCGAAAGATATTACAATGAAGTTTAGAAAGATGAAGATTTATTATTGCTTAAGAATGAACAAGTACTTTCATATTAAGTAAGACATTGAATCAAGCAATCTCTATACCAAAACTAAAGTTTGTGCATAAAAATTCAAGATTATAACATTACCTAAATGGTTTCTAAAATTTCTTTGCAATAATAAATCATTCATGAAGAAAATGAGAAGATAAACATTAAGATTCATTCATATCCTAAAGAACTCACCTCAATCACCATTATCCTTGATTTGGATCCAAGAAAGAGTTTAGCCAACCATGATTATATATAAGAACACTTCAATAAACATGAAATAACTTGAATAAAACAGAAATAATAAGTTTTACAAACTAAAGAACCGAAATCTATAAAGAAGAACACAATACAATTTCAGAAAAAATTCGGACACAAATCTGACTCTAACTTTGGACAGCAAGTTGACCCTCTTAATAGCTTGTTTTCGAGACGTCTATTAGAGACATATTTATAGGAATTTTTGTTACCTTTCCAGACCATTAAATAACAGCTCATTTGGACACTTGAGTCAAAAGTTATGGGCAAAACACCAAAAGGTGTTCTGAAAAATCAAATCAAGACAGCTTTACAACTACTTTGGTGCACGTTTTTCTTCCTCATTTATGAGGTGTCTCCTTCTTCTTTTTGACCCAAAATAATGTTAAAATATCCCCTTCAGCTTTCCATCCATGTGCTTGCCTTCTTAGATCAATGGATTACCCAAAATAAATCAATTGTTATTTGTTGTGTGGACATGTAAGATCATGGATTGTGTTTGGGTTGATTTGAAGGTTGATTTTGGGTTGATTTAGGGCTGATTTGGGCTGATTTGGGCTGAATTTGAGCATCAAATAAGTATACAAATGTACTTATTATTTGGGCTAAGATTGATGACACGACTGAAAGATTGATGTCTTCTCCGAAGTGCAGGAGTGTCGGAGTAATAAATAACCCGGCAAGACCGGGGTCGAACCATAGGGAGGTTAATTGTACAAATTATAAACAACAATTATAAAACAACAACAACAACAACAACAACAACAACAACAACAACAATAATAATAATAATAGTGGTAGTAGTACTAATAATAATAATAATAATAATAATAAAGAAAGAGAAGAAGAAGAAGATGATGATGATGAGAACTTAGAGATGGAAAATTAATGTAAGGATTAAACAATAATAATAACAAATGTCAAGGTTAGAGGTTCCACTAATGGTATATCAAACAAGTATAGTATAAACTCTTATTATTGAATTGGAAACCACACACAAAGGAGGTTCCAATCAGATTATATATTGTTAACATGATTACATTAGTCATCTTATTCAATTAATGCTAATACTTGTAAATCTCGTCAAGCATTCATGATTATAACTTATGTTAACAACAAATCAAGTTCCTTTCATAGCTCAGATATGACCCAATTACCGAACAGTGTTCCGGTTTGGATTGTACCGACATCTCTTCTCTAAGTTTGACCATCTCTTTATCCTTGCAATTTAAGTTCTTCAAGTCATCAATCAATCCTTTCATTTATGTGATAGGCCTGCATTAAAAATAGACATTTACCACAAATTATAGGTATCTTATATTATTAGATACATTATTATAAAACATATTTTAGTTAAGGAGTTATTAATACTTCAAGTGCAAAATGATGATATAAAACCATGATAAAAATGCACTTTTAAGTACTAATCAATTGACATTGAAACCTTAAGTGTTTAATGGTTGAAGTTTGCACACAACATAAGGCAAGTTTGGGCTTGAAATAAATCATATGATATTCTTTTCTAGAATTGGAATAGAATTGATTTTTTGGACAAATTTGGAGCACTTATTTGAACCACAATTTGCTTCAATCTTCAACTAAATGTCTCTTCAATTCTTTGTTCTGAATTCCGATGTTGAATTTTCTGAATTAATTCATTTAAGCTCCAAAAACCTATCGAAACATTAAAACAAACTTCATTACTAAAAAACACATCAATTATTATAAAAACAACCAAATAAAAAAAATAAATACATATGTAAAATAAGAGACTTAATGACACTTTTGATGCACAATCACACCCCCCAACTTAGATTTTGCTAGTCCTCAAGCAAAACAAAACATAAAACCTTTAAAATAAAAATAATAATAATAACAACCATAATTAGGCTTGATTCATCACACTTAAAGGACCTATCATGCAAACATTGGTATCTTTAACTTAGTGTACACAATAGCAAATAAAGAAAAATAAGAATACTCACATTCTCTAAATCAAACATCCATACAAAATTTCCAAATTCAGTCATATTTATCGTGCAACCAACATAATTGATTCATATGAAAACTCAACTTGTAATCTTCCCTTCTCACCAACACAAACAAGGTAGCAAACTAGAGAAATATCTATATATATATATATATTTTTTTTTCTTGTTTTCTTTTTTTTTGAAGATATGATTTATTATTTGTCTTTAAGTTGTCACTTCCCTTTTGACGCGAATACAAACATTTGTGATGAATGCACCCGGTTACTCACAAAGTCACAAACTTAAAGTGCTTTGCATACTCATATTTCAAGCTGCCGTTTGACGTAAAGATAAATATTTGTGATGAATACTCCTAGTTACTGAGCAACTCAAAACATTGGAGTAGATAGAACTTTGTACACATTTATTTATTTATTTATTTATTTATTTATGTAATGATTATTACTCTATTTACTTAAACCTTGTTTAGGACTAGATCAAAAGGGATAATCACAAGTAAAGCATCATACTCATCTTTCATGCATATTCACACAACTCACACAACGTTTACAAGGAAAGATGTACTTCAGTAATCTTAAAAAAAAAGTATGCTATATCTTGCTTTATAAGATATTATCTATCCCAAATTAAAGCATGCAATGTTCAACACAATAATGAACCCAAAAAGGTAATGATGATCCTAAACAAGTCTCATTCACATACCAATGCAAGTATATATTTTTTTTTAACAAGCATGGTTATCTCAAGCATTCAACATAATGAAATATCTAAAATTAAGTTTTACATTATCCTCAATGTAAAAGAGAAAGAGAAGAAAAGTATAAAGATTAGAAAATTGTTACTCCCCTTCTGTTTTCAAGGATGAATGTCTGATTGAATTGGGCATGAGCTGACTTCTTGCTTGATTTTTTTTTAACCTGCATATCACAACTAAAAGAAAACATAAAAGAAAACATTGATGTTTTTTTTTTTGAAAATAAAGAACCTCACACCCCCCAACTTAAAATAATGCATTGTCCCGAATGCATGAACAAGAAAATATAAGAGATGGAAGAAAGAAGAAAAAAAATAAAAATGAAAATAAAAATAAAAATAAAAATAAAATAAAAATAAAACTCATTACTTTTGATACTACAATGGTATTGGATCTTTAAGATCCAATGTCTCAACTTCAGCCACAACATTTTCAAGATAAAGTTTCAATCGATGGCCATTTTCTTTGAAAATATTTCCATTCTTCGGATTTTCTACCTCAAATGCACCATGCTCAGAGATGGATTTAATCACAAATGGACCAATCCATTTTGTCCTCAACTTCCCAGGAAAGAGATGTAATCGTGAATTATACAAGAGAACCTTTTGACCAACATGAAAGGATTTTCTAAGAATATGTTTATCATGCAAAGTTTTCATCTTATGTTTTGAAATGTTTGCATTTTCAAATGCATCATTTTTCAGCTCCTCTAATTCATCCAATTGAAGCTTTCTATTTTTGCCAACCTTGTTTTCATTGTCATTGAATTGCCGAATGGCCCAATATGCACGGTGCTCAATCTCAACAGGGAGATGACAAGGCTTTCCATAAACTACCCTATAAAGAGACATTCCTAAAGAGGTCTTATAAGCAGTGCGATATGCCCACAAAGCATCAACTAGTCGTAGGGACCAATCTTTACAGTTTGGATTGACTGTTTTCTCTAAAATGTTCTTGATCTCCTTATTTGCCAACTTAGCTTTGGCCACTAGTCTGTGGGTGATAGGGGGTACTGACCTTGTGAATTACACCATATTTTCTCATCAAAATCCTAACGGGCTTGTTACAAAAATATTTTCCCCCATCACTAATCATAGCCCGAGGCATGCCAAAATGAGAGAAAATATTTTCTTTCAAGAATTTGACCACAACTCGATGGTCATTAGTTCGAGATGCAATGGCCTCCACCCATTTAGACACATAATCAACAGCTACAAGGATGAATTGGTAACCAAATGAACTTGGAAAAGGTCCCATGAAATCAATCCCCCAACAATCAAATATTTCCAAAACAAGGATGGGGTTAAGGGGCATCATGTTACGCCTAGTGAGGCTACCTAGTCGTTGGCATCGGTCACATGCAACACAAAAGGCATGAACATCTTTAAACATGGTAGGCCAATAAAAACCACACTGCAAGATTTTGGCAATGGTTTTCTTGGAAGAGAAATGCCCACCACAGGCTAATGCATGACAAAAATTAATGACCCTTGGAATTTCATGATCAGGGATGCACCACCTAATAATTTGGTCAGGACAATATTTAAATAGGTAGGGGACATCCCAAAAAAAGGTGCGCACATTGCGCAAGAATTTTTGTTTGTCAAGTTTAGACTAATGAGAAGGAATCTGACTTGTGGCTAGGTAATTTGCTATGTTAGCATACCATGGAGAACCAATGTAAGAGACAATACCTGCACAAAATAAATTTTCATCAGCAAAGAGTTTATTTATTGGAGATTCATCAATTATGGTCTTATAGCTTGAAAGACGAGACAAATGATCAGCCACTACATTCTCTACTCCCTTTTTATCTCGAATTTCAATGTTAAACTCTTGGAGTAGGAGGATCCATCGAATCAAACGTGGTTTGACATCTTGTTTTATGAGCAAATATTTCAATGTTGTATGATCAGTGAAAACAATAACAAGAGATCCAACCAAATAAGACATAAACTTGTTTAATGCAAAGACCACAACTAAGAGTTCTTTTTCAGTTGTAGTGTAATTCAATTGAGCATCATTCAAAGTCTTGCTAGCATAATATATGACATGAGGTTTCTTGTCTTTTCTTTGCCCTAAAACAGCCCCAACCGCAAAATCACTAGCATCACACATCAGTTCAAATGGTAAAGACCAATCAGGAGCTTGCATGATTGGTGCAGTTGTCAACAACCCTTTAAGCTTTTCAAAGGCTTCTTGACATTTTGATGTCCAATCAAATTGGACATCTTGTGACAACAAGTTACACAATGGTTTGGCAATGGTACTAAAAGAATGAATGAATCTTCGATAAAAACCAGCATGTCCTAAAAAGGATCTCACATCTTTCACAGTCTTAGGGGTAGTTAATTTTTGAATGACTTCCACTTTTGACTTATCTACCTCTATTCCTTTTGAAGAGACAATGTGACCTAAAACAATGCCATGTGTCACCATAAAATGACACTTCTCCCAATTGAGTACAAGATTGCTCTCTTTAAACTTTTTAAGAACTTTTTCTAAATTCATTAGACACAACTCATAAGAATCCCCATAAACTAAAAAATTATCCATGAAAACTTCCAAAAACTTTTCCACCATGTCACTAAAGATACTCATCATACACCTTTGAAAAGTGGCTGGTGCATTACACAAACCAAATGGCATTGTTCTATAAGCATAAGTACCAAAAGGACAAGTGAAAGTGGTTTTTTCTTGATCTTCTAAAGAAATCTCAATTTGGTTGTAACCTGAGTATCCATCCAGAAAACAATAGAAAGCTCTTCCAGCTACTCTTTCAAGCACTTGGTCTAAAAATGGAAGTGGAAAATGGTCCTTCCTAGTCACCATGTTCAATTTATGATAATCAATGAACATACGCCATCCAGTTTGGATTCTAGTTGGTACCAGCTCATTATTTTCATTCTTCACTACCGTGACTCCAGATTTTTTTGGGACAACTTGGGTTGGACTAACCCATTTTGAGTTTGCAATAGGGTAAATGATACCTTCATCAAGTAACTTAAGCACTTCACCTCTCACTACTTCCTTCATGTTTGGGTTCAATCGTCTTTGCATTTGCATCACAGATTTAGCCTCTTCTTCAAGATAGATTCTATGTGTACATAAAAGAGGGCTAATTCCTTTCAAGTCAGTAATTTTCCACCCAATTGCTTTCTTGTGTTTTCTCACCACTCCCAAAAGTTTTTGTTCTTGCTCTATGCTAAGTTTTGATGAGATCACAATAGGATATGATTCATCTTCCCCTAGAAATGCATACTTAAGATCACTTGGTAAAGGCTTCTTTTCTAGTTTATCAGGCTGGACAAGAGATTCCTCAACTTTCACTTGGGGTGAAATCAAAGGCTCAAATGATGGGGTCCATTGACCTATTGACATAATAGGCATTGGATCTAGATAAGTCTCGAGTTCTCTTACTTCCTCATCAACACATTCCAAAGAACAGAATCTTTCATCATGAATTAAAGTTCTCTCCAATGGATCCTTGATCCACACTCTCTCAAAGTGTTCTTGACAAACTGTTTGGATGAAATCTACCTCTCTAATGTCCTCATGTTCCCCGATTTATTTGGAGACGTTGAATATGTTCATCTCCACAGTCATATTCCCAAAAGATAATTTCATCACCCTATTCCTACAGTTAATTAAGGCATTGGATGTAGCTAGGAAAGGTCTCCCTAAGATGACTGGGATGGGGGTATTAGAACCTTGAATTGGTGCGGTGTCTAACACTACAAAATCAACAGGAAAGTAGAATTTATCTACTTGGACCAACACATCCTCAACGATACCCCTGGGAATCTTGATTGACCTATCAGCTAATTGAAGGGTGATTCGAGTAGGCTTGATTTCTCCTAAACCTAATTATTCGTAAACAGTGTAGGGTATTAAATTCACACTTGCTCCTAAATCCAACAAAGCTTGATCTATCTTATGACTTCTAATAATGCATGAAATGGTAGGACAACCAGGATCTTTGTATTTGGGAGGGGTCTTAAACTGGATGATGGCACTAGCATGTTCAGTCAGAAAAGCTCTTTCTTTCACATTCAATCTCCTTTTGACTGTGCATAAATCCTTAAGAAACTTTGCATAAGATGGAACTTGTTTAATTGCATCAAGGAGTGGAATATTGACTTTCACTTGTTTGAACAATTCATAGATTTCTGAGTTCATAAGATGTTGTTTAGGTTTCCCTAACCTTTGTGGAAATGGTGCTCTAGGAACAAATTCTAAATCACTCATTTTGACTCCAATTTTTCTTGAATCATCTCCTTTCTTACTCTTCTCTTTCTCATTTATCTCACCTTCTTTGTCACTCAAACTCTCATTTGTCACTTGGGTTTTGATTCCCTTTTCGCTTTCCCTAGATTTCTTCTCCACAATACCTTTAGGAATCCTAAAACCTACACCTTTGTCAACAATCTTTCCACTTCTAAGGGTAGTGATGGCTTGGACTTGTTCATGGTTTGAAGGTTCACTGGGTGAGGTGTTGCGATATCGTGGTCGCACAAATTAATTACCCTAGTTTAAAACACAACACACAAGATAGTATAGAGCAAGCAAGGGGTCGATCCCACAAGGAAGATTTAGTTCAGATTTTTATGCTATACGTTATGCAATTGGGGGGTTTTGATTTGTGATGATCTAAACTATGGAAGAAATTAAACTAGCAAACAAAATCAATTGAAATCAAAATTTATCAAGAAAACAAACCTTGGTTGCAAGCACACATCCACCAATGGAAATTAGAACCGATCCTTGAAACAAAACTACAATTTATATTCTGAATTTTTATCTTTTCTTAATGTTGGTTAATTAACGGATCCGCCGTATAATTAACCCTAACCAACAATAATCACAATGTCCGCATTAATGATTTAGTTCAATGGCAGCCCTAAGAACTAGATATTTGAGTGTTTTCCCTAAGTTTAATAATGTAGTTCCGCCACAATTATCATGCTTAGTTGCTTCACAAGTTCATACATCACAACTCCGGTTTTGATATCAAACTTAGCAATAAATTGTTCACAATAATAACTTAGAGTTCTGCTCTAGCAATTATCAACAACAATCATAGAAAATATGCATAGGAAAACAACCATACTTATTCATAATATAAACTGAAAATAAAAGGAAGAATAAATCTCACGGTTCTTGAAATCCGAAGGTTTGTTGTGTCCTTGCAACCAAGAAAAGAGCTTAGCCTTGCATAACCATTGAACAACTACTCTTAAAGAATGAAGAGAGCATGATTTTTTAGGTTTGTAGAGGAGAGAATTTGTGTTTCTTCACTTTTGGCTGCTGCCCCCCTTCTCTCCTCTCTCTCTTTCTTTTTATATGCTAAGAAACCCTAGTTCCTAATTTACAAAGTAGTCCTCCCTTAAGTTGACAATTGACATTTAAGTACTTCTATAACTATTTTCCCTGAAAAAGAGAAATAGCCTTGCATGAAATCTTCAAACTCTGACTTAGAGGAGCTAAATTGCTGATATAAAAACTTGGATGACAGTTTAGAAGCTTCGAAACGTAATTTGGACTCATTTCTTCACGAAACCTGATTGCTGGCAGAATTTATTTGTCATTTTGAAAACTCATATCTCCCTCATATGACATCGTTTTTGGATGAAATTTGGAGCGTTTATAGTCATTTGAGTCAGGAATCCAAAAAAAATGAGTTTGCATAAATTGGACTTCTATAGCTTTAGATATTGAATTTTGAATAGACAAAGGTCAACAGTGGTAGAATGCGAGATTTGACTTTGAAGGATGTGATTTCCATGATCTTCCTCTTTTTATTTTTCTTGCATTGCATTTCCAGAAAGGTATGGATGTTAGCTTTTTATTGCCACTAGAATCACTTCATTTCAATCTCTAGAACTCACGCTCTGCACAAAACATTGACTGAACGTCAAATCTGCCAATTATCTCTAATTTACTCCTTTTTGCATTTTTCATCCAAAAGTGCCTTCAAAACATAAAACAAAGAATATCAAGGTATTTTACATATAAAACATGGACAAAACATTAGGTAAATATGGGTGAAACTATCGAATAATATGGTTACATCATGAGGATTCACTTATGTGTACCTGACCTCTAGGATTGGGCATTGGTTGAGCTGGGATTTTTCCCTTCTCTTGAATGCTTAGTGATTGAGTCAACTTAGTTAGTTGACTTCGAATGTCATCTAAGGTCCTATTGGTCTGGTCTTGGAATTTGTAAGCTTAGTTGTTGATTCCTCCTTGCGTTTGCATGAATTGTTGAAGAGTATCCTCTAAGGATCTCTTATGAGGTGGTTGGTATGTGTTATGTATGGGAGCATGAAATGGTTGGGGTGGAGGTTGAAATGGTTGAGGTACTGAAGAGCCCTCATTTCTCCATCCAAAATTTGGGTGGTTCCTCCATCCAAGATTATAGGTCTCAGAGTAGGGATTGCCTACTTGGTTTGGAAATGGCTTTCTAACATTACTTGAATTAGAAGTTTGACCATATAGCACTTCCTTGAAGGCTAGAATGGTTGCTCTCACAAACAACACAACTTTCCTCTTGTTGTTCACTTATGACATGCACTTTTTTAATCTCAAGAGACTTTACTTTCCTAGCCAATGAGGCTAATATAGCATTGAGGTCATTAGTCTCTTTCAATTGAAACTTCCCACTTGAATGAGAAATGGTGTTTCTAGACTCAACATGAACTGGGAGAGAAGTCTCCCATTGCTTTGTGTTTTCAGCCAATTGATCAAAAAAATCAAAGGCCTCACTTGGTTCTTTGTCATAAAACTCACCATTACACATGGTTGACACTAGCTTTTTAAAATCTGCGGTAAGAGAGTCATAAAAGAAACTCACTAACCTCCACATCTCAAAACCATGATGAGGGCATGCATTTAACAAGTCTTTGAACCTTTCCCAAGCTTGGTGAAATGACTCATTTGGACTACAAGAAAAATTCATCATTTGACGTTGTAAAGCTGCTGTCCTATGAGTGGGGAAGTATTTTTTCAAAAATTCAGCTTGCATTTCTCTCCATGTACCTATAGACCTAGGACGCAAGGAGTTTAGCCAAAGCTTGGCTTTATCCTTTAGAGAGAATGAGAACAATTTAAGCCGAATGGTTTCCTCAATGCATGTTCTATCAATAAAAGTATTACATACCTCTTCAAAGTCTTTAATGTGTATGTATGGATTTTCAGAATCCATACCATGAAATGTGGGTAGAAGTTGAATCATACCCGGTTTCAAATTGAAAGCTTGTTGGTTAAGAGGTAAGATAATACACGAAGGTGTACTTTGTCTAGCCGGGTGAAGATACTCTCTAAGAGTTCAAAAATTAGGTTGATCATTGAATTGTGGAGATCCATTACCTTGAACACTCCCTTCACCCTCTACATCTTCAACATTAGCCATGATAAAATAATAATAATAATAATAATAATAATAATATAACAATTATATGAATATGAAAGGAATAGAAAGAAAAAAAAATGCAAATAAAAGTAATAGCTCAAAAATAAAAATACAACAAATTAAGAAATTCACTCTCCAACTAATAAGCACTATTAACAACAATAAACATTAAAAGATAATTATAACAAGCTTGAATAAAAAGGCGATAATACCGGCCAAGCACTTTAGACAATAAATATAAGAAAAATAACAACAATAAACATTAAAAAATAATTATAACAAGCATGAATAAAACAAAGACGGTAATACCGGCCAAGCACTTTAGACAATAAATATAAGAAAAATAATCATAACAAAACAACAAAATAAAAAGGAAATAAACAAGAGACGGTAATACTGACCAAGCACTTTAGACAATAAATATAAGAAAAGTAACAACAATAAACATTAAAAGATAATTATAACAAGCATGAATAAAAAAAACAAAGGCGGTAATACTAGCCAAACACATTAGACAATAAATAAAAATAAAACAACAAAATAAAATGAAATAAACAAGAAAAATATTAGAAACTAATAAGAATAGACAATAAAAGAAAAATGGTTGAACCAACCAAAATCCAACAATTAATAGTCCAGTCCACAGTCCAATATCCGAAATGTTAAGGTCAATTTTTTTTTGAGGTGGTAAAACCAGCCAATTTAATTTTTTTATATGATTTTTTTTAGTTTTCCAATAATCAAATCTAAATTTGTTACCTTTGCTTGCTAGCTCCCCGGCAACGGCGCCAAAATTGCTTGACCGCTTTTTATGATCGGCTTGTTTTAACTCGCAAGTGCATGAGTGTGCGATGTAGCAATTAACTCGGTAAGATTGAGGTCATATCTACAGAGAGCTA
Source organism: Populus pruinosa (assembly GCA_026413675.1). Taxonomy (NCBI): domain Eukaryota; kingdom Viridiplantae; phylum Streptophyta; class Magnoliopsida; order Malpighiales; family Salicaceae; genus Populus; species Populus pruinosa. Next base: position 26,645,044 of record CM048592.1, on the reverse strand, counting down.
GATCTGGAAATTAAGCTAGGTAACAAAAAAAACTCAAGAGAAATTAAATTAACAATAACTTGGTTGAAAATAATTGATGGATTTGTTTTCAAAGATAAAAAAATGTAAATAGATTTTAAATGACAAGAAAAAGTAAGTCTTGGTCCAAATCAATTTTAATGGTGATGTATTGGTGATTTCTTCAACATATATAAGATAACTCAACCTAATATCAACGATGGTGATATTAGATCGGAAGATATTACAATGAAGTTTGGAAAGATGAAGATTGATTATTGCTTAAGAATGAACAAGTACTTTCATATTAAGTAAGACAATGAATCAAGCAATCTCTATACCAAAACTAAAGTTTGTGCATAAAAATTCAAGATTATAACATTACCTAAATGGTTTCTAAAATTTCTTTGCAATAATAAATCATTCATGAAGAAAATGAGAAGATAAACATTAAGATTCATTCATATCCTAAAGAACTCACCTCAATCACCATTATCCTTGATTTGGATCCAAGAAAGAGTTTAGCCAACCATGATTATATATAAAAACACTTCAATAAACATGAAATAACTTGAATAAAACAGAAATAATAGGTTTTACAAACTAAAGAATCGAAATCTATAAAGAAGAACACAATACAATTTCAGAAAAAATTCGGACACAAATCTGACTCTAACTTTGGATAGCAATTTGACTCTCTTAGAAGCTTTGTTTCGAGAAGTCTATTAGAGACAGATTTATAGGAAATTTTGTCACCTTTCCAGATCATTAAAGAACAGCTCATTTGGACACCTAAGTCAAAAGTAATGGGCAAAACACCGAAAGGTGTTCTGAAAAATCAAATCAAGACAGCTTTACAACTACTTTGGTGCACATTTTTCTTCCTCATTTATGAGGTGTCTCCTTCTTCTTTTTGACCCAAAATAAAGTTAAAATATCCCCTCCAGCTTTCCATCCATGTGCTTGCCTTCTTGGATCAATGGATTATCCAAAATAAATCAATTGTTATTTGTTGTGTGGACATGTAAGATCATGGATTGTGTTTGGGTTGATTTGAAGGTCGATTCGGGATTGATTTAGGGCTGATTTGGGCTGAATTTGAGCATCAAATAAGTATACAAATGTACTTATTATTTGGGCTAAGATTGACATTGAAACCTTGAGTGTTTAATGGTTGAAGTTTGCACACAACATAAGGCAAGTTTGGGCTTGAAATAAATCATATGATATTCTTTTCTAGAATTGGAATAGAATTGATTTTTGGGACAAATTTGGAGCACTTATTTGAACCAAGATTTGCTTCAATCTTTAACTAAATGTCTTTTCAATTTTTTGTTCTGAATTCCGACGTTGAATTTTCTGAATTAATTCATTTAAGCTCCAAAAACCTATCGAAACATTAAAACAAACTTCATTACTAAAAAACACATCAATTATTATAAAAACAACCAAATAAAAACAATAAATACATATGTAAAATAAGAGACTTAATGACACTTTTGATGCACAATCATCATACCAATAACATTTGAATGAAAACACTTTATTCTGCTCGCCATGATATTGCAATTCGATAACTCTTCTAATCTACCAGAATAGTCAACTTTTAACTTCTCCTAGTTGATCCCTTAACACAAACACTGCTGTTGTATATGTAGGCCAACTAGAGTCTCTCTCTCTCTCGTTTTATTTATTTATTTATGAAACGACATGTGTATGTACAAGTAGTTGTGATTGTGGCTCACATCTTCCCTTGATTTTACATCCAAGAACGGCTTAAATGCCCTTTATGGGTTGGGGATAGGCTTCCCATCCAGTTTTCTTAAAAACTAGCAAACACGGTCTTTTTTAGTCAGGTTCCCAAAACTATGCCCAACATGTTCTTTATAAAAATGGATTCATAAGTAATGAATTACTCAATGCTTATCTCCACTATGATTATCTAAAGATTCTCTGTGTTTTAAAATAAACCGATCTTTTGATAATTTTCATAGGTTTTGTCAAATGCATGTGAGTTCTTGAATATGGTGGGCCAGTAAAATCTATTTTGTAAGATTTTTACAGTCCTTTTTTTTTTATAAGAATTGATCCTTATATGCCTTAGAGTGACAAACTTTAATGACACTATTTACCTTATTGTCAGGAATGCAACTTTGAAATATTTGGTCAGGACAATATTTGAATAAGTAAGGGTCATCCCAATAAAAGTTCTTCACTTCGTTCAAAAACTTTCATTTATCTTGGGTACTCCAATAAGCTGACAAATCTCCTAAGGCAAGAAAATTGATATTTTTATCATACCAAGGCATTGGATTAAGAAAAAGTAAGGATTTGTCAGGAAAGTAATCATCAATTGGTATGATGTCAGATGTCGAATCTGTTGTCACTCTTGACAAAAGATTCGTATTAATATTTTTGGTGTTTTTTTCATCTATGATTTCTTCATGAGAATAAATTATTTACAAATCTTCAAATTCATCCAATTTATTTTTATTTAAAGTAAATTCAAGTTGATCATAAACTAATTCTTCAATATGATCTACTTCTTGTAAATCATTATTATCTCGAGGTTGCTTGCAAATGTTGAAAATATCCATCTTCAATGTCATGTTTTCAAATGATAGCTTCATTAGTCCATTCCTACAATTAATCAATATGTTGAAGTTACAAGAAATAGACGTCATAAAATTACAAGAAATGAATTACATGCTTCAATAGGTTGAGTGTCCAAGACAATAAAATCCACAAGATAAATGAATTTATTGACTTATACTAACACATCTTCAACTATTCTTCTAGGCACTTTTACAAATCTATCTGCAAATAAGAGAGTTACAGAAGTTGGTTTTAACTCACCTAGATTAAAACTTTGAAAAACTGAATATGGAAGTAAATTCACACTAGCTCCAAGATCAAGTAAGGCTCTTTCAATTTTATGTTCTCCAATACAATAAGAAATTTTAGGACAACCAGGGTGTTTATATTTCAAAGCATTATTGTTCTAAAGAATGAATGACATTTACTTGTTCGGCTAAAAAAAATTTCTTTTTCACATTCAGTTTCCTCTTCACAATGCATAGATCTTTCAAAAATTTAGCAAAGGAAGGAACCTGTTTAATAGCATCCAGCAAAGGCATATTGATCCTTACCTGTTTGAAAGTTTCAAGGATTTTAGAGTTGTGATTGACTTTTATTTGTTTAGTAATGGCATGAGAAAATGGAAGTGCTGGAAGGGAATCAATGTTTTCTTTGCAATTTTCAAATTCAACCCCTTCTTTACCATCAGAGATTGACTCATCATCTTTCTCATAAGGTTTAAGAGTGGGTTTTTCAATAACTTTAACACTGCGAAGAGACTTATTTGACTTGATCCATGTGTGGACTTCCGGAACTACTTGCATTTGTATTGTATTGCCTCTTAGGATTTTATTGTGGTTGAAATGGAAACTTACCTTTCTCTTGTAAACTAAGAGCAGATGTCAATTTTGTAAGAGTATCTTTAAAATCTATCATGCTTTGAGCAAGTTGAGTATTGATTATCTCTTGCTTTTCAATGAATGCATGCAATATTTCCTCAAGATTTGTTCTAAAAGGTGGAGCATAATGAGGTGCATATCCAAAATAATTTTGGAAATGATTTTGAAGTTTGTGCATTATTGTTATCACTCTTCCAACTAAAATTTAAGTGATTTCTCCGACTAGGGTTATATGTTTGTGAGTATGATTTATGGTTGGGCTTTTGGAAACTGTTTAAAGCATGAGATTGTTTATGGAGACATTCCTTAAAATAAGACAATGTTGGACAATCATGGGTTGAGTATTTATTTGTTTCATAGATTTGACACACAATGTCTTAAATAGATTTTAATTAACCACTCTTTTTCAATTCTAGTGACTCGACTTTTCTAGATAAAGATGCAAACTTGGCTTGAAGTCATGATCTTCCCTAAGGTTATACATACCCCCATTAGATATATGAGATTGGATTTTAGTTGGAATCTTATACGTGCCTGTAGTGTTGTAGGGGCCACGACGGAGGCTTTGGTCGTGCCTCTTAATGAGGGGTGTTGTGTGTTGGAAAATTATGATTAATTTTTGGGAGTCACGACCTAGTATTATGGTTACTAAGAACTTATGGTCTGCGAGAGTCTGAGTCAAGGATTGGTTGTGCAAGGAGAAGACGCATCACTCCCAGTACACCCTACCTAAGGTAAGCTACATTGTTATTTGATTGTTTTTTAGGTCGAATTTATTTTTTTATTGGTCTTATCTAAGGCTCAAGGTAGATCTCTCTTTATGAGAGAGTCTCTACTCTATTAGGTTAAATCCTAACCATTCTAAAGTCTAAATATTAACATCGCATTTATTTATATATTGTATCTTTAATACATGAGGGTGCACTTTATCATGTAATTTTACACTACATAAATATTAAAGTCTAAATCTAGACCCTAAAAAAAAGATTGGAAAAATATTTTTTATATTTTGGCCAAATCCTAATGGATACGATATCCATTGTTGATATATATTAAAAAAAACATGAAAAAGATGCAATTTTTGTTTTGTTTTATTTTTTGAAATATGTGCTTGGAAAAATTTTAGGATTTGACCATATGCAATGAAATGTTTTTTTTCTTTTTGAATTTTTTTTTGAAATATTTTAATAAAAAATCAGATATTTTAATACCAGATTTGTATTTTATAATGTAAATATACAACCCAATATTATGTAAAATTGATAGAAAAATATTTGAGAAAATCATGATTTTTTTTAATGATTCTTGAAAATTTTTTGATTTTGTTTTAAAAATTGGGGGTCGGGCCAAGCCAGCCCAACCATTTGGGCTAGGCCAAAACTGGCCCGGCCTAAAGGCATGTTAATTATCATGCCACTATATGCAGAAATGGATTCTACATGCAGCGGCCTCGACGACGAAGAAGGAGATGATGCAAGGAGGAGAACCACCCGAGGTGGTGAGGGTCTTTGGTTGTGCTGGGGATGTTTGGCTGGTGGGTGAGGAGGCTTCGACTGAGGTGACGGTGGCCGGAGTCGACTGTGGGAGGAAGAACAAAATGTCACAAAAAAGGGAGAAAAGTTGGAAGGAGAAGAGAGGAGAGAGTCACGGTGGCTGCTTAGTGGCCGGTAGGCTTCCTATGGTGGAGAGGATAATTGTCTAGCCAGCGGTGACAATGGTGGTGGCTGAAGGCACGATTGAGAAGGAGAAAGGATAGAGAGAGAGAGAGTCACATAAAAAGAAGAAAAACAGGGGAGGTGGCTGGTTTTTCTCTGATTTTGGACCCAATTTTCTCCTCCCTCAGGCCATCAAATCCACCTCTATTTATAGGCGGTGGACGAGGGCAATCTTATCTACTCTAGAGAAAAATTTCAGCCCTTGATTCAGATGAAAGGGACCCAACTGTTGGCTCAAAGTAGGCATGACGCACTGTAAAATTTTCAAATTTGCAGCTACAGGTTGCCTGAGTTGGCCTCTTTGGGGTGGTGCCACGCTCATTTATTTGCTAGTGAGTCAGCGCTGACCATACCCTGATGTAAAGGGATTTCTGGTGATCAGTTTCGTGTAAGTTTTAGTAAATTTGGTGGACATTAAGTGCATTAAATGCACCTGCAAAGGGGATGACCAGACCAGTTTTTGCGAAAAAATAAAGAAGATAATGAATAGTGACCAGACAACGCGTTGTGTGGTCTTCTTCTTCTTCTTTTTTCAAAACGTCACCGTTTTGGGTTGAATCAAGGATTTGAACTGATTTTCAATTTAGTCCTCTAGCTTTCAATTTCTTTCAATTAAAATCCTAATTGACTCTAAACTTTGGATTTAATGCAATTAAGCCCTTGCTGAACTTTAATTGGAACCCTGAAGTTAGGTGCCTTTTTGTAATATGATCCTTAGTCTTGGATTTTGTCAATTTAACCCCTAATTGATCATTAAACTTTTAATTTCATCAATTTTACCCCTGGTTTTTGTCAATTGAGCCCTCATAGTTTGCCCCCTATTGCATAATAGTCCTTGGTCTTGAATTTTTTCAATTTAGCCCCTAATTGACCCCAAAACTTCAATTTTCTTGTATTTTGGCCTTTAATTTCAATCAATTAACTTGGTAAAAATTAAATTTAGTTTCTTAAAATTCTAATATTCTCAATTAAGCGCAAACTAGGCTCCCAAACTTAATGTTTCACCAATTAAGCCCCAAATAAAATTAATTTGACCCATTTAAATAATAATTAAGTCTTTGCACTTAATTAAATCCTTCAATTAGACCCAAATTAATTCTTAAACATAATTAAAATTTAATTTGACCCATTTAAAGTATAATTAAGTCCTTGCACTTAATTAAATCCTTCAATTGAACCCAAATTAATTCTTAAACATAATTAAAATTTAATTTGGCTCATGATTAAATCAAATTGACCTATTGAAAATTTAAGTATGTCATTGGATTTAATTTTTATGCAAATTCTTCCAATTATCATTTAATTTAGTTTTTAATTTGTATTTTTTATCCGTTCTTGGGCATAATATGGTACAATGAGGCCTTGAATTTTCTCTAATACTTTCCTGTAAAGTTGGATATATGTAGTTCAACTTTGATTAAGCCACATTCCTATTCTATAACTCCAACATGGTGAAAAAGCTGTCAGACAAATCAAGTTTTGAAACATAAAATGCATAATGTTTTTATTTTTTAGCAATTAATTTACTAAGTCTCTTACACACGCAAACTTATAAAATTACTTTCAATGAGTTTAAATAAGCTTAAAACACATTAAAAACATAATGTAAAAGGAATAAAAACATATGTATATTTTGCACTTATCATCATTTTATTTTTGTAGAAGAAAAATAAATGAATTAATGCATTGATTTTATATATTGAAATTAATTATGTACAAGGATCATAATGGATATCTACGGGTTAGATTTTTTTTATATCTATACCAGCTTACCCATTATTCATTGAGTAAAAAAATTAGATATTCTTACTTTATTAATTGGATTTCAAGTATATCTATATCTATATCTATATTGGTATCGATTATTCTATTGATATCTAATATTGAACAAAAAATAAAATAGTAATAGATATATTTGAAATATATATACATGTATTAAATGATAAAATGAATATACTATACATGTATATTGTGTGTATTATATTGATATTGAGATATGTATATATTGTATTGGATTAAAAAAAATACAAATGTTCTACATATTTATATTGAGGAAATCACAAAGTTTTAGGGATTAATGTTAATTTTTTTTTTATCTAAATCAATAAATCTTTTATTTTCTATTTTTAAAGATTAATATTATATTTTTCAAGATGAAATTATCTATTTTAAGGACTAATGTTCAAATTTTCTTGAATTGATAAAATTACATATTTTTAAAGATTATTGACAAATTTATTTTTTCTAAATTGATGAAATCTTCTATTTTTAAATCTTGATATTAAAAAAATTTAAACTAATGAAATCTCTTGTTTTTAGAAATTAAAATTGATTTTTTTTTAAATTAATGAGATTGTCTATTTTTATAGATTGACATCAAGATTTTTCTTTCTCAAGTAGTCTTCTTTTCATAGAAACCGACACCAATTTTTTATTAATATAAATCACAAATAAGATTAGAAATAAATATAGATAATTAATATCATGCATGGAATAAATTTTTTAAAATACATCTTGGAGGTAATCTTTCACTTCGAAAGATACAATAAAGGTGACATTCATCTTTCTTCGACTTAACTAACTTAATATCTAAATTTCTAAGTAATGTTTATTTTTGAATTTCTATTTTTTAATTGTGGTGAACTTTTTATTTTTTTTTTCTTTCAATTTTAAAGAGTCTTGCATTCGTCAAGGCTCGTCTCTTGCTGGTGCTGGAGGAGATCTGCCACTGTTGGCTGTTTAGTAGTCTGCTTTCTCATTAATTGAGATATCTAGTTAGTCACTTGTGGTTCAAACAAGGGCATTTGTATATCTAGTTAGTCACTTGTGGTTCAATTCTTTTTTTTTGAATGTGTGTTTGCTTCAAAATTTCAAAGCACGCTTTTAATTTGTTATTTTTTTCAATTTGGTTTTTAATTTTTTTGTTTATTATTTGTTTTATTTAGAATAATTTGTAAAATTGGAATTCTTTGACAATTTTATCCTCTTCAGTTTTTGAAATATTGTCTCCCAATCAACACAACATTATCAAACTTGTGGACTCGGAATAATTCCAGAGTTACATTCGTTCCAGAAGCAGGGATAAATTTGAAGAGTGCCGCATTCGTCACGGCTCCTCAGTTGCACATGCTGGAGGAGAACTGCGACCGTTGGCTGTTTACTAGGCTGGCCCTCTTCCTTCCTGCATTCAATTGCTTTCATTCAATTCCTCTAATAGGCTGTTTACTAGTCTGCTTTCTCATCAATTGGGACATCTAGTTAGTCACTTGTGGTTTAAACAAGGGACCAGAATTACAGTCGGTAGTCATTTGGGTGTTGCTTTCATTTGACGTGAGAAGCAAGGCGTTCCACTAACTGCCTGTTTACTATTCTGCTTTCTCATTAATTGAGATATCTAGTTAGTCACTTGTGGTTCAAACCAAGGGCATTTGTATATTTCATTGTTTTTTTTTTTGTTAATCAGGTGGTTTATTTCTAATTTTTAATTTTTAATTTAATAAATATAAATAATATTAAAAAAATAGTTTACGAATGCATAAAGTCAGTGTATGGGTAGTCTCCACGAACTTTAGGTGGTGGATATACAGTTGTTCGTTGATCAAAGGCTGCCATGGATTAGGCAGCGTATTTGACATATAGTTGTTCTGTTTCATGCTGATTGTTAAAAAATAATTTAAACCTAATAGTTTTTAAGATATTAGCTAAGATACTAGTATATAATTAATATTATTTTTTAATATATTCCTTTAAAAAAATTTAAAAATCATTTGAATTTAAAACTTGTACAGATTTACATTGTTTTTGTACTTGATTTTTATCAAATAAATATATACAGTGAGATTCGAACTCGTGACCATTTAATCATCAAGTTTATAATGTTATGTTAAAAAATCATTTCAACCTAACAATTTAAACTATTAGCTAAGGTCTCAATATATGATTTATATTATTTTCTAATAATGAAAACCTTTTTCTTTTCTTTTTCTTCCCTCTCTCTTCTTGATTTTCGTGTGTGAACCTTCAAAATTTCAAAGCACATCTTCAATTTGTTATTTTTTTGGATTTAGTCCTTATTCTTTTGATTATTGTTTATTTTGTTTGGAATAATTTATAAAATTAGAATTCTTTGACAATTTCATTCCCTTTCGATTATTTCATCTTTCAAATTTTATTCAAATTCGTTTAATTGTTATTTTTTTATATGAGATAATTTTTTAATTTGATTTTTTTTTCAATATCATCCTCCATAAGTTTTTTTTTATATAGGATTTTTCACTTATTTTGAAAATAACTCGGGATATCTCGAGTATTTTTATTTATTGTTTTTTAATTTATTTTATATAGATATTTTTATTTAATATAATTTAATCAAATAAATAAATATAAGCATGTGATGCTCATTTCATAATATTTTGAAATATAAAATAAACAATTGTATTGGGTAGATATCATTTGATTGGCATAGATAATCATTTTATTAAATACAAAATTTATTCAAATAAAAAATTATTAAACACAACTAGATCAATGCTCCGTGTTATGATATCAAATATTTTGATTTGTATTTATCTCTTGATTTTTTTAGTTTAATATTTGCTTATCATTAACATGTTTTTTTACATTTATTAGAATAAATAATTTTTGATTTATTCAATTATCTTTATGAAAAATAAATTGCCAAATTGTATTAAAATAAATCATGAAAAAGATTATAAATTAATTTAGATAATTAATCTTATCATGGAATAACTTTTTTAAAATGCATTATAGAGGTAACTTTTCATTTTAAAAGATACAGTAAGGATGATGATATTTTTCTTGAACTTAACTAACTCAATGCTGGGATCTCTAACCAATATTTCTTTTTCAATTTTGAATTTTTTAATTAATTGGTGCTGACTTTTTTCTTTTTCAATTTTGAAGAATCTCGCATCATCACGGTGTGATAATTTTGAAGAGTGTCACATTCCTCACGGCTCGTCTGCTGGACCAGAGTTACATTCAATATTCAGTTGGGTGTCGCTTTCCTTTGACGTGAGAAGCAGGGCGTTCCTCTAAGTGCCTGTTTTCTAGTCTGCAAATTAACACTATTTATTACGTACCACACACAATCTTTTTAAAATATACAGTATCTTTTGCTTAGCTCAAATCTCTTGAAAAAGACTGAAAAGGTCTTAATTCGACGCATCTCGGCAATGGAGAATCGTATGCCCATCGCTATATTTACCTTCACCCTCGTCATCTTCCTCTATGGCAAGTAGTTTTACAATATTACATACATTAGATTCTTGCATGGAACACTCTATTATGCATATTATTCACTTTGATTATTCTCCTTGCTCGTATATGTATCTGTTTGCATATGCAATATTAATTACTTTTCATTACTCAATGGATTTCGTGAATCCAATAAACTTATCCAGGAGGGAGTTTCCGGATAAAAAACAAAAAAGAAAAAAAATATTAAAAAAATAAACCTAGTTATGTTATCTTTTTAAAAGAAAAATAAGTGAACTAATGCAAGATTTTAAATATTGAATTACGTACGGACGTCTAGTCCCGTAGACAAAACGAAGGCCAAGTTTTAGATTCAAGTCCCTTTCTTTGTATATGAAAAAAAAACATAAAAATAGACTCACATAAATTAGCATGAAACAAGAGTTTGATGTATTTAGAACTTTTTTGTGTTTTTATTGGATAATAAAAATATTTTCGAATTACTTTGCTCGTTAACCATGACTGTTTAAAATTTTCTTTGAATCGACCAAGATTTAATTATTGATATCAACGAAAATAAATCTTGCGCAGCTTGCACGCATGCAGGAGCACAATCTGTGACTTTCGTCTTCACAAACAACTGTCCATACACAGTCTGGCCAGGAACTCTAACGGCTGCTGGCCGTCCGTCTTTATCTTCAACTGGCTTCACATTGGCAACAGGTGCTTCATCTTCGCTAAGTGTCCCTGCAACATGGTCTGGTCGCTTGTGGGCCAGAACACAATGCTCTACGGATTCCTCAGGAAAGTTTGTTTGTGCTACTGCTGACTGTGCCTCTGGTGCCATAGAATGCAATGGAGCCGGTGCGATCCCACCAGCATCCTTGGTAGAATTTACTCTAAGAGGTGACGGTGGGAAAGATTTTTACGATATAAGCCTTGTTGATGGCTTTAACATCCCAATTTCGGTAACCCCACAAGGAGGTTCTACTGGCTGCCCTTCTACAAGCTGTGCAGCTAACGTGAACGCTGTTTGTGATCCTAATTTAGCAGTGAAGGGGGCAGATGGGACTGTGATTGCCTGCAAGAGCGCGTGTTTGGTATTTAACCAGCCGCAGTTCTGCTGCACAGGAGAGTATAATACACCTGACAAATGTCCTCCTAACCAATATTCGACGACTTTCAAGCAGCAGTGTCCTGAAGCTTATAGTTATGCTTATGATGATGAAACGAGCACGTTTACTTGTCCTAGTGGAGGCAACTATTTGATTACCTTATGTCCATGATCAAATGTGGTGTGTGGTGGTTCACAACTCTCTTTCTTTTTATGGAAGGAGTTGGAGGACAACACATTTAATAAATGTTTTTATGATAATTAATAATGAAATGGAATAATAGATTTGGGAATGACATATCCCAAAGGATCCATTATTTTTATACTGTTGATATGGTAAAACTGTATGGTAGAACATTCAAGTAATCAAACACATATAAATTTACATGGTTCAATAATTTATCTACTCTACAAAACTATTGATTTATATTAATTAAATTTAGAAACAATATAAATAACAAAACAAGGAAAAAAAGAAAATTCTTCTCTATTCAACTCAATTCTCTTTCTAGCTCTCTCTATGTTTCTCTCTTATTCGTCTTTATCAATAAGCTTTTAATAGCACCCTCTATTTATAACTGTTACGAGAGTCAATCCTCTCCATTTAGCCAATTATGGTAACCACTATTTTCTTTATTTAAGCAATCACTCTTGACTCTTACCATGCAACCATATTTGACATGGCTGCCAACAACCATTTTGTGTCCATATATAACACCGTATGCCATTCATTATAAATTAAAGATATTTTCAATTCATTGATCAAGGTAGTATGCATGCAATCCTTCAACTTATATGTACTAACTATGCTTGTGTTGAATTTACTAATTTTAATGGTAAGCATGTGACACGATGTTGAATTAAAGATATTTTCAATTCATTGATCAAGGTAGTATGATGCTCGTTTTATAAACAAATTTAGCTTTTATATTTTTTTGAATTAATCAAGATTACACAATGTATTGACTTAAAAATTTATGAATATAAAATCCATTAAAAAACTAAGAATTAACTAAGCGATTAAATCATTCATAAGGTAATTGTTCTAGACTATATAAAAAAATATTTTAGTTTGTGAATATGGTTTGGAAATTGAGGATAAATAAAGCTAAGAGATTGGGTTATAAACTCATATGAATTAAGACATTTATTAAAAAAGTTATGTGTGTATATATATCTATATCAATCTATTAAGCCGACCAATCTTGAGTATTACCGATACTAAGCATTGTCTAAATAATGCAAGGCTTCATCATTAAATTAAATGTGTCTTAAAAATCATTTTTTTCCTCTGGATAATAGCTTTGGTGACCAAATATGCTTGGTAGCATTCAAAATTCTCATCTTTCATATTTTTTCGTGCATACTCATTTACAACACACCATATTCATAATTAAATCAATTAGTAAAAATACATGTTGACTTTGAAGAATATTAAAAGGGTAACACATTATTAGGACTATATGAATTGAAAAATAGATAGGATAACTAATGTAAAGTACAATGTTGAATGTATCATGATTGTAACATCATTGTGATCATTTTTTGGTGTGGTGCGGAAACAATATGGACTTCTTGTCTTTTTGTTAACAAAAAAAAAATACTTGGAGTTGTTATTTATATTTTAATTATTAAAAATTCTAATTAGTCTGAGAAGGGGATTGAATGTGTATAAAAAATGTATTATCACCCCTAATATATTATATATAAAATAAGTTGTATTTTTTATTTTTCTAATTATTACTAAGGGCAGTTTTTTTTTCTTGTCATTGATTTGTCTATTGGTTAAAGCAAGTCTATCCTAATGAAGTGAATCCATGGTTTTGCAGGTGAAGCCTCATCCTTTTAGAGCCAAAACATATTTTTATATTTTTTTTAGTATCAAAAATAAATTTTATATATGCTCATCATTCATTGTATTAAAATAAACAAACCAAAATTTTTAGTGTTTTTCAAATGTAGGCTAGATACATGTGAATTTAATAAACTTGTTTTTAAATATAACAGGTAAAGAATGAAAAATTAATTGCAAAAATGCTCATGATCAAAACTTGAAAAAAAAATAAAATTAGACTAAGATTAGTTTGACAAAACACATAAAAAGGGCTATAAAAAATAGGTTAGGATATATTTACCATATATATTCTTAGTGAAAAAAAAATCCCTAAAATTAACAATATATTAAAAGGCGTGGGGAAAGCACTCTAGCTTCCTCATGCCTTTTATACATAAATAATTGAAAAGTTTATTTTTTTATTTTATTTTTATTTGTTTTTTTATGCCTTTATAGATTTACTTTTTTACTTTTTCTTTGTGTTTTTTTTCTTTTAATGAATTTTTTTATTTAATTTAGTTTGTGAATGTGAAAAAAAATAGCTTCCCCCATGACTTTTATGCATGAGTAATTGAAAGGGGTTTTTTTTCATTTTTTTCCTATTTTATTTTTATTTTTTTTGTTTTTTATGCCTTTATGGGTTTTTTTTGTACTTTTTGTTTGTGATTTTTTCTTTTCATTAATGTTTTTATTTAATTTAGTTTGTGAATTTGAAAAAAAAATATTTATTAGATTTTTATGAAATGGATCTCAGGTATGACGAGTTAACCCAATTTTTTATTTTTATTTTTTTCCCTTTTTAATCAATTTTTTTTGTTTAGTTTAGTTTGTTAATTTTTTCATTTAACCTGTCAATTTGTTTCTATTTAGTTAGTAAATTTTCATGACATGAATGTCAGGTTTGACGGGTTAACTCAATTGATTCAGATTTGTTTTCTTTTTCCTTATTAGTGACTTATGTCTTTTTTTTTGTTTTTTTAATTATTTTTTTTGTTTAATGTAGGTTGTTAATGTTTAATTATTTTCTATTTAGTTATCAAACTTTGATGATATAAATCTCGGGTTTGACAAGTAATTTGGTTTGATGGGTTAACTCATCAATTGTTTTTTTCTATTTAGTTATCAAACTTTCAGGACATGAATCCAAGGTTTGACGGGTTAACTCAATTAATTTAGATTTTTTTTCTTTTTCTTCATTAGTTTTTTTTCTATTAATTTTTTAATTAATTTATTTAATTATCATACTTTTATGACATGACCTTGTAGCCAAACTCACATCTAAAATTATTGGATCTCTTATTATAACTAAACCTATTAGATCATACAAGTTTAATGTTATTATTAATATTGTAAATATTACTTTTGAATTAGTTGTTATAACCAAATCCAAGATATTTAGGTATAGTTTTATAAAAAGATCTAATATTTTTAAATTTTAGTTTTTTCTTAGTATTTTTTATATATAAAAAATAACCCACGATATTGCGGAAATTATCTAAGTAGTTCATCTTGACAGCGTGTTTGTGCCTTAATTGAAGTTGGAGGACAACACATTTAATAAATGTTTTTATGACAAATTAATAAAGAAATGGAATAATATATTTGGGATTGACATATCCCAAAAGGATCGATTATCAATTTTCATGCTGTTTGATTTGGTGAAACCATAGGCCACTCATTAGAAATTAACGATATTTTCAGTTCAATGGTCAAGGTAGCAATCCTTCAACTTATATGTACTAAGTAGAAGTAGTGTCGAATTTACTGGTTTTAATGGTAAGCATGCGATTCGATGCTCATTTTAGGAATAAATTTAGCTTTTTTTTTTTTAGTAATCACAATTGAATAACCTAGGTTAACTTAGAAATTTACAAATATAAAATTCATTAAAAAACTAAGAATTAACTAGCAATCAATTCATGCACAAGGTAATTGTTCTAGACCATAAAAAAAATGTTTTAGTTTATGAATATGGATTGGGATTGAGGATCAATAAAGCCAAGAGACTGGGTTATGAACATATATATCAAAAAAACCATTAAAAAAAGCAATCTATACATATATATAATGTTTTAGTTTATAAATATGGGTTAGGGATTGAGGATCAATAAAGCCAAGAGATTAGGTTATGAACACATATATCAAAAAAACTATTAAAAAAAACAGTATATATATATATAAGCTGACCAATCTCTAGTATCACCAATATATTGATGATTGTCTAAAGAGTGCAAGGCTTCACCGTTAGATTAAATGTGTCTTGAAAATCGATATATATATATATAAGCTGGCGCAGCTTGCACGGATGCAGGAGCTCAATCTGTGACTTTCGTCGTCAAAAACAACTGTCCATACACAGTCTGGCCAGGAACTCTAACGGCTGCTGGCCGTCCGCCTATATCTTCAACTGGCTTCACATTGGCAACAGGTGCTTCATATTCGCTAAGTGTCCCTGCAACGTGGTCTGGTCGCTTGTGGGCCAGAACACAATGCTCTACGGATTCCTCGGGAAAGTTTGTTTGTGCTACTGCTGACTGTGCCTCTGGTGTCATAGAATGCAATGGAGCCGGTGCGATCCCACCAGCATCCTTGGCAGAATTTACTCTAAGAGGTGACGGTGGGAAAGATTTTTACGATATAAGCCTTGTTGATGGCTTTAACATCCCAATTTCGGTAACCCCGCAAGGAGGTTCTACTGGCTGCCCTTCTACAAGCTGTGCAGCTAACGTGAACGCTGTTTGTGATCCTAATTTAGCAGTTAAGGGGGCAGATGGTACTGTGATTGCCTGCAAGAGCGCGTGTTTGGCATTTAACCAGCCGCAGTTCTGCTGCACAGGAGAGTACGGTACACCTGAAAAATGTCAACCTAGCCAATCTTCGAAGACTTTCAAGCAGCAGTGTCCTCAAGCTTCTAGTTATGCTTATGACGATAGATCGAGCACGTTTACTTGTCCTAGTGGAGGCAACTATTTGATTACCTTCTGTCCATGATCAAATGTGGTGGTTCCAACTCTTTCTTTTTATGGAAAGAGTTGGAGGACAACACATTTAATAAATGTTTTTATGACAAATTAATAAAGAAATGGAATAATATATTTGGGATTGACATATCCCAAAAGGATCCATTATCAATTTTTATACTGTTTGATTTGGTAAAACCGTATGTTAGGACATTCAAGCAATCAAACACAAATAAATTTACGTGGTTCGGCAACTTGCCTATTCCATAGAGCTACTGATTTATATTAATCAAGCTTAGAAACAATACAAACAACAAAACAAGAAGGAGGAGAAAATTCTTCTCTACTCAACTTAACTCTCACTCTAACTCTCTTTTTGTTTCTCTCTCATTCGTCTATATCAATCAGCTCTCAATAGCACCCTCTATTTATAGCTGATATGAAAGACAATCCTTTCGATTTAGTCAATTATGGTAGCCACCATTTTTTTTGTTTAGGCAACCACTCTTGATTCTTACCATGCAACCATATTTGATATGGCTGCAAACAACCATTTTGTGTTCATACATAACACTGTATGCCATTCATTATAAATTAAAGATATTTTCAATTCATTAGTCAAGGTAATATGCATGCAATCCTTCAACTTATATGTACTAAGTATACCTGTGTCGAATTTATTGATTTCAATGGTAAGCATGCAACGTGATGCGATCTCATTTTATAAATAATTTTAGCTCTTATTTTTTTTTTGAATTAATCATGATTACACAACGTATTGACTTAAAAATTTATGAATATAAAATCCATTATAAAACTAAGAATTAATTAAGCGATCAATTCATGCAGAAGGTAATTGTTCTAGAATATAATAAAAAAATGTTTTAATTTGTGAATATGGTTTGGAAATTGAGGATAAATAAAGCTAAGAGATTGGGTTATAAACACATATGTATTAAGAAATTTATTAAAAAAGTTCTCTCTCTATATGTGTGTATCAATCTATTAACCCTACTAATCTTGAGTATCACCAATACTAAGCATTGTCTAAATATTGCAAGGCTTCATCATTAAATTAAATGGGTCTTGAAAATCAATTTTTTTTTTTGTGGTTAATAGCTTTCGTGACCAAATATGCTTTTGTAGTATTCAAAATTCTCATCTTTCATATTTTTTCTTGTATACTCACACCATATTCATAGTTAAATCAATTAGTAAAAATACATGTTGACTTTGAAGAATATTAAAAGGGTAACATATTATTATTAGGACTAGATGAATTGAAAAATAGAAAGGATAACTAATGTAAAGTACAATGTTGAATGTATCATGGTTGTAATATCATTGTGATTATTTTTTGATGTGGTGCAGGAAGAATATGGACTTCTTGTCTTTTGTTAACAAAAAAATATTTAGAGTTTTATTTTATATTTTAATTATTAAAAATTTTAATTAGTTTGATAAGAAGATTGAATGTGTATAAAAAAAGTATTATCACTCCTAATATATTATATATAAAATAAGTTGCATTTTTTCTTTTTGTAATTATCATTAAGGCAGTTTTGTTTTTTTTCCTTATCATTGATTTGTCTATTGGTTAAAGCAAGTCTATTCTTGTAAAGTGAACCTATAGTTTTGTGGGTGAAGCCTCATCATTCTAGAGCTAAAATATATTTTTATATTTTTTTTAGTATAAAAAATAAATTTTATATAAGTGCTTATAATTCATTGTATTAAAATAAACAAATCAAAATTTTTAGTGTTTTTCAAATGTAGGCTAGATACACGTGGATTTAATAAACTTGTTTTTAAATATAAAAAAGGTAAAGAATGAAAAATTAATTGCAAAAATGCTCATGATCAAAACTTGAAAAAAAAATTAAAATTAGACTAAGATTAGTGGGACAAAACACATAAAAAGGGCTATGAAAAATAGGTTAGAGCATATTTACCACACATATCCTTAGTGAAAAAAATATCCTTAAAAATTAATAATATACTAAAAGGCCCGGGGAAAACACTCTAGCTTCCCCACGCCTTTTATGCATAAATAATTGAAAGGTTTATTTTTTATTTTTTTCTATTTTATTTTTATTTGTTTTGTTTTGTATGTCTTTATAGATTTTTTTTTTTACTTTTTTCTTTGTGTTTTTTTTTCTTTTAATGAATTTTTTTATTTAATTTAATTTGTTAATGTGAAAAAAAAATAGCTTCCCCCACAACTTTTATGCATAAGTAACTGAAAGTTTTTTTTTCATTTTTTTCCTGTTTTATTTTTATTTTTTTTGTTTTTTATGCCTTTATGGGTTTTTTTTTTACTTTTTGTTTGTGTTTTTTTATTTTCATTAATTTTTTTATTTAATTTAGTTTGTGAATATGAAATTTTTTTTTATTTAGTTATCAGATTTTTATGACATGGATTTCAGGTTTGATGAGTTAACTCGATTTTTTTTTTTTTACTTTTTTTCCTTTTTAATCAATTTTTTTTTGTTTAGTTTAGTTTGTTACTTTTTTTCGTTTAACCCGTTGATTTTTTTTTCTATGTAGTTATTAAATTTTCATGACATGAATCTCAGGTTTGGCGGGTTAACTCAGTTGATTCAAATTTGTTTTCTTTTTCCTCATTAGTAGCAGGCTTTTGTCTTTTTTTTTTTTTTAATTAATTTTTTTTGTTTAATTTAGGTTGTTAATGTTCAATTGTTTTCTATTTTGTTATCAAACTTTGATGACACGGATCCCGGGTTTGACAAGTAACCTGGTTTGATGAGTTAATCAGTCAAATTTTTTTTTTTATTTATCAAACTTTCACGACACGAATCCAAGGTTTGACGGGTTAACTCAATTAATTCATATTTTTTTTTCTTTTTCTTCATTAATTTTTTTCTTTCTATTATTTTTTTAATTAATTTATTTAATTATCACACTTTTATGACATGATCTTACAATCAAACTCACATTCAAGGCTATTGGGTCTTGTATTACAGCCAAACTTACTGGGCCATGTAAGTTTAATATTATTATTAATATTATAAATATTAATTTTGGATTAGGTGTTATAGCCAAATCCAAGATGCTTGGATATAGCTTTGTAGAAAAATATAACATTTTTAAATTTTAATTTTTTCTTAGTATTTTTTATATAAAAAAAATAATCCGCGGTAGCGTGCAGGTTATCTAACTAGTTCATCTTGATAGCGTGTTTGTGCCTTAATTAAAGACCCATAAAAGCTTTTTTCTTTTATTTGAAATTCTTTAAAACCGTGATAAACCTATTTCTAGATATCAACCTACTTAACTTTAGAAAAGAGAAATATAGTTGTACTGGCATTAACGAAAAGCCATGGGACAGTAAAAAGAAATGATCCAGAAACCCTTGCACTTACCTATTCTTCTTCAACCAAAAATCATTTTATTTACGGTTTGGCCAATAATTATGCGCAGCTATAGGACTGGATCTTCGAAACATAAAAATCATGCACGATAGTCATTGAAGATCTCTATGCCTGGTTCATGCATCATCATTAACAAGGGATCTAAAGCAAGGTAGCCATCCATCATCTCATGTCATGGATACATACATCCAAAGCCCAAGCATGGAATGGAAAAACTCCCTGACAGTCCTATGTATTTTTATTTTCTAAAGACATAAAAATAGAAGGAAAACCTATGACCCCTATACTTATCAACATCTTTTTCCTTGTGAAAGAGCATTTTTAATTAACTAGGCAAGGTCTTAACATTACCTTAGGACATGCAATCAAGTTTTCAAGACAATATGCGTTTGAAGCAAAAATTGAAAAGTTAGCCAGAATTTTCATAGAGATAGACAGAGAAGTGAATAAAATCAGGGAGAAATACTATACTTTAGAGTGACATGATTAAAAAATTAATATATTTTTTTAAGTGTGGGAATATCAAAGTAATAAATACCCAGTAAG
Source organism: Populus pruinosa (assembly GCA_026413675.1). NCBI lineage: Eukaryota > Viridiplantae > Streptophyta > Magnoliopsida > Malpighiales > Salicaceae > Populus > Populus pruinosa. The sequence continues at coordinate 26,624,793 of CM048592.1, read as the reverse complement.
ATCGAGATTAAACCACGAGAAGGTTAACTATAATAATAATAATAATAATAATAATAATAAGTTAAGGAGAATTTTGAGATATAAGATTAATGTAAAGATTAAACAATAAAAACAAATGTCAAGGTTGGAGGATCCACTAATGGTATTTCAAACAAGTATAATATAGATTAGTATAGATTCTTTTTATTACTCAACTGAAAATCACACACAAGGGAGATTCCAATCTGATTATAAATGATTAACATGATTACCTTAGTTATCTTGTTCGAATAATGTTAATACTTGTAAATATTGTCAGGTATTTATGATTATAACTAATGTTAATAACAAATCAAACACCATACGGTTGGGTTATGAAAGTGCCAAGTATTTGTTGTATCAAATATTATACAACATAAATCTAGATTAATCATTTAACAAGCAAAGTATTAAGAGTAAACAAGATAAAAAATACAAAACATATTAGCATCAAACATTAAAGTCCATGTTGAGTTTACACTATACTTATTCTTACACCATTAGTGTAACCTTTTCACCTTAATATAATAAATTAGTGCAATTTTTTCACCTTGATATAATAAACTTAACTAAACATAATGAAGGAAGAGAAACATAAATAAGCAAGATAAGAACATAAAAAAGATATAAGTTAACTAAATTTAAAAAAAAAAATGAAAAGCATAAACAAGATATTAATGAAAGCAAAACTTAAAGATTACAAAAATATAAAGAGAAATAACAAGAACATTTACTATAAATTAAAGGTATCTTATAGTATCAGACTTGTTATTATAAAACATGATTTAATTAAGGAATTATTGATACTTCAAGTGCAAAATGCTGATATAAACCCTTGATAAAAATATACTTTTAAGCATTAATCACACCCCTTAACCAGCTTATTACTAGTCCCTAGTAATCAAAGTGTTAAAATAGAAATTTTTTTTGCAAATTCCACAAAGTATGGCATTTATCATTCAACTTTCATTAATCTATTCAAGTAAACAAACTCTCATTAAATTTATATATCTGTTTTATAATTTATATATCTGTTTTATAAACAAACTCTCATTAAATTTATATATCTGTTTTATACTTCTTAAACAAGATATTAATAAACCTTTTTTTTATGTACTGAATGTATGAAAACATAGATGATCGAGCTTTTATTGGAAGAAAACAATATTTTTTTAATAAATATACAAATAACACAATGCATCTTAACCCATGTAAAGAGCTTTTGGCTAATGACTACCAAACTAGTTTGTCTTAGGGTATTAGGTGTTGAGACACCCCTATGAGCTTAGTAACTCAGGTTGCAGATATTAATACATAAATAGTGCAATGTTTGATTCCCTTAAGCTTTTCTCCTTAACCCATGTAACAAGCATTGAGTTAATAACTTCCAAGTTAGTTCACTTTAGGATATTAAGTGTTAAAATGTGTGTGTGAAAATAAAGGTTTATGAATACTTGTTTAATAAGTATATGAGAAGAATCAATTGATAATAATGTGAGAGGTTGTAAACCTAAATATTTCAAGAGAAATATGTGATAAACCTTGTTATGAATATTGCAAATAACCATTGAAAAATATTTACCAAGATGTGTCTCAAAAGTCAATAAAATTCCTCCCTACTTTGCCATCCTAATAATAGTTTTGTCAAATAGTTTTAATAATAAAAAAAATAGAGTTTTTTTTTTAATGTCAACTATTACCTTCTCCTCACAACCAAAAAGAGACATTATCCTAAGGTAGAAAGATAGAGTATAGAAGATATCACCTAAAACAACGAACATTAACAATCCTGAAAACACTTAAACAAATATAAAAAATAACAAAACAAATTAATATGTTATTAATGAAACAAAAAGACACAAGGATTCACAAACGAAGGCTTAAATCCAATTTAAGTTTTTTATGGCTTTTTCTAGTTGATCAATTTATGCAACTTATAGAGAGATCAATTACAGGGATGAAAGATTATAATTATTCAATCAATTATTAAACAGTAGCGGCATAGATTATAATTTGTTGTACTGAAGGTGCTAGAAATTCTTGTTCTACAACATGATAAAAAAAAAAGACAACAACTTATCATTAATATTTAACAAACCTATAGGTTTATGATTAATGTGCAGTTGGGCCCAAGATGAAATATGAAATATCTCTTCCAATATGCCAAGACCACCTAGTAAGGCAATGAAGGCATCAATGTGTTTAAACATGACATTTATTCGATTAGACATTGTGGAGACCTGTAGTTCCTCTCCAATTGTTTTTCCAATGATGTGCTCTTGTGTTAAAACTTTAGGGACAACCCTCAAAACTTGACTACCTCCTAAAAATACAGCTATTGACACTCTCCCCATTAACCCAAGGTTGCCTCTCCCATATACTAAATGACTCTTTCTTTTACTAGTACTTGACTAAGATGATTTATTGATTCTAAAAACTATATTTCTTTCCTAGGACTAGATCCACTAAAAACACAAATGTTTTTTATATGAAGACTTGAGGAACCTACTATTTTTACACACTTCTATATTTATTGAATGTATGCATTGAGTATAAATGAAGGGAAGGAAGAGAAGATTTTGTAGATAAGAAATTGAAAATGCAATCATACCACCTATATATAAGCTAACTAAAGTCTCTCTCTCTCTCTTTAAAAAAAAAACATATGTATGTACAAGTATTGTGATGTGGCTCACATCTTCCATTGGTTTTACATCCAAGAATGACTTAAATGTCTTCTATGAGTCGGGGATAGGCTTCCCATCCAGTTTTCTTAAAAATTGACATACAGGGTTTTTTTTAGTTAGATTTCCAAGACAATGCCAAACATGTTCTTTATAAAAATAGGGTTATAAATCATGAATTGCATGATGCATATCTCTACTATGATGAGACTTAATATTCAATAGAAAATTATTTAACGACTCTTTGTGTTTTGAAATAAATCCCACCTTTTGATAATTTTCACAGGTTTTGCAAATGCATGTGACTCCTTGAATATAGTGGGCTAGTAAAATCCACTTTATAAGATTTTTGCAATCCTTTTTTTTGACGAGAAATGATCCCCACATGCCTTAGAGTAACAAAATTTAATGACATTACTTACCTCATTGTCGGAAATGTATATTTGAAATATTTGATTAGGACAATATTTAAATAAGTAAAAGTCATCACAATAAAATTTTTACATGTCACTCAAAAACTTTCTTTTGTCTTGGTTGTCCAAATGAGCTAGCAAAAATCCTAAAGCAAGAAAGTTAATATTTTTAGCACACCAAGGCATTGAACTAAGAGAAAGTACATATTTATCAGGAAAGTAATCATCGATTCTTGTGGTGTTAGATGTCAAATCTATTGTCAATTTTGACAACTTTTTTGTCCTCAATTTCTTCTTGTTTAAAAGTTTCAAAGATTTTAGAATCATGATTGACTTGATCATGGCATGAGAAAATGGAAGTACTGGTGAGGAATTAGTCTTTTCTTTGCAATGTTTAGGTTTAACCCCTTCCTTACCCTTATAGATTGACTCATCTTCTAACTTTGACAATTATTTTATCCTTGTTTAATTCTTACATTAATATCACTTTTCAAACCTCTCTTCAACTCCTTTTATGTTATTATCTATTTCTTTATTTATAGTTTATACATTTAACATGCCTGCTATTTGACCCTAGTCTTGCTAGATTATTTATTACTTCGACACTTCTACATTTAAGAGAAAACATCAATCTTTTGGTCATGTCAATTTTAGTAAATAATTTTTTAATTTATGGGCATTCTTATGAGTTGTGTCTAATGCATTTAGAAAAAGTTACTGAATGGTGTGAGAAAAGCACTATTGTACTCAATTGGAAAATGTTTCATCTTTTGGTGACACATGACATTGTCTTAGGTCACATTGTCTTTTCAAAAGTTGATGTCATTCACAAATTACCAACTCCTAGGACTGTGAGAGATGTGAGATCGTTTTTAAGACACATTGGTTTTTACCAAAGATTCATTCATTCATTTAGTACCATTGCCAAACCATTATGTACCTTGTTATCACAAGATGTCCAATTTGATTGGACATCAAAATGTCAAGAAGCTTTTGAAACACTTAAAATGTTGTTGACTACTAAACCAATCATACAAGCTCTTGATTGGTTTTTTATCATTTGAACTAATGTGTGATGCTAGTGATTTTGCGATAGGGGCTGTTTTAGGGCAAAGAAAAGATAAGAAGTCTCATGTTATTTATTATGCTAGCACGACTTTGAATTATGCTCAATTAAATTACACTACAACAAAAAAAGAACTCTTAACTTTGGTTTTTGCATTAGGCAAATTTAGGTCTTATTTGGTTGGATTTCTTGTTATTGTTTTCACTGATCATACAACATTGAAATACTTGTTCACAAAACAAGATGCCAAGCCATGTTTGATTCGATGGATCCTTCTACTCTAAGAGTTTAACCTTGAAATTCGAGATAAAAAGGGAGTAGAAAATGTAGTGGCTGATCATTCATCTCATCTTTCAAGCTATGAGATCATAATTGATGAATCTCTGATAAATAAACTCTTTGTTAATGAAAATTTATTTTGTACATGTATTGTTTCTTATATTGACTCTGCATGGTATACTGACATAGCAAATTACCTAGCCACAAGTCAGATTTCTTCTTATTGGTCTAAACTTGAACAATAAAAATTCTTGTGCAACGTACGTACCTGTTTTTTAGGGTGACCCCTACTTATTTAAATACTATCTTGACCAAATTGTTAGGCGGTACATCCTTGATCATAAAATTCCAAGTGTTATTAATTTTTATCATGCATTAGCCTATGATGGACATTTCTCTTCCAAGAAAACTATTGCCAAGATCTTGTAGTGTGGATTTTATTGGTCCATCATATTTAAAGATGTTCATGCCTTCTATGTTGCATATAACTGGCCAATAACTAGGTAACCTCACTAGGTGTAACACGATACCCTTTAACCCTATTCTTGTTGTGAAAATATTTGATTATTGGGGAATTGATTTCATGTGAGCATTTCTAAGTTCATTTAGTTATCAATTCATACTTGTAGCTGTTGATTATGTGTCTAAATGGGTGGAGGCCATTGCATCTCGAAATAATAACCATTGAGTTGTGGTCAAAATCTTGAAAGAAAATATTTTCTCTCATTTTGGCATGCCCCAGGCTATGATTAGTGATGGGGGAAAACGTTTTTCTAACAAGCCCATTAAGATTTTGATGAGAAAATATGGTGTAATACACAAGGTCAGTACCCCCTCTCACCCACAAGCTATTGGCAAAGCTAAGTTGGCAAATAGGAAGATCAAAAACATCTTAGAAAAAACAGTCAATCCAAACTATAAAGATTGATACCTATGACTCGTTGATGCTTTATAGGCATATCTCACCACTTACAAGACTTCTTTAGGAATGTTTCCTTATAGGTTAGTTTGTGAAAAGCCTTGTCATTTGCTTGTTGAGATTGAGCACCGTGTATATTAGGTCATCCAACAATTCAATGACAATGAAAATGAGGTTGAAAAAAATAGAAAGCTTCAATTGGATGAATTAGAGGAGCTGAGAAATGATGCATTTGAAAATGAAAAAATTTCAAAACATAAGATGAAAACTTTGCATGATAAACATATTCTTAGAAAATCCTTTTATGTTGGTCAAAAGATTCTCTTGTATAATTCATAATTACATCTTTTTCCTAGGAAGTTGAGGACAAAATGGATTAGTCCATTTATGACTAAATCCATCTCTGAGCATGGTGTGTTTGAGGTAGAAAATCCTAACAATAAAAATATTTTCAAAGTAAATGGTCATCGATTGAAACCTTATTTTGAAAACTTTGTGGCTGAAGTTGAGACATTGGATCTTGAATATCCAATACCATTGTAGTGAGACTTGTTTAGGATCAACACTATATTTTTTTATTTATTATTGTGTTGAATATTGCATGCTTTAATTTGGGATAGATAGTATCTTATAAAGCAAGATATAACATACTTTTTTTTTCTTTAAGATTATTGAAGTACATCTTTCCTTGTAAAAGTTCTATGAGTTATGTGATTATGCATAAAAGATGAGTGTGATGCTTTACTTGTGATCATCCCTTTTGATTATGTCCTGAACAAGGTTTAAGTAAATAGAGTAATAATTATTAGACAATTAAATAAATAAATGTGTACAAAGTTTCGTCTACTTCAATGTCTTGAGTTGCTTAATAACTAGGGATATTTATCACAAATGTTTATCTTTAAGTTAAATGACAGCTTGAAATATGAGTATGTAAAAGCATTTTAAGTTTGTGACTTTGTGAGTAACCGGGTGCATTCATCGCAAATATTTGTATGCGCATCAAAAGAGAAGTGACCATTTAAAGACAAATAATAAATAATATCTCCAAAAAAAATGAAAGAAAGAAAGAAAGACAGATATATATATTTATCTAGTTTGCTACCTTGTTTATAGTGGTGAGAAAGAAAGATTACAAGTTGAGTTTTCACGTAAATCAATTATATTGGTTGCATGATAAATATAATTGAATTTGAAATTTTATATGGATATTTGATTTAGAGAATGTGAGTATGTTTATTTTTTTTATTTGTTATTGTGTATATATTAAGTTGAAGATACCCAATTTTACATGACAGGTCCTTCAACTGTGATGAGAGCCAAACCTAATTATGGTTATTATTAGTCTTTTTATTTCAATTGTTTTATATTTTGTTTTGCTTGAGTACTAGCAAAATCTAAGTTGAGGGATGTGATTGTGCATAAAAAATATCATTAAATCTCTTGTTTTACATATGTATTTATTGTTTTTATTTGAGTTTTTTATAATAATTAAGGTGTTTTTTAGTAATGAAGTTTCTTTTAATATTTCAATAGGTTTTTGAAGCTTAAATGAATTATTTCATAAAATTATTAAAATTTGGAACAAAGAATTGAAGAGAAATTTAGTTGAAAATTAAAGAATATCTTGGTTCAAATAAGTGCTCTACATTTTTCATGAAAATCAATTCTATTCCAATCCTAGAAAATATGATCTAGTTTAAGCCCAAACTTGCTTTAGATTATGTGCAAACCTCAACCATCAAACACTTAAGGTTTCAATGTCAATCTTAGCCCAAATAATAGGTATATTTGTGTCCTTATTTGATGTTTAAATTTAGCCCCAAATCAACCTCCAAATCAGCCCAAACACGATCCATGATCTTACATATCCACACAACAAATAACATTTGATTTATTTTGGGTAATCCATGGATGGAAAGCTGAAAGGGACATTGTTACATTATTTTGGGTCAAAAAGAAGAAAGAGACAGCTTATAAAGCAAGAAGAAAAATGTGCACTAAAGTGTTCTCCAAGCTAGTCTAATTTGATTTTCCTGAACATCTTTCAGTATTGTGCCCATAATACTCAGATGTCTAAATGACACGTTCTTTAATGATATGAAAAACTAATAGAATGACTTATAAATATGTCTCTAATAGCCATCTCTAGAAAAGGCTTGGAAGAGGGTTGAATTGTTTTTCAAATTTAGCGTCATATCTGTGTTAGAATTTTTACTAAAATTGTGTTGTGTTTTTCTTTATAGATTTCAATTTTTTAGTTTGTAAAACTTATTATTTAAGTTTGATTCAAGTTATTTCATGTTTATTAAAGTGTTCTTATATATAATTATGGTTGGCTAATCTCCTTTTTAGATCCAAATCAAGAATGATGGTGATTGAGGTGAGTTTTTTAAGATATAAATGAATCTTAATGTTTATATTCTCATTTTTCTTTATAAATATTTTATTATTGCTAAGAAATTTTAGAATTCATTTAGGTAATGTTATAATCTTGAATTTTTATGCATAATTCCTAGTTTTATTATAGAGATTGCTTGATTCAATGTCTTACTTAATATGAAAGTACTCATTCATTCTTAAACAATAATCAATCTTCATCTTTTTAAATTTCACTATAACATCTTCTGATCTAATATCACTATCATTGATATCAGGTTAAGTTATCTTATATATGTTGAAGAAATCATCAATACATCATCATTAAAATTGATTTGGAACCAAGAATTACTTTTTTTTGTCATTTAAAATCTATTTACACTCTTTCATCTTTGAAAACAAATCCATTAATTATTTTCAACCAAATTATTGTTAATTTAATTTTTTCTAAGTTTTTCTTTTTATAATCTAGCTTAATTTTTAAATCTAGCTCTGTATGAATATGACCTTAATCTTACTAAGTTAATTGCTACATCACACACTTATGCACTTGCGAGTTAAAACAAGCCGATCATAAAAAGCGATCAAACAAGAACTAAATTAATTTGTTGAATAATGTTTTATTATGTTAGATAGTATGATGAAATGCTTATCAATTGAGATCGATTTCGTATACTTGTGAATGTTTGTGATATTAAAAGTGTTGGGATTTACACCATGGTGTGGCAACCTCTGAGGTATGATGCCCTCGGTTATGAAATTTTAATGTGGATGTTTGATTTTTTTTATATATATGTTTATTTTTTCAGTATGACGGGTTTTGCGTGCGAACGTGTTTTAAATAACATACTTTAGAGATTAATATTACCTTTTTTCTAAATCGATAAAATTACCTTTTTCTAGGAATTAACATCAAGATTTTCCTTTGTTGACGAGTGTTCTTTTTTTAAGGACCAACATCAATTTTTTATTAATATAAATCACAAATAAAAATAGAAATAGATTTAGATAATTAATAGCATTTATAGAATAAATTTAGAAAAAACATTGTGGAGGTAACCTTTCATTTAAAATAATATGGTAAGGGTGATATTGATATTTTCTTAGGCCTAACTAACTCAGTACCTAAATCTCAAACTAATATCTAATTTATGATTCCTATTTTTTTTTTATTACTAGGTAGTGACTTCATTATTTTTTTCTTCAATTTTGAAGAGTCTCACATTCATTATGGGTTGATAATTATCATAATTATTAATTAACCAAGTTAAGAAAATTTATATCGACTATAACTAATTATTTTCATTGATAATTATCTTGACTTGGTGACAATCCTTATTTTCTTTTGTCTGCCCACAAAGTCATTGATAACGTCAAAATTGGAGCCAGATGAAAACATGAAAGTTGTAGGCAATTGTCTCAGATTTCTTGTGTAAACAATTCAGCTCATTTGGACTTCTAGAACTCTAGATATGGCAAAAATACCGAATAGTGCTCGGGCTGGAAGACAGATTCGGGCTTCTTTGTTGTTGCTACAATTTGGACTTGATAATGACCTTTTTAGATCTTGGGCTCCATATAAAAGTTGTAGGCCTATGTCTTACCTTTCCATCCATATAAATTGGACCTAAATCTGAGATATATAGCTCCAGATATGATCCAATTACCGAACAGTGTTCCGATTTGGATTGCACCGACATCTCTTTTCTAAGTTTAACCATCTCTTTGCCTTTGCAATTTAAGTTCTTAAAGTCATCAATAAATATTTTCATTTATGTGATAGGCCTGCATTTAAAATGAACATTTACCATAAATTAAAGGTATCTTATATTATTAGATATATTATTATAAAACATACTTTAGTTAAGGAGTTATTGATATTTCAAGTGCAAAATGATGATATAAAACCATGATAAAAATGCACTTTTAAGTACTAATCACACCCCTCAACCAGCTTATTACTAATCCCTAGTAATCAAAGCGTTAAAACAATTTGCAAATTTCACAAAGCAAGGTATTCATCATTTAACTTCCATTAATCTATCCAGATAAACAAACTCTCATTAAATTTATATATCTGCTCAATACCTCTTAACAAGATATTAATAAACCTTTCTTTTATGCTCAATGTATCAACACATAATTGTGGGGCTTTTCTTGGAAGAAAACAAAATTTTTGTTCTAATGTTTAAGGTTAACTTCCTTGGGTTGGGATTATTATTTTTGTCTTTTTTTTTAAATATATACATATAATTTAAAAACATCATGCATCTTTAACCCATGTAACGAGCTTTCAGCTAATGACTCCCAGACCAGTTGGTCTTAGAGCATTAGGTGTTAAGACACCCCTACGAGCTTAGTAACTCGGGTCGCAGATACTGATATGTAGATAGTGCAATGTTTGATTCCCTTAAGCTTTTCTCCTCAACCCATGTAACAAGCGTTGGGCCAATAGCTCCCAAGTCAGTTGACTTTAGGGTATTAGGTGTTAAAACACCCCTTCGGGCTTAATTGCTTAGGTTAGGGAGGCTACGAAACCAAACTTATCTACATTTTTATTATCATCATTTTTTTTTCTTTTTTCTTTTTTTTCTTTTTTTTTAATTATATACAATCCTTTTCCCTTAGTTGTTACCTTTAACAAAAGAACATAAATAATGTAATAATCCAATATGCAACCCACAATCATATGTTAAAGTGTGTGTGTGTAAATTAAGGTTTAAGAATACATGTTAAATAAGTATGTGAGCAGAATTAAGTGGTAACAATACAAGAGTTTGTAAACCTGAATATTTCAGGAAGTATTATAATAGACCTTGTTAAGAATGGTTACTAAGATGCGTCTCAAGAGTCACTTTAACAAAAGAGCTCCTTTACTCTGCCATCCTAGTAACAACAATTATGCACATGCTTTATGAAATGAATTTTTTTTTATCAACTACTACCCTCTCCCCCCAACCAAAACGAGACATTGTCCTCAATGTTCTAAGGTAGAAAGATAGAGTATAGAAGATATCACCTGAAATAATGAACATTAACAAACCTGAAACACACTGAAACAAAAATAAAAAATGACAAAACACAAATATTATGCTATTAATAAAAAGAAAAGACACAAATTTTTACAAGCTAAGACTCAAATCTCAGTTGTGATTGTGGCTCACATCTTCCCTTGATTTTACGTCCAAGAACGACTTAAACGCCCTCTATAGGTCGGGGATAGGCTTCCCATCCAGTTTTCTTAAAAACTGGCAAACAGGGTCTTTTTTTAGTCAGATTCCCAAGACTATGCCAAGCATGTTCTTTATAAACATGGGTTCCTAAGTTATGAATTGCACGATGCTTATCTTGACTATGATGAGACTTAAGAGTCAATAGAAGATTATTTAAAGACTCTCTGTGTTTTGAAATAAATCCCACCTTTTGATAATTTTCACAGTTTTTGCAAAATGCATGTGACTCCTTGAATATGGTTGGCCAGGAAAATCCACTTTGTAAGATTTCTACAATCCTTTTTTTTGAAGAGAAATGATCCCCACATGCCTTAGAGTGACAAAATTTAATGAAATTACTTACCTCATTATCGAAAATGCATTTTTGAAATATTTTATCAGGACAATAATTGAATAAGTAAGGGTCATCCCAATAAAAATTTTGCTTGTTGCTCAAAAATTTTCTTTTGTCTTCAATACTCCAGTGAGCTGGGAAAAATCCTGAAGCAAGAAAATTGATATTTTTAGCAAACCAAGGCATTGAAATAAAAGAAAGTAAAGATTTATCAGGAAAGTAATCATCGATTGGTGTGATGTCGGGTGTCGAATCTATTGTCACTTCTGATAAAAGATCTGCATCAACCTTTTCGATGCCTTTTTCATCCTCGATTTCTTCCTGATTGGTCATGGCATGAGAAAATGAAAGTGCTGGCGGAGAATCAGTCGTTTCTTTGCAATTTTCAGATTCAACCCCTTCCTTACCCTTAGAGATTGCCTCATCATCTTTCTCATAAAGTTCAAGAATTAGTTTGTGAATAACCTTACCACTACAAAGAGTGATGACTGATTTGACTTGATCCATGTGTTGACTTCCAGGACTACTTGCATTTGCATCATATTGCCCCTTAAGATTTTGCTGTGGTTGAGATGGAAACTTACCTTGCTCTTGAAAACTGAGAGCAGATATGAATTTTGCAAGAGTTTCTTTAAAATCTGTTATGCTTTGAGTAAGTTGAGTATTGATTGTCTCTTGCTTTTCAATGAATGCATACAAAGTTTCCTCAAAATTACTTCTAAGAGGTGGAGCATAAAAAGGTGCATATCCATGATAATTTTAAAAATTATGGTGTGCTTGAAATGGTGGTTGTGAAGTTTGTGCATTGTTGTTGTCACTCTTCCAACTGAAATTTGGGTGATTCCTCCAACCAGGATTGTATGTTTGGGAGTATGGGTTGTAGTTGGCCCTTTGAAAACTGTTTAAAGCATGGGTTTGTTCATGGAGACATTCTTTAAAAGAAGACAAGGTTGGACAATCATTGGTTGAGTGTTCATTTGTTTCACAGATTTGACACACAATGTTTTCAACAAATTTTAATTGACCACTCTTTTTCAATTCTAGTGCCTCAACTTTTCTAGCTAAAGATGCAAATTTGGCTTGAAGGTCATGATCTTCCCTAAGGTTGTACATACCTCCACTAGATGTATGAGGTTGAGTTTTACTCGGTGCCTCATATGTACCCGCAGTGTCCTAATTTTGAGCATTTTCAGCTAACAAGTCTAAGTACTCCATTGCTTCATCAGGGTCTTTATCTTCAAAATTTCCATTGCATATCAATTCAACCATTTGCCTATCTTTAGGTGTTAACCCTTCATAGAAATGTGAAACCAATCTCCATGTTTCAAAACCATGATGGGGGCACGTACTAAGCAAGTCTCGATACCTATCCCAACATTTGTAAAATGTTTCTCCTGGTTTTTGAGTGAAAATGGTGATTGGTCTCTTGAAAGAGTTTGTTCTATGAGATGGGAAAAACTTCTTTAAAAATTGTTGTTGCATTTCATCCCAAGCACGAATAGATCCTGTTCTCAAATTTTGTAGCCATGTTTTAGCTTTATCTTTTAATGAAAAAGGAAAAAGCTTTAATCTGATGGTGTTCATGCTACAATTTAAATTATTATATGTGTTGCAGACCTCCTCAAATTCCCTTAAATGCAAGTATGGATTTTCCAATTCCAAGCCATGAAAAGAAGGTAAAAGTTGAATAATGCCTGGTTTAAAATTAAAATGAGATGCATCGGGAGGAAAAACTATGCATGATGGTGCACTTGTTCTTGTGGGATTCATGTGGTCTCTAAGTGTTCTAGCACGGTTATTCTCATTATTCTCATTTTGAAGTGATTGATTATCTTCTTCGGCCATATTTTCTGAAAATGATGAGGATACCCTACAAAGTCTACCACTTGATGTACGTGACCACACTCTCATGCACGTGTAGGAATAAAATAAAAAAGAAGAAGAAAACAAAAGAAAAAGGAAGAAAACAAAATAAAAAGAAACAAAAGAAAAGAAACAAAGTTATATACAAGAAAAGTGAAAGGAGAAAATAAAATAACTACTATAATTTATACAAGAACTTACCTCCCCGGCAACGGCGCCAAAAACTTGACACGACGAAAAGATTGATGTCTTCTCCCAAGTGTAAGAGTGTCGAAGTAATAAATAACCCGACAAGACCGGGGTCGAACCACAAGGAGGTTAATTGTACAAATTATAGACAACAATTATAAGCAACAATAATAGCAATAATAACAAAAACAATAACAACAACAACAACAACAACAACAACAACAACAACAATAATAATAATAATAATAATAATAATAATAATAGTGGTAGTAGTACTACTACTAATAATAATAATAATAATAATAAAGAAAGAGAAGAAGAAGAAGATGATGATGATGAGAACTTAGAGATGGAAAATTAATGTAAGGATTAAACAATAATAATAACAAATGTCAAGGTTAGAGGTTCCACTAATGGTATATCAAACAAGTATAGTATAAACTCTTATTATTGAATTGGAAACCACACACAAAGGAGGTTCCAATCAGATTATATATTGTTAACATTATTACATTAGTCATCTTATTCAATTAATGCTAATACTTGTAAATCTCGTCAAGCATTCATGATTATAACTTATGTTAACAACAAATCAAGTTCCTTTCATAGCTTAGGTGTCGGTTATACCATACATTATGGGCTATGAAAGTGCCAAGCATTTGTTGTAACAAGTGTTATACAACATAAATCAAGATTACTCATTTAACAAGCAAAGTATTAAAGAGTGAACAAGATAACAAATATAAAACATGTTAGTATCAAACATTAAAGTCCATATTAAGTTTACATTATACTTATTCTGACACCATTAGTGTAACCTTTTCACCTTGACATAACTAACTTAGCTAGACATAATGAAAGAAAGCAAAATAGATAAACAAAATAAGAACATAAAAGTTAACTAAGTAAAAGAAAGGAAATGAAAGGCATAAACTTAATATTAATGAAAGCAAAGCATAAACATTACAAAAAAATACAAAGAGAGAAAAGAAGAGCATGATCTTGATCTGGAAACCAAGATGCCTAAATGCATGGCAAATGCCTCCTTTTATAGGCCAAAATTGGGAACTATTGATTTGATGACTTATTGATGAGTGGGTGGCCAACTCTTGACTTGGTGACAATCCTTATCTTCTCTTGTCTGCCCAAAAAGTCATTGATAACGTCAAAATTAGAGCCAGCTGAAAATATGAACGTTGTAGGCAATTGTCTCAGCTTTCTTGTGTAAAAACTTTAGCTCATTTGGACTTCTAGAACTCCAGATATGGCCAAAATACCGAATAGTGCTCGGGCTGGAAGACAGATTCGGGCTTCTTTGTTGTTGCTACAATTTGGACTTGATAATGGCCTTTTTAGATCTTGGGCTCCATATGAAAGTTGTAGGCCTATGTCTTACCTTTCCATCCATATAAATTGGACCTAAATCTGAGATATATAGCTCCAGATATGACCCAATTACCGAACAGTGTTCCGATTTGGATTGCACCGACATCTCTTTTCTAAGTTTGACCATCTCTTTGCCTTTGCAATTTAAGTTTTTAAAGTCATCAATCAATATTTTCATTTATGTGATAGGCCTGCATTTAAAATGAACATTTACCATAAATTAAAGGTATCTTATATTATTAGATATATTATTATAAAACATGCTTTAGTTAAGGAGTTATTGATACTTCAAGTGCAAAATGATGATATAAAACCATGATAAAAATGCACTTTTAAGTACTAATCAACATTCATGGAAGGCAAGACTCAATTCTGGTGTTTAGATGTCCAAATCTTAACAACAATGTAGAAGTCTGAATCTATCCTATAGTCCAGATACTGTTTAGTGTTCAACT
Source organism: Populus pruinosa (assembly GCA_026413675.1). Classification (NCBI taxonomy): domain Eukaryota; kingdom Viridiplantae; phylum Streptophyta; class Magnoliopsida; order Malpighiales; family Salicaceae; genus Populus; species Populus pruinosa. Next base: position 26,609,575 of record CM048592.1, on the reverse strand, counting down.
GATATCTTGAGTTTTATAAGTCTAAATTATCTCAATTTTTTTTCCTATAAAGCTGAGATAATTTTCTAAAACTTTCATGGTAAGGATCGTCCAAATTCTGATGTTAGTAATGATGTTTTTGGCGGACAAGAAGATAAGAATTATCACTAAGTCAAGAGTTGGTCACCCACTCAACATTTAGTCATCAAATAAATATTTTTCAATTTTAGCCTATAAAAGAAGGCATTTGCAATGCATTTAGGCATCTTGGTTTTCAGATTAAGATCATGCTCTTACTTTCTCTCTTTGTATTTTTACAATGCTTAAGTTTTTCTTTCATTAATACCTTGTTTATATTATTTATGTTCTTATCTTGTTTATTTATGTTTCTGTCTTTCATTATGTTTAACTAATTTTATTATGTCAAGGTGAAAAAGTTATACTAATGGTGTAAGAATAAGTATAGTGTAAACTCAACAGGGATCTTAATGCATGATACTAACATGTTTTATATTTGTTATTTTGTTCACTCTTTAATACTTTATTTGTTAGATGACTAATCTAGATTTATGTTGTATAACACTTGGTATAACAAATACTTGGCACTTTCATAGCCCAACTATATGGGATAACTGACATCTGTGTTATGAAAGTAACTTGATTTGTTATTAACTGATTAGTACTTAAAAGTGTATTTTTTATCAAGGTTTTATATCATCATTTTGCACTTAAAGTATCAATAACTCCTTAACTAAAGTATGTTTTTATAATAACATATCAAATAATATAAGATACCTTTAATTTATGGTAAATGTTGATTTTAAATGTAGGCTTATCACATAAATGAAAGAATTGATTGATAAATTTAAAAACTGAAATTGAAAGAACAAAGAGATGGCCAAACTTAGAAAAAAGATGGTGGTGCAGTCCAAACCAGAATACTGTTTGGTAATTAGGTGATATTTGTAGTTGTAGATCTCCGATTTAGGTCTACTTTATATGGATAAAAAGGTAAGACATAGGCCTACAACTTTCATATGGAACCCAAGACTTAAAAAGGCCATTTTCAAGAATCTATCCTCCAACCCGAGCACTGTTCAGTGTTTGGCCCATATCTGGCGTTTTAGAAGTCCAAATGACCTCAATGTTTTACATAAGAAAGATGAGACAATTTCCTACAACTTTTATATTTTCAAGTGGTTCTAATTTTGACGTTATCAATAATGTTTTGGGCAGACAAGAGAAGGATTGTCACCAAGTCAAGAGTTGGTCACCCACTTATCAATTAATCATCAAATCAATAGTTTCCAATTTTGGCCTATACAAGGAGGCATTTGCCATGCATTTAGGTATATTGGTTCCCAGATCAAGATCATGCTCTTGCTTTCTCTCTTTGTATTTTTTGTAATGTTTATGCTTTGCTTTCATTAATATCAAGTTTATACCTTTTATTTAGTTTCATTTACTTAGTTAACTTTTATCTTATTTATGATCTTATTTTGTTTATTTATTTTTCTTTCTTTCATTATGTTTAGGTAAGTTTATTATATCAAGGTGAAAAGGTTACACTAATGGTGTAAGAATAAGTATAGTGTACACTGAATATGAACTTTAATGTTTGATAATAACATGTTTTGTATTTGTGATCTTGTTCACTCTTTAATACTTTGCTTGTTAAATGACTAATCTAGATTTATGTTGTATAACACTTGGTACAACAAATACTTGGCACTCTTATAGCCTATACTGTATGGTATAACCAACACCTGAGCTATGAAAGGAACTTGATTTGTTGTTAACAAAAGTTATAATCATGAATGCCTGATGAGATTTATAAGTATTAGCATTAATCAAATAAGATAACTAATGTGATCATGTTAACAATTTATAATTTGATTGGAACCTCCTTTGTGTGTGGTTTCCAATTGAATAATAAGAGTTTATACTATACTTGTTTGACATATGACATGACTAAAAGATTGATGTCTTCTCCCAAGTACATGAGTGTCGAAGTAATAAATAACCTGACAAGACCGGGGTAGAACTATAGGGAGGTTAATTGTACAAATTATAAATAACAATAATACAACAACAATAACAATTACAATAACAACAACAACAACAACAACAACAACAACAATAATAATAAAGAAAAAAAAGGAGAAGAAGATGAGAACTTTGAGAAGAAATATTAATGTAATAATTAAACAATGATAATAACAAATGTCAAGGTTAGAGATTCCATTAATGGTATGTCAAACAAGTATAATATAAACTCTTATTATTCAATTAGAAACCACACATAAAGGAGGTTTCAATCAGATTATAGATTGTTAACATGATTACATTAGTCATCTTATTCGATTAATGCTAATACTTGTAAATCTCATCATGCATTCATGATTATAACTTATATTAACAACAAATCAAGTTCCTTTCATAGCTCAGGTGTCGGTTATACCATACAGTATGAACTATGAAAGTGCTAAGCATTTGTTGTACCAAGTGTTATACAACATAAATCAAGATTAGTTATTTAACAAGCAAACTATTAAAGAGTGAACAAGATAACAAATATAAAGCATGTTATTATCAAACATTAAAGTCCATATTAAGTTTACATTATACTTATTCTTATACCATTAGTGTAACCTTTTCACCTTGACATAATTAACTTAGCTAGACATAATGAAAGAAAGAAAAACAGATAAACAAAATAAGAACATAAATAAGATAAAAGTTAACTAAGTAAAGGAAAGGAAATGAAAGGCATAAACTTGATATTAATGAAAGCAAAGCATAAACATTACAAAAAAATACAAAGAGAGAAAGCAAGAGCATGATCTTGATCTGGACACCAAAATGCCTAAATGCATGGCAAATGCCTCCTTTTATAGGCCAAAATTGGGAACTTTTGATTTGATGACTAATTGATGAGTGGGTAGCCAACTCTTGACTTGGTGACAATCCTTATCTTCTCTTTTCTACCCAAAACGTTATTGATAACGTGAAAATTGGAGCCACTCAAAATACATGAAAGTTTTAGGTAATTATCTCAGCTTTCTTGCATAAAACATTCAGCTCATTTGGACTTCTAGAACTCCCGATATGGCCAAAATACTGAACAGTGCTCGGGTTGGAGGACAGCTTCGGGCTTCTTTGTTGTTGCAATAATTTGGACTTGAAAATGACCTTTTTAGATCTTGGGCTCCATATGAAAGTTGTAGGCCTATGCCTTACCTTTCCATCCATATAAAGTAGACCAAAATATGAGATCTATAGCTCCAGATATGACCCAATTACCAAACAGTGTTCCGATTTGGATTGCACCGACATCTCTTTTCTAATTTTGGTCATCTGTTTGCCCTTGCAATTTAAGTTCTTAAAGTCATCAATCAATCCTTTTATTTATGTGATAGACCTGCATTTAAAATGAACATTTACCATAAATTAAAGGTATCTTATATTATTAGATATATTATTATAAAATATGCTTTAGTTAAGGAGTTATTAATAATTTAAGTGCAAAATGATGATATAAAACCATGATAAAAATGTACTTTTAAGTACTAATCAACATACCATTAGTGCAACCTCTAACCTTGACATTTGTTATTATCATTGTTTAATCCTTACATTAATATTCCATCTCAAAGTTCTTATCTTCTTCTTTTTCTTCTCCTTCTTTTTCTTTATTATTATTATCATTATTATTATTGGTATTACTACTAATACTATTATTGTTGTTGTTGTTGTTGTTGTTGTTGTTGTTGTATTATTGTCATTTATAATTTATACAATTAACCTTATTGTGGTTCGACCCTAGTCTTGCCGGGTGATTCATTACTTCAACACTCCTGCACTTGAGAGAAGACATCAATCTTTTAGTCGTGTCATTAACATAAGTTATAATCATAAATACTTGACAACATTTATAATCATTAGCATTATTTGAATAAGATAACTAATATAATCATGTTAACAATTTATAATCCAATTGAAACCTCCTTTATATGTGGTTTCCAATTGAGTAATAAAAAGATTTTATATTATACTTGTTTGAAATATCATTAGTGAATCCTCTAACCTTGACATTTGTTTTTATCGTTCTTTGATCTTCACATTGATCTTCCATCTCAAAGTTGTCATCAACTTATTATTCTTCTTTTTCTTCTTCTTTTTTATTATTTTTATTAGTACTACTACTACTACTATTACTATTACTACTGTTATTATTGTTATTGTTGTTGTTGTATTATTGTTGTTTATAATTTATACAGTTAACCTACCTATGGTTCAACCTCGGTCTTGCCAGATTATTTATTACTTCGACACTCCTACACTTGAAAAAAGATATCAATCTTCTAGTCATGTCAGCTATCACATAAATGAAAGGATTGATTGATGAGTTTAACTTCTAAAATTTAGAAGAAAATGATAGGGCCAAGCTTAGAAAAAAAATGTTGTTTTAATTCAAATTAGAATACTGTTCGGTCATTGGATCATAATTAAAGCTGTAAAACTTGGATTTAGGTCTGCTCTATATGGATGGAAAGCTAAGACATAGACCTAAAACTTTTATGCGAAGTCCAAGATTCAAAAAGGCCGTTTTCAAGTTCAAATTATAGCAACAACGAAAAAGTCTGAATCTGTCATACAGCCTAGACACTATTTAGTGTTTAGCCTATATCTCGAGTACTAGAAGCCCAAATGACCTCAATTTTTTTTGTTGGAAAACTAAGATAATTTCCTAGAACTTTTATGAAGACAGTTTATTCAAGTTCTGGTATTAGCAATGACGTTTTGTTTAGATAAGAAGATAAGGATTGTTATCAAGTCAAGATGTGGCCACCCACTCAACAATCAGTTAACAAATCAATAGTTTCAAATTTTAGCCTATAAAAAGAGGCATTTGCCATGCATTTAGGTATTTTGGTTTTCAGATTAAGATAATGTTCTTGCTCTCTTTCTCTATATTTTTGTAATGCTTGAGTTTTGCTTTCATTAATCTCTTATTTATGCCTTTCATTTCCTTTACTATACTTATATAATTATGTTCTCTTCTTGTTTATTTATGTTTCTTTTTTTTATTATATTTAACTAAGTTTATTATATCAATATGAAAAGGTTACACTAATGGTTTAATAATAAGTATAGTGTAAACTCAACATGGGCCTTAATGTTTGACACTAACATGTTTTATATTTGTTATTTTGTTTACTGTTAATACTTTACTTGTTAAATGATTAATCTAGATTTATGTTTCTTGATACATCAAATATTTGGTACTTTTATAAACTAATCATATGAGATAACCTATAACTGTGCTATGAAAGAAACTTGATTTGTTGTTGACTTAAGTTATAATGATAAATACCTAGCAATATTTACAAATATTAGCATTATTCAAATAAGATAACTAATGTAATCATGTTAATAATTTATAATCTGATTGGAACCTCCTTTATGTATGGTTTCCAGTTGAATAATAAAAAGAATTTATAGTATACTTGTTTGAAATACTAATGGATCTTCTAACTTTAACAATTATTTTATCCTTGTTTAATCTTTATATAAATCTTATATCTCAAAATCTCCATCATCATCATTATCATCATATTATTATTATTATTTATAATTTATATAATTAACCTTAATGCGGTTCAACCCCGGTCCTACCGGATTATTTATTACTTCAACACTCCTATACTTGGAAGAAGACAACAATCTTTTAGTTATGTCAATAATTATCATAATTATTGAGAATAAAATGACATTAAATGATTAGTTATTTTGATTTGCAAAGGAAAAATATTATTTAAAATTCTAAATTAAAATAATAAAAAATATATTTCAATTGGTTTACGATGTTCTTAACGGTGCAACCTTTTGAATTGTATTGTCGAGAACAACGTAATTTATATGGTTGGGTCGTTCCTAACAATGCAACTAATTAATTGTGCTATTTTTATAATATTTTTTGCCTAATAAAAACATAGATACAAGTGCAATTTCTACTGGAGGTTATGCAAGTCATGGTCATTAAACTGGTCTAGTTAAACAGGATGACTTTATGATTTGCTAACCCAAAACCTTGTTTTAGTTTGATTTTCTTCTGCACAGAAGTGGACAATGATCCGGTCAACTTGTAACTTAGTTTATTTGGTCAAACTTGTGTTGCATAAGGACATTGGGCAAGCTACGTTAAAAAAAAAAAAGAAGCAAAACAAGAAAAATGAGCCTCCATGTAAATTAACTATAAATTCTAACTTGTCTTTAAAAATTTTGGTAAAAGATTGATTATATAATAGATAAGATAAATAAAATTCTAAACGTTCCATTTAATATAAATTTTTTTATTGTTTATTTTTAATAATAAATATGTTTTCTTACAATTCACCTAAACTAGTATGTATGTTATTCAATGTATTGCTAGTATTATCTATTAAACAATATTTAAAGAACAAAATTTTATCATTAGATTTTTCTATCCTTAATTATTTGAACATCTATATATATTAGCCTTATTACAAGTTAAAAAATTTATATTATTCATTACATAGCATCAAAAAATAGGGTTTATTATTGGACTATTCTATCTTGGGATACTTAATTTTATTAATTAATATCATAAACATCATGTATTAACTTGTATTATTATTCATTTATTAATACTCAAAGAACCTAGCCCACTATTAGATTATAACATCATGGGTCAATTAATAATTAATAAAAATAATTAATTTACTGATCAAATATTAATTAATCCTGTTATTTGATAATCAACATCTAAAAAATAAGACCTAGTATAAGACCACTTCATCTTGAATTAATTAATCAATTGGAACAATTAATACAAGGACAATATTATTTTAATTTTTAATTTTTTTTATTAATAAACATATAAAAAACAAGCTAAAGTTATACCATACAATCTTGAGTTAATTAATCAGTCGTTATTTTTATAAAAATAATCAGTTGATATAATATTTATCGTAAGATTTTTCACAATAATATAAAAAATCTTAAATTTTAAATTTTATAGTTATATTCAACCATGTTATAATATTCATCTAAATAACTTCCAGAAAGAAGTATCTCAGATATTTTACATATTTTTATTTTTTATGTACACATAACCAAAAACAAATTAACAATAAATTTCTAATCAGCAATTTTTTTTTATGAAAAAATGTACACACTGTCTATCATATCTTCAAAATCACAATTCAGACTTATAAATTATTTTTTAATGCTCATTTATTATTTTATAAAAACTCCAAATCAAACCACTTTCTCATCACCTGAGAATTATGTTCATACAACCAAACAACATTAACAAATTTCAATCTTATCGTTAATATTTCACCTTCGGGAATGGCTGGAGACGTTTGGAATCTGCTGGAAGGAGGTTGATCAGTGGCTTCGTCTCTGTTGCACGCCCTGGAAGAGAACTGTCATTGTTGGCGTGTCATGCCGACGAGACCTAGGAGCGCGTGAGGACCTGCACATGGTAGATCAATCCTTCCTCTGCCTGCTGACACCAACGGTGAGGCGCACGGCTATCAGAGAAAGAAGATCGTTTGATTGAAATTTCTACTTTGTTCTATCTATATTGTAATTCCTTCTCCTCTTTAGTTCTTCTCTCTGCTGGTTACAGGTGCTATTGTCACCATGGGAGAGGGTGAGTGAATGGTTTTAAGTTGCTGGTGCAAGTCGGAGTTTCCTGAGTTATGTGGTTGTTTTCTATACATGATGGATATTCTTGGTGGCTCAAGGTGGAGAGCTGCTGGTGGTGAAGAGGAAAAACATTGTAGGAGGAGAGGTGTTGAACATGGCAGAGTTTAATCTAAGAGAGAAAGATGAGATAGATTTTTATGCTATCAGCCTCGTTTATGGCTTTAACATCCCAATTTAATTCGGTAACCCCAAAAGCAGGTCCTCCTGGCTGCAAATCTGCAAGCTGAGCAGCTAATGTGAATACTGTCTGTGATTGCCTGCAAGACTGCGCGTATGGCATTTAGAGAGACTAAATTCTGCTGCACAGGACAGTATAAGACACCTGACAAATGTCATCCTAACCAATATTCGACGACTTCTAAGCAGAAGTGTCCTCAAGCTTATACTTGTGCTTTTGATGAGGCAACTGGCAAATTTAATTGTCCAAGTGGAAGCAACTATTTCATTACCTTTTGTCCGTGATCAAATGTGGTGGTTCACCAATTTTTTATTTATATTTTTCCTTTTATGGAAAGAGTTGGGATTATTCATTTTCATGATATTTGATTTGGAGAACCATAGGCCACTTATTAGAAATTAACAATGTTTTTTTTTTATTTATGTGGGTGTCTGGGTTACCTTGCACGTGTTAGAGAATAATATAAATCATATCCTAAAACCTCACCTAATAGCTTAAACTTTTAGGTGAGATGGTTCTTTGACATGGTATCAGAGTCTTGATGACCAAACGGTCACGAGTTTAAATCTCACCATCCCCATTTATTTGATAAAAATTAAGCATAAGGTAATGTGGGCTTGTGCAAGTTTCAAGCCCAAAGGGCTTTCACTTGATGGGGTGTGTTGGAAAATAATATAAGTCATATCCTAGAACTTCACCTAATAGCTTAAGTTTTTAGGTGAGATGGTTCTTTAACAGCACGTACCATGATTAATCCCATGGCTCATTACACATCCTTAAATTCAGTAAGCATGTAAGGTACTGCAGGGATAACAGGCATGCACAATAAAACTTGAACTCAGATGCAAAAAAACAAAACAAATCCTTTCCACTACTGGACTAACACCTCAAATACATTAACATTGTTTTGAATTAAGTAACTTATCTATAACTAAATAAAGTGTTTAATTCATTGTTTTGAATTATTTTTGGCCTTTCAGCATTCATGTTCATCTACTCATAATTTCATGTTCATAAGCATTTTATTCTTGTCAAATTTCATTCTTGGTCCCTCAGTTTTTTTTTCAGTGCATAAGTATCAGTTTCTTTCAATTTGATACTTGAAGGGTTTTTTTTTTTCCTATCAAGGATTTTTTTTATCCTCTTTGAATTTCGTTTTTACACGTACCTGAGGTTTCGGGAATTAATATTGTGCTCATATTGCATGGGAAAGTTTGAAGTTCTTAAAAAGGATGAAATTAAAATAACGGAGACCAAGCTTGACATTGCCGATAATTGGCAGTCGTTTTCCCTCTTCTACTGTTCAAAAGGCCTGTATATCTACAATTTAGTTCTTCAATTTTAATTTTTGTTTTAGCTTGCTCCTTTTTTTATTTTGATCTAAATTTTTTTTTTGTATCACTCCCTATTTATTGAGAGGAGAAAGACAAAATCATTAGAAAATTTTGATTTTAGTGTTCATGGATTAATTCTTTAGAGAGGGACTTGGTGGTGGTAGTTTTTATCTTTAAAGATGCATTAACAAGAGATCAAAACTTGAAAAGTTTTTTGATTTAATTTGATTTTGAGTTTGTAAGTCTGTGACATCAATATGTTTTGTTGTTAGAAATGAAAATATAAAGGTTAATTGAGTGTTTTTTTTTTATTGTTACATTATTTTTCTAATAAATTCATGTCAAAATTATCAATTTATTATTTTATTAAAAATTTCTTTATAGATTATGATAAGATTTTAAATTAAAATCAATAAAATTTGTTACACTCGGGCATTGTAGCAATCTATTAAAAATTCTTTAATAAAAAAAATCTGAAATCTTGTTATTTGGAGAAAAATATTTAATTCAAGAAGTCAACATCTAGTATTATGTTTATTAGAAATTCTAACTGGTTAACAAAGATTCTACTGTACAAAACTAATTACACTAAAGGAAAGATAGTATCACCTATTAAGCGTTGTACTTGATACATGTTGCATTGCTGCTTTTATCTAAAATTACTAAAGGTTTGTTTTTGTTTTGTTCTTATGGTCTTCCTATAATATTCCTAACTTTGATGTTAGGGTTATGTGGTTGTTTTGTTCTTACGATATATTTCATTTAAATTAATCTTACCATCTGTTTTGCATGTGTAGCAAACGGAATGGAGCTACTAGTATATGTTGTCACCCCACCATGAATTGGCCGATTCCGGTTGCCAGCATCGGACTGTGAGCGTCATGTGAACCGCTCAGACGTCACGTGCTCAATATAGTGTGGCTATATATCTTCCAGGATGTATATCGGTTTGAAATCCCTCCAAACCGCAACATCGTTCCAGCCATGGAAACCCCTATCCCTTGCGGGTTTTTTTGCCTTTTTTTGTGCTCCATACCAAAAATCACGCAACCTACTTCACGCAACCAAAAATTACATTTCGAAACATAAATTTTTATCTAAAAAAAATCTTATATTGTTTTCAATTTTACCTAGTTGCCGCGTGATTTTCCCACACCCTCTTCACAACAGTGTATGCTCACTGCCCCAACAGAATTTGTACTGTGTATAAATGAACAAGTTTAAATAAAAATAATAATTTATTTATAATCATATTAATAAGCTGAAAATTATAAATTAATACCAACCTCAAACCTGTTAAACTATGCATTGATTTGAGGCATCCATTCAGGATGCTTGGATATTTGACTCCATTGAAACAATGGAATCTCCATCGACAATTTAAACACCGATGATATTACCCGGTAGCTTCAATGTTTGTGAACTTGAAAATAAATGAAATAAATTCAATAGTGATTATTTCATAAATTATGTTGTAATTTAAAAAAAAAAACTAAAACCTTAACAAACTTACATTGAAAGGTCATCCTTCCACTATGCCTTGTACTTGCGGGTAAATTGATTCCGCTGCGAAGGCACGCCGCCTCTGCACTGTGAAGTAGCGCTGGAAGAGGCAGCATCGGTTGATGGCGCAGGTGGTGTAGGTGCTTCTTCTTGAGAGGCACCTAAGGAAATATCATCATCGCTGCTAGACGAACTAGCTGCGACCATACGTGAGCGACCAGCTCTGATTTTTGTTCTACGCATCTACACAATTTTATACAAATAATTATATAATTAAATTCAAATGCTAAAAAAAAAATTCAACAGAAAAATTCAAACCTGCACATATTAACAATAGCTACAACCAATTTACCCAATCTATACTAATTATTCCAACATATTCAATTAGTAACCCTAAGGTAAATTCAACATTAAAAATTACAATTCAACAAATTATTCAATAATTATGCCAATACATACAACAAAACAATAAATAAATAAAAACTCTAGAATAACAATCAAAATTAATGGAAAAAATTAAACCCAAATCATGCAATAATAAAGTAAAATTAATAATTATTCCAACATATTCAATTACTAATCCTAAGGTAAATTCAACATTAAGAATTACAATTCAACAAATTATTCAATAATTAAGCCAATACAACAAAACAATAAATTAAAAAAAAACCATTAAAGTAAATTCTATGGTAAATTCAACATTAACAATAAATATTCAACAAATTAACTAATAATAGTTATGCCAATACAAAAATAAAAAATATTCAATAAATTAAAAAAAAACTATAGACTTTATCAATGAATTATGCAAAAAAAATAATACTATAGACTTTATCTACATTACAAAAAATACACCAAAACAAAAAAATAGCAAAAAAAACCATTAAAGTAAAATGAAATAAAAGAAATACTAACCTTTTAAACTGATGGAGATTCACGACAAAAAATGCTTCAGATCACCGGTGAAGAATGCAAAGCAGCACGGAGAGGAAAAGAATGGTGAAAAACTAAGGAGAAGAAAAAATGAACTGAAGAGGCGGTCGGGGGAACTTATATGCCAGTTTTACCGACGGCTTCACCGACGGATACAAAATTAATTATTATTTTAATTTATTCCATCAGTGAGGTGTTAAAAATCCGTCGGTACATTTTTGAATTTCACACCATATTTTTTAATGACCCTCCATATTTTTCGTGGTCCGTCGGTAAATCCGTAGGCAATATGATCCATGAACAATAATTATTTCAAGTAATTATTTCGTAATTGTGGCATTTCAACTAATTATTTCAAGTAATAAATATTTTGTGTTTCAAAATATATCATCCATAATCTAAATTACATGAAAAAAGGGTTTTACAAGGGCTTCATTTGGTAGTTAGTCAGAATTTTCTTCTTAATCGTTATCAATTGAATTGTCATCACCTTCATCGCAATCTTCAACATGAATATCATCTTCTTCATCGACATTTGCTTGTCCGCTAGAGTTCAAAACAAAATTCAACTCCTCTGCATCAACATCAACAAAACTATCATCGAAAACATGAAAATTTGAATTTTCTTCCAATTTAATCGAAGGAGCAACTTGATATGGTTCAACCACCTCACTAACTTGAAAGACTTCATCTCGCACACTTATGTCTTCATTCTCATCCTGAACAACCTCGACACGACCCCGAGGTTTTGTTTTTAAAACGGACAACCAATCCACTCTTGATTGATCCTTTCTAAATGAAGGGGTATATGTGTAATAAACTTGTTAACATTGCTTTGCAAAAACAAAGACATCGTTTATGTTGTGGAGTCTAGCTTTTGAGTTAATTTCGACTAGACCATAGTGTAGATCAACTCTGATTCCTCTGTCAGTCGTGTCATACCAATAGCATTTGAATAAAAACACTATATTCTACTCGTTATGATATTGTAGTTCAATGACCTTTTCTAATCTACCATAGTAGTCAACTTCTAACTCACTACTAGTGGATCCCTTAACACAAACACCACTGTTGTATGTCTTTCTTCCTTGCCCGTATTCTTTAGTATGGAAAATATATCCATTGACAAAATGCCTGTTGTAGCACTTACATTTTCTTTCAGGCCCAAGCTTAGTGAAGACAATGACTTAGGTGCACTCCTTCCCATTTAATAAACCTTCTATGTAATGTACATAAATAAACAGTAAGTAAACGAGAATCTTGTAATGACATGCATACATACAGTAATTTTGCAAGTTAGAATGAGTTTGTGATAGTGCTTACATGTGTTCTAAACCACGTGGCAAACTACTCATCTTGTAATTGAAAGATCTGGGATTCGGTCAGCTGTGAGTTATTGGAGAGCAAATATTGTCGATGTTGCCTACAAGTGATAATGAGTGTATGATATTACAATATATAATTAACAGTATATTACTAACAAAGTTTAATTAGTATAAACTTACTGAATAAAAGGTCTTAGCTCATCATAGTTAAATAAAACATAGTTGTGTGCTTGTTTGAACTCTATTTCCAACAAATATCTTCCTTTTACAAGATTTTTAGGTATGGGTCATCCAGTATTGGAGAATATTGACAAGTTCCCACTGGAAGGCACTTCACCGCCATTATCATGCCAGGGAACGTGATTGATTCTCGTTCTCAGATGAGGTTCAAAATAGTATGAGATAAATGTTGAGATCTCCTCAACAATATAGGCCTCACATATCGAAGCCTCAACATGCGTCTTGTTCTTAACCTTTTTCTTGATATTAAACAAGTATCTGTATTGAAATATTAATCAAGTATTTTCAATTAAGAAAAACATATAAAATACTTTTATATATGAATTACATTACAACTGTAATATCTAACAGTTTGAATGGGTACATCCATCTATATTGGACCGGTGCTCCAGCTTTTGCCTCGAACGATAGATGTATAGGGAGATGCTCGATTGAGTCAAAAAATAATGGAGGGAATATCATCTCAAGTTTGCAGATGGGGAGAGTTGGGATTAGGAAGAAGAAGGAGAAATAGGGGAGGAGAGGGTCGATAACGTCTACATATATTAACTTTTCCTGATGGTTTCACCAATGAACAATCCGTCGGTAAAACCATTGATGATTCTAATGGAACAATCGACACATCACCGTACAGATCTGCCATTTCAACTCCATTGGTGAATCTGTCTAAAAAAATAACCCGCCAAAACCTCCATGTCAGCGCCCTGTTTTTTTTTTTACGACGGTAACGTTTCTGCCCGTAATTCAGTCGGTAACTATCGACGGAAATTTTTCATCGGTAGTTACCGACTGAATTATAGACGGAATATTGGCCATCGGTAATTTCGACTACCGACAAAAATATTCCATCGGTAAATCCATTGCTATTTAGCGAATTTCTAGTAGTGAAGGTGATGGACAAAGTATTATGGGAGTAGAACAATGTAAGGAGCCTGCACCATTTATAGGGAGACCTCTTTTTCCAAGAAAGAGAAAAGGACAGTTTGGTCAGTTTAGAAAGAAGGGAGGAAATCTTGGATTAGAGGGTACATCGGCATAGATCTATGTAGAGCTCACAGGGAAGGCGATCACGTCCATATATTAGTTTGCTAGGAGGAGTTACAGAGGGCTCTAGGATGATGGCTTATCCCTTATGAGTAAGATGGGAGCATAAACATCCTAGAGATTGCTTGGCTACACTTGACATATGTTATATATGAAAATAGGAGCATAGATTGAGGGATTCTTCCTATCTAGATGGTGCATGTTATCTTTGTGAAGAGCTTGGGCATTATAGGAGGGAGTGTACCTAGAGGACTGCAAAGAAGACTCAGAGATGGGGTTTTTTAGTTCAAAGTCAATAGCAGTTTGTTATCGTGGAGAGGCTAGATAGACTTGCTCAGCCTAGAGCTAGTGTCGTTTGAGGCCAACCTTGAGTACAGGGAAAGGGAGCTTAGGGGAGAGTTTTTTGTATGACCTAGGAGGATATACGAGCTACCATTGATGTTGTTACATGTACTTTATTGTTAGAATTTCAACATGTACATATATTGATTGATCTTGGTGCTACCCATTCCTTTGTAGCTAGAAAATGAGAAGATAAATTGAAAGTACAACTTATGAGAGTGGAAAAAGAGGCAGTAATTAGCACACCTCTAGGGGAAACAATGCTTATTGAGTATGTTTATAAAGGTTGTACGGTAAAAATAGAAAATGTTGAAATGAGGGTAGATTTATTACCACTAGACTTGTATGATTTTGGGTAATCTTGGGAATGGATTGTTTAGCAACATACAAAGCCTAAATAGATTGTTTTAATAAAACGGTAGCTCTCTAAGATTGAGGGTGGTAGAAGGGTAAAGTTTAAAGGAGAAAGCAACACCATACCAAATAGTATAATATCGATCTTGTATGGTTAGGAATCTATTATGACTTTGTATAGATTATATACAGCTTAATAAAGTGACTTTTAAGCTGAAAATAACTTTTAGAATTTGTTTCAGGCATTATGAATTTATGGTGATGCCTTTTGAATTAACTAATGTCTTAGTGATATTTATGGATTTGATGAATTGGGTTTTTCAATCCTATCTGGATAAGTTTGTAGTAGTGTTTATTGATGATATACTAAAATATTCCTCATCACAAATGGAACATGCATATCATTTGAGAGAGGTATTAAAGATTTTGAGGAGAAATAAGTTGTATGCGAACCTAAGTTTGATTTTTGGCTGAATAAAGTGGTATTTTTAGGCTATCTAATATTGAAGAAAGGTGTTTGTGTAGATCTGAAGAAGATAAAAGTAGTATTGAAATGATAAATACCTATGAATGTGATTGAAATTTATATTTTTCTAGACTTAGCTAGATATTATAGAAGATTTATTGTTAGTACTTAAAAGTGCATTTTTATTAAGGTTTTATATCAACATTTTGCACTTTAAGTATCAATAACTCCTGAAATAAAACATGTTTTATAATAAAAAGTTTGATATAATAATATTCCTTTAATTTATGGTAAATGTTCATCTTAAATACATGTTTAACACATAA
Source organism: Populus pruinosa (assembly GCA_026413675.1). NCBI lineage: Eukaryota > Viridiplantae > Streptophyta > Magnoliopsida > Malpighiales > Salicaceae > Populus > Populus pruinosa. The sequence goes on along the minus strand of CM048592.1, from coordinate 26,593,811 downwards.
ATCAAAGGATTGATTGATGAATTCAACTAATAAAACTGAGAAGACAAAGAGAGGGTGAAGCTTAGAAAAGAGATGCTAGTTCAGTCCAAACTAGGACACCGATAAGTCATTGGGTTATATCTGGAGCTGTAGAACTTGGATTTCAATTTGATTCCAATCTAAGATATAGACTTAAAATATTTATGGAAATGTAAGACTTAATTCTATTGTTTGAAAGTCCAAATCTTAGCAACAATAGAGAAGTCTGAATCTGTCATCTAGCCCAGACATTATTCAGTGTTCAATCCATATCTTGAGTTCTATAAGTCCAAATGATCTCAATATTTTTTGTTGAAAAGTTGATAAAATTTCCTAGAAATTTCATGATTCAAGTTTGTTCAAATTCTGATGTTAGTAATGACGTTTTATTCAGAAAAAAAAAGGATTGTCACCAAGTCAATATATGGCCACCCACTTAGCAATTAGTCAACAATTTAATAGTTCCTAATTTTGGCATATAAAAGGAGGTATTTTTCATGCATTTAGACATCTTAGTTTTGAGATCACGATCATGCTCTATATTTCTTTATTTATATTTTTGTAATGTTTAAGTTTTATTTCATGTTATATTTTCCTTAATCTCTTATTTATGCTTTTCATTTCTTTTCTTTTACTTCATTAACTTATATCTTATTTATGTTCTTATTTTGTTTATTTATGTTTCTCTTATTCATTATATTTAGTTAAATTTATTATGTCAAGGTGAAAAGGTTACACTAATGGTATAAGAATAAGTATAGTGTAAACTCAGTATGGATTTTAATGTTTGATACTAACATATTTTGTATTTGTTATTTTAGTCACTTTTAATACTTTGCTTATTAAATAGTTAATCTAGATTTATGTTGCATAACACTTGGTACAACAAATACTTGGCATTTTCATAGCCCAACCGTATGGTATAACCTACGTCTATGCTATGAAAGAAACTTCATTTATTGTTAACATAAATTATAATCATGAATACCTGACAATATTTGCAAGTATTAGTATTATTCGAATAAGATAACTAATGTAATCATGTTAATAATTTATAATCCGATTGGAACCTCCTTTGTGTGTGGTTTCAAGTTGAGTAATTGACACGACTAAAAGATTGATGTCTTCTCCCAAGTGCAGGAGTGTCAAAGTAATAAATAACCCGGCAAGACTGGGGTCGAACCACAGAGAGGTTAATTGTACAAATTATAAACAACAACAACAATAATAATAGTAGTTGTAGTAGTAGTACTAACAACAACAATAATAATAATAAAGAAAAAGAAGGAGAAGAAAAAGAACAATATGAGAACTTTGAGTAGAATATTAATGTAAGGATTAAACAATGATAATAACAAATGTCAAGGTTAGAGGTTTCACTAATGGTATGCCAAACAAGTATAGTATAAACTCTTATTATTCAATTGGAAACCACACACAAAGGAGGTTTCAATCAGATTATAGATTGTTAACATGATTACATTAGTCATCTTATTCGATTAATGCTAATACTTGTAAATCTCGTCAAGCATTCATGATTATAACTTATGTTAGCAACAAATCAAGTTCCTTTCATAGCTCAGGTGTCGGTTATACCATACAGTATGGGCTATAAAAGTGCCAAGCATTTGTTGTACCAAGTGTTATACAACATAAATCCAGATTAGTCATTTAACAAGCAAAGTATTAAACAGTGAACAAGATAACAAATACAAAACATGTTAGTATCAAACATTAAAGTCCATATTAAGTTTACACTATACTTATTCTTACACCATTAGGGTAGCCTTTTCAGTTTGACATAATAAACTTAGCTAGACATAATGAAATAAAGAAAAATAAATAAACAAAATAAGAACATAAATAAGATAAAAGTTAACTAAGTAAATGAAAGGAAATGAAAGGCATAAACTTGTTATTAATGAAAGTAAAGCATAAACATTACAAAAAATACAAAGAGAGAAAGCAAGAGCATGATCTTGATCTGGAGACCAAGATGCCTAAATGCATGGCAAATGCCTCCTTTTATAGGCCAAAATTGGGAACTATTGATTTGATGACTAATTGATGAGTGGGTGGCCAACTCTTGACTTGGTGACAATCCTTATCTTTTTTTGTCTGCCCAAAACGTCATTGCTAACATCAAAATTAGAGCCACTCGAAAACATGAAAGTTGTAGAAAATTGTCTCAGCTTTCTTGTGTAAAACATTCAGCTCATTTGGACTTCTAGAACTCCAGATATGGGCCAAATACTGAATAGTGCTTGGGCTGGAAGACAAATTCAGGCTTCTTTGTTGTTGCTATAATTTGAACTTGAAAATGACCTTTTTAGCTCTAGATATGACCCAATTACCGAACAGTGTTCCGGTATGGACTGCACCGACATCTCTTTTCGGAGTTTAACTTCCATTAATCTACCCAGATAAACATCTCATTAAATTTATATACCTGTTCAATACCTCTTAACAAGATATTAATAAACCTTTCTTTTGTACTCAATGTATCAACACATTATTATGGGGCTTTTCTTGGAAGAAAACAAAATTTTTGTTCTAATGTTTAAGGTTAACTTCCTTGGGTTGGGATTATTATTTTTGTCTTCTTCTTTTTTTCTTTTTTTCTTTTTTTTTTAATATATATACATATAATTTAAAACACCATGCATCTTTAACCCATGTAACGAGCTTTTGGCTAATGACTCCTAGACCAGTTAGTCTTAGGGCATTAGGTGTTGCACCTGCTTTATGAAATAGAAAACACATTTATTTTTTTTATTTTTTTAACTACTACCTTCTCCCCCCCAACCAAAATGAGACATTGTCCTCAATGTTCTAAGGTAGAAAGATAGAGTATAGAAGATATCACCTGAACTAACAAACACTGACAAACCTGAAACACACTGAAACAAATATAAGAAACAATAAAACACAATAATAAAACCAAAAGACACAAAGATTCACAAATGAAGGCTCAAATCTAATTTAAACTTTTTACGGCTTTCCTTAGATGACCAATTTATGTGACTCATGGAGGAATCAATCACAAGAATGAAAGATTGTAGTTGGTCAATTAATTATTCAGCAGTAGCAGCAGAGATTATGATTTGTCGTGCAGAAGATGTTAGAAATTCTTGTTCCACAGCATGATCAAGAAAAGACAACAACTTATCATAATAACCATTAACATTTAACAAACCTATGGATTTATAGTGAATGTGCAGTTGGGCCCAAGAGGAAATATGAAAGATCTCTTCCAATATGCCTAGACCACCTGGTAAAGTAATGAAGGCATCAACATGGTTAAACATTGCATTCATTCGAGCCGACATTATGGAGACCTGAAGTTCCTCTCCAATTGTTTTTCCAATGATGTCCCCTTATGCTAAAGCTTTGGGGACGACACCTAAAACTTGACTACCTCCTAAAAATACAGCTATTGACATACCTCCCATTAACCCAAGACTGCCTCCCCTATACACTAAATGAATCTTTCTCTTAGCTAGCACTTGACCAAGATGATTTGCTGATTCTAAAAACTCCTTTTCTCTCCCAGGACTAGATTCACCAAAAACACAAATATTTCTTATATGATGACTTGAGGAACTTGCCCTTTCTACACACTTCTATATTTGATGAATGTATGGGTTGAGTGGAAATGAAGGGAAGGAAGAGAGGATTTTATAGATGAGAAATTAAAAGGGCAATCATACCACCTATATATAGGCTAGCTAGAGTCTCACACACACACTCTCTCTCTCTATTTATTTTTGAAAAAAAAGCATGTGTATGTACAGGTAGTTATGATTGTGGCTCACATATTCCCTTGGTTTTACATCCAAGAACGGCTTAAACGCCCTATATGGGTCGGGGATAGGCTTCCCATCTAGTTTTCTTAAAAACTAGCAAATAGGGTCCTTTTAAGTCAGAGTCCCAATACTATGTCAAGCATGTTCTTTATGAAAATGGGTTCATAAGTTATGAATTGCACGATGCTTATCTTGACTATGATGAGACTTAAGAGTCAATAGAAGATTATCTAAAGACTCTCTGTGTTTTGAAATAAATCCCACCTTTTGATAATTTTCACAGGTTTTGCTGAATGCATGTGATTCCTTGAATATGGTGGGCTAGTAAAATCCACTTTGTAAGATTTCTACAGTCCTTTTTTTTGACGAGAAATGATCCTCACGTGCCTTAGAGTGACAAAATTTAATGACATTACTTACCTCATTGTCGGGAATGCATCTTTGAAATATTTGATTAGGACAATAAGTGAATAAGTAAGGGTCATCCCAGTAAATGTTTTGTATGTCGCTCAAAATTTTTCTTTTGTCTTCGGTACTCCAATGAGCTGGCAAAAATCCTGAAGCAAGAAAATTGATATGTTTAGCAAACCAAGGCATTGAACTAAGAGAAAGTAGAGATTCATTAGGAAAGTAATCATCGATTGGTGTGATGTCGAGTGCCGAATCTATTGTCACTTTTGATAAAAGATCCGTATCAACATTTTCGGTGCCTTTTTCATCCTCGATTTCTTCCTGATTGGTCATGGCATGAGGAAATTAAAGTGCTGGTGAGGAATCAGTCGTTTCTTTGTAATGTTCAGATTCAACCCCTTCCTTACCCTTAGAGATTGACTCATCATCTTTCTCACAAGGTTCAAGAATTGGTTTGTGAATAATCTTACCACTACAAAGAGTGATGACTGATTTGACTTGATCCATGTGTTGACTTCCAGAACTACTTGCATTTGCATTGTATTGCCCCTTGGGATTTTGTTGTGGTTGAGATGGAAACTTACCTTTCTCTTGAAAATTGAGAGCAGATGTGAATTTTGCAAAAGTATCTTTAAAATCTGTTATGTTTTGAGCAAGTTGAGTGTTGATTTTCTCTTGCTTTTCAATGAATGCATACAAAGTTTCCTCAAAATTACTTCTAAGAGGTGTAGCATAAGAAGGTGCATATCCATGAGAATTTTGGAAATTATGGTGTGCTTGAAATGGTAGTTGTGAAGTTTGTGCATTGTTGTTCTCACTCTTCCAACTAAAATTTAGGTGATTTCTCCAACCAAGGTTGTATGTTTGCGAGTATGGGTTGTGGTTGGCCCTTTGAAAACTGTTTAAAGCATGGGCTTGTTCATGGAGACATTCCTTAAAAGAAGGCAAGGTTGGACAGTTATTGGTTGAGTGTTCATTTGTTTCACATATTTGACAAGCAATGTTTTCAACAGATTTTAATTGACCACTCTTTTTCAATTCTAGTGCCTCAACTTTTCTAGCTAAAGATGCAAACTTGACTTGAAGGTCATGATCTTCCCTAAGGTTGTACATACCTCCACTAGATGTATGAGGTTGAGTTTTATTCGGTGCCTCATAAGTACCTGCGGTGTCCCAATTTTGAGCATTTTCAGCTAACAAGTCTAAGTACTCCATTGCTTCATCAGGGTTTTTACCTTCAAAAGTTCCATTACACATCAATTCAACCATTTGCCTATCTTTAGGTGTTAACCCTTCATAGAAATGTGAAACCAATCTCCATATTTCAAAACCATGATGAGGGCAAGTACTAAGCAAGTCTCGATACCTATCCCAACATTTGTAAAATGTTTCTCCTGGTTTTTGAGTGAAAGTGGTGATTTGTTTCTTGAAAGAGTTTGTTCTATGAGATGGGAAAAACTTCTTTAAAAATTGTTGTTGCATTTCATCCCAAGCACGAATGGATCCTGGTCTTAAATTTTGTAGCCATGTTTTAGCTTTATCTTTTAATGAAAAAGAAAAAAGCTTTAATCTGATGGTATTCATGCTACAATTTAAATTATTGTACGTGTTGCAGACCTCCTCAAATTCTCTTAAATGCAAGTATGGATTTTCCAATTCTAAGCCATGAAAAGAAGGTAAAAGTTGAATAATACCTGGCTTAAAATTAAAATGAGATGCATTGGGAGGAAAAACTATGCATGATGGTGCATTTGTTCTTGTGGGATTCATGTGGTCTCTAAGTGTTCTAGCACGGTTATTCTCATTATTCTCATTATGAAGTGATTGATTATCTTCTTCGGCCATATTTTCTGAAAATGATGAGGATACCCTACAAAGTCTACCACTTGATGTATGTGACCACACTCTCATGCACGTGTAGGAATAGAATAAAAGGAAGAAAAAAACAAAAGAAGAAGAAACAAGAGACAAGAAACAATGTTATATACAAGAAAAGTGTAAAGAGAAAATAAAATAAATACTATAATTTATACAAAACTTACCTTCCCAGCAACGGCGCCAAAAACTTGACACGACTAAAAGATTGATGTCTTCTCCCAAATGCAGGAGTGTCGAAGTAATAAATAACCCGGAAAAACCGGGGTCGCACCACAAAGAAGTTAATTGTACAAATTATAAACAACAACAATAATAATAGTAGTAGTAATAATAATACTAGTAGTAGTAGTAGTAGTAGTAACAATAACAATAACAACAACAACAACAACAACAATAATAATAATAATAATAATAATAATAATAATAATAATAATAAAGAAAAAGAAGAAGAAGAAAAAGAAGAAGATGAGAACTTTGAGATAAAATATTAATGTAAGGATTAAACAATGATAATAACAAATGTCAAGGTTAGAGGTTCCACTAATGGTATGCCAAACAAGTATAGTATAAACTCTTATTATTCAATTGGAAACCACACACAAAGGAGGTTCCAATCAGATTATAGATTGTTAACATGATTACATTAGTCATCTTATTCGATTAATGCTAATACTTGTAAATCTCGTCAAGCATTCATGATTATAACTTATGTTAACAATAAATCAAGTTCCTTTCATAGCTCAGGTGTCGGTTATACCATACAGTATGGGCTATGAAAGTGCCAAGCATTTGTTGTACCAAGTATTATACAACATAAATCCAGATTAGTCATTTAACAAGCAAAGTATTAAACAGTGAACAAGATAACAAATACAAAACATGTTAGTATCAAACATTAAAGTCCATATTAAGTTTACACTATACTTATTCTTACACCATTAGGGTAGCCTTTTCAGTTTGACATAATAAACTTAGCTAGACATAATGAAATAAAAAAAAATAAATAAACAAAATAAAAACATAAATAAGATAAAAGTTAACTAAGTAAATGAAAGGAAATGAAAGGCATAAACTTGTTATTAATGAAAGTAAAGCATAAACATTACAAAAAATACAAAGAGAGAAAGCAAGAGCATGATCTTGATCTGGAGACCAAGATACCTAAATGCATGGCAAATGCTTCCTTTTATAGGCCAAAATTGGGAACTATTGATTTGATGACTAATTGATGAGTGGGTGGTGATTAGTACTTAAAAGTGCATTTTTATCATGGTTTTATATCATCATTTTGCACTTGAAGTATCAATAACTCCTTAACTAAAATATGTTTTATAATAATGTATCTAATAATATAAGATACCTATAATTTATGGTAAATGTCTATTTTTAATGCAGGTCTATCACATAAATGAAAGGATTGATTGATGACTTGAAGAACTTAAATTGCATGGATAAAGAGATGGTCAAACTTAGAGAAGAGATGTCGGTGCGATCCAAATCGGAACACTGTTCGGTAATGGGGCCATATCTGGAGCTACAGATCTCAGATTTAGGTCCAATTTATATGGATGGAAAGGTAAGACATAGGCCTACAACTTTCATATGGAGCCCAAGATCTAAAAAGGCCATTATCAAGTCCAAATTGTAGCAACAACAAAGAAGCCCGAATCTGTCTTCCAGCCCGAGCACTGTTCGGTATTTTGGCCATATCTAGAGTTCTAGAAGTCCAAATGAGCTGAATGTTTTACACAAGAAAGCTGAGACAATTGCCTACAACTTTTGTGTTTGAACCTGGCTCCAGTTTTGACGTTATCAATGACGTTTTGGGCAGACAAGAGAAGATAAGGATTGTCACCAAGTCAAAAGTTGGCCACCCACTTATCAATTAGTCATCAAATCAATAGTTCCCAATTTTGGCCTATAAAAGGAGGCATTTGCCATGCATTTAGGCATCTTGGTTTCCAGATCAAGATCATGCTCTTCCTTTCTCTCTTTGTATTTTTTGTAATGTTTATGCTTTACTTTCATTAATATCAAGTTTATGCCTTTCATTTCCTTTCCGTTACTTAGTTAACTTTTATGTTCTTATTTTGTTTATTTGTTTTCCTTTCTTTCATTATGTCTAGCTAAGTTAATTATGTCAAGGTGAAAAGGTTACACTAATGGTGTAAGAATAAGTATAATGTAAACTTAATATGGACTTTAATGTTTGATACTAACATGTTTTATATTTGTTATCTTGTTCACTTTTTAATACTTTGCTTGTTAAATGACTAATCTTGATTTATGTTGTATAACACTTGGTACAACAAATGCTTGGCACTTTCATAGCCCATAATGTATGGTATAACCGACACCTGAGCTATGAAAGGAACTTGATTTGTTGTTAACATAAGTTATAATCATGAATGCTTGACGAGATTTACAAGTATTAGCATTAATTGAATAAAATGACTAATGTAATCATGTTAACAATATATAATCTGATTGGAACCTCCTTTGTGTGTGGTTTCCAATTCAATAATAAGAGTTTATACTATACTTGTTTGATATACCATTAGTGGAACCTCTAACCTTGATATTTGTTATTATTATTGTTTAATCCTTAAATTAATTTTGCGTCTCCAAGTTCTAATCATCTTCTTCTTCTTCTCTTTCTTTATTATTATTATTATTATTATTATTATTATTATTATTAGTACTACTACCACTATTATTATTATTGTTGTTGTTGTTATTGTTGTTTTATAATTGTTGTTTATAATTTGTACAATTAACCTCCCTGTGGTTCGACCCCGGTCTTGCCGGGTTATTTATTACTTCGACACTCCTGCACTTGGGAGAAGACATCAATCTTTCAGTCGTGTCAAGTTTTTGGCGCCGTTGCCGGGGAGGTAAGTTCTTGTATAAATTATAGTATTTATTTTATTTTCTCTTTTCATTTTTCTTATATATAACTTTGTTTCTTTTCTTTTGTTTCTTTTTATTTTGTTTTCTTCCTCCTTCTTTTGCTTGCTTCTTCTTTTTATTTTATTTTATTCCTACACGTGCATGAGAGTGTGGTCACGTACATCAAGTGGTAGACTTTGTAGGGTATCCTCATCATTTTCAGAAAATATGGCCGAAGAAGATAATCAATCACTTCATAATGAGAATAATGAGAATAACCGTGCTAGAACACTTAGAGACCACATGAATCCCACAAGAACAAGTGCACCATCATGCATAGTTTTTCCTCCCGATGCATCTCATTTTAATTTTAAGCCAGGTATTATTCAACTTTTACCTTCTTTTCATGGCTTAGAATTGGAAAATCCATACTTGCATTTAAGAGAATTTGAGGAGGTCTGCAACACGTACAATAATTTAAATTGTAGCATGAATACCATCAGATTAAAGCTTTTTTCTTTTTCATTAAAAGATAAAGCTAAAACATGGCTACAAAATTTAAGACCAGGATCCATTCGTGCTTGGGATGAAATGCAACAACAATTTTTAAAGAAGTTTTTCCCATCTCATAGAACAAACTCTTTCAAGAAACAAATCACCACTTTCACTCAAAAACCAGGAGAAACATTTTACAAATGTTGGGATAGGTATCGAGACTTGCTTAGTACTTGCCCTCATCATGGTTTTGAAATATGGAGATTGGTTTCACATTTCTATGAAGGGTTAACACCTAAAGATAGGCAAATGGTTGAATTGATGTGTAATGGAACTTTTGAAGATAAAGACCCTGATGAAGTAATGGAGTACTTAGACTTGTTAGCTGAAAATGCTCAAAATTAGGACACTGCAGGTACATATGAGGCACCGAGTAAAACTCAACCTCATACATCTAGTGGAGGGATGTACAACCTTAGGGAAGATCATGACCTTCAAGCCAAATTTGCATCTTTAGCTAGAAAAGTTGAGGCACTAGAATTGAAAAAGAGTGGTCAATTAAAATCTGTTGAAAACATTGTGTGTCAAATCTGTGAAACAAATGAACACTCAACCACTGATTGTCCAACCTTGCCTTCTTTTAAGGAATGTCTCCATGAACAAGCCCATGCTTTAAACAGTTTCCAAAGGCCCAACCACAACCCATACTCCCAAACATACAACTCTGGTTGGAGAAATCACCCAAATTTCAGTTGGAAGAGTGAGAACAATAATGCACAAACTTCACAATCACCGTTTCAAGCACACCACAATTTCCAAAATTCTCATGGATATGCACCTCCTTATGCTCCACCTCCTAGAAGAAATCTTGAGGAAACATTGCATGCATTCATTGAAAAGCAAGAGACAATTAATACTCAACTTGTTCAAAACATGACAGATTTTAAAGATACTCTTGCTAAATTAACATCTGCTCTTAGTTTCCAAGAGAAAGGTAAGTTTCCATCTCAAACACAACAAAATCCCAAAGGGCAATACAATGCAAATGCAAGTAGTTCCGGAAGCCAACACATGGATCAACTCAAATCAGTCACTACTCTACGCAGTGGTAAGGTTATTGAAAAACTCTCTCTTAAACCTTATGAGAAAGATGATGAGTCAATCTCTGAGGGTAAGGAAGGGATGAATCTGAAAATTGCAAAGAAACGATTGATTCACCGCTAGCACTTCCATTTCCTCAAGCCATGACCAAACAAAGGAAAGTCAATCACAACTCAGAAATTTTTGAAATTTTCAAACAGGTAAGGATCAATATACCATTGTTGGATGCTATTAAACAGGTTCCTTCCTATGCTAAATTTTTGAAAGATCTATGCATTGTGAAGAGGAAACTGAATGTGAAAAAGAAAGCCTTTCTAGCCGAACAAGTAAGTGCTATTCTTCAAAACAATAATGCTTTGAAATATAAAGACCCTGGTTGTCCTACAATTTCTTGCTTTATTGGAGAGCATAAAATTGAAAGAGCCTTACTTGATCTTGGAGCTAGTGTGAATTTACTTCCATATTCAGTTTTTCAGAGTCTCAATCTAGGTGAGTTAAAACCAACTTCTATATCTCTTTTACTTGCCGATAGATCTGTAAATGTGCCTAGAGGAATAATTGAAGATGTGTTAGTACAAGTCGATAAATTCATTTATCCTGTGGATTTTATTGTCTTGGACACAGAACCTGTTGAAGCATGTAATTCATTTCCTGTTATTTTAGGACGTCCGTTTCTTGCAACCTCTAACGCATTGATTAATTGTAGGAATGGACTGATGAAGCTATCATTTGGAAACATGACATTGGAGATGAATATTTTCAACATTTGCAAGCAACCTGGAGATGATAATGATTTACAAGAAGTAGATCATATTGACGAATTAGTTTATGATCAACTTGAATCTACTTTAAGTAAAAATGAATTGGATGAAACTGAAGATTTGCAAATGGTTTATTCTGAGGAAGAAATCACGGATGAAACAAGCACCGAAAATGTTGATGCGAATTTTTTGTCAACAGTGATAACAAATTCGATACCTGACATCACACCAATGGATGATTACTTTCCTAACGAATCCTTACTTTCTCTTAGTCCAATGCCTTGGTATAATAAAAATATCAATTTTCTTTCTTTAGGAGATTTGCCAGCTGATTGGAGTACGCAAGACAAAGAAAAGTTTTTGAACGAAGTGAAGAGCTTTTACTGTGATGACCCTAACTTATTCAAATATTGTCCTGATCAAATATTTCAAAGATTCATTCCCGACAATGAGGTAAGTTGTGTCATTAAACTTTGTCATTCTGAAGCATGTGGGAGTTATTTTTCTTCAAAAAAGACAATTGAAAAAATCTTTCAAAATGGATTTTATTGGCCCACCATGTTCAAGAACACGCATGTATTCTGCAAAACTTGTGAAAATTGTCAAAAGATTGATACTGGTCAAAAAGTTTTGTTTTATGATTCTCAACTCTATGCAGTCCGTAGAGAGCTAAGACCAAGATGGACCAATCCTTATGGGGCCTGTGATATTGAGAATTCAATGAATGACAATGATTTTAAGGAAAATGGACATCGTTTGAAAGCTCACTTTGATAATTTTCCTAATGAAAATGAATCAGCTGGTTTGAATGATCTTGTAGATAAAGGTTGATTATTTTGTTTTTCTCATATTTTCTTTTTTATGTTTCTTTTTGAGTGATTTTTGCTAGTTTCTTTCACCCCGGTCAAATGGCGGACAACGGTACTCCGTGACTTAAGTCGGTTCTTTCAGTTTCCCACAATAACTGATATTTGTGTATATATCTGTGCAATTCTTTGAATCTCTCTTCCAATTCTCATTTGAAAATGGACACTAATCTTGAAAAATTGAAAAAGTATTTTCCCGCTCTGCCTCAGAATGCGATTACAAAAATTTACCGTGCTAGATGTGCAAGATTGAGATTATTAATGAATCATGGAATTCCTGAAGATATTCGTTGGTTGATTGAAGCAAAGGTCCGATTATCAGGTGAGTCCTCTAACTTCCTCATTTCACACATGCCTGGAACAGGTAAAAGCACTTTTGCAAAGAAGCGTCGTGCAAAACGACTGGATGTCTGTCATCGATGTGCTAGATGGACTTGTAATACACAATGTCGTTCTTTAGGAATGGTATCTATAAACCGTGAAGATAAAATACAATTCATTAAGGATGGCCTGAGTAAGGAGTCTTTAGATAATCTTCTATTGACTCTTGAGACGCATCCTAGTGGAGATGTGCATCGTGCAATTCATGATTTATGGCCACTATTTCATAAAGAACATGATCGACTTAGTCTTGGGAATCTGACTAAAAAAGACCCTGTTTGCCAGTTTTTAAGAAAACTGGATGGGAAGCCTATCCCCGACCCATAGAGGGCGTTTAAGTCGTTCTTGGACGTAAAACCAAGGGAAGATGTGAGCCACAATCACAACTACCTGTACATAAACATGTTTTTTTCAAAAGTAAATAAATAAATAAATAAAAAGAGAGAGAGAGTGTGTGAGACTCTAGCTGGCCTACATATAGATGTTATGATTGCCTTTCTACTTTCTAATCTATAAAACCCTATTTTCCTTCCTTTCATTTCTACTCAACCCATACATTCAACAAATACAGAAGTGTGTAGAAATGGCAAGTTCCTCAAGTCATCAAATAAGAAATATTTGTGTTTTCGGTGGATCTAGTCCTGGGAAAGAAAAAGAGTTTTTAGAATCAGCAAATCATCTTGGTCAGGTGCTAGCTGAGAGAAAGATTCATTTAGTGTATGGGGGAGGCACTCTTGGGTTAATGGGAGGTGTGTCAATAGCTGCATTTTTAGGAGGTAGTCAAGTTTTAGGAATCGTCCCTGAAGCTTTGGCACAAGGGGACATCATTGGAAAAACAATTGGAGAGGAACTTCAGGTCTCTACAATGTCGGCTCGAATGAATGCAATGTTTAACCATGCTGATGCTTTCATTGCTTTACCAGGTGGTCTAGGCACATTGGAAGAGATCTTTCATATTTCCTCTTGGGCTCAATTGCACATACACCATAAACCCATAGGTTTGTTAAATGTTAATGGTTATTATGATAAGTTGTTGTCTTTTCTTGATCATGCTGTGGAACAGGAATTTTTAACATCTTCTGCACGACAAATCATAATCTCTGCTTCTACTGCTGAACAATTGATTGACCAACTACAATCTTTCATTCCTGTGATTGATCCTTCCATGAGTCGCATAAATTGGTCATCTAAGGAAAGCCGTAAAAAGCTTAGATTGGATTTGAGCCTTCATTTGTGAATTTTTGTGTCTTTTGGTTTTATTATGTTTTGTTATTTCTTATTTTTGTTTCAGTGTGTTTCAGGTTTTGTCAGTGTTCGTTATTTCAGGTGATATCTTTTATACTCTATCTTTCTACCTTAGAACATTGAGGACAATGTCTCGTTTTGGTTGGGGGGAGAGGGTAGTAGTTGATAAAAAAAAAAAAATTGTTTTTCATTTCATAAAGCATGTGCATAATTGTTGTTACTAGGATGGCAGAGTAAAGGAGTTCTTTTGTTAAAGTGACTCTTGAGACGCATCTTAGTAACCATTCTTAACAAGGTCTATTATAATACTTCCTGAAATATTCAGGTTTACAAACTCTCGTATTGTTATCACTTAATTCTGCTCATATACTTATTTAACATGTATTTTTAAACCTTAATTTACACACACACACTTTAACATATGATTGTGGGTTGCATATTGGATTATTACATTATTTATGTTCTTTTGTTAAAGGTAACAACTAAGGGAAAGGGATTGTATATAATTAAAAAAAAAAACATGAAAAAAAAAATGAAAAAAAAAAAATAAAAAATGATGATAATAAAAATGTAGATAAGTTTGATTTCGTAGCCTCCCTAACCTAAGCAATTAAGCCCGAAGGGGTGTTTTAACACCTAATACCCTAAAGTCAACTGACTTGGGAGCTATTGGCCCAACGCTTGTTACATGGGTTGAGGAGAAAAGCTTAAGGCAATCAAACATTGCACTATCTACATATCAGTATCTGCGACCCGAGTTACTAAGCTCGTAGGGGTGTCTTAACACCTAATGCCCTAAGACCAACTGGTCTGGGAGTCATTAGTTGAAAGCTCGTTACATGGGTTAAAGATGCATGATGTTTTTAAAGTATATGTATATAGAGTTAAAAAAAAAAAAAGACAAAAATAGTAATCCCAACCCAAGGAAGTTAACCTTAAACATTAGAACAAAAATTTTGTTTTCTTTCAAGAAAAGCCCCATAATTATGTGTTGATACATTGAGCACAAAAGAAAGGTTTATTAATATCTTGTTAAGTGGTATTGAGCAGATATATAAATTTAATGAGAGTTTGTTTATCTGGATAGATTAATGGAAGTTAAATGATGAATACCTTGCTTTGTGAAATTTGCAAATTGTTTTAACGCTTTAATTACTAGGGACTAGTAATAAGCTGGTTGAGGGGTGTGATTAGTACTTAAAAGTGCATTTTTATCATGGTTTTATATCATCATTTTGCACTTGAAGTATCAATAACTCCTTAACTAAAATATGTTTTATAATAATGTATCTAATAATATAAGATACCTATAATTTATGGTAAATGTCTATTTTTAATGCAGGTCTATCACATAAATGAAAGGATTGATTGATGACTTGAAGAACTTAAATTGCATGGATAAAGAGATGGTCAAACTTAGAGAAGAGATGTCGGTGCGATCCAAATCGGAACACTGTTCGGTAATGGGGCCATATCTGGAGCTACAGATCTCAGATTTAGGTCCAATTTATATGGATGGAAAGGTAAGACATAGGCCTACAACTTTCATATGGAGCCCAAGATCTAAAAAGGCCATTATCAAGTCCAAATTGTAGCAACAACAAAGAAGCCCGAATCTGTCTTCCAGCCCGAGCACTGTTCGGTATTTTGGCCATATCTAGAGTTCTAGAAGTCCAAATGAGCTGAATTTTTTACACAAGAAAGCTGAGACAATTGCCTACAACTTTCATGTTTGAACCTGGCTCCAGTTTTGATGTTATCAATGACGTTTTGGGCAGACAAGAGAAGATAAGGATTGTCACCAAGTCAAAAGTTGGCCACCCACTTATCAATTAGTCATCAAATCAATAGTTCCCAATTTTGGCCTATAAAAGGAGGCATTTGCCATGCATTTAGGCATCTTGCTTTCCAGATCAAGATCATGCTCTTCCTTTCTCTCTTTGTATTTTTTGTAATGTTTATGCTTTACTTTCATTAATATCAAGTTTATGCCTTTCATTTCCTTTCCTTTACTTAGTTAACTTTTATGTTCTTATTTTGTTTATTTGTTTTCCTTTCTTTCATTATGTCTAGCTAAGTTAATTATGTCAAGGTGAAAAGGTTACACTAATGGTGTAAGAATAAGTATAATGTAAACTTAATATGGACTTTAATGTTTGATACTAACATGTTTTATATTTGTTATCTTGTTCACTTTTTAATACTTTGCTTGTTAAATGACTAATCTTGATTTATGTTGTATAACACTTGGTACAACAAATGCTTGGCACTTTCATAGCCCATAATGTATGGTATAACCGACACCTGAGCTATGAAAGGAACTTGATTTGTTGTTAACATAAGTTATAATCATGAATGCTTGACGAGATTTACAAGTATTAGCATTAATTGAATAAAATGACTAATGTAATCATGTTAACAATATATAATCTGATTGGAACCTCCTTTGTGTGTGGTTTCCAATTCAATAATAAGAGTTTATACTATACTTGTTTGATATACCATTAGTGGAACCTCTAACCTTGACATTTGTTATTATTATTGTTTAATCCTTAAATTAATTTTGCATCTCCAAGTTCTAATCATCTTCTTCTTCTTCTCTTTCTTTATTATTATTATTATTATTATTATTATTATTATTATTATTATTAGTACTACTACCACTATTATTATTATTGTTGTTGTTGTTATTGTTGTTTTATAATTGTTGTTTATAATTTGTACAATTAACCTCCCTATGGTTCGACCCCGGTCTTGCCGGGTTATTTATTACTTCGATAGTCCTGCACTTGGGAGAAGACATCAATCTTTCAGTCGTGTCAGGTGGCCAACTCTTGACTTGGTGACAATCCTTATCTTCTCTTGTCTACCCAAAACGTCATTGCTAACGTCAAAATTAGAGCCACTCGAAAACATGAAAGTTGTAGGAAATTGTCTCAGCTTTCTTGTGTAAAACATTCAGCTCATTTGGACTTCTAGAACTCCAGATATGGGCCAAATACTTCTAGACCAACATATCTTTTTAGAGTTTAGCCATCTCTTTGTCCTTTCAATTTCAGTTCTTAAATTCATCAATCAATCCTTTCATTTATGTGATAGGCCTGCATGTAAAATGAACATTTATCACAAATTAAAGGTATCTTATATTATTAAATATATTATTATAAAGCATGCTTTAGTTAATGAGTTATTGAAACTGCAAGTGCAAAATGATGATATAAAACCTTGATAAAAATACACTTTTAAGTATCAATCAGTAATAAAAAGAGTTTATACTATACTTGTTTGAAATACCATTAGTGGATACTCTAACCTTGACATTTGTTTTTATTATTGTTTAATCTTACATCTCAAAATCCTTCTTCTTGTTGTTGTTGTTATTACTATTACTATTACTATTACTATTACTATTATTATTTATAACATATATAGTTAACCTCTCTGTGGTTCGACCCTGGTCTTGCCGGGTTATTTATCACTTTGAAACTCCTGTGCTTGGAAGAAGACATCAATATTTTAGTTGTGTTAATTTATATAAGGATTTTTCATGATAGCCTCTCCAATCACTTGACTAACTCATAAAAAAATCGAGTTTGAATTGTTGAAAGAGTGTAAAGCAAGTTTTCAAGTGTTAAAATCCAGGCTAACATCAACACTAATATTGGCTTTACCAAAAAGATAAAAGGGATTTATGGTGTATAACGATGCTTCTAGTAAAGGTAATTGCTTATGCATCCAAATAGTTGAAATCATATGAGGTGAAATATCCGATACATGATTTGGAGTTAGCACCTACGTTGTTTGCCTTGAGGATATAGAGACATTATCTGTACAGAGTACAAGTGCAGCTTTTTATATATCACAAAATTTTAAAATATTTTATGTCACAAAAAGAATTGAACATGCGATAAAAGAGATGGATGGAGCTTATCAAAGATTATGATTGTATTGTTAACTATTACCTGGGAAAAGTAAATGTGGTAGCAGATGCTTTGATTCGAAAGAATAAAGCTTTTATTGGTGGTTTACTAATGCGAGGTGATAGAGAAGTCTTGGAACTATGTAAGTTAAAGGTGAATTTAGATGTGAATTTAAGAGGAACATTAATAAATAACCTGGCAAGACTGGAGTTAAACCCTAGAGAGGCTAATTATATAAATTATAAATAATACAACAACAAAAACAACAACAACAACAATAATAATAATAATAAAAAGAAGAAAAAGTTGATGAGAACTTTGAGATGGAAGATCAATGTGAGAATTAAACAATGATAAAAATAATTGTTAAGGTTAGAGGATCCACTAAAAGTATTTCAAACAAATATAATATAAACTCTTGTTATTCAAATTGAAGTCACACACAAAGGAGGTTCCAATTGGATTATAAATTGTTAACATGATTACATTAGTTATCTTATTTGAATAATGCTAATATTTGTAAATATTGTCAGACATTCATGATTATAACTTATATTAACAACAAATCAAGTTTCTTTCATAACAGAGGTATAGGTTATACCATACGATTGGGCTATGAATGTACCAAGTATTTGTTGTGTTATAAAACATAAATCTAGATTAACCATTTAACAAGCAAAGTATTAAAAGTGAATAAGATAACAAATACAAAACATGTTAGTAGCAAACATTAAGGTCCATGTTAACTTTACACTATATTTATTCTTACACCATTAGTGTAACCTTTTCACCTTGACATAATAAACTTAGTTAAACATAATGAATAAGAAAAACATAAATAAACAAGATAAGAACATAAATAAGATAAAAGTTAACTAAGTAAAGGAAAAGAAATAAAAGGCATAGACAATATATTAATGAAAGTAAAACTTAAGCATTACAAAAATACAAAAAAAGAAAGCAAGAACATTATCTTGATTTGTAAATCAAGATGCGTAAATGCATAGAAAATGTCTCTTTTTATAAGCCAAAATTGGGAACTATTGATTTGATGACTAATTGATGAATGGGTGACCAACTTTTGACTTGGTGACAATCCTTATCTTCTATTGTTTGAATAAAATGTTATTGATAACTTCATAATTTAAACCATGAAAGATATAGCAAATTGTCTCAACTTTCCAAGAAAAACAATTGAGGTCATCTGGACTTCTAGAACTCTAGATATGCACTGAAAACTAAATAGTGTTTGGGTTACAGGACAGATTTAGACTTCTTCATTGTTGCTACAATTTGGACCTGAAAATAGCTTTATTAGAACTAGACCTCATGAAAGTTATAGGCCTATATCTTATCTTTCTATCCATATAAAGTAGACCTAAATCCGAGATCTATAGCTCCAGCTATGACCCAATTACCGAACAGTGTTCTAGTTTGGACTGCACCAACATCTCTTTTATAAGTTTGACCATCTCTTTGTCCTTTCAATTTTACTACTTCAACTAATCAATCAATCCTTTTATTTATATGTTAAACCTATATTTGGGATGAACATTTACCACAAATTAAAGGTATCTTATATTATTAAATATATTATTATAAAACATGCTTTAGTTAAGGAGTTATTGATGCTTCTATTAATTTATCCAGATAAACAAACTCTCATTAAATTTATATATCTGCTCAACACTTTTTAAACAAGATATTAATAAACCTTTCTTTTGTGCTTAATATATCAACACATGGTTATGGGGCTTTACTTGGAAGAAAACAAAATTTTTGTTTTAATATTTAAGGTTAACTTTCTTGGGTTAATATTATTATCTTTTTCTTCTTTTTTTTTTCCTTTTCTTAATATATATACATATAACTTTCGGTTAATGACTCTTAGACTAGTTGGTCTTAGGGAATTAGATGTTGAGACACCCCCTCGAGCTTAATAACTCGAGTTGCAGATAGTGATACATAGATAGTGTAATGTTTGATTTCCTTAAGATTTTCTTCTCAACCATGTAACAAACATTATATTAGTAGCTCCCAAGTCAGTTGACTTTAGGTTAGTAGGTGTTAAAACACTCCTTCGAGCTTAATTACTTAGGTTAAGGAGGCTATGAAACCAAACTTATCTATGTTTTTATTATCATCATTTTTTTTACAATTTATATATTATTTCTTTTTCTTAGTTGTTACCTTTAACAAAAGAACATAAATAATGTAATAATCCAATGTGCAACCCATAATCATATGCTAAAGTGTGTGTGAAAATAAAGGTTTTAGAATACTTGTTAAATGAGTATATAAGTAGAATTAATTGATAACAGTTCAAGAGTTTGTAAACCTGAATATTTCAAGAAGTATTTTGATAGACCTTGTTATGAATATTGCAAATAACCATTGAAAAATGTTAACCAAGATACGTCTCAAGAGTCAATAAAATTCCTCATTACTCTTTCATCCTAGTAACAATAGTTTGCAAATGGTTTATGAAATAGAAAACATAGTTTTTTTTAATATCAACTACTACCCTCTCCCCCCAACTAAAACGAGACATTATCCTCAATGTTCTAAGGTAGAAAGATAGAGTATAAAAGACATCACCTGAAACAGCGACTACTGACAAACCTGAAACACACTTAAACAAATATAAAAAATAACAAAACATAAAATAATATACTATTAAGAAAAAGAAAAGACACAAGGATTCACAAACAAAGGCTCAAATCCAATCTAAGCTTTTTACGACTTTCCTTAGTTGATCAATTTATGCGACTCATGGAGGAATCAATTACAGGAGTGAAAGATTATAGTTGGTCAATCAATTATTCAGCAGTAGCTATAAAGACTATGATTTGTCGTGCCGAAGATGTTAGAAATTCTTGTTCCATAGCATGATCAAGAAAAGACAACAATTTATCATAAAAACCATTAATATTTAACATACCTATGGGTTTATGGTGAATGTGCAGTTGAGCCTAAGAGATAATATGAAAGATCTCTTCCAATGTGCCCAGACCACCAGGTAAAATAATGAAGGCATCAACATGTTTAAACATTGCATTCATTCAATCAGACATTATGGAGACCTGTAGTTCCACTCCAATTATTTTTCCAATAATATTTTCTTATGCTAAAGCTTTAGGGATAACCTCCATAACTTGACTACCTCATAAAAATGCATCTATTGACACCCCTCATTAACCCAAGGCTACCTCCCCCATATACTAAATGAATCTTTCTCTCAACTAGTACCTAACCAGGATGATTTGCTTATTCTAAAAACTCTATTTCCTTCATAGGACTAGATCCATTAAAAACACAAATGTTTCTTATTTAATGACCTTAGAAACCTTTCATTTCTACACACTTCTATATCTGTTGAATTTATGGGTTGAGTAGAAATAAAGGGAACGAAGAGAAGATTTTATAGATGAGAACTTGAAAATGCAATCATACCCCCTATATGTAGGCTAGCTGGAGTCTCACTCTCTCTCTCTCTTTCTTTATTTATTTATATTATATTTTTTTGAAAAACAACATGTGTATGTATAGGTAGTTGTGATTATGGCTCACACCTTTCCTTAATTTTAAGTCCAAGAATGGCTTAAACGCCTTCTATGGGTGGAGGATACATGACACGACTAAAAGATTGATGTCTTCTTCTAAGTGCAGGAGTGTCGAAGTAATAAATAACCCGACAAGATCGCGGTCGAACCACAGGGAGGTTAATTGTATAAATTATAGATGACAATAATACAACAACAATAATAATAATAGTAGCAATAATAATACTAATAGTAGTAGTAGTAGTAGTAGTAGTAGTAGTAGTATCAACAACAATAATAATAATAACAAAGAAAAAGAAGGAGAAGAAGAAGAAGATGATGAGAACTTTGAGATGAAATATTAACGTAAGGATTAAACAATGATAACAATAAATGTCAAGGTTAGAAGATTCACTAATGGTATGCCAAACAATTATAGTATAAACTCTTATTATTCAATTGGAAACCACACACAAAGGAAGTTCCAATTAGATTATAGATTGTTAGTATGATTACATTAGTCATCTTATTTGATTAATGCTAATACTTGTAAATCTTGTCAAGCATTCATGATTATAACTTATATTAACAACAAATCAAGTTCCTTTCATAGCTCAAGTGTCGGTTATATCATACAATATGAACTATAAAAATGGCAAGCATTTGTTGTACCAAGTGTTATACAACATAAATCAAGATTAGTCATTTAACAAGTAAAGTATTAAAGAGTGAACAAGATAACAAATACAAAACATGTCAGTATCAAACATTAAAGTCCATATTAAGTTTACACTATACTTATTCTTACACCATTAGTGTAACCTTTTCACCTTGACATAATAAACTTAGCTAAACATAATGAAAGAAAGAAAATAAATAAACAAAATAAGAACATAAATAAGATAAAAGTTAACTAAGTAAATGAAAGGAAATGAAAGGCATAATCTTGATATTAATGAAAGCAAAGCATAAACAATACAAAAAAATACAAAGAGAGAAAGCAACAACATGATCTTGATCTAGAGACCAAGATGCCTAAATGCATGGCAAATGCCACCTTTTATAGGCTAAAATTGGAAACTATTGATTTGATGACTAATTAATGAGCGGGTGACCAACTCTTGACTTCATGACAATCCTTATCTTCTCTTGTCTGCCTAAAACGTTGTCGATAACGTCAAAATTGGAGCCATTTGAAAACATGAAAGTTATAGAAAATTGTCTCATCAAGGTTTTATATCATCATTTTGCACTTGAAGTATCAATAACTCCTTAACTAAAGCATGTTTTATAATAACATATCTAATAATATAAGATACCTTTAATTTAAGGTAAATGTTCATTTTAAATGCAGGCCTATCACATAAATAAAAGGATTGATTGATGAATTTAAGAACTGAAATTGGAAGGACAAAGAGATGGCCAAACTTAGAAAAGAGATGTCAGTGCAATCCAAACTGGAACACTGTTTGGTAATTGGGTCATATCTGGAGTTGTAGATTTCAGATTTAGGTCTACTTTATATGGATGGAAAGGTAAGATATAGGCCTACAACTTTCATATGGAGCCCAAGATCTAAAAAGGTCATTTTCAAGTCCAAATTATAGCAACAACAAAGAAGTCTAAATTTGTCTTCCAGCCCGACCACTCTTTAGTATTTGGCCGATATCTGGAGTTCTAGAAGTCCAAATGAGCTGAATGTTTTGCACAAGAAAGCTAAGACAATTTCCTATAACTTTCATGTTTTCAATTGGCTGCAATTTTGACGTTATCAATGACGTTTTGGGCAAACAAGAGAAGATAAGGATTGTCACCAAGTCAAGAGTTGGTCATCCACTCATCAATTAGTCATCAAATCAATAGTTCCCAATTTTGGCCTATAAAAGGAGGCATTTGCTATGCATTTAGGCATCTTGGTTTTCCAGATCAAGATCATGCTCTTGCTTTTTCTCTTTGTATTTTTTGTAATGTTTATGCTTTGCTTTCATTAATATCAAGTTTATGCCTTTTATTTCCTTTCATTACTTAGTTAACTTTTATCTTATTTATGTTCTTATTTTGTTTATTTATTTTTCTTTCTTTCATTATGTTTAGTTAAGTTTATTATGTCAATGTGAAAAGGTTACATGTCAAAGTGAAAAGGTTACACTAATGGTGTAACAATAAGTATAGTGTAAACTTAATATGGACTTTAATGTTTGATACTAACATGTTTTGTATTTGTTATCTTGTTCACTCTTTAATACTTTGCTTGTTAAATGACTAATCTAGATTTATCTTGTATAACACTTGGTACAACAAATGCTTGGCACTCTCATAGCTCATACTGTATGGTATAACCGACACCTGAACTATGAAAGGAACTTGATTTATTGTTAACATAAGTTATAATCATGAATGCCTGACGAGATTTATAAGTATTAGTATTAATCGAATAAGATGACTAATGTAATCATGTTAACAATTTATAATCTGATTGGAACCTCCTTTCTGTGTGGTTTCCAGTTGCGTAATAAGAGTTTATACTATACTTGTTTGACATACCATTAGTGGATCCTCTAACCTTGATATTTGTTATTATCATTGTTTAGTTATCACGTTAATCTTCCATCTCAAAGTTCTCATCAACTTCTTCTTTTTCTTCTTCTTCTATTACTACTACTACTACTATTATTATAATTATTATTGTTATTATTGTTGTTGTTGTTGTTGTTGTTGTTGTTACTATTACTGTTATTTATAATTATTGTTTATAATTTGTACAATTAACCTCCCTATGGTTCGACCCCGGTCTTGCCGGGTTATTTATTACTTCGACACTCCTGCACTAGGGAGAAGACATCAATTTTTTAGTCATGTCAAGTTTTTTGCACCGTTGCTGGAGATGTAAGTTCTTATACAAATTATAGTTTTTATTTTATTTTTTCTTTTCACTTTTCTTGTATATAACTTTGTTTCTTTTCTTTTGTTTTCTTCTTCCTTTTATTCTATTTATACATGTGCATGAGAGTGTGGTCACATACATTAAGTGGTAGACTTTCTAGGGTATCCTCATTCATTATTTTCAGAAAATATGGCCGAAGAAGATAATCAATCACTTCATAATGAGAATAATGAGAATAACCGTGTTAGAACACTTAGAGACCACATGAATCCCACAAGAACATGTGTACCATCATGCATAGTTTTTCCTCCTGATGCATCTCATTTTAATTTTAAGTTAGGCATTATTCAACTTTTGCCTTCTTTTCATGGCTTAGATTTGAAAAATCCATACTTGCATTTAAGGAAATTTGAGGAGATGTGGAACACCTATAATGACTCAAATTGTAGCATGAACACCATCAGATTAAAGTTTTTTCCTTTTTCATTAAAAGATAAAGCTAAAACATAGCTATAAAATTTAAGACCAAGATCCATTCATGCTTGGGATGAAATGCAACAACAGTTTTTAAAGAAGTTTTTTCCATCTTACAAAACAAACTCTTTCAAAAGACAAATCACCACTTTCACTTAAAAACCAGGAGAAACATTTTACCAATGTTGGGATAGGTATCGAGACTTGCTTAGTACTTGCCCTCATCATGGTTTTGAAACATGGAGATTGGTTTCACATTTTTATGAAGGGTTAACACCTAGAGATAGGCAAATGGTTGAATTGATGTGCAATGGAACTTTTGAAGATAAAGACCCTGATGAAGCAATGAAGTACTTAGACTTGTTAGCTCAAAATGCTTAAAATTGAGACACTGCGGGTACTTATGAGGCACCAAGTAAAACTCAACTTCATACATCTAGTGGAGGTATGTATAACTTTAGAGAAGATCATGATCTCTAAGCCAAGTTTGCATCTTTAGCTAGAAAAGTCAAGGCACTAGAATTGAAAAGAGTGGTCAATTAAAATCTGTTGAAAATATTATGTGTCAAATATATGAAACAAATGAACACTCAACCAATAATTGTCCAACCTTGCCTTGTTTTAAGGAATATCTCCATGAACAAACCCATGCTTTAAACAGTTTCCAAAGGGCCAACCATAACCTATACTCGCAAACATACAATCCTGGTTGGAAAAATCACCCAAATTTTAGTTAGAAGAGTGATAATAACAATGTACAAACTTTATAACTACCATTTCAAGCACACTATAATTTCCAAAATTCTCATGGATATGCACCACCTTATGCTCCACCTCCTAGAAGAAATCTTGAGGAAACATTGCATGCATTCATTGAAAGGCAAGAGATAATCAATACTTAACTTGCTTAAAATATGACAGATTTTAAAGATACTCTTGCAAAATTGACATCCGCTCTCAGTTTCCAAGAGAAAGGTAAGTTTTCGTCTTAACCGCAATAAAATCCCAAAGGGCAATGCAAGTAATTCTGGAAGCCAACATATGGATCAAGTCAAATCAATAACTACTCTTCGCAGTGCTAAAGTTATTGAAATACCCACTCTTGAACCTTTTGAGAAAGATGATGATTCAATCTTTGAGGGTAAGGAAGGGGTTGAATCTGAAATTTACAAATAAAAGACTGATTCCCCGCCAGCACTTTCATTTCCTCATGCCATGACCAAACAAAGGAAAGTCAACCTTAACTCTGAAATCTTTGAAACTTTCAAACAGGTAAGAATCAATATACATTTACTGGATGCTATTAAACAGGTTCCTTTCTATGCTAAATTTTTGAAAGATCTATGCACTGTGAAGAGGAAACTGAATGTGAAAAAAAAGCCTTTTTAACCGAACAAGTAAGTGTCATTCTTTAGAACAATAATGCTTTGAAATATAAAGACCCTATTTGGCCTATAATTTCTTGCTTTATTAGAGAACATAAAATTAAAAAAGCCTTACTTGATATTGGAGCCAGTGTGAATTTACTTCCATATTTAGTTTTTCAAAGTCTTAATCTAGGTGAGATAAAACCAACTTCTATATCTCTTTTACTTGCCGATAGATCTGTAAAAGTGCCTAGAGGAATAATTAAAGATGTGTTAGTATAAGTTGATAAATTCATTTATCATGTGGATTTTGTTGTCTTAGACACACAACCTGTTAAAGCATGTAATTCATTTCCTGTTATTTTAGGACATTTGTTTCTTGCAACTTCTAATGCATTGATTAATTATAGGAATGGACTGATGAAGCTATCATTTGAAAATATGACATTGGAGATGAATATTTTCAACATTTGCAAGCAACCTAGAGATGTTAATGAATTACAAGAAGTAGATCATATTGAAGAATTAGTTTATGATCAACTTGAATCTACTTTAAGTAAAAATGAGTTGGATGAATCTGAAAATTTATAAATGATTTATTCTCAAGAAGAAATCATGGATGAAAAACGCACTGAAAATGTTAATACGGATCTTTTGTCAAAAGTGACAATAAATTCGATATCTAACATCATACCAATCGATGATTACTTTCCTGACAAATCCTTACTTTCTCTTAATCCAATGCCTTGGTATGATAAATATATCAATTTTCTTACTTCAAGAGATTTGCCAGTTGATTGGAGCACCTAAGACAAAGAAAAGTTTTTGAACGAAGTGAAGAACTTTTATTGTGATGACCCTAACTTATTCAAATATTGTCCTCATCAAATATTTCAAAGATGCATTCCTGACAATGAGGTAAGTAATGTCATTAAACTTCATCATTCTGAAGCATGTGGGAGTCATTTCTCGTCAAAAAAGACAGTTGTGAAAATTTTTCAAAATGAATTTTATTGGCTCACCATGTTCAAGAACACGCATATATTTTGCAAAAGTTGTGAAAATTGTCAAAGAGTTGATACTAGTCAAAAAGTTTTATTTTATAATTCTCGACTCCATTTATTTTCTAGAAAGCTAAGATCAAGATAGGGCAGTCCATTTATTGAGAAACATGTGTATCCTTATGGGGCCTTTGATATTGAGAATCCAAAGAATGACAATGTTTTTAATGAACATCGTTTGAAAGCTTACTTTGATAATTTTCCTATTACAAATGAATCCACTAGTTTGAATGATCCTATAAATAAAGGTTGATTATTTTGTTTTTCTCATATTGTTTTGTTTTTTATTTTTTATTTTACTCTTAGTTCGCTAGTCTCTCTCACCCCAGTTAAATGACGGATAACGGTACTCCATGACTCTTAAGTTGGTTCTTTTAGTTTCCCATAATAACTGATATTTTTGTATATATTTGTGCAATTCTTTGAATCTCTCTTTCAATTCTCATTTGATAATGGATACTAATCTTAAAAAATAGAAAAAAGTATTTTCCCGCTTTGCCTTAGAATGTGATTACAAAAATTTACCGTGCTAGATGTGCAAGATTGAGGTTGTTAATGAATCATGACACTCCTGAATATATTTACTGGTTGATTGAAGTAAAGGTCCAATTATTAGCTTAGTCCTCTAATTCTTTCATTTCACACATACCTGAAATAGGTAAAAGCACTTTTGCAAATAACCGTCATGCAAAACAACTGAAAGTCTATCATTGATGTGCCAGATGGACTTGTAATGTATAATGTTGTTCTTTAGGAATGGTATCTATAAACTGTGAAGATAAAATACAGTTCATTAAGGATGGCCTAAGTAAGGAGTCTTTAGATAATCTTTTATTAACTCTTAAGATGCATCTTAGTTAAGATGTGCATCGTGCAATTCAAGATTTATAGCCCCATTTTCATAAAGAACATGATCGACGTAGTCTTGGGAATCTGACTAAAAAAAAACCCTATTTGCCAGTTTTTAAGAAAACTGGATGGGAAGCCTATCCCTGACCCATTGAGGGTGTTTAAGTCGTTTTTAGACGTAAAACCAAGGGAAGATGTGAGCCACAATCACAACTAGCTGTACATACACATGATTTTTCAAAAATAAACAAATAAATAAATAAATAAAGAGAGAGAGTGTGTGTGTGAGAGAGACTCCACTTGGCCTATATATAGGTGGTATGATTGCTTTTTTAATTTCTCATCTATAAATTCCTCTCTTCCTTCCTTTCATTTCTACTCAACCCATACATTCAACAAATATAAAAGCGTGTAGACATGGCAAGTTCCTCAGGTCAACATATAAGAAATATTTGTGTTTTCGGTGGATCTAGTCCTGGGAAAGAAAAGGAGTTTTTAGAATCAGCAAATCATCTTGGTCAGGTGCTAGCTAAGAGAAAGATTCATTTAGTGTATGGGGAAGGCAGTCTTGGGTTAATAGGAGGTGTGTCAATAGCTGTATTTTTAGGAGGTAGGCAAGTTTTGGAGGTTGTCCCCGAAGCTTTATCACAAGGGGACATCATTAGAAAAATAATTAGAGAGGAACTACAGGTCTCCACAATGTCTGCTCAAATGAATGCAATGTTTAACCATGTTGATGCCTTCATTACCGTACCAGGTGGTTTGGGCACATTAGAAAAGATCTTTCATATTTCCTCTTGGGCCCAACTGCACATTCACTATAAACTCATAGGTTTGTTAAATGTTAATAGTTATTATGATAAGTTGTTGTCTTTTCTTGATCATGTTGTGGAACAGGAATTTCTAACATCTTCTGCATGACAAATCATAATCTCTGCTGCTGCTACTGAACAATTGATTGACCAGCTACAATCTTTCATTCCTGTAATTGATCCCTCCATGAGTCGCATAAATTGGTCATCTAAGGAAAGCTGTAAAAAGCTTAGATTGGATTTCAGTCTTCATTTGTGAATTTTTGTGTCCTTTTGTTTTATTATTATGTTTTGTTATTTCTTATTTTTGTTTAAATGTGTTTCAGGTTTGTCAATGTTTGTTGTTTTAGGTGATATCTTCTGTACTCTATCTTTCTACTTTAGGACATTGAGGACAATGTCTCATTTTAGTTGAGGGGAGAGGGTAGTAGTTGATAAAAAAAATTATTTTCCATTTCATAAGACATGTGCAAAATTGTTGTTACTAGGATGGCAGAGTAAAGGAGCTCTTTTGTTAAAGTGACTCTTAAAATGCATCTTAGTAACCATTCTTAACAAGCTCTATTATAATACTTCTTGAAATATTTAGATTTACAAACTCTCGCATTATTATCACTTAATTATGCTCATATACTCATTTAACATGTATTCTTAAACCTTAATTTACACACATACACTTTAACATATGATTATGGGTTGCACATTGAATTATTACATTATTTATGTTTTTTTGTTAAAGGTAACAACTAAGGGAAAGGGATGGTATATAATTTGAAAAAAAAAACAAAAAAAAGAGCAAAAAAAATGATGATAATAAAAATGATGATAACAACTAAGTTTGGTTTCGTAGCCTCCCCAACCTAAGCAATTAAGCCTGAAGGGGTGTTTTAACACCTAACACCCTAAAGTCAACTGACTTGGGAGCTATTGGCCAAATGCTTGTTACATGGGTTAAGGAGAAAAGCTTAAGGGAATGAAACATTGCACTATCTACGTATCCGTATCTGCAACCCAGATTAATAAGCTTGTAAGGGTGTCTCAACACCTAATGCCCTAAGACCAACTGGTTTATGAGTCATTAGCTGAAAGCTCGTTACATGGGTTAAAAATGCATTGTGTTTTAAGTTACAAGAATATATATTTAAAAAAAACAAAAAAAATCCTAACCCAAGGAAGTTAACCTTAAACATTAGAACAAGAATTTTGTTTTCTTCCCAATAAAGACCCATAACTATATGTTGATATATTGAGCAAAAAAAAAAGGTTTATTAATATTTTGTTTAAAAGGTATTAAGTAGATATATAAATTTAATAAGAGTTTGTTTATCTAGATAGATTAATAGAAATTGAATGATGAATACCTTCCTTCGTGGAATTTACAAATTGTTTTTCTATTTTAACGCTTTAATTACTAGGGACTAGTAATAAGCTGGTTGAGGAGCATGATTAGTACTTAAAAGTATATTTTTTATCAAGGTTTTATATCATCATTTGGCACTTGAAGTATCAATAACTCCTTAACTAAAGCATGTTTTATAATAACATATCTAATAATATAAGATACCTTTAATTTATAGTAAATACTTATTTTAAATGCAGGTCTATCATATAAATAAAATGATTGATTGATGAATTTAAGAACTAAAATTGAAATGACAAAGAGATGGTCAAACTTAGAAAAGAGATGCCGGTGCAATCCAAACCGGAACACTGTTTGGTAATTGGGTCATATCTGGAGCTGTAGATCTTAGATTTAGGTCTACTTTATATGGATGGAAAGGTAAGATATAGACCTACAACTTTCATATGAGACCAAGACTTAAAAAGGCCATTTTCAAGTCCAAATTGTAGCAACAACAAATAAGTCCAAATATGTCCTCTAGCTCCAGTATTGTTCAGTGTTCGGCCCATATCTGAAGTTCTAGAAGCCCAAATGACCTCAATTTTATACATAAGAAAGCTGAGACACTTTCCTACAACTTTTATGTTTTCAAGTGGTTTCAATTTTGACGTTATCAATGACGTTTTATGCAGACAAGAGAAGATAAGAATTGTCACCAAGTCAAGAGTTGGTCACCCATTCATCAATTAGTTATCAAATCAATAGTTTCTACTTTTGACCTATAAAAGGAGGCATCTCGGTTTCCAAATCAAGATCATGCTCTTGCTTTCTCTTTTTGTATTTTTGGTAATGTTTATGCTTTGCTTTCATTAATATCAAGTTTATGCCTTTCATTTCCTTTCATTTACTTAGTTAACTTTTATCTTGTTTATGTTCTTATTTTGTTTATTTATTTTTCTTTCTTTCATTATGTTTAGCTAAGTTTATTATATCAAGGTGAAAAGGTTACACTAATGGTGTAAGAATAAGTATAGTGTAAACTTAATATGGACTTTAATATTTGATACTAACATGTTTTGTATTTGTTATCTTGTTCACTCTTTAATACTTTGCTTGTTAATGATTAATCTAGATTTATGTTGTATAACACTTGGTACAATAAATACTTAACACTCTCATAGCCTATACTATATGGTATAACCGACACTTGAACTATGAAAGGAACTTGATTTGTTGTTAACATAAATTATAATCATGAATGTCTGATGAGATTTACAAGTATTAGCATTAATCGAATAAGATAACTAATGTAATCATGTTAACAATTTGTAATCTGATTCGAACCTCCTTTGTATGTGGTTTCCAATTGAATAGTAAGAGTTTATACTATACTTGTTTGACATATCATTAGTGGATCCTCTAATCTTGACATTTGTTATTATCATTGTTTAGTCCTTACATTAATCTTCCATCTCAAAGTTCTCATCAACTTCTTCTTTTTCTTCTTCTACTATTATTACTACTACTATTACTACTACTACTACTATTATTATTACTATTACTACTACTACTACTACTACTACTATTATTATAATTATTGTTGTTGTTATTATTATTGTTGTTGTTGTTGTTACTGTTGTTGTTGTTACTATTGTTGTTGTTTATAATTTGTACAATTAACCTCCTTGTGGTTCGACCCTAGTCTTGCCGGATTATTTATTACTTTGACACTCCTGCACTTGGAAGAAGACATCAATCTTTTAGTCGTGTCACATATGTTGTGGAATAGTAGTGGAAGAGAAAACATTGTGAGTTGGTATAGGTGTCTTTTCTTGGTCGGCACCCAATAACATGTTGTCATCATCACTACAAGAAGAATTAGCTATGATCATGTGCTAATGATGTGAAGTTGACTTTCCATATGCATCTACAAAAATTTAATGAATATTGCATAATCAATTTTGATTTTTTTAAAAAAAAATTCGACAACACCTCCATTATACTAGAGACTACCATGAATTTTCAATCCTACAAATATATAAAATATATGCTACAGACCAATTTATTTTAATTTATTTCTACCAAGGTGATAATGTTTTTAATCCTAAATAGAACATAATTCTTTGTAATTAAATTTAATCCTATATATTCAACTATTATTTATACTACAAATTTGACAATAAAACATTATGTCAATGTAGACAATAAAATAGAAAAAACAATTAATCCTATAAATTCAATTAACATTTATACCAAAAATTTAACAATAAAAAAGAAAATTCAACAAACACAATAAAACATTATTGCAATGTAGATAATAAAATAGATAAAAATATAAAAAAAATAAATATAAGCTTTAGGAATGAAAAATGCTTATCTTAGTGATGTGCTTAATTTTAGAGTTTATCTATGTGTGATAAAAACAATAAAAAAAAACAAAAATACATTGTTTATAAACTGAAGAAAAAAAATAAGTAGAAAATATATCAAAAAATTCGCCATATATCAAAAGATTTACATGTTAATTTACTTGAAAAGTCTTGAAACAAGAGAGGATTGAGAGAGTGAGAGTGTGGGAATAGAGAAAATTGAGAGAGTTAGAGTGTTTGATTGTATGAATGAGAGAGGAAAAATGAACTTACAATGTCTCGCTGAGTTTTATACTTCATTTTTATCGATAGACTATTAAATAATATTATTTTTAATTAATCCATTGATGATTCCCATAGTACATTTACCTTGAAATTTTAATTTTGCACTAAAATTTTCAAAAAACCCTCTAAATTCTTGGTGCTCCATTCATGATTTTGTCGGTAAAAAATTATAAATGGTAAACAATCAGAGATGCATTAATTATCAGGACATTGGAATTCGCAATTCATTAGAAATTCTCTTGAGAAACTAATAAAACTTTAATTGCCACTGATATGAGAAGGGGAATAGTTCCCTTGCCTCTAGAATACACTGATGAACACAAACCGTCGGTGTATCCATCAGTGTTTTACGGAGGGGGAAAATTCCCCAAGCCTTTGGAATACACCAACAGACACAAATCATCGATGTTTTCATTAGTGTTCTATAAAGAGGAACAATTCTGCTTGCCTCTATAATACACCAAAGGACAAAAAGTAATGGTATTTCTATCGATGACGTTGACAATGAGTAGTTCTAGAGGAAGGGGAACAATTTTCCTTGCCTCTAGAATACACCAACAAACATATTGCATTTGCATTCGCTATCTATCCATCTTTTAAATGCTTACAATGAAAGCTCAATGTACAACACAACAACACATGTTTATATAACAATCATGACTTTTTATTTTATAGAACTTACAATCCTCTAAATTAACTAACATTGATATATTCAAAATATATTCATTTTTCAACATTAAATTAATTAAGAATTGTGCTTCTTAATCAAGCTCGAGTATAGGATTTTATGAGTTACAAGTTTTAGAGATAAACTCAGGTTTAGGAGATTTACCCGAGTTTGCTTGGGCTTTTCTCTTTTTTGAGCTTATATTTATTTCAATTTCATCATTTAATATTTATTTAATTAGATATTGGGCTCCATTGATTTTTTTTTTATTTTTTATAAGACTTTTCACTTATTTTGAAAATGACTTGGGATATATCGAGTATTTTTATTTATTATTTTTTAATTTTTCTTTTTTTATAGAAATTCTTTTCATTTCATTTAATTTAATTAAATAAATAAATATAGACAAATGATGTTCATTTCATAATATTTTAAAATGAAAAATAAATAAATAAAAATTATATTGGATAAACATGGTTTTATTGGCACGGATAATCATTTAATTAAATACAAAGACATTTGTGTATTTTCGCGGGGTCTTTTTTTTTTTATCAGTGTGGTTTATTTTCAATTTTAGAATTTAATAAATATAAAATCAAACTCTGTTTGGCTGTTTACTAGTCTGCAAATTTAACACTATATATTAAGTGGCAAACATAGTCTTTTTAAAATATAGAGTGTTTCTTGCTTACCTCAAATCTCTTAAAAGATACTAAAAAAGTGTTAATTCGACGCATCTCGGCAATGGGGAGTCGTATGCCCTTTGCTATAATTACCTTCACCCTCGTCATCTTCCTCTATGGCAAGTAGTTTTACAATATTAGATACATTGGATTCTTGCATGGAACACTCTATTATGCATATTATTCACTTTGATTATTCTCCTTGCTCTTACATGTATATTTTCTGTTTGCATATACAATATTAATTACTTTTCATTACTCAATGGATTTCGTGAATCCAACAAACTTATACAGGAGGGAGTTTCCGGATAAAAAACAAAAAAAGAAAAAAATATTAAAAAAATAAACCTAGTTATGTTTTCTTTTTAAAAGAAAAATAAGTGAATTAATGCAAGATTTTAAATATTGAATTACGTACGGACATCTAGTCCCATAGAGAAAACGACGGCCAAGTCTTAGATTCAAGTCCTATTCTTTTTATACGAAAAGAAAAAAAAATTGACTCACATAAATTAGTATGAAACAAGAGTTTGATGTATTTAGAACTTTTTTATGTTTTTATTTGATAATAAAAATATTTTCGAATTACTTTGCTAGTGAACCATGACTGTTTAAAATTTTCTTTGAATCGACCAAGATTTAATTATTGATATCAACGAAAATAAATCTTGCGCAGCTTGCACGCATGCAGGAGCACAATCTGTGACTTTCGTCTTCACAAACAACTGTCCAGGAACTCTAACGGCTGCTGGCGGTCCGTCTTTATCTTCAACTGGCTTCACATTGGCAACAGGTGCTTCATCTTCGCTAAGTGTCCCTGCAACATGGTCTGGTCGCTTGTGGGCCAGAACACAATGCTCTACGGATTCCTCAGGAAAGTTTGTTTGTGCTACTGCTGACTGTGCCTCTGGTGCCATAGAATGCAATGGAGCCGGTGCGATCCCACCAGCATCCTTGGCAGAATTTACTCTAAGAGGTGATGGTGGGAAAGATTTTTACGATATAAGCCTCGTTGATGGCTTTAACATCCCAATTTCGGTAACCCCGCAAGGAGGGTCTACTGGCTGCCCTTCTACAAGCTGTGCAGCTAACGTGAATGCTGTTAGTGATCCTAGTTTAGCAGTGAAGGGGGCAGATGGGACTGTGATTGCCTGCAAGAGCGCGTGTTTGGCATTTAACCAGCCGCAGTTCTGCTGCACAGGAGAGTATAATACACCTGACAAATGTCCTCCTAACCAATATTCGACGACTTTCAAGCAGCAGTGTCCTGAAGCTTATAGTTATGCTTATGATGATGAAACGAGCACGTTTACTTGTCCTAGTGGAGGCAACTATTTGATTACCTTTTGTCCATGATCAAATGTGGTGGTTCCCAACTCTTTCTGTTTATGGAAAGAGTTGGAGGACAACGCATTTAATAAATGTTTTTATGATAATTAATAAAGAAATGGAATAATAGATTTGGGATTGACATATCCTAAAAGGATCGATTATCAATTTTCATGCTGTTGATATGGTAAAACCGTATGCCATTCATTATAAATTAACGATATTTTCAGTTCATTGGTCAAGGTAGCAATCCTTCAACTTATATGTACTAAGTAGATGTAACGTCGAATTTACTGGTTTTAATGGTAAGCATGCGATTCGATGCTCATTTTAGGAATAAATTTAGCGTCTTTTTTTTTTGGTAATCACAATTGAATCCTAGATTAACTTAAAAATTTACAAATATAAAATCCATTAAAAAACTAAGAATTAACTAGCGATCAATTCATGCACAAGATAATTGTCTAGACCATAAAAAAAAATATTTTAGTTTATGAATATGTATTGAAATTGAGAATCAATAAAGCCAAGAGATTAGGTTATGAATACATGTATCAAAAAAACCATTAAAAAAGCAGTCTATATATATATATATATATAAAAGCTGACCAATCTCTAGTATCACCAATGTATTGATGATTATTTAAAGAGTGCAAGGCTTTACCGTTAGATTAAATGTGTCTTGAAAATTGATATTTTTTTTTGTGGATAATAGCTTCGGCCACCAAACATGCTTGCAGTACTCAAAAGTCCCATCTTCCATATTTTTTCTTGTATACTCATCAACAACGCACCACAAATTCATAGTTAAATCAATTAGTAAAAGTAAATGTTAACTTTAAAGAATATTAAAAGGGTAACACATTATTTGGACCAGAGGAATTAAAAAATAGAAAGGATAACTCATGTAAAGTACAATGTTGAATATAGCATAGTTGTAACATCATCGATATTATTTTTTAGTGTGGCATGGAAAGAATATGGACTTCTTGTCCTTTATTAATAAAAAAAATATTCGGAGTCATTGACACGATAAAAAAATTGATATCTTTTTTCAAGTGCAAAAGTGTCGAAGTAATAAATAACCCGGTAAGATCAAGGTCAAACCACAAAAAGGTTAATTGTATAAATTATAAATAACAATAACACAACAATAACAAATCTATAATAATAACAATAATAATACAAAATACTAATAATAATAATAATTTTAATAAAAAAGAAGAAGAAGAAGAAGATGATGATGAGAGCTTTGAGATAGAAGATTAATGTAAGGATTAAACAATGATAACAACAAATGTCGACATTAGAGGATCCACTAATAGTATGTTAAACAAGTATATGCCAAGCAAGTATAGTATAAACTCTTATTATTCAATTAGAAAATTCACATAAAGAAGGTTCCAATCATATTATAAATTGTTAACATGATTACATTAGTTATCTTATTCGAATAATGTTAATACTTGTAAATGTTGTCAGACATTTATGATTATAACTTATGCTAATAACAAATCAAGTTCCTTTCATAACTCAAGTGTTGGTTATACCATACAATATGGGCTATAAAAGTGCCAAGTATTTATTGTACCAAGTGTTATACAACATAAATCTAGATTAAACATTTAACAAGCAAAGTATTAAAAATGAATAAGATAACAAATATAAAACATGTTAGTTGATTGATACTTAAAAGTGTATTTTTATCAAGGTTTTATATCATCATTTTGCACTTGAGGTATCAATAACTCCTTAACTAAAGCATGTTTTATAATAATGTATCTAATAATATAAGATACCTTTAATTTGTGGTAAATGTTCATTTTAAATGCAGGCCTATGACATAAATGAAAGGATTGATTGATGAATTTAAGAAACACTTTGCCATCTCCCCCACTAAACATAAGCATGCGATGCGATGCTCATTTTAGGAATAAACTTAGCTTTTTTTCTTTTTTTAGTAATCACAATTGAATAACCTAGGTTAACTTAAAAATTTACAAATATAAAATTCATTAAAAAACTAAGAATTAACTAGCAATCAATTCATGCACAAGGTAATTATTCTAGACCATAAAAAAAATGTTTTAGTTTATGAATATGGAATGGGATTGAGGATCAATAAAGCCAAGAGATTGGGTTATGAACACATGTATAAAAAAAGAACCATTAAAAAAAGCAGTCTATAAATATATATAATTTTTTAATTTATGAATATGAGTGACACGACTAAAAGATTGATGTCTTCTCCCAAGTGCAGGAGTGTCGAAGTAATAAATAACCCGGCAAGACCGGGGTCGAACCACAGGGAGGTTAATTGTACAAATTATAAATAAAAATAATACAACAACAACAACAATAATAACAACAACAACAACAATAACAATAACAACAACAATAACAATAACAATAATAATAATAATAATAATAATAATAATAATAATAATAATAATAATAGTAATACTAATAATAATAATAGTAGTAGTAGTAGTAGTAATAATAATAAAGAAAGAGAAGAAGAAGAAGATGATGATAACTTGGAGATGGAAAATTAATGTAAGGATTAAACAATAATAATAACAAATGTCAAGGTTAGAGGTTCCACTAATGGTATATCAAACAAGTATAGTATAAACTCTTATTATTGAATTGGAAACCACACACAAAGGAGGTTCCAATCAGATTATATATTGTTAACATGATTACATTAGTCATCTTATTCAATTAATGCTAATACTTGTAAATCTCGTCAAGCATTCATGATTATAACTTATGTTAACAACAAATCAAGTTCCTTTCATAGCTCAGGTGTCGGTTATACCATACATTATGGGCTATGAAAGTGCCAAGCATTTGTTGTACCAAGTGTTATACAACATAAATCAAGATTAGTCATTTAACAAGCAAAGTATTAAAGAGTGAACAAGATAACAAATATAAAACATGTTAGTATCAAACATTAAAGTCCATATTAAGTTTACATTATACTTATTCTCACACCATTAGTGTAGCCTTTTCACCTTGACATAATTAACTTAGCTAGACATAATGAAAGAAAGCAAAATAGATAAACAAAATAAGAACATAAAAGTTAACTAAGTAAAGGAAATGAAATGAAAGGCATAAACTTAATATTAATGAAAACAAAGCATAAAAAATACAAAGAGAGAAAGGAAGAGCATGATCTTGATCTGGAAACCAAGATGCCTAAATGCATGGCAAATGCCTCCTTTTATAGGCCAAAATTAGAAACTATTGATTTGATGACTAATTGATAAGTGGGTGGCCAACTTTTGACTTGGTGACAATCCTTATCTTCACTTGTCTGCCCAAAACGTCATTGATAACGTAAAAATTGGAGCCAGTTGCAAACACGAAAGTTGTAGGCAATTGTCTCAGCTTTCTTGTGTAAACAATTCAGCTCATTTGGACTTCTAGAACTCCAGATATGGCCAAAATACCGAACAGTGCTCGGGCTGGAAGACAGATTCGGGCTTCTTTATTGTTGCTACAATTTGGACTTGATAATGGCCGTTTTAGATCTTGGGCTCCATATGAAAGTTGTAGGCCTATGTCTTACCTTTCCATCCATATAAATTGGACCTAAATCTAAGATCTGTAGCTCCAGATATGACCCAATTACCGAACAGTGTTCCGGTTTGGATTGCACCGACATCTCTTCTCTAAGTTTGACCATCTCTTTATCCTTGCAATTTAAGTTCTTCAAGTCATCAATCAATCCTTTCATTTATGTGATAGGCCTGCATTAAAAATAGACATTTACCACAAATTAAAAGTATTTTATATTATTAGATATATTATTATAAAACATGTGTTAGTTAAGGAGTTATTGATACTTTAAGTGCAAAATGATGATATAAAACCATGATAAAAATGCACTTTTAAGTACTAATCACACCCCCCAACCAGCTTATTACTAGTCCCAAGTAATCAAAGCGTTAAAACAATTTGCAAATTTCACAAAGCAAGGTATTCATCATTTAACTTCCATTAATCTATCCAGATAAACAAACTCTCATTAAATTTATATATCTGCTCAATACCTCTTAACAAGATATTAATAAACCTTTCTTTTGTGCTCAATGTATCAACACATAATTATGGGGCTTTTCTTGGAAGAAAACAAAATTTTTGTTCTAATGTTTAAGGTTAACTTCTTTGGGTTGAGATTATTATTTTTGTCTTTTTTTTTGTCTTTTTTTTTTAAAAAAATA
Source organism: Populus pruinosa (assembly GCA_026413675.1). Lineage (NCBI taxonomy): Eukaryota > Viridiplantae > Streptophyta > Magnoliopsida > Malpighiales > Salicaceae > Populus > Populus pruinosa. The sequence continues at coordinate 26,554,141 of CM048592.1, read as the reverse complement.
TATACATATAATTTAAAAACATCATGCATCTTTAACCCATGTAACGAGCTTTCAGCTAATGACTCCCAGACCAGTTGGTCTTAGGGCATTAGGTGTTAAGACACCCCTACGAGCTTAGTAACTCGGGTCGCAGATACTGATATGTAGATAGTGCAATGTTTGATTCCCTTAAGCTTTTCTCCTCAACCCATGTAACAAGCGTTGGGCCAATAGCTCCCAAGTCAGTTGACTTTAGGGTATTAGGTGTTAAAACATCCCTTCGGGCTTAATTGCTTAGGTTAGGGAGGCTACGAAACCAAGCTTATCTACATTTTTATTATCATCATTTTTTTTCTTTTTTTTTCTTTTTTTTTTTCTTTTTTTTCTTTTTTTTAATTATATATAATTCCTTTCCCTTAGTTGCTACCTTTAACAAAAGAACATAAATAATGTAATAATCCAATATGCAACCCACAATCATATGTTAAAGTGTGTGTGTGTAAATTAAGGTTTAAGAATACATGTTAAATAAGTATATGAGCAGAATTAAGTGATAACAATACGAGAGTTTGTAAACCTGAATATTTCAGGAAGTATTATAATAGACCTTGTTAAGAATGGTTACTAAGATGCGTCTCAAGAGTCACTTTAACAAAAGAACTCCTTTACTCTGCTATCCTAGTAACAACAATTATGCACATGCATTATGCAATTAAAAACATTTTTTTTTATCAACTACTACCCTCTCCCCCCAACCAAAACGAGACATTGTCCTCAATGTTCTAAGGTAGAAAGATAGAGTATAGAAGATATCACCTGAAATAACGAACACTGACAAAACCTGAAACACACTGAAACAAAAATATGAAATAACAAAACACAATAATAAAACCAAAAGACACAAAAATTCACAAATGAAGGCTCAAATCCAATCTAAGCTTTTTACGGCTTCTCGTAGATGACCAATTTATACGACTCATGGAAGGATCAATCACAGGAATGAAAGATTGTAGTTGGTCAATCAATTGTTCAACAGTAGTAGCAGAGATTATGATTTGTCGTGCAGAAGATGTTAGAAATTCCTGTTCCACAGCATGATCAAGAAAAGACAACAACTTATCATAATAACCATTAACATTTAACAAACCTATGGGTTTATGGTGAATGTGCAATTGAGCCCAAGAGGAAATATGAAAGATCTCTTCCAATGTGCCTAGACCACCTGGTAAAGCAATGAAAGCATCAGCATGGTTAAACATTGCATTCATTCGAGCCGACATTGTGGAGACTTGAAGTTCCTCTCCAATTGTTTTTCCAATGATGTCCCCTTGTGCCAAAGCTTCAGGGACGACTCCTAAAACTTGACTACCTCCTAAAAATACAGCTATTGACACACCTCCCATTAACCCAAGACTGCCTCCCCCATACACTAAATGAATCTTTCTCTCAGCTAGCACCTGACCAAGATGATTTGCTGATTCTAAAAACTCCTTTTCTTTCCCAGGACTAGATCCACCAAAAACACAAATATTTCTTATTTGATGACTTGAGGAACTTGCCATTTCTACACACTTCTGTATTTGTTGAATGTATGGGTTGAGTAGAAATGAAAGGAAGGAAAAGAGGGTTTTATAGATGAGAAATTAGAAAGGCAATCATAACATCTACATGTAGGCCAGCTGGAGTCTCACACTCTCTCTCTCTCTCTTTTTATTTATTTATTTATTTACTTTTGAAAAAAAACATGTGTATGTACAGGTAGTTGTGATTGTGGCTCACATCTTCCCTTGGTTTTACGTCCAAGAACGGCTTAAACGCCCTCTATGGGTCGGGGATAGGCTTCCCATCCAGTTTTCTTAAAAACTGGCAAACAGGGTCTTTTTTAGTCAGATTCCCAAGACTAAGTCGATCATGTTCTTTATGAAATAGTGGCCATAAATCATAAATTGCACGATGCACATCTCCACTAGGATACGTCTCAAGAGTCAATAGAAGATTATCTAAAGACTCCTTACTCAGGCCATCCTTAATGAATTGTATTTTATCTTCACGGTTTATAGATACCATTCCTAAAGAACGACATTGTGTATTACAAGTCCATCTAGCACATCGATGACAGACATCCAGTCGTTTTGCACGACGCTTCTTTTCAAAAGTGCTTTTACCTGTTCCAGGCATGTGTGAAATGAAGTTAGAGGACTCACCTGATAATCGGACCTTTGCTTCAATCAACTAGTGAATATCTTCAGGAATTCCATGATTCATTAACAATCTCAATCTTGCACATCTAGCACGGTAAATTTTTGTAATCGCATTCTGAGGCAGAGCGGGAAAATACTTTTTCAATTTTTCAAGATTAGTGTCCATTTTCAAATGAGAATTGGAAGAGAGATTCAAAGAATTGCATAGATATATACACAGATATCAGTAATTGTGGGAAACTGAAAGAACCGACTTAAGTCACGGAGTACCGTTATCCGCCATTTGACCGGGGTGAAAGAAACTTGCAAAAATCACTCAAAAAGAAACAAAAATAAAATAAAATAAAATAAAATCAATCTTTATATAAGAAACAAAAATAAAATAAAATAAAATAAAATAAAATCAATCTTTATATACAGGATCACCCAATTCAATAGAGTTATGTTCAACTGAAAAATTGTCAAAGTAAACTTTCAGACGATGTCCATTTACCTTGAAAACATTGTCATTCTTTGGATTCTCGATGTCATAGGCCCCATATGGATACACATGTTTCACAATAAAAGGACCGCTCCATCTTGATCTTAATTTTCCAGGAAATAAATGCAGTCGAGAATTATAAAGCAAGACTTTTTGACCAACATTGAAGGTTTTTCTCAGTATTTTCTTGTCATGAAACTCTTTAATTCTTGCTTTATGAATTCTTGAATTTTCATATGCATCATTTCTTATTTCCTCAAGCTCATTTATTTGTAATTTTCGCAGTTGACTAGCATCATCCAGATTTGAATTGAAAGCTTTAATAGCCCAATAAGCTTTATGTTCAAGTTCCACAGGCAAGTGACAAGGTTTTCCATAGACTAGTCTATAAGGTGACATACCTAATGATGTTTTATAAGCAGTTCGATAAGCCCAAAGTGCATCATTAAGTCTTAAAGACCAGTCTTTCCTATTAGGGTTCACTGTTTTCTCCAAAATATGTTTGATCTCCCTATTAGCAAGCTCTACTGCGACTAATATGTATAAGAAACCAAATGATGGAGGGAATGGGCCCATGAAATCTATACCCCAACAGTCAAAGATCTCAATGACAATAATAGGGTTTAAAGGCATCATGTGACGTTTTGAAATAGATCCCAACTTTTGACAATTTTCACAAGACTTGCAGAATGCATGTGAGTCTTTGAACATGGTGGGCCAGTAAAATCCACTTTGTAAGATTTTTGCAGTTGTCTTTCTTGACGAGAAATGGCCCCCACATGCCTTAGAATGACAAAATTTAATGACACTACTTACCTCATTGTCAGGAATGCATCTTCGAAATATTTGATCAGGACAATATTTGAATAAATAAGGATCATCCCAATAAAAGTTCTTCACTTCGTTCAAGAACTTTCTTTTATCTTGGGTACTCCAATGAGCTGGCAGTTGTCCTGAAACAAGAAAATTAACAATATTAGCAAACCAAGGCATTGTAGAGACAGAAAGTAAAGATTCATCGGGAAAGTAGTCATCAATTGGTGTGATGTCAGTTTTCGAATCTGTTGTCAATCTTGACAAGTGATTTGCGACAACATTTTCACTGCCTTTCTTATCTTTGATTGTGATATCAAATTCTTGAAGTAATAAAATCCACCGCACCAATCTAGCCTTGGAATCTTTCTTAGAAAGAAGATATTTCAATGCTGCATGATCACTAAAAACAACAACAGGTGAGCCAACAAGATAAGATCTGAATTTTTCACATGCAAATACTACTGCAAGTAATTCTTTTTCAGTGGTGGTATAATTCATTTGAGCACTATTTAAAGTTTTACTTGCATAGTAAATTACATAAGGTTTCTTATCTTTTCTTTGTCCCAAAACAGCACCTACGGCATAATCACTAGCATCACACATTATTTCAAAAGGTAATGACCAATCGGGAGGTTGAATGATAGGAGCACAAGTAAGCAAATTTTTAAGTTTAACAAAGGCTTCTTCACAATGTTCAGTCCATTCAAAAATAGCATCCTTTGTTAGAAGGTTACTTAAAGGCTTAGATATTACACTAAAATCTTTGATGAACCTTCTATAAAAACCAGCATGTCCCAAGAATGATCTAACATCTTTAAGAGATTTTGGTGTTGGCAAGTTTGCAATTAACTCGATTTTAGATTTGTCAACCTCAATTCCTTTTGATGAAACAATGTGACTAAGTACAATGCCGTTTGTTACCATAAAATGACATTTTTCCCAATTCAGCACAAGATTCTTCTCTTCACACCTGGTTAAAACCTTTCCTAAATTAGTCAAACAATCATCAAATGAATTGCCAAAAACAAAAAAATCATCCATGAAAATCTCAAGAAAATGTTCAACCATATCGCTAAATATACTAAGCATGCATCTTTGAAATGTGGCTGGTGCATTACATAATCCAAAAGGCATCCTTCGATATGCAAAAGTACCAAATGGACATGTGAAAGTAGTCTTTTCTTGATCTTCCAATGCAATTTCAATTTGGTTGTAACCCGAATAGCCATCTAGGAAACAATAAAATTCATGACCTGCAACTCTTTCTAGGATTTGATCCATGAAAGGTAAAGGAAAATGATCTTTTCTAGTCATTGAATTAAGTTTCCTATAGTCAATGCACATGCGCCAACCAATAACAGTTCTAGTGGGAATTAACTCATTGTTCTCATTTGTTATCACAGTAACTCCAGACTTCTTAGGTACAACTTGGGTAGGACTTACCCATTTGCTGTCAGAAATAGGATAAATGATTTCATTATCTAGAAGCTTAATGACTTCATTTTTCACTACTTCTTTCATATTAGGATTTAGCCTTCGTTGCATTTCTCTAGAAGGTTTAGCATTTTCCTCTAAATAAATTATGTGTGTACAAATCAAAGGACTAATTCCTTTTATATCAGCTATGGTCCATCCTAATGCTTTTTTGTGCATTTTCAGAGTTTGTAATAACTTACCTTCTTGATGTGCATTAAGTTTGGAAGAGATTATTACCGGAAAAGTTTCATTTTCTCCCAAAAATGAGTATTTGAGATTGGATGGCAACGGCTTCAAATCAGGTTTTGGTGGTTGAACACTTGAAGGTATGGACTTAATTGGTTGTGGTGGCAATTCCTCAATTTGTGGCCTCCAATTACTTGTCTTTGATTCTTCCTGAAAATAAATCATTTGCAAATCATCAGATTCATCAATCTCAATTTCATTGGAAGTGGTTGGAAATTGATCATGAATTAATTTTTCAATAAAGTCCACTTCCTGTAAATCATTATCATCTCTAGGTTGCTTGCAAATGTTGAAAATATTCATCTCCAATATCATGTTTCCAAATGATAGCTTTATCAGTCCATTCCTACAATTAATCAAGGCATTAGAAGTTGCAAGAAATGGACGTCCTAAAATAACAGGAAATGAATTACATACTTCAACAGGTTGTGTGTCCAAGACAATAAAATCCACAGGATAAATGAATTTATCGACTTGTACTAACACATCTTCAATTATTCCTCTAGGCACTTTTATAGATCTATCGGCAAGTAAAAGAGTTATAGAAGTTGGTTTTAACTCACCTAGATTAAGACTCTGAAAAACTGAATATGGAAGTAAATTCACACTAGCACCAAGATCAAGTAAGGCTCTTTCAATTTTATGCTCTCCAATAAAGCAAGAAATTGTAGGACAACCAGGGTCTTTTTATTTCAAAGCATTATTGTTTTGAAGAATAGCACTTACTTGTTAGGCTAGAAAGGCTTTTTTTTTCACATTCAGTTTCCTCTTCACAGTGCATAGATCTTTCAAAAATTTAGCATAGGAAGGAACCTGTTTAATAGCATCCAGCAAAGGTATATTGATTCTTACCTGTTTGAAAGTTTCAAAGATTTCAGAGTTGTGATTAACTTTCCTTTGTTTGGTCATGACTTGAGGAAATGGAAGTGCTGGCGGTGAATCAGTCGTTTCTTTGCAATTTTCAGATTCAACCCCTTCCTTACCCTCAGAGATTGACTCATCATCTTTCTCATAAGGTTCAAGAGAGGGTTTTTCAATAACCTTACCGCTGCGTAGAGTAGTGACTGATTTGACTTGATCCATGTGTTGTCTTTCGGAACTACTTGCATTTGCATTGTATTGCCCTTTGGGATTTTGTTGTGGTTGAGATGGAAACTTACCTTTCTCTTGGAAACTGAGAGCAGATGTTAATTTTGCAAGAGTATCTTTAAAATCTGTCATGTTTTGAACAAGTTGAATATTGATTGTCTCTTGCTTTTCAATGAATGCATGCAATGTTTCCTTAAGATTTCTTCTAGGAGGTGGAGCATAAGGAGGTGCATATCCATGAGAATTTTGGAAATTATGGTGTGGTTGAAATGGTGGTTGTGAAGTTTGTGCATTGTTGTTCTCACTCTTCCAATTGAAATTTGGGTGATTTCTCCAACCAGGGTTGTATGTTTGGGAGTATGGGTTGTGGTTGGGCCTTTGGAAATTGTTTAAAGCATGGGCTTGTTCATGGAGACATTATTTAAAAGAAGGCAAGGTTGGACAATCATTGGTTGAGTGTTCATTTGTTTCACAGATTTGACACACAATGTTTTCAACAGATTTTAATTGACCACTCTTTTTTAATTCTAGTGCCTCGACTTTTCTAGCTAAAGATGCAAACTTCGCTTGAAGGTCATGATCTTCCCTAAGGTTGTACATACCTCCACTAGATGTATGAGGTTGAGTTTTACTCGGTGCCTCATATGTACCCGCGGTGTCCCAATTTTGAGCATTTTCAGCTAACAAGTCTAAGTACTCCATTGCTTCATCAGGGTCTTTATCTTCAAAAGTTCCATTGCACATCAATTCAACCATTTGCCTATCTTTAGGTGTTAACCCTTCATAGAAATGTGAAACCAATCTCCATGTTTCTCCTGGTTTTTGAGTGAAAGTGGTGATTTGTCTCTTGAAAGAGTTTGTTCTATGAGATGGGAAAAACTTCTTTAAAAATTGTTGTTGCATTTCATCCCAAGCACGAATGGATCCTGGTCTTAAATTTTGTAGCCATGTTTTAGCTTTATCTTTTAATGAAAAAGAAAAAAGCTTTAATCTGATGGTGTTCATGCTACAATTTAAGTTATTATATGTGTTGCACACCTCCTCAAATTCCCTTAAATGCAAGTATGGATTTTCCAATTCTAAACCATGAAAAGAAGGTAAAAGTTGAATAATACCTGGTTTAAAATTAAAATGAGATGCATCAGGAGGAAAAACTATGCATGATGGTGCACTTGTTCTTGTGGGATTCATGTGGTCTCTAAGTGTTCTAGCACGGTTATTCTCATTATTCTCATTTTGAAGTGATTGATTATCTTCTTCAGCCATATTTTCTGAAAATGATGAGGATATCCTACAAAGTCTACCACTTGATGTGCGTGACCACACTCTCATGCACGTTTAGGAATAGAATAAAAAACAAGGAGAAAGAAAAAGAAGGAGGAAGAAAACAAAATAAAAAGAAACAAAAGAAAAGAAACAAAGTTATATACAAGAAAAGTGAAAAGAGAAAATAAAATACATACTATAATTTATACAAGAACTTACCTCCCCGGCAACGGCGCCAAAAACTTGACACAACTAAAAGATTGATGTCTTCTCCCAAGTGCAGGAGTGTCGAAGTAATAAATAACCCGGCAAGACCGGGGTCGAACCACAGGGAGGTTAATTGTACAAATTATAAATAAAAATAATACAACAACAACAATAATAACAACAACAACAACAACAATAACAATAACAATAACAATAATAATAATAATAATAATAATAATAATAATAATAATAATAATAATAATAATAATAATAATAATAATAATAATAGTAGTAGTAGTAGTAGTAGTAATAATAATAAAGAAAGAGAAGAAGAAGAAGATGATGATAACTTGGAGATGGAAAATTAATGTAAGGATTAAACAATAATAATAACAAATGTCAAGGTTAGAGGTTCCACTAATGGTATATCAAACAAGTATAGTATAAACTCTTATTATTGAATTGGAAACCACACACAAAGGAGGTTCCAATTAGATTATATATTGTTAACATGATTACATTAGTCATCTTATTCAATTAATGCTAATACTTATAAATCTCGTCAAGCATTCATGATTATAACTTATGTTAACAACAAATCAAGTTCCTTTCATAGCTCAGGTGTCGGTTATACCATACATTATGGGCTATGAAAGTGCCAAGCATTTGTTGTACCAAGTGTTATACAACATAAATCAAGATTAGTCATTTAACAAGCAAAGTATTAAAGAGTGAACAAGATAACAAATATAAAACATGTTAGTATCAAACATTAAAGTCCATATTAAGTTTACATTATACTTATTCTCACACCATTAGTGTAGCCTTTTCACCTTGACATAATTAACTTAGCTAGATATAATGAAAGAAAGCAAAATAGATAAACAAAATAAGAACATAAAAGTTAACTAAGTAAAGGAAAGGAAATGAAAGGCATAAACTTAATATTAATGAAAACAAAGCATAAAAAATACAAAGAGAGAAAGGAAGAGCATGATCTTGATCTGGAAACAAAGATGCCTAAATGCATGGCAAATGCCTCCTTTTATAGGCCAACATTAGGAACTATTGATTTGATGACTAATTGATAAGTGGGTGGCCAACTTTTGACTTGGTGACAATCCTTATCTTCACTTGTCTGCCCAAAACATCATTGATAACGTCAAAATTGGAGCCAGTTGCAAACACGAAAGTTGTAGGCAATTGTCTCAGCTTTCTTGTGTAAACAATTCAGCTCATTTGGACTTCTAGAACTCCAGATATGGCCAAAATACCGAACAGTGCTCGGGCTGGAAGACAGATTCGGGCTTCTTTGTTGTTGCTACAATTTGGACTTAATAATGGCCTTTTTAGATCTTGGGCTCCATATGAAAGTTGTAGGCCTATGTCTTACCTTTCCATCCATATAAATTGGACCTAAATCTGAGATCTGTAGCTCTAGATATGACCCAATTACCGAACAGTGTTCCGGTTTGAATTGCACCGACATCTCTTCTCTAAGTTTGACCATCTCTTTATCCTTGCAATTTAAGTTCTTCAAGTCATCAATCAATCCTTTCATTTATGTGATAGGCCTGCATTAAAAATAGACATTTACCACAAATTAAAAGTATTTTATATTATTAGATATATTATTATAAAACATGCGTTAGTTAAGGAGTTATTGATACTTCAAGTGCAAAATGATGATATAAAATCATGATAAAAATGCACTTTTAAGTACTAATCAATGGATTAGGGATTGAGGATCAATAAAGCCAAGAGATTGGGTTATGAACACATGCATCAAAAAAACTATTAAAAAAAGCAGTATATATATATATATATATATATATATAAGCTGACCAATCTCTAGTATCACCAATATATTGATGATTGTCTAAAGAGTGCAAGGCTTCACCGTTAGATTAAATGTGTCTTGAAAATCGATATATATATATTTTTTTTTTGTGGATAATAGCTTCGGCCACCAACCATGTTGCAGTACTCAAAATTCCCATCTTCCATATTTTTTCTTGTATACTCATCAACAGCACACCACACATTCATAGTTAAATCAATTAGTAAAAGTAAATGTTGACTTTAAAGAATATTAAAAGGGTAACACATTATTTGGACTAGAGGAATTAAAAAATAGAAAGGATAACTCCTGTAAAGTACAATGTTGAATGTAGTATAGTTGTAACATCATTGATATTATTTTTTGGTGTGGCGTGGAAAGAACATGGACTTCTTTTTCTTTATTAATAAAAAAATATTTGGAGTTATTGACACAACTAAATGATTGATATCTTCTTCCAAATGCAAGAGTGTCGAAGTAATAAATAACCCGGCAAGATCGGAGTCGTACCACAAAGAGATCAATTGTATAAATTATAAATAACAAAAACACAACAACAACAAATCCATAATAATAACAATAATGATGCTAAATACTAATAATAATAATAATTTTAATAAAAAAGAAGAAGAAGAAGAAGATGAGAGCTTTGAGATGAAAGATTAATATAAGGATTAAACAATGATAACAACAAATGTCAACGTTAGAGGATCCACTAATGGTGTCATAACCCAATTTTGGGTTATTCCCCAATTTTTATCCATGTTTTGATAAATTTTTATAAAAATTCAAAAAGAAGAGAAAAAACAATCAAAATGCAAAAAATACATTTTTTAAAATATATTTGCATCATTTTTAGCATTTTCAACATCATCTCAAAAAAATTTAAATTTTCAAAGATATTTGAAACGTGTTCAACTTTTAACGTGTTATTTTTAAAATCATTGATCTTTCTCATTGAGTCGATGTTGATATTGCTTGTTTTCAAAAAAATACAAAAAAATTAAAATTTACAAAAAAATAAAATTGAGGGACCAATTTTAAAATTCATGCAAAATTTTACCTATAAATAGCATCCTTTAACACAAAGCAAGGGGGGCAATTTTGACAAAAAGAAGGAGAAAAGAAACCCTAAAACACAAAAAACCCTAACATTTTTCTCTAAGAGCCGCCGCCTCCCTCACCCCCTCAAACCTATCAGCTTCGCCGGACGATTTCTCCCTCGTCTACCGTTCGATCAACGTGAAATTTGGGTATGTTGTTCGTCCCTATATTGTCTACATTCTGACCAGAGTGATCATTCATATTTGAGATCACGAGAGAACTATTACCATTTGAATATTTCTGGACAAACCCCTCTCGGAATAGTTAGAGCCGCCGACCTATTTCTCCATGATTCACCGTTGGATCAACCTGAGTTTTGGATATGTGGTGCGTATGGGTGTATTGCACATTCAGAACGGTGGAGATGAGATGAAACCCATCCAAAAAGGTGTTATGCTTGTTCAACAGTGGCTCGCCAATCTCAGGTCAGTTTCGGTCTAACTCTGATCTAGGGAGATCCAACCGTTAACTCTAGCTGATATTTGGATATATGCTGCATGAGATGTTGGTTTATCATTTAACCGTTGGGATTTGTTATTGTCTCAATGGTTGATGAGTAATGGTCATCGGAAGCTTTGCCCAGAATCTGTCATGGTTTCCGATTTGAAAACCCAAATCACAAGACCCACCGCCAGCGCCGAAAGACAGAGAAGAGGAAGACGGTCGATCTACTGGTTCTGCCACCTCCGGCAGTGGCGGCGCGTGGAGGAAACGCGCTGCCACTGTTCACACTTCGGCACTGTTCACAGGCACTGTTCACACTGCCCTATAAGGGACTTCAATGCAATTTTTGGAGTTTTAGGGACTGTTTTGTAAATTTTAAATTATTTAATGTAATTTTTATTTAGTTTTGGATTTTTATAATTTGTAATGTGGATGTAAAAAAAAAAGAGGAAAAGAAAAGAAAAAAGAAAAAGAAAAAAGAAAAAGAAAAAGAATACAAAATGCATGTGTGTGTGTGTGTTTTTGTATTTGTCTTATGAATGTTTTCTTTTTATTTATGATAAAATTACAGAGAATAAAGAAGAATTTAATATTTTGATTGGATCACGGTGTAGAAGTACAAACTTGTACGAAAGTTGTATTTCTAAAATCCGATGAAAAGACAAAATTTTTAAAACTTCTTTAACACATCAAGTCCATGAAGCAACTTACCTCAGGTAGGGTGCGTTAGGGGTGCTAATACCTTCCCTAACCACAACCGGTCCCTTACCCGCGAATCTCTAACAAGACCAGTACAACCGAGTTTCCTAGTAACCTTCAATTAAATACTAGGTGGCGACTCCTAACGAATCCAACAAGATCAAATCAAATAATACGATGAAAAATCATCGAAGCCAACACCGCGTGGATTTTTTTTGACGTGCGACAAATGGTATGTCAAACAAGTATAGTATAAGCTCTTATTATTCAATTAAAAACCACACACAAAGAAGGTTCCAATCATATTATAAATTGTTAACATGATTACATTAGTTATCTTATTCAAATAATGTTAATACTTGTAAATGTTGTGAGACATTCATGATTATAACTTATGTTAACAACAAATCAAGTTCCTTTCATAGCTTAAGTGTTGGTTATACCATACAGTATAGGCTATAAAAGTGCTAGGTATTTGTTGTACCAAATGTTATACAACATAAATCTAGATTAAATATTTAACAAGCAAAGTATTAAAAGTGAATAAGATAACAAATATAAAACATGTTAGTATCAAACATTAAGGTCCATGTTGAGTTTACACTATACTTATTTTTACACCATTAGTGTAACCTTTTCATCTTGACATAATAAACTTAGTTAAACATAATAAAAGAGAGAAATATAAATAAACAACATAATAACATAAATAAGATAAAAGTTAACTAAGTAAAGGAAAGGAATTGAAAGGCATAAACAAGATATTAATGAAAACAAAATATAAGCATTACAAAAATACAAAAAGAGAAAGCAAGAGCATGATCTTGATCTAGAAACCAAGATGTCTAAATATATGGCAAATGCCTCTTTTCATAGGCCAAAATTTAAAACTATTGATTTGATGACTAAGTGTTGAGTGGGTGACCAACTCTTGACTTGATGATAATTCTTATCTTCTTGTCTACCCAAAACATCATTGATAACACTAGAATTTAAACCAATCTTCCACATAACAGTTGTAGAAAATTATCTTAGCTTTCCAAAAAAAATTAAGGTTATTTAGACTTGTAAAACTGAAAATATAAGCTGAACACTAAACAATATCTAAACTATAGGACAGATTCAGACTTCTTCATTGTTGCTACAATTTGGACTTGATAATGGCCTTTTTAAAACCAGACCTCCACATGAAAGTTATAAGCTTATGTCTTACCTTTCTATCTATATAAAATAGACCTAAATCCGAGATCTACAACTCTGGCTATGATCTAATTATCAAATAGTGTTCTAGTTTGTATTGCACCAATATCTTTTTTCTAATTTTGGTCATCTCTTTGTCCTTTCAATTTCAATACTTAAATTCATCAATCAATCATTTTATTTATGTGATAGGCCTACATTTAATATAAACATTTACTATAAATTAAAGGTATCTTCTATTATTAGATATGTTATTATAAAACATACTTTAGTTGAGGAGTTATTAATATTTCAAGTGCAAAATGATGATATAAAACCTTGATAAAAATGTATTTTTAAGTATTAATCAGTCGTCACTTTATATTTTAATCACTAGAAATCCTAACTAATCTTTAGAGTTTGGACAAGGGGACTGAATGTGTATAAGGTAGATATTATCACCCTTGGTACATCATATATAAGATAAGTTATATTGTTTATTTATCTGATCATTATTAACTTATTGTTTTTTTTTTCCTTATCATTGGTTTGTCCATTAGTTAAAGCTAGTCTATCCCAATAGAGTGAACCCATAGTTTTATGGATGAAGCCTCGCCATCCAAAGTCAAAACATATTTGTAAATTTGTTTTTTTAATATCAAAATAAATTTTATGTATAAGATCATAATTCATTGTATTAAAATAAACAAATGAAATTTTTTAGTGTTTTTCAAAGGTAGGCTAGATACATGTGGATTTAATTATAAACTTGTTTTTAAATATAAAAGGATAAAGAATGACAAATTAATTGCAAAAATGCTCTTCAAAACTTGAAAAAATAAAATAAAATTAGACTAAGATTAGTTTGACAAAACACAAAAAAAGGCTATGAGAAATAAGTGAGGGCATATTTACCATACATGTCCTTAGTGATAAAAGAAACAAAAAAACCCTTAAAGTTTGTCATAAGAACGTGTTTGTGCCTTAAAGACCCATGAAAGCATTTTTTTTCTTTTCTTTTCTTTAATATTCTTAAACCCGTGTTAAACCTATTTCTACATATATCAACCTACTTAACTTTAGAGAAGAGAAATTTAGCCGTACTAGCATCAAAGAAAAGCCAAGGGACAGTAAAAAGAAATGAACCAGAAACCCTTGCACATACCGATTCTTCTTCAACCAAAAATCATTTTATTTACGGCTTGGCCAATAATTATGCACAGCTAGAGGACTAGATCTTTTGAACATAAAAATCATGCACAATAGTCACTGAAGATTTCCATGCCTGTTTCATGCATCATCGTTAACAAGGGATCCAAAGAAAGGTATCCATCACCTCATGTCAAGGAAACATATATACATCCAAAACCCTAGCATGGTATGGAAAAACTCCCTGACAGTCCTATGCATTTTTATTTTCAAAAGACACGAAAAAAAGAAAAGGAAAACCTATGACCCCTATACTTATCAACATCTTTTTCCTTGGGCAAGAGCATTTTTGATTAACTAGGCAAGGTCTTAACATCACCTTAGGACATGCAATCAAGTTTTCAAGACCATATGCGTTTGAAGCAAAAATTGAAAAGTTAATAAGAATTTCACAGAGATGAACATAGAAGTAAAAAGAATTAGAGAGAAATACTACAGTGTAGAGAAAGAAGAAAAAGTTTGTGTGTTCCTTTTTTATTAACTCTTTACTAAAACTATTACATTCTTTTTATATCAATTATGATTAGAAGCTTGTTTATGTAATGTAACAAATAGTAACAGATTTTCATAATTTTCTAACAATATTAACAACTTTCTAACCATTGTATTCTCTATTCTCTTGACATGTGGTAGAAGTAGTGTCTTTGATATCTTGACATTCCCCCTTAATCGCAAGCTTGGAGGAACTAAGCATAAGATTGGAACAGTGATGCTGAAATAAATGAGTGAAAAGACCTTTAGTTAGGATATCAGCAAACTCATATGCAAAAGAGACATGTTACACTAATAAATCACCTTTGATAACATGTTCTCTAACAAAATGATAATCAATCTGGAGATGCTTCATTCTGTAATGAAAAATTGGATTGGAAGCAAAGGAAATAGCAAAGATATTGTCATGATGAATTAATTGAGGTATATGTAAGGTGATTAGCACTTAAAAGTGTATTTTTATCAAAGTTTTATATCAGTATTTTGCACTTGAAGTATCAATAACTTCTTAATTAAAGCATGTTTCATAATGACAATTCTGATACTATAAGATACCTTCAATTTATGGTAAATGTTCATCTTAAATGTAAACCTATTACATAAATCAAAAGATCGATTGATGAGCTCAACTACTGAAATTGAGAAGACAAAGAGAGGATGAAGCTTAGAAAAGAGATGATGATTTAGTCCAAACTAGAATACTATTCAGTCATTGGATCATATCTGGAGATGTAGATATTGGATTTCAATTTGGTTTATATTGATAGAAAGATAAGACATAGGCCTAAAACATTCATTGGAATGCAAGAATTAATTTTGTTGTTCGGAAGTCCAAATCTTAACAACAACAGAAAAGTCAGAATCTGTCCTACAGGCCAGACATTGTTCGTGTTCAACCCATATCTCGAGTTCTAGAAGTCTAAATGCACCAAAAAATTTTTGTTAGAAAGCTAAGATAATTTTCTAAAACTTTTATGAGGAAAGTCTATTCAAATTCTGATGTTAGCAATGATGTTTTGATCAGACAAGAAGATAAGGATTGTCACCAAGTCAAGATATGATCACCCATTCAACAATTAGTCAACAAATCAATAGTTCCAAATTTTGGCCTATAAAAGAAAGCATTTGCCATGCATTTAGGCATCTTGGTTTTCAGATTAAGATCATGTTGTTGCTCTCTTTCTTTATATATTTGTAATGCTTAAGTTGTGATATAAAGTTATGCTTGAAATGTTATTTACATGTGATAACAACTAAAAGGAGTGTGATATGAACACAGGAAAGCACATGATCTTATTTAAAGAAGATTTTTTAACATAGACAGTCTTGTTCAAAAGCATGAAACAAAAGACAATAATAGGGTAGGCTTTATTGGTGAATCTGTTCTCACACTAACCTCCATTACTATCGAGGCTGATGCAGGTATTGCTAACAACACAAATGTTGGATTTTGTTGAGGCTCTTAAGCATGTTTGCCTATTCTTTCATCAAGCTAAATTGTAGTAGGAGCCTAATTAAAAGTGACTGGTCGGTTAGAAGAACCTTCACCAAAGGTGTTTCTTATTGTTTGCTCGAGTAAGCTAGTGAGGTGAGCTGCACTTATTTTCAAAGACTCCAATTCATCTTAAAAATAGGCATTACGTTGAGCACACATTTTATCTTCCATGATTCTTGCTTAAAGTCTGGTGTTGTAGATTTTTTGTGGACCTATATTTTAACCTAGCATGTATGCATGTCAAATGTATGAACATGTTCATGTAATCTCTGATGAACTCACCTTTTGAAGGTTGACATATGACCATACCCTTTGCATGATGAAACAAGAATCTTGCTTCTTGTCCAAACTCTGCAATAAATTTTTTTTACATGATGATCATTGTGTCACCCACAAGTCTTGATTTCAAGATGCTTTCAAGAAAGGCTTGTTTTTGTGCAAAACAAAGCATAGGGACTATACAACCTAAAGGCAAGTTCTAATTCTTTTATGCTTGACAAAGGTAGGTTGTCTCAGTCTCTAAAAGGGTTTTTTGTTGTCACAGTGATCACCCTCATGAAGGGGCTTAGCAGGTAATGGGATAGCATATACACCAATCATTACTAGTCTAAGCACCCAGCGAAGAGTTGGGGTTTACACAAACTTAAACCATGACTTAAAAGTCATAAGGTAAAATGTTAGTCCCCCACTTAACCTAGAGTTTTCAATGTAATTCTTACAAAAATGTGAATGATGCATGAAACAATTTTATATAATGCATGAATAAATTTGTCTTTCAAAAGAGTTTGTTCTATGAGATGGAAAAAACTTTTTTAAAAATTATTGTTGCATTTCATCCCAAGTGACACGACTAAAAGGTTGATGTCTTCTCCCAAGTGCAGGAGTGTCGAAGTAATAAATGACCCAGCAAGACCGGGGTCGAACCACAGGGAGGTTAATTGTACAAATTATAAACAACAACAACAATAGTAGTAGTAGTAGTAGTAGTAATAATAATAATAATAATAATAGTACTAATAATAATAATAATAATAATAATAATAATAATAATAATAATAATAAAGAAAGAGAAGAAGAAGAAGATGATGATGATGAGAACTTTGAGATGGAAAATTAATGTAAGGATTAAACAATAATAATAACAAATATCAAGGTTAGAGGTTCCACTAATGGTATATCAAACAAGTATAATATAAACTCTTATTATTGAATTGGAAACCACACACAAAGGAGGTTCCAATCAGATTATATATTGTTAACATGATTACATTAGTCATCTTATTCAATTAATGCTAATACTTGTAAATCTCGTCAAGCATTCATGATTATAACTTATGTTAACAACAAATCAAGTTCCTTTCATAGCTCATGTGTCGGTTATACCATACATTATGGGCTATGAAAGTGCCAAGCATTTGTTGTACCAAGTGTTAGACAACATAAATCAAGATTAGTCATTTAACAAGCAAAGTATTAAAGAGTGAACAAGATAACAAATATAAAACATGTTAGTATCAAACATTAAAGTCCATATTAAGTTTACATTATACTTATTCTTACACCATTAGTGTAGCCTTTTCACCTTGACATAATTAACTTAGCTAGACATAATGAAAGAAAGAAAAATAAATAAATAAAATAAGAACATAAAAGTTAACTAAGTAAAGGAAATGAAATGAAAGGCATAAACTTCATATTAATGAAAGTAAAGCATAAACATTACAAAAAATACAAAGAGAGAAAGGAAGAGCATGATCTTGATCTGAACACCAAGATGCCTAAATGCATGGCAAATGCCTCCTTTTATAGGCCAAAATTGGGAACTATTGATTTGATGACTAATTGATAAGTGGGTGGCCAACTTTTGACTTGGTGACAATCCTTATCTTCTCTTGTCTGCCCAAAACATCATTGATAACGTCAAAACTGGAGCCAGTTACATGAAAGTTGTAGGCAATTGTCTCAGCTTTCTTGTGTAAAAAATTCAGCTCATTTGGACTTCTAGAACTCCAGATATGGCCAAAATACCAAATAGTGCTCGGGCTGAAAGACAGATTCGGGCTTCTTTGTTGTTGCTACAATTTGGACTTGATAATGACCTTTTTAGATCTTGGGATCCATATGAAAGTTGTAGGCCTATGTCTTACCTTTCCATACATATAAATTGGACCTAAATCTGAGATCTGTAGCTCCAGATATGACCCAATTACCAAACAGTGTTCTGGTTTGGATTGCACCGACATTTCTTTTCTAAGTTTGACCATCTCTTTGCCTTTGCAATTTAAGTTCGTAAAGTTATCAATCAATATTTTCATTTATGTGATAGGCCTGCATTTAAAATAAACATTTACCATAAATTAGAGGTATCTTATATTATTAGATATATTATTATAAAACATCCTTTAGTTAAGGAGTTATTGATACTTCAAGTGCAAAATAATGATATAAAACCATGATAAAAATGCACTTTTAAGTACTAATCACACCCCCCAACCAGCTTATTACTAGTCCCTAGTAATCAAAGCGTAAAATAGAAAAAGAATTTGCAAATTCCACAAAACAAGGTATTCATTATTTAACTTCCATTAATCTATCCAGATAAACAAACTCTCATTAAATTTATATATCTGCTCAATACCTCTTAACAAGATATTAATAAACCTTTCTTTTGTGCTCAATGTATCAACACATAATTATAGGGCTTTTCTTGGAAGAAATCAAAATTTTTGTTCTAATGTTTAAGGTTAACTTCCTTGGGTTGGGATTATTATTTTTGTCTTTTTTTTTTCGTTTTTTCTTTTTTTTTTAAATCTATATACATATAATTTAAAAACATCATGCATCTTTAACCCATGTAATGAGCTTTCAGCTAATGACTCCCAGACCAGTTGGTCTTAGGGCATTAGGTGTTAAGACACCCCTACGAGCTTAGTAACTCGGGTCGCAGATACTGATATGTAGATAGTGCAATGTTTGATTCCCTTAAGCTTTTCTCCTCAATCCATGTAACAAGCGTTGGGCCAATAGCTCCCAAGTCAGTTGACTTTAGGGTATTAGGTGTTAAAACACCCCTTCGGGCTTAATTGCTTAGGTTAGGGAGGCTACGAAACCAAACTTATCTACATTTTTATTATCATCATTTTTTTTCTTTTTTTTTCATGTTTTTCTTTTTTTTTAATTATATACAATCGCTTTCCCTTAGTTGTTACCTTTAACAAAAAAAACATAAATAATGTAATAATCCAATATGCAACTCACAATCATATGTTAAAGTGTGTGTGTGTGTAAATTAAGGTTTAAGAATACATGTTAAATAAGTATATGAGCAGAATTAAGTGGTAACAATACGAGAGCTTGTAAACCTGAATATTTCAGGAAGTATTATAATAGACCTTGTTAAGAATGGTTACTAAGATGCGTCTCAAGAGTCACTTTAACAAAAGAACTCCTTTACTATGCCATCCTAGTAACAACAATTATGCACATGCTTTATGAAATGAAAAATGATTTTTTTTTATCAACTACTACCCTCTCCCCCCAACCAAAACGAGACATTGTCCTCAATGTTCTAAGGTAGAAAGATAGAGTATAGAAGATATCACCTGAAATAACGAACACTGACAAAACCTGAAACACACTAAAACAAAAATAAGAAATAACAAAACACAATAATAAAACCAAAATACACAAGTTTTTACAAAAAAAAAAAATTCAAATCACAGTTGTGATTGTGGCTCACATCTTCCTTTGGTTTTACGTCCAAGAACAGCTTAAACGCCCTCAATGGGTCGGGGATAGGCTTCCCATCCAGTTTTCTTAAAAACTGGCAAACATGATCTTTTTAGTCAGATTTCCAAGACTATGCCAAGTATGTTCTTTATGAAAATGGGTTTATAAGTCATGAATTACACGATGCTTATCTCGACTATGATGAGACTTAAGAGTCAATAGAAGATTATCTAAAGACTCTCTGTGTTTTGAAATAAATCCCACCTTCTGACAATTTTCACAGTTTTTGCGGAATGCATCTGACTCCTTGAATATGATGGGCCAGTAAAATTCACTTTGTAAGATTTCTACAATCCTGTTTTTTGATGAGTAATGATCCCCACATGCCTTAGAGTAACAAAATTTAATGAAATTACTTACCTCATTGTCGAGAATGCATTTTTGAAATATTTGATCAGGACAATAATTGAATAAGTAAGGGTCATCCCAATAAAAATTTTGCTCGTTGCTCAAAAATTTTCTTTTGTCTTCAATACTCCAATGAGTTGGCAAAAATCCTGAAGCAAGAAAATTGATATTTTTAGCAAACCAAGGCATTGAATTAAGAGAAAGTAGAGATTCATCAGGAAAGTAATCATCGATTGGTGTAATGTCGGGTGTCGAATCTGTTGTCACTTTTGATAAACAATTCGCATCAACCTTTTCGATGCCTTTTTCATCCTCGATTTCTTCCTGATTGGTCATGGCATGAGAAAATGGAAGTGTTGGTGGAGAATCAGTCGTTTCTTTGCAATTTTCAGATTTAACCCCTTCCTTTCCCTTAGAAATTGACTCATCATCTTTCTCATAAGGTTCAAGAGAGGGTTTTTCAATAACCTTACCACTGCGTAGAGTAGTGACTGATTTGACTTGATCCATGTGTTGGCTTCTGGAACTACTTGCATTTGCATTGTATTGCCCCTTAGGATTTTGTTGTGGTTGAGATGGAAACTTACCTTTCTCTTGGAAACTGAGAGCAGATGTGAATTTTGCAAGAGTATCTTTAAAATCTATTATGCTTTGAGCAAGTTGAGTGTTGATTGTCTCTTGCTTTTCAATGAATGCATACAAAGTTTCCTCAAAATTTCTTGTAGGAGGTGGAGCATAAGGAGGTGCATATCCATGATAATTTTGAAATTATGGTGTGCTTGAAACTGTGGTTGTGAAGTTTGTGCATTGTCACTCTTCCAACTAAAATTTTGGTGATTTCTCCAACCAGGGTTGTATGTTTGGGAGTATGGGTTGTGGTTGGGCCTTTGGAAATTGTTTAAAGCATGGGCTTGTTCATGGAGACATTCTTTAAAAGAAGGCAAGGTTGGACAATCATTGGTTGAGTGTTCATTTGTTTCACAGATTTGACACACAATGTTTTCAACAGATTTTAATTAACCACTCTTTTTCAATTCTAGTGCCTCAACTTTTCTAGCTAAAGATGCAAACTTCGCTTGAAGGTCATGATCTTCCCTAAGGTTGTACATACCTCCACTAGATGTATGAGGTTGAGTTTTACTCGGTGCCTCATAAGTACCCGCGGTGTCCCAATTTTGAGCATCTTCAGCTAACAAGTCTAAGTACTCCATTGCTTCATCAGGGTCTTTATCTTCAAAAGTTCCATTGTACATCAATTCAACCATTTGCCTATCTTTAGGTGTTAACCCTTCATAGAAATGTGAAACCAATCTCCATGATTCAAAACCATGATGAGGGCAAGTACTAAGCAAGTCTCGATACCTATCCCAACATTTGTAAAATGTTTCTCCTGGTTTTTTAGTGAAAGTGGTGATTTGTCTCTTGAAAGAGTTTGTTCTATGAGATGGGAAAAACTTCTTTAAAAATTGTTGTTGCATTTCATCCCAAGCACAAATGGATCCTGGTCTTAAATTTTGTAGCCATGTTTTAGCTTTATCTTTTAATGAAAAAGAAAAAAGCTTTAATTTGATGGTATTCATGCTACAATTTAAGTTATTATATGTGTTGCACACCTCCTCAAATTCCCTTAAATGCAAGTATGGATTTTCCAATTCTAAACTATGAAAAGAAGGTAAAAGTTGAATAATACCTGGTTTAAAATTAAAATGAGATGCATCAGGAGGAAAAACTATGCATGATGGTGCACTTGTTCTTGTGGGATTCATGTGGTCTCTAAGTGTTCTAGCACGGTTATTCTCATTATTCTCATTTTGAAGTGATTGATTATCTTCTTTGGCCATATTTTCTGAAAATGATGAGGATATCCTACAAAGTCTACCACTTAATGTACGTGACCACACTCTCATGCACGTGTAGGAATAAAATAATAAAAAGAAGAAGAAGAAGAAAGCAAAAGAAGGAGGAAGAAAACAAAATAAAAAGAAACAAAAGAAAAGAAACAAAGTTATATACAAGAAAAGTGAAAAGAGAAAATAAAATAAATACTATAATTTATACAAAAACTTACCTCCCCGGCAACGGCGCCAAAAACTTGACACGACTAAAAGGTTGATGTCTTCTCCCAAGTGCAGGAGTGTCGAAGTAATAAATAACCCGGCAAGACCGGGGTCGAACCACAGGGAGGTTAATTGTACAAATTATAAACAACAATTATAAAACAACAATAACAACAACAACAATAGTAGTAGTAGTACTAATAATAATAATAATAATAATAATAATAATAATAATAATAATAATAATAATAATAATAATAATAATAATAGTACTAATAATAATAATAATAATAATAATAATAATAATAAAGAAAGAGAAGAAGAAGAAGATGATGATGATGAGAACTTTGAGATGGAAAATTAATGTAAGGATTAAACAATAATAATAACAAATGTCAAGGTTAGAGGTTCCACTAATGGTATATCAAAGAAGTATAGTATAAACTCTTATTATTGAATTGGAAACCACACACAAAGGAGGTTCAAATCAGATTATATATTGTTAATATGATTACATTAGTCATCTTATTCAATTAATGCTAATACTTGTAAATCTCGTCAAGCATTCATGATTATAACTTATGTTAACAACAAATCAAGTTCCTTTCATAGCTCAGGTGTCGGTTATACCATACATTATGGGCTATGAAAGTGCCAAGCATTTGTTGTACCAAGTGTTAGACAACATAAATCAAGATTAGTCATTTAACAAGCAAAGTATTAAAGAGTGAACAAGATAACAAATATAAAACATGTTAGTATCAAACATTAAAGTCCATATTAAGTTTACATTATACTTATTCTTACACCATTAGTGTAGCCTTTTCACCTTGACATAATTAACTTAGCTAGACATAATGAAAGAAAGAAAAATAAATAAATAAAATAAGAACATAAAAGTTAACTAAGTAAAGGAAATGAAATGAAAGGCATAAACTTCATATTAATGAAAGTAAAGCATAAACATTACAAAAAATACAAAGAGAGAAAGGAAGAGCATGATCTTGATCTGAACACCAAGATGCCTAAATGCATGGCAAATGCCTCCTTTTATAGGCCAAAATTGGGAACTATTGATTTGATGACTAATTGATAAGTGGGTGGCCAACTTTTGACTTGGTGACAATCCTTATCTTCTCTTGTCTGCCGAAAACGTCATTGATAACGTCAAAACTAGAGCTAGTTACATGAAAGTTGTAGGCAATTGTCTCAGCTTTCTTGTGTAAAAAATTCAGCTCATTTGGACTTCTAGAACTCCAGATATGGCTAAAATACCAAATAGTGCTCGGGCTGAAAGACAGATTCGGGCTTCTTTGTTGTTGCTACAATTTGGACTTGATAATGACCTTTCTAGATCTTGGGATCCATATGAAAGTTGTAGGCCTATGTCTTACCTTTCCATACATATAAATTGGACCTAAATCTGAGATCTGTAGCTCCAGATATGACCCAATTACCGAACAGTGTTCTGGTTTGGATTGCACCGACATTTCTTTTCTAAGTTTGACCATCTCTTTGCCTTTGCAATTTAAGTTCTTAAAGTCATCAATCAATATTTTCATTTATGTGATAGGCCTGCATTTAAAATAAACATTTACCATAAATTAAAGGTATCTTATATTATTAGATATATTATTATAAAACATCCTTTAGTTAAGGAGTTATTGATACTTCAAGTGCAAAATAATGATATAAAACCATGATAAAAATGCACTTTTAAGTACTAATCACCAAGCATGAATGGATCCTATTCTTAAATTTTATAGCTATGTTTTAGCTTTGTCTTTTAATGAAAAAAAAAAGCTTTAATTTGATGGTGTTCATGCTACAATTTGAGTCATTATAGGTGTTACAGACCTCCTCAAATTCCTTTAAATTCAAGTATAGATTTTCTAAATCTAAACCATGAAAAGAAGATAAAAGTTGAATAATTGCTAGCTTAAAATTGAAATAAAATGTATTAGGAGGGAAAACTATGTATGAGGGTGCACTTGTTCTTGTGGAATTCATGTGATCTTTAAGTGTTCTAACATAGTTATTCTCATTATTCTCATTATGAAGTGACTAGTTATCTTTTTTGGCCATTTTTTCTGAAAATGATAAGGATACCCTACGAACTCTAACACTTAATGTATGTGATCAAACTCACATGCAAGTATAGGAAAAGAATAAAAGAAAGAAGAAAGTAAAAGAAATAGAAACAAAAGAAAAGAAACAAAGTTAGATACAAGAAAAGTGAAAACAAAAAATAATATAAATATTATAATTTATACAAGAATTTACCCCCGACAACAGCGCCAAAAACTTGACACGACTAAACGATTGATGTCTTCTCCTAAGTGTAGTAGTGTTGAAGAAATAAATAACCCGATAAAATCAAGGTCGACATACAGAGATGTTAATTATATAAATTATAAATAATAATAATAATAATAATAATAATAAAAGAAAGAAGAAGTTAAAGAGGACTTTGAGATTGTAAGATTAATATGAGGATTAAATAATGATAAAAACAAATATAAAGAGGACTTTTAGATTGTAAGATTAATGTGAAGATTAAACAATGATAAAAATAAATGTTAAGGTTAGAGGATCCACTAATGGTATTTCAAACAAGTATAGTATAAACTCTTTTTATTACTTAAATAGAAACCACACAAAAAGGAGATTCCAACTGAATTATAAATTGTTAACATGATTATATTAGTTATTTTATTCGAATAATGCTAATACTTGTAAATATTGTCAGGTATTCATGATTGTAATTTATGTTAACAACAAATCAAGTTCCTTTCATAGCACAGGTGGAGGTTATACCATATAGTTATGAGCTATAATAGTGCCAAGTATTTGTTGTACCAAGTGTTACACAATATAAATCTAAATTAACCATTTAACAAGCAAAGTGTTAAAAGTGAACAAGATAACAAATACAAAATAAGTTAGTATCAAACATTAAAGTCCATGTTGAATTTATACTATACTTATTCTTACACCATTAGTGTAACCTTTTCACCTTGACATAATAAACTTAACTAAATATAATGAAAGAGAAAAATATAAATAATCAAGATAAGAATATAAATAAGATATAAATTAACTAGGTAAAGGAAAGGAAATGAAAAACACAAACAAGGGATTAATGAAAGCAAAACTTAAACATTACAAAAACATAAAGAGAAAGAGCAAGAACATGATTTTGATCTAAAAACCAAGATGCCTAAATACATGGCAAATGCCTCCTTTTATAGGCCAAAATTTGGAACTATTGATTTCTTAACTAATTGTTGAGTGGGTGGCCAAATCTTGACTTGTTGACAATCCTTATCTTCTTGTCTGAACAAAACATCATTGCTAACATTAGAATTTGAATAGGCTTAACTCATGAAAGTTCTAGAAAATTATCTCAGCTTTCCAACAAAAAAAATTAAGCTCATTTGGACTTTTAGAACTCAAGAGATAGGCTAAACACTGAACAATATCTATGCTAAAAGACAGATTCTAACTTTTTTTTTTATGCTAAGATTTGGACTTCCAAATGGTAAAATTAGGTTTTGGATAATCATGAATGTTTTAGGCCTATGTCTTAGCTTTTCATCCATATAGAGCAAACCCAAATCCAAGTTCTACAATACTAGATATGACCTAATGACTTAATAGTGTTCTAGTTTAGACTGTACCAGCATCTCTTTTCTAAGAGATTAGTAATTAAAAGTGTATTTTTATCAAGATTTTATATCATCATTTTGCACTTGAAGTATCAATAACTCCTTAACTAAAACATGTTTTATAATAACAAGTTTGATACCATAAGATATCTTTAGTTTATGCTAAATGTTCATCCTAAATAGAGGCTTATAACATAAATGAAAGCATTGATTGATGGGTTGAAATACTGAAATTGAAAGGGCAAGGAGAGGGTGAAGTTTAGAAAAAAGATGTTAATTTAGTCCAAAATGAAACAATGTTCGGTAATTGAATCATAATTGGAGCTATAGAACTTGGATTTAGGTCTGATTTATATGGATGAAAAGCTAAGACATAAGCCTAAAACTTTCATAGGAAGGCAAGACTCAGTTCTAATATTTAGAAGTTCAAATCTTAGCAAGAACATAGAAGTCAAAATCTATCCTACAGCCTAGATATTATTTAGTGTTTAGCCTATATATTGAGTTATAGAAATTCAAATGACTCAATTTTTTTCCTTGGAAAGATGAGACAATTTCCTATAACTTTCATGGTAAGGTTGGTTCAAATTCTAACATTATCAATGAAATTGTTTTTAGGTAAGAAGATAAGGATTGTCACCATGTCAAGATGTGGCCACCTACTCAACAATTCGTCATCAAATCAATAGTTCCAAATTTTAGCCTATAAAAGGAGGCATTTGCCATGCATTTACACATCTTGGTTTCCAAATCAAGATCATGCTCTTGCTTTCTCTCTTTATATTTTTGTAATTCTTAAGTTTTGCTTTCATTAATATCTTGTTTATGCCTTTCAATTCCTTTACTTACTTAACTTTTATCTTATTTGTGTTCTTATCTTGTTTATTTATATTTCTCTCTTTTATTATGTTTACAGAAGTTTATTATGTCAAGGTGAAAAGGTTACACTAATGGTGTAAAAATAAGTATAGTGTAAACTTAACATGGACTTTAATGTTTGATACTAACATGTTTTGTATTTGTTATCAAATTCACTCCTTAATACTTTGTTTGTTAAATGACTAATCTAGATTTATGTTGTATAACACTTGGTACAACAAATGCTTGGCACTTTCATAGCCCATACTATATGGTATGACCAAAACCTAAGCTATGAAAGAAACTTGATTTATTGTTAACATAAGTTATAATCATGAATACCTAATAGATTTATAAGTATTAGCATTAATCAAATAAGATAACTAATGTAATCATGTTAACAATTTATAATCTGATTAGAACCTCTTTTGTGTGTGGTTTCCAATTGAATAATAAGAGTTTATATTATACTTATTTGACATACCATTAGTGGATCATCTAACCTTGACATTTGTTGTTAGATTGTTTAATCATTACATTAATCTTTCATCTCAAAGTCCTCTTTAACTTATTATTATTGTTGTTGTTGTTGTTGTTGTTAATGTTATTATAGTTAACCTCCCTGTGGTTCGACCTTAGTCTTGTTAGGTTATTTATTATTTCGACACTCCTATACTTGGGAGAAGACATCAATCTTTTAGTCATGTCAAGCATCAAATATAAAGCAGCTACACTTATGAATCTACTTTAACAAGTGTTGAACATCAAGAAGGGAAAAGGAATGCTTGCTCAGTCTTCTATGAGAACACTATTAGTGTACATCCTACACAAGAAAACATAATTGAATCTTCTTCTCAACACTCCACTAGTAGTGGTTACAATATTGAAGCTACACCATATCTCTTTCATTTTCAGTTATGAGTAACGACAGTAATGCCATTAGTCATCAATGAATGACACCCTCTATTCTTGTTTAGCTGCATTGTTAGTTGTTCATAGCTCCATATCTCTTTCCAGTAGCATTCAACAGTTGCCTTCATCGTGATCTTCATTTTAGTCTAATAGCACATGATGTTGGTTTAAAAAACATGAGTATATATTGAAATTCAACATAGCAGAGCTCTCTCTATAAAGATCTATTTGTGTCTCTACAAGTGGAGAATCCAAGAACGGGTGTATTTTCTCAATAATCATTAATAATTTTCTCCCACTAGTGTCAATATTAAAATGCAGAAATAAGGAGAAGAGACATACCTGGACTGAAAAATATGAAGAAGATTGAAATTTTAACATAGCATAACTCCCTCTACAGGTGTCTATTTGTTGCATTGTCAGTGAGGAATCATAGATGGGACAAAGTAGTTATAGATTAATCAAGTTCTCTCCCAGTTGAGATAACACGTGATTCCATACGTAGGCAGTGATGATGCTACATGTTTCTTTACGATGATGTTGCATGTTTCTTTGTGCTGCTAAGATTACTTAGCTGGTGGAAGGTTTCCAACAATCCTTATATAACTACAACAACATTGAAAGATTGAGATAAAGTTGTAAGATTGCTGAAAGAGGTGAACAAGCTATCATGATGGGAAAGATTGAAGGTTATGCCTAGGATTCTAGAACAATGATGAGAGATAAATCAAAAGATTACACTCAAAGTGAGAAACCTTAGCTATATGGTTCAGTCAGGTCTCGCTCTAGCATCAACTACCCAAATGTAATTGCCAAGATGGACATACCTAGGCCACTTGAGTTTGTCTAACAGCATCTGTCAAACTCCGGACTTATTGCCCCGACACCATCAAATCCCATACAACCATTGTTTTCTAGGTGGTATAATACAAAAAAGATATATGAATATCATGGTGGGATTTCGAGCCATTTAGTTGAATAGATACAAGAGTTTTAAGAATTGAGTCTGGAGAATAGTGAGCAAAAGGTAAGTTGAGTTTGTGAAAGGTGATGTTATTCACTGTATTGTTCCTCGAACATTTTCAAAATGATAAGTGATCTAAAATTCTTGAAGATTATAGTATAAGTTATAGATCCTTGCAGATATTGAAGATTAATGGAGCAGATACTGCATCATCAAGAGAAAATATACAAGATCTTATAGTTATTATATTTCCTAGATGTCATGTCTATTTTCTATTTTAGATGATCATGTAATTATTATTTATTCCTTTCACTAATAAGGATAAAATCAAATCTAGTAGTTGTTATATTAAGAACTAATTCTAGCCTATATATACTTGTACTCTACCATTAGTAAATTCATGTTTGAGATATTATACTTCTCTAAATTTCTACAAAAATGCTTGGCAAAATACTAATTTTTCCAGAAAAGCTTATCCAAGAATAGCGATGAATTGTCAATCATATTGTTATGAAATTTTGCCATTTTGCATTTTTGTTTTGGGATCACATCTCACCCTTTTAACGAAAACATGTCTTTTTATTTGTCTCTTTTTTGTTTTGAAATAACGAGATATTTCTTTTGAAGTTTATTTTGGAAAAATATTTTAATTGCATTCCAACATGTGATTAAGGTTATAATTCTGAAAGTTTAAAAATATTTTGATTGCAAAAATAACTCGATGCTTGTTAAAATGATTTGAGGTGACTAAACAAATTTTGACCTCACACATGAAAATGAATTAACCACCATGTAGCTAGGTTTTAGCAATATGTATAATGACATGTAGTGTATTTGGTAGTTATAGGCTTACGAATCAAGATTCTTGCAAGTCCAAAACATTACACTGAGTGAGGTCAAAATTTATCTATTCTAACTGATATTGCTTGAAATGAGAAAAGACCATCTTTGATATCCCATCACTTTCTTAAAATATATCCCTTGCAATCTTATTTTGAGCCTGGTAGAATATTTTCTTTCAAAAAAAGAAACCCTAACTAGGATCACACCGCACACTAGGGGTAAATAAGGATGTTTGGTTGAAAATATAAAGACAATGTTAGAATTAATAGAGAAGGCTAAAAACAAAAGTCTAACATTTGAGAGAGAGGACTAAAAGAAAGAAACCATAGACTAGGGGCATGTGAGAAAACTTTAAGGAAGCTATGAAAAATAAGAGTGGAAATTGCCTACACTTAAAGGCAGATTAAAGATAAAGGAAAGATAAGCCTTTAATGTCTTCAAATGATTAAACTGATTATTCATCGAAGAAAAAGTTGGATATGCATTATGACCCATGTTAAAAGAATTCTAAGGGTTACATGTCATTTCCTCTAAAATAACATCAACAGAATGAGAAAATAATTGGTGTTGATCCTAGGTCTTTGAAACCTTTAAACACCTTTTAAGCCTTTATAATTCCTTTATTTCATAGCTATGAACTATAGTCTGCATTACATGCTTTTAAAAGCCCTTTTTGATCAAGTAAGTAATTTGAACTGACAAATGATACTCTTAAAACTTGAAGAGCTTTTTCATAAGAATTATGACTTCATAAATAAAGCTACTTGTTATTATGCATGTTGATAAAATTGGTGCTATAAAAGAAAGTAATTATTTCTTGATAAAACCTCAAATTTTGTCTTGAGTACCTTGTTTTTCTTGAAATTCACAAAAGGTCATCTTATAGCATACCATCAAATGATATACCCAAGATCAAAGATTAAAATTGAAACAAAGAACCACAGAAAAAGATTTTTTTATCTTACACCGAGTCAATTTCTATTTTCAAATATAAAATAATCAAAGAACTATATTGAACAGCGTGTGTTGGATCTTTAACCAAAAAAGCTTGATTTTCAAAAATACTTTCAAAAATTGACATCTCTTTGATTTCATTTCAACAATTAGACTTGAATAGACAAGACCTTTGAAATATAAGACTTGATTCTAGAATAAGAAAGATTGTCAAACAAGAAGAATATTGATTGAATTTGCAAAATCGTTGACATAAATGACATCAACACTTCTCGATACTCCTTGAAAAGTTGACCACCTAGGGGAAATATAGTGGACCCTAAGAATAAAAATAAATAGTATTCAAATTAGCTAAGGGTAAGGAAAGAGGATCGAATGATGAATCAGTGAACAAGCATACTTGGATCAATTGATGGCAAATACAGTTCATACTCTAGTGAACCCTAACAACAATGAAAAGTGGTATTGCATGTGAATGACATCTTTATCTGGGTTTAACCTCTGAAACATGGCTATTATTCCTAATAGATGTTATCTTGTAGTTGCATTTGAATGAATGTTAGAAAGATGCATACCACCAAGATTAACTGTGAGACCATCTGTTTTGAAACCCAAAGATGCACTTCACCTTATGAATATGGGTGATGAACATTATTGATAGTGTCAATGCATTTCTTTTCATGATCTGATTTGACAAGTTTAGAGGAATCCATTGAGAAGAACACTAAGCATACAACCATGAGTTTTTTACTCCAAGTTATGAGATGCATGTTTGGATGACTAGATAGTTTCCAAGAAGGCTGATGATAATATACACTTGAAAAGTATTATTTCAACTAGAGACAAGTCTGTGGCTGATTGACCATCTAGGATAAGGTTCATAATAGAAAACCTCTTGATGGGTGTTAGCACGATGCACACAATGAATAAGAGACCAATTCTCACGAGAATCCAGAAGATAAATGATTGGTTAAGCTCATTCATGATGAATCAAGCAAGACCACACTTAGGGGCATGTTCGTGTTTGATAAACAACGAGAACAATAAACATCACAGACAGCTAAGGATAGGCACGACACTTATAGTAGTGGAAGGTTGGAACATAAATGAGCTAGAAATCAGAAGGACAAATGACACGATTAAAAGATTGATGTCTTCTCCCAAGTGCAGGAGTGTCGAAGTAATAAATAACCCGGCAAGACCGGGGTCGAACCACAGGGAGGTTAATTGTATAAATTATAAATAACAATAATACAACAACAATAATAATAACAACAACAACAATAATAATAATAGTAACAATAATAGTAATAACAACAACAATAATAATAGTAGTAATACTAATAGTAATAGTAATAGTAATAATAATAATAATAATAATAATAATAATAATAATAAAGAAAAAGAAGGAGAAGAATAAGATTAATGTAATAATATTAATGTAACGATTAAACAATGATAATAACAAATGTCAAGGTTAGAGAATCTATTAATGGTATGTCAAACAAGTATAGTATAAACTCTTATTATTCAATTGAAAACCACACACAAAGGAGGTTCCAATCAGATTATATATTGTTAACATGATTACATTAGTCATCTTATTCGATTAATGCTAATACTTGTAAATCACGTCAAACATTCATGATTATAACTTATGTTAACAACAAATCAAGTTCCTTTCATAGCTCAGGTGTCGGTTATACCATACAGTATGAACTATGAAAGTGTCAAGCATTTGTTGTACCAAGTGTTATACAACATAAATCAAGATTAGTCATTTAACAAGCAAAGTATTAAAGAGTGAACAAGATAACAAATACAAAACATGTTAGTATCAAACATTAAAGTTTATATTAAGTTTACAATATACTTATTCTTACACCATTAGTGTAACCTTTTCACCTTAACATAATAAACTTAGCTACACATAATAAAAGAAAGAAAAATAAATAAACAAAATAAGAACATAAATAAGATAAGAGTTAACTAAGTAAATAAAAGGAAATGAAAGGCATAGACTTGATATTAATGAAAGCAAAGCATAAACATTACAAAAAAATACAAAAAGAGAAAGCAAGAGCATGATCTTGATCTGGAAATCAAGATGCCTAAATGCATGGCAAATACTTCCTTTTATAGGCCAAAATTGAAAACTATTGATTTGATGACTAATTGATGAGTGGGTGACCAACTCTTGACGTGGTGACAATCCTTATCTTCTCTTGTCTGCCCAAAACGTCATTGATAAGGTCAAAATTGGATCCACTTGAACATGAAAGTTGTAGGAAATTGTCTCAGCTTTCTTGTGTAAAAAATTCAGCTCATTTGGACTTCTAGAACTCCAGATATGGGCCAAATACTGAATAGTGCTCGGGCTGGAAGACAGATTCGGGCTTCTTTGTTGTTGCTACAATTTGGACTTGAAAATAGCTCTAGATATGACCCAATTACCTTTCCATCCATATAAAAGTTGTAGGCCTTTGTCTTACCTTTCCATCCATATAAATTGGACCTAAATCTGAGATCTATAGCTCTAGATATGACCCAATTACCGAACAGTGTTTTGGTATGGATTGCACCGACATCTCTTTTCTAAGTTTGGTCATCTCTTTGCCCTTGCAATTTAAGTTCTTAAAGTCATCAATCAATTCTTTCATTTATGTGATAGGCCTACATTTAAAATGAATATTTACCACAAATTAAAGGTATCTTATATTATTAGATATATTATTATAAAACATGTTTTAGTTAAGGAGTTATTGATACTTCGAGTGCAAAATGATGATATAAAATCATGATAAAAATGCACTTTTAAGTACTAATCACACCTCCCAACCAGCTTATTACTAGTCCATAGTAATCAAAGCGTTAAAATAGAAAAACAATTTGCAAATTCCACAAAGCAAGGTATTCATCATTTAACTTCAATTAATCTTTCCAGATAAACAAACTCTCATTAAATTTATATATCTGCTCAATACCTCTTAACAAGATATTAATAAACCTTTTTTTTTCTACTCAATTTATCAACACATAATTATGGGGCTTTTCTTAGAAGAAAACAAAATTTTTGTTCTAATGTTTAAGGTTAACTTCCTTGAGTTGGGATTATTATTTTTGTCTTATATATATATACATATAACTTACAACACCATGTATCTTTAACCCATGTAACGAGTTTTCGGCTAATGACTCCCAGACCAGTTGGTCTTACGGCATTAGGTGTTGAGACACCCCTACGAGCTTAGTAACTCAGGTCACAGATACTGATATGTAGATAGTGCAATGTTTGATTCCCTTAATCTTTTCTCCTCAACCAATGTAACAAGTGTTGGGCCAATAGCTCCCAAGTTAGTTGACTTCGGGCTTAATTGCTTAGGTTAGGGAGGCTACGAAACCAAACTTATCTATATTTTTATTATCATCATTTTGTTTTTGTTTTTGTTTTTGTTTTTGTTTTAATTATATACTATCCCTTTCCCTTAGTTGTTACCTTTAACAAAAGAACATAAATAATGTAATAATCCAATATGCAACCCACAATCATATGTTAAAGTGTGTGTGTGTGTGTAAATTAAGGTTTAAAAATACATGTTAAATAAGTATATGAGTAGAATTAAATGATAACAATGTGAGAGTTTGTAAACCTCAATATTTCAAGAAGTATTATGATAGACCTTATTAAGAATGGTTACTAAGATGCGTCTCAAGAGTCACATTAACAAAAGAGCTCCTTTACTCCGCCATCCTAGTAACAACAATTTTGCATATGCTTTATGAAATGGAAAACAATTTTTTTTTATCAACTACTACCCTCTCCCCCCAACCAAAACGAGACATTGTCCTCAATGTTCTAAGGTAGAAAGATAAAGTACAGAAGATATCACCTGAAATAACGAACATTGACAAACCTGAAACACGCTAAAACAAATATAAGAAACAACAAAACATAATAATAATAATAATAATAATAATAATAATAATAATAATAATAATAATAAAGAAAAAGAAGGAGAAGAATAAGATTAATGTAATAATATTAATGTAACGATTAAACAATGATAATAACAAATGTCAAGGTTAGAGAATCTATTAATGGTATGTCAAACAAGTATAGTATAAACTCTTATTATTCAATTGAAAACCACACACAAAGGAGGTTCCAATCAGATTATATATTGTTAACATGATTACATTAGTCATCTTATTCGATTAATGCTAATACTTGTAAATCACGTCAAACATTCATGATTATAACTTATGTTAACAACAAATCAAGTTCCTTTCATAGCTCAGGTGTCGGTTATACCATACAGTATGAACTATGAAAGTGCCAAGCATTTGTTGTACCAAGTGTTATACAACATAAATCAAGATTAGTCATTTAACAAGCAAAGTATTAAAGAGTGAACAAGATAACAAATACAAAACATGTTAGTATCAAACATTAAAGTTCATATTAAGTTTACAATATACTTATTCTTACACCATTAGTGTAACCTTTTCACCTTAACATAATAAACTTAGCTACACATAATAAAAGAAAGAAAAATAAATAAACAAAATAAGAACATAAATAAGATAAGAGTTAACTAAGTAAATAAAAGGAAATGAAAGGCATAGACTTGATATTAATGAAAGCAAAGCATAAACATTACAAAAAAATACAAAAAGAGAAAGCAAGAGCATGATCTTGATCTGGAAATCAAGATGCCTAAATGCATGGCAAATACTTCCTTTTATAGGCCAAAATTGAAAACTATTGATTTGATGACTAATTGATGAGTGGGTGACCAACTCTTGACGTGGTGACAATCCTTATCTTCTCTTGTCTGCCCAAAACGTCATTGATAAGGTCAAAATTGGATCCACTTGAACATGAAAGTTGTAGGAAATTGTCTCAGCTTTCTTGTGTAAAAAATTCAGCTCATTTGGACTTCTAGAACTCCAGATATGGGCCAAATACTGAACAGTGCTCGGGCTGGAAGACAGATTCGGGCTTCTTTGTTGTTGCTACAATTTGGACTTGAAAATAGCTCTAGATATGACCCAATTACCTTTCCATCCATATAAAAGTTGTAGGCCTTTGTCTTACCTTTCCATCCATATAAATTGGACCTAAATCTGAGATCTATAGCTCTAGATATGACCCAATTACCGAACAGTGTTTTGGTATGGATTGCACCGACATCTCTTTTCTAAGTTTGGTCATCTCTTTGCCCTTGCAATTTAAGTTCTTAAAGTCATCAATCAATTCTTTCATTTATGTGATAGGCCTACATTTAAAATGAATATTTACCACAAATTAAAGGTATCTTATATTATTAGATATATTATTATAAAACATGTTTTAGTTAAGGAGTTATTGATACTTCGAGTGCAAAATGATGATATAAAATCATGATAAAAATGCACTTTTAAGTACTAATCACACCTCCCAACCAGCTTATTACTAGTCCATAGTAATCAAAGCGTTAAAATAGAAAAACAATTTGCAAATTCCACAAAGCAAGGTATTCATCATTTAACTTCAATTAATCTTTCCAGATAAACAAACTCTCATTAAATTTATATATCTGCTCAATACCTCTTAACAAGATATTAATAAACCTTTTTTTTTCTACTCAATTTATCAACACATAATTATGGGGCTTTTCTTAGAAGAAAACAAAATTTTTGTTCTAATGTTTAAGGTTAACTTCCTTGAGTTGGGATTATTATTTTTGTCTTATATATATATACATATAACTTACAACACCATGTATCTTTAACCCATGTAACGAGTTTTCGGCTAATGACTCCCAGACCAGTTGGTCTTACGGCATTAGGTGTTGAGACACCCCTACGAGCTTAGTAACTCAGGTCACAGATACTGATATGTAGATAGTGCAATGTTTGATTCCCTTAAGCTTTTCTCCTCAACCAATGTAACAAGTGTTGGGCCAATAGCTCCCAAGTTAGTTGACTTCGGGCTTAATTGCTTAGGTTAGGGAGGCTACGAAACCAAACTTATCTATATTTTTATTATCATCATTTTGTTTTTGTTTTTGTTTTTGTTTTTGTTTTAATTATATACTATCCCTTTCCCTTAGTTGTTACCTTTAACAAAAGAACATAAATAATGTAATAATCCAATATGCAACCCACAATCATATGTTAAAGTGTGTGTGTGTGTGTAAATTAAGGTTTAAAAATACATGTTAAATAAGTATATGAGTAGAATTAAATGATAACAATGTGAGAGTTTGTAAACCTCAATATTTCAAGAAGTATTATGATAGACCTTATTAAGAATGGTTACTAAGATGCGTCTCAAGAGTCACATTAACAAAAGAGCTCCTTTACTCCGCCATCCTAGTAACAACAATTTTGCATATGCTTTATGAAATGGAAAACAATTTTTTTTTATCAACTACTACCCTCTCCCCCCAACCAAAACGAGACATTGTCCTCAATGTTCTAAGGTAGAAAGATAAAGTATAGAAGATATCACCTGAAATAACGAACATTGACAAACCTGAAACACGCTAATGATGTCCCCTTGTGCTAAAGCTTCGGGGACGACTCCCAAAACTTGACTACCTCCTAAAAATACAACTATTGACACACCTCCCATTAACCCAAGACTGCCTCCCCCATACATTAAATGAATCTTTCTCTCAAGTAGCACTTGACCATGATGATTTGCTGATTCTAAAAACTCCTTTTCTTTCCCAGGACTAGATCCACCGAAAACACAAATATTTCTTATATGATGACTTGAGGAACTTGCCATTTCTACACTCTTCTGTATTTGTTGAATGTATGGGTTGAGTAGAAATAAAAGGAAAGAAGAGAGGGTTTTATAAATGAGAAATTAGAAAGGCAATCATACCACCTATATGTAGGCCAGCTAGAGTCCAACACACACACTCTCTCTCTCTCTATTTATTTACGTTTGAAAAAGCATGCATATGTACAGGTAGTTATGATTGTGACTCACATCTTCCCTTGGTTTTACATCCAAGAACGGCTTAAACGCCCTCTATGGGTCGGGGATAGGCTTCCCATCCAGTTTTATTAAAAACTAGCAAACTAGGTCTTTTTTTGTCATATTCCCAAGACTAAGTCGATCATGTTCTTTATGAAAGTGGGGCCATAAATCATGAATTGCACGATGCACATCTCCACTAGGATGTGTCTTTAGAGTTAATAGAAGATTATCTAAAGACTTCTTACTCAGGCCATCCTTAATGAACTGTATTTTATCTTCGTGATTTATAGATATCATTCCTAAAGAACGACATTGTGCATTACAAGTCCATCTGGCACATCGATGACAGACTTTTAGTCATTTTGCACGACGTTTCTTTGCAAAAGTGCTTTTACCTGGTCCAGGCTTGTGTGAAATGAAGGAATTCGAGGACTCATCTGATAATCGGACCTTTGCTTCAATCAACTAGCGAATATCTTCAGGAATTCCATGATTCATTAACAATCTCAATATTGCACATCTAGCACGGTAAATTTTTGTAATCGCATTCTAAGGTAGAGCGAGAAAATACTTTTTCAATTTTTCAAGATTAGTGTCCATTTTCAAATGAGAATTGGAAGAGAGATTCAAAGAATTGCACAAATATATACACAAATATCAGTTATTATAGGAAACTGAAAGAACCGACTTAAGTCACAGAGTACCGTGGCTCGCCATTTGACCGGGGTGAGAGAAACTAGCAAAAATCACTCAAAAATAAACACAACGCGAGAAAAACAAAATAATCAACCTTTATCTACAAGATCATTCAAACCAGTTGATTCATTTTCACTAGGAAAATTATCAAAGTACGCTTTCAAACGATGTTCATTTTCCTTAAAAACATTGTCATTCATTGAATTCTCAATATCAAAGGCCCTATAAGGATTGCTCCATCTTGATCTTAGCTCTCTAGGGAATGCATAAAGTTGAGAATTATAAACCAAAACTTTTTGACTAGTATCAACTTTTTGACAATTTTCACAAGTTTTGCAGAATGCATGCATGTCCTTGAACATGGTGGGCCAATAAAATCCATTTTGAAAGATTTTTGTAGCTGTCTTTTTTTAGAAGAAATAACTTCCACATGCTTCAGAATGACAAAGTTTAATGACACTACTTACCTCATTGTCGGGAATGAATCTTTCAAATATTTGATCAGGACAATATTTGAATAAGTTAAGGTCATCACAATAAAAGTTCTTCACTTCGTTCAAAAACTTTTCTTTGTCTTGGGTACTCCAATCAGCTGGCAAATCTCCTAAAGCAAGAAAATTGATATTTTTATCATACCAAGGCATTAGACTAAGAGAAAGTAAGGATTCGTCAGGAAAGTAATCATCGATTGGTGTGATGTCAGATTTCAAATTTGTTGTCACTTTTGACAAAAGATCCGCATCAATATTTTCGGTGCGTTTTTCATCTGTGATTTCTTCCTCAGAATAAATCATTTGCAAATCTTCAGATTCATCCAACTCATTTTTACTTAAAGTAGATTCAAGTTGATCATAAACTAATCCATCAATATGACCTACTTCTTGTAAATCATTATCATCTCCAGGTTGCTTGCAAATGTTGAAAATATTCATCTCCAATGTCATGTTTCTAAACCATTCCTATAATTAATCAATGTGTTAGAAGTTGCAAGAAATGGACGTCCTAAAATAACAGGAAATGAATTACATGCTTCAACATGTTCTATGTCTAAGATAACAAAATCCATAGGATAAATGAATTTATCGACTTGTACTAACACATCTTCGACTATTCCTCTAGACACTTTTACAGATCTATAGGTAAGTAAAAGAGTTATAGAAGTTGGTTTTAACTCACCTAGATTGAGACTTTGAAAAACTGAATATGGAAGTAAATTCACACTAGCTCAGAGATCAAGTAAGGCTCTTTCAATTTTATGCTCTCCAATAAAGCAAGAAATTGTAGGACAACCAGGGTCTTTATATTTCAAAGCATTATTGTTCTGAAGAATAGCACTTACTTGTTCAGCTAGAAAGACTTTCTTTTTCACATTCAGTTTCCTCTTCACAGTGCATAGATCTTTCAAAAATTTAGCATAGGAAAGAACCTGTTTAATAGCATCCAGTAAAGGTATATTGATTCTTACCTGTTTGAAAGTTTCAAAAATTTTAGAGTTGTGATTGACTTTCCTTTGTTTGGTCATGGCTTGAGGAAATGGAAGTGCTGGTGGAGAATCAATCTTTTCTTTGCAATTTTCATATTCAACCCCTTCCTTACCCTCAGAGTTGACTCATCATCTTTCTCATAAGGTTCAAAAGAGGGTTTTTCAATAACCTTACCACTGCGAAGAGTAGTGACTAATTTGACTTGATCCATATGTTGGCTTCTGGAACTACTTGCATTTGCATTGTATTGCCCCTCGAGATTTTATTATGGTTGAGATGAAAACTTACCTTTCTCTTGGAAACTGAGAGCAGATGTGAATTTTGCAAGAGTATCTTTAAAATCTGTCATGTTTTGAGCAAGTTGCGTATTGATTGTCTCTTGCTTTTCAATGAATGCATGCATTGTTATTATTACTCTTCCAACTGAAATTTGGGTGATTTCTCCAACCAAGGTTGTATGTTTGGGAGTATGGGTTGTGGTTGGCCCTTTGAAAACTGTTTAAAGCATGAGTTTGTTCATGGAGACATTCCTTAAAAGAAGGCAAGGTTGGACAATTATTGGTTGAGTGTTCATTTGTTTCACATATTTGACACACAATGTTTTCAACAGATTTTAATTGACCACTCTTTTTCAATTCTAGTGCCTCGACTTTTTTAGCTAAAGATGCATATTTGGCTTGGAGGTCATGATCTTCCCTAAGGTTGTACATACGTCCACTAGATGTATGAGGTTGCGTTTTACTCGGTGCCTCATAAGTACCTGCGGTGTCCTAATTTTGAGCATTTTCAGCTAACAAGTCTAAGTACTCCATTGCTTCATCATGGTCTTTATCTTCAAAAGTTCCATTGCACATCAATTCAATCATTTGCCTATCTCTAGGTGTTAACCCTTCATAAAAATATGAAACCAATCTCCATGTTTCAAAAGCATGATGAGGGCAAGTATTAAGCAAGTCTCGATACCTATCCCAACATTGGTAAAATGTTTCTCCTGGTTTTTGAGTGAAAGTGGTGATTTGTCTTTTG
The DNA here is from genome assembly GCA_026413675.1 of Populus pruinosa. Taxonomy (NCBI): domain Eukaryota; kingdom Viridiplantae; phylum Streptophyta; class Magnoliopsida; order Malpighiales; family Salicaceae; genus Populus; species Populus pruinosa. The sequence goes on along the minus strand of CM048592.1, from coordinate 26,513,343 downwards.
AAAGAGTTTGTTCTATGAGATGGAAAAAACTTCTTTAAAAACTGTTGTTGCATTTCATCCCAAGCACGAATGGATCCTGTTCTTAAATTTTATAGCCATGTTTTAGCTTTATCTTTTAATGAAAAAGAAAAAAGCTTTAATTTGATGGTGTTCATGTTACAATTTGAATCATTATATGTGTTATAATCCTCCTTAAATTCCCTTAAATGCAAGTATGGATTTTCCAATTCTAAGCCATGAAAAGAAGGTAAAATTGAATAATACCTGGTTTAAAATTAAAATAAGATGCATTGGGAAGAAAAACTATGCATGATGGTGCACTTATTCTTGTGGGATTCATGTGGTCTCTACGTGTTCTAGCACGGTTATTCTCATTATTCTCATTATAAAGTGATTGATTATCTTCTTCGGCTATATTTTCTGAAAATGATGAGGATGCCCTACAAAGTCTATCTCTTGATGTACATGACCACACTCTCATACACGTGTAGGAATAAAATAAGAGAAAGAAGAAAATAAAAGAAGAAGAAACAAGAGACAAGAAACAAAGTTATATACAAGAAAAGTGAAAAGAGAAAATAAAATATATACTATAATTTGTACAAGAACTTACCTCCCCGACAATGGCGCCAAAAACTTGACACGACTAAAAGATTGATGTCTTCTTTCAAGTGCAGAAGTGTCGAAGTAATAAATAACCCGGCAAGACCGGGGTCGAACCACAGGGAGGTTACTTGTACAAATTATAAATAGCAATAATACAACAACAATAATAACAACAACAACGACAATAATAATAGTAATAACAATAATAGTAATAATAATAATAATAATAATAATAATAATAATAGTAATACTACTACTAATAGTAATAATAATAATAATAATAAAGAAAAAGAAGGAGAAGAAGAAGAAGAAGATGAGAACTTTGAGATGGAATATTAATATAACGATTAAACAATGATAATAACAAATGTCAAGGTTAGAAGTTCCACTAATGGTATGTCAAACAAGTATAGTATAAACTCTTATTATTCAATTAAAAACCACACACAAAGGAGGTTCCAATCAGATTATATATTGTTAACATGATTATATTAGTCATTTTATTTGATTAATGCTAATACTTGTAAATCTCGTCAAGCATTCATGATTATAACTTATGTTAACAACAAATCAAGTTCCTTTCATAACTCAGGTGTCGGTTATACCATATAGTTTGAACTATAAAAGTGCCAAGCATTTGTTGTACCAAGTGTTATAAAATATAAATCAAGATTACTCATTTAACAAGCAAAGTATTAAAGAGTGAATAAGATAACAAATACAAAACATGTTAGTATCAAACATTAAAGTCCATATTAAGTTTACACTATACTTATTCTTACACCATTAGTGTAACCTTTTCACCTTGACATAATAAACTTAGCTAGACATAATGAAAGAAAGAAAAATACATAAACAACATAAGAACATAAATAAGATAAGAGTTAACAAAGCAAAGGAAAGGAAATGAAAAGCATAAACTTTATATAAATGAAAGCAAAGCATAAACATTACAAAAAAATACAAAAAGAGAAAGCAAGAGCATGATCTTGATCTGGAAACCAATATGCCTAAATGCATGGCAAATGCCTCCTTTTATAGGCCAAAATTGGAAACTATTGATTTGGTGACTAATTGATGAGTGGATGACCAACTCTTGACTTGGTGACAATCCTTATCTTCTCTTGTCTGCCCAAAACATCATTGATAACGTCAAAATTGGAGCCACTTGAAAACATGAAAGTTGTAGGAAATTATCTCAGCTTTCATATATAAAACATTCAGCTCATTTGGACTTCTAGAACTCAAGATATGCGTCAAATACTGAACAGTGCTCGGGCTGGAAGACAAATTCAAGCTTCTTTGTTGTTGCTATAATTTGGACTTGAAAATGGCCTTTTAAGATCTTGGGCTCCATATGAAAGTTGTAGGCCTATGTCTTACCTTTCCATCCATATAAATTTGACATAAATCTGAGATCTACAGCTCTAGATATGACCCAATTACCGAACATTGTTCCAGTATGGACTGCATCGGCATCTCTTTTCTAAGTTTGGTCATCTCTTTGCCCTTGCAATTTAAGTTCTTAAAGTCATCAATCAATCCTTTCATTTATGTGATAGGCCTGCATTTAAAATGAACATTTACCACAAATTAAAGGTATCTTATATTATTAGATATATTATTATAAAACATGCTTTAGTTAAGGAGTTATTGATATGCTTTAGTGAAGGAGTTATTGATACTTCAAGTGCAAAATAATGATATAAAACCATGATAAAAATATACTTTTAAGTACTAATCAACAAACAAGGCTTTGGAATGCAAATAAAGGCACCTTATGATAATGAAGTATTAAAGAGGGGGACCTATATTTCAAACTATGTAAGGATGCATGCATGCCATTTAACCTCAAAATATTGCATATATTTTTTATTTGTTACAAAAAGATCCTCAACGAAGTCTAGCAAGATTGTGGATAAAGAAAGAGTCATTGAGCTAATGATAACAAAGAAATCACAATTTTGACCCTAAAATGAGAAAGAGACGAGATAAATCTTACCATTAGGAAAATCTTAAGGAAATTCAAGAAAATAAGAAGACCAACCTTATCATCAAGAAGATTCTTCATGACAACCTTGCTATAAAGAAAACCACACATATTTAAGCTTTGGTTAAACAGAGTCGCCAAATGGGATTTTAGGTTGACTAAGCTATGCACATACACAAACTTTGGTTTTGGTTAAAGGGGATCGCCAAATGGGATCTCAAGCTAACCCAACCACGTACAGACTTCGGTTTTTATTAAAGAAAATCACTAGATTGTATCTTAGGTTAGCCTAACCATACATAGGATTTTGGCTATGGTTAAAGGGGATTGCTAAAAAGGATCTTAGGCTAGCCCAACTATATAAACTTTGGTTCTGGTTAAAAGGGATCGCCAAATGGGATCTCAGGTTAGCCTAACCACACATAGGATTTTAGTTCTAGTTAAAGGGGATCGCGAGAAGGGATCTTAAGTTAGTCCAACCACGCAGACTTTGGTTCTGGTTAAAGGGGATTGATTAGTACTTAAAAATGCATTTTTATCAAGGTTTTACGTCATCATTTTGAACTTGAAGTATCAAAAACTCCTTAACCAAAACATGTTTTATAATAACATAGATAATAATATAAGATACCTTTAATTTGTGGTAAATGTTCATTTTAAATGCAGGTCTATCACATAAATAAAAGGATTGATTGATGAGTTTAAGAACTGAAATTGAAAGAACAAAGATTGTCAAACTTAGAAAAGAGATGCTGGTGTAGTCCAAACTGAAACATTATTCGGTAATTGGGTTATATATGAAGTTCTAGAATTTCAAATCACCTCCAATTTTTTCTTGGAAAGCTGAGACAATTTCCTACAACTTTTATATTTTCAAGTGGTTCTAATTTTAACATTATCAATGATATTTTGGGCAGATAAGAGAAGATAAGAATTGTCACCAAGTCTGTCATGGGGTGCACGAGCGTTGTCTGGCGACGGCAAAAGCTCTTGTCGTGCCTCCAGATGGGGTGTTATGTGTTGGAAAATTATAATTAATTTTCAAGAGTTGCCACCTAATATTGTGGTTACTAGGAACTTATAGTCTGTGAGAGTCTGAGTAAAGGACTGGTTGTGCAAGGGGAAGACGCATCACCCCTAGTGCACCCTACCTAGGGTAAGCTGCATTGTTGTTTGATTGTTTTTTAAGTCAGGTTTCTATTTGTTGGTTTTTTCTAAGGCTCAAGGTAAATCTCTTTTCATAAGACAGTGTCAACCTTATCGGGTTAAATCCTAATCATTCTAAGATCTGAATAGTAACATCACATTTATTTACACTTTGTATCTTTAATACCTGAGGAGCATACTTTATCATGTAATTTTACACCCATAAATATTAAAGTCTACATCTGGATCCTAGGAAGAAAAAGGTTTTTTTGGAGAAAATCGGTATTTTAATACCGGATTTGTATTTTACAATGTAAATATACAACCCGATATTATATAACATTAATAGAAAAATATTTGAGAAAATCACAAATTTTTCAAAAGGACTTTTCAAATTTTTTGGAAATTTTTATAGGTGAAAATCAGTATTTTAATACCAGATTTGTATTTTACAATGTAAATATACAACCCGATATTAATAGAAAAATATTTGAGAAAATCATAGTTTTTTTAAAAAGAGATTTTTGAAATTTTTATTTTATTTTATTTTATTTTATTTTATTATTTTTTATTATATATTTATTAATTAATTATTATTTAAACATGTGGGCTGAGTCAAACACGAGCCCAAAACAGGTGGGCTGATGTTGGCCCAAAGAGGTTGGGCCAAAATCAGCCCAACATATTATTATTTGTTTGGGTGAGCTGGACCTAGTGATTAGTACTTAAAAGTGCATTTTTGTCATGGTTTTATATCATCATTTTGCACTTGAAGTATCAATAACTCCTTAACTAAAGCATGTTTTATAATAATGTATCTAATAATATAAGATACCTATAATTTGTGGTAAATGTCTATTTTTAATGCAGGCCTATCACATAAATGAAAGGATTGATTGATGACTTGAAGAACTTAAATTGCAAGGATAAAGAGATGGTCAAACTTAGAGAAGAGATGTCGGTGCAATCCAAACCGGAACACTGTTCAGTAATTGGGTCATATCTGGAGCTACAGATCTCAGATTTAGGTCCAATTTATATGGATAGAAAGGTAAGACATAGGTCTACAACTTTCATATGGAGCCCAAGATCTAAAAAGGCCATTATCAAGTCCAAATTGTAGCAACAACAAAGAAGCCCGAATCTATCTTCCAGCCCGAGCACTGTTCGGTATTTTGGCCATATCTAGAGTTCTAGAAGTCCAAATGAGCTGAATTTTTTACACAAGAAATCTGAGACAATTGCCTACAACTTTCATGTTACAACTGGCTCTAATTTTGACGTTATCAATGATGTTTTGGGCAGACAAGAGAAGATAAGGATTGTCACCAAGTCAAAAGTTGGCCACCCACTTATCAATTAGTCATCAAATCAATAGTTCCCAATTTTGGCCTATAAAAGGAGGCATTTGCCATGCATTTAGGCATCTTGATTTCCAGATCAAGATCATGCTCTTCCTTTCTCTCTTTGTATTTTTTGTAATGTTTATGCTTTGCTTTCATTAATATTAAGTTTATGCTTTTCATTTCCTTTCCTTTACTTAGTTAGCTTTTATGTTCTTATTTTGTTTATCTATTTTTCTTTCTTTCATTATGTCTAGCTAAGTTAATTATGTCAAGGTGAAAAGGTTACACTAATGGTGTAAGAATAAGTATAATGTAAACTTAATATGGACTTTAATGTTTGATACTAACATGTTTTATATTTGTTATCTTGTTCACTCTTTAATACTTTGCTTGTTAAATAACTAATCTTGATTTATGTTGTATAACACTTGGTACAACAAATGCTTGGCACTTTCATAGTTCATACTGTATGGTATAACCGACACCTAAGCTATGAAAGGAACTTGATTTGTTGTTAACATAAGTTATAATCATGAATGCTTGACAAAATTTACAAGTATTAGTATTAATCGAATAAGATGACTAATGTAATCATGTTAACAATCTATAATTTGATTGGAACCTCCTTTATGTGTGGTTTCCAATTGAATAATAAGAGTTTATATTATACTTGTTTGACATACCATTAGTGGAATCTCTAACCTTGACATTTGTTCTTATCATTGTTTAATCTTTACATTAATTTTCCATCTCCAAGTTCTCATCATCATCTTCTTCTTCTCTTTCTTTATTATTATTATTATTATTATTATTATTATTATTATTACTACTACTACTACTACTACTACTACTATTACTACTACTACTATTATTATTATTATTAGTATTATTATTATTATTATTATAGTTGTTGTTGTTATTGTTATTGTTGTTGTTATTATTGCTAGTATTGTTGTTTATAATTATTGTCTATAATTTGTACAATTAACCTCCCTGTGGTTCGACCCCGGTCTTGGTGGGTTATTTATTACTTCGACACTCCTACACTTGGGAGAAGACATCAACCTTTTAGTCGTGTCACCTAGCCTAGCCAACTAGGCTGGGCTGGGACAAGTCCAGCCCAAAACAACTTAGTCACTAGTAGCCGAGTGACTAAGTTGCATGAAATAGTGCAACGTTAATTCACGTTGCATTATCTCATGTGCAGAGAAGGAAAGGAATGAAGAAGAGAGGAGGGAGGCTTACCTAGCGTTGGGGAGCTGGCGGTCTGACCAGTGGCTCACCGGGTGGCTCCGATGGTTGGCTGTAGTCACCGCTGGAAAAGGAAGAAAACAAAGACTTGTGGAGAAGAAGGGAAGCTCACGATTGAAGCTGTCGGAGTGGCTGAGGAGAGAACTGCCACCTTGGCTGCCTTTGGGAAGGAAAATAACTTCTGGCCAAGGTGGTGGTTGTGAATTCTTCAGTTGTCGCTGCTGTCGAGGTTCCCGTGGTAGAGGAGACGATTTTTATGGAGGAGAGAGAGAGAGAGAAATGGTGTAACTACCACACGAGATAGTTTGGTGGCTACTGGAGGTTGAGAGAGAGAGAGAAATGGAGAGAAGACGGTTGATGAAGATGGTGGTGGCTGAAAGCCACGGTGGAGAGAGAAGGCAGAGAAAGGATCGGTTGCAGAAAAAAATGAGCAGGGAAGGTTGGTTTTCGGCCAACTTTGAGCTCGATTTTCTTCTCTCTCAGGTCATCAATGGAGCCTCTATTTATAGGTTGTGGAAGAGGGCAATCTTATCTACATAAGGGAATAAATTCCAGCCCTTGATTCAATTAGGAAGTATCCCAACCGTTGGCTCAAAGTAGGCACCCTGAGTTGTCAATTCTGTAGAAAAAGCTGCTTGAGTTGGCCTCTTTGAGGTGGTGGCACGTTCATTTATTTGCCAATGAACCAGTGCCGGCCATACCCTAATATAGAGGGATTTCTAGTGATCAGTTTTGTGCAAGTTTTGGCAAATTTGGTGCATGCTAAGTGCATTAAATACACCTGCAAAGGGGATAACTGGACCAGTTTTTTCAGAAAAATAAAGAAGAAAATGAACAGTGACCAGATGACGCGGCGTCTCGTCCTCTTTTTTGTTTTTTGTAAAAACAACATCGTTTTAGACTGAAATAGGGATTTTTATGAAATTTCCATTGAGTCCTTTTTCCTTCAATTTCTTTCAATTGAACCCCTAATTGACTTTAAACTTTGAATTTAATGCAATTAAGCCCCTGCTGAATTTCAATTGAAACCCCGAAGTTAAGCGCCTTTTACAATATGGTCCATGGTCTCGGATTTTGTCAATTGAACCCCTAATTGACCATTAGACTTTGAATTTTTTCAATTTTACCCCCGGTTTTTGTCAATTGGGCCCCCATAGTTTGCTGCTTGTTGCATAATGGTCCTTGGTCTCGGATTTTGCCAATTTAGCTCCTAATTGACCCCAAAACTTCAATTTTCTTGCATTTTTGCCCCTGATTTCAATCAATTAACTTGGTAAAAATTAAATTTAGTCTCTTAAAATTTCAATCTTCTCAATTAAGCCCAAATTAAGTTCCTAAACTTAATTTTTCACCAATTAAGCCCCAAATAAAATTAATTTGACTCATTTGAAGTATAATTAAGTCCTTACACTTAATTAAATTCTTTAATTAGATCCAAATTAATTCTTAAACATAATTAAAATTTAATTTGGTCCATGATTAAGTCAAATTGGCCTATTAAAAATTTAATTATGTCATTGAACTTAGTTTTTTACTAATTAAGCCCCAAATATAATTAATTTGACCCATTTAAAGTATAATTAAGTCCTTGCACTTAATTAAATCTTTCAATTTGACCCAAATTAATTATTAAACATAATTAAAATTTAATTTGGCTTATGATTAAATAAAATTGGCCTATTAAAAATTTAATTATGTCCTTGGACTTAATTTTTATACAAATTCGTCCAATATTCATTTAATTTTGAATTTGCATTGTTTTCTCCATTTTTTGGCATAAAGGGGTACAATTAGACCATGAATTATCTTTAAAAATTACAGTTTGACTTCTTGGCCCACTTTCTCCACATTGTCAGTCTTTATTTGATTTTTATTTTTGAAAAACAAATTGATTCTTAGGGAATAACCTAGAATTGGGTTATGACAAAGTCAAGAGTTGGCCACCCATCCATCAATTAGTCATCAAATCAATAGTTCCTTATTCTGGTCTATAAAAGGAAGCATTTGCCATTCATTTAGGTATCTTGGTTTCCAGATCAAGATTGTGTTCTTGCTTTCTCTCTTTGTATTTTTGTAATGCTTAAGTTTTGCTTTCATTAATATCAAGTTTATACCTTTCAATTCCTTTCCTTTATGTAGTTAACTTTTATCTTATTTATGTTCTTATCTTGTTTATTTTTGTTTTTCTCTTTCATTATATTTAGCTAAGTTTATTATGTCAAGTAAAAAGGTTACACTAATAGTGTAAGAATAAGTATAGTGTAAACTTAACATGGACTTTAATGTTTGATACTAACATGTTTTGTATTTGTTATTTTGTTCACTCTTTAATACTTTGCTTATTAAATGACTAATCTATATTTATGTTGTATGACACTTGGTATAACAAATGTTGGGCACTTTGATAGCATAAACTGTATGGTATAACTAACACTTGTACTGTGAAAGGAACTTGATTTTTTGTTAACATAAGTTATAATCATGAATGCCTGACAATAGTTACAAGTATTAGCATTAGTCAAATAACATAACTAATGTAATCATGTTAACAATTTATAATCTAATTGGAACCTCCTTTATCTATGGTTTCCAACTAAATAATAACAGTTTATACTATACTTGTTTGACATACCATTTGTGGATCCTCTAACCTTGATATTTGTTGTTATCATTGTTTAATCTTTACACTGATCTTCCATCTCAAAGTTCTCAACAACTTCTTTATTATTATTATTATTGTTATTATTATTATTATTATTATTATTATTATTATTATTATTATTATTATTATTGTTATTATTGTGGATTTGTTGTTGTGTTATTGTTATTTATAATTTATACAATTAACCTCTCTGTGGTTCAACCCTAGTCTTGCCGGGTTATTTATTACTTCGATACTCCTACACTTGGAAGAAGACATTAATCTTTTGGTCGTGTTAAGTTTTTGGTGTCGTTGATGGGGAGGTAAGTTATTGTACAAATTATAGTATTTATTTTATTTTCTCTTTTCACTTTTCATGTATATAACTTTGTTTCTTTTGTTTTGTTTCTCCTTCTTTTATTTTTTTCTTCTTTTTATTCTATTCCTACATGTGCATAAGAGTGTGGTCAGATACCTTAAGTGGTAGACTTTGTAGGGTATCCTCATTATTTTTAGAAAATATGGCTGAAGAAGATAATCAATCACTTCATAATGAGAATAACCATGTTAAAACACTTAGAGACCACATGAATTCCACGAGAACAAGTGCACCATCATGCGTAGTTTCCCCCTTGATGCATCTCATTTTAATTTTAAGCCAAGCATTATTCAACTTTTACCTTTTTTTTTAGGCATAGATTTGAAAAATTCATACTTGCATTTAAGGGAATTTGAGGAGGTCTGCAACACGTATAATAACACAAATTGTAGCATGAACACCATCAGATTAAAGCTTTTTGCCTCTTTCATTAAAAGATAAAGCTAAAATATGACTATAAAATTTAAGACCTAGATCTATTCATGCTTAGGATGAAATGCAACAATAATTTTTAAAGAAGTTTTTTCCGTCTCATAGAACAAACTCTTTCAAAAGACAAATCACCACTTTCACTCAAAAACCATGAGAAACATTTTACTAATGTTGGGATAGATACCGAGATTTGCTTAATACTTGCCCTCATCATGGTTTTGAAACATGAAGATTGGTTTTATATTTTTATGAAGGGTTAACATCTAGAGATAGGCAAATGGTTGAATTGATGTGCAATCGAACTTTTAAAGATAAAGACCCTAATGAAGCAATGGAGTACTTAGACTTCTTAGCTGAAAATGCTCAAAATTAGGACACTACAGGCACGTATGAGGCACCAAGTAAAAATCAACATCATATATCTAGTGGAGGTATTTACAACCTTAGGGAATATCATGGCCTTCAAGCCAAGTTTGCATCTTCAGCTAGAAAAGTTGAGGCACTAGAATTGAAATAGAGTGGTCAATTAAAATTTGTTCAAGACATTATGTGTCAAATCTATGAAACCAATGAACACTCAACCAATGATTGTTCAACCTTACCTTCTTTTAAGGAATGTCTCTATGAACAAGCACATGCTTTAAACAATTTTCAAAGGCTCAATCATATCCCATACTCGCAAACATACAACCCTAGTTGGAGTAATCACCTAAATTTCAGTTAGAAAAGTGATAATAACAATGCACAAACTTCACAACCACCATTTCAACCACGCCATAATTTCCGAAATTCTAATGGATATACACCTCCATATGCTCCACCTCATAGAAAAAATCTTGAGGAAACATTGCATGCATTCATTGAAAAGCAAGAGACAATCAATACTCAACTTGCTCAAAGCATGACAGATTTTAAAGATACTCTTACAAAATTGACATCTGCTCTCAGTTTTGAAGAGAAATGTAAGTTTTCATCTCAACCACAATAAAATCTCAAAGGGCAATACAATGCAAATGCAAGTAGTTCTAGAAGCCAACACATGGATCAAGTCAAATCAGTCACTACTCTTCATAGTGGTAAGGTTATTGAAAAACCTATTCTTGAACCTTATGAGAAAGATGATGAGTCAATCTCTAAGGGTAAGAAAATATTGATTCCCTACTAGCATTTCCATTTCCTCATGCCATGACTAATCAGGAAGAAATCGAGGATAAAAAAGGCATCAAAAATATTAATACAGATCTTTTATCAAAAGTGAAAATAAATTTGACACTTGACATCACACCAATCGATAATTACTTTCCTAATAAATCTCTACTTTCTCTTAGTTCAATGCTTTGGTTTGCTAAAAATATCAATTTTCTTGCTTCAAGATTTTTGCCAGCTCATTGGAGTACCGAAGACAAAATAAAATTTTTGAGCAACGTGCAAAAATTTTATTGGGATGACCCTTACTTATTCAATTATTGTCCTAATCAAATATTTTAAAGATGCATTCTTGATAATGAGGTAAGTAATGTCATTAAATTTTGTCACTCTAAGGCACGTAGGGATCATTTCTTATAAAAAGAAAGACTGTAGAAATCTTGCAAAGTAGATTTTACTAGCCCACCATATTCAAGGAATCACATGCATTCTGTAAAATCTGTGAAAATTATCAAAATGTGGAATTTATTTCAAAACACAAAGAGTTTTTATATAATCTTCTATTGACTCTTAAGTCTCATCATATTGGAGATGTGTATTATGCATTTTATGGTTTATGACCCCATTTCCATAAACAAGATGCTTGATATAGTCTTGGGAATTTGACTAAAAAAGACCATGTTTGCTAGTTTTTAAGAAAACTTGATGGGAAGCCTTTCCCCAACCCATAAAGGGTGTTTAAGCCATTATTGGATGTAAAACTGAGGGAAGATGTGAGCCACAATCACAACTACCTGTACATACACATGCTTTTTCAAAAATAAATAAATGAATAAAGAGAGTGTGTGTGTGTGTAAGACTCCAATTGACCTACATATAGGTGGTATGATTGTCTTTTTAATTTCTCATCTATAAAATCCTCTCTTCCTTCCTTTCATCTCTACTTAACCCATACATTCAACAAATATAAAAGTGTATAGTAATGGCAAGTTCCTTATGTCATCAGATAAGAAATGTTTATGCTTTTAGTGGATCTAGTCTTGGGAAAGAAAAGAAGTTCTTAGAATCAGCAAATCATTTTGGTTAGGTGCTAGCCGAGAGAAAGATTCATTTAGTGTATGGGGGAGGCAGTCTTGGGTTAATGGGAGGTGTGTCAATAGCTGTATTTTTAAGAGGTAGTTAAGTTTTGGGGGTAGTCCCCAAAGTTTTAGCACAAGCGGACATCATTGGAAAAACAATTGAAGAGGAACTACAGGTCTCCACAATGTCTGCTCGAATGAATGCAATGTTTAACCATATCGATGCCTTCATTGCCTTACCAGGTGGTCTAGGCACATTGGAAGAGATCTTTCATATCTCCTCTTGGGCCCAACTACATATTCACCATAAACTCATAGGTTTGTTAAATGTTAATGGTTATTATGATATATGTGTTACAAACCTCCTCCAATTCCTTTAAATGCAAGTATGGATTTTCCAATTCTAAACTATGAAAAAAAGGTAAAACTTGAATAATACCTGGTTTAAAATTAAAATGAGATGCATTGGGAGGAAAAACTATGCATGATGGTGCACTCGTTCTTGTGGGATTCATGTAGTCTCTAAGTGTTCGGACACGGTTATTCTCATTATTCTCATTATGAAGTGATTAATTATCTTCTTCGATCATATTTTCTGAAAATGATGAGGATAATCTACAAAGTCTACCACTTAATGTACGTGACCTGAGGAACTTGTCATTTTTACACATTTCTATATTTGTTGAATGTATGGGTTATGTAGAAATGAAAGAAAGGAAGAGAGGATTTTATAGATGAGAAATTAGAAAGACAATTATACCACCTATATATAGGCCAGCTGGAGTCTCACATACACACACACTCTCTCTTTATTTATTTATTTATTTACTTTTGAAAAAGCATGTGTATGTACAGGTAGTTGTGATTATGGCTCAAATCTTCCCTTGGTTTTATGTCCAAGAACAGCTTAAACGCCCTCTATGGGTCGGGGAAAGGCTTCCCATCCAGTTTTCTTAAAAACTAGCAAACAAGGTCTTTTTTAATCAGAATCTCAAGACTAAGTCGAGCATGTTCTTTATGAAATAGTGGCCATAAATCATGAATTGCATGATGCACATCTCCATTAGGATGCGTCTCAAGAGTTAATAGAAGATTATCTAAAGACTCCTTACTTAGGCCATCCTTAATGAATTGTATTTTATCTTCACGGTTTATAGATACCATTTCTAAAGAATGACATTGTGCATTACAAGTCCATCTGGCACATCGATGACAGACTTTCAGTCGTTTTGCACGACGTTTCTTTGCAAAAGTGCTTTTACATGTTCCAGGCATGTGTGAAATGAAGGAATTAGAGGACTCACCTGATAATTGGACCATTGCTTAATCAACCAGCGAATATCTTCAAGAATTCTATGATTCATTAACAATCTCAATCTTGCACATCCAGCACGGTACATTTTTGTAATAATATTCTGAGGCAGAGCGGGAAAATACTTTTTCAATTTTTCAAGATTAGTGTCCATTTTCAAATGAGAATTGGAAGAGAGATTTAAAGAATTGCACAAATATATACACAGATATCAGTTATTATAGGAAACTGAAAGAACCGACTTAAGTCACGGAATACCATTGTCCGCCATTTGACCGGAGTGAGAGAAACTAGCAAAAATCACTAAAAAATAAACACAAAAACAATGTGAGAGAAAAATAATCAACCTTTATCTACAAGATCATTCAAACCAGTTGATTCATTTTCACTAGGAAAATTATCAAAGTAAGCTTTCAAACGATATCCATTTTCCTTAAAAAAATTGTCATTCATTGAATTCTCAATATCACAGGCCCTATAAGGATTGCTCCATCTTGATCTTAGCTCTCTAGGGAATGCATAGAGTTAAGAATTATAAAACAAAATTTTTTAACTAGTATCAACTTTTTGACAATTTTCACAAGTTTTGCAAAATGCATACGTGTCCTTGAACATGGTAGGCTAATAAAATCCATTTTGAAAGATTTTTGTAGCTGTCTTTTTTGACAAGAAATAACTTCCACATGCTTCAGAATGACAAAGTTTAATGACACTACTTACCTCATTGTCGGGAATGAATCTTTGAAATATTTAATCAGGACAATATTTGAATAAGTTAGGGTCATCACAATAAAAGTTCTTCACTTTGTTCAAAAACGTTTCTATGTCTTGGGCACTCCAATTAGCTGGCAAATCTTCTAAAGCAAGAAAATTGATATTTTTATTATACCAAGGCATTGGACTAAGAAAAAGTAAGGATTCATTAGGAAAGTAAGCATCGATTGGTGTGATGTTAGATGTCAAATTTGTTGTCACTTTTGACAAAAGATCTGCATCAACATTTTCGGTGCGTTTTTCATCTGTGATTTCTTCCTCAGAACAAATCATTTGCAAATCTTCAGATTCATCCAACTCATTTTTACTTAAAATAGATTCAAGTTGATCATAAACTAATTCATCAATATGATCTACTTCTTGTAAATCATTATCATCTCTAGGTTGCTTGCAAATATTGAAAATCTTCATCTCCAATGTCATGTTTATAAATGATAGCTTCATCAGTCCATTCCTATAATTAATCAATGCGTTAAAAGTTGCAAGAAATGGATATCCTAAAATAACAAAAAATGAATTACATGCTTCAACAGGTTATATGTCTAAGATAACAAAATCCACAAGATAAATGAATTTATCAACTTTTACTAACACATTTTGACTATTCCTCTAGGCACTTTTATAGATCCATCGGTAAGTAAAAGAGTTACAAAAGTTGGTTTTAATTCACCTAGATTGAGACTTTGAAAAACTGAATATGGAAGTAAATTCACACTAGCACCAAAATCAAGTAAGGCTCTTTCAATTTTATGTTCTCCAATAAAGCAAGAAATTGTAAGACAACCAGGGTCTTTATATTTCAAAGCATTATTGTTCTGAAGAATGACACTTTTCGGCTAAAAAGGCTTTCTTTTTCACATTCAATTTTCTCTTCACCATGCATAGATCTTTCAAAAATTTAGCATAGGAAGGAACCTGTTTAATAGCATCCAGCAAAGGTATATTGATTCTTACCTGTTTGAAAATTTCAAAAATTTCAAAGTTGTGATTGACTTTCCTTTGTTTGGTCATGGCTTGAGGAAATAGAAGTACTGGCGGGGAATCAGTAGTTTCTTTGTATTTTTCAGATTCAACCGTTTCCTTACCCTTAGAGATTGACTCATCATCTTTCTCACAAGGTTCAAGAGTGGGTTTTTCAATAACCTTACTACTGCGAAGAGTAGTGACTGATTTGACTTGATCTATATATTGGCTTCCAGAACTACTTGTATTTGCATTGTATTGCCTCTTGGGATTTTGTTGTGGTTGAGATGGAAACTTACCTTTCTCTTGGAAACTAAGAGCAGATGTCAATTTTGCAAGAGTATCTTTAAAATCTGTCATGTTTTGAGCAAGTTGAGTATTGATTGTCTCTTGCTTTTCAATGAATGCATGCAATGTTTCCTCAAGATTTCATCTAAGAGGTGGAGCATAAGGAGGTGCATATCCATGATAATTTTGGAAATTATGGTGTGCTTGAAACGGTAGTTATGAAGTTTGTACATTGTTATTATCACTCTTCCAACAGAAATTTGGGTGATTTCTCCAACCAGGGTTATATGTTTGGGAGTATGGGTTGTGGTTGTCCCTTTGGAAACTGTTTAAAGCATGAGCTTGTTCATGGAGACAATCCTTAAAAGAAGGCAAGGTTGGACAATTACTGGTTGAGTGTTCATTTGTTTCACATATTTGACACACAATGTTATTATTTAATTGGGCATAAACTTGATATTAATAAAAGCAAAGCATAAAGATTACAAAAAATACAAAAAGAGAAAGCAAAAGCATGATCTTGATCTAGAAACCAAGATGCCTAAATTCATGGCGAATGCCTCCTTTTATAGGCCAAAATTGGGAACTATTGATTTGATGACTAATTGATGAGTGGGTGACCAACTCTTGACTTGGTGACAATCCTTACCTTCTTTTGTCTGCCCAAAACGTCATTGATAACGTCAAAATTGGAGCCACTCGAAAACATGAAAGTTGTAGGAAATTGTCTTAACTATCTTGTGTAAATAATTCAGGTCATTTGGACTTCTAGAACTCACGATATGGGCCAAACACTGAATAGTGCTTGAGCTGAAAGACAGATTCAGACTTCTTTGTTTTTGCTACAATTTGGACTTAAAAATAGCCTTTTTAGATCTTGGCCTCCATATGAAAGTTGTAGGCCTATGTCTTACCTTTTTATCCACATAAAGTAGACCTAAATTTAAGATCTATAGCTCTAGATATGACCCGATTACCAAACAGTGTTCTAGTTTGGACTGCACCGACATCTCTTTTCTAAGTTTGGCCATCTCTTTATCCTTTCAATTTCAGTTCTTAAATTCATCAATCAATCCTTTCATTTATGTGATAGGCCTGCATTTAAAATGAACATTTACCATAAATTAAAGGTATCTTATATTATTAGATATATTATTATAAAACACGTTTTAGTTAAGGAGTTATTGATACTTTAAGTGCAGAATGATGATATAAAACCTTGATAAAAATGCATCTTTAAGTATTAATCACCAATTTTTAAGAAAACTGGATAGGAAGCCTATCCCCGACCCATAGAGGGTGTTTAAGTCATTCTTAGACGTAAAACCAAGGGAAGATGTGAGCCACAATCACAACCACCTGTACAAATATATTTTTTATATATAAATAAATAAAGAGAGAGAGTGTGTGTGAGAGAGAGAGACTCTAGCTAGCCTATATATAGGTGGTATGATTTCTTTCATTTCTCATCTATAAAATCCTCTCTTCCTTTCTTTCATTTCTACTCAACCCATACATTCAACGAAAATACAAATGTGTAGAAATGGCAAGTTTCTCAAGTCATCGGATAAGAAATAATTATGCTTTCGGTGGATCTAGTCCTGAGAAAGAAAAGGAGTTTTTAAAGTCAGCAAATCATCTTGGTCAGGTGCTAGCTGAGAGAAAGATTCATTTAGTGTATGGGGGAGGCAGTCTGTGGTTAATAGGAGGTGTGTCAATAGCTGCATTTTTAAGAGGTAGTTAAGTTTTAAGGGTCGTCCCCGAAGCTTTAGCATAAGGGGACATCATTGGAAAAACAATTACAGAGGAACTATAGGTCTCCACAATGTCTGCTTGAATGAATGCAATGTTTAACCATGCTGATGCCTTCATTGCCTTACCAGGTGGTCTAGGCACATTAGAAGAGATCTTTCATATTTCCTCTTAGGCCCAACTGCACATTCACCATAAACCCATAGGTCTATTAAATGTTAATGGCTATTATGATAAGTTGTTGTCTTTTCTTGATCATGCTGTGGAACAAGAATTTTTAACATCTTCTGCACGATAAATCATAATCTCTGCTGCTACTGTTGAACAATTGATTGACCAACTACAATCTTTCATTCCTGTAATTAATCCCTCCATGAGTTGCATAAATTGATCATCTAAGGAAAGCCGTAAAAAGCTTAGATTAGATTTGAGGCTTCATTTATGAATCTTTATGTCTTTTGCTTTTATTATTGTGTTTTGTTTTTTTTTATTTTTGTTTCAATGTGCTTCATGTTTGTCAATGTTCATTATTTCAAGTGATATCTTCTATACTCTATTGATTAATACTTAAAAGTGCATTTTTATCAAGGTTTTATATCATCATTCTGCACTTGAAGTATCAATAACTCCTTAACTAAAGCATGTTTTATAATAATATATCTAATGATATAAGATACCTTCAATTTATGGTAAATGTTCATTTTAAATGTAGGCCTATCACATAAATGAAAGGATTGATTGATGACTTTAAGAACTGAAATTACAAGGGCAAAAAGATGACCAAAATTAGAAAAGAGATGTCGGTGCAATCCAAACCAGAACACTGTTCGGTAATTGGGTCATATCTGGAGCTATAAATCTCAGATTTAGGTCTACTTTATATGGATGGAAAGGTAAGACATAGGCCTACAACTTTCCTATGGAGCCCAAGATCTAAAAAGGCCATTTTCAAGTCTAAATTGTAGCAACAACAAAGAAGCCCGAATCTTTCCTCCAGCCTGAGCACTATTCAGTATTTTGGCCATATCTGGACTTTCATATTTTCAAGTGACTCCAATTTTTTGTATTGCTTATGCTTTGCTTTCATTAATATCAAGTTTATGTCTTTCATTTCCTTTCATTTTCTTAGTTAACTTTTATCTTACTTATGTTTTTATTTTGTTTATTTATTTTTCTTTCTTTCATTATTTCTAACTAAGTTTATTATGTCAAGGTGAAAAGGCTACACTAATGGTGTAAGAATAAGTATAGTGTAAACTTAATATGGACTTTAATGTTTGATACTAACATGTTTTGTATTTGTTATCTTGTTCACTCTTTGATACTTTGCTTGTTAAATGATTAATCTTGATTTATGTTGTATAACACTTGGTACAACAAATGCTTGGCACTTTTATAGTTCATACTGTATGGTATAACCGACACTTGAGCTATGAAAGGAACTTGATTTGTTGTTAACATAAGTTATATTATGAATGCTTGACGAGATTTACAAGTACTAGCATTAATCGAATAAGATGACTAATGTAATCATGTTAACAATCTATAATCTCATTGGAACCTCCTTTATGTGTGGTTTCCGATTGAAAAATAAGAGTTTATACTATACTTGTTTGACATACCATTAGTGGAACCTCTAACCTTGACATTTGTTATTATTATTGTTTAATCCTTACATTAATTTTCCATCTCCAAGTTCTCATCATCTTCTTCTTCTTCTCTTTCTTTATTACTACTACTACTACTACTACTACTACTACTACTACTATTACTATTATTATTATTGTTATTGTTATTGTTATTGTCATTGTTGTTATTGTTGTTATTACTATTATTATTGTTGTTGTTTTTATTATTATTGTCGTTTATAATTTGTATAATTAACCTCCCTATGGTTCGACCCCGGTCTTGTCGGGTTATTTATTACTTCGACACTCCTACACTTGGAAGAAGACATCAATTTTTTAGTCGTGTCACTAGTCTGCTTTAGTCACTTGTGGTTCAAACTAAGGGTATTTATATAACTTTATTGGGTTTTTTTTTATTAGGGTGGTTTATTTCCAATTTTATAATTTTATATGTATAAATAATATTTTAAAAAATAGTTAATGAATATAGGTTAGTTCATGGAAAGTTTTACACCTATTAGTGATGCGTGTAGGGCTATTCAATAGCTTGTCATCAGTGTTATTAAATAAGACGGCAAGTGTGGCAGATAATTTTTGGTTGGTTGTTATTAAAGTTTTTTTAATTTTTTAATTTCTTTACATTGCTTTTAAAATTTCAAAACATACCCTTAATTTATTATTTATTTAGATTTAAATTTTTATTTTTTTATTTTAAATAATTTATAAAATTGGAATTCTTTAACAATTTACTAGTCTACTTTCTCATCCACGCCACCATTCGACGACTTTCAAGCAACAGTGTCCTCAAGCTTATAGTTATGCATATGATGATAAATGTTTTTATGATAATTAATAAAAAAAATGGAATAATAGATTTGGGAATGACATATCCCAAAGGATTGATTATCAATTTTCATGCTGTTTATACGGTATAGAAATGAAATAATAGAATTTGGTGTGGTGCGAAAAGAACAAGTATTTTTTGTCTTTTATAAATAAAAAATATTTAGAGTTGTGATTTTGTATTTTGATTATTAAAAACTGTAACTAGTTTTTAGAATTTAGATAAAAAGATAAGTTGTGTATAGGATGAATATTATCATTTTTAATACATTATATTTTTCTAATTATTACTAAATTATTGTTTTTTTTCTAATTATTAATTTATCTATTGGTCAAAGAAGATCTATTCTAATAGAAAGAATTATAGTTTTATGGGACAATCACAGTCATTTTATGGCCAAAATATATTATGTATTTATTTTTTTAATATCTAAAATATATATTACGTATAAATTCATAATTCATTATATTAAAATAAATAAATTAATTTTTTAATATTTTTAAAACTTAGATCAAATCTTGTGAATTTAGTAAACTTGTTTTTAAATATTAAAGGGTAAAGAATGATGTGGAAAATCTAAAATTAATTATAAAATGGCACTTCAAAACTTGAAAAATAATTAAAATTAAACTAAGATGTGTTTGAAGAAAAAAGAAAGAAAATAAAAGATATGAAAATAAGGGTGGTCATATTTATCACACATATCTCTGTTGAAATTTTTTTATTTGATATAATTTTTTAATTTGATTATTTTACAATATCATCCTTCATAAGTTTTTTTAATCAGATTTAATCCTTATTTTTTTGATTGCTATATTTTTTCACTTTGACAATCTTTTTAAATTGATTTTTTTTTATTATTCAACATTTTAAATTTTATCTTTTTATTTGTTGTTTTTTAATTTTATTTTTTATAGATATTTTTTCATTTAATTTAATTTAATTAATTAATTAATTATAAGCAAGTGATAATCATTTTATAATATTTTAAAATATAAAATAAAAATAAATTATATTGGGTAGACATTGTTTTATTGACACGGATAATCTTTTGCTTAAATACAAATTTATTCATATAAAAAAATTATTAAAAACAATTAGTTATGATATTAAATATTTTGATATTTATTTTCAAGATATTTCCATAAAAAAAATCTACCTGATATTTATAGACACAGAAATATAGCTTTTACACTTACAAAATATTATGTCGGGTGTAAATCAATTTTCTTCTGAGTATGGCCCTCTTCCTGCATTCAATTGCTTTCACTTGGCGTAAGAAGCAGGGCGTTACTCTAATTGGCTGTTTACTAGTCTGCTTTAGTCACTTGTGGTTCAAACCAAGGGCATTTGTACAATTTTATTGGGTCTTTTTTTTTTATCAGGGTGATTTATTTCTAATTTTATAATTTAATATGTATAAATAATATTAAAAAAAATAGTTGATGAGTACAAGTTAATTCATGGGAAGTTTTACACCTATCAGGTGGTACGTGTAGGGCTATTCAATTACTTGTCGTCATGGATAAGAGTCTGCTTTGAATTTTTTGAAGAGTCTGCTTTCTCATCAATTTTGAAGAGTCTCGCACTCATCACGGTGTCATGCTGGAGGAGAACTGCCACTGTTGGCTATTTACTAGTCTGCTTTCTCATCAATTGAGATATCGAGTTAGGCACTTGAGGTTCAAACAAGGGACTGGTGTTACATTCTTTAGTCAATTATAGAAGCAGGGCGTTCCTCTAATTGCCTGTTTACTATTATGCTTTCTCGTTAGTTGAGATATCTAGATAGTCACATGTGGTTAAATTTAAGGGTATTTGTATATTTCATTGGGTTTTTAAAAAAAAATTAGGATGGTTTATTTTAGTTAAAAGATAATATAAATTATATTTAGAAATCTCACTTAAACTTTTTAATTGAATTGATTTTTTTATATGATATCGGAGTTTTAATGACTAAACAGTCATGAGTTTGAATCTAATTATTTTATTTATTTGATAAAAATTAAGTATATGATAATATGAATTTATAAAAATTTTAAATTTAAAGATATTTTATTTAAAAAAATTAAAAAATAATATCAATTATATTTAAAAGTCTCACCAAACATATTAAATTTAATGAGATGGTGCACTGCATGTGGCAAATAATTTTGTTTGGTTCGGCAGTTACAAACTTTTCTTTTTCTTCTTCCTTTTCTTTTCACTGTTTTTGATTTTCAAATGTTCCTCTATTTGACTGTTTACACTATATATTAAGTGGAAAACACAATCTTTTTAAAATATAGAGTGTTTCTTGCTTACCTCAAATCTCTTAAAAGATACTAAAAAAGTGTTAATTCGACGCATCTCGGCAATGGGGAGTCGTATGCCCTTCGCTATAATTACCTTCACCCTCGTCATCTTCCTCTATGGCAAGTAGTTTTACAATATTACATATATTAGATTCTTGCATGGAAAACTCTATTATGCATATTATTCACTTTGATTATTCTGCTTGCTCTTACATATATATTTTCTGTTTGCATATGCAATATTGCGCAGCTTGCATATATATTTTCTTTGAATCGACCAAGATTTAATTATTAATATCAACAAAAAAAAATCTTGCGCTGCTTGCACGGATGCAGGAGCTCAATCTGTGACTTTCGTCGTCAAAAACAACTGTCCATACACAGTCTGGCCAGGAACTCTAACGGCTGCTGGCCGTCCGCCTATATCTTCAACTGGCTTCACATTGGTAACAGGTGCTTCATATTCGCTAAGTGTCCCTGCAACGTGGTCTGGTCGCTTGTGGGCCAGAACACAATGCTCTACGGATTCCTCGGGAAAGTTTGTTTGTGCTACTGCTGACTGTGCCTCTGGTGTCATAGAATGCAATGGAGCCGGTGCGATCCCACCAGCATCCTTGGCAGAATTTACTCTAAGAGGTGACGGTGGGAAAGATTTTTACTATATAAGCCTTGTTGATGGCTTTAACATCCCAATTTCGGTAACCCCGCAAGGAGGTTCTACTGGCTGCCCTTCTACAAGCTGTGCAGCTAACGTGAATGCTGTTTGTGATCCTAATTTAGCAGTTAAGGGGGCAGATGGTACTGTGATTGCCTGCAAGAGCGCGTGTGTGGCATTTAACCAGCCGCAGTTCTGCTGCAAAGGAGAGTATGATTCACCTGAAAAATGTCAACCTAGCCAATCTTCGAAGACTTTCAAGCAGCAGTGTCCTCAAGCTTCTAGTTATGCTTATGACGATAGATCGAGCACGTTTACTTGTCCTAGTGGAGGCAACTATTTGATTACCTTCTGTCCATGATCAAATGTGGTGGTTCCAACTCTTTCTTTTTATGGAAAGAGTTGGAGGACAACACATTTAATAAATGTTTTTATGACAAATTAATAAAGAAATGGAATAATATATTTGGGATTGACATATCCCAAAAGGATCGATTATCAATTTTCATGCTGTTTGATTTGGTGAAACCATAGGCCACTCATTAGAAATTAACGATATTTTCAGTTCAATGGTCAAGGTAGCAATCCTTCAACTTATATGTACTAAGTAGAAGTAGTGTCGAATTTACTGGTTTTAATGGTAAGCCTGCGATTCGATGCTCATTTTAGGAATAAATTTAGCTTCTTTTTTTTTTTGGTAATCACAATTGAATAACCTAGGTTAACTTAGAAATTTACAAATATAAAATTCATTAAAAAACTAAGAATTAACTAGCAATCAATTCATGCACAAGGTAATTGTTCTAGACTATAAAAAAAAATGTTTTAGTTTATGAATATGGATTGGGATTGAGGATCAATAAAGCCAAGAGACTGGGTTATGAACATATATATCAAAAAAAACCATTAAAAAAAGCAATCTATACATATATATAATGTTTTAGTTTATAAATATGGGTTAGGGATTGAGGATCAATAAAGCCAAGAGATTAGGTTATGAACACATGTATCAAAAAAACCATTAAAAAAAACAGTATATATATATATAAGCTGACCAATCTCTAGTATCACCAATATATTGATGATTGTCTAAAGAGTGCAAGGCTTCACCGTTAGATTAAATGTGTCTTGAAAATCGATATATATATATATAAGCTGGCGCAGCTTGCACGGATGCAGGAGCTCAATCTGTGACTTTCGTCGTCAAAAACAACTGTCCATACACAGTCTGGCCAGGAACTCTAACGGCTGCTGGCCGTCCGCCTATATCTTCAACTGGCTTCACATTGGCAACAGGTGCTTCATATTCGCTAAGTGTCCCTGCAACGTGGTCTGGTCGCTTGTGGGCCAGAACACAATGCTCTACGGATTCCTCGGGAAAGTTTGTTTGTGCTACTGCTGACTGTGCCTCTGGTGTCATAGAATGCAATGGAGCCGGTGCGATCCCACCAGCATCCTTGGCAGAATTTACTCTAAGAGGTGACGGTGGGAAAGATTTTTACGATATAAGCCTTGTTGATGGCTTTAACATCCCAATTTCGGTAACCCCGCAAGGAGGTTCTACTGGCTGCCCTTCTACAAGCTGTGCAGCTAACGTGAACGCTGTTTGTGATCCTAATTTAGCAGTTAAGGGGGTAGATGGTACTGTGATTGCCTGCAAGAGCGCGTGTTTGGCATTTAACCAGCCGCAGTTCTGCTGCACAGGAGAGTACGGTACACCTGAAAAATGTCAACCTAGCCAATCTTCGAAGACTTTCAAGCAGCAGTGTCCTCAAGCTTCTAGTTATGCTTATTGATTAGTACTTAAAAGTGTATTTTTATCATAGTTTTATATCATCATTTTGCACTTGAAGTATCAATAACTCCTTAACTAAAATATGTTTTATAATAATGTGTCTAATAATATAAGATACCTATAATTTGTGGTAAATATCTATTTTTAATGCAGGCCTATCACATAAATAAATGGATTGATTGATGACTTGAAGAACTTAAATTGCAAGGATAAAGAGATGGTCAAACTTAGAGAAGAGATGTCGGTGCAATCCAAACCGGAACACTGTTCAGTAATTGGGTCATATCTGGAGCTACAGATCTCAGATTTAGGTCCAATTTATATGGATGGAAAGGTAAGACATAGGTCTACAACTTTCATATGGAGCCCAAGATCTAAAAAGGCCATTATCAAGTCAAAATTGTAGCAACAACAAAGAAGCCCGAATCTGTCTTCCAGCCCGAGCACTATTCGGTATTTTGGCCATATCTGGAGTTCTAGAAGTCCAAATGAGCTGAATTTTTTACACAAGAAAGCTGAGACAATTGTCTACAACTTTCATGTTTACAACTGGCTCCTGTTTTGACGTTATGAATGACGTTTTAAGCAGACAAAAGAAGATAAGGATTGTCACCAAGTCAAAAGTTGGTCACCCACTTATCAATTAGTCATCAAATCAATAGTTCCCAATTTTGGCCTATAAAAGGAGGCATTTGCCATGCATTTAGGCATCTTGGTGTTCAGATCAAGATCATGCTCTTTCTTTCTCTCTTTGTATTTTTTGTTTATGCTTTGCTTTCATTAATATTAAGTTTATGCCTTTCATTTCCTTTCCTTTACTTAGTTAACTTTTATGTTCTTATTTTGTTTATTTGTTTTCCTTTCTTTCATTATGTCTAGCTAAGTTAATTATGTCAAGGTGAAAAGGTTACACTAATGGTGTAAGAATAAGTATAATATAAACTTAATATGGACTTTAATGTTTGATACTAACATGTTTTATATTTGTTATCTTGTTCACTCTTTAATACTTTGCTTGTTAAATGACTAATCTTGATTTATGTTGTATAACACTTGGTACAACAAATGCTTGGCACTTTCATAGCCCATAATGTATGGTATAACCGACACCTGAGCTATGAAAGGAACTTGATTTGTTGTTAACATAAGTTATAATCATGAATGCTTGACGAGATTTACAAGTATTAGCATTAATTGAATAAGATGACTAATGTAATCATGTTAACAATATATAATGCAATTGGAACCTCCTTTGTGTGTGGTTTCCAATTCAATAATAAGAGTTTATACTATACTTGTTTGATATACCATTAGTGGAACCTCTAACCTTGACATTTTTTATTATTATTGTTTAATCCTTACATTAATTTTCCATCTCCAAGTTCTCATCATCTTCTTCTTCTTCTTTTTCTTTATTATTATTATTATTATTATTATTATTATTATTATTGTTATTATTGTTGTTGTTGTTGTTGTTGTTGTTGTTGTTATTGTTGTTGTTATTATTTATAATTTGTACAATTAACCTCCCTATGGTTTGACTCCGGTCTTGCCGGGTTATTTATTACTTCGACACTCCTGCACTTGGGAGAAGACATCAACCTTTTAGTCGTGTCACTTATGACGATAGATCGAGCACGTTTACTTGTCCTAGTGGAGGCAACTATTTGATTACCTTCTGTCCATGATCAAATGTGGTGGTTCCAACTCTTTCTTTTTATGGAAAGAGTTGGAGGACAACACATTTAATAAATGTTTTTATGACAAATTAATAAAGAAATGGAATAATATATTTGGGATTGACATATCCCAAAAGGATCGATTATCAATTTTCATGCTGTTTGATTTGGTAAAACCGTATGTTAGGACATTCAAGCAATCAAACACAGATAAATTTACGTGGTTCGGCAACTTGCCTATTCCATAGAGCTACTGATTTGTATTAATCAAACTTAGAAACAATACAAACAACAAAACAAGAAGGAGGAGAAAATTCTTCTCTACTCAACTTAACTCTCTCTCTAGCTCTCTTTTTGTTTCTCTCTCATTCGTCTATATCAATCAACTCTCAATAGCACCCTCTAGTTATAGCTGATATGGGAGACAATTCTTTCGATTTAGTCAATTATGGTAGCCATCATTTTCTTTGTTTAGGCAACCACTCTTGATTCTTACCATGCAACCATATTTGATATGGCTGCAAACAACCATTTTGTGTTCATACATAACACCATATGCCATTCATTATAAATTAAAGATATTTTCAATTCATTAGTCAAGGTAATATGCATGCAATCCTTCAACTTATATGTACTAAGTATACCTGTGTCGAATTTATTGATTTCAATGGTAAGCATGCAACGTGATGTGATGCTCATTTTATAAATAATTTTAGCTCTTATTTTTTTTTTGAATTAATCATGATTACACAACGTATTGACTTAAAAATTTATGAATATAAAATCCATTATAAAACTAAGAATTAATTAAGCGATCAATTCATGCAAAAGGTAATTGTTCTAGAATATAATAAAAAAATATTTTAGTTTGTGAATATGGTTTGGAAATTAAGAATAAATAAAGCTAAGAGATTGGGTTATAAACACATGTATTAAGAAATTTATTAAAAAAGTTCTCTCTCTATATGTGTGTATCAATCTATTAACCCTACTAATCTTGAGTATCACCAATACTGAGCATTGTCTAAATATTGCAAGGCTTCATCATTAAATTAAATGGGTCTTGAAAATCAATTTTTTTTTTTTATGGTTAATAGCTTTGGTGACCAAATATGCTTTTGTAGTATTCAAAATTCTCATCTTTCATATTTTTTCTTGTATACTCACACCATATTCATAGTTAAATCAATTAGTAAAAATACATGTTGACTTTGAAGAATATTAAAAGGATAACATATTATTATTAGGACTAGATGAATTGAAAAATAGAAAGGATAACTAATGTAAAGTACAATGTTGAATGTATCATGGTTGTAATATCATTGTGATTATTTTTTGATGTGGTGCAGGAAGAATATGGACTTCTTGTCTTTTGTTAACAAAAAAATATTTGGAGTTTTATTTTATATTTTAATTATTAAAAATTTTAATTAGTTTAATAAGAGAATTGAATGTGTATAAAAAAAGTATTATCACTCCTAATATATTATATATAAAATAAGTTGCATTTTTTCTTTTTGTAATTATCATTAAGGCAGTTTTGTTTTTTTTCCCTATCAATGATTTGTCTATTGGTTAAAGCAAGTCTATTCTTGTGAAGTGAACCTATAGTTTTGTGGGTGAAGCCTCATCATTCTAGAGCTAAAATATATTTTTATATTTTTTTTAGTATAAAAAATAAATTTTATATATGTGCTTATAATTCATTGTATTAAAATAAACAAATCAAAATTTTTAGTGTTTTTCAAATGCAGGCTAGATACACGTGGATTTAATAAACTTGTTTTTAAATATAAAAAAGGTAAAGAATGAAAAATTAATTGCAAAAATGCTCATGATCAAAACTTGAAAAAAAAATTAAAATTAGACTAAGATTAGTTGGACAAAACACATAAAAAGGGCTATGAAAAATAGGTTAGAGCATATTTACCACACATATCCTTAGTGAAAAAAATATCCTTAAAAATTAATAATATACTAAAAGGCCCGGGGAAAACACTCTAGCTTCCCCACGCCTTTTATGCATAAATAATTGAAAGGTTTATTTTTTATTTTTTTTCTATTTTATTTTTATTTGTTTTGTTTTGTATGTCTTTATAGATTTTTTTTTTTACTTTTTTCTTTGTGTTTTTTTTTCTTTTAATGAATTTTTTTATTTAATTTAGTTTGTTAATGTGAAAAAAAAATAGCTTCCCCCACAGCTTTTATGCATAAGTAATTGAAAGTTTTTTTTTTCATTTTTTTCCTGTTTTATTTTTATTTTTTTTGTTTTTTATGCCTTTATGGGTTTTTTTTACTTTTTGTTTGTGTTTTTTTATTTTCATTAATTTTTTTATTTAATTTAGTTTGTGAATATGAAAATTTTTTTTATTTAGTTATCAGATTTTTGTGACATGGATTTCAGGTTTGATGAGTTAACTCGATTTTGTTTTTTACTTTTTTTCCTTTTTAATCAATTTTTTTTGTTTAGTTTAGTTTGTTACTTTTTTTCGTTTAACCCGTTGATTTTTTTTTCTATGTAGTTATTAAATTTTCATGACATGAATCTCAGGTTTGACGGGTTAACTCAGTTGATTCAAATTTGTTTTCTTTTTCCTCATTAGTAACAGGCTTTTGTCTTTTTTTTTGTTTTTTAATTAATTTTTTTTGTTTAATTTAGGTTGTTAATGTTCAATTGTTTTCTATTTTGTTATTAAACTTTGATGACACGGATCCCGGGTTTGACAAGTAACCTGGTTTGATGAGTTAATCAGTCAAATTTGTTTTTATTTATTTATCAAACTTTCACGACACGAATCCAAGGTTTGACGGGTTAACTCAATTAATTCATATTTTTTTTCTTTTTCTTCATTAATTTTTTTCTTTCTATTATTTTTTTAATTAATTTATTTAATTATCACACTTTTATGACATGATCTTACAGTCAAACTCACATTCAAAGCTATTGGGTCTTGTATTACAACCAAACCTACTGGGCCATGTAAGTTTAATAATATTATTAATATTATAAATATTAATTTTGGATTAGGCGTTATAGCCAAATCCAAGATGCTTGGATATAACTTTGTAGAAAAATATAACATTTTTAAATTTTAATTTTTTCTTAGTATTTTTTATATAAAAAAATAATCCGCAGCAATGCGCAGGTTATCTAACTAGTTCATCTTGATAGCGTGTTTGTGCCTTAATTAAAGACCCATAAAAGCTTTTTTCTTTTATTTGAAATTCTTTAAAACCGTGATAAACCTATTTCTAGATATCAACCTACTTAACTTTAGAAAAGAGAAATATAGTTGTACTGGCATTAACGAAAAGCCATGGGACAGTAAAAAGAAATGATCCAGAAACCCTTGCACTTACCTATTCTTCTTCAACCAAAAATCATTTTATTTACGGTTTGGCCAATAATTATGCGCAGCTATAGGACTGGATCTTCGAAACATAAAAATCATGCACGATAGTCATTGAAGATCTCTATGCCTGTTCATGCATCATCATTAACAAGGGATCTAAAGCAAGGTAGCCATCCATCATCTCATGTCATGGATACATACATCCAAAGCCCAAGCATGGAATGGAAAAACTCCCTGACAGTCCTATGTATTTTTATTTTCTAAAGACATAAAAATAGAAGGAAAACCTATGACCCCTATACTTATCAACATCTTTTTCCTTGTGAAAGAGCATTTTTAATTAACTAGGCAAGGTCTTAACATTACCTTAGGACATGCAATCAAGTTTTCAAGACAATATGCGTTTGAAGCAAAAATTGAAAAGTTAGCCAGAATTTTCATAGAGATAGACAGAGAAGTGAATAAAATCAGGGAGAAATACTATACTTTAGAGTGACATGATTAAAAAATTAATATATTTTTTTAAGTGTGGGAATATCAAAGTAATAAATACCCAGTAAGATCGAGATTAAACCACGAGAAGGTTAACTATAATAATAATAATAATAATAATAATAATAAGTTAAGGAGAATTTTGAGATATAAGATTAATGTAAAGATTAAACAATAAAAACAAATGTCAAGGTTGGAGGATCCACTAATGGTATTTCAAACAAGTATAATATAGATTAGTATAGATTCTTTTTATTACTCAACTGAAAATCACACACAAGGGAGATTCCAATCTGATTATAAATGATTAACATGATTACCTTAGTTATCTTGTTCGAATAATGTTAATACTTGTAAATATTGTCAGGTATTTATGATTATGACTAATGTTAATAACAAATCAAACACCATACGGTTGGGTTATGAAAGTGCCAAGTATTTGTTGTATCAAATATTATACAACATAAATCTAGATTAATCATTTAACAAGCAAAGTATTAAGAGTAAACAAGATAACAAATACAAAACATATTAGCATCAAACATTAAAGTCCATGTTGAGTTTACACTATACTTATTCTTACACCATTAGTGTAACCTTTTCACCTTAATATAATAAATTAGTGCAATTTTTTCACCTTGATATAATAAACTTAACTAAACATAATGAAGGAAGAGAAACATAAATAACCAAGATAAGAACATAAAAAAGATATAAGTTAACTAAATTAAAAAAAAAAAAAAAACATAAATAAGAGATTAATGAAAGCAAAACTTAAAGATTACAAAAATATAAAGAGAAATAACAAGAACATTTACTATAAATTAAAGGTATCTTATAGTATCAGTAGTTAGTATAAAACATGATTTAGTTAAGGAATTATTGATACTTCAAGTGCAAAATATTGATATAAACCCTTGATAAAAATACACTTTTAAGTATTAATCACACCCCTTAACCAGCTTATTACTAGTCCCTAGTAATCAAAGTGTTAAAATAGAAATTTTTTTTGCAAATTCCACAAAGTATGGCATTTATCATTCAACTTTCATTAATCTATTCAAGTAAACAAACTCTCATTAAATTTATATATCTGTTTTATAATTTATATATCTGTTTTATAAACAAACTCTCATTAAATTTATATATTTGTTTTATACTTCTTAAACAAGATATTAATAAACCTTTTTTTTATGTACTGAATGTATGAAAACATGGATGATCGAGCTTTTATTGGAAGAAAACAATATTTTTTTAATAAATATATAAATAACACAATGCATCTTAACCCATGTAAAGAGCTTTTGGCTAATGACTACCAGACTAGTTTGTCTTAGGGAATTAGGTGTTGAGACACCCCTACGAGCTTAGTAACTCAGGTTGCAATTAATACACAAATAGTGCAATATTTGATTCCCTTAAGCTTTTCTCCTTAACCCATGTAACAAGCATTGAGTTAATAGCTTTCAAGTCAGTTTACTTTAGAATATTAAGTGTTAAAATGTGTGTGTGAAAATAAAGGTTTATGAATACTTCTTTAATAAATATATGAGAAGAATCAATTGATAATAATATGAGAGGTTGCAAACCTGAATATTTCAAGAGAAATATGTGATAAACCTTGTTATGAATATTGCAAATAACCATTGAAAAATATTTACCGAGATGCACCTCAAAAGTCAATAAAATTCCTGCCTACTCTATCATCCTAATAATAGTTTTGTCAAATAGTTTTAATAAAAAAAATAGAGTTTTTTTTTTAATGTCAACTATTACCTTCTCCCCACAACCAAAATGAGACATTATCCTAAGGTAGAAAGATAGAGTATAGAAGATATCACCTAAAATAACGAACATTAACAATCCTGAAAACACTTAAACAAATATAAAAAATAACAAAACAAATTAATATGTTATTAATAAAACAAAAGGACATAAGGATTCACAAACGAAGGCTTAAATTCAATTTAAGTTTTTTATGGCTTTTTCTAGCTGACCAATTTATGCAACTTATAGAGAGATCAATTACAGGGATAAAAGATTATAATTGTTCAATCAATTATTAAACAGTAGCAGCAGAGATTATAATTTGTTGTACTGAAGATGTTAGAAATTCTTGTTCTACAACATGATAAAAAAAAGACAACAACTTATCATTAATATTTAACAAACCTATGGGTTTATGGTTAATATACAGTTGGGCTCAAGATGAAATATGAAAGATCTCTTCCAATATGCCAAGACCACCTAGTAAGGCAATGAAGACATCAATGTGTTTAAACATGACATTTATTCGATTAGACATTGTGGAGACCTGTAGTTCCTCTCCAATTGTTTTTCCAATGATGTGCTCTTGTGCTAAAGCTTTAGGGACAACCCTCAAAACTTGACTACCTCCTAAAAATACAGCTATTGACACTCCCCCCATTAACCCAAGGTTGCCTCTCCCATACACTAAATGACTCTTTCTTTTAGTTAGTACTTGACTAAGATGATTTACTGATTCTAAAAACTCTATTTTCTTCCTAGGACTGGATCCACCAAAAACACAAATGTTTTTTATATGAAGACTTGAGGAACCTACTATTTTTACACACTTCTATATTTATTGAATGTATGCATTGAGTAGAAATGAAGGGAAGGAAGAGAAGATTTTATAGATGAGAAATTACAAATGCAATCATACCATGTATATATAGACTAACTAAAGTCTCTCTCTCTCTCTCTTTAAAAAAAAACATATGTACAAGTATTGTGATTGTGGCTCACATCTTTCATTGGTTTTACATCCAAGAATGACTTAAATGTCTTCTATGAGTCGGGGATAGGCTTCCCATCCAGTTTTCTTAAAAATTGACATACAAGATTTTTTTTAGTTAGATTTCCAAGACAATGCCAAGCATTTTCTTTATAAAAATAGGGTTATAAGTCATGAATTGCATGATGCATATCTCTACTATGATGAGACTTAATATTCAATAGAAGATTATTTAAAGACTCTTTGTGTTTTGAAATAAATCCTACCTTTTGATAATTTTCACAGGTTTTGCAAATGCATGTGAGTCCTTGAATATAATGGGCTAGTAAAATCCACTTTGTAAGATTTTTGCAATCCTCTTTTTTGACGAGAAATGATCCCCACATGCCTTAGAGTAACAACATTTAATGACACTACTTACCTCATTGTCGGAAATGTATATTTGAAATATTTGATTAGGACAATATTTAAATAAGTAAAAGTCATCCCAATAAAATTTTTACATGTCACTCAAAAACTTTCTTTTGTCTTGGTTGTCCAAATGAGCTAGCAAAAATCCTAAAGCAAGAAAGTTAATATTTTTAGCACACCAAGACATTGAACTAAGAGAAAGTACAGATTCATCAGGAAAGTAATCATCAATTCTTGTAGTGTTGGATGTCAAATCTATTATCAATTTTGACAACTTTTTTGTCCTCAATTTCTTCTTGTTTAAAAGTTTCAAAGATTTTAGAATCATGATTGACTTCTCTTTGTTTGATCATGGCATGAGAAAATGGAAGCACTGGTGAGGAATTAGTCTTTTCTTTGCAATGTTTAGGTTTAACCCCTTCCTTACCCTTATAGATTGACTCATCTTCTAAACTTGACAATTATTTTATCCTTGTTTAATTCTTACATTAATATCACTTTTCAAAGCTCTCTTCAACTCCTTTTCTGTTATTATCTATTTCTTTATTTATAGTTTATACAGTTAACCTGCCTGCTATTTGACCCTAGTCTTGCTAGATTATTTATTACTTCGACACTTCTACATTTAAGAGAAAACATTAATCTTTTGGTCGTGTCAGTTTTAGTAAATAATTTTTCAGTTTATGGGCATTCTTATGAGTTGTGTCTAATGCATTTAGAAAAAGTTCTTGAATGGTGTGAGAAAAGCACTATTGTACTCAATTGGAAAATGTTTCATCTTATGGTGACACATGGCATTGTCTTAGGTTACACTGTCTTTTCAAAAGTTGATGTCATTCATAAATTACCAACTCCTAGGATTGTGAGAGATGTGAGATCGTTTTTAAGACACATTGGTTTTTACCAAAGATTCATTCATTCATTTAGTACCATTGTCAAACCATTGTGTACCTTGTTATCACAAGATGTCCAATTTGATTGGACATCAAAATGTCAAGAAGCTTTTGAAACGCTTAAAATGTTGTTGACCACTAAACTAATCATACAAGCTCTTGATTGGTCTTTTATCATTTGAACATAATGTGTGATGCTAGTGATTTTGCGATAGGGGCTGTTTTAGGGCAAAGAAAAGATAAGAAGTCTCATGTTATTTATTATGCTAGAATGACTTTGAATTATACTCAATTAAATTACACTACAACCAAAAAAGAACTCTTAACTTTGGTTTTTGCATTAGGCAAATTTAGGTCTTATTTGGTTGGATTTCTTGTTATTGTTTTCACTGATCATACAACATTGAAATACTTGCTCACAAAACAAGATGCCAAGCCATATTTGATTCGATGGATCTTTCTACTCTAAGAGTTTAACCTTGAAATTCGAGATAAAAAGGGAGTAGAAAATGTAGTGGCTGATCATTTATCTCATCTTTCAAGCTATGAGATCATAATTGATGAATCTCTGATAAATAAACTCTTTGTTAATGAAAATTTATTTTGTACATGTATTGTTTCTTATATTGGCTCTCCATGGTATGCTGACATAGCAAATTACCTAACCACAAGTCAGATTTCTTCTTATTGGTCTAAACTTGAACAATAAAAATTCTTGTGCAATGTACGTACCTGTTTTTTAGGGTGACCCCTACTTATTTAAATACTATCTTGACCAAATTGTTAGGCGGTACATCCTTGATCATAAAATTCCAACTGTTATTAATTTTTATCATGCATTAGCCTATAATGGTCATTTCTCTTCCAAGAAAACTATTGCCAAGATCTTGTAGTGTGGATTTTATTGGTCCTTCATATTTAAAGATGTTCATGCCTTCTATGTTGCATGTAACTGGCCAACAACTAGGTAACCTCACTAGGTGTAACACGATACCCTTTAACCCTATTCTTGTTGTGAAAATATTTGATTATTGGGGAATTGATTTCACGTGACCATTTCTAAGTTCATTTAGTTATCAATTCATACTTGTAGCTATTGATTATGTGTCTAAATGGGTGGAGGCCATTGCATCTCAAAATAATGATCATTGAGTTGTGGTCAAAATCTTGAAAGAAAATATTTTCTCTCATTTTGGCATGCCCCAGGCTATAATTAGTGATGGGGGAAAACATTTTTCTAACAAGCCCATTAAGATTTTGATGAGAAAATATGGTGTAATACACAAGGTCAGTACCCCCTCTCACCCACAGACTATTGACAAAGCTGAGTTGGCAAATAGAAAGATCAAAAACATCTTAGAGAAAACAGTCAATCCAAACTATAAAGATTGGTACCTACGACTCGTTGATGCTTTATAGGCATATCTAACCACTTACAAGACTTCTTTAGAAATGTTTCCTTATAGGTTAGTTTATGAAAAGCCTTGTCATTTGCTTGTTGAGATTGAGCACCATGTATATTGGGCCATCCAACAATTCAATGACAATGAAAATGAGGTTGGAAAAAATAGAAAGTTTCAATTGGATGAATTAGAGGAGCTGAGAAATGATACATTTGAAAATGCAAAAATTTCAAAACATAAGATGAAAACTTTGCATGATATACATATTCTTAGAAAATCCTTTCATGTTGGTCAAAAGGTTCTCTTGTATAATTCATAATTACATCTTTTTCCTAGGAAGTTGAGGACAAAATGGATTAGTTCATTTATGACTAAATCCATCTCTGAGCATGGTGTGTTTGAGGTAGAAAATCCTAACAATAAAAATATTTTGAAAGTAAATGGTCATCGATTGAAACCTTATTTTGAAAACTTTGTGGCTGAAGTTGAGACATTGGATCTTGAATATCCAATACCATTGTAGTATCAGAAGTAATGAGTTTTTATTTTTATTTTTATTTCTCTCTTAGTCTTCTCACTCTTATATTTACTTGTTCATGCATTTGGAACAATATATTATCTTAAGTTGGGGGTGTAAGGTTTTTTATTTAAAAAAAAATGGTTTGATGGTTTGTTTTAATTGTAATATGCAGGTTAAAAAAACCAAACAAGAAGTCAGCTCATATCTAATTCAATCAAACATTCATCTTTGAGAAAAAAAAGAGGAGTAGTAGTTTTCTAATCTTTATTATTTTCTTCTCTTTTTTTTGTTTGCATTGAGAATAATATAAAACTTAATTTTAGATATTTAATTATGTTGAATGCTTAAGATGGCCATGCTTGTTTGGAAAAAAAAAACTTGTATTCATATTTAAATGAGACTTGTTTAGGATCAACATTATATTTTTTGATTCATTATTGTGTTGAATATTGCATGCTTTAATTTGGGATATATAATATCTTATAAAGCAAGATATAACATACTTTTTTTTCTTTAAGATTATTGAAGTACATCTTTCCTTGTAAAAGTTCTATGAGTTATGTGATTATGCATAAAAGATGAGTGTGATGCTTTATTTGTGATCATCCCTTTTGATTATGTCCTAAACAAGGTTTAAGTAAATAGAGTAATAATTATTAGACAATTAAATAAATAAATGTGTACAAAGTTTCGTCTACTTCAATGTTTTGAGCTGCTTAATAACTAGGGATATTTATCACAAATGTTTATCTTTATGTTAAATGACAGCTTGAAATATGAGTATGCAAAAGCACTTTAAGTTTGTGACTTTGTGAGTAACCGGGTGCATTCATCGCAAATATTTGTATGCATGTCAAAAGAGAAGTGACCATTTAAAGACAAATAATAAATAATATCTCCAAAAAAAATGAAAAAAAGAAAGAAAGACAGATATATATATTTCTCTAGTTTGCTACCTTGTTTATAGTGGTGAGAAAGAAAGATTACAAGTTGAGTTTTCACGTAAATCAATTATATTGGTTGCATTATAAATATAATTGAATTTGAAATTTTATATGGATATTTGATTTAGAGAATGTGAGTATGTTTATATTTTTATTTGTTATTGTGTATACACTAAATTGAAGATACCCAATTTTACATGATAGGTCCTTCAACTGTGATGAGCCAAACCTAATTATGGTTATTATTATTCTTTTTATTTCAATTGTTTTATATTTTGTTTTGCTTGAGTACTAGCAAAATCTAAGTTGAGGTGTGTGATTGTGCATAAAAAATATCATTAAATCTCTTATTTTACATATGTATTTATTGTTTTTATTTGAGTTTTTTATAATAATTAATGTGCTTTTTAGTAATGAAGTTTCTTTTAATATTTCAATAGGTTTTTGAAGCTTAAATGAATTATTTCATAAAATTATTAAAATTTGGAACAAAGAATTGAAGAGAAATTTAGTTGAAAATTAAAGAATATCTTGGTTCAAATAAGTGCTCTACATTTTTCCTAAAAATCAATTCTATTCCAATCCTAGAAAATATGATCTAGTTTAAGCCCAAACTTGCTTTAGATTATGTGCAAACCTCAACCATCAAACACTAATAATAGGTATATTTGTATCCTTATTTGATGTTTAAATTTAGCCCCAAATCAACCTCCAAATTAGCCCAAGCACGATCCATAATCTTACATATCCACACAACAAATAACATTTGATTTATTTAGGGTAATCTATGGATGGAAAGCTGAAGGGGACATTGTCACATTATTTTGGGTCAAAAAGAAGAAAGAGACAGCTCATAAAGAAAGAAGAAAAATGTGCACTAAACTATTCTCCAAGCTAGTCTAATTGATTTTCCTGAACATCTTTCAGTATTGTGCCCATAATACTCAGATGTCTAAATGACACATTCTTTAATGATATGAAAAACTAACAGAAAGACTTATAAATATGTCTCTAATAGCCATCTCTAGAAAAGGCTTGGAAGAGGGTCGAATTGTTGTTCAAATTTAGCGTCATATCTGTGTTAGAATTTTACTAAAATTGTGTTGTGTTTTTCTTTATAGATTTCAATTCTTTAGTTTATAAAACTTATTATTTAAGTTTGATTCAAGTTATTTCATGTTTATTAAAGTGTTCTTATATATAATTATGGTTGGCTAATCTTCTTTTTAGATCCAAATCAAGAATGATGGTGATTGAGGTGAGTTCTTTAAGATATAAATGAATCTTAATGTTTATATTCTCATTTTTCTTCATAAATATTTTATTATTGCTAAGAAATTTTAGAATTCATTTAGGTAATGTTATAATCTTGAATTTTTATGAACAATTCCTAGTTTTATTATAGAGATTGTTTGATTCAATGTCTTACTTAATATAAAAGTACTCATTCATTCTTAAACAATAATCAATCTTCATCTTTTTAAACTTCACTGTAATAACTTCTGATCTAATATCACTATCATTGATATCAGGTTAAGTTATCTTATATATGTTGAAGAAATCATCAATACATCATCATTAAAATTGATTTGGAACCAAGAATTACTTTTTTTATCATTTAAAATCTATTTACACTCTTTCATCTTTGAAAACAAATCCATTAATTATTTTCAACCAAGTTATTGTTAATTTAATTTCTCTTAAGTTTTTCTTTTTGTAATCTAGCTTAATTTTTAAATCTAGCTCTCTATAAATATGACCTTAATCTTACTAAGTTAATTGCTACATCACACACTTGTGCACTTGCGAGTTAAAACAAGTCGATCATAAAAAGCGATCAAACAAGAACTAAATTAATTTTTTGAATTATTTTTTTATTATGTTAGATAGTATGATGAAATGCTTATCAATTGAGATCGATTTCATATACTTGTGAATGTTTGTGATATTTAAAGTGTTGGGATTTACACCATGGTGTGGCAACCTCTGAGGTATGATGCCCTCGGTTATGAAATTTTTGATTTTTTTTTATATATGTTTATTTGTTCAGTATGATGGGTTTTACGTGCGAACATGTTTTAAAAAACATACTTTAGAGATTAATATTACTTTTTTTCTAAATCGATAAAATTACCTTTTTTCTAGGAATTAACATTAAGATTTTCCTTTGTCGACGATTGTTCTTTTTTTAAGGACCAACATCAATTTTTTATTAATATAAATCACAAATAAAAATAGAAATAGATTTAGATAATTAATAGCATTTATAGAATAAATTTAGAAAAAACATTGTGGAGGTAACCTTTCATTTAAAAGAATATGGTAAAGGTGATATTGATATTTTCTTAGGCCTAACTAACTCAGTACGTAAATCTCAAACTAATGTCTAATTTAGGATTCCTATTTTTTTTTATTACCAGGTGGTGACTTAATTATTTTTTCCTTCAATTTTGAAGAGTCTCACATTCATCATGGGTTGATAATTATTATAATTATTAATTAACCAAGTTAAGAAAATTTATATCGACTATAACTAATTATTTTCATTGATAATTATTAATTAACCTACAAAGTTAAAGAATTCTATTGAAATATAATTTGACTACAACTAACCTATTAATTAAGAAATCCTGCTGAACTTTAAATTGACTACACATGATCATTTACATTGATAATTATCATAATTATTATTTAATAAGTTAAGGAATCCTATTGAAATATAAATTGATTAAAACTAATCATTTTCATTGATAATTATTTAGTACTTAAAAGTATATTTTTATCAAGGTTTTATATCATCATTTTGCTTTTAAAGTATTAATAACTCCTTAACTAGATAATGTTTTATAATATCATGTCTAATACTATAAGATACCTTTAATTTATGGTAAATTTTCATCTTAAATACAGGCCTATTGATTAGTACTTAATAGTGTATTTTTATCAAGGTTTTATAATATCATTTTGCACTTAAAGTATCAATAACTCCTTAACTAAAGCATGTTTTATAATAACAAGTCTGATACCATAAGATACCTTTAATTTATGGTAAATATTCATCCTAAATGCAGGCTTATCACATAAATAAAAAAATCGATTGATGAGTTGAAGTATTGAAATTGAAAGGACAAAGATAGGGTGAAGTTTAGAAAAGAGATGTTGGTTTAATCTAATCTGAAATATTGTTCTGTAATTGGATTATAACTAGAGTTGTAGAACTTGGATTTAGATTTACTTTATATGGATGAAAATTTAAGACATAGGCCTAAACATTCATGGAAGGCAAGACTCAATTCTGCTGTTTAGATGTCCAAATCTTAACAACAATGTAGAAGTCCGAATCTGTCCTACAGTCCAGATACTGTTTAGTGTTCAACTGATATCTTGAGTTTTATAAGTTTAAATTATCTCAATTTTTTTTTCTATAAAGCTGAGATAATTTTCTAAAACTTTCAAGGTAAGGATAGTCCAAATTCTGATGTTAGTAATGATGTTTTTGGCGGACAAGAAGATAAGAATTATCACTAAGTCAAGAGTTGGTCACCCACTCAATATTTAGTCATCAAATAAATATTTTTCAATTTTGGTCTATAGAAGAAGACATTTGCAATGCATTTA
Organism: Populus pruinosa; assembly: GCA_026413675.1. NCBI lineage: Eukaryota > Viridiplantae > Streptophyta > Magnoliopsida > Malpighiales > Salicaceae > Populus > Populus pruinosa. The sequence goes on along the minus strand of CM048592.1, from coordinate 26,472,951 downwards.
GGCATCTTGGTTTTCAGATTAAGATCATGCTCTTACTTTCTCTCTTTGTATTTTTGCAATGCTTAAGTTTTTCTTTCATTAATACCTTATTTATGTCTTTCATTTCCTTTCCTTCACTTTGTTAAATTTATATTATTTATGTTCTTATCTTGTTTATTTATGTTTCTGTCTTTCATTATGTTTAACTAAGTTTATTATGTCAAGGTGAAAAAGTTATACTAATGGTGTAATAATAAGTATAGTGTAAACTCAACAGGGATTTTAATGCATGATACTAACATGTTTTATATTTGTTATCTTGTTCACTCTTTAATACTTTGTTTGTTAAATGACTAATCTAGATTTATGTTGTATAACACTTGGTATAACAAATACTTGGCACTTTCATAGCTTAAACTATATGGTATAACCGACATTTGTGTTATGAAAGGAACTTGATTTGTTATTAACTAATTAGTACTTAAAAGTGTATTTTTTATAAAGGTTTTATATCATCATTTTGCACTTAAAGTATCAATAACTCCTTAACTAAAGCATGTTTTTATAATAACATATCAAATAATATAAGATACCTTTAATTTATGGTAAATGTTGATTTTAAATGCAGGCCTATCACATAAATAAAAGAATTGATTGATAAATTTAAAAACTGAAATTGAAAGGACAAAGAGATGGCCAAACTTAGAAAAAAGATGCCGGTGCAGTCCAAACCAGAATATTATTTGGTAATTGGGTGATATTTAGAGCTGTAGGTCTCCGATTTAGGTCTACTTTATATGGATAGAAAGGTAAGACATAGGCCTACAACTTTCATATGGAACCCAAGACTTAAAAAGGCCATTTTCAAGAATCTATCCTCCAGCCCGAGCACTGTTTAGTGTTTGGCCCATATTTGGCGTTCTAGATGTCCAAATGACCTCAATGTTTTACATAAAAAAGATGAGATAATTTCCTACAACTTTTATATTTTCAAATGGTTTCAATTTTGACGTTATCAATAATGTTTTGGGTAGACAAGAGAAGGATTATCACCAATTCAAGAGTTGGTCACCCACTCATCAATTAGTCATCAAATCAATAGTTTCCAATTTTGGCCTATAAAAGAAGGCATTTTCCATGCATTTAGGTATCTTGGTTCCTAGATCAAGATCATACTCTTGCTTTCTCTCTTTGTATTTTTTGTAATGTTTATGCTTTGCTTTTATTAATATCAAGTTTATTTCTTTTATTTACTTTCATTTACTTAGTTAACTTTTATCTTATTTATGATCTTATTTTGTTTATTTATTTTTCTTTCTTTCATTATGTTTAGGTAAGTTTATTATATCAAGGTGAAAAGGTTACATTAATTGTGTAAGAATAAGTATAGTATACACTGAATATGAACTTTAATGTTTGATACTAACATGTTTTGTATTTGTGATCTTGTTCACTCTTTAATACGTTGCTTGTTAAATGACTAATCTAGATTTATGTTGTATAACACTTGGTACAACAAATACTTGGTATAACCGACACCTGAGCTATGAAAGGAACTTGATTTTTTGTTAACATAAGTTATAATCATGAATGCCTGATGAGATTTATAAGTATTAGCATTAATTAAATAAGATAACTAATGTGATCATGTTAACAATTTATAATTTGATTGGAACCTCCTTTGTGTGTGGTTTCCAATTGAATAATAAGAGTTTATACTATACTTGTTTGACATACCATTAGTGCAACCTCTAACCTTGACATGTGTTATTATCATTGTTTAATCCTTACATTAATATTCCATCTCAAAGTTCTTATCTTCTTCTTTTTCTTCTCCTTCTTTTTATTTATTATTATTATCATTATTATTATTGGTATTACTACTAATACTATTATTATTATTATTGTTGTTGTTGTTGTTGTTGTTCGACCCAAGTCTTGCCGGGTGATTCATTACTTCGACACTTCTGCACTTGAGAGAAGACATCAATATTTTAGTCGTGTCATTAACGTAAGTTATAATCATAAATACTTGACAACATTTATAATCATTAGCATTATTTGAATAAGATAACTAATATAATCATGTTAAAAATTTATAATCCAATTGGAACCTCCTTTATATGTGGTTTCCAATTGAGTAATAAAAAGATTTTATATTATACTTGTTTAAAATATCATTAGTGGATCCTCTAACCTTGACATTTGTTTTTATCATTCTTTGATCTTCACATTGATCTTCCATCTCAAAGTTATCATTAACTTATTATTCTTCTTTTTCTTCTTCTTCTCTATTATTATTATTAGTACTACTACTACTACTATTACTATTACTACTATTATTGTTGTTGTTGTTGTTGTTGTTGTTGTATTATTGTTGTTTATAATTTATACAGTTAACCTACCTATGGTTCGACCTCGGTCTTACCAGATTATTTATTACTTCGACACTCCTGCACTTGAAAAAAAATATCAATCTTCTAGTCATGTCAGCTATCATATAAATGAAAAGATTGATTGATGAGTTTAACTTCTAAAATTTAGAAAAAAAGGATAGGGCCAAGCTTAGAAAAAAAATATTGTTTTAGTTCAAACTAGAACACTGTTCAGTCATGGGATCATAATTAAAGCTGTAAAACTTGGATTTAGGTCTGCTCTATATGGATGGAAAGCTAAGACATAGACCTAAAACTTTTATGCAGAGTCAAAGATTCAAAAAGGCCGTTTTCAAGTTCAAATTATAGCAATAACGAAAAAGTCTGAATCTGTCCTACAGCCTAGACACTGTTTAGTGTTTAGCCTATATAATGAAAAAGTTATAGCAATAACGAAAAAGTCTGAATCTGTCTTACAGCCTAGACACTGTTTAGTGTTTAGCCTATATCTCGAGTACTAGAAGCCCAAATGACCTCAATTTTTTTTGTTGGAAAACTAAGATAATTTCCTAGAACTTTTATGAAGACAGTCTATCCAAGTTCTGGTATTAGCAATGACGTTTTGTTTAGATAAGAAGATAAGGATTGTTATCAAGTCAAGATGTGCCCACCCACTCAACAATCAATCAACAAATCAATAGTTTCAAATTTTAGCCTATAAAAAGAGGCATTTGCCATGCATTTAGGTATTTTGGTTTTCAGATTAAGATCATGTTCTTGCTTTCTTTCTCTATATTTTTGTAATGCTTGAGTTTTGCTTTCATTAATCTCTTATTTATGCCTTTCATTTCCTTTACTATACTTATATAATTATGTTCTCTTCTTGTTTATTTATGTTTTTTTTTTTTATATTTAACTAAGTTTATTATATCAATATGAAAAGGTTACACTAATGGTTTAATAATAAGCATAGTGTAAATTCAACATGGACATGTTTAACACTAACATGTTTTATATTTGTTATTTTGTTTACTGTTAATACTTTGCTTGTTAAATGATTAATCTAGATTTATGTTTCTTGGTACATCAAATATTTGGTACTTTTATAGACTAATCATATGGGATAACCTATAACTGTGCTATGAAAGGAACTTGATTTGTTGTTGACTTAAGTTATAATGATAAATACCTAGTAATATTTACAAATATTAGCATTATTCAAATAAGATAACTAATGTAATCATGTTAATAATTTATAATCCGATTGAAACCTCCTTTATGTATGGTTTCTAGTTGAATAATAAAAAGAATTTATATTATACTTGTTTGAAATACTATTAATGGATCTTCTAACATTGACAATTATTTTATCCTTGTTTAATCCTTATATAAATCTTACATCTCAAAATCTCCATCATCATCATCATATTATTATTATTATTATTTATAATTTATATAATTAACCTTCATGCGGTTCAACCCCAGTCCTATCAGATTATTTATTATTTCAACACTCCTATACATGGAAGAAGACAATAATTTTTTGGTTATGTCAATAATTATCATAATTATTGAGAATAAAATGACATCAAATGATTAGTTATTTTGATTTGCAGAGGAAAAATATTATTTAAAATTCTAAATTAAAATAATAAAAAATATATTTCAATTGGTTTCCGATGTTCTTAACGGTGTAACCTTTTGAATTGTATTGTCGAGAACAACGTAATTTATATGGTTGGGTCGTTCCTAACAATGTAACTAATTAATTGTGCTATTTTTATAATATTTTTTGCCTAATAAAAACATAGATACAAGTGCAATTTCTACTGGAGGTTATGTAAGTCATGGTCATTAAACTGGTCTAGTTAAACAGGATGACTTTATGATTTGCTAACCCAAAACCTTGTTTTAGTTTGATTTTCTTCTGCACAGAAGTGGACAATGATCCGGTCAACTTGTAACTTAGTTTATTTGGTCAAACTTGTGTTGCATAGGGACATTGGGCAAGCTACGTTAAAAAAAAAAAAGTAAAACAAGAAAAATGAGCCTCCATGTAAATTAACTATAAATTCTAACTTGTCTTTAAAAATTTTGGTAAAAAATTGATTATATTATAGATAAGATAGATAAAATTATTTTATTGTTTATTTTTAATAATAAATATATTTTCTTACAATTCACCTAAACTGGTATGTATGTTATTCAATATATTACTGGTATTATCTATTAAACAATATTTAAAGAATAAAATTTTATCATTAGATCTTTCTATCCTTAATTATTTGAACATCTATGTATATTAGCCTTATTATAAGTTAAAAAATTTATATTATTCATTACATAGCATCAAAGAATAGGGTTTATTATTCGACTATTCTATCTTGGGCTACTTAATTTTATTAATTAATATCATAAAAATCCTGTATTAATTTGTATTATTATTCATTTATTAATACTCAAAGAACCTAGCCCAATATTAGATTATAACATCATGGGTCAATTAATAATTAATAAAAATAATTTATTTACTGATCAAATATTAATTAATCCTGTTATTTGATAATCAACATCTAAAAAATAAGACCTAGTATAAGACCACTTCATCTTGAATTAATTAATCAATTGGAACAATTAATACAAGGACAATATTATTTTAATTTTTAATTTTTTTATTAATAAATATATAAAAGACAAGCTAAAATTATACCATACAATCTTGAGTTGAGTTAATTAATTAGTCGTTATTTTTATAAAAATAATCAGTTGATATAATATTCATCCTAAGATTTTTCACAATGATATAAAAAATCTGAAATTTTAAATTTTATAGTTATATTCAACCATGTTATAATATTCATCTAAATAACTTCCAGAAAGAAGTATCTCACATATTTTGCATATTTTTATTTTTTATGTACACATAACCAAAAACAAATTAACAATAAATTTGTAATCAGCATTTTTTTTTATGAAAAAATGTACACATTGTCTATCATATCTTCAAAATCACAATTCAGACTTGTAAATTATTTTTTAATGCTCATTTATTATTTTATAAAAACTCCAAATCAAACCACTTTCTCATCACCTCAGAATTATGTTCATACAACCAAACAACATTAACAAATTTCAATCTCATCGTTAATATTTCACCTTCGGGAATGGCCGGAGACGTTTGGAATCTGCTGGAAGGAGGTTGATCAGTGGCGTCGTGTCTGTTGCACGCCCTGGAAGAGAACTGTCATTGTTGGCGTGTCATGCCGACGAGACCTGGGAGCGCGTGAGGACCTGCACATGGTAGATCAATCCTTCCTCTGCCTGCTGAAAGCAACGGTGAGGCGCGCGGCTATCAGAGAAAGAAGATCGTTTGAGTTGAAATTTCTACTTCTATCTATATTGTAATTCCTTTTCCTCTTTAGTTCTTCTCTCAGCTGGTTACAGGTGCTATTGTCACCATGGCAGAGGGTGAGTTAATGGTTTTAAGTTGCTGGTGCAAGTCGGAGCTTCCTGAGTTATGTGGTTGTTTTCTATACATGATGGATATTCTTGGTGGCTCACGGTGGAGAGCTGCTGGTGGTGAAGAGGAAAAACATTGTAGGAGGAGGGGTGTTGAACATGGCAGAGTTTAATCTGAGAGAGAAAGATGAGATAGATTTTTATGCTATCAGCCTCGTTTATGGCTTTAACATCCCAATTTAAGTCGGTAACCCCAAAAGCAGGTCCTCCTGGCTGCAAACTGCAAGCTGAGCAGCTAATGTGAATACTGTTTGTGATCCTAATTTAGCAGTGAGAGGGCCAGATGGGTCTGTGATTGCCTGCAAGACTGCGCGTATGGCATTTAGAGAGACTAAATTCTGCTGCACAGGACAGTATAAGACACCTGACAAATGTCATCCTAACCAATATTCGACGACTTCTAAGCAGAAGTGTCCTCAAGCTTATACTTGTGCTTTTGATGAGGCAACTGGCAAATTTAATTGTCCAAGTGGAAGCAACTATTTCATTACCTTTTGTCCGTGATCAAATGTGGTGGTTCACCAATTTTTTATTTATATTTTTCCTTTTATGGAAAGAGTTGGGATTATTCATTTTCATGATATTTGATTTGGAGAACCATAGGCCACTTATTAGAAATTAACAATGTTTTTTTTTTTATTTATGTGGGTGTCTGGGTTACCTTGCACGTGTTAGAGAATAATATAAATCATATCCTAAAACCTCACCTAATAGCTTAAACTTTTAGGTGAGATGGTTCTTTGACATGGTATCAGAGTCTTGATGACCAAACGGTCACGAGTTCAAATCTCACCATCCCCATTTATTTGATAAAAATTAAGCATAAGGTAATGTGGGCTTGTGCAAGTTTCAAGCCCAAAGGGCTTTCACTTGATGGGGTGTGTTGGAAAATAATATAAGTCATATTCTAGAACTTCACCTAATAGCTTAAGTTTTTAGGTGAGATGGTTCTTTAACAGCACGTACCATGATTAATCCCATGGCTCATTACACATCCTTAAATTCAGTAAGCATGTAAGGTACTGCAGGGATAACAGGCATGCACAATAAAACTTGAACTCAGATGCAAAAAAACAAAACAAATCCTTTCCACCACTGGACTAACACCTCAAATACATTAACAATGTTTTGAATTAAGTAACTTATCTATAACTAAATAAAGTGTTTAATTCATTGTTTTGAATTATTTTTGGCCTTTCAGCATTCATGTTCATCTACTCATAATTTCATGTTCATAAGCATTTTATTCTTGTCAAATTTCATTCTTGATCCCTCAGTTTTTTTTTCAGTGTATAAGTATCAGTTTCTTTCAATTTGATACTTGAAGGGTTTTTTTTTTTTCCTATCAAGGATTTTTTTTATCCTCTTTGAATTTCGTTTTTACACGTACCTGAGGTTTCGGGAATTAATATTGTGCTCATATTGCATGGGAAAGTTTGAAGTTCTTAAAAAGGATGAAATTAAAATAACGGAGACCAAGCTTGACATTGCTGATAATTGGCAGTCGTTTTCCCTCTTCTACTGTTCAAAAGGCCTGTATATCTACAATTTAGTTCTTCAATTTTAATTTTTGTTTTAGCTTGCTCCTTTTTTTATTTTGATCCAAATTTTTTTTTTGTATCACTCCCTATTTATTGAGAGAAGAAAGACAAAATCATTAGAAAATTTTGATTTTAGTATTCATGGATTAATTCTTTAGAGAGGGAGTTGGTGGTGGTAGTTTTTATCTTTAAAGATGCAGTAAAAAGGAGATCAAAACTTGAAAAGTTTTTTTATTTAATTTGATTTTGAGTTTGTAAGTCTGTGAGATCAATATGTTTTGTTGTTAGAAATGAAAATATAAAGGTTGATTGAGTGTTTTTTTTATTGTTAAATTATTTTTCTAATAAATTCATGTCAAAATTATCAATTTATTATTTTATTATTTTATTTTATTAAAAATTTCTTTATAGATTATGATAAGATTTTAAATTAAAATAAATAAAATTTGTTACACTCGGGCATTGTAGCAATCTATTAAAAATTCTTTAATAAAAAAATATCTGAAATCTTGTTATTTGGAGAAAAATATTTAATTCAAGAAGTCAACATCTAGTATTATGTTTATTAGAAATTCTAACTGGTCAACAAAGATTCTACTGTACAAAACTAATTACAATAAAGGAAAGATAGTATCACCTATTAAGCGTTGTACTTGATACATGTTGCATTGCTACTTTTATCTAAAATGACTAAAGGTTTGTTTTTGTTTTGTTCTTATGGTCTTCCTATAATATTCCTAACTTTGATGTTAGGGTTATGTGGTTGTTTTGTTCTTACGATATATTTTATTTAAATTAATCTTACCATCCGTTTCGCATGTGTAGCAAACGGAACGGAGCTGCCAGTGTACGTTGTAACCCCGCCATGAATTGGCCGATTCTGGTAGCCAGCACCGGACTGTGAGCGTCGTGTGAACCGCTCAGACGTCACGTGCTCAATATAGTGCGGTTATATATCTTCCAGGATGTATATCGGTTTGAAATCTTTCCAAACTGCAACATCATTCCAACCTTGGAAACCCCTATCCCTTGCGGGTTTTTTTTGCCTTTTTTTGTGCTTCATACCAAAAATTACACAACCAAAAATTACATTTTGAAACATAAATTTTTGTCTAAAAAAAATCTTGTATTGTTTTCAATCTTACCTAGTTGCCGCGTGATTTTCCCACACCCTCCTCACAATAGTGTTATGCTCACTGCCCCAGCAGAATTTGTACTTGGAATAAATGAACAAGTTTAAATAAAAATAATAATTTATTTACAATTATATTAATAAGCTGAAAATTATAAATTAATATCAACCTCAAACCTGTTAAACTATGCATTGATTTGAGGCATCCATTCAGGATGCTTGGATATTTGACTCTATTGAAACAATGGAATCTCCATCGACAATTTAAACACCGATGATATTACCCGGTAGCTTCAATGTTTGTGAACTTGAAAATAAATGAAATAAATTCAATAGTGATTATTTCATAAATTATGTTGTAATTTAAAAAAAAAAACTAAAACCTTAACAAACTTACATTGAAAGGTCATCCTTCCACTATGCCTCGTACTTGCGGGTAAATTGATTCCGTTGCGAAGACACGTCGCCTCTGCACTGTGAAGTAGCGCTGGAAGAGGCAGCATCGGTTGATGGCGCAGGTGCTTCTGCTTGAGAGGCACCTAATGAAATATCATCATCGCTGCAAGACGAACTAGCTGCGACCATATACGAGCGACCAACTCTGGTTTTTGTTCTACGCATCTACACAATTTTATACAAATAATTATATAATTAAATTCAAATGTTAAAAAAAAATTCGACAGCATCTCCCCTATACTGGATACTACCCAAATTCACAAACCTGCATATATTAACAATAGCTACAACCAATTTACCCAATCTATACTAATTATTCCAACATATTCAATTACTAATCCTAAGGTAAATTCAACATTAAAAATTACAATTCAACAAATTATTCAATAATTAAGCCAATACAACAAAATAATAAATTAAAAAAAACTCTAGAATAACAATCAAAATTAATGGAAAAAATTAAACCCAAATCATGCAATAATAAAGTAAAATTAATAATTATTCCAACATATTCAATTACTAATCCTAAGGTAAATTCAACATTAAGAATTACAATTCAACAAATTATTCAATAATTAAGCCAATACAACAAAATAATAAATTAAAAAAAAAACCATTAAAGTAAATTCTATGGTAAATTCAACATTAACAATAAATATTCAACAAATGAACTAATAATAGTTATGCCAATACAAAAATAAAAAATATTCAATAAATTAAAAAAAAAAACTATAGACTTTATCAATGAATTATGCAAAAAAATAAAATACTATAGACTTTATCTACATTACAAAAAATACACCAAAACAAAAAAATAGCAAAAAAAAACCATTAAAGTAAAATGAAATAGAAGAAATACTAACCTTTTAAACTGATGGAGATTCACGACAAAAAATGCTTCAGATCGCCGATGAAGAATGCAGAGCAGCACGGAGAGGAAAAGAATGGTGAAAAACTAAGGAGAAGAAAAAATAAACTGAAGAGGCGGTCGGGGGAACTTATATGCCAGTTTTACCGACGGATACAAAATTAATTATTATTTTAATTTATTCCATCGGTGAGTTGTTAAAAATCCGTCGGTACATTTTTGAATTTCACACCAAATTTTTTAATGACCCTCCATATTTTTCGTGCTCCGTCGGTAAATCTGTCGGCAATATGACGCGGTCAGAGATGCATTTAATGCACAACACTTTGAAATGCGCACGGTTCGTCGGTACATTTGTCGGTAAAATTGATCGGCCGCCAACGTGCCGACGGATATAAATCTGTCGGTGTTGTCGTCGGTGATGTGGTGGCATTTCAAGTAATTATTTTTGAACTCTCTGTGAAATGCTGACGGACTTAAGGCCATCGGTGTTGCCGTCGGTGATGTGGTGGCATTTTAAGTAATTATTTTTGAACTCTTTGTGAAATGTCGATGGACTTAAGGCCGTCGGTATTGCCGTTGGTGATGTGGTGGCATTTCAAGTAATTATTTCATGTTACAAACTATATCATCCATGAACAATAATTATTTCAAGTAATTATTTCGTAATTGTGGCATTTCAACTAATTATTTCAAGTAATAAATATTTGTGTTTCAAAATATATCATCCATAATCTAAATTACATGAAAAAAGGGTTTTACATAGGGCTTCATTTGGTAGTTAGTCAGAATTTTCTTCTTCATCGTTATCAATTGAATTGTCATCACCTTCATCGCAATCTTCAACATGAATATCATCTTCTTCATCGACATTTGCTTGTCCGCTAGAGCTCAACACAAAATTCAACTCCTTTGCGTCAACATCAACAAAACTATCATCGAAAACATGAAAATTTGAATTTTCTTCCAATTCAATCGAAGGAGCAACTCGATATGGTTCAACCACCTCACTAACTTGAAAGACTTCATCTCGCACACTTGTGTCTTCGTTCTCATCCTGAACAACCTCGACACGACCCTGAGGTTTTGTTTTTAAAACGGACAACCAATCCACTCTTGATCGATCCTTTCTGAATGAAGGGGTATATGTGTAATAAACTTGTTGACATTGCTTTGCAAAAACAAAGACATCGTTTATGTTGCGGAGTCTAGCTTTTGAGTTAATTTCAACTAGACCATAGTGTAGATCAACTCTGATTCCTCTGTCAGTCGTGTCATACCAATAGCATTTGAATAAAAACACTCTATTCTGCTCGTTATGATATTGCAGTTCAATGACCTCTTCTAATCTACTATAGTAGTCAACTTCTAACTCACTACTAGTGGATCCCTTAACACAAACACCACTGTTGTATGTCTTTTTTCCTTGCCCGTATTCTTTAGTATGGAAAACATATCCATTGACAAAATGCCCGTTGTAGCACTTACATTTTCTTTCAGGCCTAAGCTTAGTGAAGACAATGACTTAGGTGCATGATTAGTACTTAAAAGTGCATTTTTATCATGGTTTTATATCATCATTTTGCACTTAAAGTATCAATAACTCCTTAACTAAAATATGTTTTATAATAATGTATCTAATAATATAAGATACCTATAATTTGTGGTAAATGTCTATTTTTAATGTAGGCCTATCAAATAAATGAAAGGATTGATTGATGACTTGAAGAACTTAAATTGCAAGGATAAAGAGATGGTCAAACTTAGAGAAGAGATGTCGGTGCAATCCAAACCGGAACACTGTTCGGTAATTAGGCCATATCTGGAGCTACAGATCTCAGATTTAGGTCCAATTTATATGGATGGAAAGGTAAGACATAGGCCTACAACTTTCATATGGAGCCCAAGATCTAAAAAGGCCATTATCAAGTCCAAATTGTAGCAACAACAAAGAAGCCCGAATCTGTCTTCCAGCCCGAGCACTGTTCGGTATTTTGGCCATATCTGGAGTTCTAGAAGTCCAAATGAGCTGAATGTTTTACACAAGAAAGACGAGACAATTGCCTACAACTTTCATGTTTGCATCTGGCTCCAGTTTTGACGTTATCAATGACGTTTTGGGCAGACAAGAGAAGATAATGATTGTCACCAAGTCAAAAGTTGGCCACCCACTTATCAATTAGTCATCAAATCAATAGTTCCCAATTTTGGCCTATAAAAGGAGGCATTTGCCATGCATTTAGGCATCTTGGTGTTCAGATCAAGATCATGCTCTTTCTTTCTCTCTTTGTATTTTTTGTTTATGCTTTGCTTTCATTAATATTAAGTTTATGCCTTTCATTTCCTTTCCTTTACTTAGTTAGCTTTTATGTTCTTATTTTGTTTATCTATTTTTCTTTCTTTCATTATGTCTAGCTAAGTTAATTATGTCAAGGTGAAAAGGTTACACTAATGGTGTAAGAATAAGTATAATGTAAACTTAATATGGACTTTAATGTTTGATACTAACATGTTTTATATTTGTTATCTTGTTCACTCTTTAATACTTTGCTTGTTAAATGATTAATCTTGATTTATGTTATATAACACTTGGTACAACAAATGCTTGGCACTTTCATAGCCCATAATGTATGGTATAATCGACACCTGAGCTATGAAAGGAACTTGATTTGTTGTTAACATAAGTTATAAGTATGAATGCTTGACGAGATTTACAAGTATTAGCATTAATTGAATAAGATGACTAATGTAATCATGTTAACAATATATAATCTGATTGGAACCTCCTTTGTGTGTGGTTTCCAATTCAATAATAAGAGTTTATACTATACTTGTTTGATATACCATTAGTGGAACCTCTAACCTTGACATTTGTTATTATCATTATTTAATCCTTACATTAATATTTCATCTCTAAGTTCTCATCATCATCTTCTTCTTCTTCTTCTCTTTATTATTATTGTTATTGTTGTTGTTGTTGTTATTATTATTATTATTATTATTATTATTACCGTTATTATTAGTATTATTATTACTACTACTACTACTACTACTACTACTACTACTACTATTATTATTGTTGTTGTTGTTGTTGTTGTTGTTGTTTATAATTGTTGTTTATAATTTGTACAATTAACCTCCCTGTGGTTCGACCCCGGTCTTGCCGGGTTATTTATTACTTCGACACTCCTGCACTTGGGAGAAGACATCAACCTTTTAGTCGTGTCAAGTTTTTGGCGCCGTTGCCGGGGAGGTAAGTTCTTGTATAAATTATAATAGTTATTTTATTTTCTTTTTTCACTTTCTTCTATATAACTTTGTTTCTTTTCTTTTGTTTCTTTTCTTTTGCTTTTTTCTTCTTTTTTTATTTTATTCCTACACGTGCATGAGAGTGTGGTCACGTACATCAAGTGGTAGACTTTGTAGGATATCCTCATCATTTTCAGAAAATATGGCCGAAGAAGATAATCAATCACTTCATAATGAAAATAATGAGAATAACCGTGCTAGAACACTTAGAGACCACATGAATCCCACAAGAACAAGTGTACCATCATGCATAGTTTTTCCTCCTGATGCATCTCATTTTAATTTTAAACCAGGCATTATTCAACTTTTACCTTCTTTTCATGGCTTAGAATTGGAAAATCCATACTTGCATTTAAGGGAATTTGAGGAGGTGTGCAACACATATAATAACTTAAATTGTAGCATGAACACCATCAGATTAAAGCTTTTTCCTTTTTCATTAAAAGATAAAGCTAAAACATGGCTACAAAATTTGAGACCAGGATCCATTCGTGCTTGGGATGAAATGCAACAACAGTTTTTAAAGAAGTTTTTCCCATCTCATAGAACAAACTCTTTCAAAAGATAAATCACCACTTTCACTCAAAAACCAGGAGAACCATTTTATAAATGTTGGGATAGGTATCGAGATTTGCTTAGTACTTGCCCTCATCATGGTTTTGAAACATGGAGATTGGTTTCACATTTCTATGAAGGGTTAACACCTAAAGATAGGCAAATGGTTGAATTGATGTGCAATGGAACTTTTAAAGATAAAGACCCTGATGAAGCAATGGAGTACTTCGACTTGTTAGCTGAAAATGCTCAAAATTGGGACACTGCGGGTACATATGAGGCACCGAGTAAAACTCAACTTCATACATCTAGTGGAGGTATGTACAACCTTAGGGAAGATCATGACCTCCAAGCCAAATTTGCATCTTTAGCTAGAAAAGTCGAGGCACTAGAATTGAAAAAGAGTGGTCAATTAAAATCTGTTGAAAACATTGTGTGTCAAATCTGTGAAACAAATGAACACTCAACCAACGATTGTCCAACCTTGCCTTCTTTTAAGGAATGTCTCCATGAACAAGCCCATGCTTTAAACAGTTTTCAAAGGGCGAACCACAACCCATACTCCCAAACATACAACCCTGGTTGGAGGAATCACCCAAATTTCAGTTGGAAGAGTGAGAACAACAATGCACAAACTTCACAACCATCGTTTCAAGCACACCATAATTTCCAAAATTCTCATGGATATGCACCTTCTTATGCTCCACCTTCTAGAAGAAATCTTGAGGAAACATTGCATGCATTCATTGAAAAGCAAGAGACAATCAATACTCAACTTGCTCAAAACATGACAGATTTTAAAGATACTCTTGCTAAATTAACATCTGCTCTCAGTTTCCAAGAGAAAGGTAAGTTTCCATCTCAAACACAACAAAATCCTAAAGGGCAATACAATGCAAATGCAAGTAGTTCCGGAAGCCAACACATGAATCAAGTCAAATCAGTCACTACTCTGCGCAGTGGTAAGGTTATTGAAAAACCCTCTCTTGAACCTTATGAGAAAGATGATGAATCAATCTCTGAGGGTAAGGAAGGGGATGAATATGAAAATTGCAAAGAAACGACTGATTCACCGCCAGCACTTCCATTTCCTCAAGCCATGACCAAACAAAGGAAAGTCAATCACAATTCTGAAATTTATGAAATTTTCAAACAGGTAAGGATCAATATACCTTTGCTGGATGCAATTAAACAGGTTCCTTCCTATGCTAAATTTTTGAAAGATCTCTGCACTGTGAAGAGGAAACTGAATGTGAAAAAGAAAGCCTTTCTAGCCGAACAAGTAAGTGCTATTCTTCAAAACAATAATGCTTTGAAATATAAAGACCCTGGTTGTCCTACAATTTCTTGCTTTATTGGAGAGCATAAAATTGAAAGAGCCTTACTTGATCTTGGTGCTAGTGTGAATTTACTTCCATATTCAGTTTTTCAGAGTCTCAATCTAGGTGAGTTAAAACCAACTTCTATAACTCTTTTACTTGCCGATAGATCTATAAAAGTGCCTAGAGGAATAATTGAAGATGTGTTAGTACAAGTCGAAAAATTCATTTATCCTGTGGATTTTATTGTCTTGGACACACAACCTGTTGAAGTATGTAATTCATTTCCTGTTATTTTAGGACGTCCATTTCTTGCAACTTCTAATGCATTGATTAATTGTAGGAATGGACTGATGAAGCTATCATTTGGAAACATGACATTGGAGATGAATATTTTCAACATTTGCAAGCAACCTAGAGATGATAATGATTTACAGGAAGTGGACTTTACTGAAAAATTAATTCATGATCAATTTTCAACCACTTCCAATGAAATTGAGATTGATGAATCTGATGATTTGGAAATGATTTATTTTTAGGAAGAATCAAAGACAAGTAATTGGAGGCCACATATTGAGGAATTGCCACCACGACCAATTAAGTCCATACCTTCAAGTGTTCAACCACCAAAACCTGATTTGAAGCCGTTGCCATCCAATCTCAAATACTCATTTTTGGGAGAAAATGAAACTTTTCCGGTAATAATCTCTTCCAAACTTAATGCACATCAAGAAGGTAAGTTATTACAAACTCTGAAAATGCACAAAAAAGCATTAGGATGGACCATAGCTGATATAAAAGGAATTAGTCCTTTGATTTGTACACACATAATTTATTTAGAGGAAAATGGTAAACCCTCTAGAGAAATGCAACGAAGGCTAAATCCTAATATGAAAGAAGTAGTGAAAAATGAAGTCATTAAGCTTCTAGATAATGAAATCATTTATCCTATTTCTGACAGCAAATGGGTAAGTCCTACCCAAGTTGTACCTAAGAAGTCTGGAGTCACTGTGATAACAAATGAGAACAATGAGTTAATTCCCACTAGAACTGTTACTGGTTGGCGCATGTGCATTGACTATAGGAAACTTAATTCAATGACTAGAAAAGATCATTTTCCTTTACCTTTCATGGATCAAATCCCAGAAAGAGTTGCAGGTCATGAATTTTATTGTTTTCTAGATGGCTATTCGGGTTACAACCAAATTGAAATTGCATTGGAAGATCAAGAAAAAACTACTTTCACATGTCCATTTGGTACTTTTGCATATCGAAGGATGCCTTTTGGATTATGTAATGCACCAGCCATATTTCAAAGATGCATGCTTAGTATATTTAGCGATATGGTTGAACATTTTCTTGAGATTTTCATGGATGATTTTTCTGTTTTTGGCAATTCATTTAATGATTGTTTGACTAATTTAGGAAAGGTTTTAACCAGGTGTGAAGAGAAGAATCTTGTGCTGAATTGGGAAAAATGTCATTTTATGGTAACAAACGGCATTGTACTTGGTCATATTGTTTCATCAAAAGGAATTGAGGTTGACAAATCTAAAATCGAGTTAATTGCAAACTTGCCAACACCAAAATCTCTTAAAGATGTTAGATCATTCTTGGGACATGCTGGTTTTTATAGAAGGTTCATCAAAGATTTTAGTGTAATATCTAAGCCTTTAAGTAACCTTCTAACAAAGGATACTATTTTTGAATGGACTAAACATTGTGAAGAAGCCTTTGTT
This sequence comes from Populus pruinosa, assembly GCA_026413675.1. Taxonomy (NCBI): domain Eukaryota; kingdom Viridiplantae; phylum Streptophyta; class Magnoliopsida; order Malpighiales; family Salicaceae; genus Populus; species Populus pruinosa. The sequence goes on along the minus strand of CM048592.1, from coordinate 26,456,159 downwards.
AAACTTAAAAATTTGCTTACTTGTGCTCCTATCATTCAACCTCCCGATTGGTCATTACCTTTTGAAATAATGTGTGATGCTAGTGATTATGCCGTAGGTGCTGTTTTGGGACAAAGAAAAGATAAGAAACCTTATGTAATTTACTATGCAAGTAAAACTTTAAATAGTGCTCAAATGAATTATACCACCACTGAAAAAGAATTACTTGCAGTAGTATTTGCATGTGAAAAATTCAGATCTTATCTTGTTGGCTCACCTGTTGTTGTTTTTAGTGATTATGCAGCATTGAAATATCTTCTTTCTAAGAAAGATTCCAAGGCTAGATTGGTGCGGTGGATTTTATTACTTCAAGAATTTGATATCACAATCAAAGATAAGAAAGGCAGCGAAAATGTTGTCGTAGATCACTTGTCAAGATTGACAACAGATTCGAAAACTGACATCACACCAATCGATGACTACTTTCCTGATGAATCTTTACTTTCTGTCTCTACAATGCCTTGGTTTGCTAATATTGTCAATTTTCTTGTTTCAGGACAATTGCCAGCTCATTAGAATACCCAAGATAAAAGAAAGTTTTTGAACGAAGTGAAGAACTTTTATTGGGATGATCCTTATTTATTCAAATATTGTCCTGATCAAATATTTTGAAGATGCATTCCTGACAATGAGGTAAGTAGTGTCATTAAATTTTGTCATTCTGAGGCATGTAGGGGCCATTTCTCATCAAGAAAGACAACTGCAAAAATCTTACAAAGTGGATTTTACTGGCCCACCATGTTCAAAGACTCACATGCATTCTGCAAGTCTTGTGAAAATTGTCAAAAGTTGGGATCTATTTCAAAACGTCACATGATGCCTTTAAACCCTATTATTGTCATTGAGATCTTTGACTGTTGGGGTATAGATTTCATGGGCCCATTCCCTCCATCATTTGGTTTCTTATACATATTAGTCGCAGTAGATTATGTTTCAAAATGGATAGAGGCAATTCCAAGTCGAAACAATGATCACAAAACAGTGATAAAGTTTTTGAAAGAAAATATTTTGAGTCGATTTGGAGTCCCTCGAGCCATAATAAGTGATGGTGGAACACATTTCTGCAACAAGCCATTTGAGTCTTTAATGAAGAAATATGGAATCACACACAAAGTTGCCACCCCTTATCACCCTCAAACAAGTGGACAAGTAGAGCTTGCTAATAGGGAGATCAAACATATTTTGGAGAAAACAGTGAACCCTAATAGGAAAGACTGGTCTTTAAGACTTAATGATGCACTTTGGGCTTATCGAACTGCTTATAAAACATCATTAGGTATGTCACCGTATAGACTAGTCTATGGAAAACCTTGTCACTTGCCTGTGGAACTTGAACATAAAGCTTATTGGGCTATTAAAGCTTTCAATTCAAATATGGATGATGCTAGTCAACTGCGAAAATTACAAATAAATGAGCTTGAGGAAATAAGAAATGATGTATATGAAAATTCAAGAATTCATAAAGCAAGAATTAAAGAGTTTCATGACAAGAAAATACAGAGAAAAACCTTCAATGTTGGTCAAAAAGTCTTGCTTTATAATTCTCGACTGCATTTATTTCCTGGAAAATTAAGATCAAGATGGAGTGGTCCTTTTATTGTGAAACATGTGTATCCATATGGGGCCTATGACATCGAGAATCCAAAGAATGGCAATGTTTTCAAGGTAAATGGACATCGTCTGAAAGTTTACTTTGACAATTTTTCAGTTGAACATAACTCTATTGAATTGGGTGATCTTGTATATAAAGATTGATTTTATTTTATTTTATTTTATTTTATTTTTGTTTCTTATATAAATATTGATTTTATTTTATTTTATTTTTGTTTCTTTTTGAGTGATTTTTGCGAGTTTCTTCACCCCAGTCAAATGGCGGATAACGGTACTCCGTGACTTAAGTCGGTTCTTTCAGTTTCCCACAATTACTGATATCTGTGTATATATCTGTGCAATTCTTTGAATCTCTCTTCCAATTCTCATTTGAAAATGGACACTAATCTTGAAAAATTGAAAAAGTATTTTCCCGCTCTGCCTCAGAATGCGATTACAAAAATTTACCGTGCTAGATGTGCAAGATTGAGATTATTAATGAATCATGGAATTCCTGAAGATATTCGGTGGTTGATTGAAGCAAAGGTCCGATTATCAGGTGAGTCCTCTAACTTCTTCATTTCACACATGCCTGGAACAGGTAAAAGCACTTTTGCAAAGAAGCGTCGTGCAAAACGACTGGATGTCTGTCATCGATGTGCTAGATGGACTTGTAATACACAATGTCGTTCTTTAGGAATGGTATGTATAAACCGTGAAGATAAAATACAATTCATTAAGGATGGCCTGAGTAAGGAGTCTTTAGATAATCTTCTATTGACTCTTGAGACGCATCCTAGTGGAGATGTGCATCGTGCAATTCATGATTTATGGCCACTATTTCATAAAGAACATGATCGACTTAGTCTTGGGAATCTGACTAAAAAAGACCCTGTTTGCCAGTTTTTAAGAAAACTGGATGGGAAGCCTATCCCCGACCCATAGAGGGCGTTTAAGCCGTTCTTGGACGTAAAACCAAGGGAAGATGTGAGCCACAATCACAACTACCTGTACATACACATGTTTTTTTCAAAAGTAAATAAATAAATAAATAAAAAGAGAGAGAGAGTGTGTGAGACTCTAGCTGGCCTACATATAGATGTTATGATTGCCTTTCTACTTTCTCATCTATAAAACCCTATTTTCCTTCCTTTCATTTCTACTCAACCCATACATTCAACAAATACAGAAGTGTGTAGAAATGGCAAGTTCCTCAAGTCATCAAATAAGAAATATTTGTGTTTTCGGTGGATCTAGTCCTGGGAAAGAAAAAGAGTTTTTAGAATCAGCAAATCATCTTGGTCAGGTGCTAGCTGAGAGAAAGATTCATTTAGTGTATGGGGGAGGCAGTCTTGGGTTAATGGGAGGTGTGTCAATAGCTGCATTTTTAGGAGGTAGTCAGGTTTTAGGAATCGTCCCTGAAGCTTTGGCACAAGGGGACATCATTGGAAAAACAATTGGAGAGGAACTTCAGGTCTCTACAATGTCGGCTCGAATGAATGCAATGTTTAACCATGCTGATGCTTTCATTGCTTTACCAGGTGGTCTAGGCACATTGGAAGAGATCTTTCATATTTCCTCTTGGGCTCAATTGCACATTCACCATAAACCCATAGGTTTGTTAAATGTTAATGGTTATTATGATAAGTTGTTGTCTTTTCTTGATCATGCTGTGGAACATGAATTTTTAACATCTTCTGCATGACAAATCATAATCTCTGCTTCTACTGCTGAACAATTGATTGACCAACTACAATTTTTCATTCCTGTGATTGATCCTTCCATGAGTCGCATAAATTGGTCATCTAAGGAAAGCCGTAAAAAGCTTAGATTGGATTTGAGCCTTCATTTGTGAATTTTTGTGTCTTTTGGTTTTATTATGTTTTGTTATTTCTTATTTTTGTTTCAGTGTGTTTCAGGTTTTGTCAGTGTTCGTTATTTCAGGTGATATCTTTTATACTCTATCTTTCTACCTTAGAACATTGAGGACAATGTCTCGTTTTGGTTGGGGGGAGAGGGTAGTAGTTTATAAAAAAAAAATTGTTTTTCATTTCATAAAGCATGTGCATAATTGTTGTTACTAGGATGGCAGAGTAAAGGAGTTCTTTTGTTAAAGTGACTCTTGAGACGCATCTTAGTAATCATTCTTTAACAAGGTCTATTATAATACTTCCTGAAATATTCAGGTTTACAAACTCTCGTATTGTTACCACTTAATTCTGCTCATATACTTATTTAACATGTATTTTTAAACCTTAATTTACACACACACACTTTAACATATGATTATGGGTTGCATATTGGATTATTACATTATTTATGTTCTTTTGTTAAAGGTAACAACTAAGGGAAAGGGATTGTATATAATTAAAAAAAAAACATGAAAAAAAAATAAAAAAAAATAAAAAATGATGATAATAAAAATGTAGATAAGTTTGATTTCGTAGCCTCCCTAACCTAAGCAATTAAGCCCGAAGGGGTGTTTTAACACCTAATACCCTAAAGTCAACTGACTTGGGAGCTATTGGCCCAACGCTTGTTACATGGGTTGAGGAGAAAAGCTTAAGGCAATCAAACATTGCACTATCTACATATCAGTATCTGCGACCCGAGTTACTAAGCTCGTAGGGGTGTCTTAACACCTAATGCCCTAAGACCAACTGGTCTTGGAGTCATTAGCTGAAAGCTCGTTACATGGGTTAAAGATGCATGATGTTTTTAAAGTATATGTGTATAGAGTTAAAAAAAAAAAAAGACAAAAATAGTAATCCCAACCCAAGGAAGTTAACCTTAAACATTAGAACAAAAAATTTTGTTTTCTTCCAAGAAAAGCCCCATAATTATGTGTTGATACATTGAGCACAAAAGAAAGGTTTATTAATATCTTGTTAAGTGGTATTGAGCAGATATATAAATTTAATGAGAGTTTGTTTATCTGGATAGATTAATGGAAGTTAAATGATGAATACCTTGCTTTGTGAAATTTGCAAATTGTTTTAACGCTTTAATTACTAGGGACTAGTAATAAGCTGGTTGAGGGGTGTGATTAGTACTTAAAAGTGCATTTTTATCATGGTTTTATATCATCATTTTGCACTTGAAGTATCAATAACTCCTTAACTAAAATATGTTTTATAATAATGTATCTAATAATATAAGATACCTATAATTTGTGGTAAATGTCTATTTTTAATGTAGGCCTATCAAATAAATGAAAGGATTGATTGATGACTTGAAGAACTTAAATTGCAAGGATAAAGAGATGGTCAAACTTAGAGAAGAGATGTCGGTGCAATCCAAACCGGAACACTGTTCGGTAATTGGGCCATATCTGGAGCTACAGATCTCAGATTTAGGTCCAATTTATATGGATGGAAAGGTAAGACATAGGCCTACAACTTTCATATGGAGCCCAAGATCTAAAAAGGCCATTATCAAGTCCAAATTGTAGCAACAACAAAGAAGCCCGAATCTGTCTTCCAGCCCGAGCACTGTTCGGTATTTTGGCCATATCTGGAGTTCTAGAAGTCCAAATGAGCTGAATTTGTTACACAAGAAAGATGAGACAATTGCCTACAACTTTCATGTTTGCATCTGGCTCCAGTTTTGACGTTATCAATGACGTTTTGGGCAGACAAGAGAAGATAAGGATTGTCACCAAGTCAAAAGTTGGCCACCCACTTATCAATTAGTCATCAAATCAATAGTTCCCAATTTTGGCCTATAAAAGGAGGCATTTGCCATGCATTTAGGCATCTTGGTGTTCAGATCAAGATCATGCTCTTTCTTTCTCTCTTTGTATTTTTTGTTTATGCTTTGCTTTCATTAATATTAAGTTTATGCCTTTCATTTCCTTTCCTTTACTTAGTTAGCTTTTATGTTCTTATTTTGTTTATCTATTTTTCTTTCTTTCATTATGTCTAGCTAAGTTAATTATGTCAAGGTGAAAAGGTTACACTAATGGTGTAAGAATAAGTATAATGTAAACTTAATATGGACTTTAATGTTTGATACTAACATGTTTTATATTTGTTATCTTGTTCACTCTTTAATACTTTGCTTGTTAAATGATTAATCTTGATTTATGTTATATAACACTTGGTACAACAAATGCTTGGCACTTTCATAGCCCATAATGTATGGTATAATCGACACCTGAGCTATGAAAGGAACTTGATTTGTTGTTAACATAAGTTATAAGTATGAATGCTTGACGAGATTTACAAGTATTAGCATTAATTGAATAAGATGACTAATGTAATCATGTTAACAATATATAATCTGATTGGAACCTCCTTTGTGTGTGGTTTCCAATTCAATAATAAGAGTTTATACTATACTTGTTTGATATACCATTAGTGGAACCTCTAACCTTGACATTTGTTATTATCATTATTTAATCCTTACATTAATATTTCATCTCTAAGTTCTCATCATCATCATCTTCTTCTTCTTCTCTTTATTATTATTGTTATTGTTGTTGTTGTTGTTATTATTATTATTATTATTATTATTATTATTATTATTATTATTATTATTACCGTTATTATTAGTATTATTATTATTACTACTACTACTACTACTACTACTACTACTATTATTATTATTATTGTTGTTGTTGTTGTTGTTGTTGTTGTTTATAATTGTTGTTTATAATTTGTACAATTAACCTCCCTGTGGTTCGACCCCGGTCTTGCCGGGTTATTTATTACTTCGACACTCCTGCACTTGGGAGAAGACATCAACCTTTTAGTCGTGTCAGTGCACTCCTTCCCATTTGATAAACCTTCTATATAATATACATAAATAAACAGTAAGTAAACGAGAATCTTGTAATGACATGCATACATACAGTAATTTTACAAGTTAGAATGAGTTTGTGATAATGCTTACATGTGTTCTAAACCACGTGGCAAACTGCTCATCTTCTAATTGAAAGATCTGGGATTCGGTCAGCTGTGAGTTATTGGAGAGCAAATATTGTTGATGTTGCCTGCAAGTGATAATGAGTGTATGATATTACAATATATAATTAATAGTATATTACTAACAAAGTTTAATTAATATAAACTTACTGAATAAAAGGTCTCAGCTCATCATAGTTAAATAAAACATAGTTGTGTGCTTGTTTGAACTCTATTTCCAACAAATATCTTCCTCTTACAACATTTTTAGGTATGGGTCATCCAGTATTGGAGAATATTGACAAGTTCCTACTGGAAGCCACTTCACCGCCATTATCATGCTAGGGAACGTGATTGATTCTCGTTCTTAGATGAGGTTCGAAATAGTACGAGATAAATGTTGAAATCTCCTCAACAATATAGGCCTCACATATCGAAGCCTCAACATGTGTCTTGTTCTTAACCTTTTTCTTGATATTAAACAAGTACCTGTATTGAAATATTAATCAAGTATTTTCAATTAAGAAAAACATATAAAATACTTTTATATATGAATTACATTACAACTGTAATATCTAACAGTTCGAATGGGTACATCCATCTATATTGGACCGGTGCTCCAGCTTTTGCCTCAAATGGTAGATGTATAGGGAGATGCTCGATTGAGTCAAAAAATAATGGAGGGAATATCATCTCAAGTTTGCAGATGGGGAGAGTTGGGATTAGGAAGAAGAAGGAGAAATAGGGGAGGAGAGGGTCGATAGCGTCTACATATATTAACTTTTCCTGATGATTTCACCAATGAACAATCCGTCGGTAAAACCATTGATGATTCTAATGGAACAATCGACACATCACCGTACAGATTTGCCATTTCAAATCCATCGGTGAATCCGTCTGAAAAAATAACCTGCCAAAACCTCCACGTCAGCGACCTATTTTTTTTTTACGACGGTGACGTTTCCGTCCATAATTCAGTCGGTAACTACCGATGAAAATTTTTCATCGGTAGTTACCGACTGAATTACGGACGGAAGATTGGCCGTCGATAATTTCGACTACCAACAAAAATATTCCGTCGGTAAATCCGTTGCTATTTAGCGAATTTCTGGTAGTGAAGGTGATGGAAAAAGTATTATGGGAGTAGAACAATGTAAGGAGCCTGCACCATTTATAGGGAGACCTCTTTTTCCAAGAAAGAGAAAAGGACAGTTTGGTCAGTTCAGAAAGAAGGGAGGAAATCTTGGATTAGAGGGTACATCAGCATAGATCTATGTAGAGCTCATAGGGAAGGCGGTCACGTCCACATATTAGTTTGCTAGGAGGAGTTAAAGAGGGCTCTAGGATGATGGCTTATCCCTTGTGAGTAAGATGAGAGCATAAACATCCTAGAGATTGCTTGGCTACACCTGACAAATGTTATATATGAAAATAGGAGCATAGATTGAGGGATTCTTCCTATCTAGATGGTGCATGTTATCTTTGTGAAGAGCTTGGGCATTATAGGAGGGAGTGTCCATAGAGGACTGCAAAGAAGACTCAGAGATGGGGTTTTTTAGTTCAAAGTCAATAGCAATTTGTTATCGTGGAGAGGCTAGATAGACTTGCTCAGCCTAGAGCTAGTGTCGTTTGAGGCCAACCTTGAGTACAGGGAGAGGGAGCTTAGGGGAGAGTTTTTGGTATGACCTAGGAGGATATATGAGCTACCGTTGATGTTATTACATGTACTTTATTGTTAGAATTTCAACATGTACATATATTGATTGATCTTGGTGCTACCCATTCCTTTGTAGCTAGAAAATGAGAAGATAAATTGAAAGTAAAACTTATGAGAGTGGAAAAGGAGGCAGTAATTAGTACACCTCTAGGGGAAACAATGCTTATTGAGTATGTTTATAAAGGTTGTAGGGTAAAAATAGAAAATGTTGAAATGAGGGTAGATTTATTACCACTAGACTTGCATGATTTTGGGTAATCTTGGGAATGGATTGTTTAGCAACATATAAAGCCTAAATAGATTGTTTTAATAAAACGGTAACTCTCTAAGATTGAGGGTGGTAGAAGGGTAAAGTTTAAAGGAGAAAGCAACGGCATACCAAATAGTATAATATCGATCCTGTATGGTTAGGAAACTATTATGACTTTGTATAGATTATATGCAGCTTAATAAAGTGACTTTTAAGCTGAAAATAACTTTTAGAATTTGTCTCAGGCATTATGAAATTATGGTGATGCCTTTTGAATTAACTAATGTCTTAGTGATATTTATGGATTTGATGAATTGGGTTTTTCAATCCTATCTGGATAAGTTTGTAGTACTGTTTATTGATGATATACTAAAATATTCCTCATCACGAATGGAACATGCATATCATTTGAGAGAGGTATTAAAGATTTTGAGGAGAAATAAGTTGTATGCGAAGCTAAGTAAGTTTGATTTTTGGCTGAATAAAGTGGTATTTTTAGGCTATGCAATATCGAAGAAGGGTGTTTGTGTATATCTGAAGAAGATAAAAGTAGTATTGAAATGAGAAATACCTATGAATGTGATTGAAATTTATAGTTTTCTAGACTTAGCTAGATATTATAGAAGATTTATTGTTAGTACTTAAAAGTGCATTTTTATTAAGGTTTTATATCAACATTTTGCACTTTAAGTATCAATAACTCCTGAAATAAAACATGTTTTATAATAAAAAGTCTGATATAATAATATTCCTTTAATTTATGGTAAATGTTCATCTTAAATACATGTTTAACACATAAATCAAAGGATTGATTGATGAATTCAACTAATAAAACTGAGAAGACAAAGAGAGGGTGAAGCTTAGAAAAGAGATGCTAGTTCAGTCCAAACTAGGACACCAATAAGTCATTGGGTTATATCTGGAGCTATAGAACTTGGATTTCAATTTGATTCCAAGCTAAGATATGGAAATGTAAGACTTAATTCTACTGTTTGAAAGTCCAAATCTTAGCAACAATAGAGAAGTCTGAATCTGTCATCTAGCCCAGACATTATTCAGTGTTTAATCCATATCTTGAGTTCTATAAGTTCAAATGATCTCAATATTTTTTGTTGGAAAGTTGATAAAATTTCCTAGAAATTTCATGATTCAAGTTTGTTCAAATTCTGATGTTAGTAATGACGTTTTGTTCAGAAAAAAAAAAGGATTGTCACCAAGTCAATATGTGACCACACACTTAGCAATTAGTCAACAATTTAATAGTTCCTAATTTTGGCATATAAAAGGAGGTATTTTTCATGCATTTAGACATCTTAATTTTCAGATCACGATCATGATCTATATTTCTTTATTTATATTTTTGTAACATTTAAGTTTTATTTCATGTTATATTTTCCTTAATCTCTTATTTATGCTTTTCATTTCTTTTCTTTTACTTCATTAACTTATATCTTATTTATGTTCTTATCTTGTTTATTTATGTTTCTCTTCTTCATTATGTTTAGCTAAATTTATTATGTCAAGGTGAAAAGGTTACACTAATGGTATAAGAATAAGTATAGTGTAAACTCAGTATGGACTTTAATGTTTGATACTAACATATTTTGTATTTGTTATCTTAGTCACTTTTAATACTTTGCTTATTAAATAGTTAATCTAGATTTATGTTGCATAACACTTGGTACAACAAATACTTGGCATTTTCATAGCCCAACCATATGGTATAACCTATGTCTATGCTATGAAAGGAACTTCATTTATTGTTAACATAAATTATAATCATAAATACCTGATAATATTTGCAAGTATTAGTATTATTTGAATAAGATAACTAATGTAATCATGTTAACAATTTATAATATGATTGGAACCTCCTTTGTGTGTGGTTTCAAGTTGAGTAATTGACATGACTAAAAGATTGATGTCTTCTCCCAAGTGCAGGAGTGTTGAAGTAATAAATAACCCGGCAAAACTGGGGTCGAACCACAGAGAGCTTAATTGTACAAATTATAAACAACAACAATAATAACAACAACAATAATAATAGTAGTAGTAATAACACTAATAATAGTAGTAGTAGTAGTAGTAGTAGTAGTAGTAGTAGTAATAATAATAATAATAAAGAAAAAGAAGGAGAAGAAAAAGAAGAAGATGAGAACTTTGAGATAGAATATTAATGTAAGGATTAAACAATGATAATGACAAATGTCAAGGTTAGAGGTTCCACTAATGGTATGTCAAACAAGTATAGTATAAACTCTTATTATTCAATTGGAAACCACACACAAAGGAGGTTCCAATCAGATTATAGATTGTAAATCTCGTCAAGCATTCATGATTATAACTTATGTTAACAATAAATCAAGTTCCTTTCATAGCTCAGGTGTCGGTTATACCATACAGTATGGGCTATGAAAGTGCCAAGCATTTGTTGTCCCAAGTGTTATACAACATAAATCAAGATTAGTCATTTAACAAGCAAAGTATTAAAGAGTGAACAAGATAACAAATACAAAACATGTTAGTATCAAACATTAAAGTCCATACTAAGTTTACACTATACTTATTCTTACACCATTAGGGTAGCCTTTTCACCTTGACATAATAAACTTAGCTAAACATAATGAAAGAAAGAAAAATAAATAAACAAAATAAGAACATAAATAAGATAAAAGTTAACTAAGTAAATGAAAGGAAATGAAAGGCATAAACTTGTTATTAATGAAAGTAAAGCATAAACATTACAAACAATACAAAGAGAGAAAGCAAGAGCATGATCTTGATCTAGAGACCAAGATGCCTAAATGCATGGCAAATGCCTCCTTTTATAAGCCAAAATTGGAAACTATTAATTTGATGACTAATTGATGAGTGGGTGGCCAACTCTTGACTTGGTGACAATCCTTATCTTCTCTTGTCTGCCCAAAACGTCATTGCTAACGTCAAAATTGGAGCCAGTCAAAAACATAAAAGTTGTAGGAAATTGTCTCAGCTTTCTAGTGTAAAACATTCAGCTCATTTGGACTTCTAGAACTCCAGATTTGGGCTAAATACTAAATAGTGTTCGGGCTGGAAGACAGATTTGGGCTTCTTTGTTATTGCTACAATTTGGACTTGAAAATGGCCTTTTTAGATCTTGGGCTCCATATGAAAGTTGTAGACCTATGTATTACCTTTCCATCCATATAAAGTGGACCTAAATCTGAGATCTACAGCTCTAGATATGATCCAATTACTGAATAGTGTTCCGGTTTGGACTGCACCGACATCTCTTTTCGGAGTTTAGCCATCTCTTTGTCCTTTCAATTTCAGTTCTTAAATTCATCAATCAATCCTTTCATTTATGTGATAGGCCTGCATGTAAAATAAACATTTACAACAAATTAAAGGTATCTTATATTATTAAATATATTATTATAAAACATGCTTTAGTTAAGGAGTTATTGATACTACAAGTGCAAAATAATGATATAAAACCTTGATAAAAATACACTTTTAAGTATCAATCAGTAATAAAAAGAGTTTATACTATACTTGTTTGAAATACCATTAGTGGATACTCTAATCTTGACATTTGTTTTTATTATTGTTTAATCTCACATTAATCTTACATCTCAAAATCCTTGTTGTTGTTGTTACTATTACTATTACTATTACTATTATTATTTATAATGTATATAGTTAACCTCTCTATGGTTCGACCCTAGTCTTGCCGGGTTATTTATCACTTCGACACTCTTGTGATTGGAAGAAGACATCAACATTTTAGTTGTGTCAATTTATATAAGGATTTTTCATGATAGCCTCTCCAATCACTTGACTAACTCATAAAAAAATCGAGTTTGAATTGTCAAAAGAGTGTAAAGTAAGTTTTCAAGTGTTAAAATCCAGGCTAACATCAACACTAATATTGGCTTTACCAAAAAGATAAAAGGGATTTATGGTGTATAGCGATGCTTCTAGTAAAGGTAATTGCTTATGCATCCAAATAGTTGAAATCATATGAGGTGAAATATCTGGTACATGATTTGGAGTTAGCACCTACGTTGTTTGCCTTGAGGATATGGATACATTATCTGTATAGAGTACAAGTGCAGCTTTTTATATATCACAAAATTTTAAAATATTTGTTGTCACAAAAAGAATTGAACATGCGATAAAAGAGATGGATGAAGCTTATCAAAGATTATGATTGTATTGTTAACTACTATCTGGGAAAAGTAAATGTGGTAGCAGATGCTTTGATTTGAAAGAATAAAGCTTTTATTAGTGGTTTACTAATGCGAGGTGATAGAGAAGTCTTGGAACTATGTAAGTTAAAGGTGAATTTAGATGTGAATTTAGGAGGAACATTGACTCGACCAAAAGATTGATATCTTTTTCTAAGTACAAGTGTGTCGAAGTAATAAATAACCCGGTAAGACTGGAGTTGAACCCTAGGGAGGTTAATTGTATAAATTATAAATAATACAATAATAATAATAATAATAATAATAACAATAATAATAATAATGATAATAATAAAAAAGAAGAAGAAAAAAAAGTTGATGAGAACTTTGAGATGGAAGATCAATGTGAGAATTAAACAATGATAAAAATAATTGTTAAGGTTAGAAGATCCACTAAAAGTATTTCAAACAAATATAATATAAACTCTTGTTATTCAACTTGAAGTCACACACAAAGGAGGTTCCACTTGGATTATAAATTGTTAACATAATTATATTAGTTATCTTATTCGAATAATGCTAATATTTGTAAATATTGTTAGACATTCATGATTATAACTTATATTAACAACAAATCAAGTTTCTTTCATAACACAGGTATAGGTTATACCATACGATTGGGCTATGAAAATGCCAAGTATTTGTTGTGTTATAAAACATAAATCTAGATTAACCATTTAACAAGCAAAGTATTAAAAGTGAATAAGATAACAAATACAAAACATGTTAGTAGCAAACATTAAGGTCCATGTTAACTTTACACCATTAGTGTTGTTGTTACTCAATTTTGGACCCCACGTGCTAGAGATGGTGTATACCCATTTTGAACCAAGTGTAGGAGTGTAGCTCATGTTTGCTAGAAAATTGACAAAAGCGGAGGAGAAAGAAAGATTTTTTTTTCGAACCCTGTTTCAGCCATCTCTTGCTCTCTTTATCCTTCCCCACTGCTACCGAAATTGTCAAGATTCTTAAGGTAATTAGGATTCTTTATAATGCTAAATTCATTCCTCTTTTACATGGGCTGTAAGGTTGAAATAAATCCCTTGAAAGTGGCACTAAAAAACCTAGTTCTACTGCTGCCGTAATTTTTTTGTTCCAACTTAGACCCTGATTCTGACTTGGGTTCGTGCAATATCTGACCATCCCAACTATATTCTATCACTCATGACATGTTGAAGAATGGACCTACACCTTTATTGGGTCCTAGGGCTCATTATTCTTATGGCAGGCTCTCAGTCGAGGATGCTTGGCATTGTTAGTTTCTTGAATTTAGATCGGGAGACCCTTTTTGACCAACCAGATTGTGGCCTGATTTTGTCATGTAAAAAAATTATATCTTGCCTTGACTCCCCTTTTGAGCCATAGTACTAGATGCATAGATGAATTTGGGCTCTCGAATCGATGGATTTCGATATCAGAAACTCAAGCTCTGCACGTTTAAATATCTGATGTGAAAATAGAGAATCCTGCCGCGAGCAGGATTCTGACCCAAGTTTTGCACCGAAAAAAAATTTTGCTGCCATCATGATTTTTCTAGTTCATTCTTAGGGTACTCCCAGTCATATCGGGATGCTCGACATTTGTCAGTTTTTGAATCAGATTAGGAGACCATTTTTGACCAATGAGATCGCGGCCCGATTCTATCCTATAAAACGATTATATCTCGCCTTTAATCCCTATCAAAGTTGTAATCCTACATGCATAGATGAGTTTTGGTTTTTGAATCACTCGATTTCGATATCAGAAGCTCAAGCTCTGCACGTTTAAATCTCTGACATCAAAATAGAGAATTCTGCCACGAGCAGGATTTTGACCCAAGTCTTGCACCAAAAAAAAATTCTACAGCCATCATGATTTTTCTGGTACATTCTTAGGGCACTCCCAGTCATATCGGGATGCTAGACATTCGTTAGTTTTTGAATCAGATCAAGAGACCCTTTTTGACCAACCAGATCGCAGCCTGATTCTGTCCTATAAAACGATTATATCTTGCCTTAAGTCCCTGTCAAAGCTGTAATCCTACACGCATAGATGAATTTTGGATTTTGAATTGCTTGATTTCATTATCAGAAGCTCAAGATATTCCTGTTTGAATATCCAACGTGAAGGTAGAGAATTCTGCCGCGAGAAGGATATTGACCCAAGTCTACACTAAAAAATTCCTATTTTTGGTTTAGTTTTTGTCACCTTTTTTTTTAGTTCATACTCTCAGTCATGTTAGGATTCCTGGCATTCATCAGTTTTTGAGTTAGACCTGGAAATCCCTTTTGACCAACTAGATTATTGTCAGTTTCTGTTCTATAAAATGATTTTTTCTCACTTCGACTCCCCATCAAAGTTGTAGTCCTAGATGCGTAGATGATTTTGGGCTTTTGAATCGCTTGATTTCGATATTAGAAGCTCAAGATATTCCTGTTTGAATATCCAACGTGAAGGAAGAGAATTCTACCGCGAGAAGGATATAGCCCAAGTTTGCGGGACTGATTCGAAGGATTTTTTCTGGACCAAGGACTGAATCGAAAAGTGTTAAAATGAGGGATTTAATTGAAGAAGGATATGGAAAGTTGGAGAGGGGGGCTGGATCATCATAAATGGAAGGATTTTTACCACACCGAATAAGGAAAATAAGACTTTGCAGCTGCACCCTCCATCTGATTTCTTTCCCTTTTTCTCTGCTGTTTTCCTTTCTCATCACGTCTGATTGTTGGAGCTGAAGGCCACGTTTTTGTTGCCTCATTTCAAAGGGAGCAGCTGGCCCTATGGAAGGAAAGAAAAGAACCACACCATCCTCCAAAACTGGAAAGAAATCAGACGTAAAATCAGAATCAGAATTTGCAGTTTCCTTTTGTGTTTTTTTTACTGCAAATCAGTAGGGATTTGCGTCCTAGGATTGATGCATTGAATCCTTCCTAAATAGATATAGGTTAGACTATATATAAGCCCCTCTAATGACCTAGGGTGAAAAAAAAAAAAAAAAGGGAGGAGAATAGAAGAAAAAGGGATCAGAAAAGCGGCAGAAAAATAAGAAAAAGAGAGGACATTAGGGAAAGGAATGAAAGCAAGAAAGGAAGCAGAAAAGAACGAAAGAAAGAAAGCAGAAAAATAAAAGAAAAACAAAGAGGTGTCACCTTAAGAGAAAAGAAAAAAAAAAGACAAGATAGAGAGGGGGTTTTGCTCTAAACCTTGACAGCAACGTGCACTTGGTTTTTATTTCATTTGTGCAGTAAACCATTTCAGCGAGACCTGCAGGTATTTGTTTTGATGTTTAAAAAAAAACTGTTTTATCTTTTATCTTTTCTTTTCTATTTCCTTTATTGACATACAATGAATGCCAGCTTCTGCTTCTTCCCGTGGCTGTGAATTTAGATGTTTTTTTTTGTGTTATAGTTGCGTTTTCTTTGTTTTATTTTTTCTACTGCTTAAGGAACCGGGAGAGGGGGTCTGTCATCAACCTCCTCTTTAGTTCAAATGTTTTCCAGGAATCGGGAGAAGGGGCTGCCATCAACCCTTCTTTAGTTCAGAAGTTTTCCTTCTCTGTTGCATAATCTAGGAGGGTTTATCTTTGATAGGTTTAGGCCAGGGAAGGAAATTGAAATTTGCTGGGAAACCTTCTGCAATTGCAGTAAGGTTTTGGGTAGATTATAAAAGGGGGCTGTTAAAAGACAGCATTTGTGTTACTATTCAAGTGAATTATAATTCACTTGAACAGTAACAGAGTTTAATATATATATATATATATATACACACACACACCAAATTTTATTTGATGAAAAAATTAGTTCTTTTAGGGACCATCTTTGTTGTGTTATATTTTATTCATTTTTGCAGAATTTTGAGACTACACACGCGCGAGCGCGCGCACGGTTTGTAGTTTTTAATTGTCATTAACTGTAATGTTTATGTTTTGATAAAAAAAAATTGTTGTTTATTGCATACGGCCAATACCCTAGCATTTGTTTTTTGAATTTTTTTATTCAAAAAAATATAAATATTGGAAGTTTTAAAAATGTGTTTTCGCATGGATTTCTTAGACACAAAAATTATTTTCTTGCATTTTTGGATTTTACAACATGTTTGTAAAACTCCAAAGGGTATTGGCCAATATTCCAAAAAATATAAAAAATCTTATTTGGGGGAGAATTCATCTATTATTTACCGCTAATGTTTGGATAAAGAAATCCTTAAAGGACGAATATCCAAAATATTATTGGGAATAATTTGTTATTATTCACTATTAATACTTGGATAAAGGAACTCGGAGTGGTAAATATCCAAAATATTTTTTTAGGAATAATAAATCTGCACATATCCTTGAAAGAAGCCTTGATTATAATCAAGGACATTTTAATTTTTTTTCTCCACGGTTTACGAGTCGTGAGAGTATAAAACACTAAGACAAAAAAAAAAGATTTTCAAAGCACTCAAGATTTCTAATTTTTGTCCCTCCTCTTGGCGATTTACGAGTTGCAAACTCTTGAAATACTAAGGGAAAAATGAGCTTGTACAGCACATCGAATCTCCTTGGATTTCTTTCTTAATAAATTTAGTTACAATCAAATCGATAAAAAAAAACTGATGGGATTAGAAAACACCAACACCATAGCAATTATAAAACAAACCAAACACCAAGCAACTTACCATAGGTAGGGCGTACTAGGGGTGCTAACACCTTCCCTTTACGCAACCAGTCCCTTGCCTTAGAATCTCTGAAAGACCAGTTAGGTTTCCTAGTGACCATAATACTAGGTGGCGACTCCCTTTTACACGAAAATAAAACTAAGAGACCCCGAAATCAATCGATTAGTCACCGCGACGCCGCACTCCGCTCACGAGGGTGCGACAAGTGTAACCTTTTCACCTTGACATAATAAACTTAGCTAAACATAATGAATAAGAAAAACATAAATAAACAAGATAAGAACATAAATAAGATAAAAGTTAACTAAGTAAAGGAAAAGAAATAAAAGGCATAGACAATATATTAATGAAAGTAAAACTTAAGCATTATAAAAATACAAAAAAAGAAAGCAAGAACATGATCTTGATCTGTAAATCAAGATGCGTAAATGCATAGAAAATGTCTCTTTTTATAGGCCAAAATTGGGAACTATTGATTTGATGACTAATTGATGAATGGGTGGCCAACTTTTGACTTGGTGACAATCCTTATCTTCTATTGTTTGAATAAAATGTCATTGATAACTTCATAATTTAAACCATGAAAGATATAGCAAATTGTCTCAACTTTCTAAGAAAAACAATTGAGGTCATCTGGACTTCTAGAACTCTAGATATGGACTGAAAACTAAATAGTGTTTGGGTTTTAGGATAGATTTTGGACTTCTTCATTGTTGTTACAATTTGGACCTGAAAATGGCTTTATTAGAACCAGACCTCATGAAAGTTGTAGGCCTATGTCTTATCTTTCTATCCATATAAAGTAGACCTAAATCCGAGATCTATAGCTCCAGATATGACCCAATTACCGAACAGTGTTCCAGTTTGGACTGCACCAGCATCTCTTTTATAAGTTTGACCATCTCTTTGTCCTTTCAATTTTACTACTTCAACTAATCAATCAATCCTTTTATTTATATGATAGGCCTATATTTGGGATGAACATTTACCACAAATTAAAGGTATCTTATATTATTAAATATATTATTATAAAGCATGCTTTAGTTAAGGAGTTATTAATGCTTCTATTAATTTATCCAGATAAACAAACTCTCATTAAATTTATATATCTGCTCAACACTTTTTAAACAAGATATTAATAAACCTTTTTTTTGTGCTTAATATATCAACACATGGTTATGGGGCTTTACTTGGAAGAAAACAAAATTTTTGTTTTAATATTTAAGGTTAACTTTCTTGGGTTAATATTATTATCTTTTTCTTCTTCTTTTTTTCCTTTTCTTAATATATATACATATAACTTAAAACACATTGCATCTTTAACCCATGTAACAAGCTTTCGGCTAATGACTCTTAGACTAGTTGGTCTTAGGGCATTAGATGTTGAGACACCCCTCCGAGCTTAATAACTCGAGTTGCAGATAGTGATACATAGATAGTGTAATGTTTAATTTCCTTAAGCTTTTCTCCTCAACCATATAACAAACGTTAGGTCAATAGCTCCCAAGTCAGTTGACTTTAGGTTAGTAGGTGTTAAAACACTCCTTCGAGCTTAATTGCTTAGGTTAAGGAGGCTATGAAACCAAACTTATCTATGTTTTTATTATCATCATTTTTTTTTACAATTTATATATTATTCCTTTTTCTTAGTTGTTACCTTTAACAAAAGAACATAAATAATGTAATAATCCAATGTGCAACCCATAATCATATGCTAAAGTGTGTGTGAAAATAAAGGTTTTAGAATACTTGTTAAATGAGTATATAAGTAGAATTAATTGATAACAGTTCAAGAGTTTGTAAACCTGAATATTTCAAGAAGTATTTTGATAGACCTTGTTATGAATATTGCAAATAACCATTGAAAAATGTTAACCAAGATACGTCTCAAGAGTCAATAAAATTCCTCATTACTCTTTCATCCTAGTAACAATAGTTTGCAAATAGTTTATGAAATAGAAAACATAGTTTTTTTTTTTAATATCAACTACTACCCTCTCCCCCAACTAAAACGAGACATTATCCTCAATGTTCTAAGGTAGAAATATAGAGTATAA
Organism: Populus pruinosa; assembly: GCA_026413675.1. Lineage (NCBI taxonomy): Eukaryota > Viridiplantae > Streptophyta > Magnoliopsida > Malpighiales > Salicaceae > Populus > Populus pruinosa. The sequence continues at coordinate 26,436,735 of CM048592.1, read as the reverse complement.
AAGACATCACCTAAAACAGTGACTACTGACAAACTTGAAACACACTTAAACAAATATAAAAAATAACAAAACATAAAATAATATACTATTAAGAAAAACAAAAGACACAAGGATTCACAAACAAAGGCTCAAATCCAATCTAAGCTTTTTACGACTTTCCTTAGTTGATCAATTTATGCGACTCATGGAGGAATCAATTACAGGAGTGAAAGATTATAGTTGGTCAATCAATTATTCAGCAGTAGCTATAGAGACTATGATTTGTCGTGCCGAAGATGTTAGAAATTCCTGTTCCATAGCATGATCAAGAAAAGACAACAATTTATCATAAAAACCATTAATATTTAACACACCTATGGGTTTATGGTGAATGTGCAGTTGGGCCTAAGAGATAATATGAAAGATCTCTTCCAATGTGCCCAGACCACCAGGTAAAATAATGAAGGCATCAACATGTTTAAACATTGCATTCATTTGATCAAACATTATGGAGACCTGTAGTTCCACTCCAATTGTTTTTCCAATAATATTTTCTTGTGCTAAAGCTTTAGGGATAACCTCCATAACTTGACTACCTCATAAAAATGCATCTATTGACACCCCTCATTAACCCAAGGCTACCTCCCCCATATACTAAATGAATCTTTCTCTCAACTAGTACCTAACCAGGATGATTTGCTTATTCTAAAAACTCTATTTCCTTCATAGGACTTGATCCATTAAAAACACAAATGTTTCTTATCTAATGACCTTAGAAACCTTTCATTTCTACACACTTCTATATCTGTTGAATTTATAGGTTGAGTAGAAATAAAGGGAACGAAGAGAAGATTTTATAGATGAGAACTTGAAAATGCAATCATACCCCCTATATGTAAGCTAGTTGGAGTCTCACTCTCTCTCTCTCTCTCTCTATTTATTTACTTATATTATATTTTTTTCAAAAAAAACATGTGTATGTATAGGTAGTTGTGATTATGGCTCACACATTTCCTTAATTTTAAGTCCAAGAATGGCTTAAACGCCTTCTATAGGTCGAGGATACGTGAGACGACTAAAAGATTGATGTCTTCTTCTAAGTGTAGGAGTGTCGAAGTAATAAATAACCCGGCAAGACCGCGGTCGAACCATAGGGAGGTTAATTGTATAAATTATAGATGACAATAATACAACAACAATAATAATAGTAACAATAATAACAATAACAATAATAGTAGCAATAATAATACTAATAGTAGTAGTAGTAGTAATATCAATAACAATAATAATAATAACAAAGAAAAAGAAGGAGAAGAAGAAGAAGATGATGAGAACTTTGAGATGAAATATTAACATAAGGATTAAACAATGATAACAATAAATGTCAAGGTTAGAAGATTCACTAATGGTATGTCAAACAATTATAGTATAAACTCTTATTATTTAATTGGAAACCACACACAAAGGAGGTTCCAATTAGATTATAGATTGTTAGCATGATTACATTAGTCATCTTATTCGATTAATGCTAATACTTGTAAATCTTGTCAAGCATTCATGATTATAACTTATGTTAACAACAAATCAAGTTCCTTTCATAGCTCAAGTGTTGGTTATACCATACAATATGAACTATAAAAGTGTCAAGCATTTGTTGTACCAAGTGTTATACAACATAAATCAAGATTAGTCATTTAAGAAGCAAAGTATTAAAGAGTGAACAAGATAACAAATACAAAACATGTCAGTATCAAACATTAAAGTCCATATTAAGTTTACACTATACTTATTCTTACACCATTAGCGTAACCTTTTCACCTTGACATAATAAACTTAGCTAAACATAATGAAAGAAAGAAAAATAAATAAACAAAATAAGATAAAAGTTAACTAAGTAAATGAAAGAAAATGAAAGGCATAATCTTGATATTAATGAAAGCAAAGCATAAGCAATACAAAAAAATACAAAGAGAAAAAGCAACAACATGATCTTGATCAGGAGACCAAGATGCCTAAATGCATGGCAAATGCCTCCTTTTATAGGCCAAAATTGGGAACTATTGATTTGATGACTAATTGATGAGCGGGTGACCAACTCTTGACTTGGTGACAATCCTTATCTTCTCTTGTCTGCCCAAAACGTTATTGATAATGTCAAAATTGGAGCCATTTGAAAACATGAAAGTTGTAGGAAATTGTCTCAGATTTCTTGTGTAAAAAATTCAAGTCATTTGGACTTCTAGAACTCCAAATATGGGTCAAACACTAAACAATGCTCGGGCTAGAAGATAGATTCAGACTTCTTTGTTGTTGCTACAATTTGGACTTGAAAATGGCCTTTTTAAGTCTTAGGCTCCATATGAAAGTTGTAGGCCTATGTCTTACTTTTCATCCATATAAAGTAAACCTAAATCTGAGATCTACAACTCCAGATATGACTGAATTACCGAATAGTGTTCCGGTTTGGACTGCACCAACATCTCTTTTCTAAGTTTGGCCATCTCTTTGTCTTTTCAATTTCAGTTCTTAAATTCATCAATCAATCATTTTATTTATATGATAGGCCTACATTTAAAATGAATATTTACCATAAATTAAAGGTATTTTATTTATTGATACTTAAAAGTGTACTTTTATCAAGGTTTTATATCATCATTTTGCACTTGAAGTATCAATAACTCCTTAACTAAAGCATGTTTTATAATAAGATATCTAATAATATAAGATACCTTTAATTTAAGGTAAATGTTCATTTTAAATGCAGGCCTATCACATAAATGAAAGGATTGATTGATAAATTTAAGAACTAAAATTGGAAGGACAAAGAGATGGCCAAACTTAGAAAAGAGATGTCGGTGCAATCCAAACCGGAACACTGTTTGGTAATTGGGTCATATTTGGAGCTGTAGATCTCAAATTTAGGTCTAATTTATATGGATGGAAAGGTAAGATATGGACCTACAACTTTCATAAGGAGCCCAAGATCTAAGGGTCAAGATCTGGAGCTAAATGTTTTGCACAAGAAAGCTAAGACAATTTCCTACAACTTTCATGTTTTCATGTGGCTGCAATTTTGATGTTATCAATGACGTTTTGGGCAAACAAGAGAAGATAAGGATTGTCACCAAGTCAAGAGTTGGTCATCCACTCATCAATTAGTCATCAAATCAATAGTTCCCAATTTTGGCCTATAAAAGGAGGCATTTGCCATGCATTTAGGCATCTTGGTTTTCCAGATCAAGATCATGCTCTTGCTTTCTCTCTTTGTATTTTTTGTAATGTTTATGCTTTTCTTTTATTAATATCAAGTTTATGCCTTTCATTTCCTTTCATTTACTTAGTTAACTTTTATCTTATTTATGTTCTTACTTTGTTTATTTATTTTTCTTTCTTTTATTATGTTTAGCTAAGTTTATTATGTTAAGGTGAAAAGGTTACACTAATGGTCTAAGAATAACTATAATGTAAACTCAATATGGACTTTAATGTTTGATACTAACATATTTTGTATTTGTTATCTTGTTCACTCTTTAATACTTTGCTTGTTAAATGACTAATCTTGATTTATATTGTATAACACTTGGTACAACAAATGCTTGACACTTTCATAGCCCATACTGTATGGTATAACCGACACCTAAGTTATGAAAGGAACTTGATTTATTGTTAACATAAGTTATAATCATGAATGCTTGACAAGATTTACAAGTATTAACATTAATCAAATAAGATGACTAATGTAATCATGTTAACAATCTATAATCAAATTAAAACCTCCTTTGTGTGTGGTTTCTAATTGAATAATAAGAGTTTATACTATACTTGTTTGACATACCGTTAGTGGATCCTCTAACCTTGACATTTGTTATTATCATTGTTTAATCTTTACATTGATATTCCATCTCAAAGCTCTCATAATCTTCTTCTTCTTCTTCTTCTTCTTCTTCTTCTTCTTCTTTATTATTATTATTATTATTATTGTTGTTGTTGTTATCATTGTTGTTGTTGTTGTTGTTATTGTTATTGTTGTTGTTATTGTTATTATTGTTATTGTTGTTGTTTATAATTGTTGTTTATAATTTGTACAATTAACCTCCCTGTGGTTCGACCCCGGTCTTGCCGGGTTATTTATTACTTCGACAGTCCTGCACTTGGGAGGAAACATCAATCTTTTAGTCATGTCATTTATATTATTAGATATGTTATTATAAAACATGCTTTAGTTAAGGAATTATTGATACTTCAAGTGCAAAATGATGATATAAAATCTTGATAAAGATACACATTTAAGTACTAATCAATACGTTTCCCATCTAATTTTCTTAAAAACCAGCAAACAGGGTCTTTTTTAGTCAGATTTCCAAAACTAAGTCGATTATGTTCTTTATAGAATTATGGCCACAAATCATGAATTGAACGATGCACATCTCCTCTAAGTTGCGTCTCAAGAGTCAATAGAAGATTATCTAAAGACCCCTTACTCAGACCATCCTTAATGAATTGTATTTTATCTTCACGACTTATAGATACCATTCTTGAAGAATAACATGTTGCACTACAAGTCCATCTAACATATCTGCAATAGACTTTTAGTCATTTTGCACCACGTTTCTTTGCAAAAGCACTTTTACCTATTCTAGACATGTGTGAAATGAAGGAATTAGAGGATGTACCTGATAATCGGACCTTTGCTTCAATTAGCCAGCCAATATCTTCAGGAATTCCATGATTCATTAACAACTTCAATCTTGCACATCTAGCACGATAAATTTTTGTAATGGCATTCTAAGGTAAAGCGGGAAAATACTTTTTCAATTTTTCAAGAGTGGTGTCCATTTTCAAATGCGAATTGGAAGAGAGATTTAAAGAATTGCATAAATATATACATAGATATCAGTTATTATTGGAAACTAAAAGAATCGACTTAAGTCACGGAGCACCCTTATCTGCCATTTGACTAGGGTGACAGAGACTAACAAAATAAAAGTTTCACCAAATAAAACACAAAACAATGTGAGAAAATCAATCTTTATGTATAGGATCACTCAATTCAATAGAGTTATTTTTTATTAAAAAATTATCAAAGTAAACTTTCAAACGGTGTCCATTTACCTTGAAAACATTGTCATTCTTTGGATTATTCATATTACAGGCCCCATATGAATACACATGTTTCATAATCAAACGACCACTCTATCTTGATCTTAGTTTTTCATGAAATAAATGGAGTCTAGAATTATAAAGTAAGACTTTTTTACCAACATTGAATGTTTTTCTCAATATTTTATTGTCATGAAACTCTTTGATTCTTGCTTTATGAATTCTTGAATTTTCATATACATCATTCTTATTTCCCCAAGCTCATTTATTTGTAATTTTCACAGTTGACTAGCATCATCAAGGTTTGAATTAAAAGCTTTAATAGCCTAATAAGCTTTATGTTCAAGTTTCAGAGGCAAGTGATAGGGTTTTTCATAGACTAGTCTATAAGGTGACATACCTCATGATGTTTATAAGCAGTTCGATAAGTCCAAAGTGTATCATTAAGTCTTAAAGACCAATATTTTCTATTAGGGTTCACTATTTTCTTCAAGATCTGTTTGATCTCTCAATTAGCAAGCTCTATTTGTCTATTTATTTGAGGGTGATAAAAGGTGACAACTTTATGTGTGATTCCATATTTCTTCATTAAAAACTTGAATGACTTGTTGCAGAAATGTGTTCTACCATCACTTATCATGGCTCGAGGGATTCCAAATCGACTCAATATATTTTCTTTCAAAAACTTTATCACTATTTTGTGATCATTGTTTCGACTTGGAATTGCATTTATCTATTTTGAAACATAATCTATTGCAACTAATATGTAAAAGAAACCAAATGATAGAGGAAATGGACCCATGAAATCTATACCCAAACAATCAAAGATCTCAATGATAAGAATAGGATTTAAAGGCATCATGTGACGTTTTGAAATAGATCCCAACTTTTAACTATTTTCACAAGTCTTGCAGAATGCATGTGAGTCCTTGAACATGGTGAGCTAGTAAAATTCACTTTGTAAGATTTTTGCAGTTGTTTTTTTATGAGAAATGGCCCCCACATGCCTCAGAATGATAAAATTTGATTACACTATGTACCTTATTGTCAGGAATGCTTCTTTGAAATATTTAATCAGGATAATATTTGAGTAAATAAGGCTCATCCTAATAAAAGTTCTTCACTATATTCAAGGACTTTCTTTTATCTTGGATACTCCAATGAGTTGGCAATTGTCCTAAACTAAGAAAATTGATAATATTAGTGATCAGTACTTAAAAATGCAGTTTTTATCAAGGTTTTATATCATCATTTTGCACTTAAAGTATCAATCACTCCTTAACTAAAGCATGTTTTATAATAACATATCTAATAATATAAGATACCTTTAATTTGTGGTAAATGTTTATTTTAAATGTAGGCCTATCACATAAATGAAAGGATTAATTGATGAATTTAAGAATTGAAATTGAAAGGACAAAGAGATGGCTAAACTTAGAAAAGAGATGCCCGTGCAGTCCAAACTAGAACACTTTTCAGTAATTAGGTCATATCTGGAGCTATAAATCTAAAATTTAGGTCTACTTTATATGAATAAAAAGGCAAGACATAGGCCTACAACTTCCATATGGAGTTTAAGACTTAAAAAGGCCATTTTCAAGTCTAAAATGGAGCAACAACAAATAAGTCCGAATCTGTCCTCCAGCCCGAGGACTGTTTAGTTTTTGGCACATATCTGGAGTTCTAAAAATCCAAATGATCTCAAATTTTTACACAAGAAAGATGAGATAATTTCCTACAACTTTTATGTTTTCAAGTGGTTCCAATTTTGACGTTATCAATGATGTTTTAGGTAGATAAGAGAAGATAAGGATTGTCACTAAGTCAAGAGTTGGTCACCCACTCATCAATTAGTCATCAAATCAATAGTTCTTAATTTTGGCCTATAAAATGAGGCATTTTCCATGCATTTAGGCATATTGGTTTCTAGATCAAGATCATGCTCTTGCTTTTTCTCTTTGTATTTTTTATAATGTTTACGCTTTGCTTTCATTAATATCAAGTTTATGCCTTTTCTTTCCTTTTATTTACTTAGTTAACTTTTATCTTATTTATGTTCTTATTTTGTTTATTTATTTTTCTTTCTTTCATTATGTTTAGTTAAGTTTATTATGTCAAGGTGAAAACGTTACACTAATGGTGTAAGAATAAGTATAGTGTAAACTTAATATGGACTTTAATGTTTGATACTAACATGTTTTGTATTTGTTATGTTGTTCACTCTTTAATACTTTGCTTGTTAAATGACTAATCTAGATTTATGTTGTATAACACTTGGTACAACAAATCCTTGGCACTCTCATAGCTCATACTGTATGGTATAATCGACACCTAAGTTATGAAAGGAACTTGATTTATTGTTAACATAAGTTATAATCATGAATGCTTGACAAGATTTACAAGTATTAGCATTAATCGAATAAGATGACTAATGTAATCATGTTAACAATCTATAATCAAATTAGAACCTCCTTTGTGTGTGGTTTCTAATTGAATAATAAGAGTTTATACTATACTTGTTTGACATACCGTTAGTGGATCCTCTAACCTTGACATTTGTTATTATCATTGTTTAATCTTTACATTAATATTCCATCTCAAAGCTCTCATAATCTTCTTCTTCTTCTTCTTCTTCTTCTTCTATTACTACTACTACTACTATTATTATAATTATTATTGTTATTATTATTGTTGTTGTTGTTGTTGTTGTTACTATTACTGTTATTGATAATTATTGTTTATAATTTGTACAATTAACCTCCATATGGTTCGACCCCGGTCTTGCCGGGTTATTTATTACTTCGACACTCCTGCACTAGGGAGAAGACATCAATCTTTTAGTCATGTCAAGTTTTTTGCGCCGTTGCTGGAGAGGTAAGATCTTATACAAATTATAGTTTTTATTTTATTTTTTCTTTTCACTTTTCTTGTATATAACTTTGTTTCTTTTCTTTTTTTTCTTCCTTTTATTCTATTCATACATGTGCATGAGAGTGTGGTCACATACATCAAGTGGTAGACTTTCTAGGGTATCCTCATCATTTTTAAAAAATATGGCCGAAGAAGATAATCAATCACTTCATAATGAGAATAATGAGAATAACCGTGTTAGAACACTTAGAGACCACATGAATCCCACAAGAACAAGTGTACCATCATACATAGTTTTTCCTCCTGTTGCATCTCATTTTAATTTTAAGTCAGGCATTATTCAACTTTTGCCATCTTTTCATGGCTTAGATTTGAAAAATCCATACTTGCATTTAAGGGAATTTGAGAACGTCTGTAACACCTAATGACTCAAATTGTAGCATGAACACCATCAGATTAAAGCTTTTTCCTTTTTCATTAAAAGATAAAGCTAAAACATAGCTATAAAATTAAAGACCAGGATCCATTCATGCTTGGGATGAAATGCAACAACAGTTTTTAAAGAAGTTTTTTCCATCTCACATAACAAACTCTTTCAAAAGACAAATCACCACTTTCACTCAAAAACCAGGAGAAACATTTTACCAATGTTGGGATAGGTATCGAGACTTGCTTAGTACTTGCCCTCATCATGGTTTTGGAACATGGAGATTGGTTTCATATTTTTATGAAGGGTTAACACCTAGAGATAGGCAAATGGTTGAATTGATGTGCAATGGAACTTTTGAAGATAAAGACCCTGATGAAGCAATGGAGTACGTAGACTTGTTAGCTCAAAATGCTCAAAATTGAGACACTACGGGTACTTATGAGGCACCAAGTAAAACTCAACTTCATACATCTAGTGGAGGTATGTATAACTTTAGAGAAGATCATGACCTCCAAGCCAAGTTTGCATCTTTAGCTAGAAAAGTCGAGGCACTAGAATTGAAAAGAGTGGTCAATTAAAATCTGTTGAAAATATTATGTGTCAAATATATGAAACAAATGAACACTCAACCAATAACTGTCCAACCTTGCCTTCTTTTAAGGAATATCTCCATGAACAAACCCATGCTTTAAACAGTTTCCAAAGGGCCAACTATAACCTATACTCGCAAACATACAATCTTGGTTGGAAAAATCACCCAAAATTTAGTTAGAAGAGTGATAATAACAATGTACAAACTTCACAACTACCATTTCAAGCACACCATAATTTTCAAAATTCTCATGGATATGCACCACCTTATGCTCCACCTCCTAAAAGAAATCTTGAGGAAACATTGCATGCATTCATTGAAAGGCAAGAGATAATCAATACTTAACTTGCTTAAAATATGATAGATTTTAAAGATACTCTTGCAAAATTGACATCCGCTCTCAGTTTCCAAGAGAAAGGTAAGTTTTCATCTCAACCATAATAAAATCTCAAAGGGCAATACAATGCAAATGCAAGTAGTTCTGGAAGCCAACACATGGATCAAGTCAAATCAGTCACTACTCTTCGCAATGCTAAGGTTATTAAAAAACCCACTCTTGAACCTTGTGAGAAAGATGATGATTCAATCTTTGAGGGTAAGGAAGGGGTTGAATCTGAAATTTACAAATAAAAGACTGATTCCCCGCCAGCACTTTCATTTCCTCATGCCATAACCAAACAAAGGAAAGTCAATCTCAACTCTGAAATCTTTGAAACTTTCACACAGGTAAGAATCAATATACATTTATTGGATGCTATTAAATAGGTTCCTTTCTATGCTAAATTTTTGAAAGATCTATGCACTGTGAAGAGGAAACTGAATGTGAAAAAAAAGCCTTTTTAGCCGAACAAGTAAGTGTCATTCTTTAGAACAATAATGCTTTGAAATATAAAGACCCTGTTTGTCCTATAATTTCTTGCTTTATTGGAGAACATAAAATTAAAAAAGCCTTACTTGATATTGGAGCCAGTGTGAATTTACTTCCATATTCAGTTTTCCAAAGTCTTAATCTAGGTGAGATAAAACCAACTTCTATATCTCTTTTACTTGCCGATAGATCTGTAAAAGTGCCTAGAGGAATAATTAAAGATGTGTTAGTACAAGTTGATAAATTCATTTATCATGTGGATTTTGTTGTCTTGGACACACAACCTGTTAAAGCATGTAATTCATTTCCTGTTATTTTAGGACATTTGTTTCTTGCAACTTCTAATGCATTGATTAATTATAGGAATGGACTGATGAAGCTATCATTTAGAAACATGACATCGGAGATGAATATTTTCAATATTTGCAAGCAACCTAGAGATGATAATGAATTACAAGAAGTAGATCATATTGAAGAATTAGTTTATGATCAACTTGAATCTACTTTAAGTAAAAATGAGTTGGATGAATCTGAAAATTTGTAAATGATTTATTCTCAGGAAGAAATCATGGATGAAAAACGCACTGAAAATGTTGATACGGATCTTTTGTCAAAAGTGACAATAAATTCGACATCTAACATCACACCAATCGATGATTACTTTCCTGACAAATCCTTACTTTCTCTTAATCCAATGCCTTGGTATGATAAATATATCAATTTTCTTGCTTCAGGAGATTTGCCAGCTGATTGGAGCACCTAAGACAAAGAAAAGTTTTTGAACGAAGTGAAGAACTTTTATTGTGATGACCCTAACTTATTCAAATATTGTCCTCATCAAATATTTCAAAGATGCATTCCTAACAATGAGGTAAGTAATGTCATTAAACTTCATCATTCTGAAGCATGTGGGAGTCATTTCTCGTCAAAAAAGATAGTTGTGAAAATTTTTCAAAATGAATTTTATTGGCTCACCATGTTCAAGAACACGCATGTATTTTGCAAAAGTTGTGAAAATTGTCAAAGAGTTGATACTGGTCAAAAAGTTTTATTTTATAATTCTCGACTCCATTTATTTCCTAGAGAGCTAAGATCAAGATAGGGCAGTCCATTTATTGAGAAACATGTGTATCCTTATGGGGCTTTTGATATTGAGAATCCAAAGAATGACAATATTTTTAATGAACATCGTTTGAAAGCTTACTTTGATAATTTTCCTATTACAAATGAATCCACTAGTTTGAATGATCCTATAGATAAAGATTGATTATTTTGTTTTTCTCATATTGTTTTTGTTTTTTTTTTTACTCTTAGTTTGCTAGTCTCTCTCACTCCAGTTAAATGACAGATAACGGTACTCCATGACTTTTAAGTTGGTTCTTTTAGTTTCCCATAATAACTGATATTTTTGTATATATTTTTGCAATTCTTTGAATCTCTCTTTCAATTCTCATTTGATAATGGACACTAATCTTGAAAAATAGAAAAAAGTATTTTCCCGCTCTGCCTTAGAATGTGATTACAAAAATTTACCGTGCTAGATGTGTGAGATTGAGGTTGTTAATGAATCATGGCACTCTTGAAGATATTTACTGGTTAATTGAAGCAAAGGTCTGATTATTAGGTCAGTCCTCTAATTCCTTCATTTCACACATACCTGAAACAGGTAAAAGCACTTTTGCAAATAAACATCGTGCAAAATGACTGAAAGTCTATCATCGATGTGCCAGATGGACTTGTAATGTATAATGTCGTTCTTTAGGAATAGTATCTATAAACCGTGAAGATAAAATACAATTCATTAAGGATGGCCTGAGTAAGGAGTCTTTAGATAATCTTCTATTAACTCTTGAGACGCATCTTAGTTGAGATGTGCATCATGCAATTCAAGATTTATGGCCTAATTTTCATAAAGAACATGATCGACGTAGTCTTGGGAATCTGACTAAAAAAAACCCTATTTGCCAGTTTTTAAGAAAACTGGATGGGAAGCCTATCCCCTACCCATAGAGGGTGTTTAAGTCGTTCTTAGACATAAAACCAAGGGAAGATGTGAGCCACAATCACAACTAGCTATACATACACATGATTTTTTAAAAATAAATAAATAAATAGAGAGAGAGAGAGTGTGTGTGTGTGTGAGACTCCACTTGGCCTATATATAGGTGGTATGATTGCCTTTTTAATTTCTCATCTATAAATTTCTTTCTTCCTTCCTTTCATTTCTACTCAACCCATACATTCAACAAATATAAAAGCGTGTAGACATGGCAAGTTCCTCAGGTCATCACATAAGAAATATTTGTGTTTTCGGTGGATCTAGTCCTGGGAAAGAAAAGGAGTTTTTAGAATCAGCAAATCATCTTGGTCAGGTGCTAGCTGAGAGAAAGATTCATTTAGTGTATGGGAAAGACAGTCTTGGGTTAATGGGAGGTGTGTCAATAGCTGTATTTTTAGGAGGTAGTCTTTTCTTAATCATGCTGTGGAACAGGAATTTCTAACATCTTCTGCATGACAAATCATAATCTCTGTTGTTGCTACTGAACAATTGATTGACCAGCTACAATCTTTCATTCTTGTAATTGATCCCTCCATGAGTCGCATAAATTGGTCATCTAAGGAAAGCTGTAAAAAGCTTAGATTGGATTTCAGTCTTCATTTGTGAATTTTTGTGTCCTTTTGTTTTATTATTATGTTTTGTTATTTCTTATTTTTGTTTAAGTGTGTTTCAGGTTTGTCAATGTTTGTTATTTTAGGTGATATCTTTTGTACTCTATCTTTCTACTTTAGGACATTGAGGACAATGTCTCGTTTTAGTTGGGGGGAGAGGGTAGTAGTTGATAAAAAAAATTGTTGTTACTAGGATGGCAGAGTAAAGGAGCTTTTTTGTTAAAGTGACTCTTGAAATGCATCTTAGTAACCATTCGTAACAAGCTCTATTATAATACTTCTTGAAATATTTAGATTTACAAACTCTCGCATTATTATCACTTAATTCTGCTCATATACTCATTTAACATGTATTTTTAAACCTTAATTTACACACATACACTTTAACATATGATTGTGGGTTGCACATTGAATTATTACATTATTTATGTTCTTTTATTAAAGGTAACAACTAAGGGAAAGGGATAGTATATAATTTGAAAAAAAAAACAAAAAAAAAGCAAAAAAAATGATGATAATAAAAATGATGATAACAACTAAGTTTGGTTTCGTAGCCTCCCCAACCTAAGCAGTTAAGCCTGAAGGGGTGTTTTAACACCTAACACCCTAAAGTCAACTGATTTGGAAGCTATTGTCCAAATGCTTGTTACATGGGTTGAGGAGAAAAGTTTAAAGGAATGAAACATTGCATTATCTACGTATCAGTATCTGCAACCCAAGTTAATAAGCTCATAAGGGTGTCTCAACACCTAATGCCCTAAGACCAACTGGTTTATGAGTCATTAGCTGAAAGCTCGTTACATGGGTTAAAAATACATTATGTTTTAAGTTACAAGAATATATATTTAAAAAAAAACAAAAAAAATCCTAACCCGAGGAAGTTAACCTTAAACATTAGAACAAGAATTTTGTTTTCTTCCAAGTAAAGACCCATAACTATATGTTGATATATTGAGCACAAAAAAAAGGTTTATTAATATTTTGTTTAAAAGGTATTGAGTAGATATATAAATTTAATAAGAGTTTGTTTATCTAGATAGATTAATAAAAATTGAATGATGAATACCTTGCTTTGTGGAATTTACAAATTGTTTTTCTATTTTAACGTTTTGCTTACTAGGGACTAGTAATAAGCTGGTTGAGGAGCATGATTAGTACTTAAAAGTATATTTTTTAGTACTTAAAAGTATATTTTTTATCAAGGTTTTATATCATCATTTTGCACTTGAAGTATCAATAACTCCTTAACTAAAACATGTTTTATAATAACATATCTAATAATATAAGATACCTTTAATTTATAGTAAATACTTATTTTAAATGTAGGTCTATCATATAAATAAAATGATTGATTGATGAATTTAAGAACTGAAATTGAAAAGACAAAGAGATGGCCAAACTTAGAAAAGAGATGTCGGTGCAATTCAAACCGGAACACTGTTTGGTAATTGGGTCATATCTGGAGCTGTAGATCTCAGATTTAGGTCTACTTTATATGGATGGAAAGGTAAGATATAGGCCTACAACTTTCATATGAGACCAAGACTTAAAAAGGCCATTTTCAAATCCAAATCGTAGCAACAACAAAGAAGTCCAAATATGTCCTCTAACTCTAGCATTGTTCAGTGTTTGGCCCATATATGAAGTTCTAGAAGCCTAAATGACCTCAATTTTATACATAAGAAAGCTGAGACACTTTTCCTACAACTTTCATGTTTTTAAGTGGTTTCAATTTTGACGTTATCAATGACGTTTTACGCAGACAAGAGAAGATAAGGATTGTCACCAAGTCAAGAGTTGGTCACCCATTCATCAATTAGTCATCAAATCAATAGTTTCCAATTTTGACCTATAAAAGGAGACATTTTCCATGCATTTAGGCATCTCAGTTTTCAAATCAAGATCATGTTCTTGCTTTTTCTTTTTGTATTTTTGATAATGTTTATGCTTTGCTTTCATTAATATCAAGTTTATGCCTTTCATTTCCTTTCATTTACTTAGTTAACTTTTATCTTATTTATGTTCTTATTTTGTTTATTTATTTTTCTTTCTTTCATTATGTTTAGCTAAGTTTATTATATCAAGGTGAAAAGGTTACACTAATGGTGTAAGAATAAGTATAGTGTAAACTTAATATGGACTTTAATGTTTGATACTAACATGTTTTGTATTTGTTATCTTGTTCACTCTGTAATACTTTGCTTGTTAAATGATTAATCTAGATTTATGTTGTATAACACTTGGTACAATAAATACTTAACACTCTCATAGTCTATACTATATGGTATAACCGACACTTGATCTATGAAAAGAACTTGATTTGTTGTTAACATAAGTTATAATCATGAATGTCTGATGAGATTTACAAGTATTAGCATTAATCGAATAAGATAATTAATGTAATCATGTTAACAATTTGTAATCTAATTGGAACCTCCTTTGTATGTGGTTTCCAATTGAATAATAAGAGTTTATACTATACTTATTTGACATACCATTAGTGGATCCTCTAATCTTGACATTTGTTATTATGATTGTTTAGTCCTTACATTAATCTTCCATCTCAAAGTTCTCATCAACTTCTTCTTTTTCTTCTTCTTCTATTATTACTACTACTATTACTAATACTACTACTATTATTATTACTATTACTACTACTACTATTACTACTATTATTATTATAATTATTGTTATTGTTATTATTGTTGTTGTTGTTGTTGTTACTGTTGTTGTTGTTACTATTGTTATTGTTTATAATTTGTACAATTAACCTCCTTGTGGTTCGACCCTAGTCTTGTCGGATTATTTATTACTTTGACACTCCTGCACTTGGAAGAAGACATCAATCTTTTAGTCGTGTCACATATGTTGTGGAATAGTAGTGGAAGAGAAAACATTGTGAGTTGGTATAGGTGTCTTTTCTTGGTCGGCACCCAATAACATGTTGTCATCATCACTACAAGAAGAATTAGCTATGATCATGTGCTAATGATGTGAAGTTGACTTTCCATATGCATCTACAAAAATTTAATGAATATTGCATAATCAATTTTGATTTTTTAAAAAAAAAATTCGACAGCACCTCCATTATACTAGAGACTACCATGAATTTTCAATCCTATAAATATACAAAATATATGCTACAGACCAGTTGATTTTAATTTATTTCTACCAAGGTGATAATGTTTTTAATCCTAAATAGAACATAATTCTTTGTAATTAAATTTAATCCTATATATTCAACTATTATTTATACTACAAATTTGACAATAAAACATTATGTCAATGTAGACAATAAAATAGAAAAAACAATTAATCCTATAAATTCAATTAACATTTATACCACAAATTTAACAATAAAAAAGAAAATTCAACAAACACAATAAAACATTATTGCAATGTAGACAATAAAATAGATAAAAAAATAAAAAAATAAATATAAGCTTTAGGAATGAAAAATGCTTATCTTAGTGATGTGCTTAATTTTAGAGTTTATCTATGTGTGATAAAAACAATAAAAAAAAACAAAAATACATTGTTTATAAACTGAAGAAAAAAATAAGTAGAAAATATATCAAAAAATTCACCATATATCAAAAGATTTACATGTTAATTTACTTGAGAAGTCTTGAAACAAGAGAGGATTGAGAGAGTGAGAGTGTGGGAATAGAGAAAATTGAGAGAGTTAGAGTGTTTGATTGTATGAATGAGAGAGGAAAAATGAACTTACAATGTCTCGCTGAGTTTTATACTTCATTTTTATTGATAGACTATTAAATAATATTATTTTTAATTAATCCATTAATGATTCCCATAGTACATTTACCTTGAAATTTTAATTTTGCACTAAAATTTTCAAAAAACCCTCTAAATTCTTGGTGCTCCATCCATGATTTTGTCGGTAAAAAATTATAAATGGTAAACAATCAGAGATGTATTAATTATCAGGACATTGGAATTCGCAGTTCATCAGAAATTCTCTCAAGAAACTAATAAAACTTTAATTGCCACTGACATGAGAAGGGGAATAGTTCCCCTCACCTCTAGAATACACTGATGAACACAAACCGTAGGTGTATCCATCAGTGTTTTACAGAGGGGGAAAATTCTCCTTGCCTTTGGAATACACCAACAAACACAAATCATCGATGTTTTCATTAGTGTTCTATAAAGGGGAATAATTCTGCTCGCCTCTGTAATATACCAAAGGACAAAAAGTAATGGTATTTCTATCAATGGAGTTGACAATAAGTAGTTCTAGAGGAAGGGGAACAATTTTCCTTGCCTCTAGAATACACCAACAAACATATTGCATTTGCATTTGCTATCTATCCATCTTTTAAATGCTTACAATGAAAGCTGAATGTACAACACAACAACACATGTTTATATAACAATCATGACTTTTTATTTTATAGAACCTACAATCCTCTAAATTAACCAACATTGATATATTCAAAATATATTCATTTTTCAACATTAAATTAATTGAGAATTGTGCTTCTTAATCAAGCTCGAGTCTAGAATTTTATGAGTTACAAGTTTTAGAGGTAAACTCAGGTTTAGAAGATTTACCCGAGTTTGCTTAGGCTTTTCTCTTTTTTAAGCTCATATTTATTTCAATTTCATCATTTAATATTTATTTAATTAGATATTGGGCTCCATTGATTTTTATTTTATTTTTTATAAGACTTTTCACTTATTTTGAAAATGACTTGGGATATATCGAGTATTTTTATTTGTTATTTTTTAATTTTTATTTTTTTATAGAAATTCTTTTCATTTCATTTAATTTAATTAAATAAATAAATATAGGCAAATGATGTTCATTTCATAATATTTTGAAATGCAAAATAAATAAATAAAAATTATATTGGATAAACATGGTTTTATTGGCACGGATAATCATTTAATTAAATACAAAGACATTTGTGTATTTTCCCGGGGTCTTTTTTTTTTATCAGTGTGGTTTATTTTCAATTTTAGAATTTAATAAATATAAAATAATATTAAAAAAGAATTTAACAAATACAGAACAGCGCGTTGATGGTCGGTCTGGCACGCTTCAGGTGGCACATGTAGGGATGTTCGTTGATCAATTGCTGCTGTGGATGAGACGGCATGTGTGGCAGATAGCTTTTTGGTTTGATGCTGCTAATTTTATTTTATTTTTTCATGTGTGCCCTTCAAAATCTCAAAGCCCCAAAGCCCGTCTTCAATCTGTTTTTTTTTTTTTTTTCAGACATGGCTTCTATTTTTTTATTTAGAATTATTTATAAAATTAGAATTCTTTAACAATTTTATCCCCTTTCAGTTTTTTAAATAATGTCTCACAATCAACACAACAATATTAAACTCGTGGACTTGGAATAATTCCAGAGTTACATTCATTCCGGAAGCAGGGACCAGTCTGCTTTCTCATCAATTTTGAAGAGTCTCGCGCTCATCACGGTGTAATGCCACTGTTGGCTGTTTACTAGTCTTCTTTCTCATTAATTGAGATATCTAGTTAGTCACTTGTGGTTCCAACAAGGAACCGGTGTTACATTCAATAGTTTGGCTGTTTACTAGTCTTCTTTCTCATCAATTGAGATATCTAGTTAGTCACTTGTGGTTCCAACAAGGGACCGTATTACATTCAATAGTTTGGTTGTGTACTAGTCTTCTTTCTCATCAATTGAGATATCTAGTTAGTCACTTGTGGTTCCAACAAGGGACGGTGTTACATTCAATAGTTTGGCTGTTTACTAGTCTTCTTTCTCATCAATTGAGATATCTAGTTAGTCACTTGTGGTTCCAGAAAGGGACCGGCGTTACATTCAATATTCAATTGGATGTTGGTTTCATTTGACGTGAGAAGCAGGGCGTTCCTCTAATTTCCTGTTTCCTAGTCTGCTTTCTCGTTAATTGAGATATCTTGTGGTTCAAAAATAAATAATATTAAAAAAATAGTTGATGACTGATGTTCAGTGCATGTACGGTCTCCAAGCACTTCAGGTTACGGATCCAATTTTATAATATAATTTTTTATAAACATAAATAAATTGTAATTTTATAATTTGACATTCATTGTCAGATGTCATCGTGGATGAGAAGGTGCGTGTGGAAAATGGTTGTTTCATACTTTTCTTTTCTTTTTCTTTTTTCTCTTCTTGATTTTCACGTGGTCCTCTGTTTGGCTGTTTACTAGTCCGCAAATTTAACACTATATATAAGTGGCAAACACAGTCTTTTTAAAATATAGAGTGTTTCTTGATTACCTCAAATCTCTTAAAAGATACTAAAAAAGTGTTAATTCGACGCATCTCGACAATGGAGAGTCGTATGCCCATTGCTATAATTACCTTCACCCTCGTCATCTTCCTCTATGGCAAGTAGTTTTACAATATTACATATATTAGATTCTGGCATGGAACACTCTATTATGCATATTATTCACTTTGATTATTCTCCTTGCTCTTACATGTATATTTTCTGTTTGCATATGCAATATTAATTACTTTTCATTACTCAATGGATTTCGTGAATCCAATAAACTTATACAGGAGGGAGTTTCCGGATAAAAAACAAAAAAGAAAAAAAATATTAAAAAAATAAACCTGGTTATGTTTTCTTTTTAAAAGAAAAGGAAGTGAATAAATGCAAGATTTTAAATATTGAATTACGTACGGACGTCTAGTCCCATAGAGAAAACGACGGCCAAGTCTTAGATTCAAGTCCTATTCTTTTTATATGAAAAAAAAAAATACTCACATAAATTAGCATGAAACAAGAGTTTGATGTATTTAGAACTTTTTTGTGTTTTTATTTGATAATAAAAATATTTTCGAATTACTTTGCTAGTGAACCATGACTGTTTAAAATTTTCTTTGAATCGACAAAGATTTAATTATTGATATCAACGAAAATAAATCTTGCGCAGCTTGCACGCATGCAGGAGCACAATCTGTGACTTTCGTCTTCACAAACAACTGTCCATACACAGTCTGGCCAGGAACTCTAACGGCTGCTGGCCGTCCGTCTTTATCTTCAACTGGCTTCACATTGGCAACAGGTGCTTCATCTTCGCTAAGTGTCCCTGCAACATGGTCTGGTCGCTTGTGGGCCAGAACACAATGCTCTACGGATTCCTCAGGAAAGTTTGTTTGTGCTACTGCTGACTGTGCCTCTGGTGCCATAGAATGCAATGGAGCCGGTGCGATCCCACCAGCATCCTTGGCAGAATTTACTCTAAGAGGTGATGGTGGGAAAGATTTTTACGATATAAGCCTTGTTGATGGCTTTAACATCCCAATTTCGGTAACCCCGCAAGGAGGCTCTACTGGCTGCCCTTCTACAAGCTGTGCAGCTAACGTGAATGCTGTTTGTGATCCTAATTTAGCAGTTAAGGGGGCAGATGGTACTGTGATTGCCTGCAAGAGCGCGTGTTTGGCATTTAACCAGCCGCAGTTCTGCTGCACAGGAGAGTACGGTACGCCTGACAAATGTCAACCTAGCCAATATTCGAAGACTTTCAAGCAGCAGTGTCCTCAAGCTTATAGTTATGCTTATGATGATAAATCGAGCACGTTTACTTGTCCTAGTGGAGGCAACTATTTGATTACCTTCTGTCCATGATCATGTGTGGTGGCTCCCAACTCTTTTTTTTTTATGGAAAGAGTTGGAGGACAACACATTTAATAAATGTTTTTATGACAATTAATAAATAAATGGAATAATAGATTTGGGATTGACATATCCCAAAAGGATCGATTATCAATTTTCATGCTGTTTGATTTGGTGAAACCATAGGCCACTCATTAGAAATTAACGATATTTTCAGTTCAATGGTCAAGGTAGCAATCCTTCAACTTATATGTACTAAGTAGATGTAGTGTCGATGTAGTGTCCATTAAAAAACTAAGAATTAACTAGTGATCAATTCATGCACAAGGTAATTATTCTAGACCATAAAATAAAAAAAATGTTTTAGTTTATGAATATGGGTTAGAATTGAGGATCAATAAAGCCAAAAGATAAGGTCATGAACACATGTATAAAAAAAATCATTAGAAAAAGCTATATATATATATATATATATATTAAATAAGCCGACCAATCTCTAGTATCACCAATATATTGAGCATTGTCTAAAAGAGTGCAAGGCTTTACCATTAGATTAAATGTGTCTTGAAAATCATTTTTTTCCGTGGATAATAGCTTCGGCCACCAAACATGCTTGCATTACTCAAAATTTCCATCTTCCATATTTTTTCTTGTATACTCATAAGTTAAATCAATTAGTAAAAGTAAATGTTGACTTTAAAGAATATTAAAATAGTAGCACATTACTTCAACTAGAAGAATTGAAAAATAGAAAGGATAACTCATGTAAAGTACAATGTTGAATGTAGCATGGTTGTAACATCATTGATATTATTTTTTGGTGTGGCGTGGAAAGAACATGGATTTCTTGTCCTTTATTAATAAAAAAATATTTGGAGTTGTTGACACAATTAAAAGATTGATATTTTCTTTCAAGTGCAGCAGTGTCGAAGTAATAAATAATCCGGCAAGATCGGGGTCGAACCATAGAGAGGTTAATTGTATAAATTATAAATAACAATAACACAACAACAACAAATCCATAATAACAGCAATAATAATACTAAATACTAATAATAATTTTAATAAAGAAGAATAAGATGAGAGCTTTGAGATGAAAGATTAATGTAAGGATTAAACAATAATAACAACAAATGTCAAGATTAGAGGGTCCACTAATGGTATGTTAAACAAGTATATGTCAAATAAATATAGTATAAACTCTTATTATTAAATTAGAAACCACACAAAAAGAAGGTTCCAATCATATTATAAAAGTTAACATGATTACATTAGTTATCTTATTCGAATAATGCTAATATTTGTAAATGTTGTCAGGTATTCATGATTATAACTTATATTAACGACAAATAAAGTTTCTTTCATAACTCAACTGTTGGTTATATCATACAATAGGGCTATGAAAGTGCCAAGTATTTATTGTGTCAAGTGTTATATAACATAAAATCACATTAAATATTTAACAAGCAAAGTATTAAAAGTGAACAAGATAACAAATATAAAACATGTTAGTATCAAACATTAAGGTTCATGTTGAGTTTACACTATACTTATTCTTACACCATTAGTGTAATCTTTTCACCTTGATATAATAAAATTAGCTAAAAATAATGAAAGAGAGAAACATAAATAAATAAAATAATAATATAAATAAGATAAAAGTTAACTAAGTAAAGGAAAGGAATTGAAAGGCATAAATAAGATATTAATGAAAACAAAATATAAACATTACAAAAATAAAAAGAGAGAAAGCAAGTGCATCTTGATTTGGAAACCAAGATGTCTAAATACATGGCAAATGCTTCCTTTCATAGGCCAGAATTAGAAACTATTGATTTGATAACTAAGTGTTAAGTGGGTGGCCAACTCTTAACTTGATGACAATTCTTATCTTCTTATCTATCCAAAACGCCATTGATAACATTAGAATTTGAACCAATCTTCCACATGATAGTTGTAGAAAATTGTCTTAACTTTTTTTTAAAAAAATTGAGGTTATTTAGACTCTAGAACTAAAGATATAGGCTGAACACTGAACAGTATTTGAGCTGTAGGACAGATTCAAACTTCTTCATTGTTGCTATAATTTAGACTTAAAAATGACCTTATTAAATCTTGGGCTCCATATGAAAGTTGTAGGCCTATGTCTTATTTTAATATCCATATAAAGTAGACCTAAATCTGAGATCTACAACTCCAGATATGATCCAATTACCAAACAATGTTACAATTTGTACTACACTAGCATCTGTTTTCTAAATTTGGCCATCTCTTTATCCTTTTAATTTCAGTACTTAAACTCATCAATCAATCCTTTCATTTATGTGATAGAACTGTATTTAATATGAACATTTACTATAAATTAAATGTGTCTTCTATTATTAGATATGTTATTGTAAAACATGTTGTAGTTAAGGAATTATTAATACTTCAAGTGCAAAATGATGATATAAAACTATGATAAAAATGTATTCTTAAATATTAATCGGTCACCACTTTATATTTTAATCACGAGAAATCCTAACTAATCTTTAATATTTAGACAAGGGGACTGAATGTGTATAAGGTAGATATTATCACCCCTAGTACATTATATAAGATAAGTTGTATTGTTTATTTGTCTGATTATTACTAAGGTATTGTTGTTTATTTTTCTTCTTATCATTTGCTTGTCTATTAGTTAAAGCTAGTCTATCCAAATAGAGTGAACCCATAGTTTTGTGGGTGAAACCTCACCATCCAAAGTCAAAACATATTTGTAAATTTGTTTTTTTAATATCAAAATAAATTTTATGTATAAGCTCATAATTCATTGTATTGAAATAAACAAATGAAATTTTTTAGTGTTTTTCAAATGTAGGCTAGATACATGTAAATTTAATTATAAATTTGTTTTTAAATATAAAAGGGTAAGGAATGAAAAATTAATTACAAAAATGCTCTTAAAAACTTGAAAAAATAAAATAAAATTAGACTAAGATTAATTTGACAAAACACAAAAAATGGCTATGAGAAATAGGTTAGGGCATATTTACCATACATGTCCTTAGTGAAAAAAGAAACAAAACCCTTAAAATTTATCATAAGAGCGTGTTTGTGCCTTAAAGACCCATGAAAGCATTTTATCTTTTCTAGTCTTTAATATTCTAAAACCCGTTATAAACCTATTTCTACATATATCAACCTACTTAACTTTAGAAAAGAGAAATGTAGTCGTACTAGCATCAAAGAAAAGCCAAGGGACAGTAAAAAGAAACGAGCTAGAAACCCTTGCACATACCAATTCTTCTTCAACAAAAAATCATTTTATTTACAGCTTGGCCAATAATTATGCACAGCTAGAGGACTGGATCTTTTGAACATAAAAATCATGCACGATAGTCATTGAAGATTTCCATGCCTGTTTCACGCATCATCGTTAACAAGGGATCCAAAGCAAGGTAGTCATCACCTCATGTCAAAGAAACATACATACATCCAAGACCGTAGCATGGTATGGAAAAACTCCCTGACAGACCTATGCATTTATACTTATTAGCATCTTTTTCCTTGGGTAAGAGCATTTTTAATTAATTAGGCAAGGTCTTAACATCACCTTAGCACATGCAATCAAGTTTTCAAGACCATATGCGTTTGAAGCAAAAATTGAAAAGTTAATAAGAATTTCACAGAGATGAACATCGAAGTGAATAGAATTAGAGAGAAATACTATAGTGCAGAGAAAGAAGAAAAAGTTTGTGTTCCTTTTTTATTAACTCTTTACTAAAATTGTTACATTCTTTTTATATTAATTATGATTAGAAGCTTGTTTACTTAATCTAATAAATAGTAATAGATTTTCTTAATTGTCTAACAATATTAACAACTTTCTAACTATTGTATTCTCTATTCTCTTGACATATAGTAGAAGTAGTGCCTTTGATATCTTGATATTCTCCCTCAATCACAAGCTTGGAGGAACCAAGCATAAAATTAGAACAATGATGTCATAATAAATGAGTGGAAAGACCTTTAGTTAGGATATCAACAAACTCAGCAAACTCATATGCAAAAGAGACATGTTGTACTAGTAAATCACATTTGATAACACGTTCTTTAACAAAATGATAATCAATTTGGAGATGCTTCATTCTAGAATGGAAAATTGGATTAAAAGTAAAGGAAATAGCAGAGATATTGTCACGATAAATTAACGGAGGTATATGTAAGGTGATTAGTACTTAAAAGTGTATTTTTATGAAGGTTTTATATCAGTATTTTGCACTTGAAGTATCAATAACTACTTAATTAAAACATGTGTCATAATAACAAGTCTGATACAGTAAGATACCTTTAATTTATGGTAAATGTTCATCTTGAATGCAAACCTATCACATAAATCAAAAGATTGATTGATGAGTTCAACTACTAAAATTGAGAACACAAAGAGAGGGTGAAGCTTAGAAAATAGTTGCTAGTTTAGTCCAAACTAGAACACTATTCAGTTATTTGATCATATCTGGAGCTGTAAATATTAGATTTCAATTTGGTTTATATGGATAGAAAGCTAAGACATAGACCTAAAATATTCATGGGAATGCAAAACTTAATTTTGTTGTTTGAAAGTCCAAATCTTAGCAACAATGGAAAAGTCAGAATCTGTCCTGCAGCCCAGACATTGTTCATGTTCAACCCATATCTTAAGTTCTAGAAGTCCAAATGCACCAAAAAATTTTTGTTAGAAAGCTAAGATAATTTCCTAGAACTTTCATAGGAAAGTCTATTTAAATTCTGATGTTAGCAATGACGTTTTGATCAAACAAAAAGATAAGGATCTTCACCAAGTCAAGATGTGATCACCCACTCAACAATTAGTCAACAAATCAATAGTTCTAAATTTTGGCTTATAAAAGGAAGCATTTGCCATGCATTTAGGCATCTTGGTTTTTAAATCAAGATTATGTTATTGCTCTTTTTTTTATATATTTGTAATGCTTAAGTTGTGATATAACATTATGCTCGAAATGTTATTTACATGTGATAACAATAAATAGGAGTGTGATATGAACACAGGAAAGCACATGATCTTATTTAACAAGGCTTTTTTTGATATGGACAATCTTGTTTAAAAGCATGAAACAAAAGACAATAATAAGGTAGGCTTCATTGGTGAATCTGTTCTCATGTTAGCCTCCATTATTATCGAGGCTAGTGCGAGTGTCGTTGACAACACAAATGTTGGATTTTGTTGAGGCTCTTAAGCATGTTCGCCTATTCTTTCATCAGGCTGAATTATAGTAGGAGCCTTATTAAAAGTTACTAGTTGGTTAGAAGAACTTTCACCAGAGGTAGTTCATAGTGTTTGCTCGAGTAAGCTAGTGAGGTGAGCCACACTTATTTTCAGAGACTCCAATTCATCTTAAAAATAGGCGTTATGTTGAACACACTTTTTATCTTCCATGATTCTTGTTTAAAATCGGGTGTTGTAGACTTTTTAAGGACCTATATTTTAACCTAGCATGTATGAATGTCAAATATATGAACATGTTCATGTAATCTATGATGAACTCACCCTTCGAGGGTTCACATATGACCATACTTTGCATAATGAAACAAGAATCTTGCTTCTTTTCTAAACTTCGTAATGAAAATTTTTTACATGATGATCATTGTGTCACCTACAAGTCTTAACTTCAAGATGCTTTAAGGAAAGACTTGTTTTGGTGCAAAACACAACATAAGGACCATACAACCTAAAGGAAAGTTCTAATTCTTTTATGCTTGACAAGGTAGGTGACACGACTAAAAGATTGATGTCTTCTTCCAAATGCAGGAGTGTCGAAATAATAAATAACTCAGCAAGATCGGGATCGAACCATAAGGAGGTTAATTGTATAAATTATAAATGACAATAATACAACACTAATAACAATAATAACACCATTAATAATATTAGTAGTAGTAATAGTAGCAGCAGCATTAATAATAATAATAATAATAATAATAATAATAATAATAATAAAGAAAAAGAAGGAGAAGAAGATGAGAACTTTGAGATGAAATATTAATGTAAGCATTAAACAATGATAATAACAAATGTTAAGGTTAGAGGTTCCACTAATGGTATGTCAAACAAGTATAGTATAAACTCTTATTATTCAATTGAAAAGCACACATAAAGGAGGTTCAAATCAGATTATAAATTGTTAACATGATCACATTAGTTATCTTATTCGATTAATGCTAATACTTGTAAATCTCATCAAACATTCATGATTATAACTTATGTTAACAACAAATTAAGTTCCTTTCATAGTTCACGTGTTGATTACACCATATAGTAAGGACTATAAGAGTGCCAAGTATTTGTTGTACCAAGTGTTATACAACATAAATCAAGATTAGTCAAATTAAGTTCCTTTCATAGTTCACGTGTTGATTACACCATATAGTAAGGACTATAAGAGTGCCAAGTATTTGTTGTACCAAGTGTTATACAACATAAATCAAGATTAGTCATTTACAAGCAAAGTATTAAAGAGTGAACAAGATGACAAATACAAAACATGTTAGTATCAAACATTAAAGTATAAGTTTACAATATACTTATTCTTACACCGTTAGTGTAACCTTTTCACCTTGACATAATAAACTTAAGTAAACATAATGAAAGAAAGAAAAATAAATAAATAAAATAAGAACATAAATAAGATAAAAGTTAACTAAGTAAATGAAAGGAAATGAAAAGCATAAACTTGATATTAATGAAAGCAAAGAATGAACATTACAAAAAATACAAAGAGAGAAAGCAAGAGCATGACCTTGATCTAAAAACCAAGATGCCTAAATGCATGGTAAATACCTCCTTTTATAGGCCAAAATTAGAAAGTATTGATTTGATGACTAATTGATGAGTGGGTGACCAACTTTTGACTTAATGACAATCATTATCTTCTCTTGCCCAAAACATCATTGATAACGTCAAATTGGAACCACTTGAAACCTGAAAGTTGTAGGAAATTGTCTCAGCTTTCTTGTGTAGGAGATCATTTAGACTTCTAGAACTCCAGATATAGGTCAAACACTAAACAGTGCTCAAGCTGAAGGACAGATTCATACTTCTTTATTGTTGCTATGATTTGGACTTGAAAATGGTCTTTTTATGTCTTGACCTCCATATGAAAGTTATAGGCCTATGTCTTACCTTTCCATCCATATAAAGTAAACCTAAATCTGAGATCTACAGGTCCAAATATGACCCAATTACCAAATAGTATTCTGGTTTAGATTGCACCGACATGTCTTTTCTAAGTTTAGCCATCTCTTTATCCTTTCAATTTCTGTTCTTAAATTCATGAATCAATCCTTTCATTTATATGATAAGTTTGCATTTAAAATAAACATTTACCATAAATTAAAGGTATCTTATATTATTAGATATGTTATTATAAAACATGCTTTAGTTAAGGAGTTATTAATACTTCAAGTGCAAAATGATGATATAAAACCTTGATAAAAATACACTTTTAATTATTAATCAGTAGGTTGTCTATTCAGTCTCTAAAAGGATCTTTTATTGTTTTGGTGATCACCCTCATGAAGGAGCTTAGTAAGTAAGGAGATGGCATATACACCAATCATTAATAGTCGAAGCACTCAGCGAAGAGTTGGGGCACTCAACGTAGAGTTGGGGTTTACACAAACTTTAACCATGACTTAAAATTCATATGGTAAAATGTTAGTCCCCCACTTAACATAGAGTTTTCAATGTAACTCGTACAAAAATATGAATGATGCATGAAACAATTTTATATAATGCATGAACAAATATGTATAGAATGAAAGCGCCTAAAAAAAATTAGTGTATTAACAAATACAAACCAAACAATAAAACAAAATAAACAAACAAAACAAAGCTTAGTCCACAAGGTCCCTGATGGAGTTGTCATTCTGTTGCACGTGTGCGGCGTCACGACGTTCATTCACCTTGGAAAATTTTGTATGTATAGACAATTGTGTAGTCTATTCTTACAAGATATGGAGGAATAAGAAATTCTTGTCTCTTATCAGTAGAAAATTATAATGGGAATCGCTACCTGGTATTCTGGGTACTAGGAACCCTAATTGGTCTTAGAGATCAGGTATGGAGACTAGTTGCATAAAGAGAAGGTATTAGTATCCTGAATATGACCTACCTAAGGTAAGCCAAAATGCATGCTAAAAGATTTTTTTTGTATAAAAAAGACGATATGATTTTTTACTTTTAAGATATTTGGTTGTATGCACAAAAATATTTTTTTTAATTTTTTTTGTATTTTGAAAGTTTTCATGAAAATGAGATATTTTAATACCGGATTTGTATTTTTACGACATAATATGAGACCGATACTAAGCAAGAAAAGAAATAAATCAAAAGGTGGAAAATAACAAATATTAAAAGCAACATAATTTTTTTTTTAAATGGGCTGGACTCGAGCCAAATTACTAGGCAGAGCCATACCTGACCCAAAACCAATTGGGTTGGTTACTATGTCTAAGCAACCATGAACAGGGAAAAAATCTTCATCTTCCCTCGCTTCGCTCGTGTAGGAGAAGAAGACATCTGGTGTCGTTCAAAATGGCACCATTTCGAGCCTTCTTTTTTTTTTTTTTCTATAAAAAGTGCATGAAAGACGTCGTTTTGGTCAAAACAAGTCGTTTTATTTAAAAGAAAAGGATGGCAAACTTACGTTAAAATACAAATCAATCCTTTATTTATGATTTGTTCAATCAAACCCTAAATTGCAAATTTTGATTAAAAAATCAATGCAATTGCAACCCTGTCAAAAATCAAACAGCAACCCTAAAGTTGGCCATTTGTTTTTTTTTTGTCCTTGGTCTTGAAGTTATGCAATTTGACCCTTAATTAAATAATAAACTTTTAATTTCTTCAATTAGATCTCTCATCTGATTTCAATTACAACCCTTCTATTTACCCAGCTTTTTTATTTTGGTCCTTGGTTTCGAATTTCTTCAATTAAGTTCCTAATTGGCCATCAAACTTTAATTATTTGACCAAATTAACTCTTTAAAAAATATAATTTAACCCCAGATCTTTAATTTTTTTCAATTAAAGCCCAAATAAACTCTAAAATTATTTTATTTTGCAATCAAACCCTTTATAAGTTCAATTAAACTTTCAATAAAATTTAATTATGTTCGTAAAAATCTAATTTTGGCCTTTTCTTACTCAAATTGAATTTTTTTTGTTAACAGGGCTCTCATCAGTCAACAAAATACTGTCAAATTTCAATCTTTGTATTTTTGAACCTCCTCACTTGACACGATCAATAGATTGATATCTTCTTCCAAGTGTAGGAGTGTCGAAGTAATAAATAACTCGGTAAGACCGGGATCGAACCACAAGAAGGTTAATTGTATAAATTATAAACAATAATAATATAACAACAACACTAATAATAATAATAATACTAATAATACTACTACTAATAGTAGTAATAATAATAATAATAGTAGTAGTAAAAGAAGAAGAAAAAGAAGAAGTTGATGAGAACTTTGAGATGGAAGATTAATGTAAGGATTAAACAATGGTAACAACATATGTCAAGGTTAGAGAATCCACTAATAATATGTCAAATAAGTATAGTATAGACTCTTAGTAGTCAATTGGAAACCATACACAAAGGATGTTCCAATCAGATTATAAATTGTTAACATGATTACATTAGATATTTTATTTGATTAATGCTAATACTAGTAAATGTTTTCAGGCATTCATGATTATAACTTATATTAACAATAAATCAAGTTCCTTTCATAGCACAACTGTCAGTTATACCATACGATTGGGCTACGAAAGTACTAAGTATTTGTCATACCAAGGGTTATACAACACAATTCTAGACAAACTATATAACAAGCAAAGTATTAAAAGTGAACAAGATAACAAGTACAAAACATGTTAGAATAAACATTAAAATTCATATTGAGTTTATCCTATACTTATTCTTACATCATTAGTGTAACCTTTTCACCTTGACATAATAAACTTATTAAACATAATAAAATAAAGAAATATAATAATCAAGACAAGAAAATAAATAAGATAAAAGTTAACTAAGTAAAGATAAAGAAAGGAAATGAGACGCATAAACAAAAGATAAATATAAGTAAAACTTAAGCATTACAATAAAGAGAGAGCAAGAGCATGATCTTGATATGAAAATCAAGATGCCTAAATACAAGAAAAATGTCTTATTTTATAAGCCAAAATTGAGAACTATTGATATGATAACTAATTACGGAGTGCGTGGCCACATCTTGACTTGATGACAATCCTCATCTTTTTGTTTATCAAAAACATCATTGCTAATGTTTGAATTCGAAAAAACTTAAATCATAAAAGTTCTAATAATTTGTCTGAGCTTTCCAAAAAAAAAATGAGGTTATTTGGACTTCTAGAACTCAACATATAGCCTGAACACTGAACAATGTCTGGGTTGTAGGACAGATTCAAACTTTTACGTTGTTGCTAAGATTTGAACTTCCAAACAATATAATTGAGTCTTGTCTTCCAATGAAATTTTTATGCCTAAGTCTTAGCTTTTTTATTAGTACTTAAAAGTGCATTTTTATCAAGGTTTTATATCATCATTTTGCACGTAAAGTATCAATAATTCCTTAACTAAAGCATATTTTATAATAACATATCTAATAGTATAAGATACCTTTAATTTGTGGTAAATATTCATTTTAAATGCAGGCCTATCACATAAATAAAAGGATTGATTGATGAATTTAAGAAATGAAATTGAAAGGACAAAGAGATGGTCAAACTCAAAAAAGAGATGTCGGTGTAGTCCAAACTGGAACATTGTTTAGTAATTAGGTCATATCTAGAGTTGTAGATCTCATATTTAGGTCTACTTTATATGGATGTAAAGGTAAGACATAGGATTACAACTTTCATATGGAGCCTAATATTTAAAAGGGTCATTTCCAAGTCCAAATTATAGCAACAACAAATAAGTTTGAATCTGTCCTCCAACCTGAGCACTGATCAGTGTTTGGCCCATATCTAGAGTTTTAAAAGTCCAAAGAGCTCAATTTTTTACCCTAAAAAGCTAAGATAATTTCTTACAACTTTCATGTTTTCAGGCCTATATCATGTTAACAATTTATAATTTGATTAAAACCTCCTTTGTGTGTGGTTTTCAATTGAATAATAAGAGTTTATACTATACTTGTTTCACATATCATTAGTGGATTCTCTAACCTTGACATTTGTTGTTATCATTATTTAATCATCACATTAATCTTCCATCTCAAAATTCTCATCAACTTCTTCTTCTTCTTCTTCTTTATTATTATTACTACTACTACTACTACTACTATTACTATTACTAGTATTATTATTATTCTTATTATTGTTGTTGTTATTGTTGTTGTTGTATTATTATTATCTATAATTTATACAATTAACCTCCATGTGGTTTGATCCTGGTTTTGTCGGGTTATTTATTACTTCGACACTCCCGACCCATAGAGGGCATTTAAGTCGTTCTTGGATGTAAAACAAAGGGAAGATGTGAGCCACAATCACAAATATGATTTGAGTCGTAGTTTGTAAAAACTTGTGTCTTTTGGCTTTATTATTGTGTTTTGTTGTTTCTTATATTTGTTTAAGTGTATTTCAGGTTTGTTAGTATTCTTTATTTCCGATGATGTCTTCTATACTCTATCTTTCTACTTTAGGACATTAAGGACAATGTCTCATTTTGCTTGAGGAGAGAGGGTAGTAGTTGACAAAAAAAAATAATTAACTGTGTTTTCCATTTCATAAAGCATGTGCAAAATTGTTGTTACTAAGATCGTAAAGTAAAGGAACTCTTTTTTTAAAGTGACTCTTGAGACGCATCTTACTAACTATTCTTAATAAGGTCTATTATAATACTTCTTGAAATATTCAGGTCTACAAACTCTCGCATTATTATCACTTAATTCTGCTCATATGCTTATTTAACATGTATTCTTAAACCTTAATTTTCACACACACACTTTAATATATGATTGTGGGTTACACATTGGATTATTACATTATATATGTTCTTTTGTCAAAGGTAACAACTAAGAGAAATGGATAGTGTATAATTTGAGAAAAAAACAAAAAAACCAAAAAAAAGCCAAAAAAAATGATGATAATAAAAATATAGATAAGTTTAGTTTCATAGCCCCCTTAACCTAAACAATTAAGCCCAAAAAGATTTTTTAACACCTAATACCCTAAAGTCAACTGATTTGAGAGTTATTGGCTCAATGCTTATTAAATGGGTTGAGGAGAAAAGTTTAAAGGAATTAAACATTGCATTATCTATGTATCAGTATCTGCAACTGAAGTTACTAAACTTGTAGGGGTGTCTCAACACCTAATGCCCTAAGACCAACTGGTTTAGGAGTCATTAGCTGAAAGCTCATTACATGGGTAAAGATATATTGTGTTTTATGTTACATGTATATATATTAAAAAAAAACATTTCAACTCAAGGAAGTTAACCTTAAACATTAGAATAAGAATTTTGTTTTTTTCCAAGCATAGACCCATAACTATGTATTGATATATTGAGCATAAAAGAAAGGTTTATTAATATTTTGTTTAAGAGGTATTGAGCAGATATATAAATTTAATGAGAGTTTGTTTATCTGGATAGATTAATGGAAGTTGAATAATGAATACCTTGCTTTATGGAATTTGCAAATTGTTTTTCTATTTTAATGCTTTGATTACTAAGGACTAGTAATAAGCTAGTTGGGGGGTGATTAGTACTTAAATATGCATTTTTATCAAGGTTTTATATCATCATTTTGCACCTAAAGTATCAATAACTCCTTAATTAAAGCATGTTTTATAATAACATATCTAATAGTATAAGATACCTTTAATTTATGGTAAATGTTCATTTTAAATGCAGGCCTATAACATAAATAAGAGGATTGATTGATGAATTTAAGAACTAAAATTAAAAGGATAAAGAGATGTCCAAACATAGAAAAGAAATGTTGGTGCAGTCCAAACCGGAACACTTTTTGGTAATTGGGTCATATCTAGAGCTGTAGATATCATATTTAAGTCTACTTTATATAGATGGAAAGGTAAGACATAGGTTTACAACTTTGATATGGAGCACAATTTTTAAGAAGACCATTTTCAAGTCCAAATTGTAACAACAACAAAGAAGTCCGAATTTGTCCTCCAACTTAAACACTGTTAAGTATTTGGCCCATATTTGGAGTTTTAAAAGTTCAAAGACCTCAATTTTTTACCTTAAAAAGCTGAGACAATTTTTACAACTTTGATGTTTTCTAGTGGTTCCAATTTTGACGTTATCAATGACATTTTGGGCAAACAAGTAAAGATAAGTATTGTCATAAAGTCAAGAGTTGGCCACCCACTCATCAAATCAATAGTTCCCAATTTTGGCCTATAAAAGGAGGCATTTGCCATGCATTTAGGTCTCTAGATCAAGATCATGCTTTTACTTTCTCTCTTTGTATTTTTATAATGTTTAGGTTTTGTTTTCATTAATATCAAGTTTATGCCTTTCAATTTCTTTCCTTTACTTAGTTATCTTTTATCTTATTTATGTTCTTATTTTATTTATTTATTTTTCTTTCTTTCATAATATTTAGTTAAGTTTATTATGTCATGGTGAAAAGGTTACACTAATGGTGTAAATATACGTATAGTGTAAAATGGTTAGCAAATGACTAATCTAGATTTATGTTGTATAATGACATGATGAAAAGATTGATATCTTCTCCCAAGTGTAGGAGTGTTGAAGTAATAAATAACCCGGCAAGACCGGGGTCGAACCACAGGGAGGTTAATTGTACAAATTATAAATAATAATACAATAACAATAACAACAACAACAACAACAACAACAATAGTAATAACAGCAATAATAATAATAATAATAATAATAGTAGTAGTAGTCATAATAATAATAATAAAAAACAAGAAGATGAGAACTTTGAGATGAAATATTAACGTAAAAATTTAACAACAATAACAATAAATATCAAGGTTAGAGGATTCACTAATGGTATGTCAAACAAGTATAGTATAAACTCTTATTAGTTAATTGGAAACCACACACAAAGGAGGTTCCAATGAGATTATAGATTGTTAACATGATTAAATTAGTCATCTTATTCAATTAATGCTAATACTTGTAAATCTCGTCAAGCATTCATGATTATAACTTATGTTAACAACAAATCAAGTTCCTTTCATAGCTCAGGTGTCGGTTATACCATACAGTATGGGTTATGAAAGTGCCAAGCATTTGTTGTACCAAGTGTTATATAACATAAATCAAGATTAGTCATTTAACAAGCAAAGTATTAAAGAGTGAATAAGATAACAAATATAAAACATGTTAGTATCAAACATTAAAGTCCATATTAAGTTTACAGTATACTTATTCTTACACCATTAGTGTAACCTTTTCACCTTGACATAATTAACTTAGTTAGACATAATGAAAAAAAGAAAAATAGATAAAAAAAATAAGAACATGAATAAGATTAAAGTTAACTAAGTGAAAGGAAATGAAAGCCATAAACTTGATATTAATGAAAGCAAAGCATAAACATTACAAAAAATACAAAGAGAGAAAGGAAGAGCATGATCTTGATCTAGAAACCAAGATGCCTAAAAACATGTCAAATGCCTCCTTTTATAGGCCAAAATTGGGAACTATTGATATGATGACTAATTGATAAGTGGGTGGCCAACTCTTGACTTGGTGATAATCTTTATCTTCTCTTGTCTGCCCAAACGTAATTGATAATGTCAAAATTGGAGCTACTTGAGAACATGAAAGTTGTAGGCAATTGTCTCAACTATCTTGTGTAAAAACATCAGCTCATTTGGACTTCTAGAACTCCAGATATAGCCAAAATACTTAATAGTGCTCGGGCTGGAAGACAGATTCGGGCTTCTTTGTTGTTGCTACAATTTGGACTTGAAAATGGCCTTTTTAGATCTTAGACTCCATATGAAAGTTGTAGGCCTATGTCTTACCTTTTCATCCATATAAAGTAGATCTAAATCTAAGATCTATAGCTCTAGATATGGCCCAATTACTAAACAACGTTCCGGTTTGAATTGCACCGACATCTTTTTTCTAAGTTTGGCCATCTCTTTGCCTTGCAATTTAAGTTCTTAAAGTCATCAATCAATCCTTTTATTTATGTGATAGGCTTGCTTTTAAAATGAATATTTACCATAAATTAAAGGTATCTTATATTATTAGATATATTATTATAAAACATGCTTTAGTTAAGGAGTTATTGATACTTCAAGTACAAAATGATGATATAAAACCATGATAAAAATGCACTTTTAAGTACTAATCACACCCCCCAACTAGCTTATTACTAGTCCTTAGTAATCAAAGCGTTAAAATAGAAAAGTAATTTGCAAATTCCACAAAGCAAGGTATTCATCATTTAACTTTCATTAATTTATCCAGATAAACAAACTCTCATTAAATTTATATATCTGCTCAATACCTCTTAACAAGATATTAATAAACCTTTCTTTTGTGCTCAATGTATCAATACATAATTATAGGGCTTTTCTTGGAAGAAAACAAATTTTTTGTTCTAATGTTTAAGGTTAACTTTTTTGGGTTGGTATTATTATTTTTGTCTTCTTTTTTTTTTCATTTTTTTTTAAATGTATATACATATAATTTTAAAAAATCATACATCTTTAACCCATGTAACGAGCTTTCAGCTAATGACTCCCAGACTAGTTGGTCTTCGGGCATTAGGTGTTAAGACACCCCTACGAGCTTAGTAACTCAGGTCAGAGATACTGATATGTAGATAGTGCAATCTTTGATTCCCTTAAGCTTTTCTCCTCAACCCAAGTAACAAACAATGGGCCAATAGCTCCCAAGTCAGTTGACTTTAGGGTATTAGGTGTTAAAACACCCCTTCAGGCTTAATTGCTTAGGTCAGGGAGGCTACGAAACCAAACTTATCTACATTTTTATTATCATCATTTTTTTTTCTTTTTTTTTTAATTATATACAATCCCTTTCCCTTAGTTGTTACCTTTAACAAAAGAACATAAATAATGTAATAATCCAATATGCAACCCGCAATCATATGTTAAAGTGTGTGTGTGTAAATTAAGGTTTAAGAATACATGTTAAATAAGTATATGAGCAGAATTAAGTGATAACAATACGAGAGTTTATAAACCTGAATATTTCAAGAAGTATTATGATAGACCTTATTAAGAATGGTTACTAGGATGCGTCTCAAAAGTCACTCTAACAAAAGAGCTTTTTTACTCTGCCATCCTAGTAACAACAATTATGCACATGCTTTATGAAATGAAAAATATTTTTTTTTTGTCAACTACTACCCTCTCCCCCCAACCAAAACGAGACATTGTCCTCAATGTTCTAAGGTAGAAAGATAGAGTATAGAAGATATCACCTGAAATAATGAATACTAACAAACCTGAAACACATTAAAACAAAAATAAGAAATAATAAAAAACAATAATAAAACCAAAAGACATAAAAATTCACAAATGAAGGCTCAAATCCAATCTAAGCTTTTTACAGCTTTCCTTAAATGACCAATTTATGCGACTCATGGAAGGATCAATCACAGGAATGAAAGATTGTAGTTGGTCAATCAATTGTTTAGCAGTAGTAGCATAGATTATGATTTTTCATGCAGAAGATATTAGAAATTCCTGTTCCACAGCATGATCAATAAAAGACAACAACTTATCATAATAACCATTAACATTTAACAAACCTATTGGTTTATAGTGAATGTGCAGTTGAACCCAAGAGGAAATATGAAAGATCTCTTCCAATGTGCCTAGACCACCTGGTAAAGCAATGAAGGCATCAGCATGGTTAAACATTGCATTCATTCGAGCCGACATTGTGGAGACCTGAAGTTCCTCTCCAATTGTTTTTCCAATGATGTCCCCTTGTGCTAAAGCTTCAGGGACGACCCCCAAAACTTGACTACCTCCTAAAAATGCAGTTATTGACACATACATTAAGTGATAGACTTGGTACATCAAATGCTTGGCACTTTCATAGCCCATATTGTATGGTATAACCGACACCGAAGTTATGAAAGGAACTTGATTTGTTGTTAACATAAGTTATAATCATGAATGCGTAACGAGATTTATAAGTATTAGCATTAATCGAATAAGATGACTAATATAATAATGTTAACAATTTATAATCTGATTGGAACTTCCTTTGTGTGTTATTCCAATTGAATAATAAAATTTTATACTATACTTATTTGACATACCATTAGTGGATCCTGATTAGTACTTAAAAGTGCATTCTCATTAAGGATACCATTAGTGAATCATATAACCTTGACATATGTTTTGTTATTGTTTAATCCTTACATCAATATCACATCTCAAACTTTCTTCAACTCTTTTTCTATTATTATTCTCTTCAAATCTTTTTCTTTATTTGTAATTTATATAATTCACCTCCATATGGTTCGACCCTGGTCTTGCTGAGTTATTTTACTTTGACACTCCTACATTTGGGATAAGACATCAACTCTTTGATCGTGTCAAGTTTTTGACGTCGTTGCCGGGGAGGTAAGTTATTATATAAATTAAATATTTTATTTTATTTTATTTTCACTTTTATTTGTTTTTCTAATTGTTGTTTCTTTTTCTTTTTTTCTTTTTTCTTTTCTTTTCTTTTGTATTTACATGAGAGTTTGGACATGTACATTAAGTGCTAGACTTTCTAGAAAATCCTTATTTTCTTCAAAAAAACATGGCCAAAGAAGATAACCAATCAATTTATAATGAGAATAATGAGAATAATCGTATTAGAACACTTAGAGATCATATGAATCCAACAAGAACAACTGCACCATCATGTATTGTTTTTCCTCCTGATGCATCTCATTTTAATTTTAAGCCAAGTATTATTCAACTTTTACCCACTTTTCATGGCTTAGAATTAGAAAATCTATACTTGCACTGAAGAGAATTTGAAGGAGTTTGTAACACTTATAATCACTTAAATTGAAGCATGAACACCATCAGATTAAAGCTTTTTCCTTTTTCATTAAAAGATAAAGTTAAAACATGGCTATAAAATATTAGGTCAGGATCCATTCATGCTTAGGATGAAATACAACAACAGTTTGTAAAGAAAGTTTTCTCTTCTCATAGAACAAACTCTTTTAAAAGAGAAATCACCACTTTTACTCAAAAACAGGAGAAACATTTTACAAATGTTGGGATAGATATAAAGACTTTCTTAATACATGTCCTCATCATGGTTTTGAAACATAGAGATTGGTTTCATAATTTTATGAAGGGTTCACACCTAAAGATTGGCAAATGGTGGAATTGATGTGCAATAGAACTTTTGAAAATAAAGACCCTGATGAAGCAATGAAGTACCTAAACTTGCTAGCTGAAAATGCTCAAAATTAGGACACCACAGGTACTTGTGAGTCGCCAGGTAAAACTCAACCTCATACATCTAATAGTTGAGGCACTAGAATTAAAAAAGAGTGGTCAATTCAAATCTGTTTAAGAAATTATGTGTCAAATTTGTGAAACCAATGAACACTCAACCAATGATTGTCCCACGTTGCCTTCTTTTAAGGAATGTCTCCATGAAGAAGCCAATGCTTTAAATAGTTTCCAAAGACCAAGTCATAACCCATACTCACAAACATACAACCCTGGTTGGAGAAATCACCCAAATTTCAGTTGGAAGAGTGGTAACGATAATGCACAAACTTCACAACCACCATTTCAAACACAACATAATTTTCAAAATTCTCATGGATATGCACCTCCTTATATTCAGTTTTTCAAAGTCTTAATCTAGGTGAGTTAAAACCTACTTCTGTAACTCTTTTACTTGCTGATAGATCTATAAAAATGCCTAAAGGAATAGTTAAAGATGTGTTAGTATAAGTTGATAAATTCATCTTTCCTGTTGTTTTTATTGTCTTGGATACACAACCTATTGAAGCATGCAATTCAATTCCTATTATTTTAGGACGTTCATTTCTTGCAACTTCTAAATGCATTGATTAATTGTCGGAATGGAGTGATGAAGTTATCTTTTGGAAACATGACATTAAAAATGAATGTTTTTAACATTTACAAGCAACCTAGAGATGATAATGATTTACAGGAAGTAGATTTTATTAAAAAAATAATTTATGATCAATTTGAAAATTCTTCCAATGAAACTGAGTTTAATGAATCTGAAGATTTGCAAATGGTTTGTTTTCAGGAAGAATCAAAGGCAAACATTTGGAGACCAAAAATTAAGGAATTGCCACCACGATCAATTGGGTCCATACCTTCAAGTGTTCAACCACCAAAACCCGATTTGAAGCCATTGCCATGTAATCTCAAATACTAATTTTTAGGAGAAAATGAAACTTTTTCGGTAATAATTTCTTCCAAACTTAATGTTCATCAAGAAGGTAAGTTATTACAAACTCTGAAAATGCACAAAATGCATTAGGATGGACCATAGCTGACATAAAAGGAATTAGTCCTTTGATTTGCAAACACAAGATTTATTTGGAGGAAAATGCTAAACCCTCGAGAGAAATGCAATGAAGGCTTAATCCTAATATGAAAGAAGTAGTGAGGAATGAAGTCATTAGACTTCTAGATAATGGAATCATTTATCCTATTTCTGATAGCAAATAGGTAAGTCTTACCCAAGTTGTACCTAAAAAGTTTGGAGTTACTGTGATAACAAATGAGAAAAATGAGTTAATTCCAACGAGAACTATTACTGGTTGACACATGTGCATTGACTATAGGAAACTTAATTCAATGACTAGAAAAGATCACTTTCCTTTACCTTTCATGGATCAAATTCTAGAAAGAGTTGCAGGTCATGAATTTTATTATTTTCTAGATGGTTGTTGTTACAACCAAATTGAAATTGCATTTGAAGATCAAGAGAAAACTACTTTCACATGTCCATTTGGTACATTTGCATACCGAAGGATGCCTTTTGGATTATGTAATGCACCAACCACGTTTCAAAGATGCATGTTTAGCATATTCAGTGATATGGTTGAACGTTTTGTTGAGATTTTTATGGATGATTTTTGTATTTTTGGTGATTCATTTGATAATTGTTTAACTAATTTGGAAAAGGTTTTGAACAAGTGTGAAGAGAAGAATCTTGTGTTGAATGGGAAAAATGTTATTTTATGGTAACAAACGACATTGTATTTTGTCACATTGTTTCATCAATAGGAATTGAGGTTGATAAATCTAAAATTGAGTTAATTGCCAACTTGCCAACAACAAAATCTGTTAAAAATGTTAGATCATTTTTAGGACATGCTGGTTTTTTTGAATGGACTGAATATTATGAAGAAGCTTTTGTTAAACTTAAAAACCTACTTACATCTACTCTTGTCATTCAACCTCCTAATTGGTAATTACCTTTTGAAAGAATGTGTGATGCTAGTGATTATGTTATGGGTGCTGTTTTAGGACAAAAAAAAGATAAGAAACCCTATATGATTTACTATGCAAGTAAAACTTTAAATAGTGCTCAAATAAATTACACAACCACTAAAAAGAAATTACTTGCTGTAGTATTTGCATGTAAAAAATTCAGATCTTATCTTGTTGGCTCACTTGTTATTGTTTTTAGCGATCATGCAGCGTTGAAATATCTTTTTTCTAAGAAGGATTCTAAAGCTAGATTGGTGCGGTGGATTTTGTTACTTTAGGAATTCGATATCACAATCAAGGATAAGAAAGGCACCAAGAATGTCAAGATTGAAAAGTGATTCGAAATCTGACATCACACCAATCGATGACTACTTTCCTCATGAATCTTTACTTTCTGTCACTACAATGCCTTGGTTTGCTAATATTGTTAATTTTCTTATTTCAGGACATTTGCCAGCGCATTGGGGCACCCAAGACAAAAGAAAGTTCTTGAACGAAGTGAAGAACTTTTATTGGGATGACCCTTATTTATTCAAATATTGTCCTGATTAAATATTTTGAAGATGTATTCCCGACAATTAGGTAAGTAATGTCATTAAATTTTATCATTCTGAGGCATATGGGGGTCATTTTTCATCAAAAAAGACAGCTGCAAAAATCTTACAATGTGGATTTTATTAGCCCACCATGTTCAAGGACACACATGCATTCTGCAGAACTTGTGAAAATTATCAAAAGTTAGGATCTCTTTTAAAACATCACATGATGCCTTTAAGTACTATTCTTGTCATTGAAATCTTTGACTGTTGGGGTATAGATTTTATGGGTCCATTTCCTCCATCATTTGGTTTTGTGTACATATTAGTTGCAGTAGACTATGTTTCAAAATGGATAGAAGCAATTCCAAGTCGTAACAATGATCATAAAATAATCATTAAGTTTTTGAAAGAAAACATTTTGAGTCGATTTGGAATCCCTCGGGCCATGATAAGTGATGGTGGAACACATTTCTGTAACAAGCCATTTGAGTCTTTAATGAAGAAATATGAAATCACATACAAAGCTGCCACCTCTTATCACCCCCAGACAAATGAACAAGTAGAACTAGCTAATAGGGAGATCAAACAAATCTTGGAAAAAATAGTGAATCCAAATTGAAAGGACTAGTCTTAAAGACTTAATGATGCACTTTGGGCCTATCGAACTGCTTTTAAAACATCATTAGGTATGTCACCTTATAGGTTGGTTTATGGAAAACCTTGTCATTTGCCTGTGGAACTTGAATACAAAGCTTATTGGGCTATTAAAGCTTTCAATTCAAACCTGGATGATGTTAGTCAGCTGTGTAAGTTACAAATAAATGAGCTTGAAGAAATAAGAAATGATGCATATGAGAATTCAAAAATTCATAAAGCAAGAATCAAAGACTTTTATGATAAAAGAATCTTATGAAAAACATTTGATGTTGGTAAAAAAGTTTTGTTTTATAATTCTCAACTCCATTTATTTCCTGGAAAGCTAAGATCAAGATGGAGTGATCGATTTGTTGTGAAACATGTATATCCTTATGGGGCCTTTGATATTGAGAATCCAAAGAATGGTAATGTTTTCAAGGTCAATGGACATCGTTTGAAAGCTTACTTTGATAATTTTCCTAGTGAAAATGAATCCATTGGTTTGAATGATCTTGTATATAAAGGTTGATTATTTTGTCTTTCTTATATTTTTTTTATGTTTCTTTTTGGTGTGACTTTTGTTTTGCTAGTCTTTCGCTAACCCCGGTCAAATGGCAGATAACGGTACTCCGTGACTCTTAAGTCAGTTCTTTCAGTTTCCCATGATAATTGATATCTCTGTATATATTTGTTCAATTCCTTGTTCCTTCTCTTTTCTTTACATCTCTTCTTCACTTCTCTTTGAAAACAAAAAAAAAACAAAAATAGACACCACTCTTGAAAAATTAAAAAATATTTTCCTACTCTGCCTCAAAATGCGATGACAAAAATTTACCATGCTAAGTGTGAAAGATTGAGGTTGTTAATGAACCATGGAATTCCTGGAGATATTCACTGGATAATTGAAGCAAAGATCTGATTATCAAGTGGTCTGGGTACATTGAAAGAGATCTTTCATATTTCCTCTTGGGCCCAACTGTGCATTCACCATAAACCTATAGGTTTGTTAAATGTTAATGGTTTTTATGATAATTTGTTGTTTTTTTTTTATCAAGCTGTGGAACAGGAATTTCTAACAT
This sequence comes from Populus pruinosa, assembly GCA_026413675.1. Classification (NCBI taxonomy): domain Eukaryota; kingdom Viridiplantae; phylum Streptophyta; class Magnoliopsida; order Malpighiales; family Salicaceae; genus Populus; species Populus pruinosa. Next base: position 26,393,848 of record CM048592.1, on the reverse strand, counting down.
GTTCGGCATGACAAATCATAATCTCTATTGCTACTGCTAAACAATTAATTGACCAACTACAATCTTTTATCCTTGTAATTGATCCCTCATTGAGTCAACTCAATTGGTCAAACATGAAACGCCGTAAAAAGCTTAAATTGGATTTGAGTCTTAGTTTGTGAAAAATTATGTCTTTTGGTTTTATTAATAACATAATATTTATGTTTTGTTATTTCTTATATTTGTTTTAGTATGTTTTAGGTTTGTCAATAGTCGTTGTTTTAGGTGATATCTTCTACACTCTATCTTTTTGCTTAGAACATTGAGGACAATGTCTCGTTTTGGTTGGGGAGAGAGGGTAGTAGTTGATATTAAAAAAAAATTATTATTAAGTAAATATATTTTTTATTATTTAAACCATTTGCAAAACTATTGTTACTAGGATGACAGAGTAACAGAGGAACTTTAGTGACTCTTAAGACGCATCTTAGTAAACATTCTTAACAAGCTCTATTATAATACGTCGGAAGCTGTTCTACAACTCAAACACTATTCGGTTTTTGGCTCATATCTTGAGTTCTAGAAGTCTAAATGAGCTCTGTTTTTTTTTTTGTTGGAAAGCTGAGACAATTGCCCACACCTTCCACAATTCAGTTGGCTATAATTCTGATGTGAGCAATGACATTTTGGCTAGCCAACAATATCAATAATCAGCCCACAATATAAAAAAAAAATAGCCATTAATGTAAAAAACCAGCCACCAAATCAATGGATGCCCACCAATTATTCAATCAATCAATAGTTCTGAAACTTAGCCTATAAAAGGAGGTAGTGTCCATGTATTTAGTCATATTAATTTTCAGATCAAAGTTATGTTCTTGCTTTCTCTCTACATCTTTGTAATGTTCAAGTTTTCTTTCATGCTATAGTAATCTCTTGTTTATGCTTTTTCATTTCTTTTCCTATACTTAGTTAGCTTATATTATGTTTATGTTCTGATATTATTTATTTATGTTTTTCTCCTTCGTAATGTTTAGCTAAGTTAATTATGTCAAGGTGAAAAGGTTTCTCTAATGGTGTTAAAATAGGTATAATATAAACTCAACATGGGCTTTAAATGTTTATATCCAAGAAAGATTGTTATTAACATATTTTATCTTTTTATCTTACTAATTTTTAATACCTTGCTTATTAAATGGTTAATTTAGATTTGTGTTGTATAATACTTGGTACGTTAAATGCTTGATCCTTCATAGTCTTCGGCCGACATCATTATTATGATAGGAACTTGATTTGTTGTTAACATAAACTAGCAACACGAATGCTTGATGATATTTTAAGTATGGTATTACTTAGATAAGATGATTAATATGATCATGTTAGTAATTTATAATGAGGTAATAATGAGAAATCATCCGATTGGAACCTCCTTTGTGTGTGGTTTCTAGTTGAGTAATAAAAAGAGTTTATATTATATTTATTTGAAATGCCATTATTGAATCCTATAACCTTGACATATGTTTTGTTATTGTTTAATCCTTACATCAATATCACATCCCAAAACTTTCTTCAACTCTTTTTTTGTTATTATTCTCTTCAAATCTTTTTCTTTATTTGTAATTTATATAATTCAGCTCCCTATGGTTAGACCCCGGTCTTGCCGGGTTATTTTACTTTGACACTCCTGCACTTGGGATAAGACATCAACTCTTTGATCGTGTCAGATCCTCTAACCTTGATATTTATTGTTATTATTGATTAATCCTTATGTTAATTTTTCATCTCAATATTTTCATCAACGTTTTCTTCTTCTTCTTCTTTATTATTATTATTATTATTATTATTATTATTATTATTACTACTACTACTATTGTTGTTGTTGTTATTGTTACTATTGTTACTGTTGTTGTTGTATTATTATTATCTATAATTTATACAATTAACCTCCCTATAGTTTCACCTTGGTCTTGAGAGTTATTTATTACTTCAACACTCCTGCACTTAGGAGAAGATATCAAGCTTTTAGTCATGTCACTTTCCATCCATATAAAAGCATACCTAAATCCAAGTTCTACAGCTCCAGTTATGATTCAATTACTAACAGTGTTTGAGTTTGGACTAAATCAGCATCCCTTTTCTAAGCTTCACCCTCTCTGCCTTTTTAATTTCAATACTTCAACTCATCAATCAATTCTTTCATTTATGTGATAGGCCTATATTTAGGATGAATATTTACTATAAATTAAAGGTATCTTATCGTATCAGACTTGTTGTTATAAAACATGTTTTAGTTAAAGAGTTATTGATACTTCAAGTGCAAAATGATGATTTAAAACCTTGATAAAAATACACTTTTAAGAACTAATCACACCCCCCAACTAGCTTATTGTTAGTCTGTAGTAATCAAAACATTAAAATAAAAGAAAAGTTTTTTGTAAATTCCATAAAGCAAAGCATTCACCATTCAACTTCCATTAATTTATCTAGGTAAACAAACTCTCATTAAATTTATTTATCTACTCAGTACCTCTTAAACAAGATATTAATAAACCTTTTTTGTGCTCAATCTATCAACACATAATTATAGGGCTTTATTTGGAAGGAAACAAACTTTTTGTTCTAATGTTTAAGGTTAACTTCCTTAGGTTTGTATTATTATCTTTTTTGTCTTTTCTTCTTCTTCTTTTTTTATTAATATACATATAACTTAAAAACATAATGTTTGTTTAACCCATGCAATGAGCTTTCATCTAATGACTACAAACTAGTTGGTCTTTGGGCATCAGGTGTTGAGACACCTCTACAAGCTTAGTAACTCGGGTTGTAGATACTGATACGTAGATAGTGCAATGGTTGATTCTTTTAAGCTTTTCTCCTCAACCCATGTAACAAGCGTTGGGCTAATAGTTCCCAAATCAGTTAACTTTAAGGTATTAGGTGTTAAAACACCCCTTCAAGCTTAATTGTTTAGGTTTGGGAGGCTACAAAACCAAACTTATCTATGTTTTTATTATCATCAATTTTTATTTTTGCAAATTATATACTATCTATTTCTCTTAGTTGTTACCATTAACAAAAAACATAAATAATATAATAATTCAATCTCCAACTCACAATCATATGTTAAAGTATGTGTATGAAAATGAAGGCTTATGGATACTTATTTAATAAGTATATAAGCATAACCAATTGATAATAATACAAGAGTTTGTAAACCTGAATATTTCAAGTGAAGTACGTGATAGACCTTGCTATGAATATTGGAAATAACCATTGAAGATGTTTACCAAGATGCACTTCAAGAGTTAATAAAATTCATTCTTACTCTATCATCCTAATAATAGTTTTCTCAAATGGTTTATGAAATAGAAAACATAGTTAGTTATTTTTTTATATCAATTACTACCCTCTCCCCCAACTAAAATGAGACATTGTCTTTAATATCCTAAGGTAGAAAGGTAGAGTATAAAAGACATCACCTGAAGCAACAAACATTGACAATCCTAAAACACACTTAAACAAATATAAGAAATAACAAAACAAAGTATTATGCTATTAATAAAACCAAAAGATATAAATTTTTACAAACTAAGACTCAAATCGTAGTTGTAATTGTGGCTCACATCTTCCCTTGGTTTTACATCCAAGAACGACTTAAACACCCCTTATTGTTCAAGGATAGGCTTCCTATTCAGTTTTCTTAAAAACTAGACAACAAGGTCTTTTATAGTCAAATTTCAAAGACTAAATCAATCATATTTTTTATGAAAATAGGACTTAAATAATAAATTGCACGATACACATCTTCACTAGGATGCGTCTCAAGAGTTAATAGAAGATTATCCAAATACTCCTTACTTAGGCCATCTTTAATGAAATGTATTTTATCTTCATGGTTTATAGATATCATTCCTAAAGAACGACATAGTGCATTACAAGTTCATCTGGCATATCGATGGCAGGCTTTCAGTCATTTTGCATAACGTTTCTTTGCGAAAGTGCTTTTACATGTTCTAAGCATGTATGAAATAAAAGAATTAGAAGACTCTCTTGATAATTAGACCTTTGCTTCAATCATCCAGTGAATATCTTTAGGAATTCCATATTTCATTAACAACCTCAATCTTGCATACCTAGCATAGTAAATTTTTGTAATTGCATTCTAAGGCAGAATAGGAAAATACTTTTTTAATTTTTCAAAAGTGGTGTCCATTTTCAAATGAGAATTTGAGAACAGATTCAAAGAAGGGAGAAAGAGTAAAGAATTATACAAAACTATACACAAATATCAGTTATCATGGAAAATTAAAATAACTAACTTCAGAGTCACACAATACCGTTATCTATCATTTAACCAGCATGAGAGAGACTAGCAAAACAAGAATCATACATAAAAAAAACACATAAAAATAATGTGATAAAAACAAAGTAATCAACCTCATTCAAACCAATGGATTCATTTTCACTAGGAAAATTATTAAAGTAAACTTTCAAACAATGTTCATGTACCTTAAAAACACTATCATTCTTTGAATTCTTAATATCAAAGGCCCTAGAAGGATACACATGTTTCTTAATAAATAGACCACTACATCTTGATCTTAGCTTTTTAGGGTATAAATGGAGTGAAGAATTATAAAGCAAAACTTTTTGACCAGTATTAACTCTTTGATGATTTTTACAAGTTTTGCAGAATGCATGCGTGTCCTTTAACATGGTGGGCCAATAAAATCCATTTTGTAAGATTTTGTCAGTTGTCTTTCTTTATGAGAAATGACTCCCGCATGCCTTAGAATAACAAAATTTAATGAGATAACTTAACTTATTGTCGAGAATACATCTGTGAAATATTTGATCAGGACAATATTTAAATAAGTGTCATCCCAATAAAAGTTCTTCACTTTATTCAAAACTTTCTTTTATTTGTACTCTAATGAGTTTGCAAATCTTCTAAAGAAAGAAAATTAATATGATTAGCAAACCAAAGCATTGGACTAAGAGAAAGTAAAGATTCATCAAGAAAGTAATCATCATTAATTGATGGGATGTCAGATGTAGAATCTATTGTTAATTTTGACAAATGATTCGTATCAATAATTTCGGTGCCTTTCTTCTCCTTGATGTCATTTTGATAATAAATTATTTACAATTCTTCAGATTCATCAAGCTCAATTTTACTTAAGGTAGATTCAAATTGATCTTAAACTAATTCTTCAATACAATTTAGTTCTTGTAAATTAATTCATACTTAAAAGAGCATTTTTTATCAACATTCTATATCATCATTTTGCACTTGAAATATCAATAACTCCTTAATTAAAGCATGTTTTATAATAACATATCTAATAATATAAGATGCCTATAATTTATGGTAAATGTCTATTTTAAATGCAGGTCTATCACATAAATAAAAGGATTCATTGATGAATTTAAGAACTAAAATTGAAAGGACAAAGAGATGGCCAAACTTAGAAAAGAGATACCGATGTAATCCAAACTAGAACACTATTCTATAATTGGGTCATATCTGGAGTTGTAGATTTTAGATTTAGGTCTACTTTATATGGATGGAAAGATAAGACATAGGTCTATAAGTTTCCTATGGAGCCCAAGATTTAAAAAGATCATTTTCAAGTCGAAATTGTAGTAACAACAAAGAAGTCTAAATCTGTCCTGCATCCCGAGCACTGTTCAGTATTTGGCTCATATCTGGAGTTATAGAAGTCCAAATATCCTCAATGTTTTACACAAGAAAGCTAACATAATTTTCTACAACTTTCATGTTTTCAATTGGTTTTAATTTGGACGTTATCAATAACATTTTGGGCAAACAAGAGAAGATAAGGATTGTTACCAACTCAAGAGTTGGTCACCCACTCATCAATTAGTCATCAAATCAATAGTTCCCAATTTTGGCCTATAAAAGGAGGCATTTTCCATGTATTTAGGCATCTTGGTTTCCATATCAAGATCATGCTCTTGCTTTCTCTCTTTGCATTTTTGTAATGTTTATGCTTTTCTTTCATTCATATCAAGTTCATGCCTTTTATTACCTTTCATTTACTTAGTTAACTTTTATCATATTTATGTTCTTATTTTGTTTATTTATTTTTCTTTCTTTCATAACGTTTATTTAAGTTTATTATGTCAAGCTGAAAAGGTTACACTAATAGTGTAAGAATAAGTAGAGTGTAAACTTAATATGGACTTTAATGTTTGATACTAACATGTTTTGTATTTGTTATCTTATTCACTCTTTAATACTTTGCTTGTTAAATGACTAATCTAGATTTATGTTGTATAACACTTGGTAAAAAAAATGCTTGGCACTTTCATACCCCATACTGTATAGTATAACCGACACATGAGCTATGAAAGGAACTTGACTTGTTGTTAACATAAGTTATAATCATGAATGCCTAACGAGATTTACAAGTATTAGCATTAATCAAATAAGATGATTAATGTAATCATGTTAACAATTTATAATCTGATTGAAACCTCCTTTATGTGTGGTTTCCAATTGAATAATAAGAGTTTATACTATACTTTTTTGACATACCATTAGTGGATCCTCTAACCTTGATATTTGTTGTTATCATTGTCTAATCCTTACATTGATCTTCCATCTTAAAGTTCTTATCAACTTCTTTATTATTATTATTATTATTATTATTAGTCGTAGTAGTAGTAGTAGTAGTAGTAGTAGTAGTAGTAGTAGTAGTAGTAGTAGTATTACTATTATTATCATTCTTGTTATTATTGTTGTTATTTTTATTATTATTGTTATTTATAATTTATACAATTAACCTCCCTATAGTTCGATCCCGGTCTTGCCGGGTTATTTATTATTTTGACACTCCTGTAGTTGGGAGAAGACATCAATCTTTTGGTCGTGTCATAAATCATTATCATCTCTAGGTTGCTTGAAAATATTTAAAATATTCATCTCTAATGTCATGTTTCCTAATAATAGCTTCATTAGTCCATTCCTACAATTAATTAGTGTATTAGAAGTTGCGAAAAACAGACGCTCTAAAATAACAGGAAATGAATTACATGCTTTAATAGATTGTGTCCAAGACAATAAAATCCACAGGTTAAATGAATTTATCAACTTGTACTAACACATATTCAACTACTCCTCTAAACACTTTTACAAATCTATCAGCAAGTAAGAGAGTTACAAAAGTTGGTTTTAACTCACCTAGATTGAGACTTTGATAAACTGAATATGGAAATAAATTAACATTAGCTCCAAGATCAAGTAAAGCTTTTTCAATTTTATGTTCTCCAATAAAGCAAGAAATTTTAGGACAACCAGGGTCTTTATATTTTTAAGCATTATTGTTTTAAAGAATTACACTTGTTCAACTAAAAAGACATTCTTTTTCACATTCAGTTTTCTCTTCACAATGCACAAATCTTTTAAAAATTTAGCATAGGAAAGTACCTGTTTAATAGCATATAACAAAGGTATAATAATCCTTACCTATTTGAATGTTTCAAAGATTTTAGACTTGTGATTGAGTTTTCTTTGTTTAGTCATGGCATGAGCAAATGAAAATGCTGGCGGAGAATTAGTCTTTTCGTCGCAATGTTCAAATTTAACCCTTTCCTTACATTTAGAGATTAATCATCATCTTTCTCACAAGATTCAAGAATGGGTTTTTCAATAACCTTACCACTACAAAAAGTAATGATTGATTTGATTTGATCCATATATTAGTTTCCAGAACTACTTGCATTTGTATTATATTGCCCCTAGGGATTTTACTACGGTTGAGATGGAAACTTACCTTTCTCTTGAAAACTGAGAGCAAATATGAATTTTGCAACAACATCTTTTAGAGCTACCATGGTTTGAGTATTTTGAGTGTTGATTGTTTTCTACTTTTCAATGAATATATGCAATGTTTTCTCAAGATTTCTTATAAGAAGGGGAGTATAAGGAGGTGCATATCCATAAGAATTTTGAAAATTATAGCGTGCTTGAAATGGTGGCTGTGAAATTTATGCATTATAGTTATCATTACTCTTCCAACTAAAATTTAGGTGATTTCTCTAACTAGGGTTGTATGTTTGAGAGTATAGGTTATGTTGGGCCTTTAGACATTTTTTAAAGAATAGCCTTGTTCATGAAGGCATTCTTTGAAAAGAGGCCAAGTTGGACAGTCATTGGTTGAGTGTTTATTGGTTTCATATATTTGATAGACAATGTATTGAATAGATTTTAAATTACCACTCTTTTTCAATTCTAGTGCTTCAACTTTTCTAGCTAAAAATGCAAATTTAGCTTGGAGGTCATGATCTTTTCTAAGGTTGTACATTCCTCCACTAGATGTATGAGGCTAAGTTTTACTTAGTGCCTTATAAGTACCAATAGTGTCCCAATTTTAAGCATTTTCAGCTAACAAGTCTAAATACTCCATTACTTCACAAGGTCTTTATCTTCAAAAGTTCCATTGTACATCAATTTAACCATTTGTCTATCTCTAGGTGTTAACCCTAAATAAAAATGTGAAACCAATCTCCATGATTCAAAACCATGATGAGAGCAAGTATTAAGCAAGTCTTAATATCTATCCCAATATTGGTACAATGTTTCTCCTAGTTTTTAAATGAATGTGATTATTTATCTTTTGAAAAAGTTTGTTCTATGAGATCAAAAAAACTTCTTTAAAAATTATTGTTGCATTTCATCCCAAGCATGAATGAATCCTAGTCTCAAATTTTATAGCTATGTTTTAGTTTTATCTTTTAATGAAAAAAGAAAAAAGCTTTAATCTGATGGTTGTACAATTTGAGTCATTATAGGTGTTACAAACCTCCTCAAATTCCTTTAAATTCAAGTATAGATTTTCTAAATCTAAACCATGAAAAGAAGGTAAAAGTTGAATAATTGCTAGCTTAAAATTGAAATAAAATGCATTAGGAGGGAAAACTATGCATGAGGGTGCACTTGTTCTTGTAGGATTCATGTGGTCTCTAAATGTTCTAACATAGTTATTCTCATTACGAAGAAATTGGTTATTTTTTTTGGCTATATTTTCTAAAAATAATAAGGATGCCCTACGAACTCTACCACTTAATGTATGTGACCAAACTCACATGCAAGTATAGGAAAAGAATAAAAGGAAGAAGAAGAAAAAAGAAATAGAAACAAAAGAAAATAAACAAAGTTAGAAACAAGAAAAGAGAAAAGAGAAAATAATATAAAAATTATAATTTATACAAGAATTTTACCTCCCCAGCAACAGTGCCAAAAACTTGACATGACTAAATGTTAAATAACCCAATAAGACCGAGATAAAATCACAGAGAGGTTAATTATATAAATAATAAATTATAATAATAATAATAATAATAATAAGAGGAGGAAGAAGTTAAAGATGACTTTGAGATTGTAAGATTAATGTGAGGATTAAATAATGATAAAAACAAATATAAAGAGGACTTTTAGATTGTAAGATTAATGTGAAGAGTAAACAATGATAAAAATAAATATTAAGGTTAGAGGATCCACTAATAGTATTTCAAATAAGTATAGTATAAACTTTTTTTATTACTTAACTGGAAACCACACAAAAATGAGATTCCAATTAAATTATAAATTGTTAACATAATTATATTAGTTATATTATTCGAATAACGCTAATACTTATAAATATTGTCAGGTATTCATGATTGTAATTTATATTAACAACAAATCAAGTTCCTTTTATAGCATAGGTGGAGGTTATACTATATGGTTGGGCTATGATAGTGCCAAGTATTTGTTGTACCAAGAGTTATACAACATAAATCTAAATTAACTATTTAACAAGCAAAGTGTTAAAAGTGAATAAGATAACAAAAACAAAACAAGTTAGTATCAAACATTAAAGTCCATGTTGAACTTATTCTTACACCATTAGTGTAATATTTTCACCTTGACATAACAAACTTAACTAAGTATAATGAAAAAGAGAAATATAAATAAATAAGATAAGAATATAAATAAGATATAAATTAACTAGGTGAAGGAAAGGAAATGAAAAACACAAACAAGGTATTAATGAAAGTAAAACTTAAACATTACAAAAATATAAAGAGAAAAAGTAAGAACATGATCTTTATCTAAAAACCAAGATGCCTAAATACATGGCAAATGCCTCCTTTTATAGGCTAAAATTGAGAATTATTGATTTCTTAACTAATTATCGAGTGCATAACCAAATCATGACTTGATGACAATTCTTATCTTCTTCTCTAAACAAAACATCATTGCTAACATTCGAATTTGAATAGGCTTAATTCATGAAAGTTCTAGAAAATTATCTCAACTTTCCAACAAAACAAATTAAGCTCATTTGGACTTCTAGAACTCAAGAGATAGGCTAAAAGACAGATTCTGACTTTTTTTTTATGCTAAGATTTGGACTTTCAAATGATAAAATTGGGTTTTGGATAATCATGAATGTTTTAAACATATGTCTTAGTTTTTCATCCATATAGAGCACCCAAATCCAAGTTCTACAACACCAGATATGACCTAATAACTTAATAGTGTTCCAGTTTGGACGGTACCAACATCTCTTTTCTAAGTGATTGGTAATTAAAAGTGCATTTTTATCAAGTTTTTATATTATCATTTCGCACTTGAAGTATCAATAACTCCTTAATTAAAACATGTTTTATAATAACAAGTTTGATACCATAAGACATCTTTAATTTATAGTAAATGTCTATTCTAAATGCAGGCCTATCACATAAATTAAAGGATTGATTGATGAATTTAAGAATTGAAATTAAAAGGACAAAGAGATGGCCAAACTTAGAAAAGAGATGCTGGTGCAATCCAAACTAGAACACTATTCGGTAATTGGGTCATATCTTGAGTTGTAGATCTTAGATTTAGGTTTACTTTATATAGATGGAAAGTTAAGACATAGGCTTAAAACTTTTATAGGAATACAACACTCAATTCTCCTATTTAAAAGTCCATATATTAGCAACAATGTAGAAGTTTGAATCTGTCCTGCAGCCTAGATACTATTTAGTGTTCAGCTCATATCTAGAGTTCTATTAATCCAAATGACCTCAATTTTTTTTTCCTAGAAAGTTGAGACAATTTTCTAAAATTTTCATGTGGAAGGATGGTTCAAATCCTGATGCTATCAATGATGTTTTGTTCAGACAAAAAGATAAGAATTGTCATCAAGTTAAGAAATGGCCACCCACTCAATAATTATTCATCAAATCAATAGTTTCAAAAGTAAGATAGATTTTAAAGATAATCTTGTAAAATTGACATCTGTTCTTAATTTTTAACAGAAAGGTAAGTTTCCATCTTAACCGCAGTAAAATCCCAAGAGACAATATAATGCAAATGCAAATAGTTTTGGAAGCCAACACTTGGATCAAGTCAAATCAGTCATCACTCTTCGCAGTCGTAAGGTTATTGAAAAACCTACTCTTAAACCTTGTAAGAAAGATGACAAGTCAATCTTTGAGAGTAAGGAAGGGTTTGAATTGGAATATTGCAAAGAAAAAACTAATTCCCCGCCAACGCTTTCATTTTCTCATGTTATGACCAAATAAAGAAAAATCAATCACAACTCTGAAATCTTTGAAACTTTCAATTAGGTAAGGATCAATGTACCTTTGTTGGATGCTCTTAAATAGGTTCCTTTTTATGGTAAATTTTTGAAAGATCTATGCACTGTGAAGAGAAAACTGAATGTGAAAAAGAAAGTCTTTTTAGCCAAACAAGTAAGTGTCATTCTTCAAAACAATAATGCTTTGAAATATAAGGACCCTAGTTGTCCTACAATTTCTTTCTTTATTGGTGAACATAAAATTGAAAGAGCTTTACTTGATCTTGAAGCTAGTGTGAATTTACTTTCATATTCAGTTTTTTAAAATTTTAATCTATATGAATTAAAACCAACTTTTGTAACTCTCTTACTTGCTGATAGATATGTAAAAGTGCCTAGAGGAATTGTTGAAGATGTGTTAGTACAAGTTGATAAATTCATTTATCCTATAAATTTTATTCTCTTAGACACACAACTTATTAAAACATGTAATTCATTTCCTATTATTTTAGGACATCCATTTCCTGCAACTTTTAATGTATTGATTAATTGTAGGAATGCACTGATGAAGCTATCATTTGAAAACATGACATTGGTGATGAAAATTTTTAACATTTGCAAGCAAACTCGAAATGATAATGATTTACAGGAAATGGACTTTACTGAAAAATTAGCTCATGATCAATTTTAAACCACTTCCAACAAAACTAAGATTGATGAATCTGATGATTTGCAAATGGTTTATTTTTAGAAAGAATCAAAGGCAAGTAATTGAAGATCATAAATTGAGGAATTACCACTATGATCAATTAGGTCCATACCTTCAAGTATTCAACCACCCAAACCTGATTTGAAGTCGTTACCATTCAATCACAAATACTCATTTTTAGGAGAAAATGAAACTTTTCTGATAATAATCTCTTCCAAACTTAATGCACATAAAAAAGGTAAGTTATTACAAACTCTGAAAATGCATAAAAATGCATTACGATGGACCATAGCTAATATAAAAGGAATTAGTCTTTTAATTTGCACACACAAGATTTATTTGAAGGAAAATGTTAAACCTTCTAGAGAAATGCATTGAAGGCTTAATCCTAATATGAAAGAAGTAATGAAAAATGAAGTCATTAAGCTTCTAGATAATGGAATCATTTATCCTATTTCTGACAACAAATAGGTAAGTCCTATCCAAGTTATACCCAAGAAGTCTAGAGTCACAATGATAACAAATGAGAACAATGAGTTAATTCCAACTAGGACTATTATTAGTTAGCGCATGTGCATTGACTATAGAAAACTTAATTCAATGATTAGAAAAGATCATTTTCCTTTACTTTTCATGGACCAAATCCTAAAAAGAGTTGCAGGTCATGAATTTTAGTTTTTCTTAGATGGCTATTCAGGTTACAACTAAATTTAAATTGCATTAGAAGATCAAAATAAAACTACTTTCACATGTGCAATTGATACTTTTGCATATCGAAGGATGCCTTTTGGATTATATAATACACCAACAACATTTTAAATATGCATACTCAATATATTTAATGATATGGTTGAATATTTTCTTGAGATTTTTATGGATGATTTTTCTATTTTTTGGCAATTCATTTGATGATTGTTTGACTAACTTAGAAAAGGTTTTGAGTAAGTATGAAGAGAAAAATCTTGTGCTGAATTGGGAAAAATGTCATTTTATGATAACAAACGACATTGTACTTGGTCACATTGTTTCATCAAAAGGAATTGAGGTTGACAAATCTAAAATCAAGTTAATTACTAACTTGCCAACATTCAAATCTATTAAAGATGTTAGATCATTCTTAGAACATGTTGATTTTTATAGAAAGTTCATCAAAAATTTTAGTGTAGCATTTAAGCCTTTAAGTAACCTTCTAATAAAGGATATTATTTTGAATAGAGTGAAAATTGTGAAGAAACCTTTGTTAAACTTAAAATCTTGCTTACTTCTACTCCTGTCATTTAACCTCTTGATTGGTCATTACCTTTTGAAATAATGTGTGATGCTAGTAATTATGTTGTGGGTGCTATTTTGGAATGAAGAAAAGATAAGAAACCTTAAGTGATTTACTATACAAGTAAAACTTTAAATAGTGCTTAAATGAATTACACCACCACTGAAAAGAATTACTTACAATATTATTTGCATGTGAAAAATTCAAGTCTTATCTTGTTAGTTCACTTGCTGTTGTTTTTTGTGATTATGCAGCATTAAAATATCTTCTTTCTAAGAAAGATTATAAGGATGGATTGGTGTAATGGATTTTTTTATTTCAAGAATTTGATATCACAATCAAAGACAAAGAAAAGCACCGAAAATATTCTGGCAGATCATTTATCAACATTGACAACAGATTTGAAAGTTGATAATTAGTACTTAAAAGTGCATTTTTATCAAGGTTTTATATCATCATTTTGCACTTGAAGTATCAATAACTCCTTAACTAAAGCATGTTTTATAATAATATAAGATACCTTTAATTTGTGGTAAATGTTCATTTTAAATATAGACCTATTATATAAATGAAAGGATTGATAGATGAATTTAAGAACTAAAATTGAAAGGACGAAGAGATGACCAAACTTAAAAAAGATATGTTAGTGTAATCCAAACCGGAACACTATTCGGTAATTAGATCATATCTGGAGCTGTAGATCTCATATTTAAGTCTACTTTATATGGATCGAAAGATAAGACATAGGCCTAGAACTTTCATAGGAGCCCAAGACTTACAAAGGCCATTTTCAAGTCCAAATTGTAGCAACAACATAGAAGCCCGAATCTGTCCTCCAGCCCGAGCACTGTTCAGTATTTTGGCTATATCTGGAGTTCTAGAAGTCTAAATGAGTTGAATGTTTTACACAAGAAAGATAAGACAATTGTCTACAACTTTCATGTTTTCAAGTGGCTCCAATTATGACATTATCAATGACGTTTTGGGTAGACAAGAGAAGATAAGGATTGTCACCAAGCCAAGAGTTGGTCACCCACTCATCAATTAGTCATCAAATCAATAGTTCCTAATTTTGGCCTATAAAAGGAAGCATTTGTCATGCATTTAGGCATATTGGTTTCTAGATCAAGATCATGCTCTTACTTTCTCTTTTTATATTTTTTGTAATGTTTATGCTTTGCTTTCATTAATATCAAGTTTATGCCTTTCATTTCCTTTCCTTTACTTAGTTAACTCTTATCTTATTTATGTTCTTATTTTGTTTTTTTTTTCTTTCATTATGTTTACCTAAATTTATTATGTCAATGTGAAAAGATTATACTAAGGGTGTAAGAATAAGTATAATGTAAACTCAATATGCACTTTAATGTTTGATACTAACATGCTTTTTATTTGTTAACTTATTCACTCTTTAATACTTTGCTTGTTAAATGACTAATCTTGATTTATATTATTTAACACTTGGTACAATAAATGCTTGTCACTTTCATAGCTCATACTATATGGTATAACCAACACTTGAGCTATGAAAGGAACTTGATTTGTTGTTAACATAAGTTATAATCATTAATGCTTGACGAGATTTACAAGTATTAACAATAATCAAATAAGATGACTAATATAATCATGTTAACAATCTATAATCTGATTAGAACCTCCTTTGTGTGCGGTTTCCAATTGAATAATAAGAGTTTATACTATACTATACTTGTTTGACATACCATTACTGGAACCTCTAACCTTGACATTTGTTCTTATCATTGTTTAATCCTTATATTAATATTCCATCAATCTTTTGATCGTGTCTTGCTTGGTTATTTATTACTTCAACACTCCTACACTTGGGAGAAAACATCAATCTTTTGATCGTGTCAATTGACGTCACACCAATCGATAACTACTTTTTGAATGAATCTTTACTTTCTATCTCTACAATGTCTTGTTTACTAATATTATCAATTTTCTTATTTCAAGACAATTTTCAACTCATTGGAGTATCCTAGATAAAAGAAAGTTCTTGAATGATGTAAAGAACTTTTATTGGGGTGACCCTTTTTTATTCAAATATTGTTTTGATCAAATATTTGTCATGTATTTAGGCATCTTAGTTTTCAGATCAAGCTCATACTCTTGTTCTCTCTTTATTGTAATGCTTAAGTTTTACTTTCATTAATATCTTGTATATGCTTAAATTTGGTTTCGTAGCCTCTCAAACCTAAATAATTAAGCCTGAAGGGGTGTTTAACACCTAATACCCTAAAGTTAATTGACTTGGGAGCACTAGTGCAACGCTTATTACATGGGTTGAGGAGAAAAGCTTAAGGGAATTAAGCATTGCACTATCTACATATTAGTATCTGCAACCCGAGTTACTAAGCTTATAAAGGTGTCTCAACACTTAATACCCTAAGACCAACTGATTTGGGAGTCATTAGCTGAAAGCTCATTACATGGATTAAAGATGCATTATGTTTTTAAGTTATATGTATATTTAAAAAAAAAAGATAATAATTCCAACTCAAAGAAGTTAACCTTAAACATTAGAACAAAAAAATTTGTTTTCTTCCAAGAAAAGCCCCATAACTATGTGTTGATATATTGAGCATAAAAGGAAGGTTTATTAATATCTTGTTTAAGAGATATTGATAAAATATATAAATTTAATGAGAGTTTGTTTATTTGGATACTTTAATGAAAGTTGATGATGAATGTCTTACTTGGTGGAATTTGCAAAAAAAAATTATATTTTAACACTTTGATTACTAGGGACTAGTAATAAGCTGGTTGGGGGATGTGATTAGTACTTAAAATGCATTTTTATTAAGGTTTTATATCATCATTTTCACTTGAAGTATCAATAACTCCTTAACTAAAGCATGTTTTATAATAACAAGTGTGATACCATAAGATACCTTTAATTTATGGTAAATGTTCATCCTAAATACAGGTCTATCACATAAATAAAAGCATTGATTGATGAGTTGAAGTACTGAAATTAAAAGGGCAAGGAGAGGGTAAAGCTTAGAAAAAAGATGCTGGTTTTGTCCAGACTGGAACAGTGTTCAGTAATTAAATCATAACTAGAGTTGTAGAACTTGGATTTAGGTCTGCTTTATATGGATGAAAACCTAAGACATAGGCCTAAAACTTTCATAGGAAGGTAAGACTCAGTTCTACTATTTAGGAGTCCAAATATTAGCAACAACATAGAAGTCAAATTATGTCCTACAGCCTAGACATTATTCAGTGTTTTGCCTATATGTTAAGTTTTAAAAGTTCAAGTGACTTAATTTTTTTTTTCATGGAAAGTTGAGACAATTTTGTATAACTTTCATGGTAAAGCTGGTTTAAATTCTAACATTATCAATGAAATTTTATTTAGGTAAGAAGATAAAGATTTTCACCATGTCAAGATGTGGCCACCCACTCAACAGTTAGTCATCAAATCAATAGCTCTAAATTTTAGCCTATAAAAGGAGGCATTTGCCATGTATTTATGCATCTTGGTTTCCAGATCCAGATCATGTTCTTGCTTTCTCTCTTTGTATTTTTATAATGCTTAATTTTTTCTTTCATTAATATCTTGTTTATGCCTTTCAATTCCTTTCCTCTACTTAACTTTTATCTTATTTGTGTTCTTATCTTGTTTATTTATGTTTCTCTCTTTTATTATGTTTAACTAAGTTTATTATGTTAAGGTGAAAAGGTTGTACTAATGGTATCAAAATAAGTATAGTGTAAACTTAACATAGACTTTAATGTTTAATACTAATATGTTTTGTATTTGTTATCTTGTTCACTCTTTAATACTTTGCTTGTTAAATGACTAATCTAGATTTATATTGTATAACACTTGGTACAACAAATGCTTGTCACTTTCATAGCCCATACTATATGGTATAACCGACACTTAAGCTATGAAAGGAACTTGATTTGTTGTTAACATAAGTTCTAATCATTAATGCCTAAAGAGATGTACAAGTATTAGCATTAATCGAATAACATAACTAATGTAATCATGTTAACAATTTATAATCTGATTGGAACCTCTTTTATGTGTGGTTTCCAATTGAATAATAAGAGTTTATACTATACTTATTTGAAATACCATTAGTGAATTCTCTAACCTTAACATTTATTGTAATCATTGTTTAATCATTACATTAATCTTCCATCTCAAAGTCCTCTTTAACTTATTATTGTTTTGTTGTTGTTGTTGTTGTTGTTGTTGTTGTTGTTGTTAACCTCCATGTAGTTCGACCTCAGTCTTGTTAGGTTATCTATTATTTCGATACTCCTACACTTGGAAGAAGACATCAATTTTTTGATCATGTCAAGCATCAAATATAAAGCAGCTAGACTTATGAATCTACTTTAACAAGTGTTGAACATCAAGAAAGGAAAGGGAATGCTTGCTCAGTCTTCTATAAGAACACTATATGTGTACATCCTACACGAGAAAACATAATTGAATCTTCTTCTCAACACTCTACTAATAGTGGCCACAACATTGAAGCTGCACCATATCTCTTTCATTTTCAGTCATGAGTAGCGATAGTAATGCCAGTAGTCAGCAATGAATGACAACCTCTATTCTTATTTAGCTGCATTGTTAGTTATTTATAACTCTATATCTCTTTCCAATAGCATTCAACAGCTGCCTTCATCATGAGCTTCATTTTAGTCCAATAGCGCATGATGTTGGTTTAAAAAACATGAGTATACATTGAACTTTAACGTACCAGAGCTCTCTCTATAGAGATTTATTTGTGTCTCTACATGTGGAGAATCCAAGAAGGGGTGTAGTAATTTCAAATTATCAATAATTTCCTCCTACTAGTGTCAATATTAAAATGCAAAAGTAAGGAGAAGAGATATATCTAGACTGAAAAACATGAAGAAGATTAAAATTTTAACAAAGCAGAACTCCCTCTACAAGTGTCTATTTATTGCATTGTTAGTGAGGAATTGTAGATGGGACAAAGTAGTTATAGATTAATCAGGTTCTCTCCCAGTTGAGACAACACGTGATTCCACACGTAGGTAGTAATGATGCTACATGTTTCTTTACGACGATGTTGTATGTTTCTTTGTGCTGCTAAGATTACTCAGTTGGAGGAAGGTTTCCAACAATCCTTATATAACTACAACAACATTGAAAGATTGAGATGAAGTTGTGAGGATTGCTGAAAGAGGTGAACAAGCTATCATGATGGGAAAGATTGAAGGTTATACCCAGGATTCTAGAACAATGATGAGAGATAAATCAAAAGATGACGCTCAAGGTGAGAAACCTTAGCTATATGGTTCAGTCAGGTCTCGTTGTAGCATCAACTACTCAAATATCATTGCTAAGATGAAGATACCTAGGCCACTTGAGTTTGTCTAACAGCATCTGTTAGACTCCAGACTTATTGCCCCGACACCATCAAATCCTATACAACCATCATTTTCTAGGTGGTATAATCCAAAAAAGATATAAGAATATCATGGTGGGATTTCGAGCCATTTAGTTGAATAGATACAAGAGTTTTAAGAATTGAGTCTGGAGAATAGTGAGCAAGAGGTAAGTTGAGTTTGTGAAAGGTATATTGTTCCTCGAACATTTTCATAATGATAAGTGCTCTAAAATTCTTGAAGATTATAGTATAAGTTATAGATCCTAGCAGATATTGAAAATTAATGGAGTAGATATTGCAACATCAAAAGAAAATATACAAGATCTTATAGTTATTACATTTCTTAGATATCATGTCTATTTTCTATTTTAGATGATCATGTAATTATTATTTATTTCCTTCACTAACAAGGATAAAATCAAATCTAGTAGTTGTCATGTTAAGAACTAATTCTAGCCTATAAATACTTGTACTCTACCATTAGTAAATTCATGATTGAGAGATTATACTTCTCTAAATTTCAACAAAAATGCTTGTCAAAATACAAATTTTCCTAGAAATGCTTATCCAAGAATAACGATTTATTGTCAATCATATTGTTATGGAATTTTACCATTTCGCTTTTTTTTTTGGATCACATCTCATCCTTTTAATGAAACATGTCTTTTTATTTGTCTCTTTTTTATTTTGAAACAACAAGATATTTCTTTTAAAGTTTATTTTGGAAAAATATTTTGATCGCATTCCAACACGCGATTAAGGTTATAATCCTGAAAGTTTAAAAATATTTTGATTGCAAAAATGACTCGATGCTTGTTAAAATGATATGAGGTGACCAAAAAAATTTTGAGCTCACATATGAAAATAAATCAAATACCATGTAGCTAATAACATGTAGTGGATTTGGTAGTTATAGACTTGCGAATCAAGATTCTTACAAGTCCAAAACATTACACTAAGTGAGGTCAAAATTTATTTATTCGAACTGATATTGCTTGAAATGAGAAAAGGTCATCTTTGATATCCCATCACTTTCTTGAAATATATCCCTTGCAATCTTATTTTGAGCCGGGTAGAATATTTTCTTTCAAAAAAAAAACCCTAATTAGGATCACACCTCATACTGGGGGTAAATGAGGATGTTTGGTTGAAAATACAAAGACAATGTTAGAATTAATGGAGAAGGCTAAGAACAAAAGTCTAACATTTGAGAGAGAGGGCTAAAAGAAAGAAACCATAGACTAGAGGCATGTGAGAAAACTTTAAGGAAGTTATGAAAAATAAGAGCGGAAATTGCCTACACTTAAAAGGTAGGTTAAAGATAAATGAAAGATTATGTATATTAAGTCTAGGAAGAGCAAAAGAAGTTTCAATCAAAGAAAGACAAAACAAACACCAAAAGTCAATACTAGAAAAAATATTGAGCTACAAACATGACTTTTAGTGTCCATGATCAAGCCTTTAATGCCTTCAAATGATTAAATTGATTATTCATCAAAGAAAAAGTTGGATATGCATTATGACCCATGTTAAGAGAATTCTGAGGGTTACATGTCATTTCCTTTAAAATGAAATCAAGAGAAAGAGAAAATAATTGGTGTTGATCCTAGGTCTTTGAAACCTTCAAACACCTTTTAAGCCTATATAATTCCTTTATTTCATAGCTATGAACTATAGCCTGCATTACATACTTTTAAAAGCCCTTTTTGATCAAGTAAGTAATTTGAACTGACGAATGCCACTATCAAAACTTGAAGAGCTTTTTCATAAAAATTATGACTTCATAAATTAAGCTACTTGTTATTATGCATATTGATAAAATTAGTGTTATAAAGGAAAGTAACTATTTCTTGATAAAACCTCAAGTTTTGACTTGAGTACCTTGTTTTTCTTGAAATTCACAAAAGGTTATCTCATAGCATTCCATCAAATGATATACCCAAGATCAAATATTAAAATTGAAACAAAGAACCACAGAAAAAGATTTTAATCTTATGATTAGTACTTAAAAGTGCATTCTCATTAAGGATTTATGTCATCATATTGCACCTAAAATATCATTAAATTCCCTAACAAAAGCATGTTTTATATTAGCAAGTCTAAAAATATAATATACATTTAATTCATGGTAAATATTCATCCTAAATACAGGTCTATCACATAAATAAAAGGATTGATTGATGAGTTTAAGGATTGAAATTGAAAGGATAAAGAGAAGGCCAAACTTAGCAAAGTGTTGTTGGTGCATTCCAAACTCGAACACCGTTCGTAATTGGATCATATCTGGAGTTGTAGATATCAGATTTAGATCCATTTTATATGGATAGAAAGGTGAGACATAGACCTACAACTTTTATATGGACTCAAAGACTCAGTTCTGCTGTTTTCAAGTTCAAATCTTAGCAACAATGAAGACGTCAGCAGTTGTCCTACAGCTCATACATTATTCGGTTTTTGGCTCATATCTTGAGTTTTAGAAGTCCAAATGAGCTCTGGTTTTTTTTGTTGGAAAGATGAGACAATTTCCCACAACTTTCATAATTCAGTTGGATATAATTCTGATGTTAGAAATGACATTTTAGCCAGCCATGATATCAAAAAAACAGCAGTCATTAATGTAAAAAACCAGCCACTAAATCAATGGATGCCCATCAATTATTCAATCAATCAATAGTTCTGAAACTTAGCTTATAAAAGGAGGCATTTTCCATGTATTTAGTTATATTAATTTTCAAAACAAAGTTATCTTCTTGCTTTCTCTCTACATTTTTATAATGTTCAAGTTTTCTTTCATGCTATAGCAATCTCTTGTTTATGCTCTTTTATTTCCTTTCCTATACTTAGTTAGCTTATATTATGTTTATGTTCTTATATTGTTTATTTATGTTTTTCTTCTTCTTAATGTTTAGTTAAGTTAATTATGTCAAGGTGAAAAGGTTTCTCTAATGGTGTTAGAATAGGTATAATATAAACTCAACATGGGCTTTAAATGTTTATATCCAAGAAAGATTGTTATTAACAAATTTTATCTTTTTATCTTACTAATTCTTAATACCTTGCTTATTAAATGGTTAATTTAGATTTGTGTTGTATAATACTTGGTACATCAAATGTTTGATCCTTCATAGTCTTCGACCAACATCGTTATTATGATAGGAACTTGATTTGTTGTTAACATAAACTAGCAACATGATTGCTTGATGATATTTATAAGTATGGTGTTACTTAGATAAGATGATTAATATGATCATGTTAGTAATTTATAATGAGAAATCATCTGATTGGAACCTCCTTTGTATGTGGTTTCTAGTTGAGTAATAAAAAGAGTTTATATTATATTTATTTGAAATACCATTAGTGAATCCTACAACCTTGACATATGTTTTGTTATTGTTTAATCCTTACATCAATATCACATCCCAAAACTTTCTTCAACTCTTTTTCTGTTATTATTCTTTTCAAATCTTTTTCTTTATTTGTAATTTATATAATTCACGTCCCTGTGGTTCGACCTCGGTCTTGCCGGGTTATTTTACTATGACACTCCTGCACTTGGGATAAGACATCAACTCTTTGATCGTGTCATCTTACACCGGGTCAATTTCTATTTTCAAATATAAAATAATCAAAGAACTATATTGAACAATGTGTGTTGGATCTTTGACCAAAAAAACTTGATTTTTAAAAATACTTTCAAAAATTAACATCTCTTTGATTTCATTTCAACAATTAGACTTGAATAAACAAGACCTTTTGAAATATAAGAGTTTATTCTAGAATAAGAAAGATTGTCAAACAAAAAGAATATTGATTGAATTTGCAAAACCGTTGACATAAATGACATCAACACTTCTCGATACTCCTTGAAAAGTTGACCACTAGAGGAAATATAGTGGACCCTAAGAAGAAAAATAAACAGTATTTAGATTAGCTAGAGGTAAAGAAAGAGGATTGAATGATGAATCAGTGAACAAGCATACTTGGATCAATTAAGGGCAAATACAGTTCATACTCTAGTGAACCCTAGCAACAATTAAGAGTGGTACTGCATGTGAATGACATCTTTATCTGGGTTTAACCTCTAAAACATGGCTATTATTCCTAATAGATGTTATCTTGTAGTTGCATTTGAATGAATGTTAGAAAGATGTATACCACTAAGACTAATTGTGAGATCATCTGTTTTGAAACCCAAAGATGCACTTCACCTTATGAATATGGGTGATGAACATTATTGATAGTATCAATGCATTTCTTTTCGTGATCTGATTTGACAAGTTAAGAGGAATCCATTGAGAAGAACACTAAGCATACAACCATGAGTTTTTTACCGCAAGTTATGAGATGCATGTTTGGATGACTAGATAGTTTCCAAGAAGGTTGATGATAATATGTACTTGACAAGTATTGTTTCAACTAGAGACAAGTCCACAGCTGATTGACCATTTAGGATAAGGTTGATAATACAAAACCTCTAGAAGAGTGTTAGCACGATGCGCACAATGAATGAGAGACCAATTCTCACGAGAATCCAAAAGATGAATGATTAGTGACACGACGAAAAGATTGATGTCTTCTCCCAAGTGCAGGAGTGTCGAAGTAATAAATAACCCGGCAAGACCGGGGTCGATCCACAGGGAGGTTAATTGTACAAATTATAAACAACAATTATAAAACAACAATAACAACAACAACAATAGTAATAATAATAATAATAATAATAATAATAATAATATTAAAGAAAGAGAAGAAGAAGAAGATGATGATGATGAGAACTTAGAAATGAAATATTAATGTAAGGATTAAGCAATAATAATAACAAATGTCAAGGTTAGAGGTTCCACTAATGGTATATCAAAGTATAGTATAAACTCTTATTGTTGAATTGGAAACCACACACAAAGGAGGTTCCAATCAGATTATATATTGTTAACATGATTACATTAGTCATCTTATTCAATTAATGCTAATACTTGTAAATCTCGTCAAGCATTCATGATTATAACTTATGTTAACAACAAATCAAGTTCCTTTCATAGCTCAGGTGTCGGTTATACCATACATTATGGGCTATGAAAGTGCCAAGCATTTGTTGTACCAAGTGTTATACAACATAAATCAAGATTAGTCATTTAACAAGCAAAGTATTAATGAGTGAACAAGATAACAAATATAAAACATGTTAGTATCAAACATTAAAGTCCATATTAAGTTTACATTATACTTATTCTCACACCATTAGTGTAACCTTTTCACCTTGACATAATTAACTTAGCTAGACATAATGAAAGAAAGCAAAATAGATAAACAAAATAAGAACATAAAAGCTAACTAAGTAAAGGAAAGGAAATGAAAGGCATAAACTTGATATTAATGAAAGCAAAGCATAAACATTACAAAGAGAGAAAGGAAGAGCATGATTTGATCTGAACACCAAGATGCCTAAATGCATGGCAAATGCCTCCTTTTATAGGCCAAAATTGGGAACTATTGATTTGATGACTAATTGATAAGTGGGTGGCCAACTTTTGACTTGGTGACAATCCTTATCTTCTCTTGTCTGCCCAAAACGTCATTGATAACGTCAAAATTGGAGCCAGTTGTAAACATGAAAGTTGTAGGTAATTGTCTCAGCTTTCTTGTATAAAACATTCAGTTCATTTGGACTTCTAGAACTCCAGATATGGCCAAAATACCGAACAGTGCTCGGGCTGGAAGACAGATTCAGGCTTCTTTGTTGTTGCTACAATTTGGACTTGATAATGGCCTTTTTAGATCTTGGGCTCCATATGAAAGTTATAGGCCTATGTCTTACCTTTCCATCCATATAAATTGGACCTAAATCTGAGATCTGTAGCTCCAGATATGACCCAATTACCGAACAGTGTTCCGATTTGGATTGCACCGACATCTCTTCTCTAAGTTTGACCATCTCTTTATCCTTGCAATTTAAGTTCTTCAAGTCATCAATCAATCCTTTCATTTATGTGATAGGCCTGCATTAAAAATAGACATTTACCATAAATTATAGGTATCTTATATTATTAGATATATTATTATAAAACATGCTTTAGTTAAGGAGTTATTGATACTTCAAGTGCAAAATGATGATATAAAACCATGATAAAAATGCACTTTTAAGTACTAATCACACCCCTCAACCAGCTTATTACTAGTCCCTAGTAATCAAAGCGTTAAAACAATTTACAAATTTCACAAAGCAAGGTATTCATCATTTAACTTCCATTAATCTATCCAGATAAACAAACTCGCATTAAATTTATATATCTGCTCAATACCTCTTAACAAGATATTAATAAACCTTTTTTTTGTGCTCAATGTATCAACACATAATTATGGGGCTTTTCTTGGAAGAGAACAAAATTTTTGTTCTAATGTTTAAGGTTAACTTCCTTGGGTTGGGATTATTATTTGTCATTTTTTTTTATCTTTTTTTCCGTTTGTTTTTTTTATTATTATTATTTTTAAAAAAAATCTATATACATATAATTTAAAAACATCATGCATCTTTAACCCATATAACGAGCTTTCAGCTAATGACTCCCAGACCAGTTGGTCTTAGGGCATTAGGTGTTAAGACACCCCTACGAGCTTAGTAACTCGGGTCGCAGATACTGATATGTAGATAGTGCAATGTTTGATTTCCTTAAGCTTTTCTCCTCAACCCATGTAACAAGCGTTGGGCCAATAGCTCCCAAGTCAGTTGACTTTAGGGTATTAGGTGTTAAAACACCCCTTCGGGCTTAATTGCTTAGGTTAGGGAGGCTACGAAACCAAACTTATCTACATTTTTATTATCATTTTTTTTCGTTTTCTTTTCTTTTTCTTTTTTTTTTCTTTTTTTTATGTTTTTTTTTAATTATATACAATCCCTTTCCCTTAGTTGTTACCTTTAACAAAAGAACATAAATAATGCAATAATCCAATATGCAACCCACAATCATATGTTAAAGTGTGTGTGTGTAAATTAAGGTTTAAGAATACATGTTAAATAAGTATGTGAGCAGAATTAAGTGATAACAATGCGAGAGTTTGTAAATCTGAATATTTCAGGAAGTATTATAATAGACCTTGTTAATAATGGTTACTAAGATGCGTCTCAAGAGTCGCTTTAACAAAAGAACTCCTTTACTCTGTCATCCTAGTAACAACAATTATGCACATGCTTTATGAAATGAAAAACAATTTTTTTTTTTTTATCAACTACTACCCTCTCCCCCCAACCAAAACGAGACATTGTCCTCAATGTTCTAAGGTAGAGAGATAGAGTATAGAAGATATCACCTGAAATAACGAACACTGACAAAACCTGAAACACACTGAAACAAAATAAGAAATAACAAAACACAATAATAAAACCAAAAGACACAAAAATTCACAAATGAAGGCTCAAATCCAATCTAAGCTTTTTACGGCTTCCCGTAGATGACCAATTTATGCGACTCATGGAATGATCAATCACAGGAATGAAAGATTGTAGTTGGTCAATCAATTGTTCAGCAGTAGTAGCAAAGATTATGATTTGTCGTGCAGAAGATGTTAGAAATTCCTGTTCCACAGCATGATCAAGAAAAGACAACAACTTATCATAATAACCATTAACATTTAACAAACCTATGGGTTTATGGTGAATGTGCAATTGAGCCCAAGAGGAAATATGAAAGATCTCTTCCAATGTGCCTAGACCACCTGGTAAAGCAATGAAAGCATCAGCATGGTTAAACATTGCATTCATTCGAGCCGACATTGTGGAGACCTGAAGTTCCTCTCCAATTGTTTTTCCAATGATGTCCCCTTGTACCAAAGCTTCAGGGACGACTCCTAAAACTTGACTACCTCCTAAAAATGCAACTATTGACACACCTCCCATTAACCGAAGACTGCCTCCCCCATACACTAAATGAATCTTTCTCTCAGCTAGCACCTGACCAAGATGATTTGCTGATTCTAAAAACTCCTTTTCTTTCCCAGGACTAGATCCACTGAAAACACAAATATTTCTTATTTGATGACCTGAGGAACTTGCCATTTCTACACACTTCTGTATTTGTTGAATGTATGGGTTGAGTAGAAATGAAAGGAAAGAAGAGAGGGTTTTATAGATGAGAAATGAGAAAGGCAATCATAACATCTATATGTAGGCCAGCTGGAGTCTCACACTCACTCTCTCTCTTTTTATTTATTTATTTATTTACTTTTGAAAAAAGCATGTGTATGTACAGGTAGTTGTGATTGTGGCTCACATCTTCCCTTGGTTTTATGTCCAAGAACAGATTAAACGCCCTCTATGGGTCGGGGATAGGCTTCCCATCCAGTTTTCTTAAAAACTGGCAAACAGGGTCTTTTTTAGTCAGATTCCCAAGACTAAGTCGATCATGTTCTTTATGAAATAGTGGCCATAAATCATGAATTACACGATGCACATCTCCACTAGGATGCGTCTCAAGAGTCAATAGAAGATTATCTAAAGACTCCTTACTCAGGCCATCCTTAATGAATTGTATTTTATCTTCACGATTTATAGATACCATTCCTAAAGAACGACATTGTGTATTACAAGTCCATCTAGCACATCGATGACAAACTTTGAGTCGTTTTGCACGACGTTTCTTTGCAAAAGTGCTTTTACCTATTCCAGGCATGTGTGAAATAAAGGACTTAGAGGACTCACCTGATAATCGGACCTTTGCTTCAATCAACCAGCGAATATCTTCAGGAATTCCATGATTCATTAACAATCTCAATCTTGCACATCTAGCACGATAAAGTTTTGTAATCGCATTCTGAGGTAGAGCGGGAAAATACTTTTTCAATTTTTCAAGATTAGTGTCCATTTTCAAATGAGAATTGGAAGAGAGATTCAAAGAATTGCACAAATATATACACAGATATCAGTAATTTTGGGAAACTGAAAGAACCGACTTAAGTCACGGAGTACCGTTATCCGCCATTTGACTGGGGTGAAAGAAACTTGCAAAAATCACTCAAAAAGAAACAAAAATAAAATAAAATAAAATGAATATTTAAATAAGAAACAAAAATAAAATAAAATAAAATAAAATAAAATCAATCTTTATATACAGGATCACCCAATTCAATAGAGTTATGTTCAACTGAAAAATTGTCAAAGTAAACTTTCAGACGATGTCCATTTACCTTGAAAACATTGTCATTCTTTGGATTCTCGATGTCATAGGCCCCATATGGATACACATGTTTCACAATAAAAGGACCGCTCCATCTTGATCTTAATTTTCCAGGAAATAAATGCAGTCGAGAATTATAAAGCAAGACTTTTTGACCAAAATTGAAGGTTTTTCTCTGTATTTTCTTGTCATGAAATTCTTTTATTCTTGCTTTATGAATTCTTGAATTTTCATATGCATCATTTCTTATTTCCTCAAGCTCATTTATTTGTAATTTTCGCAGTTGACTAGCATCATCCAGATTTGAATTGAAAGCTTTAATAGCCCAATAAGCTTTATGTTCAAGTTCCACAGGCAAGTGACAAGGTTTTCCATAGACTAGTCTATAAGGTGACATACCTAATGATGTTTTATAAGCAGTTCGATAAGCCCAAAGTGCATCATTAAGTCTTAAAGACCAGTCTTTCCTATTAGGGTTCACTGTTTTCTCCAAAATATGTTTGATCTCCCTATTAGCAAGCTCTACTTGTCCACTTGTTTGAGGGTGATAAGGGGTGGCAACTTTGTGTGTGATTCCATATTTCTTCATTAAAGACTCAAATGGCTTGTTGCAGAAATGTGTTCCACCATCACTTATTATGGCTCGAGGGACTCCAAATCGACTCAAAATATTGTCTTTCAAAAACTTTATCACTGTTTTGTGATCATTGTTTCGACTTGGAATTGCCTCTATCCATTTTGAAACATAATCTACTGCGACTAATATGTATAAGAAACCAAATGATGGAGGGAATGGGCCCATGAAATCTATACCCCAACAGTCAAAGATCTCAATGACAACAATAGGGTTTAAAGGCATCATATGACGTTTTGAAATAGATCCCAACTTTTGACAATTTTCACAAGACTTGCAGAATGCATGTGAGTCTTTGAACATGGTGGGCCAGTAAAATCCACTTTGTAAGATTTTTGCAGTTGTCTTTCTTGATGAGAAATGGCCCCCACATGCCTCAGAATGACAAAATTTAATGACACTACTTACCTCATTGTCAAGAATGCATCTTCAAAATATTTGATCAGGACAATATTTGAATAAATAAGGATCATCCCAATAAAAGTTCTTCACTTCGTTCAAAAACTTTCTTTTATCTTGGGTACTCCAATGAGCTGGCAATTGTCCTGAAACAAGAAAATTGACAATATTAGCAAACCAAGGCATTGTAGAGACAGAAAGTAAAGATTCATCAGGAAAGTAGTCATCGATTGGTGTAATGTCAGTTTCCGAATCTGTTGTCAATCTTGACAAGTGATCTGCGACAACATTTTCGCTGCCTTTCTTATCTTTGATTGTGATATCAAATTCTTGAAGTAATAAAATCCACCGCACCAATCTAGCCTTGGAATCTTTCTTAGAAACAAGATATTTCAATGCTGCATGATCACTAAAAACAATAACAGGTGAGCCAACAAGATAAGATCTGAATTTTTCACATGCAAATACTACTGCAAGTAATTCTTTTTCAGTGGTGGTATAATTCATTTGAGCACTATTTAAAGTTTTACTTGCATAGTAAATTACATAAGGTTTCTTATCTTTTCTTTGTCCCAAAACAGCACCTACGACATAATCACTAGCATCACACATTATTTCAAAAGGTAATAACCAATCGGGAGGTTGAATGATAGGAGCACAAGTAAGCAAGTTTTTAAGTTTAACAAAGGCTTCTTCACAATGTTCAGTCCATTCAAAAATAGTATCATTTGTTAGAAGGTTACTTAAAGGCTTAGATATTACACTAAAATCTTTGATGAACCTTCTATAAAAACCAGCATGTCCCAGGAATGATCTAACATCTTTAAGAGATTTTGGTGTTGGCAAGTTTGCAATTAATTCGATTTTAGATTTGTCAACCTCAATTCCTTTTGATGAAACAATGTGACCAAGTACAATGCCGTTTGTTACCATAAAATGACATTTTTCCCAATTCAGCACAAGATTCTTCTCTTCACACCTGGTTAAAACCTTTCCTAAATTAGTCAAACAATCATCAAATGAATCGCCAAAAACAGAAAAATCATCCATGAAAATCTCAAGAAAATGTTCAACCATATCGCTAAATATACTAAGCATGCATCTTTGAAATGTGGCTGGTGCATTACATAATTCAAAAGGCATCCTTCGATATGCAAAAGTACCAAATGGACATGTGAAAGTAGTCTTTTCTTGATCTTCCAATGCAATTTCAATTTGGTTGTAACCCGAATAGCCATCTAGGAAACAATAAAATTCATGACCTGCAACTCTTTCTAGGATTTGATCCATGAAAGGTAAAGGAAAATGATCTTTTCTAGTCATTGAATTAAGTTTCCTATAGTCAATGCACATGCGCCAACCAGTAACAGTTCTAGTGGGAATTAACTCATTGTTCTCATTTGTTATCACAGTGACTCCAGACTTCTTAAGTACAACTTGGGTAGGACTTACCCATTTGCTGTCAGAAATAGGATAAATGATTTCATTATCTAGAAGCTTAATGACTTCATTTTTCACTACTTCTTTCATATTAGGATTTAGCCTTCGTTGCATTTCTCTAGAGGGTTTAGCATTTTCCTCTAAATAAATTCTGTGTGTACAAATCAAAGGACTAATTCCTTTTATATCAGCTATGGTCCATCTTAATGCTTTTTTGTGCATTTTCAGAGTTTGTAATAACTTACCTTCTTGATGTGCATTAAGTTTGGAAGAGATTATTACCGGAAAAGTTTCATTTTCTCCCAAAAATGAGTATTTGAGATTGGATGGCAACGGCTTCAAATCAGGTTTTGGTGGTTGAACACTTGAAGGTATGGACTTAATTGGTCGTGGTGGCAATTCCTCAATTTGTGGCCTCCAATTACTTGTCTTTGATTCTTCCTGAAAATAAATCATTTCCAAATCATCAGATTCATCAATCTCAATTTCATTGGAAGTGGTTGGAAATTGATCATGAATTAATTTTTCAGTAAAGTCCACTTCCTGTAAATCATTATCATCTCTAGGTTGCTTGCAAATGTTGAAAATATTCATCTCCAATGTCATGTTTCCAAATGATAGCTTCATCAGTCCATTCCTACAATTAATCAATGCATTAGAAGTTGCAAGAAATGGACGTCCTAAAATAACAGGAAATGAATTTATCGACTTGTACTAACACATCTTCAATTATTCCTCTAGGCACTTTTATAGATCTATCGGCAAGTAAAAGAGTTATAGAAGTTGGTTTTAACTCACCTAGATTGAGACTCTGGAAAACTGAATATGGAAGTAAATTCACACTAGCACCAAGATCAAGTAAGGCTCTTTCAATTTTATGCTCTCCAATAAAGCAAGAAATTGTAGGACAACCAGGGTCTTTATAT
This sequence comes from Populus pruinosa, assembly GCA_026413675.1. Lineage (NCBI taxonomy): Eukaryota > Viridiplantae > Streptophyta > Magnoliopsida > Malpighiales > Salicaceae > Populus > Populus pruinosa. The sequence goes on along the minus strand of CM048592.1, from coordinate 26,362,346 downwards.
TTCAAAGCATTATTGTTTTGAAGAATAGCACTTACTTGTTCGGCTAGAAAGGCTTTCTTTTTCACATTCAGTTTCCTCTTCACAGTGCAGAAATCTTTCAAAAATTTAGCATAGGAAGGAACCTGTTTAATTGCATCCAACAAAGGTATATTGATCCTTACCTGTTTGAAAATTTCATAAATTTCAGAATTGTGATTGACTTTCCTTTGTTTGGTCATGGCTTGAGGAAATGGAAGTGCTGGCGGTGAATCAGTCGTTTCTTTGCAATTTTCAGATTCATCCCCTTCCTTACCCTCAGAGATTGACTCATTATCTTTCTCATAAGGTTCAAGAGAGGGTTTTTCAATAACCTTACCACTGCGCAGAGTAGTGACTGATTTGACTTGATCCATGTGTTGGCTTCCGGAACTACTTGCATTTGCATTGTATTGCCCTTTGGGATTTTGTTGTGTTTGAGATGGAAACTTACCTTTCTCTTGGAAACTAAGAGCAGATGTTAATTTAGCAAGAGTATCTTTAAAATCTGTCATGTTTTGAACAAATTGAGTATTAATTGTCTCTTGCTTTTCAATGAATGCATGCAATGTTTCCTTAAGATTTCTTCTAGGAGGTGGAGCATAAGGAGGTGCATATCCATGAGAATTTTGGAAATTGTGGTGTGCTTGAAACGGTGGTTGTGAAGTTTGTGCATTGTTGTTCTCACTCTTCCAATTGAAATTTGGGTGATTTCTCCAACCAGGGTTGTATGTTTGGGAGTATGGGTTGTAGTTGGCCCTTTGGAAACTGTTTAAAGCATGGGCTTGTTCATGGAGACATTCCTTAAAAGAAGGCAAGGTTGGACAATTGATTGTGCATCAAAAGTGTCATTAAGTCTCTTGTTTTACATATGTATTTATTGTTTTTATTTGGTTGTTTTTATAATAATTGATGTGTTTTTTAGTAATGAAGTTTGTTTTAATGTTTCGATAGGTTTTTGGAGCTTAAATGAATTAATTCAGAAAATTCAACGTCGGAATTCAGAACAAAGAATTGAAGAGACATTTAGTTGAAGATTGAAGCAAATCTTGGTTCAAATAAGTGCTCCAAATTTGTCCCAAAAATCAATTCTATTCCAATTCTAGAAAAGAATATCATATGATTTATTTCAAGCCCAAACTTGCCTTATGTTGTGTGCAAACTTCAACCATTAAACACTCAAGGTTTCAATGTCAATCTTAGCCCAAATAATAAGTACATTTGTATACTTATTTGATGCTCAAATTCAGCCCAAAAATCAGCCCCAAATCAACCCCAAATCAACCCCAAATCAACCTTCAAATCAACCCAAACACAATCCATGATCTTACATGTCCACACAACAAATAACAATTGATTTATTTTGGGTAATCCATTGATCCAAGAAGGCAAGCACATGGATGGAAAGCTGGAGGGGATATTTTAACATTATTTTGGGTCAAAAAGAAGAAGGAGACACCTCATAAATGAGGAAGAAAAACGTGCACCAAAGTAGTTGTAAAGCTGTCTTGATTTGATTTTTCAGAACACCTTTCGGTGTTTTGCCCATAACTTTTGACTCAGGTGTCCAAATGAGCTGTTCTTTAATGATCTGGAAAGGTGACAGAATTGCCTATAAATATGTCTCTAATAGACTTCTCCAAAAAAGAGGCTTCTAAGAGGGTCGAATTGCTGTCCAAAGTTAGAGTCAGATTTGTGTCCGAATTTTTTCTGAAATTGTATTGTGTTCTTCTTTATAGATTTCGGTTCTTTAGTTTGTAAAACTTATTTTTTCAGTTGGATTCAGGTTCTTTCATGTTTATTGAAGTGTTCTTATATATAATCATGGTTGGCTAAACTCTTTCTTGGATCCAAATCAAGGATAATGGTGATTGAGGTGAGTTCTTTAGGATATGAATGAATGTTAATGTTTATCTTCTTATTTTCTTCATGGATGATTTATTATTGTAAAGAAATTTTAGAAATCATTTAGGTAATGTTATAATCTTGAATTTTTATGCACAAACTTTAGTTTTGGTATAGAGATTGCTTGATTCAATGTCTTACTTAATATGAAAGTACTTGTTCATTCTTAAGCAATAATCAATCTTCATCTTTCTAATCTTCATTGTAATATCTTCCGATCTAATATCACCATCGTTGAGATTAGGTTGAGTTATCTTATATATGTTGAAGAAATCACCAATACATCACCATTAAAATTGATTTGGACCAAGACTTACTTTTCTTGTCATTTAAAATCTATTTACATTTTTTTTGATCTTTGAACACAAATCCATCAATTATTTTCAACCAAGTTATTGTTAATTTAATTTCTCTTGAGTTTTTTTTTTGTTACTTAGCTTAATTTCCAGATCTAGCTCTCTGTGGATATGACCTCGATCTTACCGAGTTAATTGCTACATCGCACACTCGTGCACTTGCGAGTTAAAACAAGTCGATCATAAAAAGCGGTCAAGCAATTTTGGCGCCGTTGCCGGGGAGCTAGCAAGCAAAGGTAACAAATTTAGATTTGATTATTGGAAAACTAAAAAAAAATCATATAAAAAAAATTCAATTGGCTGGTTTTACCGCCTAAAAAAAAATTTTACCTTAACGTTCCGGATATTGGACTGTGGACTGGACTATTAATTGTTGGATTTTGGTTGGTTCAACCATTTTTATTTTATTGTCTATTCTTATTAGTTGCTAATATTTTTCTTGTTTATTTCATTTTATTTAGTTGATATTGTTTTTATTTATTGTCTAAAGTGCTTGGCCGGTATTACCGCCTCTTGTTTATTTCCTTTTTATTTTGTTGTTTTGTTATGATTATTTTTCTTATATTTATTGTTTGAAGTACTTGGCCGGTATTACCGCCTTTTGTTTATTCATGCTTGTTATAATTATTTTTTAATGTTTATTGTTGTTATTTTTCTTATATTTATTGTCTAAAGTGCTTGGCCGGTATCACCGCCTTTTTATTCAAGCTTCTTATAATTATCTTTTAATGTTTATTGTTGTTAATAGTGCTTATTAGTTGGAGAGTGAATTTCTTAATTTGTTGTATTTTTATTTTTGAGCTATTACTTTTATTTGCATTTTTTTTTTCTTTCCTTTCCTTTCATTTTCATATAATTGTTATATTATTATTATTTTTATTATTATTATTTTATCATGGCTAATGTTGAAGATGTAGAGGGTGAAGGGAGTGTTCAAGGTAATGGACCTCCACAATTCAATGATCAACCTAATTTTCGAACTCTTAGAGAGTATCTTCACCCGGCTAGACAAAGTACACCTTCGTGTATTATATTACCTCTTAACCAACAAGCTTTCAATTTGAAACCGGGCATGATTCAACTTCTTCCCACATTTCATGGTATGGATTCTGAAAATCCATACATACACATTAAAGACTTTGAAGAGGTATGTAATACTTTTATTGATAGAACATGCACAGAGGAAACCATTCGGCTTAAATTGTTCCCATTCTCTCTAAAGGATAAAGCCAAGCTTTGGCTAAACTCCTTGCGTCCTAGGTCTATAGGTACATGGAGAGAAATGCAAGCTGAATTTTTGAAAAAATACTTCCCCACTCATAGGACAGCAGCTTTACAACGTCAAATGATGAATTTTTCTTGTAGTCCAAATGAGTCATTTCACCAAGCTTGGGAAAGGTTCAAAGACTTGTTAAATGCATGCCCTCATCATGGTTTTGAGATATGGAGGTTAGTGAGTTTCTTTTATGACTCTCTTACCGCAGATTTTAAAAAGCTAGTGTCAACCATGTGTAATGGTGAGTTTTATGACAAAGAACCAAGTGAGGCCTTTGATTTTTTTGATCAATTGGCTGAAAACACAAAGCAATGGGAGACTTCTCTCCCAGTTCATATTGAGTCTAGAAACACCATTTCTCATTCAAGTGGGAAGTTTCAATTGAAAGAGACTGATGACCTCAATGCTAGATTAGCCTCATTGGCTAGGAAAGTAGAGTCTCTTGAGATTAAAAAAGTGCATGTCATAAGTGAACAACAAGAGGAAAGTTGTGTTGTTTGTGAAAGCAAAGGGCATAGGACAACTGAATGTCCTACCATTCCAGCCTTCAAGGAAGTGCTATATGGCCAAACTTCTGATTCAAGTAATGTTAGAAAGCCATTTCCAAACCAAGTAGGCAATCCCTACTCTGAGACCTATAATCCTGGATGGAGGAACCACCCAAATTTTGGATGGAGAAATGAGGGCTCTTCAGTACCTCAAACATTTCAACCTCCACCCCAACCATTTCATGCTCCCACACATAACACATACCAACCACCTCATAAGAGATCCTTAGAGGATACTCTTCAACAATTCATGCAAACGCAAGGAGGAATCAACAACCAAGTTTACAAATTCCAAGACCAGACCAATAGGACCTTAGATGACATTCGAAGTCAACTAACTAAGTTGACTCAATCACTAAGCATTCAAGAGAAGGGAAAAATCCCAGCTCAACCAATGCCCAATCCTAGAGGTCAGGTACACATGAGTGAATCCTCACCTAGTGAACCTTCAAACCATGAACAAGTTCAAGCCATCACTACCCTTAGAAGTGGAAAGGTTGTTGACAAAGGTGTAGGTTTTAGGATTCCTAAAGGTATTGTGGAGGAGAAATCTAGGGAAAGTGAAGAGGGAATCAAAACACAAGTGACAAATGAGAGTTTGAGAGATAAAGAAGGTGAGCTAAATGAGAAAGAGATGAGTGAGAAAGGAGATGATTCAAGAAAAATTGAAGTCAAAGTGAGTGACTTAGAATTTGTTCCTAGAGCACCATTTCCACAAAGGTTAGGGAAACCTAAGCAAGATCTTATGAACTCAGAAATCTATGAATTGTTCAAACAAGTGAAAGTCAATATTCCACTCCTTGATGCAATTAAACAAGTTCCATCTTATGCAAAGTTTCTTAAGGATTTATACACAGTCAAAAGGAGATTGAATGTGAAAGAAAGAGCCTTTCTAACTGAACATGCTAGTGCCATCATCCAGTTTAAAACCCCTCCCAAATACAAAGATCCTGGTTGTCCTACCATTTCATGCATTATTGGAAGTCATAAGATAGATCAAGCTTTGTTGGATTTAGGAGCAAGTGTGAATTTAATACCCTACACTGTTTACGAACAATTAGGTTTAGGAGAAATCAAGCCTACTCGAATCACCCTTCAATTAGCTGATAGGTCAATCAAGATTCCCAGGGGTATCGTTGAGGATGTGTTGGTCCAAGTAGATAAATTCTACTTTCCTGTTGATTTTGTAGTGTTAGACACCGCACCAATTCAAGGTTCTAATGCCCCCATCCCAGTCATCTTAGGGAGACCTTTCCTAGCTACATCCAATGCCTTAATTAACTGTAGGAATGGGGTGATGAAATTGTCTTTTGGGAATATGACTGTGGAGATGAACATATTCAATGTCTCCAAACAAATCGGGGAACATGAGGACATTAGAGAGGTAGATTTCATCCAAACAGTTTGTCAAGAACACTTTGAGAGAGTGTGGATCAAGGATCCATTGGAGAGAACTTTAATTCATGATGAAAGATTTTGTTCTTTGGAATGTGTTGATGAGGAAGTAAGAGAACTCGAGACTTATCTAGATCCAATGCCTATTATGTCAATAGGTCAATGGACCCCATCATTTGAGCCTTTGATTTCACCCCAAGTGAAAGTTGAGGAATCTCTTGTCCAGCCTGATAAACTAGAAAGGAAGCCTTTACCGAGTGATCTTAAGTATGCATTTCTAGGGGAAGATGAATCATATCCTATTGTGATCTCATCAAAACTTAGCATAGAGCAAGAACACAAACTTTTGAGAGTGGTGAGAAAACACAAGAAAGCAATTGGGTGGAAAATTACTGACTTGAAAGGAATTAGCCCTCTTTTATGTACACATAGAATCTATCTTGAAGAAGACGCTAAATCTGTGAGGCAAATGCAAAGACGATTGAACCCAAACATGAAGGAAGTAGTGAGAGGTGAAGTGCTTAAGCTACTTGATGCAGGTATCATTTACCCTATTGCAAACTCAAAATGGGTTAGTCCAACCCAAGTTGTCCCAAAAAAATCTGGAGTCACGGTAGTGAAGAATGAAAATAATGAGCTGGTACCAACTAGAATCCAAACTGGATGGCGTATGTGCATTGATTATCGTAAATTGAACATGGTGACTAGGAAGGACCATTTTCCGCTTCCATTTTTAGACCAAGTGCTTGAAAGAGTAGCTGGAAGAGCTTTCTATTGTTTTCTGGATGGATACTCAGGTTACAACCAAATTGAGATTTCTTTAGAAGACCAAGAAAAAACCACTTTCACTTGTCCTTTTGGTACTTATGCTTATAGAAGAATGCCATTTGGTTTGTGTAATGCACCAGCCACTTTTCAAAGGTGTATGATGAGTATCTTTAGTGACATGGTGGAAAATGTTGTGGAAGTTTTCATGGATGATTTTTCAGTTTATGGGGATTCTTATGAGTTGTGTCTAATGAATCTAGAAAAAGTTCTTGAAAGGTGTGAAGAGAGCAATCTTGTACTCAATTGGGAGAAGTGTCATTTTATGGTGACACATGGCATTGTTTTAGGTCACATTGTCTCTTCAAAAGGGATAGAGGTAGATAAGTCAAAAGTGGAAATCATTCAAAAATTAACTACCCCTAAGACTGTGAAAGATGTGAGATCCTTTTTAGGACATGCTGGTTTTTATCGAAGATTCATTCATTCTTTTAGTACCATTGCCAAACCATTGTGTAACTTGTTGTCACAAGATGTCCCATTTGATTGGACATCAAAATGTCAAGAAGCTTTTGAAAAGCTTAAAGGGTTGTTGACAACTGCACCAATCATACAAGCTCCTGATTGGTCTTTACCATTTGAACTGATGTGTGATGCTAGTGATTTTGCGGTTGGGGCTGTTTTAGGGCAAAGAAAAGACAAGAAACCTCATGTCATATATTATGCTAGCAAGACTTTGAATGATGCTCAATTGAATTACACTACAACTGAAAAAGAACTCTTAGCTGTGGTCTTTGCATTAGACAAGTTTAGGTCTTATTTGGTTGGATCTCTTGTTATTGTTTTCACTGATCATGCAGCATTGAAATATTTGCTCACAAAACAAGATGCCAAACCACGTTTGATTCGATGGATCCTCCTACTCCAGGAGTTTAACATTGAAATTCGAGATAAAAAGGGAGTAGAGAATGTAGTAGCTGATCATTTGTCTCGTCTTTCAAGCTATAAGACCATAATTGATGAATCTCCAATAAATGAACTCTTTGCTGATGAAAATTTATTTTGTGCAGGTACTGTCTCTTACATTGGTTCTCCATGGTATGCTGACATAGCAAATTACTTAGCCACAAGTCAAATTCCTTCTCATTGGTCTAAACTTGACAAACAAAAATTCTTGCGCAATGTGCGCACCTTTTTTTGGGATGACCCCTACCTATTTAAATATTGTCCTGACCAAATTATTAGGCGGTGCATCCCTGATCATGAAATTCCAAGGGTCATTAATTTTTGTCATGCATTAGCCTGTGGTGGGCATTTCTCTTCCAAGAAAACCATTGCCAAAATCTTGCAGTGTGGTTTTTATTGGCCTACCATGTTTAAAGATGTTCATGCCTTCTGTGTTGCATGTGACCGATGCCAACGACTAGGTAGCCTCACTAGGCGTAACATGATGCCCCTTAACCCCATCCTTGTTTTGGAAATATTTGATTGTTGGGGGATTGATTTCATGGGACCTTTTCCAAGTTCATTTGGTTACCAATTCATCCTTGTTGCTGTTGATTATGTGTCTAAATGGGTGGAGGCCATTGCATCTAGAACCAATGACCATCGAGTTGTGGTCAAATTCTTGAAAGAAAATATTTTCTCTCGTTTTGGCATGCCCCGGGCTATGATTAGTGATGGGGGAAAACATTTTTGTAACAAGCCCGTTGGGATTTTAATGAGAAAATATGGTGTAATTCACAAGGTCAGTACCCCCTATCACCCACAGACTAGTGGCCAAGCTGAGTTGGCAAATAGGGAGATCAAGAACATTTTAGAGAAAACAGTCAATCCAAACCGTAAAGATTGGTCCCTACGACTAGTTGATGCTTTGTGGGCATATCGCACTGCTTATAAGACCTCTTTAGGAATGTCTCCTTATAGGCTAGTTTATGGAAAGCCTTGTCATCTCCCTGTTGAGATTGAGCACCGTGCATATTGGGCCATTCGGCAATTCAATGACAATGAAAACGAGGTTGGCAAAAATAGAAAGCTTCAATTGGATGAATTAGAGGAGTTGAGAAATGATGCATTTGAAAATGCAAAAATTTCAAAACATAAGATGAAAACTTTGCATGATAAACATATTCTTAGAAAATCCTTTCATGTTGGTCAAAAGGTTCTCTTGTATAATTCACGATTACATCTCTTTCCTGGGAAGTTGAGGACAAAATGGACTGGTCCATTTGTGATTAAATCCATTTCTGAGCATGGTGCATTTGAGGTAGAAAATCCCAAGAATGGAAATATTTTCAAAGTAAATGGTCATCGATTGAAACCTTATCTTGAAAATGTTGTGGCTGAAGTTGAGACATTGGATCTTCAAGATCCAATACCATTGTAGTATTAGAAGTAATGAGTTTTTATTTTTATTTTATTTTTATTTTTATTTTTCATTTTTATTATTTTTTCTTCTTTCTTCCATCTCTTATATTTTCGTGTTCATGCATTCGGGACAATGCATTATTTTAAGTTGGGGGGTGTGAGGTTTTTTATTTTCAAAAAAAAAAAAAATCAATGTTTTCTTTTAGTTGTGATATGCAGGTTAAAAAAAAATCAAGCACGAAGTCAACTCATGCCCAATTCAATCAGACATTCATCCTTGAAAACAGAAGGGGAGTAACAATTTTCTAATCTTTATACTTTTCTTCTCTTTCTCTTTTGCATTGAGGATAATGTAAAACTTAATTTTAGATATTTCATTATGTTGAATGCTTGAGATAACCATGCTTGTTAAAAAAAAAAAAAAAACTTGCATTCGTATGTGAATGAGACTTGTTTAGGATCATCATTACATTTTTGGATTCATTATTATGTTGAACATTGCATACTTTAATTTGGGATAGATAATATCTTATAAAGCAAGATATAACATACTTTTTTTTAAGATTACTGAAATACATCTTTCCTTGTAAAAGTTGTGTGAGTTGTGTGATTATGCATGAAAGATGAGTATGATGCTTTACTTGTGATTATCCCTTTTGATCCAGTCCTAAACAAGGTTTAAGTAAATAGAGTAATAATTATTACACGAATAAATAAATAAATGTGTACAAAGTTCTATCTACTCCAATGTTTTGAGTTGCTCAGTAACTAGGGGTATTCATCACAAATGTTTATCTTTACGTCAAACGGCAGCTTAAAATATGAGTATGCAAAGCACTTTAAGTTTGTGACTTTGTGAGTAACCGGGTGCATTCATCACAAATGTTTGTATTCGCGTCAAAAGGGAAGTGACTACTTAAAGACAAAAAATAAATCATATCTTCAAAAAAAAAAAAACAAAGAAAGAAAAAAGAAAGAAAGAAAATATATAGATATTTCTCTAGTTTGCTACCTTGTTTGTGTTGGTGAGAATGGAAGATTACAAGTTGAGTTTTCGTATGAATCAATTATGTTGGTTGCACGATAAATATGACTGAATTTGGAAATTTTGTATGGATGTTTGATTTAGAGAATGTGAGTATGCTTATTTTTCTTTATTTGCTATTGTGTACACTAAGTTAAAGATACCAATGTTTGCATGATAGGTCCTTCAAGTGTGATGAATCGAGCCTAATTATGGTTGTTATTATTATTATTTTTATTTTAAAGGTTTTATGTTTTGTTTTGCTTGAGGACTAGCAAAATCTAAGTTGGGGGGTGTGATTGTGCATCAAAAGTGTCATTAAGTCTCTTGTTTTACATATGTATTTATTGTTTTTATTTGGTTGTTTTTATAATAATTGATGTGTTTTTTAGTAATGAAGTTTGTTTTAATGTTTCGATAGGTTTTTGGAGCTTAAATGAATTAATTCAGAAAATTCAACGTCGGAATTCAGAACAAAGAATTGAAGAGACATTTAGTTGAAGATTGAAGCAAATCTTGGTTCAAATAAGTGCTCCAAATTTGTCCCAAAAATCAATTCTATTCCAATTCTAGAAAAGAATATCATATGATTTATTTCAAGCCCAAACTTGCCTTATGTTGTGTGCAAACTTCAACCATTAAACACTCAAGGTTTCAATGTCAATCTTAGCCCAAATAATAAGTACATTTGTATACTTATTTGATGCTCAAATTCAGCCCAAAAATCAGCCCCAAATCAACCCCAAATCAACCCCAAATCAACCTTCAAATCAACCCAAACACAATCCATGATCTTACATGTCCACACAACAAATAACAATTGATTTATTTTGGGTAATCCATTGATCCAAGAAGGCAAGCACATGGATGGAAAGCTGGAGGGGATATTTTAACATTATTTTGGGTCAAAAAGAAGAAGGAGACACCTCATAAATGAGGAAGAAAAACGTGCACCAAAGTAGTTGTAAAGCTGTCTTGATTTGATTTTTCAGAACACCTTTCGGTGTTTTGCCCATAACTTTTGACTCAGGTGTCCAAATGAGCTGTTCTTTAATGATCTGGAAAGGTGACAGAATTGCCTATAAATATGTCTCTAATAGACTTCTCCAAAAAAGAGGCTTCTAAGAGGGTCGAATTGCTGTCCAAAGTTAGAGTCAGATTTGTGTCCGAATTTTTTCTGAAATTGTATTGTGTTCTTCTTTATAGATTTCGGTTCTTTAGTTTGTAAAACTTATTTTTTCAGTTGGATTCAGGTTCTTTCATGTTTATTGAAGTGTTCTTATATATAATCATGGTTGGCTAAACTCTTTCTTGGATCCAAATCAAGGATAATGGTGATTGAGGTGAGTTCTTTAGGATATGAATGAATGTTAATGTTTATCTTCTTATTTTCTTCATGGATGATTTATTATTGTAAAGAAATTTTAGAAATCATTTAGGTAATGTTATAATCTTGAATTTTTATGCACAAACTTTAGTTTTGGTATAGAGATTGCTTGATTCAATGTCTTACTTAATATGAAAGTACTTGTTCATTCTTAAGCAATAATCAATCTTCATCTTTCTAATCTTCATTGTAATATCTTCCGATCTAATATCACCATCGTTGAGATTAGGTTGAGTTATCTTATATATGTTGAAGAAATCACCAATACATCACCATTAAAATTGATTTGGACCAAGACTTACTTTTCTTGTCATTTAAAATCTATTTACATTTTTTTTTATCTTTGAACACAAATCCATCAATTATTTTCAACCAAGTTATTGTTAATTTAATTTCTCTTGAGTTTTTTTTTTTTTTACTTAGCTTAATTTCCAGATCTAGCTCTCTGTGGATATGACCTCGATCTTACCGAGTTAATTGCTACATCGCACACTCGTGCACTTGCGAGTTAAAACAAGCCGATCATAAAAAGCGGTCAAGCAACAATCGTTGGTTAAGTGTTCATTTGTTTCATAAATTTGACACACAATGTTTTCAACAGATTTTAATTGACCACTCTTTTTCAAATCTAGTGCCTCGACTTTTCTAGCTAAAGATGCAAACTTGGCTTGAAGGTCATGATCTTCCCTAAGGTTGTACATACCTCCACTAGATGTATGAGGTTGAGTTTTACTCGGTGCCTCATAAGTACCCGCGGTGTCCTAATTTTGAGCATTTTCAGCTAACAAGTCTAAGTACTCCATTGCTTCATCAGGGTCTTTATCTTCAAAAGTTCCATTGCACATCAATTCAACCATTTGCCTATCTTTAGGTGTTAACCCTTCATAGAAATGTGAAACCAATCTCCATGTTTCAAAACCATGATGAGGGCAAGTACTAAGCAAGTCTCGATACCTATCCCAACATTGGTAAAATGTTTCTCCTGGTTTTTGAGTGAAAGTGGTGATTTGTCTTTTGAAAGAGTTTGTTCTATGAGATGGGAAAAACTTCTTTAAAAACTGTTGTTGCATTTCATCCCAAGCACGAATGGATCCTGGTCTTAAATTTTGTAGCCATGTTTTAGCTTTATCTTTTAATGAAAAAGGAAAAAGCTTTAATCTGATGGTGTTCATGCTACAATTTAAGTTATTATATGTGTTGCACACCTCCTCAAATTCCCTTAAATGCAAGTATGGATTTTCCAATTCTAAACCATGAAAAGATGGTAAAAGTTGAATAATACCTGGTTTAAAATTAAAATGAGATGCATCAGGAGGAAAAACTATGCATGATGGTGCACTTGTTCTTGTGGGATTCATGTGGTCTCTAAGTGTTCTAGCACGGTTATTCTCATTATTTTCATTATGAAGTGATTGATTATCTTCTTCGGCCATATTTTCTGAAAATGATGAGGATACCCTACAAAGTCTACCACTTGATGTACGTGACCACACTCTCATGCACGTGTAGGAATAAAATGAAAAAGAAGAAGAAAGCAAAAGAAGAAGGAAGAAAACAAAATAAAAAGAAACAAAAGAAAATAAACAAAGTTATATAAAAGAAAAGTGAAAAGAGAAAATAAAATAAATACTATAATTTATACAAGAACTTACCTCCCCGGCAACGGCGCCAAAAACTTGACACGACGAAAAGATTGATGTCTTCTCCCAAGTGCAGGAGTGTCGAAGTAATAAATAACCCGGCAAGACCGGGGTCGATCCACAGGGAGGTTAATTGTACAAATTATAAACAACAATTATAAAACAACAATAACAACAACAACAATAGTAATAATAATAATAATAATAATAATAATAATAATAATAATAATAATAATAATATTAAAGAAAGAGAAGAAGAAGAAGATGATGATGATGAGAACTTAGAAATGAAATATTAATGTAAGGATTAAGCAATAATAATAACAAATGTCAAGGTTAGAGGTTCCACTAATGGTATATCAAACAAGTATAGTATAAACTCTTATTGTTGAATTGGAAACCACACACAAAGGAGGTTCCAATCAGATTATATATTGTTAACATGATTACATTAGTCATCTTATTCAATTAATGCTAATACTTGTAAATCTCGTCAAGCATTCATGATTATAACTTATGTTAACAACAAATCAAGTTCCTTTCATAGCTCAGGTGTCAGTTATACCATACATTATGGGCTATGAAAGTGCCAAGCATTTGTTGTACCAAGTGTTATACAACATAAATCAAGATTAGTCATTTAACAAGCAAAGTATTAATGAGTGAACAAGATAACAAATATAAAACATGTTAGTATCAAACATTAAAGTCCATATTAAGTTTACATTATACTTATTCTCACACCATTAGTGTAACCTTTTCACCTTGACATAATTAACTTAGCTAGACATAATGAAAGAAAGCAAAATAGATAAACAAAATAAGAACATAAAAGCTAACTAAGTAAAGGAAAGGAAATGAAAGGCATAAACTTGATATTAATGAAAGCAAAGCATAAACATTACAAAGAGAGAAAGGAAGAGCATGATCTTGATCTGAACACCAAGATGCCTAAATGCATGGCAAATGCCTCCTTTTATAGGCCAAAATTGGGAACTATTGATTTGATGACTAATTGATAAGTGGGTGGCCAACTTTTGACTTGGTGACAATCCTTATCTTCTCTTGTCTGCCCAAAACGTCATTGATAACGTCAAAATTGGAGCCAGTTGTAACATTAAAGTTGTAGGTAATTGTCTCAGCTTTCTTGTGTAAAAAATTTAGCTCATTTGGACTTCTAGAACTCCAGATATGGCCAAAATACCGAACAGTGCTCGGGCTGGAAGACAGATTCAGGCTTCTTTGTTGTTGCTACAATTTGGACTTGATAATGGCCTTTTTAGATCTTGGGCTCCATATGAAAGTTATAGGCCTATGTCTTACCTTTCCATCCATATAAATTGGACCTAAATCTGAGATCTGTAGCTCCAGATATGACCCAATTACCGAACAGTGTTCCGATTTGGATTGCACCGACATCTCTTCTCTAAGTTTGACCATCTCTTTATCCTTGCAATTTAAGTTCTTCAAGTCATCAATCAATCCTTTCATTTATGTGATAGGCCTGCATTAAAAATAGACATTTACCATAAATTATAGGTATCTTATATTATTAGATATATTATTATAAAACATGCTTTAGTTAAGGAGTTATTGATACTTCAAGTGCAAAATGATGATATAAAACCATGATAAAAATGCACTTTTAAGTACTAATTAATTAGTTAAGCTCATTCATGATGAATCAAACAAGACCACACTTGAGGGCATATTCATGTTTAATAAACAACGAGAACAATAAACATCAATGATAGTCGAGGATAGGCATGACACTTATAGTAGTGGAAATCTAGAACATAAATGAGCCAGAAATCAAAAGGATAAATAAGGCTTTGGAATGCAAATAAAGGCACCTTATGACAATGAAGCATTAAAGAGGGGGACCTATGTAAAGATACATGCATGCCATTTAACCTTAAAACATTGCATATATTTTTTATTTGTTACAAAAAAATCCTTAACAAAGTTTAGCAAGATTGTGGATAAAGTAAGAGTCATTGAGTTAATGATAACAAAGAAATCACAATTTTGACCCTGAAATGAGAAAGAGACAAGATGAATCCTACCATTAGGAAAATCTTAAGGAAATTCAAGAAAATAAAAAGATCAACCTTGTCATCAAGAAGAGTCTTTATAGCAACCTTGCTATAAAAAAACCACACAAATTTGAGCTTTGGTTAAACGGAGTCACCAGGTGGGATTTCAGGTTGACTAAGCTATACACACACACAAACTTTGGTTTTGGTTAAAGGAGATTGCCAAATAGGATATCAGACTAGCCCAACCACGTACAGACTTTGGTTTTTATTAAAGAAGATCACCAGATGGTATCTTAAGTTAGCCTAACCATACATAGGATTTTGGTTCTAGTTAAAGGGGATTGTTAAAAAGGATCTTAGGTTAACCTAACCATATAAACTTTAGTTCTGATAAAAGAGAATCGCCAGATGGGATCTCAAGTTGGCCCAACCACACACAGGATTTTAGTTCTAGTTAAAGAGGATCGCGAGAAGGGATCTTAGGTTAGTCCAACCACACAGACTTTGGTTCTGGTTAAAAGGGATTGAGTAGTACTTAAAAGTGCATTTTTATCAAGGTTTTATGTCATCATTTTGCACTTGAAGTATTAAAAACTCCTTAACCAAAGCATGTTTTATAATAACATATATAATAATAGAAGATACCTTTAATTTATGGTAAATATTTATTTAAAATGTAGGTTATCACATAAATGAAAAGGATTGATTAATGAGTTTAAGAACTGAAATTGAAAGGACGAAGATGGTCAAACTTAGAAAAGAGATGCTAGTGTAGTCCAAACTAAAACACTATTCGGTAATTAGATTGTATTTGAAGTTCTAGAATTTCAAATGACCTCCATTTTTTTCCTGGAAAGTTGAGATAATTTCCTATAACTTTCATGTTTTCAAGTAGTTCTAATTCTGACGTTATTAATAATGTTTTGGGTAGATAAGAGAAGATAAGAATTGTCACCAAATCAAGAGTTGGTCACTTACTCATCAATTAGTCATCAAATCAATAGTTCTCAATTTTGGCCTATAAAAGGAAGCATTTGCCATGCATTTAGGCATCTTGGTTTTTAGATCAAGATCATGCTCTTTCTTTCTTTCTTTGTATTTTTATAATGCTTAAGTTTTGCTTTCATTAATATCAAGTTTATATCTTTCAATTCCTTTCCTTTACTTATTTAACTTTTATCTTATTTATGTTCTTATCTTGTTTATTTATGTTTTTCTCTTTCATTATGTTTAGTTAAGTTTATTATGTCAAGGTGAAAAGGATACACTAATGGTGTAAGAATAATTATAGTGTAAACTTAACAAGGACTTTAATGTTTGATACTAACATGTTTTTTATTTATTATTTTGTTCACTCTTTAATACTTTACTTGTTAAATGACTAATCTTGATTTATTTTGTGTAACACTTCGGACAACAAATGCTTGACACTTTCATAGCCCATACTGTATGGTATAACCGACACCTGAGCTATTAAAGGAACTTGATTTGTTGTTAACATAAGTTATAATCATGAATGCTTGACAAGATTTACAAGTATTAGCATTAATCGAATAAGATGACTAATGTAATCATGTTAACAATCTATAATTAGATTGGAACCTCATTTGTGTGTGGTTTCCAATTGAGTAATAAGAGTTTATAGTATACTTGTTTGACATACCATTAATGAAACCTTTAACCTTGACATTTGTTATTATCATTGTTTAATCCTTACATTAATAATTCATCTCAAAGTTCTCATCATCATCTTTTTCTTTTTCTTTTTCTTTATTGTTATTGTTATTGTTATTGTTGTTGTTGTTGTTGTTGTTGTTGTTGTTGTTTATAATTTGTACAGTTAACCTCCATGTGGTTCAACCCCAATCTTGTCGGGTTATTTATTACTTCGACACTCCTGCACTTGAAAGAAGATATCAATCTTTTAGTCATGTCACAAAATGAGTACAAACTAATTAAGAATTAATTGTTTATTTTAGTGATTATGTAAATCTTTATATCTTAGATTAACAACATAATTAACATGAATTCAAACACTTCAATCTACATGTATATAGGATTAATATCAGTTATAGATTCAGAAGGTTCAAATTATCAAAATCTAGTATTTAAGACCAAGTGAATTGATTGTTTAGTTTTATACACACAACTATTTCTTTCTCTTCTTATTTCCTCTCTCCTTGATTTTCATGTGTGTCCCTTTAAAATTTCAAAACATGCCTTTAATTTATTATTTTTTTGGATTTGATGATTTTTTTTATCATTATTTATTTTGTTTTAAATAATTTATTAAATTGGAATTCTTTTGATTGCTATATTTTATCACTTTGATTGCTATCCTTCATAAGTTATTTTTAATCAGATTTAATCCTCATTCTTTTAATTGCTATATTTTTTTTTACTTTGACAATCTTTTTAAATTGATTTTTTTTTATTATTCAATATTAAAATAGTTGAGAATTATGCTTCTTAATCAAGCTCAGAATCTAGGATTTCATGAGTTATAAACTCAGATTTAAAAAATTTGCTCTAGTTTGCTTTGTTTTTTAATGAGATATCGCCCTGCTTAAAATAAACTATGCATAAATCAATTTTCTTCTGAGTATGGCGCTCTTCCTGCATTCAATTGCTTTCACTTGGCGTAAGAAGCAGGGCGTTACTCTAATTGGCTGTTTACTAGTCTGCTTTAGTCACTTGTGGTTCAAACCAAGGGCATTTGTACAATTTTATTGGGTCTTTTGTTTTATCAGGGTGATTTATTTCTAATTTTATAATTTAATATGTATAAATAATATTCAAAAAGAAAATATTTGATGAGTACAAGTTAATTCATGGGAAGTTTTACACCTATCAGGTGGTACGTATAGAGCTATTCAACTACTTGTCGTCATGGATAAGACGGCAAATATGGCAGATAAAATTTAATTTTTTAATTTTTTTGCATGGCTTTTAAAATTTCAAAGCATACCCTTAATTTATTATTTATTATTTATTTAGATTTAATTTTTATTTTTTATTTTAAATAATTTATAAAATTAGAATTATTTAACAATTTTATCCCCTTCAGTTTTTGAAATAATTTCTCACAATCAACACAACATTATGAAACTTGTGGATTTGGAATAATTCCAGAGTTACATTCCTTAGACAAATAGATTTGAAATAATTCGAGAGTTACATTCATTCCAGAAGCAGGGACCAGTCTGCTTTCTCATCAATTTTGAAGAGTCTCCCTCATCACGGTGTGATAATTTTGAAGAGTCTCGCGCTCGTCACGGTGCAATGCTGGAGGAGAACTGCCAATGGTGGCTGTTTACTAATCTGCTTTCTCATCAATTGAGATACCTAGTTAGTCACTTGTGGTTCAAAAAAGGGACCGGTACTGTTACATTCAATATTCAATTGGGTGATGGTTTAGCACGGCATTCCTCTAATTGCCTGTTTACTAGTCTGCTTTCTCGTTAATTGAGATATCTAGTTAGTCACTTGTGGTTCAAACCAAGGGCATTTGTATATTTCATTGGGTTTTTTTTTTTTTTTAAATCAGGGTGGTTTATTTTTAATTATATAATTTAATAAATATAAATAATATTAAAAAAATTGTTGATGAGTGCAGGTCAGTGCATGTACGGTCTCCGCGCACTTCAGGTTACAGATCCAATTTTATAATTTATTTATTTATAAATATAAATAAATTTTAATTTTATAATTTGACATTCATTGTAAAATGTGATCGTGGATAAGATGGTACGTGTGGAAGATGGTTGTTACAAACTTTTCTTCTTCTTTTTTTTTTTTTATCTCTTCTTGATTTTCACGTTTTCCTCTGTTTGGCTGTTTACTAGTCTGCAAATTTAACACTATATATTAAGTGGCAGACACAATCTTTTTAAAATATAGAGTGTTTCTTGCTTACCTCAAATCTCTTAAAAGATACTGAAGAAGTGTTAATTCGACGCATCTCGGCAATGGAGAGTCGTATGCCCATTGCTATAATTACCTTCACCCTCGTCATCTTCCTCTATGGCAAGTAGTTTTACAATATTACATACATTAGATTCTTGCATGGAAAACCCTATCATGCATATTATTCACTTTGATTATTCTGCTTGCTCTTACATATATATTTTCTGTTTGCAAATGCAATACAAATTACTTTTCATTATTCAATGGATTTCGTGAATCAAATAAACTTATCCATGAGGGAGTTTCCGGATAAAAAACGAAAAAGAAAAAAAAATATTATAAAATAAACCTGGTTATGTTATTTTTGTAAAAGAAACATATGCAAATTAATGCAAGATTTTAAATATTGAATAATGTACGGACGTCTAGTCCCATATAGAAAACGACGGCCAAGTCTTAGATTCAAGTCCTATTCTTTTTATATGAAAAAAAAAAAATAGATTCACATAAATTAGCATGAAACAAGAGTTTGATGTATTTAAAACTTGTTTGTGTTTTTATTTGATAATAAAAATATTTTCGAATTAGTTTGCTCGTGAACCATGACTGTTTAAAATTTTCTTTGAATCGATCAAGATTTAATTATTGATGTCAACAAAAATAAATCTTGCGCAGCTTGCACGCATGCAGGAGCTCAATCTGTGACTTTCGTCGTCAAAAACAACTGTCCATACACAGTCTGGCCAGGAACTCTAACGGCTGCTGGCCGTCCGCCTATATCTTCAACTGGCTTCACATTGGCAACAGGTGCTTCATCTTCGCTAAGTGTCCCTGCAACATGGTCCGGTCGCTTGTGGGCCAGAACACAATGCTCAACGGATTCCTCAGGAAAGTTTGTTTGTGCTACTGCTGACTGTGCCTCTGGTGCCATAGAATGCAATGGAGCCGGTGCGATCCCACCAGCATCCTTGGCAGAATTTACTCTAAGAGGTGATGGTGGGAAAGATTTTTACGACATAAGCCTTGTTGATGGCTTTAACATCCCAATTTCGGTGACCCCGCAAGGAGGTTCTACTGGCTGCCCTTCTACAAGCTGTGCAGCTAACGTGAATGCTGTTTGTGATCCTAGTTTAGCAGTGAAGGGGGCAGATGGGACTGTGATTGCCTGCAAGAGCGCGTGTTTGGCATTTAACGAGCCGCAGTTCTGCTGCACAGGAGAGTATAATACACCTGACAAATGTCCTCCTAACCAATATTCGACGACTTTCAAGCAGCAGTGTCCTGAAGCTTATAGTTATGCTTATGATGATGAAACGAGCACGTTTACTTGTCCTAGTGGAGGCAACTATTTGATTACCTTTTGTCCATGATCAAATGTGGTGGTTCCCAACTCTTTCTGTTTATGGAAAGAGTTGGAGGACAACGCATTTAATAAATGTTTTTATGATAATTAATAAAGAAATGGAATAATAGATTTGGGAATGACATATCCCAAAGGATCGATTATCAATTTTCATGCTGTTGATATGGTAAAACCGTATGCCATTCATTATAAATTAACGATATTTTCAGTTCATTGGTCAAGGTAGTATGCATGCAATCCTTCAACTTATATGTACTAAGTATACCTGTGTCGAATTCACTTTCTAGACATTGTTGTTACCTTTGTTTCCCGAGTTAACTTGTCAACAGGTGCTAGTCTTTCTATGGGAATTTTTACTGGTTTTAAATCTAACCGTGCAATGCTCATTTTATAAATAAATTTAGCTCATTTTTTTTAAGTTATCACGATTATATAACTTGGTTTAACTTAAAAATTTAAAAACATGAAATTCATTAAGAAAGTAAGAATTCAATAAGCAATCAATCCATGCACGAGATACTTGTTTTAAATTATAAAGAAAATGTTTTAATTTGCAAATATGATTTGGGGATTGATAATCAGTAAATTAAGTTAAGAGGCTGGGTTATAAACACATCTGATTCAAGAAATCCATTGAAAAAAATAGCATGTATGCATGTATGTGTATAAATATCAATCTAATAAGTAAACCAACATCAAATATCACCAAAGCATTGTCTGAATAGTGCAAGGCTTCCTCATATTAAATATCTCTTAAAAATCAAATCCTTTTTTGTCGACAGTAGCTTTTAGTCACCAAACATGTTTTGTAGTCCTCAAAAGTCTCATCTTCCATGTGTTTAATCTTGTATGCTCACTTACATCGTGCCACATTCATAGTTAGATCAATTAATGAAAGTACATGTTAACTTTGAAGAATGCAGGGAGGGTAACACATTATTTAGATCAAAATAATTGGAAAAAAAAAAAAGATAACTCAAGAAAAGTACAATGTTGAATGTAGCATGGACGTGGTATCATTGCAATCATCCTTTTATTTCAGGACTTTGGTGTGGTGCTAAAAGAAGATGTATTTATTGTTTTTTATAAATAAAAAATACTTGAAGTTGTGATCTTGTATTTTAATTATTAAAAACTGTAATTAATTTTTAGAATTTGAATAAAGAGATAAATTGTGTATAGAATGAATATTATCATTTTTAATACATTATATCTAAGATAAATTGTATTATTTATTTTTCTAATTATTACTAAAACATTTTTTTTTTAATTATTGATTTATCTATTGGTCAAAGAAGATCTATTCCAATAGAAAGAATCATGGCTTCATGGGACAATCACAATCATTTTATAGCCAAAATATATTTTGTATTTATTTTTTTAATATTAAAATAAATAAATAAATTTTTTCAGTATTTTTAAAACTTATATCAAATCTTGTGAATTTAGTAAACTTGTTTTTAAATATTAAAGAGTAAAGAATGATATGGAAAATCTAAAATTAATTACAAAATGGCTCTTCAAAACTTGAAAAATAATTAAAATTAAACTAAGATGTGTTTGAAAAAAAAAAGATATGAAAATAGGGGTGGTCATATTTATCACACATATCCCCGTTGAAAAACAAAACTTAAAAATTGTCATAAGAGCGTGTCTTTGCCTTAAAGAACCATGAAAGTTTCTTTTCTTTTCTTTTCTTTTCTTTAATATTCTTAAACCCGTGATAAGCCTATTTCTACATATATCAACCTGATTAACTTTAGAAAAGAGAAATGTAGTCGTACACTCGTACTAGCATTAAAGAAAAGCCAGGGGACAGTAAAAAGAAACGCACCAGAAACCCTTGCACATACCGATTCTTCCTCAACCAAAAATCATTTTATTTATGGCTTGGCCAATAATTATGCACAGCTAGAGGACTGGATCTTTTGAACATAAAAATCATGCACGATAGTCATCGAAGATTTCCATGCCTGGTTCATGCATCATCGTTAACAAGGGATCTAAAGCAAGCTAGCCATCATCCCATGTCGAGGAAACATACATCCAAAGCCCAAGCATGGTATGGAAAAACTCCCTGACAGTCCTATGTATTTTTATTTTCTAAAGACAGAAAAAATAAAAAATAAAAAATAAAAAGGAAAACCTATGACCCCTATAGTTATCAACATCTTTTTCCACCTTCTCATAATGTTCTTGAACTAAAGTAAGAGCATTCTTAATTAACTAGGCAAGGTCTTAACATGACCTTAGGACATGCAATCAAGTTTTCTAGACCATATGCGTTTAAAACAAAAATCACACCCCATCCCCTTCAGTATCCGTAGCAAGTGACCCAGGTTAGGACTTAGAAGATCCACACACCATACGACACTATATGTTAACTTCATAGCACATAAAGGAAAAAGGGGAGCTTGCCTTTGCAGTAGCATGCACATGTAAAAGATTACAACTATATGAGAACAGGTAGAAGCTTTATACCTTGAGTGATTATGACGGAGATAGCTCCACTGGATATCCCGTACCTCTTCTTCACTCTTTTTTTGAGTGGCTAGTGCTTGAATAAAGCTAAGTCCAGAGAGGTCAGAGGCAAGAAAGTAGAACGAGCACGATGAAGATGCACATGGACGATGTGAGTGGGCTCCTGGCCTGCCTTGGCTTTTGATTCCGGTAATGAACATCTCAGGTTAATGGTACTGTGGAAACAGCGGCTATGGTTTCTGGAGTCAACGTGGGGCAAGATAGAAACTCGACGGTGGCGAAAAGAGACAGCGCTGATGAGAGAGTCTGTATTGTGTTTTTGTTTCCAGTTACAGCTAAAAGGTGGTTTGAAAATGATAATCTAATTATTTTAGTTTTTTTTTTTTTTTTTGGTAAAGAAGAAGCTCGCTAATGGGTGTGGACGTATGGGAACTTTTTGGCTACCCATTGAAAGGAAATGGGTCGTCTGATTTTGAAAAACGGCAGTGAAGTTTTTCGGCCCCATTTTCTTCTTCTTCTTCTTCTTCTTCTTCTTCTTCTTCTCTCTCTCTCTCTCTCTCTCTCTCTCTCATCCCCACTCTTTATGATTAAGATTTGTGTGAGCTTTATAGAACACGAGCATTTTGTCCCAAATATACAACAATGATGAAGGGTCAAAATCGAACCAAAGAAATCAAAGAATATGATTGTTTCACCTATAAACTAGAACCTGCCCCGTTGCCTATAAATAGAAAGGCAAGGTAAGAAAAAGGAGAAGGTGTTAAAAAAAAACTCTAGCCTCCATAGAAAAATCAGAAGGGAAAAAAAATGAGTGGGTAAGAAACCCTACCAACCCTTGAAAAAATTAAGATAAAGAAAGAAAAAAACTGGAGTGAAAGTGTAGAAATAAAAAAATAGCCTTCTTCTTCTTTGAAACCTACCCAGAAGATCAAATGAGAATCTAAGAATTAACTATTAATTTTAGAAATTATGTAAATATTTATATTTTAGCTTAATAGCATAATTAAAATAAACTCAAACAATTCCATATATAAAGAGAGGATTGATATCAATTTAAGGTTCAAACTGTTTAAATATAGAAAATTCATAAACTCAAACAATTCACTCTATATATATAACATTAGTATCAATTCAAGATTCAGTAGGTTTAAATTGTTTAAATATAAAAAATCCATAAACTTAAACAATTCACTCTCATTTTAAATCATGCATTATTCAATTTTTATCTTTTTTTCATAGTTTAGATATATAAAATCTATACTTATGTTTAAGAGAATTTAGAAGGTCTGTAATACCTATAATTACTTAAATTATAACATGAATATCATCAGATTAAAACTTTTTTTTCTTTAAAAGATATAGCTAAAACATAACTATAAAATTTGAAACCAAAATTTGTTTGTATTTGGGATGAAATGCAATAATAATTTTTAAAGAAATGTTTTCATCTCATAGAACAAACTCTTTTAAAAAACAAATCACTACTTTTACCGAAAAACCAAGAGAAATATTTTACTAATGCTGGGATAGATATCAAGACTTGCTTAATATTTTTTCTCATCATGGTTTTGAAATATGATGATTAGTTTTACATTTTTATAAAGGGTTAATATCTAGAGATAGGCAAATGATTGAATTGATGTGCAATGAAACTTTTGAAAATAAAAACCCTTATGAATCAATAGAGTACCTAGACTTATTAACTGAAAATGCTAAAAATTAAAACATTGTAGGTACTTATGAGGCACCGGATAAAAATCAACCTCATACATCTAATGGAGGTATGTACAACCTTAAGAAAGATCATGACCTCCAAGTCAAGTTTTCACCTTTAGTTAGAAAAGTTAAGGCACTAGAATTGAAAAAGAGTAGTTAATTAAAATCTATCCAAAGAATTATGTATCAAATCTATGAAACCAATAAACACTTAACCAATAACTATCCAACTTTGCCTTCTTTCAAGGAATGCCTCCATGAATAAGCTCATGCTTTAAACAGTTTTTAAAGACCCAATCATAACTCATACTCGTAAACTTATAACCTTGGTTGGAGAAATCACCTAAATTTTAATTGAAAGAGTGATGCACAAACTTCACAACCACCATTTTAAGCACACTATAATTTTTAAAATTTTCATGGATATACACCTCCTTATGCTCAACCTCTTAGAACAAATCTTAAGAAAATATTGCATGTATTTATTAAAAAGCAGGAGATAATCAACACTCAAAATGCTCAAACCATGGCAGATCTAAAAGATGCTCGTACAAAACTCACATCTGCTCTCAGTTTTCAAGAGAAAGGTAAGTTTTCATCTCAAACACAACAAAATTCCAAGGGGCAATACAATGCAAATGCAAATAGTTCTAAAAGTCAACATATAGATCAAGTCAAATCAGTCATCACTCTTCACAGTAGTAAGGTTATCGAAAAACCCACTCTTAAACATTATGAGAAAGATGATGAGTCAATGTCTAAGGGTAAGGAAAGGGTTAAGTCTGAACATTGCAAATAAAAGACTGATTCTCTGCTAAGACTTTCATTTCCTAATGTCATAACCAAACAGAAAGAAATCAAGGATGAAAAAAACACCAAAATATTGTCGCGGATCATTTATCAAAATTGACAATAGATTCGATTTGACATCATAACAATCGATGATTGCTTTCCTGATGAATCTTTTCTTTCTCTTAGTTCAATATCTTGGTTTGCTAAAAATATCAATTTTTTTTCTTCAAGATTTTTGTCAGCTCATTTAGATAACTTAGACAAAAGATAGTTTTTAAGAGATGTGTAAAATTTTTACTGGGATGATTTTTACTTATTCAAATATTCTACTGATCAAATATTTCAAAGATGCATTCCTAACAATGAGGTAAGTAGTGTCCTTAAATTTTGTCACTCTAAGGCATGTGGGTATCATTTCTCGTCAAAAAAATGACAGTGAAAATCTTAGAAATTGAATTTTACTGGCCCACCATATTCAAGGACTCACATGCATTCTACAAAACCTGTGAAAATTATCAAAAGGTGGGATTTATTTCAAAACATAGAGAGTCTTTAGATAATCTTCTATTAACTCTTAAGTCTCATCATAGTGGAGATATGCATCTTGCAATTCATGATTTATGGTCCTATTTTCATAAAGAACATGTTCGGTATAGTCTTGGAAATCTGACTAAAAAAGATCATGTTTACCAATTTTTAAGAAAATTAGATGGGAAGCCTATCCCCCACCCATATATGGCATTTAAGTCGTTCTTGGAAGTAAAACCAAAGGAAGATGTGAGCCACAATCACAACTATTTGTACATACATATTTTTTTTCAAAAAAAAAGAATAAAAAATAAAGAGAAAGAGAGTGAGACTCTAGTTGACCTACATATAGGTGGTAGGATTTCATTTTTAATTTTTCATCTATAAAATCTTCACTTTCTTCCCTTCATTTCTACTCAACCCATACATTCTATAGATATAGAAGTGTGTAGAAATGGTAGGTTCCTCAAGTAATCATATAAGAAATATTTATATTTTCGGTGGATCCAGTTTTGATAAGGAAATAGAGCTTTTAGAATCAATAAATCATCTTAGTTAGGTACTAGCTAAGAGAAAGATTCATTTAGTGTATGAGGGAGGCGATCTTGGGTTAATGAAAGGTGTGTCAATAACTGTATTTTTAGGAGGTAGTTAGATTTTAGGGGTCATCCCCAAAACTTTAGCAAAAAGGGATATCATTAGAAAAATAATTGAAGAGGAACTACAAGTTTCCATAATGCCTGATTGAATGAATGCAATGTTTAAACACGTTGATGGCTTCATTGCCTTAACAAGTGGTCTAGTTACATTAGAAGAGATCTTTCATATTTCCTTTTAGGCCTAACTTCACATTCACCATAAATCTATAGGTTTGCTCAATGTTAATGGTTTTTATAATAAAGATTACACTAATAGTATTAGAATAAGTATAATATAAATTTAATATGGACTTCAATGTTTATATCCTAAACAACTTACTATTAACATGTCTTATTATTTTTATCTTATTAATTCTTAATACGTTGTTTGTTAAAGGGTTAATCTAGATTTGTGTTGTATAACACTTAGTACAACAAATGCTTGGCACTTTCATAGTCCAATTGTATGATATAATCTATACCTGTGCTATGAAAGGAACTTGATTGTTGTTAACATAAGTTAATATTATGAATTCCTGACAATATTTAAAAGTTTGGTGTTACGTAAAGAAGATAATTAATATGATCATGTTAACAATTTATAATGAGCTATTAATGACAAATTATCCGATTGAAACCTCTTTTATGTGTGGTTTTCAGTTGAATAATAAAAATAGTTTATATTGTACTTATTTAAAATACCATTAGTGGATCCTCTAAACTTGATATTTGTTTTCATCATTGTTTAATCCTTACATTAATCTTATATCTCAAAGTCATCTTTAACTTCTTATTATTGTTGTTGTTGTTGTTATATAGTTAACCTCTCTATGGTTCGACCTCGATCTTATTGGATTATTTATTACTTAAACACTCCAACATTTGGAAGAAGAAATTAATTTTTTGATCATGTCAGCATGGCAGCCCCAGTGTCAGACGTCTATAGCTAAGGACCCGCAGGCCTAGTCACCTGAGTCTACAACCAAACACGTGGTTCTAACCCTAGTACCTAGGGCATGGCAGTCCTAACGCCAATTATTTGTAGCCTAGGGCACAACCCTACCCCTTACAAGAACTCTCTATGGCAATGCATGGCAACCCCAACACCAAGTGTCTGCAGTTCGGGACCTGCAAGCTTATCATGCCCCACTAAAATTTGCATTGATCATTTTCTCTTAAACTATCCCTTTAATCTCAAATGCATCCCAATAAAAAGATAACCCTACCCTCCTCTTATAGTTTTTGCAACTCTCTATAACAAGAACAACTCTACTATTGTATTGTTTCAATCCAGTGCCATGAATCTTGATGAACAAAACTTTTACTGGCATTGCTCCTATCCATAATGTAATAAATTTTGATGAACAGGATTTTCTTCGTATAATTTAGTTTCATGTTTGATCATTATTGCCAACAATTAAGCAAGTTCTGTTGTTGAAAAAGTGTAATATGAAGAAATTACATAGGTTATGATGTTGGCAACCTGAACATTTTAATAAAAAAAATGATTTGAGTTATCATAATTTTACATATTAGTGAAAATATCATAACTTTATATATTATGTTATTCTCAATTGTACATCTC
The DNA here is from genome assembly GCA_026413675.1 of Populus pruinosa. Classification (NCBI taxonomy): domain Eukaryota; kingdom Viridiplantae; phylum Streptophyta; class Magnoliopsida; order Malpighiales; family Salicaceae; genus Populus; species Populus pruinosa. The sequence goes on along the minus strand of CM048592.1, from coordinate 26,334,620 downwards.
CGTAAAATGTGCTATTTCCTCAGCAAAATGTTAAGGTAATATTATTTTTTCAAAATTTTTTTTTTAAAGATTTATAATTTGAAAAAAAAATCAATGTAAGTATATAAAAGCTCTGGAAATGAATATTATATATATTGAGTAATACCATCCAAAACATTTATGCTTATCAACTAGGTAAGTTTTATGATTTTTTATGTTAATTTAAATTAATTTTATAATAATATCATTTTAGTATTTTCAAAATAAAATAACGTTTCTTTAAATAAAAAATAAAAAAAATTCTTGTAAATGACCTTTACTTGATTCCAAAAACAGAAGAACAAGAAGAGCACCTGAATATGGATTTTAATAGATATGCCTTACAAATCCTGCACAAACTCGAGCGTGGATATATATATTGCCTAAGACACGAACAGAGAAGGATGTAATTTCAAAATAGACGAAAGCGAGCCAGAATTAAAATGTTGCCTTGAAGGGTAAAATTGAGAAATATAGCCAGAATTATACACACGCACTTGTCCTAGTGGAGGCAACCTGATAAAAGTTATTTTATAAAAAATATTTTTAATTAAATTTAATTTAAAAAAATAAATATTTAATTAAAAATATAATTAAAATTAAGATTGTAAAATAATTTTAAAAAATATATATTAATATTAATAATTTTTAATTTAAATATTATAGATTTAATTATTTATAATTTCTTCACGTATAAAATATATCTAATAAGTATAATAATTTTTTTAATTTTTTAAATGTGTAACAATATTAGTTAAAATATAATAAAAAATAAAATATATAATTTTTATTTTTTATTTTACTATATCATACCTAATTTAATATATTATTAATTTTGAACTGGTTTCAGTCAGAATCCATTGAACCAAAATTATTTATATTAATTAATTAGTATTAAAAATGCATGCAAAGTAGTATTTTATTGTTTTTTTTCACTCATTTCTAATGTTGAAATCAGTGCATGCAAAGTAGTATTTTATTGTTTTTTCACTCATTTCTAATGTTGAAATCTATAGATAATGTTGTTATTTTTGGATAAATCAAGTCTATTAGATTAGATTTAATAATAATAAAATTAAATTGTTTTTTATATTTAAATTCTATCTTTTAATTTTTTTAAGTTTATTTTTTTAATTTTTAATTTTTTAATATTTAAGTAATTTTAAATTACTTTTTATAATTTATTTTCACTTGTTTTATACTAAGCTATTGTAATTTTCAAGGAACATCATTTTTTAATTAATGTTTAAATTTTTAAATATTTTTTTTATTTTTATATTATTAAATAAAAATTATTTAAAATAATTATTAAATCCAATACAATCTTAATGGGGATTACAAATTTCGTGTGGTGAGTTATACTAGATGAATGTCGTCCTTTTTATTAAAAAAAAAGGTAATAAAAATTACAAGGAAGAGTTAGCCGTCAAGCTGGTCATTCTTGTAATAAACTAAAATTACACAAGGTAATTAAGAGAGAGAGAGAGGGAGAGACCTATACAAGCTTAACATCGGGAAGCCGAATTGATTTTGACCATGGAGGGTTTGTACGATGGCAACATGGAGTTGAAGGAGATTCAAACCCTGGCAGGACACTCAGATAGGGTTTGGAGCTTGGCTTGGAATCCGGCCACCGGAGCTTCTAATAATCCTCCTGTATTGGCTTCTTGTAGTGGCGATAAGACTGTTCGAATCTGGGAGCAGACTCCTTCCAATCGCCTTTGGCATTGCAAGGCAGTTCTGGAAGAAACCCACACTCGAACTGTTCGGTCTTGTGCCTGGTCTCCTTGTGGGAAATTATTGGCCACCGCCAGCTTTGATGCCACCACCGCCATTTGGGAGAACATTGGCGGTGATTTCGAATGCGTTTCTACTTTAGAGGTATTTTATTTAAAAATCTCGACTTTTGGTATAAGTTCCCGCAGAATGGTGTAAAAAGATGTTAATTTTTATTTTATTTTTTATGGGTTTTGAACAATAGGGTCATGAAAATGAAGTGAAGTGTGTGAGTTGGAATGCATCAGGTTCGCTCCTGGCGACGTGTAGTAGGGATAAAACTGTTTGGATATGGGAAGTGATGCCTGGGAATGAATTTGAGTGTGTTTCAGTTTTGCAAGGACATACACAGGATGTTAAAATGGTTAAATGGCATCCAACTATGGATGTTTTGTTTTCTTGTAGCTATGATAACACTGTTAAGGTACTCTTTGTGGATAAATTTGCTTATCCCGTCTTTTGTTTTCTCTTCAACGACTAAGATTGTGTGTTTCAGTTTTGCAAGAACAATGTTGAATTTTTGTTAGAATTACAGGTTTGGGCTGATGATGGTACTGGTGATTGGCATTGTGTTCAATCCTTAGGTGAATCTAACAAGTACTGCTTCTCTCTTCATTTGTAGTTTATATATATAGGTTTTACATAGATTGAAATTTGTGTTACTTAGTTCATGTTATTTGTTGGTTTATTAGCAACTCTTGTTTTATGATATGACGAGTTTATCTAATTGGACAAGGGTTGATTTCTACTCAGTGGTCACTCTTCTACTGTCTGGGCTCTTGCTTTTAATGCTGAAGGAAACAGAATGGTTACTTGTAGGTATGTAAATCTATTTTTGTTTGTTCTTTTTCGTTTTGATGATCATTGATTGGGGTTATTTTAAAGCAAAAAGGTAATTTAGGTGAAAAAAACAGAGCTGTTCATGGAAGGGAATTGAACAGGTGTTTTTGGATTGATTTTGCAGTGATGATCTTACACTAAAAATATGGGAAGCAGATGTTGGAGGGATGCAATCAGGCAATGACCTTGTTTCTTGGTGAGAAACATGTTCTCTATGCATAATGGATCTTCTACTTTTTATTTTATTACAGCATATTGAAATGTTCCTTGTATGAATATATAATCAGTTATAGAATTTGTACATTTTAATGTTAGAATTCAGGTAAAGAAAAGTCTTTGAATCAAGTGTGGATGAAACTCATGACAGAAATATTTGAAATTCATGATGGAAATTATGGTGGTGCCAAGTAGTATGCTGCATGATAACAGCTATTAGTATTTTGGCACCTGATGATAGATGATTGGTTACGGTGCTCTTAGGATGCATTTACCACGTGAAATGATGTGAGATTTATGCAATGTGAGAGAATTGCACCATATGATCTCCATCCCAAATTAGAGTTGCACCTTATTCTAGGATTTCCTGAATGTCTTTCCATGTTCATCAACACATCCTATTTATCAGTTTTATTGAAGTTTATTTAGTTATGTTGGTTACAAAAAAGAATGGAGTAATGGATTTGGGATTAAATTCCCTGAGGGGTCGATAATTCATTTTCATGCTCTGTTTGTTATGGTGAAACTATAAGCCTTTCTTTTTGGATTGTGCAGGATACATGCCCAAACACAAAGCAACACTTACTGATAACTTGGTTTGTTTTTCAGGAATCACCTTTGCACTCTCTCGGGTTATCATGATAGAACAATCTTTTCAGTTCATTGGTCAAGGTAGCAGCCCTGCAAATTAAGTTTACTAATTATCATGTCCATCTCATGGTTTTACTTGGTTTTTGGCTGCTGTTGTGCTCTTCAATTTCAAACCACCGTTACCTTCCCTGTGTTTTGTTGTTATTGGGTGCTCTTCTAGACTTTTTCTGGGCTATCCTTTGTCTTTTTGCACAGTTCTTCCCACCCTAAATTCTCAGTTCTTACACCTCTTCACCCTTGAATAGGGAAGGTATTATAGCAAGTGGAGCAGCTGATGACGCACTGCGGTTTTTCGTGGAGAGCAAAGATGGTTTGGTATTCAAGATTTATATCCTCATATTTATTATATCTACCGATTCAATTTAACATAGCAAGTGCAACGATCCTTCATGTAATGAAAAATCAAATGAGACAATTCTGTGTTTGTTACAGGTTGATGGTCCTTCATATAAACTGTTGTTAAAAAGGGAAAAGGCTCATGATATGGACATAAACTCAGTGCAATGGGGCCCTGGGGTAAGATTTGTTCTGGATATGTGAGATTAAATTTATGCATATATCTTTGTATAATGGATATGATGAGAGGAATGAGAAGCAGGGTTGTTTATAGATTCTTGGATTCTGTGGCAATCTAGCAATGCTTTCCATTCAAGTGTCTTGGTAAGCTGAATAGATACCTGACCTTGTATATTACTTGAAGTGTACTACACTACTGTCCCCTGCACAGAAAAATTAATGAGAAAGAAAAACCATCGTGGCACTTGATCAGGGGCTGCTGGTGACCCTGCAGGTGGTTCCAACAAACAACCCACTGGATCACCGCAAGCTTCCAGCACTCCTAAAATTTGAAACCATGTCTTGATTTTTGTTCTTCTCTTGTGTGCGTGTGGGCAGGGTGGCATGGTGTTGGGCTGGTTATGTATTCATGTGGGTTTAATGGTTACTGTTGAAGTTACGACTTTATTCTAAATGTGTTCTGTATATGATTATCATTTTTGCTAGGAAACCGGGCTGCTTGCTTCCACAAGTGATGATGGGACAATAAAGATATGGGAGCTGGCAACTCTGACCTGATTTTTTATACTTGGCACAGCTTGTGAGATCAAGAGATTGATGTTTATTATATATATATATATATATATATCCCATGTTAATCTCTTCTTATTAGGTGATCAGTGTGATAGATGGCCTTAGTTCGACTTGAAATCGCTCTCTCATGGAAGCCATTTGCTGGTTTCCATATTAAATAAAGCATTTGTGTTTGTAATCTTCTTTTGGAGTGATGTATGACTGGAATGTTCATATTGAATCCACCCATGCTCTAGGTTTATCGAACTAGACTGTATAGTCTACCAGAACTAAATTCAATAGAAAACATCCGGACCTCCGTATTTCCCATATTTCTATTTTGTGTTCTCTTGATTTTCCTTCTGCTTACAAGGCTTGCTGTTTGTATATTAATGGGTAATTGATTCTCTCTCTCTCCCCCTCTCTCACTGTTTGAATTGTAATGACGAGATGTTCAGTGATTGCCTTTTTCTGCTTTATATCTGTCCATAAAAAATCTTGAATTGCTTCAAAATGAAGTCGGCTATAGCATTCAGACTAATGTCCAAAAAAAAGTAATAATAATAACGTGAGGATAGAATCAATCAAATTGACAATTGATAATGAGACTGTAGCATCTCTAGCTGGAAACATGTATTCATGCATAACAAAATTAATAATCTGAAAGCAATTAGTGGTGCAATCAACAAGATGCAGACAAGTTGTGCCTAAAGTCCAAGCATGCTCCAGTTTGTTTAACACTTTAGTCATAAATCTAGGGGCTTCAAGAACATGACGTCCAATCTCGTACTTGTGTTCATACTTGTGTTCACAACGTGATTTATGATTTTAGATTACACGTTAACGTAAAAAATAAATTTAAATTTTAAAAATATTTTTAAAAAAAATTATTATCATAATTTCAAATACTACTGTACCAAAAACACAGCAACTAGCAGTCAAAATTCAACTGCAAATCTTTTTCTCTTTTTACCCCCCCAAGAGCAAGTTAGAACTAGTCTTGAATGTTTGCAGCATGTTGCTAATATAATTTATAAGTAAAGAGATATTTTTCTACCTTGAAAGATTTACAGTTAGTCAAAACCCTTTACAACAGCATGATTTTGCCCACTATAAATGTGAAACATCTTCTTTTTCGAAGGTATCTTGCAGCATTTTCCAAAAACGTTTTCAAAAATATTCTTGTAAATTGAGCAAAGGATTTATCATTTTATTCACAATTCCATTTTTTTAATATTTACGGAAAAGGGATATTTTTGTAGCTTTTTTACTATTCTAACTAATTTTTTTGTGACTTGAGATTTGGTTATTCACCACTGCTATTAAACTCGGTTCGGTCTATCAGTTCATCAAGTTTTCTTACATCAAAGCATTTTGCAAGTATGAACAAAAAAAAGAGAAAAAGAAATAGTGGGAAATGTTCCATACAGATAACAACCCATCACAAGGACATTTCCACGTTCTAAGCTCTTCCTATCCTAACAATACAGTACAGATAACCAATTTGTCATCAAAACCTTGTGATTTTAACATTTTTATTTTTCTTATGAAATGAAGATCTGAGATTGACGTGCATGATTTATTCATGTTGAGACAAGAAGCCTAAATCTTGTGAATAAACAGCTCCCTCTTTCTCATGACTCCACAGGTCTAATGCTAAAGAATCCAAATATCCTCCACAGCTCCCTGTAATCAATTATATAAGCGTATCCCTGCTTGCTTGCCCTTCAATTGCTTAAAAACAGAAAATCTTCAGCCTGAGTTTCCAGCAATGGCCAATCAAATTCCCTTGGCACTTACCTTCACCTTACTCCTCGTCTGTAAGTACCTCGTCTCCGAGTTTTGGTTGCACGTAAGATGTCAACACACTCATTATATAAACCTATTCTAACATGAATGAAAAAAATCTTGTGCAGGTTTCAAACATGCAGGAGCTGTATCGGTCACCTTTTCCTTTAAGAACAACTGCCCATTCACTGTTTGGCCAGCAAGCCTAAGTAATGCTGACAGTCCACAGCTGTCTTCGACAGGCTTTGCACTGACAACAGGTGATTCATCTTCCCTGAGTACCCCTGCGCCATGGTCTGGTCGGTTCTGGGGTCGAACGCGATGCAATACAGATTCCTCAGGCAAGTTTACTTGTGCAACCGGTGATTGTGCCTCTGGTAGAATAGAATGCCTTGGTGCTGGTGGTATACCACCGGCATCCTTGGCAGAGTTCACTCTTAGAGCTAATGACGGACATGACTACTATGATATCAGCCTGGTGGATGGTTTTAACATCCCCCTGTCAGTAATTCCACAAGGAGGTTCTAGTGAGTGCCGTTCCACGAGCTGTGCAGCTAATGTGAACGCTGTTTGTGACTCTAAATTAGCTGTTAAAGGGTCTGATGGGACTGTGATTGCCTGCAAGAGTGCATGTTTGGCATTCAACCAGCCACGGTTCTGCTGCACTGGTGAGTTCAGCACACCAGACAAGTGCCTTGCTACCAAGTACTCAAGCACTTTCAAGCAACAGTGCCCTGAGGCTTATAGCTATGCTTATGATGATAAAAGTAGCCTACTTACTTGTCCTAGTGGATCTAACTATGTGATCAACTTCTGTCCATGATGAAATAACTATTCATCTCCTTCAAAAATCTGGAGCAGCACAGCTTTAATTTGTTCAAGGACAGAATAACCTTGGATAATAGAGGATGTCAGGATCAAACATGAGATTCTGACACTCAGGATGTGTTCATGTTGAAAATAAAAGGAGATTATTATCAGTAAGTTGTTGCAAGCGTACAAACAAAGCACCAAAAAAAATCCAAACGCAAATGCATTCAAGAACAAAACACAGAAGCACAAGAATGATTTGTTCTTTTCAAATTCAACTGCCCTGCTTAGTAGTAATTTACAGGACAAACAAGATCGGTAATTTGCAGAACCATGCAGATCTTAGCCGAATTGATTGCCAGAACGCACTCCTGCTATTGTTTGATATCCTGAATCTGCAGTTATTTTCGTGATTATGGCATTTCACTGCAATAAGCAGGTATGCTGGGTTTCCTTAATGCAGTTTCTCAGGACCCTGAGATACCATCTTGTGAAAAGCGAAACCATAACAATTTGAGACGATATGAATTTTTGGCTTAAAAGCATCGTAGTAGGTTGAACTGGCAACAATCTAAGCTCGGTCAATAACTTTTGCGGAGCTGGCAGGGCAATTTATTACCGGACGCTAGGACAAATTTCAATCTGGAGAAATGAGCACGTCCCCCATTTCCTCAACTATAAATGAGTTAGATTTGAAAGACCTGTTCTTTTGGCTAGAAGTGAACCCATTGAGCTGCTGTAAGGTACTCTTACCGTTGCTGAACGGGCACAGCACATCATTTGCAATCATCGTCAACCAAGTAGCAGAACTTGCACAACAGACCAATAATGTCATCAACTAGGTAGCAGAACTTGCACAACAGACGGATAATATTTAACGCTATATTTACTTGCTGAAAAATTGTATTTTCAAAAAAAAAATTCGACAACAGTAAATTATTTTTTAATATTTAATAATATAATAAAAAAAATTAAAAAAAATTGGTATTTGATTATATTATAGAAAAAAAAATAAAAATAACTTATTAATATTTTTTTAATTTATTAAAATAACAAAAAAGAAATCTTACAAATTAAAAAGTTAAATGAGAATAAAATTTTAAAAAATAATTTCAAAAATTATCTCAAATAAAATAAATAAATAATAAATAATAAATTTAAAATAATAATTATTATTATTTTATAAATTATTTTAAATAAAATAAATAAAAAATAAAAAATAAAACTCAAATTTAATATATATAAAAAAAGTAAATAACAATTCTAAAAATAAAAACCAAATTTACTATAAAAATTAAATTACAAGTGATAAAATTATATATATATATATATATATATATATATATATATATATATTCAAAACAAAATAAAATTTAAAATTTAAAATTTAAAATTAAATTTAATATAATCAGCAAATAATATAAAATACTAAATTTTTCATAACTTTTAAAAAATATTTTTCACCTTAAAAAAATATTTTTCTGAAAATCAAACTAATTTTTTTAATTAAAAAGTGTTTTTGTTGATTAAAAATTATTTTTTATTAAACAATTTTTTTAATAGTAAATAAATATAAAAAAAAATTAAAAAAATAATTTTTAAAATATAACTTTTTAAAAACAAACACAAGTCCAAAAACAAGTATTTCATATCTTTATCTGAAATTAACAAAAAACATATTCAAGAAAATATATATATAGTAAAAAAAATTAAAAACTAAATTTAATATAACCAATAAATAATATAACTTTTCTAAATTTTTTAGAACTTGTATTTTCTATTCAAAATATAAAAAAAAAACATTTTTCTACAGATAAAGTTAATTTTTTTTAACTGAAAAATATTTTTTATTATTTAAAAAATATTTTTTATTAATTAATTTTTATAATGATAAACAAACTCTAAAAAATTTAAAAATTAATTTTTTAAAATCACTTTTCAGGGGGAAAAAAAAAGCCTGAAAACAAGGTAATTCATATCTTTACCAAGCCAATATCGTCAGCTAGAAGAGTCAGTAGCCAGTGGGTAAGAGCTAGTTTTTTATCTTCGCCTAAAAGTAGCTTAGGTTGAATTTCAAGTTTGAACCTTAGAACTACTCTCCCCTAGAGGACTACATCCAATAGTTCAAACAAAAGAATCTGATCAATTTATGTTACTCATTTTCAAACTGTGTGTGGACCTTCCTGATAATAATATTGAAGCAGGCGCGCTTCAAAAGAATGAAAGTTAACTACAAGAAACAAGACAGGCAGAAGTAGAGAAAATCTATAAACAGAGAAATCTCAGAACAAACCATATTACAAAAGCGATCATCTTTCCTTCAGAGTCATGAATGGAAAGTGGGAGGGTGCTACCTTCTGAGTGGCTTATAAAGACAAACAGTTACATACTTGGATTGGAATCTATGGGTTAGTCCAAGAGCAACTAGAGACTGAGATGCCCATCCCTTCTCAATGTAAAGGTGGTTCAGCACAACATGTTGAGGCTTGGAAGAAGAAGCTTCATCAAGGACTGTTAGACTTAGCTGCGGTGGAACTGCTAAAGGATCCTTCGCAAAATCATCCTCAGCTGGAAATGCTTGACTGTAAGTGGAGTCTGGAGATGGTGGGGCCTCAAACTCAACTGCACTATCAATATTTTCTGGCACAAATTCCTGCAAGAAATAGCAAGAGGAACTTACAAATCTAATCATTAACAAATACATGTATTCTTTTTGCAATTTTTCCAGACACTAAAAAATGGTTCTTTGGACCAAGAAGTCTTGTATTTCTTCCTCATACATGAATATTAGTAGGGAAAATATTTATCTAGCAAGATCTTGGTTATATATGCATATAGAGGAAGCAGGATTCGTGTTGCTAGCTCCCATATGACAAATAAAAAGCATGTTTCACATCGCTGGTTTGCATGAAATCCCAGTTTTTCAAGTGCATCCTGAACATATCCCTTGAAAACCCATGATTCTGGGCTTATTTAGTTTCCAAAACCATTGGCACTAATGACTTGTAAACAATCAAATGCCTCTGGATTTGTAAGACCAAGAGCCATGTCAGGATACTTACATGAACATCAAGAAGATTACAAACACGGCCCATTTCATCAGTTACAGAAGGAAGATCTGGAATATATCTCCACTCTTCATCCACAATGAACTTATAGTGGTATATACCTGATGGAAGGACCAAAAGAATAGAATGATCCTTCCCAGATCTTTGTAACTTTTTCCTGCAACAGAACAATAAATGATATCATATAAGTTTCCTCCGAAGCAACAACTGCTCCTTTCGGATCTTTCATGTTTAAGATGGTAGCTAAACCTTACCTTGAAGAAAAGTTGTCCCATGATCCTTCGACTGCCACATCGTTTCCACCATGGCTCCATGTGATAACTGTAGGGATTCCTCGCTCAGGGGATTGGTCTTCATCGACAACTTCATGGGAATCATTCTGCCAAACTTGATCAAAAACAGGAGGGGCATCAGGCCTTCGCAAGGGGGCAACAGGAGCCTGCAAACATGCACAATACAGAAGCAGTTTCATCAGCTAAAGTTATATCACATTCAGAGATAAATCCACTGTTCAGTCCATAGAGCAAGTTTAACCTTTACATTCCCCCAACAAATAAAAAAATAAAAATCAGCAATAAAAGTAAAATGCAACTATCCACAACAATATCCACCAGAGAAATCACACCTTTTCTCACACATAAAACAGCAATTAAGCTGCTGAAATCAAACCATCCCAACTCTAACCCACAATATGTCAGCATCACACACGGGTTGCAAATGCCTTATAAGCAAACATAACGAGGCAAGTACTATAGACTAGTGGATCAACCACATACATGTTAAGAGCCCCATTGTCATTACTGATTCTCAAAAAGTTAACAAGGACATCTAAGGAACAGAAAGAAACCAAACTCTCAAATTATATAACATTCTTAAGAACTACAGTCATGATTGAATCTTCAATTCAGCCCCCTTGGCATCGTAATAACTTTCTTTCTTAGTTATTTGATCACAATATTATTTCTTGCACAAAAGTTTTCAATTATTGACAAATACATCCACAAAAACCATGCAGTTTAAAAGACATGCATCAGATTTAAATAAAACCCACTTCATAAAATAATTAAACCACGTAAATGGAGATCTTAATTATTAAAAACAAATCAAAACAAACTGAGAAAATAAAAGAAAACCCATTTCTCAAAATGCTTAAAATCCAACCATGAAGGCAATTAGTCACCACTAATCTTCCTCTTCCTTCCTTTTCACAGATCTTTGGAAACTATCTTTCATCCAATAAAAGACACAAACTTTGAATTAAGAATCCAAAATTTTACGATCAAATCATCACAATTACCATTATACCTGAGGAGGGAACAAGAAAGGAGACGTGGATCGAGCAGGGGCATGATCTAGAGGACTATTATTATTTTGAGTATGAACATCATTACTATCCAATATTGAAACCGACTGGCTTGTAGTCGACGCCCCTCTTCCGATCACAGATAACGGCGACGGCAACTCACCGTTTTCTAACCCTTCTCCATCGTCTCTTTCTCCTTCCTCCCTACCGTTTGCATTCCCCATTAATATAACCCTCTACCCTTTAGCCCACGTACGGTACAGAACTAGCGTTAGCCCAAAATCAACAAAAGAAAGGTAGTTCTCGTCCGAAGATGGTGAAAATATTACAATACAACATCGTATTTAATAATTTTCTTTTCTTTTTTTGGTAATGAATATGATAAAAATAAGAAGAGGCGTGTAAAGAGTGGAGGAGGAGTTGTGGAGGAGATCGGTGGTGGTGGAAGTCTAGTGATATGGTTAATGGGATAGTTTGGATGTGTTGCAGAGGAGAGAGAGCGGATATATGGATAACGATTGAAGGAAGAGAGTTATAGGGTAAGGTCGATCTTAGTTGTAGTTCTTGAGACAATAGGAGGATAATATGGGCCCACTACGCATCCGATGTGGAATACATAAGTGTTTGGTAGTTTGTTTTATCTGTTTTTTGAAATATTTTTTATTTATAAATATATTAAAATAATATTTTTTTATTTAAAAAAATTATTTTTTAATATTATTTTATAAAATGATGTAAAATATAAAAAATAATTTTGAATAAAAAAATACTTTTAACATATTTCTGAATTAAATTTGAGATTAATAATGAGATTTCTTTATGTTTTACACTTTAAATTCTTAATTTTTAATATTCCTGAATTTTAACAAATTATTTTTAATCTGATCATAAAATCATAGAATAAAAAAAAGTGTTATAGTAAATATCTTACATAGTTTCAGTTTAAAATATATAGAAATTAATTTAAGATAAAGTAACAAATATAATATGTTAAAAGACAATTTAAATACTAGATAAAAAAATAATTTGATTTAAAAAATATTTAAAAAATTATTTTTTTAATATTAAAACATTAATATATTAAAATATTATAGGCTTCACGACTTACTTTATTAAATTTTTCATTCAAATGATAGGTTCTATTGGATTTAAAAACTTTATTTTTATAAAATTAATTTTTATTTAATTATATAATAATAAAAATAAATATTTATAAAATTAAGTTTAAATTAAATATTAGGATATTTATTTAAAATTATAATAATTTTATATAAAATAAATCAAAATAATTTATAAAAAATAAAAATAAATGTTTAATGATAAAAAAATATTTAAAAAAAACCTTAATTTCATTTAGAATAAATAGTAAAAGGGTGAGCTGGCATTCATATATTCTTTTAGATGTACTTAGTAATTATGAGAAATAAAATTTCATCAAGTATAATTTTTACATAAAAATTGTTTTTTTTTTTTTAGATATTCATAATCACGATCAAATGTTGGGCTTTAAAAATATTATAAAAACAGTTTTTATATTTATTATGGAAGAGGAGTGATTGATATCAAAAGAAAGTAAAGAAAAAGAAAGAAGCAAAGAGTGCACTCTTGAGAAAATCAACATGACAATATCACACATTAGACATACAAAAGGAAGAAGGAGAATTTTTTTATCTTGATGAAATAAATAAGTTGTTATTTTTATCTAAATCTTAATATTTAAAAATTTATTAAACTTTAATTAATTTGGTCAAGTCAGAATGATTCATTAAAAGATAAAGTTCTTTAACAACATAACCCATTACACATACAAAAAAAAATAGAATTTTTTTAGCTTGATAAAATATAGAAGTTAGACTTTTTTTATCTAAATTTTAATATTTAAAAATTTATTAAATTCTAACTAATTTGGTTAAGCTGGAAGACTCATTAAAAAATAAAGCTATAGTGTACTTCATTATAAGGAGTCAATATTTTTCAATAAATAAATTATTTAATCTTTCATGACAATATCACTAATTTAACTAGAGAATTAATATTCAAAGTTAATAATTATTTTTTACCTTTTAACTACATAAAATAAATAAGTCGTTTAATCCTTCATTTTCATTGTATATAATAAAGGAAGACAAGACACTTTAGGCTTTCCTCAACTTTGATTCCAATGTTTTTTCTTTCTTTCTTCATGAGAAGTAAACTTACATTTAGTACAAAACCTTTTTCCATACATTCACTCGTTTAATTAAACTTACGTTTATTGTAATCTTCACATACAAAATTAATATTCAAATTACCCTTTTAAAAACCCTTCACATACATTCATTAATTTAATTTAACTACAAAATTAATCACCCAAACACAAATGATAAATACTCCAAATTAATCCTACATGGAGAAAAATTAATTTTCCATTCATTTCCATAATAGAAGATATAAAATTAGTATTCCAAATCTAGTCATTATTTTTCTAATTAAGAACCTTCCACATACATTGCTCATTTAAGTTAATTAAAAATCTAATCATAACAAACAAATAAAAAATACTCCCTACAAAAGATAAACCATTTTTGGCAAAGATGGTGATCAAATTTTTTAAAAAAATAATGATTTTATTTAAAAATTAAATATTAAAAAGTGATTTTCTCTAATTAGAGTGTCTTAGTGATATTTTTTTTATTCAATCACAAATAATAAATTATTTGTTTATTAAATATATTTTTTTATCTTGAATTTTATATATAACTGCATTTCAAATCTTGATTTTATAAAAATTCAAATTTTGATTTTATAAAAATTCAAATAATATATTTTTTTATTTATTTTACTTGTAAAAATTTATATCACAATAATTTTAACTGAGAATATAATTTTTTAAACTATAATTAAAAATATTTTTTAAAACCTGATTTTTTTAAAAATAGAACCACAAATCCTTCTCAAAAAAACACAAAATAAAAAATGATCAAGAAAAGGAGAAAGAATGGACAAGTGGAAGAGATTTCACGACAGCTAGCCTAAGAGATGTCTTATGTTGAAGAAACCTCCATGCAAGAGATGATTCCATCGATGATGTTGCGTTGGGCCCACGCTTTATTCATTTGGACCCACTGTTGTTCATCTGATGCTGTACCGGTTAGAAACCTAACCATGATTGGTTAACGTCAAACAATTCGCAACAATTTTATTTTTTAAACATAATTCTAAATTTGGTATTGAGACTTTAATTAAACTTCTATTTGAGTACCCTCATTGTTATTTTTTTTCAATATGATCCTATGATACACCCATTAATTAAGTAATTTTCCACAGCAGCGATGCTTTTGGGGCTAAATTAAAATGTTTGTATCAATTAAGGGCTACAATCACATAATTGTGAACTTTATATACGAACAAAATAAATTTTAACCACTGATTGATGTGGATCTGACGTGGCGAAAGAAAAACCACGTGCCTGATTGAGGGGGGGCCACTGTAAAGCTTCCGTTTCCTGTCCACTCCACTTGACGTTAACATCACGTGACGTGGGTCGTATTTTGGATAAGATTTGATTACCATGTGGCAGCGGTGATCTTCCTGTCACTTTAATATTAAAAAATAAAAGTAAAAGTTTTTGATAATTCCAACGATGAAACGCCACCTAAGCCAGACCATCTGTAATTATCCTTACGTTTACTTCATGAAAAGTGATTTTTTAGACTTCACTTTTTATGTTTTTTTTTAATATTTATTTATCTAATTGAAATACTAAAAAAAATATCTTATTTTTTAGAAAATATTTATAATATTTTTTTCTTTATTCATAAAAAAATTATATCTTATTATTTTTTAATTATATCAATTTTAATTTTAATTTTTAATTGCTATATATTTTGTTTTAAATATTTTTTATATGTATTTTTTTCAATTTTTTCTGATTTTTATATCAAATTTTCCCTTATCATTTCTTTAAATTTTTTTTATTTATCTGATTTGTTTTTTTATTTTATTAAAAATAATTTATAAAATTTTATTTTTTTAATTTTATTTTTTAAAATTTTTTATCTATCAGATATAATTTCCATTATTTTTTATATTTATTTTATTTAGAATAATTTATTAATTTGAGATTATTTTTGTTAACTTCATCATCTTTTAACTTTTTTTTCTGTTAGTTTTCATCAATATTCTTTGAATAACTTGAAAAAAATAAAGTATTAATAAAATATTTTTCAACTTATTTTTCTTGGCATGACTAAATATTAAAAATATTTTTTAATTTATTTTTCATGATACTATTAAATATCAGAAAATAACTTATTTTTTAGGAATTTATTTTTTATATATATCATTTTCTAAAAAAAAACTTTATTTCTTTCAAACAAAAAGGGTTCTGGGATTTGCTATAGTAACTATTAACAAGACAAGTTTTTGATAATTAAATTTTTATAATTAATGAGCAAGGTTGGTCGTTGTTATTAAACTTGACATGACAAATTAATTTAATAATTCATTAATTTAGGATCTAGATTGAGACAAGTTTTAAATTAAGTAAGGTAAAAGTTAACCTGATCAAACTAAATAAGGTTAGCTTATAACCTGGTGAAAACTCTATTTGGTTTCTAATTTTTTTAAACAAAGTGGTTTTTTCAAAAAATATCTGTAAATAACATCGTTTTAAATTTATTTTGATCAAACTCAAATTAATTAGTTCAATTCATGATTTGAACTTTAAATCAGGACGAGTTTAGTAGTTTTATGTTGGATTGATAATTGAAATCATTGTATTCTCATTGTAAGCAATAATCTTTTTAATAATTTCTAATCAAGACATTATATATATATATATATATATATATATATATATATATAAAAGTTAAATGACGTAGAGATTTCACCATGACTCTAGATATAGATTATTGTGGATTGAATCTTTAATTCAACCTCTCAGCATCATAATAACTTTTTTTCTTAGTTATTTGATCATAATATTATTTTTTGCACGGAAGTTTTTAATTATTGATAAATACATTTATAAAAAACATATAGTTTAAAAGATATGCATTAGATTTAAATAAAACCTACTTCATTAAACAACTAAACCATCTAAATGGAGATCTTAATTATCAAAAACAAATTAAAATAAATTATGAAAAAAAAACCCATTTCTCAAAATGCTTAAAATCCAACCATGAAGGCAATTAGTCACCACTAATCTTCCTCTTCTTTCCTTTTCACGTATGAACCTATCTTTAATCCAATAAAAGACATAATCTTTAAATTAAGAATTCAAAATCTTATAATCAATTCATCACAATTACCATTATATCCCAGGACAAAATAAAAAAAGAGATGTGGATCAAGTAGGGGCATGATCTAGAGGACTATTATTATTTTGAGTATGAACATCATTACTATCTAATATTGAAACCAACTCGCTTATAGTCGACACCCCTCTTCCAATCACAGACAACAGCAGCGACAATGACAGCAGTTCACCGTTTTCTAACCCTTCTTCATTATCTCTTATCTCTTTTTCCTTCTCTCAATCGTAGGGATGGTGCAAGGATTTCACTGTAACTCTAGATATAGATTATTATAGATTGTGACAATGAAATTACATGAATATATTGTGTAAGTAGGAGGATCATGAGGGTATTTTAGTATTTTTTACATTGTATTTTTTACTAGCGCGTGTTCCACATCTTCCAACAAATGAGAGGTGAGTGAGATATTTTCTAGTAGTCAAATCTAATCATTTATCGTATAACTAAATATACAGTTATGTTGTATTCCATATAATGCAACGCGTGTAGATATATCATGGTTGAATTGCTACTAGTGATCGATTATTTGCATTTTTTTTCTTTCTTTTCTCCTTTCTAAAAACTAAAATGCATAATTGTCTTCTCTTTATTTATTGTTTACTTGGGTCTGACTTCATTGCTAGTTCTTATTCTTTTACCTTTTAGTAACTTATATTTAAGCCTTCAGTTAGGATTATTTGAATCTTTTCATCTACTTAGCAGTTATTAGAAAATTATTTGGGATTGTATGTATCTTTTTTTAATTTTTAACACAGTTAAAATACTCTTTTATCTCTAAAGTTAAGATATATTAGAGTTATTTATTAAAGACTTTCTTGACTTTTCACAATATTAACATTAAAAATATTTATCCACCCCCTAACCCTATCAAGATCAAAGAAGGATAAGCTACCAGAGAAGAATATTTTATATATTTTTTTTAATTTTCATGTATAATAAAATAATATTTTAAAATAAAAAAAAATAAAAAAATAACTTGTATTTGATACACATACTATATTCAAGATACTTGAATATAATATTTATGTAGATCCAAATGTTTTATTATAAATATTTATAACGATACTTAAACAATAATGAAATGAATGCAATTGAACATTAATTGAGGTGGAGTTATATTATAAATTGAGTTATATTATAAATTGACAGAGCGCAAAAAACCTAATAAATAAAAAATAAATATCTAATCGAATGAGCAATAAATAAAATATAAATATACTTAAAACTCAACCAGCGAATAACCATTACCATACATGGAGTCACTTTTACTGAGATAAAAGAATATCAACCACGTGAACCAATCCTCTTGTCTTGTAGCTACGGCTACTTTAGAAGAGACATGCAGGTTAGAAATAAGTCGAAATCTGGCACTAAAAAAAGTTCAAGATGACAAGGACATGTTTAGATGATGTTGAGCTTATCCCCAGCAAATTCTTATCTTCTTCTTCCTTTTCTAGCTTTTCCTGTCTTCTGAAGTAATTGTTTGTCTCTTCTTACTTTTTATCCATTTATTGGCATGAGGGTGTTCATACGTTTTCCCACATTGATGAGTTCGGATAAGGCTATCAATCGCTGAATGGATTGCGATCCGTCACTATGTTAGGTGAAGAAATGAGGAGTGCTATGAATACGAATGTTCTTATCATTCTCATCAAACCTTGCTCGTTCTTCGAGGTCGATTCGGTGACTTGTTGACTCGTAGCTCGGCTGTGGTCAGATTTGCTTTTGACTTGTTTAGAAAATTTAGATCCAGGTTGATTCAATGATCTACGACCAATCTAACCTACGATTCGAGCCTTAGTCTGAGTACGGTATTATGATTCCTGAAGCATTCTACATTCATCAGGTGAAAGTGTCGGCCACAAGCAGTTCGAGCGCCTTGTTCATTGCTGGTGCCATATCTAGGGTTTATTCAGAGAAAGGAAAGTACGGATTAAAAATTGAAGCTAAGGGATTGGCGTTTACAAAATGTAGTTTCTGCGTCCCCCCTCAATTTGAATCCAAATTCACGTGGCGCTTGGGCAACATTACGTTGAAATCATTCCCTTAGCAATAGTATTTTCACATAAAAGATGGCTGCTCGGCTGCTCTTGGAGTGTACAGGATGTTATGTGAACCTTCAGAATCATTACTTTTTTCTGGACTTGAACTCTCCCAGATTTGCAGTATTGTATAGCCTAAGAAGACGATGTTTTATAAGGAAGATAGATAGAACTGGGATTTCGAGAACGATGCCACTGTGAACTGTTTTATAGCCAGACTGAAAGTTTAGTTTTACTTGCTGCGCTGACTGAAGGGCTTGGAAATTGGCTTTTGACGATTTATCTAGCGGGTGAGCAGATAGGCTTCTATTACATGCAAAGATTTAATGATGCCTGCCAAAGGTTAAGAGGCCTTTCGGAAACAAAATTGTAAACAATTAATATTACAAAATTGAGGAGTGATGCTCCACTAACCATCCACCATCAATAAATCTTATCCAACGATTGCTTTAACAAATACAATATCCGTCTTCCAAAAGAGACTTGCAGACCAAAAATAATGGCTGGACTCCAGCATCTGCCATCAGCCTTTGAAATTGTAAATTAGGAAATCCTGACAAGATCGACCAACCCCATAAAGCTCCAAGCACTGTGAGAATGACATGAATATCAATGCATTACACATTCGGCAATATCAAAGTTCAAGTCTGATCCGAGCAGAGAAAGAGGGCAGAGACAGAAATTTCGACAAATTGGTTACAATTAAGTTAATGATGTCCATGTCTTAAAATTCTCACAATCTAATACACGGGTGAGACATAATTCTTTCTCCAAGTCGGAGCCTAGACATATAAAGTTATTAACATTGCACATATGATGCTGTATAAAATACCAAGATCACCTTGAATGTACATATGATGAAAGCTAAAGGCGGGCTAGGTGGAATCACAACAGTAGCAGCAGCGGTGAAGCAGCCTCATTATGAATTTCCACAGCATTTTCCACACAAACCCAGGAGGCTAGCAATAACGCTTGATCAACTACAAATCTTTCACATAGATAGATGTATGTCAGAAAGTGGCAGAACTCGTTCTTCTAAGCTGATATTTCTGTTCAGGCGAAGGTTCAATTGGGAACTTCTTCTCAAATTCCTAGAAACAAAGAAATTCGAATAGAAAGCGAAAAAAATCAGGATGCAAAACTCCTTCCAGGACAAAACTGTTGCTTCAGTGTAAAATACACATTTATCTAAGATACAGCTACCATCGACTTGATATCCTAATGCTTATGGTGACAAATTTCATCGATGCAGAAAAGAGAATTTGACTATTTTAATCCAGTTCCAGGGTTCTTGCAGCAAGAAGGCACTAAAAAACAAATATAGAACGAAAACTTTACAATTAAATGAAATTTGCATAAGCTTTATCAAAGAAAATGTTTTGTAAAAGAATCAAAAGAATTTTTGAGTGATATTAGACTTGCGGAATATGGTTTGTATAAGCTACTCAAACACAAATACTTCAATGTACTGTGGTTGACATTATAAATTACAGCATCTTATAGAGCTAAAACTTGCCACCTTCTATCCAGTATTCAGGTCCAACAGCAACCGTCAACAAGATTCTGCAACAAAAAGCGAACATTTTTCTACACAAATGTAACAAGTCCCAAGGAATGTATTATTTAATTACTGCCCTGCTTGGCTGATTAAATTATTCAGCCAAATGAAAATATATTTAGCAAAGTCTAACCATGTCCCTCAACCAGTTAAGTGACATCTTGAAAATACCAGTCAAACTCCAAATCCCACTAACCAGCACAGCTTGTTCGGGTTGAGTTCAGGGCCTTTGAACACTAGCTTAACTAGAGGGAATTGATGGGAAAGCTGGCTGAAATCAGATCTACTTCTAGGTTTAATTGTGGAAGATTAATGGAGTATAATGAATGAATGGAAGCACAGTCTAACTATCCACCAAAACCTACGGTTTTTAGGAGTCATACCTGAGATATAGTTGATCAACATCTCAAGGGGCAATGTTAGCTGGAATTTTTTTTAGAAATTATCATATTGTTTAACTACCAACAACTGACGTGACCATCTCTCTTTCTCTCAATGTGTGTGTGTGCCACGCAAATTTTTCCTCAAATTGACCGTAATGTGAAAAAATAAGATTTTTGTCATAATTAACATGACAAGGAGCACCAAAACAATAGCACAGCATTAGAATGACTAGCACCCGACAACATGCAGCTTCTCAGGTTACATCTAGAGATAGATAAAATATGACTTTTCCAACAACTGTCAACTTACTGAAGCCTTACTCCTAACAGTCATGATCAAGAACAAATATCCTTACTAGCTAGTCCTCTCTGCCAAGTGCATCATCTCTATTAAAATAGTTCAGAATATATATCAATCCAAACCGGGCTGAAATACAACTTAAAAATTTGGAACACTATTTCCAATTCAGTGGGGGCATTTAATCATTTGGCCATTTCTTTCATCTTTCTTCTTGGAGTGGTTGACAAGTGTTCACGGAAAGAGAAATAGAAAACAGCTTGATTAAAATGAAATATCCTTCCTACCTTCTCTTTCTTGAGCTTTATATTCTCCTCCTGTAAACGTGAAACCTTGCTCACCAGCTCATTATGATAGGCCTGCATGTTTGCAAATTCAGTTTTAAGGACATGGGTAAGCAAATAGATGTCCACAGTACAGTAAAACCCTGAAGACAAATGGAAACCGTTTAAGAGCCTACCTGTTTTCTAGCTCGAGAACGGGCAGCAGATTCCCTGTTCTTGATCTTTCTCTTGAGCCTCCTCTCAATACTCTTCTCAAGTGCATCTGGGGCATCCCTGTTCCATCCTGATGTCGTAGAGTCAGATAACGTGCCAGTTGAAGGGGATGAGGAGAGGACCATATTCTGTGGAAAACATTGCGGAGTCCCTGCTGCAACAGTAACCAAATCCAAAGAAGGGCTTATCGTTGCTTCAGCAAAAAGTCCTGCTTGTACCAAAAAATCCTCCAAAGTTGTTTCGCCAAGTGTCTGCTCTCTTTCCTGAACGTTCATTTCCTGACCAAACCTCTTCTTCTGCCCTTCTTGAATCTCTTTCCAGACTTGATCCACTGTCTTCCCACTCAATGCCCTAGCCAATGTGAAACTAGCCTGACGTTGAAGAGAAGATGTTGCGGTACTTTCACTATCCATTCCCATCGATTGATTTGCTTCCGTGCTCCATACATTTTTAAGAAGCTCATCAAGGTTCATGCTACACAAGGGCTTCCCTAAATTTCCCATTTGATTTTCAACCTCATTGAGAGTGAGGTTATACCACGTGGTTTGCCTCATCAATTGACACGGCTGCATATGAGATTGTTGGCCATTGCTTTGCGATGCCATTGTTTGAACCCCCTTTCACCATCAAACTCTTAACCCCAAACCTATCTCCACATTAAAAAAGAAAAAGAAAAAAAAAGAGGCAAAACCCAAAGTCACTAAACAACTCCCAAAAACCCTTAAACACTTATCATCTTAATATCCTCCATTTTTCCATCTAGAAAGTAATCCCACTGTCCTCCTTCAAAAAATAAAAAGCAATCATGAATCTGCTAAGCTAACCCATAAAACCTACCAATTAAAAAACCCTTTTTTTCCCGTTAAGCCTCAAAACTTCAACTTTTAAAAGCATGAAAAGCAGCACTTACTAATGCCATCCCATAAATGAATAACTAAATAAAAAAACTCATTAAAAACAATAACAAAAACCCACTTTTTAAATCCCAAATGCTCCTCTCCTCTCCTCTCCAGTTCCAAGAAGGGAAAACCAGGATTTAAATATTCAAAGAAACTCCCAAAACACAAACTTTCCAGTAGATTTTTCATTTTCATATTTTTTCCCTCCTTTTTTCTCGCAAACCAAACAAGGGTTTAAATTTCCTCAACAAGAGAATACATCACTTACATCAATTATAGAATCAATCAACCGCGTAGAAAGTAAAACTAAAAATGATTACAAATAATACCTGGAGGAAAAGGATTTGGTACTTCAGAGGATATGGGTGGCACTTCGAATCAGAGAAACAGAGGACCTAAACGAGATAAAAAATGTTTTTTTTTATTGAGTTGTTGTCACGTCAGAATTCCACGTATCAATTTTGCTTTTTATAGGAACAGACAAAAAAGACAAGACCCTAACCTGTGGGCTTTTGCCACTTGGGCTCATTAAAGCAAATTTCGACATTCGACTAGCCCGGCCGCATTTATAAAGTAGTACAGTGCAGCCTGTAACATTATAATCAATATCCGTGGATTTTTTTTATATATAAAATGTTTTACAGAGGCACACATTGACTTAATTCTTATAATTTAAAATATTTTTATAACAAAATTGATACACGCACACACACCTTTGATATAATTTAAAGACTTGTTTCCTCCCATTAGTTTACAAAATTCAAAGTTAAAGACTCTTAAACACATCATGTCAATATAAAAATATGTTTTTAAAAATATTTTAAAATAAAATTTAGTTTTTATTTATACATATTCTGAAATTCAAAATACCTTTTACCATTAAAAAAAAAAACCTCTATATTGTTAGAACCTGGATAATATTGTCTTTCTAATGATTTATATATATTGTCATGAAAAACCGAAAAAAGGACTCGGTTTCAAACAAAGGGATCCAATGTGGGTTTATTTAATTGATTAATTATTTAACCAAAAACAAAGGGATCAAATAATAACTTATTTATAACATGAATCTCAAACAGGGTACTTGGAAAGGAATAAAAATATCAAGTGCTCATGTTAAGGCTTTCAAGACAAAGTGCTTTGTGTTGATACAGTTTATCTGTGTTCAATAGCCATTACTTGTTTGATAAACAAAATGCTAGGAGCACAAAGGCTGCGGTGCCTGTCTTCACTCTACCTCCCTTCTTAACTCTACTAACCGTGGTGTGGCTCAGCTCTTGAACTTCTTATTCAGCTCCTCAAATTCTCTAATGGAGCCTACCTGCATCTGTGTCCAGCGAGGCTGCAACATAAAAACAGTAGAAGAGATTATTATTTAATGGAACCAGATTACACGCCATGACAGACTTGTTTAATTGTGTTCCAGCTTATTAGAAAATGCGATGCAACAACAAATATCAAGCAGCTGCTTATGAGATGTAGCGTAGAATTCCGGAGGAGGAAAAGGCAAATCCATTAAAGACAGAACATCCAGAAGCAAATATATTACAAGTGTAAACAAAGAATTGAAATGTGCTGCAGAAGGTAACGAGCTGATAGGATCTTCTTGAAACACTCTTTTGCTGAAACTGAATCCTAAGCAATTAATTTGAGATTATTGAACAATTTGTTTATCCAATAAATGAATACAAGCACGCGATGTTATTATGAACTTGAATCCAGTATCCCCCATTTACCTGGCGTCCTGTTCCTGTTATGATAACATTCACAGCAAAAGTCAAATTCTAAAACCTGCAGCATCAATAAATTGAAAGAATGGTTCCAAAATTAAACCTCAGTAGATAAAGAAACCCACAAAAAGAATCTTTGCAAAGAGCAAGAAATTCAAGAGGATAAAGACGAATCCCTGATAGTAAGATGAGATATCAAGTTACGAATCTTTTCCGGTAAATATTTGACTAGTCCATCTATATTGGCCAAGGCTTCATGCATTGCTTGTAGTAACTGAAATACAGCAGCACATCATGGTCCATACATTGTGCCAAAAGAGAATTCCTACTTCCACATCACAGATCACATTCATAATTAAACTAGCCCATCAATCATAGCTCTCCCACAAGCTAATCTCCATATATTCTCCTCCATAAATTATCACCTTCATTTTATCTCAAATGCCATTTGCCATTTCACACAATGATCAAAACACAAATTCCTCCTCCAATTCCAGCCATGTATTGTCAAAAGGCTGACAAAAACAAACTGCTGACAAGAAAATCCAGCAAACAACTTCTACATTTCAAAGCTTATTCTCCTTGGATTAAGTAAGAAATCCATCTCCTCCTATTCTTCTTCAATCCATAACATTACAGATTTCAAAGTATAAACAAAGTTGAGTACAAAAGGCACGATTCTTATTGTGTTCATTATTAGTTCAACTAGGACCCTAAATTCATACTCTCATTGTCAATATTATATATATATATATATATATATATAAACAAGAGAATGTGTCCAGACATACACTTTACAGTCACATCAGTGACAAGTGTCTCATGCACTAATAATGGGGATAACAAATTTACGAAGATTGTCAAAACCTCGAACACTATAGGAGCCAGGTTACACAGAAAGTTGAAAGTAAAATTCATATTGTTATTCTAACTGCACTAAGAAGAGGTAGAAATATCACAAGGATCCACCAGATGTCTCACCTAGCGCCCAAAATAACCCGGCACAGATCCAATGCCAGCCTGAGACCTTGCTGCTGATGCAGAAGGCTGACTCAATTGAGAACTCTGATAAGCACCCAATCCCTGCAAAGCAGCCTGAGAATTATAACTACCAATCATACTGTTGCTTATAGTATTAATCCCATGCTGTGTGGTAAATCCTGCACCCAATCCAATAGAAGGACCAACATTCCCAACCCTGTTCAAAGGCTGCGAAACCCCACCAGGAAACAATGGACTCAACCCTGTCTGATTCAGCATCCCACCTGCACCAACACCTAGACCCAGCACCGGATTCAAAACCCCCAAAGCAGGATTCTGCCCCAAGAAAACTGCACCTGTTGGATTCACACCCTGCCCCACCATTCCCTGGTTCAATAAACCCTGAATTCCCAAATTTCCCTGCACAACTCCTGCATTGTTACCAGCACCAGCACTCGACGCCTCCGCAACATTAGCATTACCAACACCACCACTGCTATTCTTAGTAGATAGTGAACACTGCAACTTTAAACCTTCAAAAACCTTAACAGGCTCTTCTAATGCCTTCCTAATCCCCTCTAAACTCTTATAAACAATGAAGGCAAAACCCCTAAACTTCCTAGTACTCTTATCAAAACCTGATGGCCCATCTTCAATTTCTCCAAACTGAGCAAAAAACTCTCTAAGATTCTCCACACTAATCTGAGGACCCACATTCCCTATGTACAATTTCCTCAAACTGACATCAGAGATATTGTCCTGTTTCTGATTCTGGCCCTTTCCTAAAGACGCCAATTGACACGAAACCGTTCTATTCCCCACCTTTTTTTGTGGCTCTTTAAGCGCTTTCCGCGCAGCAATTCGCGTTTTAAAGAGAAGAAAACCATACCCTTTTGAGCGACCTGTAGCCTTATCAGTTACAATCTTGCATTCCTCAATTTCACCGTATTTTTTGAAAACTGAGATAAGGGTTTCGTTGTGGGCATCCCAACCGAGTCCGTGAACGAAGATTTTGCGGTGGACTGGGTCAGAATCGACGGAATTGAAGATTTCTGTGGCGATACATGGGTCAGTGGAGGCTGCTTCTTTGAGGATTTTGATAAGTAGTTCTTTAGTGAAGGGTTGTAAGATTTTGCTTATGGTTTCTCGTTTAGAATCTTCGCTTTCTTCTTCTTCGGATTCAGATTCAGATTCAGATTCCCCCTCCTCTTCGGATCCTGAATCCCCTGACTCTGTTTCTGATGAGGAACTGTCTTCTTCTTCCTCCTCATCCTCCTCCTCTACCACTGCTGCTACTTCTTCAGCTTCTGAGGAAGGTGGTGGAGGCTGCGGGGGCTTTTCAATTTTGGGTTGTTTAGAAGATGATGATTGTTGGGGTTTGGAAGTGGGCTTTCGTTTCTTGACCATTTTTGTTACTGTGTTTTCTGATAGAGTTGAAGAAAAGGAAAGGAGGACGGTGCGCTTCGGTGCAGGCAAAGGCAATAGAGGGTTTTGGAATTGGAAAAGACGGTTGAACTGCACTTGGTTTATATCGAGATAAAGTTGAATTTGGGGTTTTGTAAATTTTATTTTCTTAAAAAATATATATATTAAAAATATATTTTTAATATTATTGTTTTAAAAAAAATCAAAAACTAAAAAATTAAATATTTTAAAAAATACAGTTCAGTTAAATCATAAGGCTTTAAAACAAATGTTCATTTTAGAGTGGTTTCAAGTGATTGGTCATATCCAAAGTGATGCACTTAGAAGAAAAACATAAAAATTACATTAACCTTACGATTGTATCAAGACTATTTGTATGGGGAAATGAATATAAATATGCTTTAATTTATGCGAATTGATGTTTTTTTGCCTTTAAAAATTCACTCAAAGCTCTTTTTCAGGCGTAAAGTAGTTTTTTTGGCTAGGTTTATTTATCATTTTAAATTTGATAAGGCTACTTAGTTTTTTTTCACAATTATTAACTTTGGTTGAGGAGCTTTATCTAAACTGTATTTAAGCATGCACAATGTTACTATTTTAATGCCCTTTGAATATAAAAAATAAATTTAACTTTAGGATGTATTCTTAATTTTATATTAGTTTTTACTACTATTATATGGTCTCATGGGATGATTATTTAATAATTTAACTAATTAATAATTAATAAAAAAAATTATTGGCAGTTTGTGGAATGTGCTAGCAAATAAATCACATTATTGTTTTTAAGTGGCTATTATTGTTCTTAAGTGGCTCGTGTGATAGCTCACATAGGAATTGTAAATATAAAGTATATCTTCATAGATAATATATGTGGTTTAATTATGTATAGTTTGATCACAATTGACTTTTTTTTGTCTTGGTTTCCATGCTTACACTTACAATATTTCACAACAACCCTTTTATTTATTTTATTTTAGATAGTTTTTAGAATTATTTTTTTAGAACAATTTCATCCTTCTTTATTATATTTAAGTATTATATTTTTATTTTTATTCTTTTTAATCTTGGTAAGTTTTAATTATTATTTTTATTTTCATTCTTCAATATTAAATTGAGCTTCTTAATTGATTTCTGGTATAAAATTTAATGGACTGTAAATTTGAAAGATTAACATAAGTTCAAGAGATTCGTTTAGATTTATTTTTTTAACTTATATTTTTTAATTTCATCATTTGAAATTTGATTTAATTATATATTGGGTTTTATAAAAAAATTTCTTTGCACATGATTTTTCCCTACTTTTAAAAATGACCTGCATTATCTCAAGTTATTTTTATTTTTATTTTAAGTTCATGTTTTTATAATTTTATCCTTCAACATTTGACATATTTAAAGAATGAGTTTCTTCTTTCTTTCTTTTTCTTGTTTCTATATGATTTTTCACTAATTTTAAAAATAACATGAATTATTTTGAATCATTTTATTTATTGTTCACTATTATCTTATAATCATAGTTTAAATTAGCTCGGCTTAATGAATTTAGTCAGGTAAATTACTCAAGTCTCAAATTTCTCTTTTTTTAAAACAAATATTAGTATGAATTGCTTCATAGCATGGGCTACCATTCTAAGCTTGCTCAAGTCATTTTTTTTTAATTGAATGTTTTTTTTAATTTTAGACCTTTAATATTCAGTTAATTTGAATTGGAATTCCTAATTTATTTTGATTTGGATTCCATGGTGTTGTCATGAGCTCATGTTCTAGATTGAAAGTTTTACTGGTTAAACATGGTTGCTTCTAGTTGATCTAATGTATTAACACTTTATTTAAAACAAAAAATTCATCTAGAGTGTCACCATCTCAATATTTTAAAAATTCTTCATCCATTATATATTTGAACTTTTGACTTTCTAGCATTTTTATATTTTTTTATAAGGTTATA
Organism: Populus pruinosa; assembly: GCA_026413675.1. Lineage (NCBI taxonomy): Eukaryota > Viridiplantae > Streptophyta > Magnoliopsida > Malpighiales > Salicaceae > Populus > Populus pruinosa. The sequence continues at coordinate 26,306,027 of CM048592.1, read as the reverse complement.
AATAAATGACTTGGTAGGCAATATAGCATGAGTTAAATTTGTAATATTTAACATAATAACTTTTAGTAATTAAATGGATTATAATAATAATCATGTAAATACTCAAAAAAAATTTATTAATGTTTTTAGGAGGATGTTAAGTATTATCGCTGGTATAAAGTTTAGAATGTAAAATATATATTTTTAAATTATAATAGATAATCACAATTTAAACTAAACTACAATATGTTAAAGGAAATTTAAAAAAAAACTATCAAACTATTTCCATGTGACATTATTGAAAACTCATATTCATTTTCTTAATTTAATTAGAAATATTATTTTCAATAATTTTATTAAATTAGGTTTAATCTAGTAGGGCTACTAGTGATCCGTAGATCTTGTCTAGATCAATTTTTTAAAAAAATTAAGTTAAAGCTAAAGCTAACCTTATTTGATATAAATAACTTGATAAATGAACACATGATTTTGATAATTTATTTAAAAAGTAATTTGATGTTTCTTTAAAAAGATATTATTTTAATATTTTAAAAAACATTAAAACAATGATAATTTAAAATGATTTAGGCCAATTTAATTTAATTCATTCAATTTATAAGTTAAGTTTTGAATGAATTAGGTCAATTTAATTTAACTCATTTAATTTATAAGTTAATTTTTGAACGAGATAATGATTCAGATGAATAACTTTATTTTTAATACTTGTAATATAATTTAATAATAATATCAATCCTATTAAAAAAACGTTGAAAAGGTATAAAGTAAACAAAAGAAATATTCTCTTAAACTCATTTAAACTCAATTGGATATCAGCATTGTTTCTACGTTTGGAACTTTTTGGGGCATAATTAGAATAATCTATCTCTAGTTAGATGAAGCCTCCTCAGGGAAATTTGTTTTAGTATTTTAAAGTATTTTAATATATTGATATTAAAAATAATTTTTTAAAAATAAAAATTATATATTATTTTAATATATTTTTAAATAAAAAATACTTTAAAAAAAACCACAATCACTCTATGAAACACCCCAAAAGCTACAGGAAGAATTGTCTCAGATGATGGCTTTGGCAAGCAAAGTGGATCAAGTTCGATAACGCGATGAAGCATTTCATGGGTAGATTTTTAGTTTTTTTGGAGTAGCCTTGTTCATGGGTATTGTTTTGTGGATGAAGGGGGTATCAACCTTGTTCATGGATATTGTTTTGTGGATTTTTAGTTCTTTATTTTTTTTTTGGAGTAGCCTTGCTTTTTGGAGAATAAAGCGTGTTTTATCCATATGATCAAATTGCGACGTGGAACATAATTAAATAAAAAGGAAGCTTATTTGGCGTTCGATTGCATCAGTAACTAAATAATTAATTATTAGCTTACAGTTTCCATCTCTTCATATATATATATATATATATATATATAAACAAGAGATTGGATTCATTGCCTTGGATGATTAACCAGTCAGGGAAAAGGAATCGCCATGTTTTGGTAAGAAAATAAGCAGAAGAACAAATTTTACAAGCACCATCCGAACTTGAAAAATCATCTGACAGTGAGTTGAAGCATCTTGAACACAAAAGAAAGTGAACATGTCAATCGCTTGGCTTTCATATTGAAACCTGACTGGCAAACAAGATGATCTCACTCGGATAGCCTGTGGCTTCAGTAACTCTTAGCTTGAGTACCCTCAGCAAACCGATTCCACTCTTCGGCAGATCATCTTTGGCATCACTATCTGAAGTATCCGTCGGTGAACGAGTCTCGGTCGGTGGATCAAGAAGAATTGATTTCAAGGGGTGGTTGTGGGGTGGAACAACTAATGTGATAATGTTAACGTCAAAGCGCAGCGTTTTTTTTTTTTTTTTTTGGCTTTCTTCACTTGATTAGTGCCGTTGCCAGTTTCTTATGATGCTAGACTTGAAGCAGCTATCTCTGTCATCTTCTTCCCGGAGCTGAAGGGCGGCTGCCGCTCTTTATGAGATGTATATGTGTCATCTTCAGCCGGATTAGTCCACTCTATATTCAAATCAAAATAATGACCACCACCAATTGAGGCTCCCATCTCCTTGCCACTCACAGTAGAATTTCTCTTTGCCTCATAAGATTCTGGGGTCTTATTGCTGCTAAAGAAACTAGGCGCTGCTTCTTGATTTGTCCAAGAAACTGTCCTCTGACATTTTTTATCACCTTGATCATTTCCATTCTCCACTCTTGCAACTCCTCTTCCAGATTCTATTGAATTACTCGCTACCATTTCCTTGTCACTTCCACTAGAATTTCTCTTTGCCTCGTCATGAGATTCTAGGGTTTTGTCGGTGTTAAAGAAACTAGGCCCTGCTTCTTGATTTGTCCAAGAAACTGTCCTCTGACGTTTTCGAACACCCTCACCATTGCCATTCTCCAGTACTCCTGCATCTCCTCTTCCAGATTTTATTGAATCTCGCTCTTTCCTTTTCAACTGACACCCTACATGATCGCTAGTATTATCAGGAAGACTAATCTCAAGCATATGCCAACTTACTTTACCTCTATCATGGCTCTTGTTACTCTTGTAAACAAATCTTTTCTTTGACCCAGTGTTCTTTTTTGTCTCAATACATGTAATGCTACGAAGAGCACACTCTTCATGCCAGGTATCAATATTATTACCAACTGACCTATCAATTCTCGAGCTTCCATGATCAGTGCCACTCTTCTTTAATCTTGTAAAGGAAGAGAGACCAAGGTCTTGGTCTATTTTTCTCTTCAATCTGTCTCCGCCAAATTCCTTCCATATCTCCTCAGGTTCTCTGCCATAAAGATTACATTCCTGTACTGCATATGGACATGGCAGTGGTTCGTTCTTGCCTTCCTTGGAGAGATAATGGATGACCAGAACATCATCGGAGGGAGCAAATCTGCACCCAGTTGGCATCTGGCATTAAGCCCGTACCTCCTGGCTGGATCATTTGATTCTTGCATTGTAATATTGATCTTTGATCACAAAAGATCAGGAAGAGAGATTTTCCAACTTCTTCAAAGGGAATGGAAGAGAAGAAAAAGAACATGCTAGTTTTTCAAATGAGAAACAAGAGATTTAATGTAATGGTTTTTGAGAGAAAGAGAGATTTTTCAAGGGAATCTGCAGAGAGAAAGGAGTACTGATCTTTTTAGTAGTTAGCAAACAAGAGATAAAGAAAAGGTTTTTATTCTAGAAAATTTCAGAACTTGATCAAGAGATTTGAGAAAGTAATAAAGAGTTTGGACTTGGACTTTAATTGCTGATGACAATTAGCCAACTCTATAATCTTTCTTTGTTTCAAAGTTATTAAATTTGAAAAACAAAGCTTAAATCAAAAGTAGATTGATTAATCCGAATTAATTTAAATTGAATAAATTCAAAATAGTAATTATTTCAAGATTTTAAAAAATTAAAACAATACTAATCTAAATAAAATAATCAGATTACATTATAATTATAATTCGATCAATCAACTTATATATAGCAAATTAACTTTTATTATCTTATTTAATTTAAAATATAGATAAAATTGAATTTATTAAATTGGATTTAATGACACTAATTGGATGAGTAAATGCTAAATATTAAAAAAACAAAATATATATATATATATATTTGAAAAAATTATTATCATATTTTTTGAACATTTAATATTACTCTTTTGGATAGCCAAATCATGTGTAATCAAGTTTGGGCAAGTGAGGTTCTGGTTTAGTGGTGGGAGGGGCTTGTCCCTTTCCTCCGCATCTAGGTTCGAACCTCACCATGCACGCTTGTCATCCTCGCGGTGTCTTACCTGTTTATTGGGCTTGCAGGATGTTCAGTGGACCATGAGGATTAGTCGTGGTATGCGTAAGCTGACCCGAACACCACACGTAAATCAAAAAAAAAAATTTAGACTTGACGATTAACTATCGTGGTTTTAGAGCTTTTCAAGGTCATGTCTAGGTTTTGGAAATCCTATTTAGGGCTTCCACTCTCAAGGAATTTGGGGCGCGTGACAAGTTAATTTGGTGTTCATTTAAGCTCACCTATAGAGATTAGAGACCAGTTGCTTGCACTAGAAGGCGAATATTTAGGTTTTGTCCCCGCCTGAGAAATGGACATTGCACGCCCTTCACGCGCCTTTTCTGTTAAAAGTTTCCTTTCTCCTCACACTCGAAGCTTTTTTTTAGAGCCACTTTAGTATTGTTGTTTATTATTATTATTTTAAAATATTTTTAATTTATAAATATATTAAAATAATTTTTTTTTATTTTTTAAAATTTATGATATCAACGTATAAAAATAATTTAAAATCACCAAAAAAAATTTAAAGTAAAGAAAAAGATTAATTTTTTTAAAAGTATTTTTAAAACATAAAAATTAATAGAATTTTAGTACTTTATTGTCTACACACTAATAATTAACATTTTAAATTGTATTGGACTTTAAAAATTATTATTATTATTATATTTTTTCAAGTTAAACAATGTTATTAAACCATGCAAACAAACAAAATTTTAGGCGTTGTTTGTTTTGCAATGCAAAAATGCTTTTAAAAATTGATTTTGTATGCTTCAAATTAATTTTTATTATTTTATTTGTTAATATTAAAAATTAAAATTAAAAATTAAAAAGATATATTATTTTAATATTTTTCTAAGAAAAAAATATTTTGAAAAACAACTATTATCATTGTTAGAAAATAATATAAATTATATCTTAAAACCTCACCAAACAGTTTAAACTATTGGGTTGAGATGATTTTTTGACATGGTATCAAAACCTTGATGACCAAACAATCATGAGTTTGAATCTCATCATCCTTATTTATTTGATAAAAATTAAACACAGGATAATGTGAATTTATGCAAATTTTAAATTCAAATAGTTTTAACTTTATGAGGTGTATTAAAGAATAATATAAATCATATCTTAAAACCTCATTTAATAGGAGTTCAAATAGTTCTTTGATAATCATAAATCTGAATAGACTTTTAATCCAAGCTATGACTTTAACTTGAGAAGAGTTATTAGAAAATAATATAAATTATATCTTGAGACCTCATCAGGTTCAGATGATTTTTTGACAACTATAAATCTAAATAGACTCTTTTTTTTTTTAAATAAAATCTAAATAGACTCTTAATCCAAGTTATGAGGATAAATATCTCACTCTACCGAATTGGTTTTAGAAAGGGAACATGGTAGTGTTAGCTCCTCTTCTCTTCCTCTTTTTTTTTTTCTTTTTCTTTGAATATTTTGGAACCAATTTATAAATTAGTTGAATTTAAATCAAACCAAATTCCTTCTCTTTATATATATAGTCTTAAGAATGCAATCAATGTATTAGCTTTCATGCATTAAGAATAATAAATCAAACTCTTCAAAATAAAATATCAAAGTTGGGACTGAAAGATACATAAAAAATTATTTTTCATAGTTTAAAATGAAATTTAAAAATAAAAAACTAATCAAGAATAGAATATATACCCCTAACCATCAGGCTCGCCTTCCAAGTTGTATATTACAGATTTTATATTTTGATACTAAATAAATAATTATGATGATGAACACAGATTATAACCAATACTTAAGAATGACCTTGATTTTTCGATGATTTCAATGATGATAGAGTTGCAAGAAGTGTTGTCGCGAGCGATGTATTGCTTGGGAGCGATAGGCCAAACATACGTAGGCGCAAACACGTGGGCAGTGGCCTTATCCAATTTTTATTTTTATTTTTTATGTTTTTAATATTTTTAATTTAAATTTTTTTTAATCCTCCAAAATTAATTCCTATTTTGATGAAAAATAAATAAATTATTTTCAATGTATTTTGGATGATGAGTAATTGTGTATCCTTACAATTGCTGATCCTGAAAATGTGAATATAACATAAACATTTATTTAATAAAAAAGTTTGTGCAACATACTATGGATACAAAATGAAATATTCTCCTATAATAATTTTATTGATTTTAACAAATCAAATTAATTTTTTAATATAAAAAAATTATGCAATAGAGAAGTTAAAAAAATAAAAATATTTCACTTGATTTTAAAAATAAAATTCAATTTCACAATCGCCAATGAAAAAATGAGTTTTATTAAAATTCTCCTCAAAATGAAGTTAGAACCATTTTTTATTAAATTTTTTTTCTTAGTAGTGAAGTCAATGACATATATATTCTACTAAAATTAAAATACATAAATACAATTTAATGTTTATCATATTAATATCTTTTTTAGTAGCCAATAATAATTTATGGTAGATGAGCTTGTATGATATTAATATTTTTTTTTCCAGTTTTAAATTTAAACTATTGGATTTTTAATTAATATTTACTTTAATTGTCATAAAAGTAGATTAAAAAGAAAAAGAAAGGGTATTGACAGCGGACCTGCAGCCTACAGGAACACGCAAGGCCATTTTCCAGTGTAGAACCAAAACATTCTTGATTTAGTCTTTTGAAAAAGGAAACATTGTCAATTGTCAAATCTAAAATCTGTTTTATTGCTTAATCTTCGAACTCCGTTCGAGGATCCAGCTAGAACCCACAGAATTTAGGGTTCTATTTAGAACATTGAAGCAAGAAATTAGGAGAAGCAATATACCATAATCAACAGGAAAGTTTCTTCTTCTTGCTGTAGACAAAATCCTGCAGCACTGGTCCCGTAACCTTGTAGATATGATCTATTGACCTAAACCTCTTGTTCCTTCTCTTGGGATAAGTCTCTACTTCTTCTTCTTCTTCTTCTTCTTCTTCTTCTTTAGAGATGGTATAAAAAAGTGAATGGTGATTGCTTACATCACCCTGATATGATCTTTGTTCTGCTTCTTCTTTCTTGCTGTTTTTGACCTTGATCAGCTTGTCATCCCTGTTGCTCATCTGTACTAGTAGCCGAGCCAAGTCTATTTCTAGCTCTGAGAAGCTCATGATCATCTTCTGAGTTCTTCTATCTTTGCATGACACTGGAAATTTAGCCATCGTATTTTGTCGCCGGAGAAGAGAAGCGGGGGAGAGGGATGCTTGAGTTTGGAGATTTGGTCTGATCTTGCGTATTTATACAGGAGGAGACATTCAGCATCCGTGTCTTCCTGGGAATTGATGAATTATAAGTCGGTTAAGAAAAATGATTTTTAAAATTTTTTTGTTTCTTTTCAGGCGATTATGGGATTGAAACTTAACGACATGTGTCAGATCAAATAATTTTTAATATAAAAATATTAAGATAATGATAATACTTCTATACAAGTCAAAGAAACACGATGGTGTTAAGTTATTACTTGATATCGTATTTGATAAACTTAATTAAGTTAATACTATGATAAAAAAAAAAAAGTAATAATAACCCATAAATCATACAAAACAAATTGATATGAGTTAATTTGTGGGCTAGCTTGTCAATCATATAATTCGAATATCAAAATAATTTAATAAAATAATAAAATTTAATTTTTAATAAATTTAATATTAAAAAATAAAATTATATAAAAAAACTTAATTATAAAAAGAGTTTAAAAAAATCACAAGGTATTTTTTACTAACTTTTTAAACTTATAATCTAGATTTTGAGATTAGAATTACTTTATAGAAAACAAAACTAATTCTCGATTAATAAAATACTAAAAGATAAAATTTAAAAAAAATAATTTTAATTAAAAAAATTCAAAATAATAAGAATTAAAATTAATAAAAAATAAAATGATAAGGGATGAAACTAAAAAACAAACTCAATTATAAAAATTATTAAAACAAAATAAATAATAATTAAAAAAATAAAAATTAAATTTGATAAATAAAAAATTAGAGGATAAAATTGATAAAACATTTTACTTTTATAAATTATTTTAAATAAAATAAATGATAATTAAAAAATAAAAATTAAATTTAAAAGAAAAAAAATTAAAAAGTTGTTGTAAAAATTTAGATGATAAGGTGTGAAAAATGAGGAGAACAAAAGGACAAAAAAAAAAAGGTTGCTAACGTTAAATCAGATGATTATTGAGCACATATGCATGCCTAAATTCAAAAACCATCACAAAAGTTAGCGCTTATCCACCAGCTAACATTGTAACCTTCATCCAAAGAGTAGAGGTTCATTTGAAATTAATAATTTATATTTATTAAGATTCCAAAATGTTCCCCGATCAACTACATTATAATAATAATAAAAAACTATAATGAAAATATAAAAAAGACTTTGAATACCAATTAGAAAAATTAATTTTAATGTTAATTGAGTTATCTTACTATATTATTTTAAAGAAAAAGTTGAAACAACCTCTAAATGCCAAATTGATATTTTTTGCTTTAAAAGATAAGTTAGTCATTTAATTGTCTAAAATAAAATGAAAGTACCATGTTACCTCTAATAGTAAAGCCAATTGTTTTTCTTGAGAAGGGCTAAATCAAAATTTTATTTTTCTAGTCTACATTGTCAACAAGTCTAGGTCCACGGCAAATTTCCTATAGGAATTCTGCTTCCTCTTTTATTTTCTTTATAATTCTACCAAAGAAATTATATTTATTAAATTTTAAATTAAATTATTTATATTGACCTAGTTTAAAAGGTCGCAATGCAATGCGAATTGAATCAAGATTTTTTTGAAAGTAAAAAAATATTTAAATTATTTAAATTATTTAACATTATTATTAAACTCAATTCACCATATCAATCTTATAATTTCTCATCCCAACTCTTTATCTATCTTGAATTTAAAACTAAATCATATAAAAATTATCTTAATATAACTCAATTGGCTTGATGAATCTAAAAGTAATACGGATAATTAATAAAAAACATGATTTAAATTTTTTTTTATAGAGAGTCAATATGATTTCTTTTTTTAATAATGAGATGTTGATATATTGGATTGATCTAAGTTAATTTAACCCATCAAATTTATGATTTTGGTGATGTACTCTATTATATTTAATAATTTTTTTTTACTTAATTATATGATAATAATTTTTTTTTTTGAGATTACGATAATCTCATAAAAAAATTAAAAAAAAAATTATAAAGACAAGCTTTAAATTAAAAAATATTAAATGATAAAATTAAAAAAAATAATAACGAAATAAAAGGAAAAAAAATGAATGAAAAAAAAAAAACACCCACCTCCTTCACAATTCATATAAACCATAAAAGAGGAGATAGGAAATTGAACTTTTATTTTAAATCAATATCTAATTACCTTTTATTCATAAAAAAATAAAAAATAAAAATCAGTCAACATGGAATATGGCCGTCTTTTTGTGTAATTCAGATACTGTTCTTTTATTGATAGAAAATCTTCAAATCACAGATTATTTTAACAAAAGATTTGTATGATGGCATGGTGTTCCATGGTGCTGTGCGGTCACCAGACATTACACAAACCAGTATCTAGTAAAAATATCAACTTTGTGCCTCCCTCAGCTTATCCACAGCAGCTTCAAGCGTTTACTGTGACATATTCTTCAACTTGCAACCCCTTGTAAGGTTTTGACAACTGGTATCCTAAACGCAAACTAACCTGTAGAGAGATGGGACGTCGTGATTCCATTAACAAAGAATAAGAACAGCAAATTCAAGTTTTGAAGGAAACTTCCAAGTATTTTGGGCTCTATCAGAAAGAATTCCCTTCCCACCCTGCACGGTTGAAGTTCTCTCATCCACTATTATATATATTTGTAATAAAAAAGAAAAAGATTTGATAAGAATAAAATACATAAAAAAATTGATTTGCCATGAAGCAACTCTAGCTGATTATGTTACCTAAACATATTTCACAGCCGAAAACTGTCCACGAATTACAAATCAATGACAGTAAGAGCATGTAGTGCTTCCAAGTTATGTTGATTATCCCCATCAAGAAATATCAAATCTTCGCACTCTTTACTGCATGAAACTGTCTTTGCTGTATCATCCACTCCATCACAATCATCCTCGTCATCATTCTTGTCAGCTTCATCATAGTCATCCTCATCATCTGTTTCATCATCACTGCCATCCTCATCTGCAAACCTAGAAGCCCCGTTAATGATTTGTATGCCACAATCATCTGGATATCCTACAAGTTGACTGGCTTCCTTTAGTTCATCCTGTGTCTTGGCCAGAGATAGAAGAATGTTCTGTGCCTTCTGGTCAGGAGGGACCCCATGATGCTCCATTTCCTTGTACCAAATAACAGCACTGCCAAAATCCTTGTTCTTACCATATGCGTCCATTATTGTCGTGAGAATTGTCTGGTTTGCTTTGATACCGTTTAACTGCATTTCTTCATATATTTCCATCATCTTTTCAAGATTATTTACCTTGGCATGCCCTTTGATCAGTGCCCCATAAGTGACGACGTTGGGTTTAAGACCATCCTGTCTCAGTCTTTTGAAGAAATTTTCAGCACCCTCCATATCAGAAGCATTCACATATGCTGATAACATCGTTGTATAAGAGCAAAGATCTGGGGTGCATCTGCATTACATATAGACAGATGTATGCCATCTTCAATAAAAAGTTTGACCAACATAAAACTTGCACAAACAGAAGTACTTGCAATACGTGTGGCTGGACTCACTTTCTATAATCTGTTTGTATATGCATGTGATTGGTCTATTACAGTGATTAAACTTGTAGAGTGGTATCCTTATGGGCCAAAATATATGAATGTAAACTTGAAATTTGTGGCTGTATTTCAAAATACTCAAAGTGTGGACATATAGGATACATAAAAGAAAAGAGAATATGGTATGCCACCCCAAGATCAATTGATATGTTATGTAGGCCCTGTTTGTTTATAAACAAACATACACGTAGATTGCTTAAACAGAACTCCACCAGTAACATCATATTGAGAAATGAACTATGTTTGTTTCAGATTGGAAAAACTTACCTGTCTCTTCTCATGCTCTTGAACACCACCCGAGCTTGCTCCACCATTCCGGAGATAGCAAATGCATCGAGCAAGATGTTATAAGCTTTGTGGCTTGGCCTACAAGATAACACAACAGTATGGTAACTCCCACAATTAACAATATGCTATTAAATTTACAGCATTATCTAGCTGATGACCAATGAGCTCCAGACTTGTCTTGTTGCAGTAAGCAGAAAAATCTGAAACAGAAATATGAAAACTTAAAAAAACTTCAATCTAAAACATGATGCTGACAAAAGGTTTATCCTGCATACAGCAAGAAGTGTTGGACTAATGGAAGGTCTTTTCATCAGTTTTTCTTCCTGGTCGGAGTTCACTAGATGATAGTTAATGCTTGTGTTAGATTGGCTCGTATCTAATGTTTAAGTGAAAGTTTCACCTAATGCAACACATCTTCAACCTGTGTAAACCATAAGTACTTGAAAACTTCTATGAATCATGTTGAAAACTTGACTAATAATGAGAAGTCTTTTTCAAGGACTTGAGTTTCTTGAATTTATTTTTGATAATTATGTACATGCAATTGTGAATGCATTTTGGCAGGAGAAGGGGGAGTTAACACAATTATCACGATAGAACTCAAACCATGCGCTAACTGTCTAACATCATTACAGAAAATAAAACTTGTAGTTTCTACTCACCTGACACCAGCATCCAGCATCTCTTCAAAAACAGCTAAAGCTTCTTCTTCCCTTCGAGCTCTCCCATAAGCTTTAATGAGCAATGCGTAGCTCACAACATCAGGTCGAAGGCCAGATCTTTGCATCTAGAATTATGCAATTTACTTCAAAATCTGGTAAGTTTATTACAGCAGGATAATAAAAGGAAAGACAAAATGAAATACTGAATAATAGATAAATCAAACCCTTAATCACCACAGAAACCTTATAAGACTATCTGGGCATGTCTAAAAAGTTGGGTAGTAGCATCCATGCACAACCAATTAAGTTCTTCACTCAAATGCATGGTAAAATATTCATCACAACCATCTTGATATATGATTCAGAAACGATTTTCATCCATTCCCTACCACATATGTACCATCTTATTACATCCTGATATTAAAAAAAAAAAAAACAATTAGCACTTCCAAAGTTCTGCATCCCAGAAAAATTCCCTCAGACCGATTGAAAATGACCAACTGTATTGGCCTCAGGAAGAAGGCCACTAGCAAGCATGCATATTACATTTGAAGTCTAAAGAAACCCCCCCTTTTTTTCCTGTTAACTTCTATACTAGCATACCAAAAGATTGCTCACCCTCTCGCTACTGAACAGTGTCTCAAGAGTATTGGTAACATTGGATGTAATTGAATATTGACTTGCATAGTCAAAATGTCTCTTTTTTCTGAATCCAAGAATATGAAATATAGATTAGATAATTCCTCGAATATTACCTGGTCATAGATCTTCGAAACCTCCTTATAATTAGTTTCAAATGACATTAGACTGTTATAAGTAACAGTGGATTGTGGAACTCCTCGCTCAGCCATCAGCGCAAATACTTTACGGGCCTTTTCATAATTCCCAGCCTTTTTCTGCATATATATCATCATGTGGAACATTTTTTGATCTGGTTCCAAAGGTGATTTTTCTTTATTGAGAAGAGTCTCAAAAACTTCTTCAGCTTCCTTAAATTTGTTTCCCTGGAGTAATATCCCAAAGAAAATCACTAAACTGAAAGATGTATCAAACAAAAGCATCCACTTTGTGATTGAAGGCCCATGAAAAGGATAACCCAAGGAAAACAATTACGGATAGTAGCATGTCCAGTCATTTGCATCTCATATACCTTAACCAAAAAACCCGACGGTACTCTACCTTAAATGGGTAATAACATGACGAGATGTAAAAAAAACAGTTACTCCAAGAAAAGTGCTTTCATTGAATTACATATAAATCCATATAAAATCCCACATTTACAATCATGAAAAGCGATGCAGAAAACCTCCAGCTGGTTCTACATGCATAGACACACAAATCACAGTTGATATCTATGTAGAATTCATAGTATTTCACTAAGGGTCCATTTGAATGAGTTTTTCCTATATTTGCTTGAGATCACTACACATTGAAACCTCTGAAACAGATACATAAATCAAGCATGCACTCATTCACACACACATAAAACTTGTCTTTTCCTTGAATTTGATGTGAATGTGATGACATGGAACCTCTGAAACATAGTGGTATGGACACTCATTCACACAGTACACCCATAAGCAAAACAAAACTTTCACATTTTAATCCTACTTTAAGCTGCAGACTAAATTTTAATAGCAAATGTGAAACAATAAATGCAAGTTTTTGAGACTTCTAAAACATGAAATGGTGATGGTCAAACTCTCTTTAGTTCTGCGCCTATTTCATGATTCAAAGGTTCCAACCATGCCAGGGAGAAATTAAATACTTCAGCTGTCAACCTAGCCCAAATTTCTAGGGGCATTGCAATTTCCTTTGTCATTGTCTCATAAGATAGGTACATAGCTTAGTATTTTAATGAGTTCATTAGAATATGGATCACAAAATCTGAGTTTGAAATCAAACTCACAAATAAGTCAAGTAAAAACACAACTGCAAACAAAGATGAGGTGTTTTTAGAAAGGTACGCTACCTCAACAAATGTTTTTAGTATTATTTGATACGTCAAAGCGGAGGGCTCAGGGCCTGAGGTCTGCATCCTCCGAAAGATGGCTTCAGCATTGTTATATCGGCCTCCTCTTCCATGTGCCTCCATAAGTGCAGTGTGTGATACAACATTTGGCACATAACCATTCCCATTCATAGATCTCAAAACCATTTCAGCCCCATTGAAATCCCCTAGCTTTCCATAAGCAGTGATAAGCATAAGGAAATCCATTTCGTTGAAGTCCCACCAATGCTGTGACTGAAGCCATTCTAAAATCTAGCAGATAAAGTAGATTAGCATGCAAAACACAGTCAAACATCCAAATCATAGAAACACTATCAGGAATGAGTTCGGGACAGCTACTTAATTTTTTTGTCATAGAAAAGGAGAAATTAAATCAATGAGCCACCTCTTATATATCCCTGTTCCTAAAAGAAAAAAAATGCTACCTAATAGACACAATGCTACCTAATAGACACAAGGTTCCTTAAAACCAAAATGCTGACACCCTAGGTTTGATAAACAAGCATAACCATATTTTTCCTTCTGAAATAATAGAACAGTCGAGATGATCAATTGAAACAATACATAGGCTACGTCTTTAAGAACCAGTCGTTCTCATACATCCCAATCTTTATGAGAGGGATTTTTCAATCCATCATATGATATGAATACAATCTATTATCCTCAGGAAGTGATTGAGCACTAAACCCTGAAAGGTACTGTAACCCAGTCACAACTCCTTGTGCTTAGACTCATAATCTGAAATTCACTCTATAAATGGTCAAAATCTTTTAACTTTTCCTCTCTTGAGTTTATACTGCTCATAATTATCTCAACAATTGACACAAAAAGCACTAGCTCCTTTATTGCATACCTCACTAACAAGATCCCATTTCTTTAGCTGCTTAAACCTAACTAATGTGCCCAAAACCAGGTCTCTAGGAAGACCATCTTTCTTGATTCTCTCCCTTCTAAGCACAGAAACTGCAGAACCTGTATCCTCGATTTGCTTCATCAGTCTCCTCCAATTCTTCTGATCAGCTTCATCGGACGCATCTTTAAATACTTCCACTTTCCTTCTCTTTTGCAAAAACTTTCTAGGAGACAACATACCCATAGACACTACTTCCAATCTTCGATGGATTTTAATGTTTGCGATGAAAGGATTAGCATGCATTTTTGGCTGGCTGAAACATGAAGCAATATACAAGCACTGTTATCTCTCTACTATCAAAACAAAACTCGAAAAAATAGACCCAACAGGTGCTTTTCATGTTTGAAAAAAAATAATTTCTGTAGCCCAGTTTCTTTAGAAATAACAAACAAAGAAGCACCACTCAGCTCAGAAATTATTTTAAGCAATAGAATTCGTTGATGCAACTAACAAGAAGCAACCCAATAGCATATAAGGAGACACCATTTGCAATGACAAACACACAAATCATCACATGACCGGACCACGATATGGCTTGTGATAAGATGCAGAATAATCTGATTCCCACTTCAAAAATGCTACTTTTGAGGTAAAACTTTGTTTATTTTCAGTGGAAAGAAACACTCACGAGCTAAGAATTCAAAAAATTCAAACTTTTCACTCATTTCTTTATAAACCACCTGAAAATTGAACGACCACTTTCTTTCTGCGTTAAATCCATATGGGTCAGTTTCAAAAAAAAAAAAAAACATTTCTTCTTTCTTGCCAAAGATAAGATAGAAGGACACAAAATTGAGGTAGGGAGAGAGGGAGAAGGAGAACAGACCTCCAATTACTAGAAGAAGCAGAGATACAGGGCCTAAGAGATAGGGCTGGGGCCATTTCTTCTATGCAAAAATATCTAATGCCAAGCCAGCTGGGTACTTGCTCGGCTCTTCTTCTTCTTCTATCTTTCCACTCTACCTATGAATTATCTTTATGCAGGGTGCCGAGTAGTGTATTTGCAAGCGCTTCTTGACTGTTTTCTTTCCGATAATTCTCGTTAATTTTCGTTTCTTCTATTTATAATTAAAGATACTAAATCCGGCTAAGTCAACAAATCAATAATTTAATTGGAATTTAATGGATATCAAGATAATATATAACAATTTTTTATAATTATTTTACTAAATAAATAAGAGTTAGGGTACATGCCGTATCAAACTCGACTTAAAATCTATAAAAACCCTGAAATATATATTTATATTATATAAATATATTTATAGAATATTTAAACTTTTTTAATATATTATAATATAGATATCTTATTATCTTATTGTATAATATTATCATCATTTAATATACATATTCATACTTCAAATAAATAAATAAATAATAAATACTTATATAAATACTCAAACCTCAATGAATAATTTATAAATATTTAAATTTTTTATCCTATAAAAATAAATATGATATGAATATTAAAAAATTTAATCCTTGAGTTAAATTGTCATCCCAAAAGTTACCTAATTAATATATTTTAATATTTTTAAAACAAAATTATTTTATAAAAAAAAGAATTTAAACTACATTTTTATCAAAAACATGAATTAACTCGTTAAGTTTATAAATTAATTTTAGATTAACTTTATTTATATTCCACTCAGGTTAGAAATTAGGTTAGTTGGATCCTGAATTAATTTGTAAAGTTAAGTTATGTTTAATATATATATTTATAATAATTAACATATTTTTTTTCCTTTTCTTTTTATAATGATAATATATTGATATTAAAACTTACTAATATTTTATAAATTTAGATCTAATGATAGATGATTAGTGAATCAATTTTAGGTAAATTTGTTTTTATGTATATGTGTGTGTATAACTTAAATAAATAATCCATAATAATAATAGTAAAGTTAAACTATCATCTTATAGATATTCAACTAATTCTAGGTTCTGAGATAATATTTTTATATTCACTATATTAAATCTTGAAAGAATTTCTGAAATTTCCTCTATAATAAATATATCTTATCATACAAACTCACCTGAAAAATCAACCTTTGATATTCGTAGCACCAGTTTTCAAAATATTGATTATACTACAAATATACTCAAACCATTATATACAAATACTAACCAACTTTTTTCATCAACCTCTAAACATTTTTATATGTAACCGAAAATATCTAGAATGAATTGAATATTCTTGAAATATATTTTATTATAAACAAAAACTATTATAATAATGATTTTTATAATATCTATAACTCTGAAAATATATCTTAGTTCTTTAAAAATTTCATGAAAGAAAGATATAAAATATAAAAAATATTTTTATAATTTTGTTACATTACATAAAATTCAAAATTTGTTCTTTAATTAGTTCAAATCATTTTATGTATTTGAATAAAATATTGCATATTCATTTTCAAAGCATGTATATCCTTTAACATGTAAAAATAAAACCTATGTTTCAAAACTTATCAGTGATATTTTTATTGAGTTTGAACATTTGCTCTTGAAAAACTTTAAAATCTTTTCGAATAGTTAAATTGTAGATGTTACCACTTGCAAAAACTCAAGTGAAGACATCACTACAAACACAAAACATGTTATCCAACAAAATAACTTTACCACTAACAACCTCAATACCATATGAAAACAATTATCCAAAATAGAGAAATAAATCTAAAAAACTATTGTTTATATAGTTGAAACTACAAAACCTTTAGACTAGAAGTTAAAAAACTCAGTATCAAACCATACCAAATTGCAAGAACTAGCCAAACTCAATTCCAAAACAATAGAAATGACTTTTTTAAAGTCATTAAAGATCACCTTAACCACCTTGAAGTTTCGCCCTCCACTTTGATCACTGTTGACTCCCCCACAAGTTAGTAATGATCCCTAAATCTCCAGAAGTCATATAAACATGATTTAGAATTATCAAACATAGACCACTAATAAAGAAGCCTTTTAGGAAGAAACTCTTAAAATTAATAAACTTGTTTAGAGAAATCTTACTCCTAAAACAACCATTGTTCTTAATATATCCCTCAATAATGAACTACTTGTTATAAACCAACATTGATTCAATACATCTTCCCTCTATGAATAGAACATAGATTGAATATCCAAATATAATATCCTAAGCACCTTATAATAAATGACCATAGTTGTCAATACCTACAAAATCCAAATTGGAACTTCAAATAAAGTTATAGTCAAACTCTTTATAACTGGTTTTGCTGGCCAATTAAACGGATGATGAAATTATCATCTCATTGAAACCCAACAACTTAAAATCCTTTACTCCATCCAAATGACTAAAGACCAAATATATATCCTTAACTCTTATAGAAACACTATTCAAGATGCAGTTTCAACCCTCATTTTAACTATTTTTTATATTTTGTAGGAGATCCTTTCCATTTTAAAGACAAAAATATTGAACTTTTTTCCATATTAGATTCGAAAGACTCAATAACTTCCAATGATATAAAAATACTATTTTCACTTATGTCATGCTTCAAGAAGATTTAAACCAACCTTTCTAAGAAGAAAAATTTCTTATTGGTTTGCCGACCATTCTAGAAGAAAGAGTTAAGGACAAAATCAAAGACATTTTTGTCTCCAAAACAATCCCTTATGATCAGGTAATATATGGTGAGCTTGTCGATTTTACCTAAAAAAGGATTTTAATATTTATTAAAACTTTAAATTTTAAAAATACCTAAAGTGGGAAATAAGAAGAGCTACACTGGAACTGGGAAATTTTTGTCAACAATTTGACCTATCCTTACCAAAGTCAACTTGTAGTGGTTTACATTCCAAATCTATTGTCTCAAAACCCAACAAACCACCTAATAGAAGATCAACTCATAAACACAAAAAATGTTTTTATACTAAATATTAGTCCTACTATAAAAAGATAATTACTAAACCCATAAAACCTTTTGAGTCAAAACAAAAACTCAAACCTAAAATTGACCTTAAAAACATTACTTGTTATGATTGAGATAAAAAAAAGTCATACCTCTAAATTTTATTGAATCAATACAAAGTTACATGAACTACAATTAAAAGAATAAGTCATCCACTATATCCAAAATATTTTGTTTGAAATATCTAAGACTAAATCCAACATGTCAGACATTTCTGAAGAACTCTTCCTAATAAATGAGTTAGCAATATCTAGTACTGACCTAGACACATTAAACCATGACACTTTAAAACAAATAAATTTCTTAACCCAAGATGAATAGTTTATTCTTAAAGCGATCAAAAGACTTAATAATCTTTAATTTCAACAAAAACTATATGGAAAAACTTATAAGTTCTTTTAGTAAGCTAAAGACATTATAATTTGTTCAAGGATAGTCATTATTATCATCAATAAGAAAGAAATAACTATAACCTTATCAAAATTCTCAATAAAAAAATCTAAATATGTTGCTACTATCTCAAATCTATAATCTAAAATTAAAACACTTAAAACTGAACCACAAAACCTCAAACAAGCCTAATAAAAAGACTATGTTAGTTTACAACACTTTTTTTTTCTTGCTAAGTTAAAAAGCCAGTCTGCTTCTTAACCAAAATTAGAAGACCAAACCCTGGAGAATTATATATTGGATCATACATTGTTAAATATTAAACATATTTTTAAAGATGTTTTAAATGTTTTAACTCATATTACTTTAAAAACATATTATAAAAATTACAATAATCTTTTCAAATGATTTTAAAATAGATATGGTTGCATTGTTTGATACAGATGAAGATTTGAATTGTATTAAAGAAGAAATAGTTCCAAAATAATTTTTACAAAATACTTTCAAAACAAATGTATAACAAACAATACAAAACTAGTTATTGAATACAAAACTCAAGTATAAGTTTTTAATGATGAGTTTTATCTAATTTTTTTTTATTGTTACTAATGATATTAATCACATTGTTATTCTTGGCACTCCGTTTATTAACATGATTGTTCCTTACAAAATTGATCATGGAAGTATTATTTCAACAATCAATGATTTGAAACTTATTTTTCCTTTTTTAGAAAAGCTAAAGACTAGGAATTTAAATATAAACAAGGCATGTGTTATTCATACTCATCACATGAATACATTGATTGGAGGAAAGCAATATCATCTTGTGTATTTTAGACAATATATCTTTTTACAAAAATAATAAATAGTGGTTACAAAATCCTATTTTACAAAAAAAAGAATTTTAGAATTTCAAATAAAGATAAAAAAATATTTTTTTTATTTATCAAATCTCTTTTGAAAGAGAAAGCATGTTGTTGATCTTCCTTATGATGATAATTTTGATGGGGAAAAAATTCCTACAAAAGAATGATCTATTCAAGCAAATGTTGAATTAGAACAATATTGTCGACTCGAAATCAAATATTTATAGTCGAAAGGTCTTATATAAAAATTAAGTTCACTTTGGTTGTACGTAGCTATTTATGTTTAAAAAAATTCCATAATTGAACATTTGAATTAAAAACCTTAGTTTGTTATAAATTATAAATATTTGAACAAAGCTTTAAATTGAATTAGATTTTCAATCCCAAACAAAAAATATTTTTTTTATAAAAATTACATTCTACATTTATATTTTCAAAGTTTGATATGAAATTAGAATTTTAACAAATTAAAATTCATTCAAAAATCATTACAAAACTGCATTTACAATCCTATTTGATCAATATAAGTGAAATGTCATGCCATTTGGATTAAAAAATACTCCTTTTGAATATCAAAAAAATCATAAATGATATTTTCAATGCATATTCAAAATTTTACATGATATACATTGATGATATTCTTATATTTTTAAATTCAATAGAACAACATTTCAAACATTTACAGACATTCTTTTATGTTGAAAAGAAAAATGGTTTAGTTGTTTTTTAAAAAGAATTTATTGTTTACAAACTAGTATTTATTTTCTTGGTCATTATATCTTCCAAAGAACAATTACACCTATTGAGAGATTCCTTACATTTGCTACTAAATTTCCCAACAAAATTCTAGAAAAAAACCCAATTACAAATGTTTTTAAGAAATCTTAATTATGTTCTAAACTTTTATCCTAGTGCAAGTAGAATAGAAAAACTCTTTCATTATAGGTTGAGAAGAAACCTTATTCCATAGTCTGATGAATACAGTAAAATTGTTAAACAAATTAAAAAACTGGTTTACAAAATTCTTTGTTTATATATTGTCAATCTCTTAGCTCCTAAAATAGTTGAGACAAATGTTTCTAAATTAAGTTATAAAGGTATTCTTAAACAAAAACAAAAAAAAACAAAGAAGAAATTCTTTAATTTACATATATACTTTGTAATGATTGTCAAAAGAAATATTTTACTATCGAAAAAGAATTTCTTTCCATTGTGTTATACATTACAAAATCTCAAAATAATTTATTATATAATTTTTTTTACATGTCAATTGCAAATCTACTAAAGAAAGTTTACAGAAAGATGGTCAAAATATTGCTTCAAAACAAAATTTTTTCCCGATGACAAGTTAATTAAGTATTTTTTTTTATTTTGATATAGAATATATAAAAGGAGATATAAATTTCATTTCTGATTTCCTAACTAGATAATTCATCCAAAATATGTCCTAATTTCTTTCAAATTTAAATCCAGAGATAAAGTCTAAATCTTTAAAATCTTAAGATCACAAAACCTTATAAAACCCTTTTCTATAACCATTTCTTCTGCAAAACCAATTAAATCCTAGTATGAAGCAATAATTAAAGATAAGGAAGCATAACGCTTTTTATATGTATAAAATTGGATAGAATCTCTTTTTACATGTATAAAATTGGGTAGAATCCATATCCAATTCGTTATAATTGCTTTTACATTACAAACTATTAGTCATAAATCATCACTAGAAAAAAAAACCTTCTTAGATAGGTAAAACTCTTAAACCAATTTCCAAAATATAAGCAAGTTTTTTTTCATAAAAACCCTCATTTTATTTTAATTCAAATTCTCCATTTGAATTATTTCAAAAGCTTTCAAAAAAATTCTGATTTTATTAAAAAAGTAAAATTTCAAAATAGTTTAACTATTAAAAATAAAATTTTTCACTCTGACCCTTTCGTTATAGTTACAAAAATTTTCTCTATAAACTAATATTTAAAACTTTAGGATTTATCCAGACCCTAGTCCTGCTATATGATAATACTTAATATCATAACTTACACCAAATTCAAACATTTCAAGCTACAACAAAATCATTTTCAATATATATATTTTACATGCATTATTCAAAATATCATTCATCTTTTTGATTGAGAACAAATCATTCACCAAGCAATCCAATTTTTAATCAGTTATCATATCAATCTTCATAATTTTACTACTTGTTCTTATTTTTATTGAGATTATCAATAAGAATGGTCCCACACTTTTTTCCTTTAAAATTCCAAGGTAGCCACTCTTGGTTATTCTATTTTAATAATTTCATCAAGACTTTAAATTTACCCAATTGATTTCTTTAATGGTATGATTATTTTGGTTGTACTTGTAAAGTAATGAAACCTTACGCTTTAGTTTAAAACGATTACATTTACTTCAAAAAAAAAAATTAAAACCCTCATAAATTGAGAAAAAATTCTCACTAATTCTTTTTTTTTTCTATTCTAATTTCTTTGTCCATTAGGTCTATTCTTGACATTTTGACTACAACACTCAATATGGATATCATATCCTCATCAAAAGAGACAAAGTAAAATAATAGGGCTTCTTTGTAGTAGAAACTAAAAGTTTCAAACCTGTTGTCATTAAATGGTTACAAAACACCAAAATGCTCTAGTTTTATATCAAATCCTCAATCCAAATTCTTGGCATATAGATCTCATGCTTATACTCTTCTTACCTCGGCATAATATGAGGAAAAGTATTTAAAAATGAACCAAACTCTGACAAAACATCAAAGACAATGATTCATATCTATCTTTATCATCTCTAGGAACGATAATCGGTTTAGCAAATGATAATGAAAATGATCATTATGGTATCCTTCCTCATATACAAAAATCTTAGGTAGTAATTATCTCTATAAAAATTAAAATTAAAAAGTCTAAAAGTATTTTAGCTCATTTTATAAATTGAGATCCTCCAAACCATCAGGCCTATCTATTTATATCAGCACAAATGGTTAAAACAGTTAGTTAATATTTCAAAAAGCTAATTCCTCACTTTTATAAATGACAAACAACTATCTAATTGGCAAGTAACTTTTTCAACTTTTTAAAAAAGCAAATCATATACTTTACAAAAAAGTTTAAGAAGACAATCTCATTTTGCCTTATACAAAGAGACTTCTCCCAAGCTTTTGAAAGCAGAACTTGATATAAAAGTTTTTCAATAAAAGACATCAACTATTTATTTTTTTGTAATATCTTATCTTATAAGGAGACCCATATTTCTTGGATTCAAACATTTATAACTAATATCTCTTGTATTATTTAAACATAAATTTTAATTAAAGTTCCTTTAAATCTTACATTTAATATATCTTCTATTTAAATTATATTTAAATTTATGTAAACTTAAATATGGTTTGTATTTGATAGAAGATTCTACCATTTTTAGACTTCACATTAAAAATTTATAAGTCATATGTTTTATATTCTGTTTTAAAATTAAATGTATTAACTAGAAATCTATGAGTAGATCTTAAGATTATTTTTGGGTTTAACAACACCAATAAATTATTTATCTTTTTTTTTTATCACATACTTATATTACTTGTAAATACATTAGTTTGAATATTAACAAAAACTTAATAATATTTTAGCAATTTTGTATGAAGATTATATTTTTAATTTATGAAAGTTATCACTTTTGTAACTTGATGGATTGTGTCTCTCTCACTCACATACTATAATATAAATTCAGAGACATGAAAATAGAATTCCAAAATATTATGAAATAAAATAAAATTAATATCAATAATTTTAGAAGAAAATAAATGTTTAAAATGCTAATAGCTTATTTTTTGGCAAAAATTACAAGGACTGCTATATTTTTTTTCCTCTTTCTTTATGAGACAATGCTAACATTAGTATTCTTTTATAGGTTTGGTTTTATTTTATTTTTCTAATGGATATGATTTTTATAAAAGATATGCATATGATAAATTTTATTTGAATTTTTCATATCTAATTAAATTACATTTTACTTATTGCAAAAATTTATAAAATCGATGCAATGTTAATAAGGTAATTGATAGAAGGTAAAATGAAATTAATAATAATAATAATAAAACCTCTTATTTACATTCCCTACAATGTGCGTGCACGTTATTCGGACTTCTATTGGCAGGCTCACAGAGCCCATTTATACTTGCAATAGAGGACCCTAAAACCTAGATCATCTCAGCCCAGCCCAGCCACCTCGGCCCATTTTCAACTGTTTACATTAGGGTTTTACACAGTAAACTGTCTCTTTCTTTCCCTGCCACTCGACGAACAGTTCCTTTTTAGCAAAAAGACAACAAACCCCAAATTATTGCTATCCACAAGCTCCATTCTCTCCCTCCACTCCAACATACGCCCCCAAAAAGCCCTGGAAACAGCCATAAAAGGCCTCCTCTTTCTTACTCTCTCCACTCCACTGTATAAAAAATACAATCACAGCACAGCACACGCTCACAGCTGCTGTCTTCTCCACCCTTTCCCTTTTCCCTTTCCACTCCCTTGCTTTCCTCGTCCCCTTCCCTTTTCACCCCTCATTGTCTCAAAAATTATAATTTTGCCACTGTGCATTGTGCTCTTTAATTAGGGATTTTAATCACTGTGACCGCGCGCGCGCGCGCGAGAAAGAGTAGTGTTACGGTGATGGCGGAGAATGAGGGGGGAGATGATCAAAAGGGTAGTAGTATGGTTGGACCGAAGTCACCGTGGAAAACTCCGGTGGTCGCTGATGCTCCGGTGATGGGCACTGCCGAATCTTGGCCTGCTTTGTCTGATGCTCAACAACAACAGCAACAACAACAACGGTCGAAACTCACTGATTCTGCTTCTAAGCCGCCGCCGCCAGTAACTGTGACTGCTGGTGGTGATACGGCTGCGCCACCGGAAGCTTCGCCTCGGGTATTTCTAGTTATTTATTTATTTATTATGTTAAATATATGAGTGAATTTAATGTTAATTTATTGATTTCAGGGAAAGAAATAAAGTATTGGAAAGAGTGTTGATTTTTTTAAATTGAGTGAAAATGAAGTTATAATTATGTGCTAAAATGCTTTTAAGCTTGCTGTGGATTGATAAATTAATATTAAATCATGAAGCACTTAAACTCATGTAAGGTATTCGCGTCAATTTTGCAAATTTATAGTGAAAATAGGATTTTAAATTATGGAGATAAGTTAAGCTCGTGTAAAAATGCGTTAGGATAAGAGATTCTCATGAGATGACATCAATCAATGATATTGAGATCTGTAGGTTAAGAGAAAAGTGTGAACTTTCGAACTATTAGTAGTTTGAATAAAGGTATACAGATGTTTTTGGTTTTTGGTGTAGATTCTAATTGGATTTTTTTTTTATTTAGGATTGAGAGAGATATGATCAAATAACGAAAACCCATAAGGGGTCATTGATTTTCGGTGTGTTTTTAATTTATTTGTGTATGCATGTATATTTGATGTCACTTTGTCCATAAATAAATGTATCGCATCATGCTTTAAAAAGAAGTAAATTTAACATTGGTAATCAAAATGTTTCAGGAAAGCATTGTATATTAATGTTTGCTATCTCTATATTAAATAGTGGCAGTGTGCCGAGAATGAACTATTGATGAGTACTTTACGAAGTGGCATCCTTGATGCTTTCTCAGTTGAGGTATTTTGTTTCGGTGTATAGTAATTTGATTTGGTGGAAAGAAGGTTATGATGTTCATTTTGCATTTTTACCACCATTTTCCAATATATTTCTTCGTGAGAGAAGATCATGTGTTTATTTGCTGAAGTGGAACATGATTTGCTGGAATTAAAAGAAA
This sequence comes from Populus pruinosa, assembly GCA_026413675.1. Classification (NCBI taxonomy): domain Eukaryota; kingdom Viridiplantae; phylum Streptophyta; class Magnoliopsida; order Malpighiales; family Salicaceae; genus Populus; species Populus pruinosa. Next base: position 26,280,533 of record CM048592.1, on the reverse strand, counting down.
TTGGCAAGCATATGTATTGAGAGAAACAAATGTTGGAAACCATCTTTTCTCTATCCTGACATCAGAAAGAAAAATGGAGAAGAGAAAGTTCAGTTTTGCAGAATTTGGATTTGAAAACCTGGCTTCTCGAGAAAAAAACTAAGTAGCTCATTTTAGAGATGAAATGCCATCTAAATTATGTGAACTGCAGTTTTATGCTTGGTGTTGGGACATAACAAATTGGAATATTATCACATGTTTTGTCTCTTTTTTTTTTTTTGGCTGTAAGGTGCATTATGTTTGGTGTTATGAAGTAATTAGTAGAGCTAGAGTTCCATACATCTAATATCTAGTCAGATATCTTTATGATTCCAAAAGACCTGAAACAGGGTTTCTGATGTTCCCATGGAATCTTGTTATGCTTGCAAAAGCACAGTTAGAAAGCTGGCTATGCCTTGGGATAAAACACATAAATGCATTAAGTTTTATGGTTGTTACCAAAATGGAGTTTCAAAGATCAATCCTTTCCCCTCCTCCATCTTGTTTGTGAAGTTTATTTTATTTCACATCTTATGTCAATTGTTCTCTTTCTGGGAACACATTATTTAGTGTGCTTAATTTGGGTGTGAAATATCATTTTGCCTTATTTATGGTTTGTCCAGGGGTTATCTGGGCAGCAGAGATCACATGGATCTGGAAACACAATTTCTTCAAATAAGCATTCACCATCAAGACATCAAAAATCAGGATCTAAGCGCAATCCTAATGGGGCGCCACCTTTCCCTGCACCATTCCCTTATCAGCAACCACCCATTCCACCAGTTTACCCTGCTATAGTACCTCCACCACACGTTGCTGTTTCTGGTTTTGCATATCAACCTGGGCCGCCACCTTTTCCCCCTGTTGAAAATCATTTGGTAAAGTCTGGATCAGATGCATCCCCTATGCAACCTTTTGTTCCACCTGTTAATGTCCAGCCTCCACCAAGAGGGGATCCCAATGCTTATGCTGTTAACTTTCCAAATCAAAGGCTGAATGGGCAAGAATCCGGTGGCCATTTGAATCAATTATGGCATCATCAACGGGCATTTGGGCCCAGAGATAACATCATGTTGCAGCAGGGTATGGGACCAAGGCATTTGATAAGGCCTCCTTTTTTTGCTTCACCTCTAGGGTTCATGGTTGGTCCAACATACCCTGGTAATTGTTTTAATTTAGTGCAAGTGCTTTTTCTCTAGAAATTAGTGCTAGATGTTTGTTCGCACCTTGACATTCACTTTCATTTATATAATACATGCTTTTCTGCTCTGCATAGATGATATAGCTTGTTCTTGTACAGTTCATTTTTTCACTATGGGTTTTTAACTCTTTTGTTGTCAAATTATGTGCTGTCTAAGATGATCTCTATGTGTGATACAGGACCTCCTGTATGCTACATTCCTGTTGCACCTCCAGGCTCTCTTAGGGGACCTCATCCTCCCCGTTTTGTTCCATATCCAATCAATCCGGGGGCTCCTATGCTTCCTCAAGAGATACAAACTTTGAAGGCTAGCATCATAAGACAGATAGAGTATTATTTCAGGTAAGTAATGTTAAAAAGCGACTTACTTCTGGATTCTCTCACTCCAGACATGCTTAACTGGTTTAAATTGCCACAATTGGATTCTGAGGCTGAAACTGACCTTCATCCTACTTCTCTTACTTGTAAAATTATGTCCTTTTATGGCTTAATAATTATTACCATTATCATTGGATGCCAATGTTGTATGTCCTTCCATACACTTGTATGCTGAGCAATAGTAACTGAGCCTTTCTATGAAACACCAAAATATGCCCTTGGAACTTCTTATAGTGAATTGCCTACAAATAGTCAGTCAATTTGTGTTGTGCATGCAATAACTTGATTACTTGTTGACTGTTTCACATCTTTATGCAGTGATGAAAATCTGTCGAAGGACCATTATCTAATATCCTTGATGGATGACCAAGGATGGGTTCCCATATCCACAATTGCTGAATTTAACAGGGTATTTTTTTAAGTCTATATGGTATTTATATGTGTAGTGCTGTGTGAAATGGGAATCTTATTTCATTCAATATTGCATGTAAAGTATTATGTTATATTACTCAACATATCCACTTCCTTTGTATCTAGAGTTGAAGGACAACTAATTTTATTCATGCATGTGATATTTTGTATCACAGGTTAAGAAAATGATGACAGACATATCATTGATCCTTGATGCGCTGCAGAGTTCTGGCTTAATAGAAGTGCAGGTCTGAATACTCTTCACCAATTGACTTTATGTTTCATGCTGGATGGGATGGATCTGGAATTTTGCGATACGATTTGTAGTATATCAATCAAGATTGTGTTTCATATTTCGTATAAATGGATATTTTCTTCCCTGTTAATTTTTTATTGACATGCCTGACAAAAGCTGTTTAAATTGTTCAAAGGATGGATATCTTTGGATGGTCCAAAAATGTTGACTACATGGTTAATCAATTTCACTTCCGTGGCCTTCTAAAGGTTTCTTTACTGTTTTCCTGGGATCTGGTTTTAGCCCCTTTGAACTGTATCCAAAAGTTTTTCCTAGTTGTGTCAGTTTCAGTCAAATTTGTGATGGGGTTTTGGCAAATGTTATGAAAACTGTTTATGTGAATGAGCACATGTTGTGTGGTATTTCTTTAATTATAGCTTAGCATTGAGTGGAACACATTGATAACTTTGAACTTGGGAGCCTAAGATGCTTGAGTCTGATAGTAAATGAAACAAGTTTCAAGTGCGTAATGTTATGGCCATCTAAAATTATGAAAGCTTAACTAGAGTTGTGGGATAGATTGACAACTTATGAAGTCTCATGCTTAGTTTCTTTGCACTAATAGTCTTCCTATTGTGGTCGGCATTGTATTAACAGGGTGAAAAGATTCGGAAACGTGATTACTGGTCAAAGTGGATTCCTGCTTCTTCTCAGCAAGCAATGTCACTGAAAGCTCAGACTTCCGAGGGCCAACCTGGAAAGAATGCTGAGGAAGATAGCACAAGCGGTCTCTCCAAACAAAGTTCTGAATTTTCTTCTTGCACCACAGACAAGGAAGCAAAGAAATTGTCAAATGGAGATATTGGTAAACTGGAAGGTGATGAGAAGTCTGTCTTGTTTAAAGCTGGAAAACCTGGATTTGATGGGGATTCTGATCTTGGTGCTCGTCATACCACTCCCGATCCTGACAATACACAAGGATTTAGGCCTTTGGCACTCAATTATCATGTGACTGAGGGCATGGAAGATGCACAGAATCTTGCTGATTTTTCTAATGATTTTGCCAACACATTTATGCTTGATGAAGAGCTGGAGCTGGAGCAGAAATCACTCAAGAATGATGGCTCATCTCCAGTTAGAAGGTACTGCATGGTCTTATATTTGTTTGGTTATCTCCATCTTTGGTTTTATATCACTCTTTTCTTGCTAAGTGTGATTTTACAAGAATTGTTGACTAGTTACTGGTCTCTAGACAACATATTCTTAATGATATTTAAACGCCTAAGGCTACATTCACATGCATATATTTTAGTTCAGGCAGCTTTGTGGATGTCAATTTGGGCTCTAGTAAAAAATTCAAATCATGTTTACATTTGGAGAATTTTCCAGCTTTCTAAAAAATTATTGTTGAGACAATAGAAAACTGTGGATGGATGTTTGGCAGTTACTGTTTTCTTAGAAAACTGGAAAACTACTCAATGTTGTTTTCCTAATTCTCCACTTTAGAAAACAAGGGCCAAATATGGTTCAGCAGCCATTTAATCTATCTATCATTCCTTATTTTAGAAACAATCCAAATGCAATCCTTGTTTTCTATTTTGAAAAATTAATTGTTGGTAAACATGTTTTCTTGAGAAATAATATAGAAAGATGAAAAGAAGAAATGAAAATTTAGTTTCTAAAAGTAAACGCCACCTCATCCTTGCAATTTCAGGTGCTGCATAAGTTGGATGCATTTGGTGTCCATTAGTTCACTCATAGTAAGTTTCTTCAGACAGACATGTTTGATGGGGTGCAACATGGTTTCTTGACCTGCTATCTAGTCGCTTAGCTAATTGTCTGATATGCTTTTGGGATTTAGGTACTCAAAATTGAGATCACGGGCTACTGTTGGTGAAGTTAATATAGGTTTTCAAAGCCATTTTCTAGTTTCATTGAAGTAGGATAAGGATTGGGGGCTTGCCATGCTGATTCTAAATTTGCCTATTTCTCAAGACGCTTAACATTTTTTTTACATGGTTGAAAATAGAGTAGAAGAAATAATGGGAAGAACTGACACTGCTGCAGATGTCATGTCAAATTTGATGAATGTGCTGATCAAGTATGGAAATTGAAAGTTCATGAATTTGAGGATTTGTATATCTCGTTCCTGCATCTTTATTGGCTAGATGAGGAACTAGTGGTTAAAAGTGGACAAGAGGCACAAAACTTACAACCACCCATAAGAAACTAGAATAGACCTAGCACACAGTTCCACTCCTATGAGTTTAGGATTGCCTTGCTAGGAGTCTTGATGTATTGCACCTGAGAGGGATGCATCTCACAATCCAATTAGGATCACATCTTAGTCTCACTGCAAAGCACCAAGGCTAAACTTACTCAAAACTACCATTTGAAAAAAACTATATGTAGCTCCATGTGCATGGGTCCACCTTTTATCTGGGTGGCGCAGCTCCAAGGACCCTGTCTGTGGAGTCCCATGGAACATATTAGACATTGTCCCCTCTGGGCCCCATCTCTGTGGCCCTCACGGTCTTCTCCCGCCTCTGTTTGACAATGCCTGCCTCACTGTTTGAACCTCAGACCTCTCATACCATAGGAGAGGTAGAAAAACTAAAGATGAGTACCAAATGAGCTGTCAGTATGTGTTCTTGGACTGTCAAGTGACCTGTTCTCAGATTCCCACATCAATAAAGAGATTCTTCAGGCAGTCATTTGGCCTGCATTACTTTGAGCATATATGCAGAGACTGTCTTGAAGTTTGAAGAAAACTCCTTTTGTCATACTAGAACAATAATGTTCTATTAATAACTTTCATTCTTTTAGCTCTCACAGACCTTATTTATAGATGCAAGTAAAAATCAACAGGGTAGTTTCAATTGTTGGATGAAAGGATAATGTGTGAAGAGAGGATAGGTAGGAAAGTTTTGTTTTTTTTTTATTGAACATCTGTTGATGCATGCAATAAGGCACTAAATTGCAGGCACCAAGAATTCCTAGTAGGAAACAAAATCCCACAAACATCACATGATTTGAAACCATGCCTTTCTTTTTTCCAGGGTGGATGACGAAGAGGATGAGATGGTGGTCAATGATCAGGATGTTCAAAGACTTGTAATTGTCACCCAGGTAAAGCTGTTTGCTGGCAAGTTTATATTCCTAGGAAAGAATAATTATACGTACTTAGCAATCTATGTTCCTTGTTTTTATTTATTTATTATTATTACTGTTCAATATCTGCATAGACCATAGCAACTTGTAGACATATCTGTGTGGTTATATGGATGTGATAACGCAAGAATTTGGGCATTTTTGTAGCGCTCTGGTGCATCTTAGAGGTTTTTCTTAGTGTTTTTTCTTTTAAAGGAAGCTGATTGCTGTGTCAGAGTTTTATATGCCATGCATATGCCTTTTTGTTCTTTCATCAATTATGGTTTATATTGTCACAGTTTTTATTCTTACAGGTTGTAGTTGTTTGAAAGCCACATCTCAACTCCTTGCAATCAGCAACCTTTTTCACTTCATGTGTATCATTTGGGTCAAACTGAATTACTGAATTGAAACAATGATGCGTCTTGGTCAATTAGGTTTGTTTTAGTGATAGTTTTTACTTTTTCTCATTTCTCAGTTATCAATTAGGTGCATGATGGTTTTTGCTACAGTTTAGCCTACATGCATGTATTCATGTGAGCGGCATATATTATGTAGGCATGTATGAGCATGAGTCGGACCATAAATTTGGTAACATTTTTGTAACACCATGTATGTATTCATGTGAGCGGCATATATTATGTAGGCATGTATGAGCATGAGTTGGAACATAAATTTGGTAACATTTTTATAACTTGTGGGCTTTCTCTGTGCAGAATAGTAGACTAGGAGAAGAATCTATTAAATCTGGGGATAAATCAAAATCTATTTCGGTTGAGCTTGCTTCAGCAATAAATGATGGTTTATACTTCTATGAACAGGTTGGGACTTCTGTTATGCTCATTATCTAACTAATTAAGTTGCAATACATCACTTTCATTTTCTTTGGAAATCCTCAATGGTTGTCTAAAAATTCTTAAATGTGACTCTTTACTGGCAGGAGCTAAAAACAAAGCGATCTAATCGTAGAAAGAATAGTTCTAGCTATTCAAAGGCTGGTGAAATTTCCGCTGCAAGCTGTGTCCACGAAGAGTCAGGAAGCTCCAACCACACAAGGAAACAAAACAAAGGTTTTCCCAAGCAGCAGTCATCTCATACACAACGATTCTTCTCCAGCAACTTTAGGAATCATGGCACTGGTCGTAATAACTTTGGAATCATATCAGAAAGTCCACCAAGCAATTCAGTTGGATTTTTCTTTAGTTCTACACCTCCTGAAAATCACGGGTCAGTCTATGTGACTCTGGCCCTTGCCTAAGCCTTATTTCTTTTCTGTCATTTTTTTTATTCTTGTTGTTTATTTATTTATTTTTGCTACATTATTAATATAATGTGGCACTATTCTAGAATTCTTCTTTAGGTTCTGATGAGAGAATAATTAGGTATTGATCACTAATTTCATAACTTGGGATGTTATTTGCAATATGCTAAGCAAACATCCATGTCACCTGACTAAATATTTTCCATCTAAATCCTAACTTCACAGACCCAGGTCTTCAAAGCTGAGTGTTTCACCACATGGCATGCTCTCAGGCAGCAGTCCACCAGTGGGTTCCATGCCAAATTCATTTCCACCATTTCAGCATCCCAGCCATCAACTCTTAGAAGAAAATGGCTTTAAACAGCAGAAGTACGTGTCTTTTATTTCCACCATTTTGGCATGCTCTCAGGCAGCAGTCCACCAGTGGGATATGTGCATTCATAGCACAAGGTTGCTGACCTGTTTCTCTTCCCTTTTAGGTACCTGAAGTATCGTAAACGGTGCTTAAATGATAGAAAGAAGATGGGAATAGGTTGCAGTGAGGTGTGTTTCTTAAATTTCTACTATACATGTTTATTGACTAGAGGAGAAATATAATTCTAGATTAGTTTGTGAACTATGCGATGTGCTGGAGTTGGATCCTTCCTATCCTTCTTTTTCTAAATCTCATCCATTCACTAGCTGATTTTTGTTGTCTAATCTTTAAATAGTTATACTTCCAGGTTGAACATACTCTAAGCACTAGATTGCATGGTGTTGATCTATTTGGTTAATGTTAATTATGTGAATTCTTATATTAACATAGCCAAGGGACTTTATGTTAATTATGTTGATCTAGATTGGGTAAGCCAAGGGATTTTTTTTGAATCACTAACATAGCCATCTTGGCATGTCTTAAAGTCAATTTTCTCTTTCTCTTTCTTTTTTTAATTTTCCTAATTGGATTACTTGTCCTGTTTCCAATTTTTGAATGGTGTCTTAACAGTATGTAATTGTTGTGATTTTTTTTTAAATCATTTTCCATGCAGGAAATGAACACACTGTATAGGTTTTGGTCATACTTCCTTAGAAACATGTTTGTCCCATCTATGTATAATGAGTTCCGAAAATTTGCTCTGGAAGATGCTTCTGCTAATTACTATTATGGGATGGAGTGCCTTTTCAGGTTCTATAGGTATTGTTGATAAATTATACTTTTGTTAATTTCGAATACTGGAGCTTCTATCTGAGATTTGTTGCTCTTTTCAACCATTACCATTCTTCAAATATATCTTTTCCCTACTTTAGGGGAAGTAATAGGTACTAATTTTGCTTGTTCTTTCATGTATTCTACTATTTAATTGATTGCTACTCTCAATTGTGTTTCTCATTTTCAGCTATGGTTTGGAGAAGAATTTCAGAGATGACCTGTACAAGGACTTTGAAGAACTCACTCTTGACTTTTATTGCAAAGGCAACATTTATGGCCTCGAAAAATATTGGTAATACCATTTGAATTTTCTTTTCAACTGACTAACAGCATGTGCTTTAGGTTGCCTGCTTCTCAAGGCATGAATATCTTGTACATCATGTGTTTTTTGTGGATCTCACAAATACACTGATTGTGATTAAACTTAACCTTTTGGTAGAATATGCTAATGTAGGAAAGCAAGAAACAAATATTATCTGAAAATTAATTTAATTTCATGCTGGATCTTTATGGGCTTAAAAATGACCACGTGTTGCTTACATGATTACAGATTAATGGGAAAATTGCCTAAAATACAATCTTGTTGTGATGGTAAAGTAAAGTGCAAAGCTGCAACGTAATCTGATGTTTGACCCAGTAGAGCAATAACAACCGCAATTAACTACTGAGATGAGGATTTGGAGGTGGGCATGGGTTGGACTTTTCAAGACAGAAACTTCTATGGGATAAAAGATTACCAAGTGACAAACATTGTTTTTTTTAACTTATTTATGCTCTATTTATTTATTAAAGTTGCCTGGATTTGTAGAATATAGGACAATTGGCAGAATGTATAGCTGTATGCTATTCTCATCTCTTTCAAGTCTTGCGGAAGGAAAACGCAATTACAGAAAAACAGCTTGTGCATTGCGTTCTTCTCTGAGTTTGATGCTTGTATTTCCACTGGTACATTTTGCTGCTACAAGTATTTGCTTTAATAGACTTGCTTTTCTGCTATTAGGGCCTTCCACCATTATTGTGGTCTAGGTGACAAAGAACCAAAGAAACATCCAGAATTGGACAGGTTACTGAGAGAAGAATACCTTAGCTTGGAGGACTTCCGTGCCAGAGAGAGGTCCATGAAGAAGGACGGCCATTAGCCTGCTGCAATGAACATTCTCTGGTAACATCTTCGCAATTTTGACAGTCACAAGATGGATATTGAAGTTAGCTGCAGGAGTTTGGTTTGCTTGCTGGGGGAATATGGTTTTTGTATATTGTATACTGGGGGAATCATCTGCACCTCTCAGGGCTTCTGACTGCTGAGGTTTTGTTTTGTTTTGTTTTTTTCTTCTTTTGGAGGTTCTGGCTCCCGGGTATATCCTATCCTTTTTGGTGTTGTCTGCAAGTTTAGGAGGTGCTTGTGCTTTTTCTCTATCGCTTCATATTCCCCCAATGCTGTAACTTGTACATAAGGAGAACTGCAAAAAAAAAAAAAAAAAAAAAAAAAAAAAAAAAAAAAAAAAACACCACGGGTTGAAATTGCTTTAGTGACCTTGTGAAAATTGAAGAATAATAAGATATTGGAAATTTATATCCTGTCTTGCAAATGATTGGTAGAAGTTTATGCTGTCAGTTTTTGCGATTGCCTGTAGTTTTTTGGTACTAGAATGGTGGTTTCCAATGAGTTCTTGTGCTATTGAAACCCGTAACGGTGAGATGTCGTTGTCCTGGTCTGATGTGTTGCTCGCTAGGTATCTTTCATTGCCCAAATAAACCAATATATCCTTGGTTTAACGTGGTATGTGGCTTTTTAAAGGAGAAGGGAAAATGGCTCTTAGTGGAAGACAGTGATGCTATTAAAACCACTTGGGAAATCATGTTTTGCAAGAATTTAAATTTTTTTATGTGTTTTGGATATAAGTTAATTTTAAAAATGATTTTTTAAAAATAAAAAAATATATTAAATTAAGTTTCTGTGTTTGCCTTCACATCTCTACCTCGATGCTTCGCTTAAAATTTTCAAAAATGATATGGAATTTGTGCTGCTGCTCTACTGCTAGGGCGGGAAGAACATAATACGCCTATGTTCTTTTGCTTTCCCAGCCTCTGGCTTCTAAGGGCTGCCTTCTGTTGGCCAGCCTACCACGACGATCCCGTGTCTCGAAACCAAACCTAAAACCCCAAGCTCCTTCGTTGTATAGGTTGCAGCTATGAAGATTACCATGTTATTTAGAGGAAGGGGAAGGGACTCTTGCAGCTGGTGTGCAGGTTTGAAAAACCGTTTTCCTCAGCTTACAGGAAAGCTAACTTTGTGAGGGGGAAGGAAGACGTAAGTGGCTTGTTTTTTAATGACTCTCCTGCATCCAAGATGTCCAAAGGGATGAATTTGAGAATATACTAGGTTTCAAGATGCCTGATCTTGCATTATTGGTTTCAAAATCACCCTATTGACTTTGGATATTGGTTTGGCTGAAGTAGGGGTGAGGAAAAAAACTGAAAAACTGATTAAATCGAGAAAATCAGAAAAAAATAACTAAAAAACTCAAATTATAAAAAAAATTGGTTTAAACCAATTAAAAATTTTAAAAAAACTTTCGATTCGGTTCTAATTTCAGAAACCTAAAACCAGCAAAACCTCAACCATTGGAAACACTATAAATACAAAAAAAAAAAAAAAATGCTTGCTTATTCTTAACCCTAGCATTTACTGGACTCCAACCGTCCTTCTCTTTAATCTTAAGTCGCACCCTCACAATTCACATTTCACACCTTCACCTTCACCTTTACGCATAAATCTGCAATTGTAACTAAAGGTATGGCCAATGATAGGTTCTCTGCTGCTTACAAGAAAGACATGATAAAAAGGAGACAAGATCAAAGTCCTATCTATGTTCTACCTGCAAGATTTCTTTAACTCCATAAACTTTTTTACTTTCTAATTCAGGCCTTCTTAGGCACTAATTCAGGCCTTCTCTTTAGGCACTGAATACTTATTATAAAAAAAAGGAGATAGTCTCCATGGCTAGAGCAACTGCAAGTTTCTGTATATTAATGTATTTTTCTAGATTTAATTATAGCTTGAATTTCTCTACTTTTAAATGTGATTGTAACTTTTTTAATTATTGCTTTCTTTTAAATATTTTATATTCATAATTTGATTATATTAAAAATTAATATAGTGCTTTAGATGTTTTTATTTATTGTAAATTCTTACTTGAATGATAGTTTATAGGTAAATTTAAAAGGAAAAATAGGTTTTTTAATTTTTATATTAAAAAATTAAACCGATTTAAATTAAAACTAATCGATTTGAATCGATTTTATTTTGATTTCAATTTAAATTTTTTAATTTTTTTTAAATTTATATTTTAAATAAAAATCGAATTGAATGAAAAATAATCATTGCATGTATATTCGTCATCGAAATCTCATTTATTATTTCAGAGATGAACCAGAATTTCTAGTTTATCGTGCCAGAAAACAGCCTGCGGTATTCTCAAGGGTTAATGTCCTTGGCAAGTCTTGGAAACTCGAAGGCTTGCGAACTCTGAACTAGTAGGGTTCTGACATCACGGAGTTACCGGCTTCAATTGGCAAGCTGAAACTTTTGAGATTCAGTGGATGTCTTGATGTCTCAAGGACTGGAGTCCAAGCATTTCCAGAATCCATCACAAACTCTTACCATTTACGAACTTTAAGATTCAGTGGATGCTGGTTGCTTGAAAAGCTTCCTAGAACAATGAGAAATTTGGTGAGCTTAAGGCATCTTTAGTTTAGTGAAGATGGCCACATGCCGTCTAAATTTGATGTTGGGTGCTTAACTAGTCTTTGAACATTGCAGCCCTTCTGTTTTTGGAGGCTTAGATACGGGCTATAAAATTGATGAGTTGGGATGCTTGAATGAACCAAGAGGAGAGCTGCAGGTACGCAATCTTGAGGAGGTGAAAGACAGAAGAAGCTGAGAAAGCAAAGCTAGATAGAAAGGCAAACATTTGCAAATTGGGATTGAAATGGAGTTCACGAAGACAAAAAAAGAAAGAAAGTGCAACGCCAATGATGAGGATGTGTTGGAAGGCCTCCAGCCTCACCCAGACATAGAAAGTTCATGGATTGTGTGTTGTATGGGTAAGAAGTTCCCATCATGGCTTTTGATGCCCGTACTCCATAATTTGGTGGAGCTGAAATTGGGAGAGCGCAACTATTGCCAACAGCTCTCTTCACTTGGACATCTTCCATATCTTAAAATTCTTGGGATAGAAGAAATGAATGGTGTGAATCATTCAGGCAGTGAACTTTATAGCGGTGGTGAATGTGATAGGGATACGACAATTCCGGCAGTAGTGTTTCAAGCATTATAAAGATTATCTCCCATGAGAAAGGAGACTCTAGTTGAATGGACGGTACCTCGGGGAGGAGCAAGTAAAGGAGGTGGAGGAGATGCAGTTGTGGCGTTTCCCTGCCTTAAGAGTTGCACATCGAAAATTGTCTCCGGCTGAAAAACATTGCTTCAGTGAATCATCATGGTTCTTTATCACTAGGACATCTTCCTCATACTGAAATTCTTGAGATTAAAGGATTAGATAGCCTTAGTTGTGTAGGCAATGAGTGTTGCCGTCGTGGATGTTGTAGGAGTTAGGATACAACATGCCTCGACACAAGTTGAAAAGGATAGTACCTCGAGGAGGAGAAAGCGCATGTGGTGGAGGAGATGTCGTTGTGGTATTATTACCTTGCCTTGAAGAGTTGAACACGGTCGAGTGCCCCCAGTTGAAAGGCGTTCCTCCTGAGTCATGTTTCATCAAAAATTGTAAAATTGGAGATCAGGATATGTGGGGAATAGGGCCTTTTATCTGGAGAATTTCATGCCCCAACACATTTTAGAGCTTAGTCTGATAAATCCTTGCTTTAATGATGGCTGACAAATACTGCTAATGAGGGCCATTTGAACCTTGTACGTAAAATGAGTCCATGATTTCAATATTAGATTAGGACAATGCAAGATGATTTCCAATTTGCACCCTTCCCTTATAAGCACACATGCCGCCAGCTTTCCCTGCTATCCCACTTTGCTGTTTTTGATTATGCTTACGAGCCTGGCCTTCTACCTTTTCCGGCTGTTTAACTCATTTGGCTAGCTCGGGGGCTGACATGCCCCGTATGCAACCTTTGTTCCACCTGTTTATGCTTGACCTCCACCAGGAGGGGATCCTGAAGCTTATTCTGTAAGCATTTCAGACTGAAAATCTGATGTGAAAGACCCTGGTGGCTATATGAATGGTGCATGACATCAACGAGCACTTGGTCCCATAGACAACGCCCTTGCAACAGGTTCTGGGATGAAGACCTTACCTAAGGCACATTTTCTTTGAATGTTTATTTCTTCTACTGCCAAGATTTGCTCTAGGCTGCCTGCTTCAAACCTGTTTTAAGGCATGCACTTATATGGCATGTTCAGGACAGTAAACAGAATGTACAGTCATTAACTCCTTTTTTGATTATGGTAGGAAAACACAATTACTCGCTTGTCTTTGCATTTTAGGGCTCTCCACCAGCATTGCAGTCCAAGTGACAAGGAACTGAAGAAACATCCAGAGATGAATAACACAGCTTGGAGGACTTTGGAAGCTAAAGAAAGTCCATGAAGGAGGGCAATCATCAGCCTGCCATTATGGCCATTCCTGGTGACATCCATCCTTGCAAATTTATGAACTAAGAAAAGGCTATCTTGAGCTGAGATGATAGATGAAGACCCAGCACAGCATATCCATTCTCTTCATAGTTATATTTACTGGATATGTATGCTCTCAGTCAATGTTTGTTTAATACAAGACATGCAGCCTTGTTGTGGCGCATGCCTTCTCGAACAAAGACAGCATTAAAATGCGAAATAATAATTGGAATAAAACACTCGAACAAACTAATTTATTTTAGTCTTCCATGGAAAGGAAGGATACACAGATAATAATTATAATAATATTAGTAACTGGAAAATTCAAGTACCAAATCTTGGTAAAATTTGGGAGAAATTAACAAACAAAAGCTCCATCTTTTACCATTGATAATTCCTAATCTAAGGAATGTATACAATTCAGGACTCTTAATATTAGCTATGAAGATTATCTTATCATATATAAATGCTTATTTTTAGGAAATGAGTTAGACTCCTTGTATAGCAAAACCTTCTATGTATACGTAGATTTGTGGGGAGTGTAGTAGGGGTTGGGTACTGCAGTTCTCTTTTTCAAAAAGAAAAACTCTCTTGGATTATGGTTTTTTAGCTGAGAGTATTGACGTGGGCGAGGCCGGTTCCGAATCCTTGCTTAGTATTGACGTGGGCGAAGCCGGTTCCGAATTGCTTGCCTCTGTCCTAACTTCCCTTTGGCTTTTGTTGCGGCTCTTGGATCCTGATTCCCTGCAGCAACTTTGTGTTGTTCCTGGTTTGATTTTCGTACTTAACACGTTCAAATCTTGCTTCTCTGCCAGGACTGTTCTTGGAGCCGAAGAAGGTGCTGCTCACAGTGAAGGGACTCCGGTGTTTTTCAGATCTGATTTCTGGTTTGGATTTGCTTCTTGGCTAACAATCTGTCTTGCTTCTTCGGTGGTATTCTCGGCAGTTTTAGCATCATTCTTCTCTGTTTCAGATCTTGCGTTTCTGGAGCTATTCTTGGCGGTTTCAAATCTCGCTTCTTAGGCGGTATTCTCGGCAGTTTCAAAATCATTCTTCTCTGTTTCAGATCTTGATTTTCTGGTGCTATTCTCGGCAGTTTCAAATCTTGCATCTGGTGCGTTATCTTGTTTGAGATCTTTGGTGGTAATCTTCCATTGGACTATTTCTCTTTTCAGCTTTATCATGTCTTTCAATAAGCTAGACGCGTTCCATGTTCGTCTTAATAGAGAAATAATTCTGCTCGAGAGTTCAATTTCAATTATTCATTAAAGGAAAAGAATTATGGAGTAATCCTGCACCTATAGATCCAATGCCTTGTCTAGACAGGAAATCATGGATGCTTGGAACCTCATCATATAACATCTTATAAAATTGTTGATATTATATGAAATTATCTAAATAAAATTTATAATCAAAACAACACATCTTGGTGTTTTTTTTTTTTTTTTGATTTACGTGGGGTGTCCGGGCCAGCTTACGCGCACCACAACTAATCCCCACGGCCCACTGAACATCCTTGTCACGACCCGAATCCCGGATCCATGACCGGCACATAGACAAGATTCCCCTCCAAGGTTCCATACCTATGCGAACCCAAACTTACATACAAACTTATCCTTTAATAAGTCAATCAGAGTTCAACACAGCAGTATCAACAAACTAATTTCATAATATAACTTAATTGTCTTAATACAAGAGTTTTGGAGCACTGACTACACATAAAAGAAAGTACAAATTACAATTAAAAGAGCAGGTTCTGAAGGTCCAACAAAAATGACCTGCTATCAAGCTATAAGCCTGAAAATGATAAATAATAAGAGTGTGAGTTCAACAACTCAGTGAGTAGATAACGTTCAATATACACACACGAGATAATACAACAATGAGAAAAATATACAAGTATGGATTAAGGTTCTTATAAAAAGGTTTCTCAAATAGGCCATAACAAGAATATCATATGATAAAATCGTCAGAAAATCAAAATGCAATGAGCATGAGGCTCCGTACTGTGGGATGATCAGTCCACACAGGTTGGTGACTCCCCCGACCAACTAGAGTTCAGATACGATGTGCACAAAGACTAACATTACCCTGTTAGCATGGGTGATTAGTACTTAAAAGTGCATTTTTATCATGGTTTTATATCATCATTTTGCACTTGAAGTATCAATAACTCCTTAACTAAAATATGTTTTATAATAATGTATCTAATAATATAAGATACCTATAATTTGTGGTAAATGTCTATTTTTAATGCAGGCCTATCAAATAAATGAAAGGATTGATTGATGACTTGAAGAACTTAAATTGCAAGGATAAAAAGATGGTCAAACTTAGAGAAGAGATGTCGGTGCAATCCAAACCAGAACACTGTTCGGTAATTGGGTCATATCCGGAGCTACAGAGCTCATATTTAGGTCCAATTTATATGGATGGAAAGGTAAGACATAGGCCTACAACTTTCATATGGAGCCCAAGATCTAAAAAGGCCATTATCAAGTCCAAATTGTAGCAACAACAAAGAAGCCCGAATTTGTCTTCCAGCCCGAGAACTGTTCGGTATTTTGGCCATATCTGGAGTTTTAGAAGTCCAAATGAGCTGAATTTTTTACACAAGAAAGCTGAGACAATTGCCTACAACTTTCATGTTTGCACCTGGCTCCAATTTTGACGTTATCAATGACGTTTTGGGCAGACAAGAGAAGATAAGGATTGTCACCAAGTCAAAAGTTGGCCACCCACTTATCAATTAGTCATCAAATCAATAGTTCCCAATTTTGGCCTATAAAAGGAGGCATTTGCCATGCATTTAGGCATCTTGGTTTCCAGATCAAGATCATTCTCTTCCTTTCTCTCTTTGTATTTTTTGTAATGTTTATGTTTTGCTTTCATTAATATTAAGTTTATGCCTTTCATTTCCTTTCTTTTACTTAGTTAGCTTTTATGTTCTTATTTTGTTTTTCTATTTTGCTTTCTTTCATTATGTCTAGCTAAGTTAATTATGTCAAGGTGAAAAGGTTACACTAATGGTGTGAGAATAAGTATAATGTAAACTTAATATGGACTTTAATGTTTGGTACTAACATGTTTTATATTTGTTATCTTGCTCACTCTTTAATACTTTGCTTGTTAAATGACTAATCTTGATTTATGTTGTATAACACTTGGTACAACAAATGCTTGGCACTTTCATAGCCCATAATGTATGGTATAACCGACACCTGAGCTATGAAAGGAACTTGATTTGTTGTTAACATAAGTTATAATCATGAATGCTTGACGAGATTTACAAGTATTAGCATTAATTGAATAAGATGACCAATGTAATCATGTTAACAATATATAATCTGATTGGAACCTCCTTTGTGTGTGGTTTCCAATTCAATAATAAGAGTTTATACTATACTTGTTTGATATACCATTAGTGGAACCTCTAACCTTGACATTTGTTATTATTATTGTTTAATCCTTACATTAATATTTCATCTCTAAGTTCTCATCATCATCATCTTCTTCTTCTTCTCTTTCTTTATTATTATTATTATTATTATTATTATTATTATTATTATTATTACTACTACTACTACTACTACTACTACTACTACTACTACTACTAGTATTATTATTATTATTATTATTATTATTATTATTATTATTATTATTATTATTATTATTATTATTATTGTTATCGTTATTACTATTATTGTTGTTTATAATTTGTACAATTAACCTCCCTGTGGTTCGACCCCGGTCTTGCCGGGTTATTTATTACTTCGACACTCCTGCACTTGGGAGAAAACATCAATCTTTTAGTCGTGTCAATGGGTATTCTGACTGACATACCATAGAGTCATAATCATAATCAAACAGACATATTCATATCTCAAGGCTCAACTCATGACATCAATCAAATGAGGAGCTATCAATTCATAAGTCAATCCAAAATACATACTGGTTCATATCAAGAATTCGGATTCAACGAATGATCATGCTTATCATAACAAGGATATTAGTCACCAAATATATTACCAAGAAGCATGATCCAATTCATATTAACAAATCAAATATTTATAATATTTCTCATGCATATGAAAAATTATCCACTCACCTGACTCGAAGCAAACAAAAGTCAAAAGCAGACACTGGAGCAAATCCTACTGACGTCCTACTGGTAGAATATCAGGATTATCTGAATATAAAGGAAACATATTCAAGAATGACTCAAAAGAACATATATCCTATTTAATACACTTAACTAAGGGTTTATTCCATAACCCTATATGTTTTTAGACTAAACTCGTTATTTTCCTAAAAACCCAAAAATTAATAGTTTTCTCAAAATCCAATCCCTAATAAAATAAATAATAAAATTGGTAATACTTCACTAACTAAACCTCAATTATTCATCAAACCCATCTGAAAAAGCTAATATTACAGTTAGGGACTAATCTGTAATTTTTCATATTTTTAAGGGTCAAATTGTAACTTTATCCATTTGGAGGACCAAACTAAAATTATCACAAATCCATGACTATACTGAAATCCTGACCATAATTAATCCTCATTTCTGTCCAGATCATCTCATTATACTCCAGGGACCATTCTGGAATTTTATCAAATTTTTAGGGTTAAATGGTAATTTTTGTCAAATTGAAGGACCAAATTGAAAGTGTTAAAATTTCATAACCATACAGGAATTCTGCCCATAATTTATCTTTTATTCTGTTCAGAATCTCGGAATATGCCCCAGGGACCAATCTGTAAATTTTTCAAAGTTTAGGGACTAAACTGTAATTTCCACAAATTGAAGGACCAAAATGAATTTTCATCATCTTCAACCTCCAACCCAGAATTTCAACAGAAAACCCACTGTTCTTTTCTTATTTCTAACATAATTTCACCATTCAAACAAAATCATAACTCAAAATCATCATTTTTATCTATAATCTCTCAAATTCAACTTAACAATCCATTACCCACAACAATCAACCCATAACATTCAACTTAATTCATCAATTAACCCAAAATACAAATTTTCAAAACCCTAACATTTATCAAAACCGAAATTAAAGCTTAATTAACATATATTTATACAAAATCTTACCTTTAAACTTATTTTCTTCAACTCCTTTCTATTTCCTTCTAATTTCCCTCTTTTCTCTTCTTCTTCTTTCTCCCTTCTCTCTCTTGTCGATTCTCTTTCAATTTTCCAGATCCCTCTTTTGTTGTTTTTTTTTTTACTCCTTATTTATATTTATCATGTATTTAGTCAATTACTACTATACCCCTCATTTACTTTATTCCTACATCTAAGCCTTCAAGGGCTTTATTGTATTTTCCTACTCATTTATTCAAAACATTACAATCCTGCAAGCCCAGTGAGCAGGTAAGGCACCGCGGGGGTGACAGGCGTGCATGGTGAGGTTCGAACCCAGGTGCGGAGGAAGGGGACAAGCCCCTCCCACCGCTAGGCCAAAACCTCACTTGCACACCTTGATGTTTTTAATCCGAGTATGAGATGGTTAGCTTCGTGCAGGAAAATCTTTTTATTAAATAATACTTTTTTAAATTTTAAAATCTTTAGATTAATTATTCAGATATTGTTTATGTTAATATTTTTATTACAGCTTTCTTTACTGTTCAAGCATTGCACAAAACAAGCAAGAAAAGAGGAATAAGAGAAGAGATATGCATGTTGTCCAATTCTTTAGTTGTATAGCTTTTGGTTATATTGCTATGAATTACCTCAAGAAGTCTTGTAACTATTACAAGAATCATGATCCTATTATCTCTATTTATTTCATTCAACATGAAAGGAACTAAGGAATTACTTATTATGCTTTCATTCATTGGTGCCTCTAGTTCTATTGCCTTAGTTGTTGTTCCTATTCCTGCTTTATAGGCTTAGCAAACTTGAATGCACTCACTCATGAAATGATACATCAGATGATCATTTCTATTCTTTCTGCTATTGGGTTATCAGGTAATTATAAATTTTTTTCTAAGCCATGGTATTTGAACTCTGGTGCTTCTAACCATATAATCAATATTTTTGCTTCTCTTTTCAATATTAAAAATTACGATGGAAATCTAAAAATTAATGCTGATAATAGCAGTTCTCTGCTTATCAGTGTTGTTGGTGATCCTTCTCCTTTTTTAACTAATGTTTTTGTGTCTCCTGATCTCTCTATAAATCTTATTTATGTTGGTTAATTGGTTGATAATAATTGTGATGTCCATTTCTCTTATTTTGATTATGTTGTAAAGATCATGTGTCAAGGAAGATGATCGCAAAGAGGTCTAAAGTAGAATGATTCTTTCCTCTTCATGTTTCTCCTTCCACCAATTTTCCTAGTTTTTCTTTACTTTCCTTTGTATGTAATTTTATTGGTTCTAAAAATAAGAGGTGGCATAAACATCTAGTCAACCAAACTCTGATGTACTTTGGATATTGATTAATTTTGGATTATTACAAAATAAGACATGTTATTTTCTTGATCTTTCTTTTGATTGTACATAATGCAAACTTGAAAAAAGTAAAGTTATACCTTTTCCTTGTCATGCATCTCGTGCTTCCAGATGTTTCGATATTATTCATAGATGTACTTTGCACATTGATTAATTTTGAATTATTAGGAAATAAAGCTTGTTATTTTCTTGATCTTTCTTTTGATTGAACTTTGTAAAAGTAAAGTTCTAGCTTTTTCTCATCATGCATCTCATGCTTCCAGATGTTTTGATATTATTCATAGTAATATTTAGAGGATTGTACTTGTTGTTTCTCATACTCTTTACAAGTACTTTGTTACTTTCATTAGTGACTTTAGTCACTTTACTTGGGTTTACTTTCTTTGGGTTAATGCTGAAGTTTTTTAAGTTTTTAAGCGATTCTTTACACTTCTTGAAACTCAATTATATGTCAGCATAAAGGTCTTACACAATGATTCTAGTGGCGAATACATGTCTAATAAGTTTCAAAAATAATTTTCAAAGCAAAGGGATCATTTCTTGGCTTTCTTATCCTTCGATGCCATAACAAAATGGTGTAATTGAAAGGAAAAATCATCACCTTTTTTATATAGTAAGAACTCTTTTACTTGAATCATCTATTCCTCTTTGTTTTTGGTATGAAACATTTTCTACTTCATTTCATTTGATCAATCACTTACCTTTTCCTATATTAAATAATTTTTTCTTGTTTTTTTAAGTTATTTGGTCATTCTCCTTTATATTTTAATCTTTATACATTTGGTTGTGTTTGTTTTATACATTTTCCTGCTCATAAACGACATAAACTTACTAGTAAGTCTGTTAAGTGTGTTTTTCTTAGTGATTGTATCCTTCAAAAGGGTTATGTTTGATATGATCCTCATGTTTGTCATATACGATATTCTAAGAATATGATTTTCTTTGAATATAAATATTTATTTTCATCTTATATTGAATTGTTGTTTGCATCTTTACCTCTTTTGCCTGGTTTTTCTGATCCCCCGACAATTGCAAAAAGGTTCAAACTTATCACGACTCGAGTCCCGAATCCATGACCGGCATATAAATAAGGTTTTCCTCCAAGGTTATATACCTATAGGAACTCAAACATACATACAAGCTCATCCTTTAAATAACTCAATCAAAGTTCAACAAGCAATAACAACAAAACTAGCTTCATAATATAATTTAATTGTCTTAATATAAGAGTTAATATAATTTTATAGTTACAAAGTACTAATTAGACATAAAAAAAAATACAAATTTCAATAAAAGAGCAGGTCTTGAAGGTCCAACAAAATAACTCGCTAACAAGCTATAAGCCTAAAAAGATAAATAATGAGAGGGTGAGTTCAACAGCTCAGTGAGTAGATAACATTCAATATGCACATATGAGATAATACAACAATGATAAATATATATACATGTATGATTTTATGTTCTTATAGGAAGATTTTTCAAATAGGCCACAACAAAAATATCACAAGATAAAGCTCGTTAAAAAATCAAAATGCAATAAGTATGAGGCTTCGTATTGTAGGATGATCAGTCCACACAAGTTGGTGACTCCCCTAACTAACTAGGATTCAGATATGATGTGCACAAAAACTAACATTACCCTGTTAGCATCTCAAGGCTTAGCTTATGACATCAATCAAATGAGGAATTATTAGTTTAGAAGTCAATTCAAAATATATAATGGTTCACATTAAGAATTTATATTCAACAATTGATTATGTTTTATCATAACAATGATAATAATCAATATATATATATATATATATATATATATATATATATATATATATATATATCTTCAAGAAGTATGATCCAATTCATATTAGGAAATCAAATATTTATAATATTTCTCATGCATATAAAAAATTATCCAGTCACCTGACTAGAAAGCAAACAGAACTCAAAGTTGATACTAAAGAAAATCTTATTGATGTCCCGCCAATAGAATATTAGGATTATCTAAATACAAAGGAGACATATTCAAAAACAACTTGAAAGAACATACAACCTATTTAATACACTTAACTAAGGGTCTATTCCATAACCCTATATGTTTTTATACTAAACTAGTTTTCTTTAAAACCTAAAAATTAATGGGTTTTTCAAAATCTAATCCATAATATAAAAAATAATAAGACTTGATAATAATTCACTAAATAACCCTTGATTATTCATAAAACTAATCTTAAAAAGCTAATATTATAAATTATGACCAATCTAGAATTTATTATATTTTTAAAAGTCGAATTATAACTTTGTCAAATTGGAGGACCAAACTAAAAATATCATAAATTCATGAATATAGTTGAATTATGTACATAATTCATCCTCATTTATGTCCAAAATCTCTAATTATGCTCCAAGGATCATTCTAAAAAAAAAAATTAAATTTTTAGGGTCAAATTGTAATTTTTATCAAATGAGAGGACTAGTTTGAAAGTGTTGAAAATTCATAATGATACTGAAATTATTTCCATAATTTATCTTTCATTCTATCCAGAATCTTGGAATATGCTCCAAGGACCAACATATAATTTTTTCAAAGTTTGGGAACTAAACTGTAATTTTCACAAATTGAGGGGCCAAACCGAAATTTTATTATCTTCAACCTCAAATCTAGAATTTCAACAGAAAACCTACTGTTATTTCTAGATTTTTCACTCAAAATTCATTATTTACATAAATCATAACTCAAAATCATCATCTTTACTTACAATTTCTCAAAACCAACTAATTAACTCATTACCCACAATAATCAACTCATAACATTTAAATTAATTCATTAATCAACCCAAAATAAAGCTTCAAAACCCTAATCATTCATCAAAATAGAAATTTAAAGCTAAAGAAAACATATTATACACATTAAAGCATAAATCTTACCCTTTTAACTTATTTTGTTCAACTTCTTTCTATTTCCTTTCTAATTTTTCTCTTTTCTCCTTTTCTTTTTCTTTCCCCTTTCTCTCCTGCTGATTATCTTTTAAATTTTCAAATCCCTATTTCTTTTTTTTTCTATTGATATTTATCAAGTTTGTTGAATTATCATAATACCCCTTATTCATTTATACCTACTTTTAAGCCTCCAAAGGCTTTGTTGCCTTTTCTTATTTCTTTTAATTCAAAACATCATAAAACCTGGTTTTGTGTATGAAAGACATCATCGATATGAAACTAATTTCACTTCCCTTGTGCCCTTTTTAGATCTTAACTTGGTGCCTAATCCTGCTCCTACTTCCAGCATTTTTTGTCAATTTACTCATCCTTCTCGACCCCCTGATTGGTATAGATTATTCTCTTATATCTCTCTTGTCACTATTTTATCCACTATTTACATTCCCTATTTCTACAAATAGGTTATGGAATATAAGTGTTGATAAAATGCAATGCAAGCAAAACTTCAAGCTCTTGAGGAGAATCACACTTGGGATATTATCCCTTGTCCTTCTACAGTCAAACCTATTAGGAGTAATTGAGTCTTTTCTGTAAAACTTTGTTTTAATGGGTCTTTAAAATAGTACAAAGCTTGCCTTGTAACTCTAGGTAACAAGCAGGAATATAGAGTTGACTATAATGAGATATTTTTTCTTGTCACCAAAATGACCACGGTTCAAACCATCTTAGTTATTGTTGCTTTAAAGTCATGAAAATTGCATCAAGTAGATGTGAAAAATGTCTATCTTCATGGCGATCTCTATGAAGAGATTTATATGAAGCTCCCCTCTTGTATGACTACTTCTTCTCCTCACAATGTTTGTAAGCTAAAACGTTCTTTATATGGGCTCAAGCAAGTGCCCCAGGCTTGGTTTGAAAAGTTTCCCAATACACTTCTTTCTTTTATTTTTGCACAAAGTCAGTATGATTCTTCTCTTTTCTTCCATAAATCTACGTCGTGCACAGTCCTTCTCCTAGTTTATATAAATGACATTATCATTACTGGCACTGACTGTGATTTGATTACTAAACTTCAACATTAATTACATGTAACTTTCAATATGAAAAATCTTGGTCAGCTCACATACTTTCTAGGATTAAAAGTTCATCATCGACCCAATGGTATTTTTATGAACCAACATAAGTATATTCAAGATCTTATCACTTTGGCTGGTTTGGAGGACACTTTTTCTGTTGATACTCCTATGAAATTAAACATCAAATACACGAAAGATGAAGGGGACCTACTAGATGATCCTACTCTTTATAAAAGCCTGGTTTGAAGTCTTATCTATTTGATCAATACTCGACCTTATATATCAGATGTTGTTTATTAAGTTAGTTAGTTTATGTCTTCTCCTCGGCATCTCTATCTTGTTGCAGTTCAACGCATCATCCGTTATCTTCGATGTTCACCTAATCGTGGGTTGTTCTTTCCTATCGACTCCTTTCTTTAACTTGTTGCCTATAGTGATGTTGATTAAGTTGGATGTCCAAATACATGTCAATCTACTATGAGTTAGTGTATATTTTTAGGTGATGCCTTAATTTCTTGAAAATATAAGAAACAAGATCATGTTTCTAAATTCTCCATTAAGGTCGAGTGTCATGCTATGTTTAATGTTTGTTTTGAAATTATATGGTTGCACGGTTTTCTTGAGGAGCTTGGGTTTCCTCAAATCACCTCTATCCTACTTCATGCTAATAACACTAGTGTTATTGAGATTGATTGTTATTTTATTTACAACAACATCTTAAAATATCAGGTGATATCTCTTCCTCGTATATTAAGCTGATGTCTTTCCTAAAGTTATAACGTGATGGTAACATCAATTTTTGATTGACTTACCAATATCAATTTGAAAGGAAGTGTTACATATATAATCTTACAAATGTATATAATTTAGGACTCTTATTATTAGCAATAAATATTATCTTATCATAATATAGATGCTGATTTTAAGAGAATGAGTTAGACTCCTTGTATAGAAACCTTCTATGTATCGGTAGATTTGTGGGGAGTGCAGGGGTCGGGTACTACAGTTCTTTTTCAAAAAGAAAAACTCTCTGGGATTCTGGAATTTTGGCTGAGTGTATTGACACGATAGTCATCTCATGTTGCCACGCAAGTTATGTCGACAGGCCCTCAATTATCCTTGAGATTAATGATGCATTTGAACACAAAGAACACAACTAATATGATAAACACGAAGACAGCCACTCCAGCTGAAACATAAGGTACCATGCCTCCCATCCTTCAATCTTCTGCTTGCAGCCTACCAAAAACAAAAAATAGGCATGCAAAAGAGAGATTAATCCTGGATTGCATACATTCATGTTATGCTAAATATTAAAAATAGGAGAGAAGTTACCCTTAAGGGCTAAGCCAAAAATATTAGCAGACAGTTGACAAAACCTACCCTTAAACAAAGCAGCAGAGAAATCGAGTTGATCAGCGTGAAAAGCTTACCAAAAATTGGGACCCTCGATCAATGCTATATCTATACTTAACCATAATCCATGTATAGGCCGGGCCGGTACTTCTTTATAGGAAAAAATAGTAGAATTAATGAATAATATATAGGAAATCTCACCACAATATATATATATATATATAAATAGGAAAGATTTCTCCAGGAGGCACATGCATGTACATATGTAGTAGAATAGGAAGTTTTACTTAGAATTTGAATAGAACAGGGAATCCCACCTTTTTATACAGGAAGAGGTGGTTTTGTCTTTCAAGAAAAAAAATAATAATACATTTATAATACGTCGTAAAATTTTCCTGTTTACATTTATTTTCCTGTTTTGTCTTTAACCTATTTCATATATATGGTACCAGCAGGCCTGTGGGTTATGGTTAAGTATAAATATAGCATTAAGGGTTACACTCTTTTGCGAACTTTTAACGTTGATCAAGTCGATTTCTCCACGGCGTTGGTATTGGCTCAGTTCTTCTCTCCTGTTTTTAATATCTAGCACAGCTTGAATGCATGCAATCCAGGATCAGTATCTCTCTTGCATGCCTAAACCCAATTTGATCACTATGGCCTATGGTTCTTCTTTAAATATTTAATTTTCATCGAGAAAAAAAAAAGTTTTTTTCTTCAATTCAGAATTATTTCCTCTCTCTCGATCACCTGCTGAGCTAACTAACTCTCTGTCTCTTGTAGTTTGCAACAGATTGAAGGATGGGAGACGCTGTGCTTTTTATTGCGACTGGAGTAGCTATGCTCGGGTTCATCCTATTCGTGTTCCTAGTGTACAAATGCATCATTACTCTCACGGATGATTAAAAGGACTTGTCGGCAGAACCGATCAACATGACTTAATGCCTCTTATGCATGGGTACGGAGTATTAATTAGTTGTGTTGGTTGAGATGGATATGGAGCTTCCAGTTCTTATCAAGATTTTGATGCCTGAGTTTTCTAGATGGTAACATTATTAATTATAATTATTATCAGTGTAACATTCCTTTCCACGGAAGAATGGAATAAAGTTCGTTAATTTGAGTGTTTTACTCCAATTATTCGAGAGAATGGATTAGTTTTTGTTTTTGTTCGAGAAGGCATGTGCCACAACAAGGTTGTATGAGTAATATATCAAACTCTAACATTGACTGAGAACGTGCATATCCAGCAAGTATAACTATGGATTTGCTTTGCTGGATCTCCATCTAGCATCTCAGCTCGGATGTCCTCGAAGCTGTGTTATTCTTCCCCGAGCAACCTATCCACAATTTCTGGATGTTTCTTTAGCTCGTTCTTACCTTGCCTGATATGATGGTGCAATGCCCTGATAATGATATGCACGAACAAGCAAGTATATTATTTGAAGCAGCATAATGCCAGTTAAAACATGAAGTATAAGGAGAATTCGTTACTCATCATACTGTTCTGTTGGGTCTAACACCAGGCTCTCTTGCGGTTTGCCCTTTAACTTTACCCACCCATCAAGACCTTATTGTAGGCAATTTTCCCTTCCGATCGTGTGTAACATGCAAGATAGAAACTGATCGGCTATGAGCCTCTGAAGGTCTCGCATTAAATCAAGTTAATTTTCACGACAGCTTTGTTTACATGTATTATTATAACAATTCCATTCGGCAGCTTTCTTTCCTATCCTACCATATGCTACTGAAAGATACAAGTTTAAAATCATACAACACATAAATGTGCTGATCCACAAGAGATTACAAGATATATATGCCTGATGAGCATACCTAGCAACAAGTTTTAAGTAGTTGCTCCAATAACTTCAAATCTACCTCTGGGATTGTGCCTGGTGAAGATGTCAGCTAGCTGTTTTTCTGACTGGCAGTGGACTGGACTGACTGCCTTGGCTATTCGGCTTCTCTAACCAAGTGAAACTTCACATTGACGAGCTTTGTTTTATCATGGCTGACAGGATTCTTAGCTATATGTAACAATTTCTGACCTGTTGTCCAATTAAATCTTAGTTTGCTTCCAGTAGATCATTTGTACAGTTGGAAATAGGAGTTGATCAGGTTCAAATAAATCGCACGGTTACACGAAGCTCTGTATTATCTCTGATCTGTTTTGACAGAAACAAGTGAAGTTGGTTTCCCTTTGTTTTTCTTTCTTTCTTTCTTCACGATGAGGAACTCGGATTCACATCCTTCGATGTGAATCAAATAAGCCCTGTACAGGCATTTATGCAGGACTGTCAACGAGGGTGGAACTGGGATTTCTTGAAAGGGGTATCAGCTATTAGGATGACATTGAAAAGGAGTAGACTTAAAAATGATCAAGGAGAAAATGTGATGTTTTTGAAGGGTCAAATGCTTAACTATTATGAAAAATTCACAGACGCAATAATCAAATTGAAAATCTTCAAAACTTGTGGAGTGCCATGTCCCATGAAGCTTCTCCCCTTGACTGTCAGTAGAAACATGTATAACCAAAATTCTGGCTTATGGACACCAGGGATGGAAAGGGTGATATCTGCAAATCTGTATGAGATAGAATTTGAGCCGTAATCCTAAGAAATCTTATCCCACCTCTCACAAATTTTCTTTCGCGTTTGAGCCTCTTATTTGTTAGACTATTCCCTTCAAACAATGTCTGAAAATTTTTATTTTTTTTAATTAATATGCATCTTTTAAGTTAGTGTGCGCATACCTTAATTAATCTTACATATTCTAAAATTAACATAAATTTCAAATAATTTTAAGAAAAATTGAACTTATAACTATTAATAAATAAATTCAAGAAATTAAACTACTAATTAAATAAAAAGGCTTCTTGTGATGCATGGTTATGGTTCTTGGGAGGCCTTGTAGCCACCTCTATGTTTGCCCTTGCACTTGTGTGCTTTTACCATATTAATTATAATTAAAATCCCTCTTCTCTACTGTGTCTATATTAATCTATCTCGGGTAATAAAAAGAAAACAACAAACTTCTAGATTCATATCAAAGATCAAGTTGAAAATCTTCAATCTTTGTGCCTAAATATATAGGTGAATCTAAATCATGAGTCAAAACTTAATTAATTGACGTTATTTAATGAAATAATATTCCATAAATATTAGTTAGACCAAGTATTCAAACCTCTGTCGTGGTGATCAATATTTTCTTAGGAAAACCATAAAGATATAGCATTAATCATCAATATTTTTCACGATTCCTTTGACCCGAATGGTTAATTAGCTCATCCTAAAGATTTAGTTCCCTTAGTTTTTGTCACTTTCCTTTTGTTTTAATGCTACATTTCTGCCCTAATTACCTCTTCAAATTAATTATCTCCATAAATAGATACATGCACGTACACACACATTCATGGGATACAATAGGCCATCTACAACTTCATAGTTTTGCAAAACCCTTAAACAGAAGAATAAAAACAAAGCAAGGAAATGGAAAGTTTAAGGAAAATGTTAGTAGTGCTGATGACGATGGTTGTCACAGTGCGTATGGCGAATGCTTCACTTGTTTATGTAGGAGGAGGGAAAGAAACATGGAGACCTAACGTTAACTTCTCTGAATGGTCTGCACGTCAAAACATCTATGCGGGAGACTGGCTCTGTAAGTTTCGTTTTTTTATTTTCTTCTACTATCATGCTCTTCCATGTATTTGTGTGTAGATGTTCTTTCTTGATTTTTATTTTTATCCTATCCTTCAATCGGGATACGTAAATCAAATTCTTAGATCAAAAACTAGCGTGCAACTTCTAGGGTTCTTCTTTAAATTGAGAAGATCCATAACCATTACTCCTTTTTTAGGTTAATCTATAACCGTTGTTATGTTAAGAATTTCATTTGTATAAATGCTAAAGATGCACTGTATGCTTAATGAAGATTTTGATGATATAATTACATATTTAATTTCAATATTTGGGTGTTAGTGTATATTTTCTTCTTACATTTTTCTCTTTTTCTTTCCAAGATTTTGGATTCGACAAGAAACTCTATAATGTTCTTGAGGTGAACAAGACAGGCTATGAAGGTTGCCACGACGTGGGCTTCATAAAGAATATCACAAGGGGAGGTCGAGATGTATTCCAAGTGAATGAGGCCAAGACATACTATTTCATTAATGGTGGTGGCAGTTGCTTCGGAGGAATGAAAGTTGCTATCAATGTTGAAAATCCTCAGCCTGCCCCTTCGCCATCTCAATTAACTGGTGTTAAAAGTATAAAAAATGGTTCTCCGTCAAGATTTGATGGCCATGTCGTTGCTGTAATGGCTGTGCTTACTAATGTTCTCTTGGCCTGGGCAATCCTCCAGGAGTTGATATGCATTATTTATATGTTGTATAAGGTTGTCCACTAAGGAATTGCTATGGATTGTGTTTGTTTTTGGTGCCTAATGGTGGCCATTGTTTTAAGCTTCAGGGCATATGAAAACTTCTTTGTTTTGAATTTTCTCCATTGATAAAAAGCAAAATCAACAGTGAATTGTCACAATTTATTCTTTTGATGAGCAGCTGCCATTAGAACTTGTGATTATTGGATAAGAAGGAACTGCCATTTAGTCCTGTTAATTAATACTGCTGTTCTAGAAAAATACTTTAGCCCATGAAATATTGGTGATGAAGCTACTTTTATCACAACCTGTTCATGCTAAATGGATTGTTGCCAACTGGTACCTGCTTCAAGATTTGCATGTTCTGGTACCATTTAACTCTTCCGCGAAGCTCCAGCACTCGTGAGAATGAAAAAAGATTGGAGAAAATGGAGGTTTTTAATATGAAGAACATGCTTTTGCTGTTGATTACTGTGGTGAACATATTATGGAGCACTGCAGAATGCAGAGAGCCAGTTCTCCACAGAGTTGGAGGAGGAAAATACACTTGGGCACCGAATATGAACTTCACTGCTTGGGCTATGCATGAAGAATTCTACGTGGGAGACTGGCTCTGTGAGTGGTTTTTCTGAGTTTCATTTTTCTTTCGAGTCCTTGATGTTCTTCAATGTTTCATAATTACTTGGATTTCTGCTTTGCGAAGACTTTGGATTCGATAAAACCCGCTACAGTGTTCTGGAGGTGAATAGGATTGACTACAACAACTGCAATGACAAAAACTGCATAGCAAACATTACAAGAGGTGGCCGGGACGTGTTCAATCTCACAGAGGCAAGACCATATTACTTTCTTAGTGGTCGCGGCTACTGCTTTAAAGGGATGAAAGTTGCAGTGCAAGCTCAATATCCTCCGCCTGATCCTGTGCCATTAGCCGTCACAAATGCTAGTCCATCGAAGAGTGCTAGCCATGGCCTCACCGTGCTTTTTGCTCTGCTCACCTCCTATGCTATGCTCTACCTGTCAAGTTGATTTGTTCATTAGGTTTTTGTTCTAGTTTAAGAAATAGAGGGCTTGGGAGATCCTAGCTTTAAGTCTCTGAGAATAAAATTTGTAGCCCTCTTGAAATTGTATGGCACTGTCCTCCCCCCTGCCTCCTTAAATTTGGTAGAATGGGCAAGGGGATGAGAGGAAGAGAATTAGGGTTGTCTAAATGATGTACGTATATGGTGGCCTTGAGGACGGGCCTCAGATGCGTCCTCAGACTTTCATGACTTGATACCAGAACAAGATTTTTTACAATTTCGTTCTGATTTCTGCAAATCAAGAGTCTCAGTGAAAAGGAAAGACTAAACCAGCAGTCACTTGAGAAAACGACGTGTTCCTGGAGCATTCAGATGACAAATTTCAACCATGCATAAAGCAACATCATCCGCTTACAAAATACCATGCAACCCAGGATTGTGCATGCACCGGATTTGCTTGCAGACGTTGTGCACAGAAACATGAACTGAACAAAATGCAAAGCTGTGACAAGCCATCAGCAAGTGACCATACCTAGAGGCAGAATCCAAGACGGTCCAAAACGTGTCAAATGGCATCACTATGCCTAGGTGTAGAACCATATATTTGCCTGACCAAAATATACTTGGATCCACCACATGGTGTTCAACTAAACTCCACAGCAAGGCTGCACCAAATTCAGAAACCCCAAACACCTGCTGTCCATCTAGTTTTATTTACAGAGTAAAAGGGCTAGCATGCTCAGCAAAAGAACATGGAATTGCAAACTTTATCCTGCAACCTCGGCAACTGCGGGACAGGAACAGCTCCTGCTGAGGTCATCCCACCATGGCTTGAGGAAGTCTCAGACGTGTCTTCAAACTTCATAAACTGGCCCATTTGAGTAGCTGCCAGGTGGGCATAGCAGATTGGTGCAACTGCAAAATAATAGAACAATTAGATTTGGATAAATTAAAAAAGTGTCCCTTTCTGATCAAACTAAAGTGGTTCTTGAATCTCAATACAAGTCTACTAAATGCAACAATGTAGGATCCAATAACAACCTCCAAAGGGTAGCACATATTAAATGAACACCATTCAAAAATTTTAAAATCAGCACTCAGAAAACAGAAAATACTTTTCATTTGAAAGGAATGATTTTGACTTCCTCGTATAAAAGCACCTAAAAAGGCATCAATTTGATGCGAAGCACTTCAAAAATCAATTAAAAAAGCACACAAACCACAAAGCCAAATGTTGCCTTCGTTCAAACTTATAATGCTACAAGGTGAACATCTGCTCCAGCTAACATCAGATCCTACACTAAATCACACCAAGATAGAAGTATCTTTTACCTACAGAGATGGCCGTCGTGCTTCTTTGGTATCTGCAGTGTCAATTACAAACAAGATGAGTATGGTAACAGTTGCTAAAGGTCAAAACATATCATTAAACCAGAGTAGAGTTAAAAGTTCTACTTACACATATGAGAGGGAATGCACAAGTTCCTGCAGATCATCTGCTGAAAAACCAACCTCGTCTAACAAAACATGGTAGTGAGTAGGCCTTGTAGTCCCCTGAACAACAAAAGATGACCAGAATAGCAGAACTTAAACACACATTAATGATTAACAATAAGTACTGCAGGCATATGCATGGAAAACAGTTGAATATAGAAAAGCATCAATGATTCAGTCAAAAGAGTTGCCTCGTAAGTATGTAACCTAAATTTCCAATTAAAAAATAGAAACAAAAGGAGAACTTCATAATACACAAGCAAAACTTTCAAACTACTTATAGTTAAAAACTAAAATAGAACTCCCTTCAAACAAATAATGTATTGGAAATTTTTACTCCTACACATGACCCATTGAGAGGCGGGGAATCCCTGAATTTGAAATGCTCTTCAAAGACCTCCCTGCTCAGAAACAAACCCATGATACAAATGTTACCAGTTCTATTCTAGGACATCACAGGATGATCAAGAGTTTTTGAAATCTCTCCTACTTTTATAACCACTATCACTGCAAGAAAAATTTCCCGATGCTTGGCATTTCACGGATACAATTCCAAGTACAGCTCGAATAGACAAGAACCAATGAGTTTTGGAAATAGAAACAAACATAGAAAGAACATATGAAGCATATCACACAGCAACAGTGGCAATAGATGCCATGCCACAAGCAGAAGATATTTGGCGATAGATTTGAAAGACAAAGGAAAACAAAATGACAACACTATTTTGAAGGTACTCTTCTTCTTTGTTAATTAATTCCAAGAGAAAAGGGAACATTCAGAGGTAATTTGATGCAATGAAAAGTGGGAGGGCTCGCTAACAGCCCCAAACTAGGTCAGTAATTACATGCACATGGAAAACAAGGAGAAACCAACATGTCTCTCTCAAAATCATAGGACAGCACAACAAAAAATTTCAAGTATCAGTTTCAAACAGAATTTCCAATGGTTTATGTTGACACTCACAATCATCCCAGCATGAGCACAGAGATAGAAGTCATTGTTTCTTGGATGGCAGACTTTGTTGTCAATGATTGTACCTGAAAAAAAAACACGTGGTTATGTTGATATCCAGGCTTATTCCTAAATCAAAGTCAGCAAGGAATTATTTTCAAGGTTTACCAGGAGGGACATTATCAGGAGATCCAGGTTGGAAAAATTTAGTGTGGTGGTTTTTCTGAGCTACAATTACCACAAACGATGGGGACCACTTCTCATCAAGAAACTTGCACGCCTGAAGAAAAACATGACAAGATTTTTGATACCCAAAAAGAACCACAATCCACAGAGGGTATAGGTTGTCAAGCATAGAATTAAATAGAAGAGCAATGGCTTATACCTCAATTATCTGATCCAATTCGATATTCAAGACCTGATTGAATTGTGATTCACTGACCCCGTCCCTAAAACAAAAAATCACATTGATTAGGAGTGTTTAAGCATGTACAAAACTACCTAACATCCACCTTAAACACATCCACATGAAAAATCTTCATGAAACCTATTCAAATGTATGAAAAAATAAAACTACATCCAAGATTCAATCAAACATTGCAGGAGCATAAAGCTACCATTATAATGAATGACACTTCCATAAATCTCGTAAAATTCACCGGGCAAATGAAAAGCAAGAAATACACAACAAATGAGACAGGATATGTACAAAACATTATTTCCCAATAAATGTCATTTCCAAAATAGACTTTGGACGTTCAAACAACCTCAACTTCACATCTTCATCTCCACTAACACAAACAAATACATGTCAAATTGTTGAACAATAGTTCCCAAATGAACTTGTGCTGACATGAGAATAGGAATGAGTGTCAACTATGACCAGTTCGCTCAAAAGTAGAGTATATGTAGCAACAAATAAAAATACAAGTCAGACATAGAATTCATAGAGAGAACATATGCACGAAGTCCTAAAACATATATATAGCTACCAAAAGACCTAAAGCACAGTCTCCAATGATATTTTCCTCTCAGAATTTTATCTTAAACTAATAAAATAGTACTAGTTTTACCAATGAAAGGAGAAGACAACTTATCAGATATGCTTCATTACAGCCAAGTTTAGATAAGTGGCATAAGGTATACCTAAATATGATGATCTGATCGGGTTTCCTTTTTCCTGAAGTCACATAAAAGTCTAACAGAAGCTCCCTGTAATGGAAAGGAAATACATATATTACTCAATCTCTTTAATTTCACGTGAATGACATTAGAGAATTGCTCAGCCTTTTTACTTCCAACAGGCTATTGAGGTGGTTAAACCACCTAAAATCCCTCTGCCCTCATTAAAATAATACACAACTCCATTTAGTTCAATCAAATAGCTTCTAAATAGAAAGGCCCACCTAATTATTCCTTCATCCTCAGTCTCAGACACTCGCTTAAATAATGAATCAATCATCTCAAGCTTTGGGGATTGTGTTCGCACACATGCCCGATAGCGAGAAATCAAAGGCCACTGCCTGGAGCTGACTACCTACGGATTCCAACAAAGGATACCAAGATCAGGGGAAAGAGATGAAATGAAATTGTGGAAGCAGTTTTTTAAATAGCATTCGTCTAATTTACAGAATTACAATGACCAGCAAAAATGATATTCATTCACAGCACGAAACCAATAAAAGCCAAAAAGCAGTACCGCAGCAATTGAAGGGACATCAGACTGCCCAGGAGAGCCATGGGACACGTCCATCCCAAGGATAAGCGTGGGAACCTTCGACACAAGAGGTAATGAGGGGGCGTGTTCCACAGCCAACATAGAGTTCAACCCACCAAGCTGCGTGTAAGAGAGTAGATATGGTGCACCATTAGATTACCAAAAACTAACTACATGTTATACCTCAAAAGTTACTAAAAACTAAACAAAAGAGCAATTAAAACAAGAAAAAAGACAAGGGCACACAAAGTCTTGAGAAGACACAAATTAATGTAATAGCTCACCTTTGCATTGATCTTCAGGAGAACATTGGTAAGATATTGGTCATTAACTCTTTGAGGCGCAATGCACTGAGTGACAATTCCATATTCAGCAAGATTTTTGCGCTTCCATGGGCCTTGAAAATCAATGACATCTATTTATCAAGAAGAACTAAGTAGAGCATCATTGCAAATCAAAGACTTGATCTCATAACAAACCATATATATCAGAATTCTTTCTTTCAGGAAGCAAGCACAGTAAGAACTTTGGTTGCCCAGGAAGTCTAGACTGAATATGCTCAAACATTTTCTCCACTCTAACCACTGGTGGGGCACGTCTTGATTGTGGATTCTCCTCAAATACATCAAAAGGATCTTCTATGGGCTACATATCCAGGGGAAAAAGAAAGGATTTCCAATGAAGTGCAAAATTATGAAGGTCACTAATTAATGCAAAATTATGGAGCTTACAATTCCTTTCATCTCTGCACATTTTGTGAGATTTTGTACAAGGTTGCGTATATCACAGCGAGCTGAGAAATTCACGACAGCCCACTTCTCGATCCTAGATGGCTCCACAAGTTTCTTTAGAAGAATTTTGTAATCTTGTGAGAAAGAGAATTTAGAATCATAACTGGGAGGAAAAGCAAATAATCACCTTGTTATTGAAATTCCAACGTCCATTTCTTGGGAAGAAATCTTCCCCGTTGCCAACTTTCAGCTGTAAACAACAGAAGGATATTTTAATAAAGCTCCACCACATTATGGCAACAAAGGCCATCATGATTATATCCTATGAATACATCAACTTAATAAAAACAGCTACTGTGCAGGGGCAGTATTTTCATGTTCTACATTCATTGCCCTTTCAAATTGGATATGTCGAAATAAAAATATATATACCTTAGGAGCAGGCAGAACACGGCCTTCCACTTGTGTGAAACTAGGGTTGATTGAAATGCCACACGAGCGTAGCATGGGTTCAGCATCATACTTGCTGCTCTTCAGAGCCTGCAAGAAGAATGGTATAAAGACGGCACATGAAAAAAATTCAAGAACCGTGCTAGCCATGAGATGAGTAATGACACCTACATTAGATAAAACAGTCATCCTTTCCTGCGGCTTCTGCCGTGATTTCTCCACCAGCGAAGACCTTTGAAGTGTGGACAGTGCTTTGGTATAGCGTTGTAGGGACACCAGGGAACAAAGCTGAAAAAAGAAATATAAAATTAATCCATGATAAACAAAAGTTTGTTCTTTATGCATTCAAACATATCAATACAATATCAACTCACCTCAAGAGGAATATAAGTAGGGCGCTTTGGCTTCCCAACATTAATGCATGGCAGATCACCAGAATAACGTAAATCGATGTTGCGGTGATTGACAAAATAATCATAAACAGTTATTTCAACAGCCTCGACGCCACCATCCCCTCCATTTTTCTGTTTCAACTGAAACCTATAGAAACAAGGGGTAAATCAAGAATATACAGGGTGTATCTAAGAACAATTTTAATAATATAACAGCACCAGAAAAGCATACATTTGTTCTTTACAAGTCTTCTCACTCAACCCAGTTATCTTGTACTCCTGATTGGAAGGACTTGCCTTAACCCTCAGATTTTTGAGCATTCGTTTCGCCTGTTGGCAGAAATAATCAACAAAACTTCGTAAGTGCAAAAAAGAAGAAAAGCAGAGAAAGAAGCATGCAGAAACATGGATTACCTTCGCCCAGTCAAGTGAAAATGGATCTCTCACATTTTGGTTGGCAATTAGAAAATCTACCACAGGACCTGGCTGTATTATCATGGTTGTAGACACATCTGATAAGAGAGTAACATGACAAGTAAGGAAAAACAACAAAAGGAGATGATTTTAGCAAGAAACTCAAACAGCAACAATTGTATGTTCTTTACCAATATTAAGAGACAAGCCTCCCTGAGATGTTCTAAAACTTGAGTGGAAACCTCTGCAGCCAAGAACACCGCCTCCCAAATCCACAAAATTTTTTGGATCATTATGGAAGAAGGATTGGCGCACAAGGAGGCAGCCCCTGCATAGGCCAGCATAAAAGACTTAGGACCAAACTCAAAAGAAAAAATGACAATAATGTGTTTCACTTACTGCTTGGCAGCATGCTGTCGCAATATAATATCCAGCACTCTAAAGGCTTCTTGGGAATTCTCTGATTCCTGACCACGCAAGGCATTTGCAATGGCTTGCATGGGGATTTTTGCAGCAAAACTAATCTCCACTTTGAATGTCTTGGAGTAATAGGGACGGCGCAACCTCTTTCGGTCACCCTCATTTGGACTTCCATGGCCATCAGGGCTTGCATTTCCATTATTTCTGTAAACAAAACAAGAAAGCACTGATCAAGTGATAGAGCTAAATTGACAGAAAAAGAATGGTGGGAACAGGCCAGGTTAAACAAAGCAGCAGCAGCAGCCTGAATAAGTAAGAAGAATGTATACAAACCTGTTAGATACTACATCCTCAAGCACAACCGTGAACTCAAGCTTGTTGCGAGGAAGGGGACCAACAGTGAACAAGCTCTTTTCACCATCATAAGCAAAATCCTTTCCAAACTCGGTATCATAAGTTTCATGCACCCTATCAATCACCTTTCTTCCAACACCCTTACCATCAACAGGGCGGCCATCTTCATAAGCAAGGGAAACCTGATTGTATAACATCAGGTAAGTTGAAATATATGCAGAATAAGATAGAGATGAAATCTAAAAACTACAGGACAGAAATATAGGCCCGTACACTGTAGTGAAAGAAGTATCCCTCAGTATTAGTAACATTGACTTTAAAGTGATTGGTCGATAGAGGCATCTTTTGGCCTTTGGATCCAAGGCCACGCCTGGCTATTGGAACCCGCAGAGGTTTTTTCTTGACAGGCTCAGGTTCAGCTTTAACTGGAACAACATTTGGTGGAACATCAGGAGGGGGAGGTGGGAGGGCTTCCTGTGACCCATTTCCATTTTGTTCATCAGCTGACTCCATATCCTGAAATGAAAACAACATGAAACCACTAATAAAAATAAGACTAGCAGCAACAGCAACAATACAAGAAAGGGGCAGGCACAAGAATCATAGCCTGTACAAGAAGTTATTTCTAGTCAAAAATATCTGAATTTGTAGGAACATAACAACAAAGCAAACCCATGAACAAAGTTCCAGCAGACATCACACAACATTGAACATTGCATTAACAGGCACTAAATGCTGAAATGCAACGGTGAAATGATACAAGTTTAAAACAAAAGCAGGTTAGCACTACTAAAAGCAAAATGGATGATAGAACTGGAAACTTAAAATTTGGTTTGACTGGATGCTAGCTTCATTAGAAACCAGACAGAATCTTGATGACAAGAATAATGAATCTATGTACCAATAAACCTGAAGAGATTAAGACAACATGATCATTGTCACGGAAACACCACTAAGTGAGGATGCAGGAATCCAAGTTGAGGGAAGCAATTTGGTGAACAAATCATGCAAGGGCCATTGTTGTAGACTCCCAAACCAAACTTGTGTAAGAAGAATCTGGGCATTCAAATCTTATTACATTCCAGAGAAATTGCTTGTATCCAACTTGACAGCTATCAATGAAATTTTAAAAAGAAAATTTAGTGGTGATAGGAACAGAAAAGCATACATAAACCCGATACCAAAAAAAGGAGAAAATTAAAAGCAATTACAAAGCACAGCACGTATTAATAAGTCACACACAAAACAGGAAACCATGGCACTACAGAACATCATGGAGAATCCCTCAAAGTCATTGAAATAAAAATGCCATCCATTTAAAGCATTGCTACTGCTTCGATTCCCAAGCACCAAAGAAAACACCCCAAAGTCCAGGATTAGCATACTAGGAAAAATTCAGACTTTAAAAAATACCAAGAAAAAATAACGAAAAGAATTAATTTAAAACATTATTGAAGTTAAACAATAGAATCATTTCGTACAGCAAATATAAGGGGAAAAAAGTATTTATTAAAACATTAGCAAAAATAAATTAGTATATGATAAAAGTCAAAATGGCACTTTGAAACCCTTCATTACTTGATTAAAATTACTAAAACAGAAGGAGAATGTTTCTTAAAACTAAACAAAGAAAAAATAATTAAACTTTACAGTAAGGTAATTCATTGAAGTATTTTCACTAAGTAACACAAAACTACTAAAATAAACCAAAATGACTAGAGAAAACACAGAAAAATCACCAAAAATGCAAGAAAACCTACATGCATGTATCATAACAAGCATAAATGTCCATTATTGGAGAAAATATTACCTCCAATTACAGAAACTCGGCAAATCTATGAAATTCTGCAAACAGAAATGGAACAGATAAGCATAAAAATAATAAATAAATAAAACCCTGAATAGATTTGAATAAAAACAAGAAGTTGTGTTTTTCTTTATAAAAGAAAAATGAAAGCAAGCTCAAAAAGAAAGAAAAAACTGAACCAGGTATGATTAAAAAATAAGTGACAAAAAATAATAATAAAAGAAGAAACAGAGCAGCATTGCAAAGATTGAACCTTCTAAAGATGAAACTGAAGATAAAATAAACCCTTCAAAAATTAACCAAAAATATAGAAAAATTTGCAAAAATATAACCAAAACCCACTCAAACACTGGAGAAATGGGTTTTCTATACAAATGGAAAACCAGGCTTTAAAAAAATATAGCAATAAAGTGCTCAAGAACAAGTTCACGCCCACAGAACAAAAAAGAAACCCAAAATATTTCACGAAACAGTGCAACATTGTGGAGAGTCAACCACGAGACCACCCGGAAAAAAATAACTCCTCACTTGCTTTTTTAAGAATCCGCCTAAAACAAAGAAAAATGAGAACAGTGAACATCTGAGAAACATGGGTTTTGCTCTAAAAATACCTGAAAGATTTGAAGGGTAAAAGCAGAGCAGGAACCCTAAAAGAAAGAGAATAGTAACCTCCTCAACACTCTATTTGATATTGCCACAACGCTCTCCCTCTATTTTCAACAGAACTGAGTGACTTCAGCTTCCCATGAAAATAAAGAAAGAAGGCCCCACCCCTTGTTGTCTCCGGTAAATCCCAAGTTAACTTTACTTTCCTTTTTTATTTCCTAACCAAATTTGAAATTTAGATTGCAAAAATCCCTAGTCATGTTTGCTGAAAACTTGTTTTTGAAAATTTATTTTTTAATTTTTTTATATTTATATATTATTAAAAAAATTGATTAAAAAAATATTTTTTAATTAAAAAAATTTAGCTAAATTTCCATGAAAGTATTTTTTAAAAAAATATAATCGAAAAACACTTTATAAAAATTATGAAAAATTTAAAAATATTATATTATTTGTTGATTATATCAAATTTGATTCTTAAATTTTTTATTGTTATGTAAATTTTTGATTGTTATGTAAATTTTGTTTTGAATATTTATTTTTTAATTTTATTTCTTAAAATTTAATTTTTATATTAACTTTAGTTCTTATTTTTATAACTATTATTTATTTTTTTATTATTTTTTATTAAAAAAATTTATTTATCAAATTTGGTTATCATTATTTTGATTGTTACTTATTTTATTTGAAATAACTTATGAAATGTTAACTGTTATTATTTTAATGTTTTATTTTTTAGTTTTTTTATTTTTTAGATTTGATTTTTACTATTTATTTTATTTGAGATAATTTATGAATTATATTTTTTTAATTTTATTTTCATTCAACTTTTTAATTTGTAAGATTTGATCCTCGTTATTTTAATAAACTTGAAAAAAATAAAATATTAACAAGTTAATTTTTAGCTTACTTTTCATAATATAGTCAAATACTAAAAAAGTGTTTTCTAATATATTTTCTATTGCACTATCAAATATTAGAAAATAATTTACTTTCTCATAGTTCACTTTCCTAATAAAAACTATTTTATTACAAATAAACAAGTCTTATTAATAATATCGAAAAACTTATCTTAAAAAAAAATTAAAGAAAATCACCAAACTTCTAATAATTAATTTAAATAAATAAAAATAAACAGTACATAAAAATCAACCCTGCCCAAAAAAATATAAAGTTTTTGAAGTATGATCCCTAATGAAAGGTTTATAAAGTTTAAAGATAAAATTAAAAAAAAATAATTTTTAAAAAATAATTTTAAATAAAAAAATAAATTTTAAATTTTAAAATAAAATAGAAAAACAACTTAGAATTCTGAATTAAAATATATAACTAAAAAAAATTATAGAATGATCAGAAGATAAAATAACAACTTAAAAAATAAAAATAAAATTTAAAATGACAATAAAATTGGAGAACCACTTTAAATTGTAGCTAGACCGATGCGAATTTCATGAGATGACAGGGAAAGAAGAAAGAGAGCATCTCCAGCGACATCACCTTGCGATTTCGTTGCCACGCGTTGCCCTGGACAAGAGAACATATCACAGTGCTTCCAATGCAATACATAAGGTCGTGTTTCGCCTTTCGCTCTATGTTTTTTTTGAAGTGTTTTTGGAAAAAAAATATTTTTATTTTAAATTAATATATTTTTATATTTTTTAAATTATCTGAATACATTAATATCGAAAATAATTTTAAAAAAATATTATCATGATATATTTAAAAAATATATTTTAAAAAACTATGCGCAATTATCAGAGAGCTGTGGCTTCAATTTTCTTATTAACTTAATGGTTTGTTTGAAATTATAATAGTAATAATAGTTAAAAATGTTTTTTTATTTATAAATATATTAAATAAAATATTTATATCATGTTCTCAAACACGCTACACCTCCATGTTATTTAAGTATAAAACATGGTCCCCGAGCACTAATTGCTCCAAGTCAGCATAATTTGGTTTTATTATCACAAATCAAGCATTATCCAGCACTAAAATTTCTACTGCAAGAAGTTTACATTTAGGTAATCAAAAGAAACCACTAGGTTAATTTCTAGAATAAAAAATCCAGGAGGATTAAATTAAAATATAAATTGAGCTTGAATTTTTCACTTGAACGTGCACCCTGCTCCCTATTAAGAGAAAATTAGATTATGGGTGATTTATCATTCACTTACAGCAGATATTCAGTTGACTATAATAGTAATTTACAGTGATTTTTTTATTTTTTATTTTTTGTATTTTTCCAACTTTTGTTTTTTTTTTCTTCTATTTTTTTAAAAAAATTATCATTGTTCATTTTATTTTTTAATATTAAACTGGTTAAAAATTTTACCTTGTAATTTAAAAAAAATATTGTGAATTACTACGATATTTTTCAACATGAATTTTCTATTTTATTTTTTAAAATATCTTTTTTATTTTTTTAATATTGTGCTTGTTGAAAATTTAGTTTTGTAATTTTTTAAAAAGCATCACTGATTACTATAGTGTTTTTCCACATAGTTTTTTTATTTTTTGATGATTTTCTCTAAAATTATGTTTTTATTTTATTTTTAAATATTAAGCTGATTAAAAATTATAGTTACAATATGTGAGAAAAACACTATAACTTTTCTCATAGATTACTGTGAATTGTTATATTGCTTTTTCCCCGTTTCTTTGATGTTTTTTTATATTTTTTTACAAAATTATCCTTGTCGATTCTATTTTTTTAATACTAAACTGATTAAAATTTAATTTTATAATAAAGTTTAATTATGCAGGGAAAACATTGTATATTTTTTTCACAAAACACTGTGTATTGCTAAAGCGTCTCTCAATATGGTTTTTTCTCGTGATTTTTTTAAAATTATCTTTGTTAATTTTATTTTTTTAATACTGAG
Source organism: Populus pruinosa (assembly GCA_026413675.1). Classification (NCBI taxonomy): domain Eukaryota; kingdom Viridiplantae; phylum Streptophyta; class Magnoliopsida; order Malpighiales; family Salicaceae; genus Populus; species Populus pruinosa. The sequence continues at coordinate 26,237,585 of CM048592.1, read as the reverse complement.
CCAATTAAAAATTACAATTACAAGTCATTACAGATAAAGGTTAAACCATGTGAGGAAGCACTGTAACTTTCATCACAAAACACTGTGAATTGCTACGGTGTTTTTAACATGTTTTTTTGTTGTTTTTTCTAAAACTGTTCATGTTAATTTTATTTTTTTAATGTTGAGTTTGTTAAAAATTTAAATTTATAATTTTTCTTTAAAGCACTATGAATTGCTGCAGTGTTTTTTGATATATTTTTTTTCAAAATTATCTTTGTTGATTTTTTAAAATATTAAGTTGGTTAAGAATTATAGTTACAACAAAGTTAAATCATATAAGAAAAAGGTTGTAACTTTTTTCATAAAACACCATGAATTGTTACAGTATTTATTTAAATGATTTTTTATGATTTTTTCTAAAATTCTTTTTATTGATTTTATTAGAGAATGCACCATAGTTTTCCTCACCAAAACATTATCGATTGCTATAATATTTTTTCTCATAAGTTTTTTTCTAAAATTATCTTTGTTGTTTTTTTTTAATATTAAGATAATAAAGAATTTAATTTTATAATTTTTTTTATTTTTTATTAATAGAAAATTTAAATCATGTGGTAAAAGTACTATATTTTTCCTCACAAAATACTATGAATTGCTACTCATTATTTTATTTAATTTCTTAGTTTTTTATTAACAATATAATTTTTTTTTTATCATAAAATATTAGCTTTATTATACATTTAGTTTTTATTATTTATCTAATATTAATTTATAATTATAATATTATTAGATATCTATATTTTATAAACCCATGAAAAACATGCAGACATGCTACCTCGTAAAGTTTAAAATTTAGATCCGAGAGCTCTAGGTGATCTCAGCCAATAAAATTTAAATTTATTTTTTCAAGCCAACCAATAAAATATTTCCTTGACATTCATAAGTTGACAAAATAATTTGTCAAGCCCAAACCCGCATTACTGCAATGTAAAATTATCATATTTAAAATAAATAAAAAATTAAAGGAACAAGATGTACAGTTTTGTACGACAAAAAAATTCACTTGGATGAGTGTTGTCGTCCACGGTGTTTTTATTTAGTATTTTTAATTTTCTAGTTGTGTTTCTTCCAAGCATATTAATAAAATAATTAATAAAATATATTGATTACTTTATAAAAACCATAAATTTTCTAGAGTTTAATATTTATTTGAAAATATAATCATAGTTATTTTTATAATATTTTTAAAATTAATGTATCAAAATAATTTAAAAAATACAAACAAATTAATTTTTAATTAAAAAATTAATTTTTTATAAAACACGGTGGAGGATGTTCTCGAATGGTGCTTACAAGGGCTGTAACAATGAACATACATCTAGTTGTGAAGATGATTTTTATCCATGCCTCGATAATAATATTTAGTCAATTTGTTTATCCTCTTTAAAACGAGGGATAATTGTATGAATTAATTTAGCTTGATTCTACTCGGATTTTTCTTGATATCAAGGGATTTCACCCAATCAGCCTGCAAGGAGAAAATGTTTTTTCAATTAGATACATACGGGCACAACAAGAATTATAATCTGAAAAATATTTTTGTTCAAAAATGTAAATTTGTAATTTGACTAAAAATCTCAGCAATTTTACTATAAAACACAGTTATAAAATCAGAATGCATGCTGTTGATCCAAGATATAGATTAGCGAAGACTAAAATTTACATTAACTTAAGCTCCATTTATTTGCAGAAAAGTTGTTTTCTTTTGAAAAGTGAATTATGGGGAAAGTGAATTCTAAGAAAAATGAATTCCTTAAAAGTAAAGTATTTTTCGATGTTTGACAGTGTTATGTAAAATGAACTGGAAAACACTTTCCAGTATTTGGTTATGTTATAAAAAATGAACTGGAAAATAATTTATTAATATTTTATTTTTCTCAAGTTTATTAAAATAGTAAGGAATAAATCTTACAAATTAAAAAGTTGAATAATAATAAAATTGAAAAAAATAATTTCATAAATTATCTCAAATAAAATAAATAATAATCAAAACAATAAAGATCAAATCTTAAAAAAAAGATGAAGAAATTAAAATAATAATAATTAACGTTTCATAAAGTACTTCAAATAAAATAAATAACAATCAAAAGAATGAGGACCAAATTTTGATAGAAAAAAATTTCAATAAAAAAATAATAGGAGAAAAGCAAATAACAAATATAAAAATAAGGATCAAAGTAAATATAAAAATTAAATTTTAAGAAATGAAATTGAAAAATAAATATTTAAAACAAAATATATATAGCAATCAAAAGTTTGAGGATCAAATTTGATATAATCAGCAAATAATGACATTTCTAAACTTTTCACAACTTCCGGAAAGTGTTTTCCTCCCAAATTTTTCAGGAAAACATTTTCCTGAAAATCAAGTCAAATTTTCCTTTGACTAGAAAGTGTTTTCCGTTTACCAACTTTCCTAACAGCAAACAAACAAAGGAAAGTTTGAAAATTGATTTTCCAGAAACCACTTTCTGAAAAACAAACACAAGAAAGTTTGGAAAGTGTTTTCCCGGAAACCACTTTCCGGAAAACAAACACAGCTAAAAGGAAAACACTTTTCTGAAAATCAAGCCAAATTTTTTTAACTAAAAAATATTTTCGTTGACCGGAAAGTGTTTTTCGTTGACCGGAAAGTATTTTCCGTTAACTGGAAAGTGTTTTTTGTTGACCGGAAAGTGTTTTCCGTTTACCAACTTTCCTAATGACAAACAAACACAGGAAAGTTTGAAAAATAATTTCCCGAAAACTGTTTTCCAAGAAACAAACATGGCCTTAGTTAAAATTGAGCTATCACCCGTGCAACTTAATTGTAAGATATGTTTATTTATCAGGAATTAATTTTTAAAAAATAAATTTTAATTTTTTTTTTATATTTATTTATTATTAGAAAAATTAGTTAATGAAAAACAAGTTTTGGTCAAAGAAAAATTTAGCTTAATTTCTAAAAAAATGTTTACTTGAAAATTTTAGAAGAAACATATTTTCTGGAAGTTGTTAAAAATTTAGAAATATCATATTACTTGCTGATTATATCAAATTCAATCATTAAACTTTTGATATATATATATATATATATATATATATATATATTGTTTTGAATATTTATTTTTTATTTTTTAAATTTTTATTTTAATATTAATCTTGGTCCTCATTTTTATAATTGTTATTTTTTTATTATTTTTTTATTAAAATTTTTTATTTATCAAATTTAGTTCTCATTCTTTTCATTGTTACTTATTTTATTTGAAATAATTTATGAAATGTTAACTATTATTATTTTAATCTCTTCATCTTTTATTTTGTTATTTTTTAGATTTGATCTTTATTATTTTGATTATTGTTTATTTTATTTAATATAATTTATGAATTATTTTTTTTCAATTTCATTCTCATTCAATCTTTAATCTGTAAGATTTGGTCCTCCTTATTTTAATAGACTTGAGAAAAGTAAAACATTAAAAAGTTATTTTTCAGTTTATTTTTTATGACATAACCAAGTACTGGAAAATGTTTTTTAATTTATTTTTCATTACACTACCAAACATCATAAAATAATTCACTTTTTCAGAATTTATTTTCCAAAAAAAAATTACTTTTCTGCAAACAAATGAGACCGTAATTTAATTTCTACTTTACTATTATATTTTTTATTATACTTGTAAAAATCTAATTGAATTTATATTTTTTTATTAATTAAAAAATATTATAAATTAACTTAGATAAATCCTCTTTACCCATGTTTTAAAATTAATCCAATGACAACCCTAGTTGTTAAAGTTTACATGGCTGTTTAAAATTCCATACAATATATTTTTTAAATTTTTTTTTTTATTTTTAATATAAATACATAAAAAATCATTATTTAGATTTATGTTTTTATTAAAAAACACAAGAAGTTATTTTAAACACCCGTAACTATGTTATAAAAGTTATTGTGATGAATTTTTAGGGGTGTAATTTAACTAATTATATTTTAAATTTATTTTTTAAAATTCTAAATTCTAAATTTTAAACCTTTTAATTTAGAGTTATTAAATATTTATATAATTATCAATTTTAATATTTATAAAATTATTTGAGGTATAGGAGGAGGACTATAAGTCGCCGGTGAAATTAATTAATTTTAGTTCCATACCGCCACTGCCAGGAGTGCCTTCTCCCGTTTATCCTCTGCCACGCATTGCATCGTAAACTGACATCATGTACAGTTACCCGAAAACCAACGTCCCATCCAGATTTTAACAAATCATAACCGCCACTTTCACCATCCTTGGTAATGGGACCCAATCAATCAACAATGCATTACATCATGAATAACAAACAGATCTGTACCGTCTATCACATTATTCCCTTCGATAGGGTGCACGTACGTCCTCCAGCTGGTGTTCTATTTTCTTCTAGGACCACGCACTCGTTTATATTGGCAGGCAAACTCTCCTCTTTTACCGCACAGTTATATCACGCTCCTCGTTTTTCTCGTGCCCTTCTTTGGCGCGTTTTTTCACGGTCGTTTTTTTCCCTCTCCTCTACGGTTTTGTCACTGAGTTAACTTCAAAATGACGCGGCGTATCCAGAGTTTGAAATGCGTGAGATAATTAGTGTTGACGTGGGCAAGTTCGATAGCTTCATTTTAAAATATTTTAAAATAATATTTTAATTATATTTTTTAAACATCAACCTATCACAACTATTTAAAATAATTAATTTAAAATATATGAAATATAAAATTTAATAAAAAATAGATTGAAATTCAATTCAAAATATCCAGGTGGTTATTTTTTTTGAAATTTTTTTTATTTAAAATGTATTAAAATATTTTAAAAAAACTTATTTTTAAATAAAATAATTAAAAATATAAAAATATAATATGATAAAAACAATTATAATTTTTTTACGAATTAAATTGGAGTTTCGAGAAGAGAGGGCATCCTAGAAGCCAACCCCGTGCAGAGGAGGGATAGGAAGTGTTGATGGACATTTCATCGAAAAGAGGAAGATTTTGAATTTCAAAATCTATTGTTTCACATACACTCAGAAAATGGTTTTTTTTTTTCTCCTTAACGAATTTAATTGAATGATTATTTAGGGCATGTTTAATACTACAGTAGCTAGTAATTTAAAAAAAATTATTTTATAAAAATTATTTTTAATTAAAATTAGTTTTAAAAAATAGATATTTATTTAAAACTATGATTAAAACAAAAAAAATAGTTTAATATGTTTGATTAAGAATGCTTTTGAAATTGAGATTATAAAATAATTTTTAAAAATATATATTAATATTGATGGTTTTAAATTTAAATATTACAGAATTAATTACTTTTAATATATAATGAAATAAATAATACTTTATGTAAAATATTTTTTATTATTTCATTAAACTATTTATAATTTCATTACGTGCAAAATTCATCCGATAAGAACTATAATTTTCATAATTGTTTTAGCGTATAATAAAATTAGATAAAATATTATCAGATATAAAATTAATATTACTCTATACTAATTTTTCGGGAAAAAAATATTGTTCACATCATAGTGCAAAAAAATTTAATTTACTCTAAATTAGTTTTTTTATAAAAAAAATATTAATAAAATTAACACTAAAAAGCAAGTAGATTGCATGGTTCATTATTTTTAAGTGATCAATGCAATTCTTTTGTATTATTCAGTGAATAGTGTAACAATATATACTATTTATGTTAATTGTATTATTCACTAAACAATATAATTAAAATGAATAATGCATGAAAAGTAGGATTTCCTTACTTTTTATTAACCATATTTCGAACATAAAAATTATATGAGACCCATACATAATAAATCAATTTTTTTTCTTTACCAAACAACTGTAAACTATGTTTTAATTAAAACGCAGTCGTAGTCGTGTAAACTAACGCCCTCTTAAACTTAGAATGGTTACCTCCAATTCATTACTCGAGTAAATATATTTTCATTAGAAATATAATAAAAATATTTTTTTATATCAATAATTTAAAATAATTAAAAATCATGTAAAAATATTAATTTAATATTTTTTAAAAAATAAAAAAATTTATAACCACCCAAATAAATACTCCCTTGAACCTTATCCGGTGAATTCAACCCATGCGCTCCGTGCCAGGGGTTCAATATGAATACAGAAAAGTACCCCATTAACATGCCTCCCTTAACAAATAGGATTTTTTTAATAAAAAAATGACAAGCTCTAATAAATTTTTTAGAAAAATAATATAAGTTTAAAAGGTATTTGGAAAAAAAATATAGTTTGAATATAACTATTTTTTTAAATTATTGATTTTGTACATAATTATTATTTTCAATAGCGGTTGTTTAATTGTATTTAAAGAAATGTAACTTTTGTAAATTAATTCATCTTAATAAAAATCAACTTAAAATCTTATCAAAATTTAATGGTTAGGAAAAAAAATAAAAAAATTTAATGGTTAGAAAATAAAATTCAAGATCTAGTAGCTTAGAAATAAAAATGAGACAAGATGATAAAAGAGAAATGAAAGAAAAAAAATGATAAAAAAAAATGATTGGGACATATTGTTATTTGTTTTTGACATAATTTGTACGGTTAAAAAGATCTCGACGATATAATTTTATTACACATCAAAAGATCACCAAATAATATCGTGATTAACTTTAAATTAATCTTAAAAAAACTTCTAACCAATCATGATGTTTTTTTTTGTGATCTTTCAACGTGTGGTCGTAATCATCTCGTCGAGTTTTTTATAACGTTATCAAGTATGTCAAAAATGTAGCATCGATATCTTCTTGGTGACCCATTATTTCTTTCCCTTTTCCCCTCCCTTTCCATCTCTCATACAACATCAACTTCTCTCTCAAGCAATTTGATTTTAAATCTCATCTCTTAATCATTAGATCTTCGCATGACTTTAGATTGATTTTTTGTATTTTTAATTAAATTAAAGGTGTAACAGCCTCAATTATTAAATCAATTTATTCATTTAACTTCCATATAAAATATAAATTAAGCATAGTTTTTTGTACACTAAGTTCACTAAAAATTTATTAATTTTTAATGAGATTTTGGCAGAGTCTCCTCTATACCAGGAGGTCTCAAGTTATCGACAATTTACCTTGTATGCATGTATAATCACTCCCCACCCGTAAACATATCCACAATAAGTCCAATTCAACCATTTAATTTATTCGAGAATATACTCAAGACAAAACTTTATACTTAATCTCCATTTCATATCACATGCATAAATTAGTAATTAAAAAAGTCATCCAAGCACTAAAATTCCCTATATGGACACAACACAGTTTATAATTCTAAACATAAACTAGTATATTATAATATCCCAAGCATATGTTGATACATTTAATATTCCAAACACAAAAATAATACAAGGAGTATACTATTATAATCAGGTTACATGTTTATTGCATAATAAAATTACATGGATAATCTCTAAGTTCTTAACTTATACAAAAAAAAGAGATTAAAGAACCTAAATTATACTCCTGGCATGAATGAGAGAAACTTGCAAAACATAAATTTTCCATATAATAATTAAAAAAGTAAAATACAAACAATTTCACGGAAGAAAAACTACACAACACACCTATCTACTTAAGGCATATGCAATTCTATACGCCACAACTAGCCCTTTTTAAAAATTAGCAAATTTGTTTCATTTAACCACGCCCCCCCCTTTTTTTTTTTTTGTAATCCAAGCCTTGATCAAAGGTATGCACCCTGACACTTATCCCCATATTGGAAAGATAATTGTCAACATTAATGACCCCTATTAGTGTTTTTAGTTGCCCGTCTTGGGGTCAACTAATCAAATTCAAGAATATGTTAACAATAAAGTGACCATTGATGTCATTAATTATTTTTGGTGTCATTAATGTTTTATACTACCTTAGGAGGTCTTCGGGTATGCCGATATCAAATTTTTTTGACATAATTAGCTTTCATCTTAGAAAACTAATCAAGTTCCATAAATTTTATCGATATCGATGTCACCCGTTGATATCATTAACTATTTTAAACCTGAATAGTTAATCAGGTTCTATATTCCTCCCCCTACATACTAGTCATATCGGTGTGAGCCAACTTGGCTAACATCATTAGCCTCTCATATTTAGGACATGCTAATCAAATTTGAGGAACTGTTATTCCTAAAGTTCATTGTTACTGTCCATTTCCCGTGAGAGAACCTATAAATTTAATCTAGTTCTTCGTTTTCATTTTCCTATCGTTTAACCTTTACTTTTTCCTTTTTTATTTTCCTCGTCAATAAGCACCAAAATTTATAGTTAAAATAATTATTAACTATAGGAGATATAGATACCGTGTACTTACCTGCTGTAGACGCTCGACTTATGTTCTGTTATTGTTGCTACACTTCTTCTTTGGTTTCTCTTGAAACCATAAACACCCATCATTATTTCATATTACTCTACATATCACAACACAAAAACAACAATTGTGATAACATTCATTTCTCTTTTACCATTATTTTCTTTCTTACATACATTCCTTGTTATTATCCTTTAACCTTTTTAGCTCGTTAATAGCCCCCAAGTGGACATCATGAATTCAAGTTTGATCACAATTTATTTTCTTTTAAAGATCAAGACACAATGTTATACACTTTATAAAGGGAAAGAAAATAAATTATACTTTTAGTATAGCTAAACATCATTGTTTTATCGACTTGGCCGAATCTAATAATAGGGGTGAGCCTGACCTCCCCTTAGATTTTTATTTGTATATAGAGTTCTAGAACTCTAAATTAGACCGGTTCAGATTTTTTAGAAAGCTAAGACTCTCGACTACAACTTCTACAAGGGAACTTCTCTGGATTCTATCATCTTCATGTCCAAACTCTCTCATGAATCAAGGCGATAAACCTGCTCTATTTCGTCAATAAGCAAGGTATTTTCAATTTTTTTTCTCCAATCCCTTCTTTCTCATTTGATACAACCATGCCTTCACCTTATACATAACAACCTAACTCATTATGACCTCGCAAGGTCATTTGTACCAAATTAATTAATTCATTTCTACTTTGGTCAAACCTACCCAAAGGAATAAAGGGTTCCTTTACCTTATAAGTGATATATTCTTTTCTTTCTAATTAACAATCACATTATAACATCACATCTCAATTAATTACGCAAGGAAATCATAAGTTCTTCTCATCTCCTTTATTCCTCTTCAATGATCAGTCACTTTGCATCTATTATCTCTTTTATTCTTTTTTTCATTACACCCTCCATATTCAAAACCATTTTTATCACTAATTTATGCATCATGAATACTTAACCCACCACAATTTCTCTTCCCTCGATTTGGCTTTTGACCAAAACATGTCCAAGGAAATCAAGCGTTCCCTTTTGCTCTTTTATGTATAATTTCATTTTTTGATGCAATTTAGACTATTCCAGTCCATTTAATTTCAATTATTTCTGCATTTTTTCTAAATTTTTACTTAAGAACCCTAATTTTCAAACTTCATATTAGTGCGCCATTCTTAATTGAATTTAAATTAGCTTTTCCAATTAGTTTAGAACTATATACCTGGAGAAAATATAAGCTAAATTTCTAGTTTTGATTAGAATTTCTTAGCTCTTTCTTCCTTTTTCTTTCTTCACATGCAGTCAGCCCCTCCCCCTCTTTTTCTTCACTTTTGTAGGTATACTAATTTATGTGTTTGCTCATAGGTTTGATGAAGGAAAAAAAAATCTAAAATCCCCCCCTTCTTGATGTTGTTTAGTCGGCTATTGATGTTGTTTAGTCGGCTATGGAAGAGAGAAGGAATTAGTATTCATAGTCTCATTTCTTTTTAATTCTATTTTGGCATAATCTTTCTCTTTTTTCACAGTTATAAGAGCCATTTTTTTTTCAAAACTAATAAATTTTATCATTATCATCATAATTATTTTTTTTACAGTTACATTATTTTTATATTATAAAATTTTAATTTATTATAAATCCCCTCCTTTTTGTATAATTTCTTCTTGGGTTTCACAGAAGGAGATATAAATTTTGAAACAACTGTTATTTTCAATAATTATATTTTTAATTAATTTGAAGGAAATATAAGTTTTGATACAACTATCATTATCAATAATAGTTTGTATTCAAACTATATATTTTTTTTCTAATATTTATGTATTATTTTTCTAAAACTATACATGAAAGTCTCAAGCCATCATAGCTCTAAGCAAGACCACAACTACAATTCTTACACTTACTAATGAAATTTTCCACTAGTGTTTGTATTATCATTCCATTAGCTATTAATTTACCAACGATATCATAGATAAAAATGCTCTGTGGATGAATCTTTTATTGATGATTTTTTATTTATCGATAATAAAAAAATTAAAATAGATAGATTTACTAACGGAAAAGTTGGCTAAAAAATTATCCATTTTATTCCGTCTGTATTTCCCTTGGGAAACTTGTCATATAACTGACAAAAATACCATATGTAATTCTATTAGTGATTATTTAAAATATATATTATTTAAAAAATCTATCTAACAAAACTAGAAAAATAATTAAATAATTAAAATTTATTTCAAAATCCTATAAATAAATCAACTAAAAATTAATTTCAAATGGAAAAAAAATCCTAAAACAACATTTATACAATTATTAAGAACATAAAAAATTTAAAATATAATGAAAAAACACAAAAAAAGAAAGAAAAAAGAAAAATATTACCTTAATATAGTTGAGAGTGAAGTTAGGAAGAGAAAAAAATAAATAAATTCATAAAGCATGCTAATTAAAAAAAAAAAGCAAAGAAAAAAAAGAGAAAAAGACATACCTAAGCGTGGTGGAAAAGAGAAAGAAATGAATGTTGATGTTTTATGCACAAAAAGAAGAAGAAGAAGAGGCTTGTATGATTTGAAATGAAGGGTTGCAGTCTTTTTATTGAGGTATCTTATTTACGGTTTTACCAATAAATAATTAAATATTAATATTTTTAATAATTCAATTAATGATTTTGTATATAATATTTAATTTAAAATCTCAAATTAACAAAAAAATTAGAAACCTCCAAATATCACCTATAACTTTTCAATCTATCGGTAATTTTATCTGTAATATTTAATTTAAATATTTAATCTAATAAAAAAATTTCAAAAACCCGTCAAATAACACTGAAGACTTTTCAATCTGTCGATAATTTTATCTATAAAGAACAATAATTAATAGTATAATTGAGAAGTAAACAGTTCAAGAGTTATTGGAAAAATACCAACGGAATTTTTTGTTGTTAATATCGTTGATAATCGATAAATCACGTCCCCCCTTCGTTTTCTTTTTGTAATCCAAACTTTAATCGAGGGTATGCACCCTGCCACTTTCTCTCTATATTGGAAAGATTACTGATGACACTAATGACCCCCATTAGTGTCTTTAGTTGCTCGTCCTGGGGTTAACTAATTAAATTCAGGAATATGTTAACACTAAAATGACCGTTGGTGTCATTAACTATTTTCGGGCCGAAATAGTTAATTAATGTTTGTTGTAACCCAATTTTGGATTAAATAAAATTTTTTAGGAATGTTATTTTATCTTATTATTCATGACAAAAAATATAATAAATAAAAAAAAAGAAAAAAAGAGTTTAAAATATATTTTCTCGAGTCAACCGTCATTTTCTGTCAAAACCGAGTCCACCAGGTCAATACGGGTTAAACGATGTCGACCGGGATGAAAAATAAGTTTCAAGACGTTTCGGGTCAAAACCGTCATTTTCTATTAAAACCGAGTCCATCGGGTCAATACGGGTCCCACCATGTCGACCACAATGAAAAATGAGTTTCGGGCTGTTTCGGGTCAAAACTGTCATTTTCGGTCAAAACCGAGTCCACCGGGTCAATACGGGTCCCACCATGTCGACCGGGGTGAAAAATGAGTTTCGAGCTGTTTCGGGTCAAAACCGTCATTTTCGGTCAAAACCGAGTCCACCGGGTCAATACGGGTCCCACCATGTCGACCGGGGTGAAAAATGAGTTTCGGGCTGTTTCGGGTCAAAACTATCATTTTCGGTCAAAACCGAGTCCACCGGGTCAATACGGGTCCCACCATTCCAACCGCGATAAAAAATGAGTTTCGGACTATTTTTGTCAAAACTGGTATTTTTGGGTCAAAAAACCCGGTCCACCGAGTTGATACCCGTATAAAAAAGTTTTTTTGTAATTTAAAATTAATTTTTAGCGGATGAAAAACTTTTTATAATACTGATTTGAATTTTTAATTTTTACCCCTGTAAATAAATATTATTATTATTATTATTTAGTATTATTATATTATTATTTAATATTATTATATATAATAAGACAAATAGTAATCGGTGGAAATTTGAATCCGTGAATTGCTAACAATTCATCCGTGAATTGTTGTCTGAATTCATTGGCTATAAATAGCCAATGAATTCAAGACAGCAGGGAGAAAAAAAAAGATTAAAAAATTCAATTCTCAATTCTGATTCTCAATTCTCACGTATACTATTTGGGTTACTATTTAATTACTATTCACTTTTCTTATATTTTTCTGCACCCTAGTAAGATATTAATTTTTTTTTTAATAAATTAAAAAATACCAAAAATATCCCAACCGTTAGATCTAATAGTGTTTAGATCCGAGCCTTTGATTTCTTAGGATACAATAGGCTTTACCACACCAGATTAAAACCCAAATCAACCTCAGCCGTTCAAATAATCTGCCCTTCGATCTGGTTGCGCCACGTCAGCAGGTATACCGAGCACTCGGTACACCGCGCCACACCAGATCGTAGCCCATTCAATCTTGACCGTCCGATCAACTTGGAGATCAAACGAATCACAGCCGCACGATCTATTCATCCAAGCTCCAGCGGTTCACAGCCTTCAGACGCATGAGTGCACCATACACTCGTCCACACCAGATCAAAACCCAGAGCTTCTCTCTCCTCTCGCCGGCGATTCCCTCTCTCTCCACGGATCTCCCATTTCCGGCCGTATCAAGCCGTGCAACCACCGCAGAATTGTGCATCGCCTCCCCCTGAGCAAAACCCCGGCCTTTTCACACTTTTTCACCGGCTAATTTGGCTGGAAAAAGGCCGCGACCGACATCGACCAATCGACCTTCAAGTCGTCGATTCTCCCTCCTCAGCCATCAACGGACAACGAGACCACCACCATCAGAATCCTTGTCCTCAGATCTACCAGAATCGACTATCTTTTGCCGGAAACTCGCCGGAAAATTTTGCCCGTGAACAGTAACCGCGCGTGAACAGTAACCACGCGTGAACAGTAACCGCGGGTCCAGTGGCATTTTCGTAAATTTTCGATAAATCCGAGGGTATTTCAGTCTTTTACATATACAGGGGTACTCAGGTAATTTTTTTATGATATTTTATGGTATTTTTTGATATTTTTGTATATAAATACTTGTAAATTTTTGCATGTAAAGAAAAAAAAAACAAAAGAAAACCAAAATAAATAACAACGCGGGTTTAACACCCATTTTATCATATCACTGTTCATAGGTCAAAAACCCAATTTTCAAGAATTGATATATCTATTTGTGAATGATATCAAAATAATTTTTATTTTATAAAATAAATTTTCTCGACACGTCTCTTTTATTTATAGAAAAGGACCGATGTCAAAAATTTAAATACCAAATATGGATTATGTCCATTATTATTTATTTTGATAAATCAGACGTAACTCTCCTTTTTAGGGATAAACGTCGACATTTTAGACAAAGTCTCCTAATTTTAGGGTCTGATGTCATTTTTAACGCGTCTCCTATTTTTAGGGACCGACGTTAAATATGTTAAAAATTTACAAATAAGCTCAAAATATAATAGCATTTGAATCAAAATAAGAAAAACACACAAGTAAAGGTAACCTTTCTCTGAAAGGATGTTTTAAGGGTGGTGTCTACCTTCCCTTAATCATAACTAACCCAGTATCCGAATCTCTGGGACCAGTGTCTAATTTTGGATTTCTAGTTCCCTCAAATTACTAGATGGCGACTCCAAATAAAATCTTTATTTCCCCCCAATCAAATAAAAAACTAAATTCCTTTTGTTTAAAAAAAAACAAAAAAAAAGGAGTGGAGCCGTCGCCCGACGTCGTGTAGCGACAGAATGGCGACTCCACTAGGGAATTAGGGTTGAACCAACTGCTTGTGTTTGCTTTTCATATGCTTTTTCTTATATGCTATTTATTTCTGGTATTTATTTTATTTACATTATTTATTACTGTAATTCTTTTCAATTTTTCATATTGGCCACATGCATGCATGATATTTATTTGTGTATTCACACACTTCACGATGAACCCATAAAAGCTCTGGACCCGAGCTTCGTCCTTTTTAAGATTAGAAAAGAAAGATTCAAGTGGCAAGTGTGACTTATGTCCACTGATGCTCATTTGGACTTTCGCTTGGATTGTAACTCACCCTATGTAACGGGTATTGTGGAATTTTCTCCCATACTCATGTTGCATAAGGTTAAGAGGCTGATTACTTCACAAGTAATTCGGGCAATCTAAGAACCAAATAATTTCTTTAAGGATAGAATAAACTAAGCCAAACCTTATGAGTTAAATCCTATCAAGTAGGATATAAGACACGAATAAATGTCAATGCATTAACATACATTTTCATATGCATTCCATATTCTCATTATATCTCCACCGATCCTTATAGGAAGTGTGAGATGAAAAAAAAAAAACCAAATTTATTGAGGAATTTTTTTACTAGATCAAAATTAAGGCAACAAATTTCTTCCCTCAATCAGTTCAAGTTCCTGTAGGTTTGGAGTCCTCAGTGAGAACTATTCTTAAGAGAATCTGATCTGGTCTATTCCTCATCATAAGTTAAAAGAAAGCCTGAAACAAATAACACGCATGCATCATCCATATGGCATTTTGCATCCATTTGTGCATTTCATTCATTTTTATTGCATTCATTCAGGCTGAAATATAGGTCCCCTAAAAGACCATAAAATTCATTACACTCGACTTCGAAGAAAGATAATGGAGAACGAAGAAAGAGCACATCTAGAGGCTCACTATCAAAGGGAGTTGGAGAGCATGAAAAATGATATCGCAAGACTTACAAGTCTACTCGAGCAGGCCCTGACATCCAAGTCTGGAGAGGATACCTCTACTCAGCCAGCAGTGGCAACTCCATCTGCATCTACGCCAGTAGCTCCTTTCGTGTTCACTTCTCAAAATCTAGGAGCAAATCCTTCTTCATCTGAACAGCAGTTCACTGTCAATGTTCCACCAGCACAAGTGCCGATCATAAACTTGACAGCTGATGACTCACATAAGATGAGATACTCTAAACCTGTTGATTATGACAAACTGACCGCTCTAGAAGAAAGATTGAGAGCAGTCGAAGGGGCCGACTTATATGATCCTGTTCATGCTGCAGAGATGTGTTTAGTCCCAAATGTAGCTGTACCTAAAGAATTTAGGGTACCGGAATTTATCAAATATACGGGAACTGAATGCCCAGTCACTCATCTTAAATCTTATTGTAATAAGATGGCAGAAGTGGTGAATGATGAGAAACTTCTCATCCATTTCTTTCAAGACAGTCTTTCTGGATCAGCACTAAGCTGGTATACAAGACTAGATAATACAAAGATCAGAAAGTGGAAAGATTTGGTTAAAGCTTTTGTGGAGCAGTACAAATTCAACATGGAGGTAGCCCCGGACAGGTCAAGCTTGTTAGTCATGGAGAAGGGCAACAAAGAGACTGTAAGAGAATACGCTTTGAGATGGCGTGAAAAAGCATCCCATGTGCAACCCTCTTTGTTAGAAAAAGAAATGGTCACTCTGTTCACCAACACTTTTAAATCTCCCTACTTTGAACACCTAGTGGGTAGTTCAGCTCAGCATTTTTATGATGCTGTAACTATTGCTGAGAGGATAGAACAAGCAATAAGAATGGGGAGAATGTTAGAGCCTACTGAGAAGAAAGGCTTTATCGGGAAAAAGAAGGAGTCTGAGGTAAACAATGTGGAAGGAGGGTACAAAGGTAAGAAAAATTACCATCACTATAACTTCCAAATACCTACCCAACAAGTTGCAAATGTAAACTTCACTAAACCTTTCCCTACCAACCAACAAAGTCAACCAAATAACCAACAAAGTAACCAAATTGTTAATCCTCCAAGAAGGAATTTTCAAAGAACCCAAGAACGGTTGCCACCATTACCACTTCCCTTGGGAGAAATGTATTCGAAGTTGTTGAGTATTGGGCAAGTGGCCCCTGTTCCCTTAACCCCATTACAACCTCCATACCCAAATTGGTATAAGCCTGATATGACATGTGAGTATCATGCTGGCATTGCTGGGCATAACATTGAAAGCTGCAATGCATTCAAAAACAAGCTTCTGCAATTGATAAAAGCTGGATGGATAACTTTCGATGATGCACCGAATGTGAATTCCAACCCTTTACCCAATCATGCTACAAGTAGTGGAGGGGTGAACATGATGGAAGTCTCGGGACAAAAACCTGCTGTCATGGATATCAACAATGTAGAGGAAGGTGAAGAGAAAGGCTGGAACTGTGATGAACTGTTACCACAGTTAACTGTCCATGCTCTAGAAGAAGCTCCAACCAACGCCTTTGTGCGAAATCTTTCAGTTGAAGAAGTATTCCAGAATTGGGAGATTGAAGAAGCCCCAATTGTTTTCAAGAAGTAATGATTAAGTGTCTACTTATATTTGCTTTTATGTGCTTTGCATTGTACTTTGCTTTGTGATTTTATACCTAGTTGGAAATCTTGGTTCAAGATGACAACATAAGGTCTTTTCATAATTGTTGAGTCAACCTTTAAAATAATATTGAGATCAAGCATTTTCATCAGTATTTGTTGAATTCCTTTTATTTTGTTTGGCTACAAGATATGCATTCACACTAAAAAACACCTTCCGCTTTCAGGAATTCTGAAAGTGAATCCTCCATAAATCCACAAACATATTGCATTGAAAATGAATGGCCAAACTTTGATAAGGATGAGATTGCAATGGATGAAGAGGAATGGGATGAAGAGTTTGCTAGACGGGTAGAACAGTCAGAGCATGCTTGGAAACCTGCGAAGGAAGAACTAGAGGTGATAAATGTAGGCACCGAGCAAGATAAAAGAGAGTTAAAGATTGGAACTCTGATCACTACAGAAGAAAGATGCAGTTTAACCTCATTACTACAAGAGTATATCGATGTGTTTGCCTGGTCTTATACAGATATGCCTGGTTTAGACATTGATATTGTAGTACACAGATTACCTTTGATAGAAGGATGTAAACCTGTTAAGCAGAAATTAAGAAGAACTCGCCCAGATATTGTGCTCAAAGTCAAGGCAGAGATAGAGAAGCAGTGGGATGCCGGTTTTCTAGAAGTTATTAAATACCCTCAATGGGTATCTAATATAGTGGTGGTACCAAAAAAGGATAATAAAATCAGAGTATGTGTAGATTTCAGGGATCTAAACAAAGCCAGTCCGAAGGATGATTTTCCTTTGCCTCACATAGATGTCCTGGTAGACAATGCTGCTAGAAGTTCAACTTACTCCTTCATGGATGGATTTTCTGGTTATAACCAGATTAAAATGGTTGAAGAAGATAAAGAGAAGACCACTTTTGTCACACCATGGGGAACATTCTGCTATAAAGTGATGCCATTCGGGTTGAAGAATGCTGGAGCCACGTATCAAAGGGCAATGGTGACACTTTTCCATGATATGATGCATAAAGAGATTGAAGTGTATGTGGATGATATGATTGCCAAGTCTAAGAATGAAGAAGATCATGTTCAGGTTCTAAGAAAATTGTTTGAAAGACTAAGAAAGTATCAGTTGAAGCTGAATCCTTCAAAATGCTCGTTTGGGGTAAAGTCTGGAAAGTTGCTAGGATTTGTGATAAGCAATAAAGGAATAGAGGTCGATCCTGATAAAGTGAAAGCAATTCAGGCTATGACAGTTCCTAAGACTGAGAAAGAAGTAAGAGGTTTCTTAGGACGTTTGAATTACATTGCTCGATTCATATCTCAGTTAACAACAACATGTGAGCCAATTTTTCGATTACTTCGGAAAAAGAACCCTGGTATATGGAACAAAGATTGTCAAGAGGCTTTTGATAAAATAAAGCAATACTTACAGAATCTACCTTTACTCGTGCCCCCTGTGCCTGGAAGACCTTTGATCTTGTATTTGACAGTAACTGAGGTAGCAATGGGCTGTGTGTTGGGACAACATGATGAGTCTGGAAGAAAGGAGCAAGCTAACTATTATCTGAGTAAGAAGTTTACAGATTGTGAATCCAGATATACTGTGACTGAGAAGCTATGTTGTGCTCTTGTATGGAGTACGAAGTGTCTTCGACAATATATGTTGTATTATACCACCTGGTTGATCTCAAAAATGGATCCTCTTAAATACATCTTTGAGAAACCATACTTGTCAAGCCGAATAGCAAGATGGCAAGTGATGTTGGCTGAGTATGACATTGTATACAAGACAAGAAAATCTGTAAAAGGAAGTGTAATTGCTGATCATCTAGCAGATAATGCTATCAATGACTATGAGCCTTTGAAATTTGACTTCCCGGATGAGGATGTGTTGATAGTAGAAGAGGACAAAGAAAAGAATGATTGGTGGATCATGTATTTTGATGGGGCAGTGAATGTTTCTGGTAATGGAGCAGGCGCTGTGATAATCTCACCTGACAAGAAGCAATATCCCGTCTCAGTCAAACTACAATTTGAATGCACTAACAATACTGCTGAATATGAGGCTTGTATCCTTGGATTAGAAGCTGCTTTGGAGATGAAAATAAAGAAGCTTGATGTCTATGGGGATTCAATGTTAATAATCTGTCAGGTGAAAGGCGAATGGCAGACCAAGGAGGAAAAATTGATACCATATCAACAATATCTCTCGAAACTGACTGAGGGCTTTGATGAGATAGATTTTTCCCACATGGGAAGAGACAAAAACCAGTTTGCTGATGCTTTGGCAACTTTAGCTTCTATGGCCAAAACTGATTACGGAGTAAGAGTACAACCAATCTGCATTGAGATTAGAAATTTTCCAGCTCATTGTTGTTCAGTTGAAGGAGAAATAGATGGGAACCCATGGTTTTATGACATCAAGCAGTTTATCCAATATCAAGAGTATCCCTTGGGGGCATCCAAAGCAGATATGAAGACCTTGAGAAGGTTAGCTCTGGAATTTTACCTGGATGGAGAAATTCTATACAAAAGGTCATTCAATGGGACTTTACTGAGATGTCTAGATGAAATCGAAGCTAAGGTAGCATTGCAAGAAATTCATGAAGGAATTTGTGCAACTCATGCAAGTGGGCATATGATGGCTAGACAATTACAACGATCGGGGTATTTCTGGATGACCATGGAGAAAGATTGCATCGATTATGTCAGGAAATGTCATAAATGTCAAGTGTATAGTGATAAGATAAATGCACCTCCAGCTCCTCTATTTAATATGACATCACCATGGCCATTTGCAATGTGGGGAATAGATGTGATTGGGCCAATCAACCCAAAAGCCAGCAATAAGCATCAATTTATCTTAGTAGCCATTGATTACTTCACAAAGTGGGTGGAGGCCAGCTCTTATGCCCATGTAACTCAAAAGGTGGTAAAGAGTTTTATTGAGAAAGATTTGATCTGTCGGTATGGTTCACCTGAGAAGATAGTGACCGACAATGCCCAGAATTTTAATGGAAAAATGATCACAGAATTGTGCGTGAAGTGGAAGATTAAACATTCAAACTCATCTCCCTACAGACCAAAGATGAATGGTGCTGTCGAAGCTGCAAACAAGAATATCAAGAAGATTATCCAGAAGATGGTAGTTAATTACAAGGATTGGCATGAGATGCTTCCATTTGCTCTACATGCATATCGCACAGCAGTCAGAACGTCTACTGGAGCTACACCTTATTCACTAGTATCTGGGATGGAGGCGGTGATGCCTTTGGAAGTAGAAATTCCATCTTTGAGAGTACTAATAGAATCTGAACTAGAAGAAGCTGAATGGGCTAAAGTGAGATATGAGCAGCTAAACATGATAAGTGAGAAGAGGTTGACTGCAATTTGTCATCACCAGCTATACCAAAGAAGGATGGCCAAAGCATATGACCGGAAAGTCCGACCAAGAGAATTCAAAGAAGGGGATCTTGTACTCAAAAAAATCTTACCACTACCAAGTGAAGACCGAAGCAAGTGGGCACCAAACTATGAAGGCCCCTATGTAGTGAAGAAAGCTTTCTCCGGAGGGGCTATGTTGTTAACTAGGATGGATGGAGATGATTTACCTAGGCCCGTGAACTCTGATTCTGTGAAAAAGTATTATGTATGATGTATTTCATCCAATTAAAATCAAATGAAATGAAGTTTTGGCCAGGAAATTCTCTTTGCATATACCTCACCAAAAAGCCCATGCATGATCTCAATGGCTCAACAATCTGATCTTTCAAATGTTTTTTTTTTTACAAGAGAACCCATTCTTCTTAAATGAGGTTTTAAAAGAATTGATTTTGTTTATGATTTCAATGAAATAAATCAATGATTTGTTTAGGATAATGTTCAAAGCAATTCTCTTAAAAGAGATGACCATACAAGTCAAAAACACGCAATTGGAACAACTATCACTTAAATTCTGTCCTGGACTTACATTTTATCAGCATGAATAATGGTTGGTAGTACATTAGCTTGACATGGACTCGCAAAAATGTGGTATCTTATAAATCCAAAACATTACGCTGGATGTGGACAAAGTTTATTGGTTTTAACCGATCCTACTTGAAATGAAGAAAGGCCATCTTTGATATTCCTTTCACTTTCTTTTAAAATTATCCTTTGCAGTCCCAATTTGAGCCAAGTCTATTTAATGTTTTTTTCATAAGAACCTTAACTAAGATCACACCCTACACTGGGGGCAAAACGAAAGAAATGATCATGGAAATCATCTTGAAGACATGTGAGCTTATGAAGTCTGACAACAAGGAATTCAAATAAAAAATTCCAAATAATTGAGAGAATTCCCAACAAATAGAAAAAATTCCTAATTTGGAATATTTAGTATCATTTTGTTGTCAAGATAGCAAAATAAAAGATGAAGATAAGATAACAGTGATCTATAGTTTTCAAACCCTTAAACACTTTCTTTGAGCTTATGAAATCCTCTTTCTTTTACAGCCTTGAGCCATAAATACATTACATGCCTTTAAAGTCCTTTCTAATCAAGGAAGCAACCTGAATTAATAAACAGCGTTCCCAAAATATAAGAGACTTTTTCATAAAGAGTCATGATATAGCAAATAATTACTCATTATTATTCATGCTGATAAAAGGACTGCTTCTAAAAATAAAGGGAAATTGTTCCTTTTCCCTCAAAATACATTCAAGATTGCTTGAACACATTGAAAACCAAAGCAGAAGGTCATCTCATCACTTACCTTTATTTGAGATTGAGAGATTTACTACAAATCCTTAGAGTTGCTTGAACATTGTTATAAACAGACATTGAGAGTTTCAGTTTTCAAAAACAAAAGAGATCTTTTAAAAAATCATTTTTGAAAAAAATGGTTTTCTATGTGAAGAAGACAGATATATGACACACCAAGAGGTAGTGTTAGAAAATCAGAGATTCTAACGACAACAAGAGCAAATGAGGAAATGAAAAGAGACAGTTACTTCTTCCAAGGGTAGAGAAGCAATCACAAGAAATCTTCCAGAGGCAGAGAAGCAGTCACCAGATTCCTAATGGCACAAAAAAATTTGCTTCCCTAGTGAGAGATACAGATGATAAAACTGTAGATTTCTTCCAGAGTGGGATTGAAATAGCATGATTATGCAGTTTCTATGAAATGAGATTTTTGCTTCTCGTAATATGATCAGTTAGACAATATGATAACTGATACATCTTCGGATATGGAAATCCTAGGTGAAGTGGGATAATCCTCATATATTGACCATGTGAATTGGTTAAAGAATCCTCAACAACACGATGTCAGGCCAGGGAGAAGCTAATGCTCTCAATAAAGTATCCAATGGAGAAAGAGGCAGTGACTATTGAGAAACTCAAACAAAGTTTATCTTGGAGAACTCAACAACATGGGTCAGCTTGAGTAGATTTAAAAGACGCGTGAATCAAAAGAGTTTGCTAACATTCAAGATCGCCAGACAAGATGAATGGGGGATCTATATTTCAAAAAGGTAAGATGCATCTCATATCATCTAACTTCACAAACATTGCATATTTGTCTTGTAGATATTTCTTGAAACAAAATTCCCAACGGGATCCAACGAGATTCAGACAAAATAAAGTTATTCTAATCACATCAAATATGGCAATTTCATGAAAGCAAAATTCATAAATGAAGACAAGAAAGATGGATTTTTATTCATGACAAAAGGTTTAAAAGTACAAATATTAAACAGTGCGAGGACGATCAGGGATATTGTCATCTTGATCATTAATTAAGCCTCGAAGTTCTTCAAATTGTTTACGCATATTCTCCATCTCTTCCTCAAACTCGAGGTGTCGTGTGTTAACATAGTCCTTCCAAAAGTCGACACGTGTATTCAGCTCTTGGTTCCTCCTCTCCAAGTCATTTCTCTGACGTCTTTCATCACGGAGTCTATTCCTTAAATTCTCAATCAGATGATGGAGATCAAGAACCTGAGTATTCAGCTCAAGTCTTCTAGCATGAAGACGCTCTGCAACGTTCACCAGAGATGAAGTAGCTCTGATACTGAGAGCAAGTGACTGATTCACTGCTTCAATATCGCTTCTAGCTGCCAGCATGGTTTCATCACAGGGAAGGACCATGTCTCTAGCCACGGCTACAGCAGTATCTTCATTGTCCATTACAGTATCTTCTATTGTAACTGGACGACCATTCACTTCAAAAGTAGTACGCCAAACTATAGGCTCTACTACAGGAACAAGATTTGGGTTAACATTGGAAGAAGAGGAAGACATGATTAAAGCTTCAAGAGTTGGGAACTTTGAAAAGCTTGAAATACAAGAAGTTGATGATGTTTGTCACCAAAAACTGCGTAATTT
Organism: Populus pruinosa; assembly: GCA_026413675.1. Classification (NCBI taxonomy): domain Eukaryota; kingdom Viridiplantae; phylum Streptophyta; class Magnoliopsida; order Malpighiales; family Salicaceae; genus Populus; species Populus pruinosa. Next base: position 26,214,426 of record CM048592.1, on the reverse strand, counting down.
ATAAGGATTCTACTCTTACTATTACTCTGAACAGATGATCAAATCTCAACCGTAGATGTAAGACTTTCATGAGAAGCTTTCATTATCTCTGAAATTGATTGCAAATCAGATCTCAGCCGTAGATATAAGACTTTCGTGAGAAGCTTTCATCATCTCTAAGATTGATTTACAAATCAGATCTCAACCGTAGATATAAGACTTTCGTGAGAAGCTTTCATCATCTTTGAGATCGATTTTTACAAATCGGATCTGAGTCATACAAATATGACTTCCTTTAGAAGTTTTCATTAACTTTGAAAATCATAGTGAAATTACTTTCATGTATTTCATAAAATCAATCTGAAATCACTTTCATGTATTTCAGAAAACCATTGTTGAAATCACTTTCATGTATTTCATAAAATCAATCTGAAATCACTTTCATGTATTTCAGAAAAACCATTATTGAAATCACTTCCATGTATTTCACAAAATCAATATGAAATCACTTTCATGTATTTTAGAAAACCATTGTTGAAATCACTTCCATGTATTTCACAAAATCAATCTGAAATCACTTTCATGTATTTCAGAAAAACCATTGTTGAAATCACTTTCATGTATTTCACAAAATCAATATGAAATCACTTTCATGTATTTTAGAAAACCATTGTTGAAATCACTTCCATGTATTTCACAAAATCAAGGATGAAATTACTTTCATGTAAAATAATCTGAAATCACTTTCATGTATTTCAGGAAACCATCAATGAAATCACTTTCATGTATTTCACCAAACCATTATTGAAATCACTTTCATGTATTTCACTAAATCAAGATTGAAAACATTTTCATGTTTTTCACTTGGGTAGGTTGCTCATAAGAATTAGACCAACTAAAAATATATGTGTTTTTCAACATCTCCAGCATTTTTCTTTACAATACTTCCTATGCAAAGTCAAAAGAAAATGATTTTTTCAATGTCTTTGCACCGTAAGCATTGTAAAGAGGGGGCAACTGTTGTAACCCAATTTTGGATTAAATAAAATTTTTTAGGAATGTTATTTTATCTTATTATTCATGACAAAAAATATAATAAATAAAAAAAAAAGAAAAAAAGAGTTTAAAATATATTTTCTCGAGTCAACCGTCATTTTCTGTCAAAACCGAGTCCACCAGGTCAATACGGGTTAAACGATGTCGACCGGAATGAAAAATAAGTTTCAAGACGTTTCGGGTCAAAACCGTCATTTTCTATTAAAACCGAGTCCATCGGGTCAATACGGGTCCCACCATGTCGACCACAATGAAAAATGAGTTTCGGGCTGTTTCGGGTCAAAACTGTCATTTTCGGTCAAAACCGAGTCCACCGGGTCAATACGGGTCCCACCATGTCGACCGGGGTGAAAAATGAGTTTCGAGCTGTTTCGGGTCAAAACCGTCATTTTCGGTCAAAACCGAGTCCACCGGGTCAATACGGGTCCCACCATGTCGACCGGGGTGAAAAATGAGTTTCGGGCTGTTTCGGGTCAAAACTATCATTTTCGGTCAAAACCGAGTCCACCGGGTCAATACGGGTCCCACCATTCCAACCGCGATAAAAAATGAGTTTCGGACTATTTTTGTCAAAACTGGTATTTTTGGGTCAAAAAACCCGGTCCACCGAGTTGATACCCGTATAAAAAAGTTTTTTTGTAATTTAAAATTAATTTTTAGCGGATGAAAAACTTTTTATAATACTGATTTGAATTTTTAATTTTTACCCCTGTAAATAAATATTATTATTATTATTATTTAGTATTATTATATTATTATTTAATATTATTATATATAATAAGACAAATAGTAATCGGTGGAAATTTGAATCCGTGAATTGCTAACAATTCATCCGTGAATTGTTGTCTGAATTCATTGGCTATAAATAGCCAATGAATTCAAGACAGCAGGGAGAAAAAAAAAGATTAAAAAATTCAATTCTCAATTCTGATTCTCAATTCTCACGTATACTATTTGGGTTACTATTTAATTACTATTCACTTTTCTTATATTTTTCTGCACCCTAGTAAGATATTAATTTTTTTTTTAATAAATTAAAAAATACCAAAAATATCCCAACCGTTAGATCTAATAGTGTTTAGATCCGAGCCTTTGATTTCTTAGGATACAATAGGCTTTACCACACCAGATTAAAACCCAAATCAACCTCAGCCGTTCAAATAATCTGCCCTTCGATCTGGTTGCGCCACGTCAGCAGGTATACCGAGCACTCGGTACACCGCGCCACACCAGATCGTAGCCCATTCAATCTTGACCGTCCGATCAACTTGGAGATCAAACGAATCACAGCCGCACGATCTATTCATCCAAGCTCCAGCGGTTCACAGCCTTCAGACGCATGAGTGCACCATACACTCGTCCACACCAGATCAAAACCCAGAGCTTCTCTCTCCTCTCGCCGGCGATTCCCTCTCTCTCCACGGATCTCCCATTTCCGGCCGTATCAAGCCGTGCAACCACCGCAGAATTGTGCATCGCCTCCCCCTGAGCAAAACCCCGGCCTTTTCACACTTTTTCACCGGCTAATTTGGCCGGAAAAAGGCCGCGACCGACATCGACCAATCGACCTTCAAGTCGTCGATTCTCCCTCCTCAGCCATCAACGGACAACGAGACCACCACCATCAGAATCCTTGTCCTCAGATCTACCAGAATCGACTATCTTTTGCCGGAAACTCGCCGGAAAATTTTGCCCGTGAACAGTAACCGCGCGTGAACAGTAACCACGCGTGAACAGTAACCGCGGGTCTAGTGGCATTTTCGTAAATTTTCGATAAATCCGAGGGTATTTCAGTCTTTTACATATACAGGGGTACTCAGGTAATTTTTTATGATATTTTATGGTATTTTTTGATATTTTTGTATATAAATACTTGTAAATTTTTGCATGTAAAGAAAAAAAAAACAAAAGAAAACCAAAATAAATAACAACGCGGGTTTAACACCCATTTTATCATATCACTGTTCATAGGTCAAAAACCCAATTTTCAAGAATTGATATATCTATTTGTGAATGATATCAAAATAATTTTTATTTTATAAAATAAATTTTCTCGACACGTCTCTTTTATTTATAGAAAAGGACCGATGTCAAAAATTTAAATACCAAATATGGATTATGTCCATTATTATTTATTTTGATAAATCAGACGTAACTCTCCTTTTTAGGGATAAACGTCGACATTTTAGACAAAGTCTCCTAATTTTAGGGTCTGATGTCATTTTTAACGCGTCTCCTATTTTTAGGGACCGACGTTAAATATGTTAAAAATTTACAAATAAGCTCAAAATATAATAGCATTTGAATCAAAATAAGAAAAACACACAAGTAAAGGTAACCTTTCTCTGAAAGGATGTTTTAAGGGTGGTGTCTACCTTCCCTTAATCATAACTAACCCAGTATCCGAATCTCTGGGACCAGTGTCTAATTTTGGATTTCTAGTTCCCTCAAATTACTAGATGGCGACTCCAAATAAAATCTTTATTTCCCCCCAATCAAATAAAAAACTAAATTCCTTTTGTTTAAAAAAAAACAAAAAAAAAGGAGTGGAGCCGTCGCCCGACGTCGTGTAGCGACAATGTTCTATGTTATCTTGGGTGGTTTTTGGGTATGCCGATGTCAAAGATTCTTAACATCATTAGCTTTCACCTTGGAAAGCTATTCAAGTTCCATAAATTTTATTGATATCAACGTAACCTATCAATGTCATTAACTATTTTGAACCCAAATAATTAATCAAGTTCTATATTCCTCCTCTCACATATCAGTCATGTTGATATTGGCCAACTTGGCTAATATCATTAGCCTCTTATATCTAGGGCATGCTAATCAAATTTGAGGAACAATTATTCCTAAAGTTCATTGTTACTATTCATTTCCTGCAAAAGGACCCGTAAATTAAATATAGTTCTTCATTTTTATTTTCTCATCATTTAACCTTTCCTTTTCCCTTTTTTATTTTCCTCATCAATAAGCACCAAAATTTATAGTTCAACAATTAGTTAAAATAATAAGACCCATAAATTAAATATAGTTCTTCATTTTCATTTTCTCATCGTTTAACCTTTCCTTTTTCCTTTTTTATTTTCCTCATCAATAAGCATCAAAATTTATAGCTCGACAATTAGTTAAAATAATTATTAACTATAGGAGATATAGATACCAAGTACTTACTTACTGTAAATGCTCGACTTTATGTTCCCTTGTTGTTGTTACACTCCTCTTTAGGTTCCTCTTAAAACCACAAACACTCATCATTATTCAATATTAGTCCACATATCATAACACAACAACAACAATGGTGATAATATTCATTTCTCTTTTACCATTATTTTTTTTCTCACATGCATTCCTCATTATTATCCTTTAATATTTTCAGCTCATTAATAACCCCAAGTGGACATCATGAATTCAATTTTGATCATAATTTTTTTAAAAAAAGATTAAGACATAATGCTACACACTTTATAAAGAGAAAAAAAACAAATTTTACCCTTAATATTGCCAAACATCACCGTTTTATCGACTTGGTCAAATCTAATAATAGAGGTGAAAGCTTAACCTTCCATCAGATTTTTATTTGTGTATGGAGTTCTAGAACTTCATATTAGACCGGGTCAGATTTGTTAGAAAGCTAACACTCCCCGCTACAACTTCTATGAGAGAACTTTCTTAGATTCTATCATCTTTACGTCCGAACTCCCTCAGAAATTAGGGTGATGAACCTGCCCTGTTTTGTCAATAGGCAAGGTATCTCTAATTTTTTCTCCAATCCCTTCTTCCTCGTTAGATACAACCATACCTTCATCTTATATGTGGCAACCCAACCCGTCTCACTGTGACATCTCAAGGTCATTTGTACCGAGTTAGTTAATTTATTTTTACTTTGGTCAAATCTATCCAAAGAAACAAAGGGTTCCTCTACCTTATAAGTGATTTTTTTTTTCTTTCCAATTAGAAACCACATTATAACAGCACATCTTAATTAATTACACAAGAAAATCAAAAGTTCTTCTCCTCTCCTTTCTTCCCCTCTAATGTTCGATCACTTTGCATCTATTCTCTCTCTTATTTTTTTTTCATTACACCCCTTTACATTCAAAACCATCTCTAACACTAATTTATGCATCAAGAATACTCAACCCACTATAATTTCACTTCCATCCCTGATTTGGCTCTTAGTTGAAACATGTCTAAGGAAACCAACGGTTCCCTTCCTCTCTTTTATGTATAATTTCATTTTTAAGGCAATTTAGATTATTCCAGTCCATTTAATTTTAATCGTTTCTGTATTTTTTCTAAATTTTTATTTAAGAGCTCTAATTTTCAAAATTCATATTAGTGCACAATTCTTAATTGAATTTAAATTAGCTTTTCCAATTAGTTTATAACTATATACTTGGAGAAAATATAAGCTAAATTTCTAGTTTTGATTAGAATTTCTTAGCTCTTTCTTTTTTTTTTCTTCACATGCAGTCGGCCCTTCCCTTTTTTTTCTTCACAAATTCTTTACTTTTATTCTTGTTAATTCTCCATGCAAATATGTTTATGCTACTTAATAATTCCAAGGCTTGTGTAGGTATACTAATTTAGGTGTTTACTCATAGGTTTAATGAAGGAAAAAAATTTGAAATCCCCCTTTTCTTGATGTTATCCAATCGACCATGGGAGAGAGAACGAATGAGGTACTTATAATCTCATTTCTTCTTAATTCCATTTTAGCCTCATCTTTTTCATTTTTTTCACAATTATGCCATTTTATTTATTTTTTTCCAAAACTAATAAATTTTATCATTATTATCATAAATATCATAAATATGTTTTGTAGCTACATTATTTTTGTATTATAAAATTTTAATTTATTATAAATCCCCCCCTTTTGTATAATTTCTTCTCGGGTTTCACATAAGGAGATATAAATTTTGAAACAATTGTTATTCTCAATAACTATATTTTTAATTAATTTGAAGGAGATATAAGTTTTGATACAACTATCATTATAAATAATTTGTATTCAAACTATATTATTTTTTCTAATATTTATGTATTATTTTCCTAAAACTATACATGGAAGTCTCATACCATAATAGCTCCAAGCAAGACCACAACCAGAATTCTTATATTTACTGATGAAATTTTTCACCAGTATTTGTATTATCATTTCATCAGTAAATAATTTATCGACGAGATCATAGATAAAAATACTCCATTGATGAATCTTTTATTGATAATTTTTTGTTCATCGGTAATAAAAAACTTAAGACAAATAGATTTACTAACAGGAAAGCATGCTAACAAAATTACACTCTTCATTTCATCTGTATTTCCCTTGGAAAGTTTGTCATACAACTGACAAAAATACTGTATGCAATTCCGTTGGTGATTATTTAAAAATATATATTATTTAAAAAATTTATTTAACAAAACTAGAAAAATAATTAAATAATTAAATTTTTTTTCAAATCTTATAAATAAATCAACTAAAAATTGATTTCACATGGAAAAAAAATTCTAAAACAATATTCATACAATTATTAAGAACACAAAAAATTTAAAATATAATGAAAAAACACAAAAAGAAAAGAAACGAAATCTTACCTTAATGTAGTTGAAAGTGAAGCTAGGAGGAGAGAAAAAAACAAATTCATAAGGTTTGCTAATTAAAAAAAAAACCAAGAAAAGAAAAGAAAAAAAAGAGAAAAAGACATATCTAAGTGTGGAGGAGAAGGGGAGTTGAGGAAAGAAGAGAAGAGAATAGAATAAAAAGAAATGGATGCTGATGTTTTTTGCACAAGAAGAAGAAAAAGAAGAAAAGGAGGCTTGTATGAAGTGAAATGAAGGGTTGCAGTCTTTTTATTGAGGTATTTTACTAATGGTTTTACCAACGGATAATTAAATATTAATATTTTTAATAATTCCATTGGTGATTCCGTATGCAATATTTAATTTAAAATTTCAATTTAATAAAAAAATTTTAGAAACTGCCAAATATCGTCGATGATTTTTCAATCCATCGTTGATTTCATTTGTAATGTTTAATTTAAATATTCAATTTAATAAAAAAATTTCAAAAACCCATTAAATAACACTGATAACTTTTCAATCTGTCGGTAATTTCATTTGTAAAGAACAATAATTAATGATACAATTGAAAAGTAAATAGTTTAAGAGCTATTAGAAAAATACCAACTGAGTGTTTTATTAGTAATGTCATTGGTAATCGATATGATGAACAATATTAAGAAGATGTGAATAATTTACCAACAAGTTTACCGACAGAATTAAAACAGTCGGTAATTCTGTGGGTATAAATGACACATCATCATAATTTTTGGTTTTATTTTAATTTTTTTTCATTGTATTTTTCTCGGTATATACCAAGAAAATATTTCTGTCAGTAAAATTTATTGTAATTTATTAATTTTTTATCAAAAAATATTTATATTCCTATTTATTAATTTTCCAGTAGAGGCAAAGATCATATACACTTTTTACCTATGAAACCCATTTTTTTTTATGAATATCACAATCAATTTTCCTATCCATTGATGTTATAATCTTTTTTTATTGCATTTCCCTCCTGAACGGGAAAAAAGGGGAGGTTCGATGGGTCAACTGCATTATATGAGATGGAGATCTTATTTGTTATTTTTATATTTTAAAAATATATTTTTAAAATAATTAAATTTTATTTTTTATTTAAAATTATTATTATTATAATATTTTTATACTGTTTTCAACTACTAATATTAAAAATAAAATTTTAAAAATAAAAAAAATATTATTTTAATATAATTTTAAATTAAAATAGTTTAAAAAACAATAAAAAATACTCTTCTGAACAACTCCTCAGTAGCTGTCTGTTTGTATATTTGGCAACTTAAAAAAACAGAGGATAAAATTAATTAAATAACCACCTATAATATCACTTGTATCACCCAGTCTCTGCATCATTGGCGTGGACCCCATCGCGAGGATTTCCCTTGCTACCTCTTCCAGTAATTGCCTGCTTGCCTCGGAACTCGTCGATGAAGGAGCCGAGCGAAGTGTCAAGCAATGCAAGCGTTTGAAGAGCAATATGGATCACATACCAATAAAACTTTGAAATTGCAAACAACAACTGCATAAAGCGAAAGAATCTCAATCAATCGTTTAGTCATTCAAAGAAGAGGGCATCAATATGTGAATTCAGAAATAATTTAATTAAAAGAAAAAAGAACATCCAAGGTTAGAATTTATTATATAAGTTTTATTCATGTAATAAGGATTATATAACTATATTATCTAAATAAAATAATTGTTGTTGATAATTATTTTTACCTGTGATGGAGAAACATAGGTTTTTTTTTCTGTGTGTGTATAGGTAATCTTGTAATTAAAAAGGATTGATTTTTTACTGTGCATGTGCATTACTACAGTAAAATGATATTTTTTTTCTCCAGAACAACAACAAAAGAAAGTGAGAATTAGGATGCAAGAAGGTCTTTTCACTGTGTTCGATTAGCATTGTCAAATTGATAAAATGATTTAATTATTCTTGAACTTAAAAAAAAAAAACAGAGTGGAGCATCTTTCAGACCTTTTAAGTGTTGATTGCACAAGAAAATTATTGAATTATCTTTAAAAATAAAAACTATTAAATTAATATTTATGAGCATTTTTGTCATTTCATTATATTTTTTTTTGAATTTAACCAGTTTTATTAGAAGTAATTTAGTTTTTTAACAAATATAAAAATAATTAAATAATTAAAAATAGTTGGTGCATGAATAGTTACTAACAAATAAAAAGTAATTGATTTTTTGGTAATGCATACAACACCTTTCAATAACAAAATACTATCTTAAGTAATAATATTGTAAGCGTTAAAATGTCATCTTCTCTATAATTAGATATGTATGTCTATGGCGATGTGATAATTAAACTTCATTATATTTTTCTCTCTCTCATCACTTAGGATTTTGTGTCTTTCAAAAATATCATATCATATGTGTTGCTATACAACGTCGGGCGACGGTTCCACCTTTTTTTTAAAAAAAAAAAACAAAAAAAAATAATTTAGTTTTTATTTGATTGGGGGAAATAAAGATTTTATTGGAGTCGTCATCTAGTAATTTGAGGGAACTAGAAATCCAAAATTAGACACTGGTCCCAGAGATTCGGGTACTGGGTTAGTTATGATTAAGGGAAGGTAGACACCACCCTTAAAACATCCTTTCAGAGAAAGGTTACCTTTATTTGTGTGTTTTTCTTATTTTGATTCAAATGCTATTATGTTTTGAGCTTATTTGTAAATTTTTTAACATGGTTAACGTCGGTCCCTAAAAATAGAAGACACGTTAAAAATGACATCATTCCCTAAAATTAGGAGACTTTGTTTAAAATGTTGACGTTTATTCCTAAAAAGGAGATTTACGTCTGATTTACCAAAATAAATAATAATGAACATAATCCATATTTGGTATTTAAATTTTTGACATCGATCCTTTTTTATAAATAAAAGAGACGTGTCGACAAATAATATTTATTTTATAAAATAAAAATCATTTTGATATCATTGACAAATAGATATATTAATTCTTGAAAATTGGGTTTTTGACCCATGAACAGTGATATGATAAAATGGGTGTTGAACCCGCGCCGTTATTTATTTTTGGTTTATTTTTTGTTGTTTTTTCACGTGCAAAAATTTACAAGTATTTATATAAAAAAATATAAAAAAATACCATAAAATATCATAGAAAATTACCTGAGTGCCCCTGTATAGGAAAAAGACTGAAATACCCTTAGATTTATCGAAAATTTATGAAAATGCCACTAGCGGCGCGTGTGGCTCACGCGCGGTTACTGTTAACGGCAGCGAAATTTTCCGGTGAGATTCCGGCCAAAAGATGGTTGATTCTGGTTCTAAGGACGAGGATTCTGATGGTGGTGGTCTAGTTGGCCGTTGATGGCGGAGAAGGGAGAATCGACGACTTGAATGTCGATTGGCTGATGACGATCGTGGCCTTTTTCCGGCCACAATCGCTGGTGAAAAGTGAAAGACGGCTGGGGTTTTGCTTAGGAGGAGGTGATGCATGTTTCTGTAGCGATTTCACGGCTTAAAATGCCCGGAAATAGGAGATCGGTGGAGAGAGAGGGAATCGCCGGCGAGAGGAGAGAGAAGCTCTGGGTTGTTCTACGGTGTGGACAAGTGTATGGTGCGCTCGTGCGTCTAAAGGCTGTGAACCGTTCGATCTCGGATGAACAGATCGTGCGGCTGTGATTCGTTTGATCTTCAAGTTGATCAGACGGTCAGGATTGAATGGGCTAAGATCTGGTGTGTCGCGGTGTACCGAGTGCTGGGTACACCTGCTGACGTGGCGCTACTGGATTGAATGGCAGATTATTTGAAAGGCTGAGATTGATTTGAGTTTTACTCTGGTGTAGTAAAGCCTATTGTATCCTAAGAAATCAAAGGCTCAGATCTAAACACTATTAGATGTAACGGTTGAGATATTTTTGGTATTTTTTAATTTGTTAAAAAAAAATTTAATATCTTACTCGGGTGCAGAAAAAATATAAGAAAAATGAATAATACCCAAATAGTAACCAAAAGTAATGCTCGAATTCAGAATTCAAATTCACAATGATTTTTTTATCTTTTCTTTCCTCCCCGTGTCTTGTTTTCATTGGCTATTTATAGCCAATAATAGCAGACAACAATTCACAGGATTATGAAAATAATCACGGGATTGTTAAAATTTTCAACGTTGACCGATTACTATTTGTTTTATTATATATAATAATACTAAATAATAATAATAATATTTATTTATAGGGATAAAAATTAAAAATTCAAATCAGTATTATAAAAAAGTTTTTTATCTGCTAAAAATCAATTTTAAATTACAAAAAAAACTTTTTTATACGGGTATCAACTCGGTGGACTGGGTTTTTTGACCAAAAATACCAGTTTTGACCAAAAATAGTCCGAAACTCATTTTTTTATCGCGGTAGACATGGTGGGACCCGTATTAACCGGGTGGACTCGGTTTTGACCCGAAATAGCCCGAAACTCATTTTTCATCCCGGTCGACATGGTGGGACTCGTACTGACCCGGTGGACTCGGTTTTGACCCGAAACAGCCCGAAACTCATTTTTCATCCTGGTCGACATGGTGGGACCCGTATTGACCCGGTGGACTCGGTTTTGACCGAAAATGACAGTTTTGACTCGAAACTCATTTTTTATCGCGGTCGACATGGTGGGACCCGTATTAACCCGGTGGACTCGGTTTTGACCGAAAATGACGGTTTTGACTCGAAACAGCCCGAAACTCATTTTTCATCCCGGTCGACATGGTGGGAACCGTATTGACCCGGTGGACTCGGTTTTGACCGAAAATGACGGTTTTGACCCGAAACAGCCTGAAACTCATTTTTCATCTCGGTCGACATGGTGGGACCCGTATGAACCCGGTGGACTCGTTTTTGACCGAAAATGACAGTTTTGACCCGAAACAGTCCGAAACTCATTTTTCATCGTGGTCGACATGGTGGGACCCGTATTGACCCGATGGACTCGGTTTTGACAGAAAATGACGGTTTTGACCCGAAACGACCCGAAACTCATTTTTCATCCCGGTCGACATCGTTTAACCCATATTGACCTGGTGGATTCGATTTTGACAGAAAATGACGGTTGACTTGAGAAAATATATTTTAAACTCTTTTTTTTCTCTTTTTTTCCTCTTTTTTTATTTATTTTATATTTTTTTCATGAATAATAAGATAAAATAACATTCAAAAATTTTTAGTGAATCCAAAATGGGGTTACAACAATATGTAATTTCATTTTATATTTGTATCAATTTTGATTTTGATTTTTTTATTGCAACTTATTTTACTTTTAAGATATTTAAAGGTTGAATTAAAAAAAAATTGTTCTTCAACATTTTATTTCATTTAATTTTTGTATTTATTATTGTTTTTATTGCTATTTTTTTTTTGTTTTTAATCATTTTCTTAATTTTGTTTTTCAATTTTACCCCATCATTTTATTTCATTTAATTTTTTATTCAATTTGGTTCTCATTCATTTGATTGTTATTTTTTAATTATTTTCTTAATTTATTTTTTATTTATTCCTTATTATTTTATTTTATTTATTTATTTAATCAGATTTAAGTGCTTATTTTTTATTTTTTATTTCTATTTATTTTTAATACTAGATTATTTGGATTTTTGCTTCATTTTTTTATGTTTACTGTTTACGGAGTAATCTCGATCCTATAAATCAAGTCGCACATTATGAAAATTAATTTGTTTTAACTCTAGTTTTTTTTAAAAAAATATTTTTTTAATTTTATTATCTCGTGGCATATTGCAAAACACCTATCTAGTTTATTGTAGATGATTCATACATTTTAAAAATCAAATAGTTATTAAAAATAAATTTAATAAAAACAAATACTTCCCAACATGTTCTATTTTGATATAATCATGAAGTATTTGCTAACGACAGTGATTTTTCATTTTTTTTAGTAATATTACAAAATTTACCACTGGCATTATGTTTTATTACTTAAAAAAAATTATTATAATTTATAATCAATTTTATTCCACGCACTAGAATATACACGTAGGCGCAACAAAGAATGCCAGGGGAGTTTGAAAAATAATCTTCTTATTATTTGTCTAATTGTCCCTGGCCGAGTTATTTGACATGGTTGGGCTATATTAGGCTATCGAAAAATTAATTACTTTAAAAAGTTATTCATATGAATGACATGCTTCTTGATAAAGCTTGTGACATGCTGCTGGCGAGATCATTCTTTTTAAAATGTAAAAAAGGGGAAGTGTTCCTAATTTGATTTTTAAAAGAGAAAATCATTAATTGAACCACAACGTAATTGATTAATAAAAAATAATTTGAATAACATAAAAAATAACATTAAAAATAAAATTCACATAATCAAGCTGACATGATTTTTATTCAAAATTGTCATAACTTTATTAAAAATAAAAAAAATTACGAAAACATTAAAAAAAAAATAAATATTAAAATTAAAGATTGAAAAAAAAAATGATAAAATAAAAAAACTCAAAATACCAAATACAAGTGGCCTAGGGCGCGAGTCTACCAGTTCAGTCTGGCGCACCTAGGCCTTCATTATTTGTTTTTATTTTTTAAGGGGTAGGTGTCGCCCACCCCATCTTTCTCGAGAAAAAAAAATGTATGTGATGCCATCCTGTACCCAGATTCCAACAATTAGATGGTCAGTAAAAAGTCCGGGTTAGGGTGTTTTACAACAAAAAAAAATCTATCATCTATTACCCAAAAATATCTTAGATATTTAAGCATGCTTGTACATGCCTTTAAATAACCAAATAAATAGTTAAAAATAAAAAAATAAACCCTAATAAAAAAAAAACTTCTTGAGATCATATATACTCAAACAATTTGAACATGAAAAAAAAAACAATAAAATCTCATCAAATAAAACTATTAATAATTATTTTAGTGGTTAAAATCAATGTTAATTAATATTTTTTTTTTATCATTAACATTAGATAACTTTCAACGAGGAACTAATAAGTATTATTAGGTTCGAATCCTTGGTTGCTTATATGATGGCCACTGGAGGTTTACATGGTCGTTAACTTCAGGGCCCGTGGGATTAGTCGTGGTACGCGCAAGCTGGCCCGGACACCCACGTTAATTTAAAAAAAAAAAAGTATCTATTAGAGATGTAAATTTGACGAATTACAAATTAAGTCAGTAACCAAAAGTATTAAAGAAGTTTTTGACAGACTAATTCAGTATATCTTAGCCAATACAAGTTTCAAACTTCAACAAACGAAGAACATGCTTTAATTAATGTAATCCATGCAAATGAGAGATCCACCTTGGGTTGAACTTGCGGAGAAGCTTGGCAGAAAGGGGAGGGCGGCGACACTGCTAGTTTTCTAATGGTTTATGGACCTCCTGCAAGGCAAGCTTCCTTCTTCGACGAGGACGGCAAGTATTTTCGCAGAAAGTGGTTTTTTATTTTGCGTTGAATCCTAGCTTTCCAGGGGTTCTTAGTTGGCAGCCTGGAATTAATTATTTTGCAAGAATTCCTTGTTTTACAGAGAGTCGAAGTCGGTAGCACCATCCTTTTATTAAATGACATTAAAGTCGGCAATTAAGGAGTTAATTTTAGCTTGAAGGGTTTTCCTGATTGTTTTTGGACGACAATCCTCCAAGGAAAGCTCGGCAGCTTCTTTCTTTGCAAATAGAATACGGCATCATGATATTTTAATTGGTTTTAGGGGGTTTTGTTATCTATTTTACAGCTTTGGGTTGTTCTTAATTGGGTCTGTTAGGGTTTAGTTATTTTATAAACTATAAATAAGTATTTGAAGGGTAAAATAGTTTAGCTTGGATTTTATTTTAGGCTAATATTTCGTGTGTGCGAGATTATTTTCAATTCTTCATCAAACTCTTTGAAACTCATCAAAGATTAGTTTTTTTTTTTTGTGGTTATTCTTAGTTTTTTTTTTTGTGGTTATTCTTATACTTGTAATTCTTAATTCTTTATAATCATCAAGTTGAGATCTTTTGTTTAATAACTTTGATTTAGATAATTATTAGATTAGGTTTTCTATCAACCTAATTTTAGATTTATTGAGTTGTTTTTATCTTATTTATAAATTTAAGGATTTTTATCTTCTATATTTATATTATTTTTCTGCTCACACCTCAGACCACAAAACTGAAAAATAAAAAAAATAAAGTTATGGATAAAAAGAAATTTTGAAAAATTGAAGGAATTTGAAAATGGTATAGGAGCAAAGTAAAAGGATTAAAGTCAATTTTTTAATCAATTTCAAAACGAACAAGTAGTTTCTTTTAAGTTTTTTTAGTCCAATCTCCGGTCTTTCAGTTATGCCTTTACTTAATAAATTAGAAGTAATTAGTCTTCATGGCCACATGAAGATCTAATTAAAAAGTAAAAAAAGTTTGAGAAGCAAAATAAAAAAAAAAAACCTAGGAAGTGAGAGAGGATGCATAGTAAAAACACCTCCCTCTTAGTTTCTCTATAATTTTCTTCGACTTTCTTTTCCTCAATAATATAATAGCAGCTTGGCCGTGCTCTGTAACGAATTAATAATAATTTTTTTTAAATATAATTTTTTAAAAAAGTTCAGAGAATATTTTAAATATCTAAATTTAACACTTACGCAATGCTTAAATCTTTTAGATTTAACTGCTAAGCAGATTTGACAGCAAGGGTTTAACGGCTATGCTTAATTAATTTTTTTATATTATTTTATTTATTATAAAAAAAATTTAAAATACCGTTGAAGTATTTTAAATCTAAATGCTAATTATATTTTTTCTATATATAAAAAAATATTTAAACCATCTTTAAAGTATCTTAAATAAAAATGATAATTAATTTTTTTTACAAATATTTATAATAGAATTACACGTGCATTATATATACTGTGCATTAAAATATTTGTTTTTTTAATAACATCATGTAAATTAAAACATTATGCATTAATATATTAAATTCATGTATTGTTTATACATTATTAACGTATTCTTGTTTCCATTCATGCACGTGACGCGTTTACATTGCCAAAAAACTGGTTGGACCGGTTACAAAACCAGATTAATCCACTAACTCAAACAAAACCCGACCAAAAAAGTCAACGGTGAAAACAACATCGTTTTATGTATTATTTTAAAAGAGTTTTAGAACCAGATCGACAGTCTGGATCCGTGAGGTTTTACAACTCGGCTCCGTAACTGTCCTGAGGTCTGCATTCGGCAGTGCACTGGAGCTTGAAGTGTCGGAGGCTACAGCTAGGTTCCCGACGAGCCTGAAGATTTTCTCTGGAGGAAGAGGCCAATGGACTTGTAATAACGGCTCGAACCATGGCTAGATTTAGGGTATCAATTAATATGCACAATTCATTGTAAGCTGCTCCTTGTTGTCTTCTCTTGCCTTCAATTAATCGGGGCAGAATTATGAATTATGTCCGAGTCCAGCGTGATTTTCTAGGTGATGAAAGAGAAAAGTGAGATAAGAAAAGTTGATTCGTCAACACAGCACTACAAGGGAAAAGCTAATTTTTAGCTTATTAATTAACTTATTTGTTTTTATATTTTAAAAATATATTTTTTATACTCTAAATTAATAATTTTAAATCAATACATAAATATAAAAATAAAAAACATTATTTTAATATATTTTAAAATAAAAAATATTTTAAAAAACAATACTATTTACATTATCAAACATACTTGGAAGATACAGAGAGCATGAGCTTCTTCTTTTTTAATTAATATATATGTTTGAACTTGTTTGCATATATCATAATTAATTTAATAAATTTTAAAATTAATAATTATTATATAAACAAGTAAAAACTCCAATATACAATTCAAATAAATTTTTTAATTTTTAATTTTTATTATTTAATCATCATCTAAATAGTTATAGCCTCATTACTCATGTTAGTGTATATTGTGTGAGAAAAAAGAAGACGAAAGTTCTGGACTCTATCTTTAAAATTTTTACATCCAATAATATTTTATTCCTCGCACTATATTTTTAAAACAGAAAAAGATTAAATCACCCCTACATACTCTGATAATGACCTAAGGAACCTTATTCAATGATCATCGTGCTCTTAGCAATCAGTTAAAAGGATTTTACGTGGAAAGGGTAGATCCATCATTATATTATTTAAGTAAACAATATTTATGAGTATGCATTAATATTTTTTTTCATGCCTTATTAGCTTTTGTTAATATATAAAAAAATAAAATAATGTTTAATTACTTGTATATATATATTTCTCATTCTTCCTATCCTATGTTGAAATGACACAAATTCATTTCAAAACCATCCCACAAACATATTAATTTATATAATTTTATTTTCATCTTTTCAATCAAAAATGCATTTATGTTTTTTTACATGTATTGAAACAACCTAATAAAATATTTTTTTAAACAATGAGCTTCTTTGAGAGTATAATTATTGTTATTATGTTAAAATATATTAAAATAGTATATATTTTATTTTTTAAAAATTATTTTTAAAATTATTAAATTAAAAAAATATAAAAAATTTAATTCTTAATGAAAAAATAAAATTTTAAAACCTAAAAACAAAACTACTTTTCAAAAAACCCTCTAAAACTTTGTTTGTTTCTACATTTTAAAAGTGTTTTTAAAAAAAATAATTTTTTTATTAATTTTAAATTAATATATTTTTAATTTTTTCAAGTCATTTTAATATGTTAATATCAAAAATAAATTTTTAAAAATAAAAAAATATTATTAATATATATTTTAATATAAAAAAGTATTTAAAAAACAGAACACATTTCCAAACAAACTCCAAAACTTTAAAAAGCAGTCCTCCACGATGACGACGAGAACAGCCCATCAACCAAATTTTGAATGTAGAAAGTCAAAAGTAAAAGGAAAAAACATCCTCTTTAGAAACAAAACTTGAATCATAGCAGCTGTCCTCGTTTCTGTGTTCTTTATACTTTTGAATTCCTCTCAGTGGCCTGGTTAAAAACAAATTATATCCATCTTTAGATTATTTCGAGTGGGATCAGTGAAGCCAATTGATTAGGTCAAATCCCACTTTCTCCAGCACTCCATCATCACCAAGGGGGAGGGGACGATGAGGCGGCCCTCAAAGTGGAATTTATTCGAAAGCAAAGCCCACCCAAAGTTAAATTATTATATTTTATGTAGTGGAACTGGTCAGATTCCTCAACCCCCACTCCAACCCAGCAAGCCAGGTGGAGCCCCGCTTCATCATCATCATCATCATCATCGATCAAATCTTTCCAAGAACCTTCTCTTCAGTAAAAGGCGCGAGCCCAGAAAGGAAGAAAGAAAGGCTAAAAACATAAATGAATATATTAAAAAATAAAATATATGAATGATCATAGCCTTGTTCCTCGCGTCAGGAAACAGAGCAAAGGAGGGGTGTAATGTCTTATCTCTTCTTTTCATGGTTCCAAGATTATTAATCGTAAGGGTTTATTTGTAATTAGCATCGGAAAAGAAAATGTCTTTTTTTTTTTTATAAAATAAAATAAATAAAATATCATCTATGTTTTCTTAAAATGAATAATTAGAATCGATCAATCATATCTTCAACAATTTTATTAAATTTTACTGAGTAGAGTTGCTGTAATAACTATATAAATTAATATATATATATATATATATTTTTTTTTTTTTAGGTTTCTAGATGATTTTTGAATCTTTGATTGAAGTAAAGTAAGAGGCAGATGCCCCATGTTTTACTCTGTTATTCCCAAAGCCGATCCTCCCTTCTCTCCCCTTCCAACTTTTACATCCTCTCCCTCGTTGACTCTGTAAGCTACGCTCCCTCTCCTTGAAACACAAACCAAACCCTAAAACTTGATCCTTCTCTTTCTTCCCGAGAACCAGCGGACGAGCTGACATCAGCACCATCGTTCACTACCATGGCTGCACAGACATGGATATGGACCAGTCTAACTGTCGTGGTAACTGCAATTTTGACTCTGGTGAATGCTAACTCAGAAGGCGATGCTTTGTTTACGCTGAGAAAGAGCTTGTCGGATCCGGATAACGTGCTCCAGAGCTGGGATCCGACTCTTGTTAACCCTTGTACTTGGTTTCACATCACTTGCAACCAGGATAATCGCGTCACTCGCGTGTAATTATTTCTTCTTCATCTATCTTTATAAATTATTTATTTATGCTTTTTTTTTATTCGTTTGGAACCTGGAAGATCCGCTGTTTTTTTAGAGTATTTGTGTTCTGCTTTTTAATTCTTGGATTTTTAGGTTTTTCTGCTTGTAATTCTAATTTTCTGCTTCAATTTTTTTGGGGGCTTTTTTGAAATTAAAATAGATAGATAAATCAATGATTTAGGTTAAAATTATTGAGTTTGTTTAGTCAGTAGCTTTATAATTTTATATTTATTTAGAAGGCGTCTTTGAAATTAAAAGAGTAAAAAATTAATATATGGATCAAATTATTGTAAAATGTTTAGTAGCGTTGAAATGGTTAGAAGTGTTTTTGTTTTATAGGGTGCTGCCGTGCGAGTTTATGTTAATGATAGATTATCACCATCACCATCACAGAGTAATTATTGAGTAGGAATGGAGCTATACTCCTTTCTCTCACAAAGAGTGAGACCCATCAATTATTTTCATGGTGGGATCCATGTTTTTGTGAGGGGGAGTAGGTTCCTGGTGTACCTAATAGTCTCTCATGTTTAGATTTTATGGAATTTAGATTCATATAGTTATTTGGTCTAAAATTAAACATTTATGGATTATGCTTTTCTATTCCTATATGGTTTCTAGAGCCTTGTTAGTCTTTAAGAGTATAAATTGCCACTACATCCCATGTTTTTCACACTTCTTGATGAATTATATTTGTTTAGAGCTTGTAAGATTTTGTTGTCCTCTGGGCTTGGACCTTGCCTCTACCTTTTGGGTTGTTTCTCCATGGTTTCTTTTCTTTTCCCTTTGAGAATTTGATCTTAGTTTATAGAATATGTTTGCATAATATGTAAGTAAGATGCCTTGGGTGAGGTCTTCAAAGGTTGAGTCTGTGGATTTTATTTATGCTTCAGTGACTAGTTGCTATGATGATAAAAAATAAAATAAAAAAATTTGTTACAAAATTACTTGTAATGGCATGTGTGAAGTTTGAGGAAATTTGTTGGTTCCTTTACCCTATGTTTAGAAGCATATGTAATGATTGTGTGGATTATGGGATTCACTGTATATATATGTACACCTTGAAATGTGGTTTTTTTTTTTTTTAATGCTGTTTGGTGAAGTGAGAAATGCAATATTTGGTGTTCTGTTGCCCAAATGTTATATTTTTTTATGAACTTACTTAAGCAGTCAGAAATGATGACAGTTTCTGGCTTCTATGCTACATATTGTATGTCTCGAGCTTGTCATGTTAGACCATTAATTTGACCTCCTGATATTTTTAATTTCTTAGTCGAACAGCTTTCTTGTCCTTTTCTATTGTTTGAGAATGGCAACAATCTTACCATTCGTGCTGTTTAACATTAATTGACCTATTGATAGTTTCCTTCATAAAAATGTTTAACATTAATTGACCTATTGATAGTTTCCTTCATAAAAAAACAGGAAACATTTAACGCTTTAGTAGTTTGGTGAAAAAAGCAGCAACTATCTTTTAATGGCTACAGATCCATTAAAAATGATCTCAGTGCCTATATAATATCATCTTTGTTTTGGAAAAACACATTGCTCTATCTGTCATATGCTGTCATATATCAAATTCTGATTAGTATGCTATGTATTTTGATTTGCAGCCTTTGACATTTTCTATTCTTTAGCTTTTCAGTATCTTTTGGAAAATGATTGTTCCCCAACATAGAGTTTGTATGTTTGGGCCTTAATTAGCATCAACTATGGTCTTTTTTTCCTCGTGCTTATTAATTCTTTCAACGTGTATTTAGAATTATTGTGTGTTTTTTGTTTTCTCATATCTCATGCTGCTACAGGGACTTGGGGAACTCAAATCTATCTGGACATCTAGTACCTGAACTTGGAAGACTAGAGCATTTGCAATATCTGTATGTTTTCCTGCCTTTTATCTTCTCCATGATACTATTGCAAAGTTATTGGAATAGTTTCTAATTCTGGCTTGTCTTTAATTTTGAGTCAATTGCCTTTGTTGTGTCCATGTGGGGGTATTATTCAGGGATGCAGAGTCACTTGTATCTAATGTTGGGTTTCGCTTGCTTACTTGTGACCTCTCTCATCTTTTCTGGTGTAGGGAGCTTTATAAAAACAACATTCAAGGAATTATCCCCACTGAGCTAGGTAACTTGAAGAGCCTCGTTAGCTTGGACTTGTACAACAACAACATTTCAGGGACCATTCCTCCTTCACTGGGGAATTTGAAGTCCCTTGTCTTTTTGTGAGTACAAGAAGCTCTCCTATGATGTATGATTGAATGCTTAAAGGATTTTCCTTTTCTTCTTGTCCATTTTGGTTTGAAAGTTTGGGACATTTGCTTTCCAAATTTATTAGTTTGTCCTGAAAACTATTATCTACCCCTCTCTTCCTCTCTCTTTATGCATGTATGTATAGGTTCCGGCATGTATGCTTGCTCTGTTTATGTGGAATTGCAAGATAAATTGTCTCTCATTTCTCTCATTGTCTTTTTTGTATGGCAGACGACTTAATGATAACCGATTAACTGGACCCATCCCTAGGGATCTCGCCAATGTTTCAAGCCTCAAAGTTGTGTAAGGACCATCATCTTTTTTTTTTTTGGATAAAAGAAGGTTTTCTTAGTATGGAAAAAAGATGTACTCTGATCATCAGCTACGGAAATAATCTGGAAAGCATTCTGTACATTTATTCCCTAGAGGGAAAATGTTCCTCATGCAATCACACCCATTTACTGAAAAGAATTGCCATATTCAACTCTTTCTACTTACAAAATCCTCAATAGAAATCAATATCAGGACTGCCCATGATTCACTGTCAACTTGTAGGGGAAAAAACCCGGGGCACATGCTCTGAGCAGCACAGAGCAAAAAAAACGTTAAAGGCCTCACTGTAGTGGAACATAGTTAAAACAGAAGGTGACAGAGCCTTGTGGCTTCCTCATCTTTAACAAAATTCATCCATAAAATATCTCTTCTAGATAATTGCTGACTAATTCCTAGATTGTTCCTGAAACTATTTCATGAATATGCATGTTTATTTGCTTTGATAGTTAGGTTAAATGGTCAGAAGCTTAAAGCAGTTCATCATCTTTCCTGTATTTCCAGGGATGTCTCGAGCAATGATTTATGTGGAACAATTCCTACTAATGGACCTTTTGAACACATCCCTTTGAACAAGTAGGTGCTCTTACTTTTATTTACGCTGTCTTGATTTCTTATTTGTCCATGATTGCCTGTTTTCTATAGAAGTAAATTCTCTCCCCCTCTCCCACTCCTGGTTTCCTTCATGAATAATTGACTTGCGTTTCTTTTGTTTCATGCGCTGGCACCTTTTTTATTTTTTTACCAAAATAACCATGAGTTTGATTTAGCAGAAAGCAGTTTATTTTTTACCAAAATAACCAAGAGTTTGATTTAGCAGAAAGCTGTGTTTCCCTTGTTTGGTATCTCATACTTTCATGAGGGTCCCAACGTGGTACCTATGGACCATAGTGTGATGCTAGGTTCTTTCATTCCCCAACTTCTCCTTGGAGTTTAGATCTTATAAAGACAGTGCATGATCTTCGCTAGACAACACAATAAGAACTAAGCCTCAATCCCAAACTAATTGGGGTCAGCTATATGGAAACTTCTGCACCATTCCTTCAAAATTCTCCTAGATACCCTTTGTGTATGCAAAGTCTCTTCCAAAGTTCAGATCTTCAAATCCAACTGCCGAAAGTTTTTTTCCCAGTGTCAGGGTGCTGGAGCATTTAAAACCACATCAACCAGCTCTTGTTTATTTAGATTACCATGACAACCACATTGCGTTAATGATGGTTTTGAAGCTTATGTTACAGTGAAATTCATGTATGAGCTTTTAAAGTGCATCTCTTCAAACCAGTGGCTTGAAGGTTTGTGTTTTGCAAATTGTATGCTACCCGGAAGCAAGATAAACATGATTCTCTCTCATGTCCTATATTCTGCCTAGATTTGTACGAGCACATCAGTCATAAGATGGAGGGCTCTGACCTAAATGTGTCATATCTATCAGAACTCCGTGCTTGTAATACATGCGAACAAGTGGAAAAGCATGTATAAAAAAAAATTGCAGTTCTCGTTTGGGAAACTAAGCAATCCTAAATTCTCTTGCAGCTTTGAGAACAATCCTCGACTGGAAGGTCCGGAGTTGCTAGGACTTGCGAGTTACGGCACAAATTGCTCATGAAGCGAGAGGATCCATGCTGCAAAATGTCTAACTGTCTCGAATCAAAACTGCACCTCACAAAAACCGAAAGCGTATTACTTCACACTCAGTGTAAAGGGATCGGCAAAACGCAATCCCTGGTACAATTATCTGTAAATCTTATGATACTATATATCCTAGCATTTGTAACCGCGTTGTGCTTGTTTTAAGATCCCCAAAACAGGGACATGTACTAAATATAATGCTAGTAAAGAGTCTACCATTTGTGCCTCCGCCTTTTTCGTATAAATCTTATAATACTGCATCATCTGCATTATTGCGATCCTCTAGGATGCATGCAAATACCTAATTCGGCTATGCTCGTAAAGTCTGGAAATGATTTTGAAAATAATGGAATATTCCAATGCTGTTTCTAGGGAGTTCTGTTAATTTTATTTTAAGTCATATTTTTGTAAATAATTCTTCTTTCCTTCATTAATATTTCAAGCTTCAATTGCTGCACGAAGATTTACTTTTTTAATGATAAAGTAATACCTATTAATTAAACACAACAAGAACTAAATTAATGATGAATGTCTAAAATTTGTGGTTGTGAAATATTAAAGAAAAAACCAAAATTTGTGGTAATATGGAAGTATAAAAAGAATTGCAACTCTTTTACGAAAGAAATTTTGAAAATGAACTCACTAAATTACTTTTTTTAAAAAGTTCATTGATACTTCTTAAAAACCTTTTGTGAAATTGCAAAAGTTTCAAGGTTCAGATGGACGGAGAAGTTTTTTTACTTCAAGAACCCATTTGTACCATTTTGAAAACGAGTTAAAATGTTATTTACACTGAGATATAACATGACACAGGCCCTAAAAGCATTTCCAATTAAAAATATTATTTTAAAGAGCTATATTAATAAAATAATATTTTAAATAATATAAATATAACTTTTTTTACTGTATATATTCTAATGAAAAGAAGCCATTTGAAAAATCAATTTTGTTAAAATAAAATAAATAAGTGTTATATTTTTTTAATAATTTTGATATTATTTTTTTAACATGGCTAGATTTAATTAATTTATTTTTTTATTAACTCCATTTTATTAGTTTTAGCTCTTTTAAAAGATATAAAAAAATAGTATTTGTGGAAAAAAAACATTTTAGTATTTTATTTGATTTTCTTCTTAAAATATAAAAAATAAACAAAAAAAACTAAAACATTAGTATTTTTTACTATTTTACTATTCATTTAGCTTCTCATTAGAGATGCTCTACGAAAGCCAGGTTATTTTGTTTTTACCCTCATCCACAATTTTATTTTCAATTTTCTCCCGAAGTTGTTAACCAATACTGAAACAATAACAGGATAAGCAACCCAACATGATTCTAACCAATACTGAAGCATCATCTGAAGCTTCCTTTACCAAGGAATATCATGTTCACAACGTCCCTTGCAGCATTCATATTCAATGGTTTTTAACTAATATTATTTAGCACGATGCTTCTTGTGTTCTGCTTACATGAAAAGCATAATCCGTATAATCCACAGAAATGAAAACTTACGTTTGTTAGCGGCATGACCCTTAACATTTCACTGTATCCTAAACTTGTTTAGGAGAAAACATAAGATTGTCTAAAGCAGTTCTCACCTGTTAAATTACCATTACGACATTGACTTTCAACAGCTGGTGCTTAAGCTCTAGCATGAAGCATGGTGGAGCTAGCATAGTACTTACTATATATAGTCGCACCATTTTGGCTTCGGGAGATCATTTTTCAGTAAGTTGACGTTTCTCTTCTTCCTCCTAAAGCTTTTGCAGCCATTTTGACCCAGGAACACATCCTGTTATTAGATATACCAACTTAGTTTTGGGAGGATGGTTCCTTAGAATGACTCTCCGCAAGTAGACGATTCTCTTCCTCTTCAAGTCTTTGCAGCCACTTTAATCCAAGATCAGATCCTGCTTTTGCTGCAATCTGGAACTGTACCTTTGCTCTCTCTACGGGATTCATCTCAGTATTTTCAGTGCTGTTCATTTTTTTGGCAGATGAACCCCTCTTCAAACTGAATCTTGTTAGATGTTCTGGAACCTGAGCACCTGGACCAAGAGGAAACCCGACATCACAATTAATAGCTTGTGCTTTTCATTTTGCATAAGGAAAAGACAAGATAAATGATTTGTATAATCTTTAAGATGATAAGAACTTTAATCTAAATCATATCCCTAGACAAAGTTCATAGAACCTACGGAATTGCAAGTAATCTCTATCAACTGTAATGATGGCAGGTTGTGCACCATGATATCAATAAGATGTCATTTAGTTAAAACTCAATTTTTACTAAATGCCCTTCATCAAAACATTGGATGTTAATCATGCAATGTACATGAAAAGCAACACAAAGACATCACTGAAAAACTGAGTCATCCCAATGAATTTCAATGAACAGCAGGGGGGAAAGAAGGAAAAGAAAGGTAGCCGGAACAGCTGACCTCTAAGGAGGAGAGATCCATATGCTATAGCAGCACCAACATGTCCCTGCATAAAATAATAGCAGTAAAGAAAGGTCATACAGAGCAGTTTAACTAATAATATTCTAGCGCAATTCAGAACTTATGCCTTCCCAATTTCATTATCAGCAATGAAAGAAACCATTTTTTCATTAAAATATTACAGGTAATCTGCAATCACAAGTCTTACAGTTGCAAATACGGAGCTAAACTCTACGCACAAGGACCTCAAATTACAGAGTTTCTATTTCCAGACGCATTAGATGGCAGAAGGGGCAACGTGATTTCCTTTTTTATTTTTTCTCAGGACAGAATCTGATTGTCAAATTTATCTCATGTATCTTGATAACTACTGACGATGTACCAAAAAAAGCCAATTGCCATCACTTTAACTTGCATTAGCAAAAGTCTACCAGTTGACTTTAAATATGGAGAATGTCAATCAAGTTTAGAAAGCAAATGCACCCCCATCAACACCCCCCGCCCCCCAGGAAATAATAGATAGGTAGAGAGAGAGAATTGATGGATGCAATCTAGTCAGTATAAAGAACTCTGTTTATTACCTTCTCCGATGCCCTATGGAAACACCACAAAGCTGAGGCGATATCTTTCTTCACACAATCCCCCGTCAAGTATACAGCACCAAGAAGGTAAAGAGCACCAGGATGCAACTACAATGGAGCTGGCTCAAGTAAGATCTCGAGACCCTTTATAGAAACACAATAAACAATCATTCTAAGCCAAAAAAGAAACATACCTTTTCAACTGCCTTCTCTATATAATAGAAAGCTTGTTGATCTGATTGGACATAATCATTCTATCCAAAAAAGACATGACATAATATTACAAAAGGAACGTTACAAAACAATCAGAACTAATAGATCCACCAGGAAACAATTGAAAAAGAAAATTCTCACAATCAAGGGCAGGGTGGATACTACTTTAGAACTTGTTGTCAAGCTATTGATGATTTCTAGTAAACGAAATTTCACACAGCTTGGTCAATACTATCTTAGTTGATAAGAGGTTCCAATTCTGAAACCCCAAGCTCACAAGATATACATACCCCAAGCTCACAAGGACTAAAAATATTAATCTCAAACATTCAAGCTATCAAGCCTCAGACCTCATAGATATGAATTCAAGTTAGTTTACCATGCAAGAAGTTTCAAGAGCAGGAAATGAAACAAAGGTAGGATAGACATTTATCATTGTCGCACCCTTACATAAAGCATGGCAACCCTCCCTGGGAGCGGGGAGTCTACATTGGGGTTTTTGTTTTTATACAAAAAATATTATAGAGTATATACCCTATAGATAGGTTCTAGTTCTTTTATATGAGACATAAGGTAACTTCACTATTTGGTTTCTAAAGAAGGTCCTTTACTGTTCCAATGATCACCCTCGTAAAAGCAATATAGAGGCTCGGTAGATAGTGAGATGACATATGCAATAATCACTATCAGTCTAAACACTTTGCAAAGAGCTGTGGTTTACACAAACTTAAACCTTAACTTAAGTCACAAGATAAACTCCTAGTTCTCTACTTAACTTAAAGTTTAATGCGCATGCTCTTAAAAAGATAATAAAAATAAAGGTGATGCATGATAGGATGCAATATAATCTTATCCATATCCAATATACCATGTAAAGATGCATGCTAAAGCTTTTGAACAAAGTAAACCATTCATATAAAAAACAAAAACCAGCAATACATAGCATAAACAAATAAATTACCAAGCCTAGTCCCAGAGCCACCATCCTGTCACACCCTTGCGACGGAGCATGGCAACCCTCCTCGGAAATGGGGATTCCATATCGGGATTTTTGTGAATAAGAAAGTCGTTATTTAATATTATGGTCACTAGAAAACCTAAATGATATTTTAAAGATTCTAAGGGAAGGGACTGGTTGCATAAAACGAAGGTTCTAGCACCTATAGTACGCCCCACTTAAGATAAGTTGATTGGTGTTTGGTTTGCTTTATAATTGCTGTAGTGTTGGTGTTCTCTAATTAGTTTTGCTATGATAAATGGACTTGGGTTCAAAATCCAAAAGAAAGAACTCTTGGTCAATGTGGATCACACCTTTAGAAGTATCTACAAAGTACCGAGGAGAATCAATGCAAATCTCTTGAAATTTGTGTTTGATTCATACTAAATTTATCATCTACGATTTAAGGGATAGTTAAGATAAAAATCCAAGGAGATTCAACGTGCTTTAAAAACTCGTTTTTCCTTTAGCATCTCAAGTGTTCGAGACTCGTAAATCACAAGGAAGAACCAAAAAAGTCAAAATTTGAAATGTTTTCAATTATAATTGAGGCTTCTTTCAAGGATGTATAATAACTTATTATTTTTAGAAAAATATTTTGGATATTAATCATTAGGGGTTTCTTTCTCCAAATATTAACAGTGAATAATAACAAATTATTTATAATAATATTTTGGATATTCATCATCTTGATATTTCTTTATCCAAACATTAATGATGAATAATAGATGAATTCCCTCCAAAATAAGATTTTTATATTTTTTAAAATATTGAACACCTTTTGAAGTTTTACAAACATGTAAAATCTAAAATGCAAGAAAACAATTTTTTTTTATTATGTTTAAGAAATCCATGCAAAAACACATTTTCAAACTTCAAATATTTGTTTTTATAAAAAAATCATTCAAAATATGTTAAGGTATTGGCCACATGCAACATACAAGAAAAACATTTATATTTTTTTAAAAAGAATAAGTATCACAGTTAAAGAACAAACCGCACATATATTCTCAAAATTTTCAAGGAGAAAATAAAATAATAACACATATACACCCGTTTTTACTATGCCTCACTCATACTATTTTTACATGATATGATTTAAAAATTGCAAAATAGATCCCAAAATATTTAGGAATGGCATAGGAATACTCCTAAGAAGACAGGAACAGTGATGACACGTGGAACTTGCCGTCGCAAGGAAAACACAGTGAGATTATGGGATTTGGAATGGCTTCATCCTTTCCTTACCGGTTGTGAATACCACTATTACCTGCAAAAGAAAACCAACACAAGCCAATCGATTCATTTTATTTTTTTCATTTTTAGATATGTTCTTGGTTCCCATTTTCTTCTCCTTTATTGACGGTTCTGCTGTAAAGGAAACCCTTTACTTTGGTGGTCGTTATCTACTGTGAACGAGGGTTACTCCATGGTGGTAGATCTGGCTGTTGGGTCCTAAGGTAGTGGCTTTCGGGCTACTGTTTTGGTCGTTATTATTAAGGAGACCAGTGGCTCTGCGAGTGCTTACCGGGAAAGGAGGCGCTGCTGCACGGGAAGCAGGCCACCGTTGCTGGGTAAAGAAAGCGGGCAATTCTGGCGGATGAGGAAGTGACAACTTGTGTTGGTTTTTGGAAGCAAAAATCAAAAGTAAGGGGCAACTCTGATTTTTTCTTTTCAAAAGGAGGGGTTGACTAGGAGAGGAAGATGGGGACAGGTGTAAAGGAAGTGAAAGAGAGTTGCAATTGGGAAGATGGAGGGGAGAGTGTGCGACTGTTGTGGTAAGCTCTTAGCTTGTTGGGCTGGCGGCAAGGAAAAAAAGTGCAGGGGAGCTCTGGCCGGCTGAAAGGAGAAGGAAAAGTACTTAGGTGGCGGCTGCTTTTTTTTTGTCAAAGAAGGGTGGGTAGCCGACTGGCTTAAAAAAGATGGGTTTAGGGTTTCGTGGTTGCCATAATTTATCTTAAAATGGCCCCTTTCTTTTACATATAACTGGAGGTTCACTTATATAAAAATCTTTATATGTGCTATTTAAGAAAATATTGCAGAGATTGTCTTCTATAACCAGCACAAACAGATCTTATATATATGATATTTTATATTGCAGTGATTATTTTCCATAACCAGCATGAATCAAATCCTATATCTATGTCATTTTATATTGCAATAATTATATATGATTCAATAATTATCTCATTGACATATTGCTTCATTAACATTACCCTTGAAACTCTATATTATCGCCACATATTCCCACTTTTTTTATTGAAAATTTATCAAAAAATGAGTAAAAAATTAGATAGTAACAAATATCTCTTTTTTACAATGCTTAGAAAGCAAAACTCAATAGTTTGCATAGTAAGCTTGTAAAGAAAAAAAGTCTTTCTTGCTTGCTGAGTGATCCACTCATCCAAGGACTTTTTAAAAAATAGTCTCATTATTATGAATGATCTGTCCTTTTTTAAAGAAAATTGATCTATGTTCATGGGCGACTTACCCACACATACTCAACCTGGTCTATTTTTACGAACGGCTTACCCTTTCAATTGGGTTAACTTAAAATCCTATCTGACGACCTCTTTTAACCCGAAGCAAAGTCGATGTGTAGCTCAGGCAACTTCAAATTCCATCTAGTGATTCCTTTTAACCACAGCTAAAATTTGTGTGTTGTTAGGTTAACTTGAGATCCCATTTGACGATCTCCTCTAACCAGAACCAATACAAAAATGTGTGTGGTCTTGTTATGACAGGTGACCTATCTAAAATGAAAGATGATCTCATTATGACGGGTGACTTACGCAAATGCAAGATGGTCTTATTGTGAAGGGTGACTTACCAAGGGGGAAGAATGACCTCATTGTGATGGGTGACCTACCCAGGTAAAAAAAAAAAATGATCTCATTCTAATGGGTGGCCTACTGGAAAAAATAACAATCTCATTGTGATGGATGGCCTATTTAGGGGAAAGAATGACCTTATTATGATGGATGATCTATCCAGGTAAAAAACAATGAAGAATATATGGAGATAATGTAAAACATCAAGGCTAATATTAAAGAAACAATATGTCAAAAAGATAATTACTGAATCATATATAATTACTACAATATAAAATACCATAGATATAAGATTTGATTCATACTGATTATAAAAAATAACCACTGCAATATAAAATACTATATATATATATATATATATAAGATTTGTTTGTGTTAATTATAGAAGACAATCTTTGCAATAATTATTATAATATTTCCTTGAATAACACGTGTAGAGATTTTCTATATAAGTGAACCTCTAGCCATATGCAAAAAGGAGGGAGCATTTTTAAGATAAAAATTATCGCAATCACGAAACCCTAAACCCATCTTTTTTAAGCCAGCGGCTGCCCACCTTTTAAAAAAAAAAAGCAGTCGCAGCCCAAGGAAGCCGTTTTCTTTTTTCTTTTCCTTTCAACCAGCCAGAGCTCCTTTGCACTCTCTTTTCCCTGCTGTCAGCTAAACAAACCAAGAGCTAATCTCCAAACCACAGCAGCGACACACTCTCCCCTCCATCTCCCCAATTGCAACTCTTATTCACTGCCTTCACACCTGTCCCCATATTCCTCTCTTAGTCACCCCCTCCCTTCAAAAAGAAAAAACCAGAGCCCCCCCTGCTTTTGATTTTTACTTCTAAAAACCAGCACAAGCTATTCACTTCCTCATCCGCCTGAGCTCCCCTACACTCTTTTTTCTTTTTCAGGTGACAATGGTTCCCACAACCAGTAAGGAAGGGATGAAGCCGTTCTAGATCCCACAATCTCCTGGCGTTTTCCTCACGGTGGCACGTGAACCAACGCACCGTCACTATTCCTACTTTCTCACGAGTATTCCTCTGCAATTCCTGAATATTTGAAGGTCTATTTTGCAATTTCTAAATTATATCATGTAAAAATGATATGTGAGTGAACATAGTAAAAGTGGATGTGTGTGTGTGTGTATTATTATTTTTTTTTCCTTGAAAATTTTAAGAATATATACATGGTTTATTGTCTTTAATTGAGATATTTGTTCTTTAAAAAAAAATATAAATGTTTTCCTTGTATGCTGCATATGGCCAATACCTAACATGTTTTGTATATTTTTTAATAAAAAACAAATATTTGAAGTTCAAAAATGTGTTTTCGCATGGATTTTTTAAACACAACAAAAAAAACTTATTTTCTTGCATTCTGGATTTTACAACATGTTTGTAAAACTCCAAAAGATGTTGGTCAATGTTCTAAAAAAAAAAATCTTATTTTGAGGGGGAATTCATCTATTATTCACCGTTAATATTTGAATAAAAAAAATCTCTAAATGATGAATATCTAAAATATTATTGGGAATAATTTGTTATTATCCACTATTAATATTTGGATAAAGAAACCCTTAATGATTAATATCCAAAATATTTTTTAGAAATAATAAATCATCATGCATCCTTGAAAGAACTCAATTATAATTAGGGACATTTTAAATTTTAACTCAGTTTACAAGTCGTGAACGTATGAAATACTAAGGCAAGAAAATAGCTTTTAAAGCACCTTGAATTTTCTTAGATTTCTAACTTAGTTTTTTTTTCCCCTTCCTTACAATTTATGAGTCGCGAAAACTTGAAATGCTAAAGGGAAAACAAATTTTTAAAGCATATTGAATCTCCTTAAATTTCTATCTTAACTATCTCTTAAATTGTAGGTTATAAATTTAATCTGAATCAAATACAGATTTCAAGAGATCTGCATTGGTTCTTCTTGGTACTTTGTAGACACTTCTAAAGATGTGATCCACATTGACCAAGGGTTCTTTCTTTTAGATTTTGAACTCAAGTCTAACTATCCTTAAAAAACTAATTAGAAAACACCAACACCATAGTAATCATAAGACAAGCCAAACACTAATCAGTTTATCTTAGGTAAGGCGTGCTAGGGGTACTAAAACCTTTCCCTATATGCAACTATTCCCTTGCCTTATGAAAGACTAGTTAGGTTTTCTAATGACTATAATACTAGATGACAACTCTCTCTTATTCACAAAAACAAAACAAAAACCCCAACATGGAATCCCCGCTCCGGAGAGGGTCGTTGCTCCGCCACGAGGGTGCGACAATCATGAATATCAAGATTGGATCCTACACAAGGCCCTATTAAAACTACATTATATTGGGTCCAGTTTGGCAATTAAAACTAAGTTATTTTGGCTTCAGTTTAACAGTCTACTGTCACGTACAACATAATTAAAGTATTTTTTTACAGCATGATTTTCCAGAATCATTATATGAAATATTTCCACAAATACTTTGTTTTCAAACATTGTCTTCTATTTTGTTAAAAATAGAAGCTTGATAATTTTTTGCTAGCATTTTCACATATGAACTAGTCTATAAACACTAGTTTGAATATGGAACACAATAAGCCTAACCTCAACTCTTAGACGACAACCTAATTCATATTGTGCTTCTGGATCACCCATATTTGCAGCTTCCACTAATAAAGCAACTCCTCTATTTCATGATTAAAAAAAAAGAAAGAAAAAAGCATCAGTAGTGCGCACGTAAAAGGTTCACAAACATACCGTGAGTCAAAGTGACATGCAAATGTCAACATGGAAATAGGAAGGGCAATATTCATGACAATATTGGATGCTCAAATAAGTAAAGTCATGATTACTATTGAGTAAATCAAAAGCCTGAAGAGCATCAATTTTTTTTACTAGTCCCTGTTTAGGGGTTTAATATGTTATCCAAATGATTGAACAAAAATGATTGGGTGGCATATCAAATCTAGAACTTCGCCAATCCCAGCTCTCAAGCTGCCTTGACACACTAGTGCAACAATTTACTGACCACGACAACAGGCATGCAATGAAGCAAGAAAGAGAGAATAAAAAGAACTTACATAGCATGACATTGCCCTGGAACATGGTACTTCAGATGCAATTTGGACAACCAATACCTAGCATGGGTATTCGAGTTGTCAACCTCCAAAGCCAGCTCAAAATTCTCCTTTGCTGTCTAATATCAAACCCAAAAAGAAAATTAAAAAAACAGCACGATGACAAAAGCCAAATAGCATTTTTAATATTCTGCACCACTTTCGATATCCAGCATTTCTTAAGAAAAAGAAAAGGCCTACTCTGAGGAGAGGGATAAGACGTTTATCATTGCGTTCGCAGTAATCAATGACTCTATCCACTTCCTTCAAAGCACTCCATCCTTTCGCAATGAACTCCATCGCCTTCTTATTTCTACCATGTATCTCTCTCTGCCAATTAACCCCACCCCCAAACAAGAAAGGTAACAATCAAGAACTGAAGATGACTAAGAATACTGGAAGAGAAAGTAACTTACATAGAACTGGAGGCGACTAAGAGCAGCGAGCTCTAGAGCTGGCTTCTTCACATAATTTCCAAACATCTTTGACGTCTGAGTGAAAAGAACCCTGCCAGAAGCTCTCTGAGACAGAAAGACCGCGGATTTACCTCAGATTATTACGGAATTACAAGTGTTAGATCGAATTTAAACAAAACCACAACGACCTACTCATCAAAGTAAGAAACCAAGCAAGCCTTGAAGGGCCACTCATGAAACAGCGGCAAACCTCAAGGGAGGAATGATATTCCGATCAAATCTCAAAAACCCATCAAGAAAAAACCAAGGCGATGCAAAATCTAGAATCAGTAGTCTGATCAAATCCTTGTCCATGATTAAGATTAAATATAGGAAAAAAAACCCTCTCAGAGGCATTTTATCGAACACGTTGTGTTATTTTTAAGTATCATTACAACTAACCAACATAACCTGACTCAAGAGTGTATAGTAGCCAAAAGAAGACATCCCGAAAAAATATTAACTTAACGGAGAAGAAGAAGAAGAAGAAGAGGTATTTCAAAGAAGCAAAACTGAAGCACTGACCTTTTCTCAAGCACGACTGGAAGTTGACAGCAGACCAGTCGGAGAGAGGAGCAGGGACCGGGAGATGTAGCCTAGGTGTTTCAAATTGGACTTCTTAATGGGTCTGTAAGTGGTTTGGGTTTGTATTGGTTACCCACCCAAGGTTAGGTCACACAGCCCATTTGAACTGTAGATGTATTTGTTCACATTCTCTTATGGCCCATTTTGACACGCTCATCTACAACCCATACTCATTGAGAGATCATTAAAATTCTATCTTAAAAAAATCATGGCCCGATCTGACGTGGCGATCCAGTGATTAGAAGCCTGGCCCATTTATCTTAATTTTAGTAGGCATATGGGCCTAGCTTGTTAGTGGTTTCATTATTTATATAATTGATAGCAAGGAAAAACTATGCTGTAACTAATTAAAATGTTAAAATTAGTAGAAAGTAATTGCAAACATCATGTATCCGTCCACTCACAAATTCATAAGCTAAACCTTAAAGTGGGTTTTATTTTTTATTTTTAATGTATTTATGTTTAGGAAATCTTGTAACCTTTTCAAACTCCGTGGGTCCTTATAGTTTAGCAAAATGAATCAGATAGTCCCTTTAATATTATAATTAAGCATTTCCCGTATTTTTATTGATCCTTTTTGTCCATGTCATGTTTTTTAATTTATTTTTAATGAGAAAAGAAGGTGTTTCTTGAAAAATATATTAAATTAAGTATAGTGAACAATAATTAAGGGGTTAGTTAGTTATTTTTTGAAACTAGAAGGATTATTTAATTTATTATACAAAACTCGAGGGACTGATTTGTAACTTACTAGAATAAGGAACTGTCTTAAATCAGAAGGAAAGCAAAAGGATGCGGTATCTGGGACCTTTTTCTTTTTTAATAGAAAATATAATGCATCAATGCGGACGTGAGATATTTTCAGCACAAGTACAATGTTCTCTTTCCGTGTTTGAAAATAAAGTAATAATAATAATTGTTTAAAATATATTAAAATAATACTTTTAAAAAAATATTTTTGATATTATCATATTAAAATAATTTAAAAACATAAAAAATATTAATTTAAAATAAAAAATATTTTTTTAAAATGTAATGCCAAACAAACCTATATAAAAAACATATTTTTTTTATATATTTTTTCAATTTAAAAGATAGTTGCTTGATTGAATTTAAGTTATTATGTTTACTCATGAATCATTAAATAAATTTAAAATAATTATTTTTTTCAAAATAATAATATTTTATTTTTTAAAAGATATTAATTAATTCAATAAAATTAAAATTAAATCTAAAAACTTATATTAAATCAAATTATAAATTATAAATTTTTTAGATTACCTTATCAATTTGACTCTATCGAGCTGAGATAGATTTAATTATTTGATTACAACACTCATTTTAAATTTTTATATTTATGATAATTTGTCTATCTATATAACATTACTTTTATTTTATTCAATTAAAAATTTCTATTAAATAGTTATACATATTAACTTAAAAAAGAAATATTATTTCAATTAGATTTTCAGGAAAAAGTAAATAAATAAAATTTAATAATATATGGAAACGCTCTCTCTCTCCGAGACCTCTATTGCCATTTTAATCAAGCCATGCGTGGATGCTTCTTGTCATTAATTTATCTTAATTTCTTGCAAGTTTCATTTTTCTTCTCTAATGATTCCTTGGACCAACATGAAAATCATAATAAAGGAATAAAAAGAGATGGAAAATATATGTTAGTTTTCATTATTTGCCGGACTATATAATAAAAAAAGAAAAAGGAAAGCAAAAGCATGTGGACCTGTTGATTGGAAAAACCCGAGAGGTATCCGGGACCATTGAAGCACTGTATAGAGAGACACCACACCACAAAATGAATATCGATGTGTGAATGCGAGATATTTTTAGGACGAAGCTACAGAGACCACCACTTCACTAAAAGACATGCTTCCAACTTGTTTGATATACATTATTGGGTTTGATGTTCTGTGTCTAATTCAATCTTCATGCACAAAATAATGTTGTTGGATTTATGCATGCTCTTCAGTGAAGTTGACAAGGGGCAGAATCTTGCGATTTTTCAGTAGCTTGTCATAACATATAAGTTATAGAATTCAAAATCGATCTGGGATACTTTTGAAGATGTGGATCATAAAATCAACAGCCTGAAAGTAAGTTCTTAAGGTGGATTTTGAGCTTA
The DNA here is from genome assembly GCA_026413675.1 of Populus pruinosa. Taxonomy (NCBI): domain Eukaryota; kingdom Viridiplantae; phylum Streptophyta; class Magnoliopsida; order Malpighiales; family Salicaceae; genus Populus; species Populus pruinosa. The sequence continues at coordinate 26,178,077 of CM048592.1, read as the reverse complement.
AAAATGACCTTGGACGTCAAAGAATTCAAGATTTCTACGAAATCCACACACACACACACACACTTATACTTAATTAACTCTAAAAAGAAAATATCACAATTAGACTCACAAGAAAAAATAATGTTAAAATACTTGATCAAACATGAAGATGTATTTCTCATGTGGTAATTAACATGTTGAGAAATTGCAATGTTCACCACAAACAAACTAATAATGTAATTATTTATGAGATATTTTGCGACCTTTTAATTCTAATCATCAAGTAATGTGTGGATGCGTCCTGTCCTCGTAGCTTGGCATGTGAATCATTTATCTTAATTTCTTGAAAGTTTCATATCTCTTCTCTAATGATTCCTTGGACCGACGTGGAAATCATAATAAAAGAATAAAAAGAGAAGGAGAATATGTGCAAGTTATCATTCCTTGCTGAACCATATTATAAAAAAGGGAAGCAGGAGCATGTGGACTTGCTGACAGGGAAAACCACGAGACATGGCATCTGGGACCCTTGAGAAGTTTTCAGGGCAAGCAACTCTGAGACCACTTCCTAAATGACGTGCTTCCATCTTGCTCGATAGACATAAATGGGCTTGACGACGTTCAGCTTCTTATATATTCAAGCTTTATATGTGTACGGTACTGATCTTCCATGCATTGGTGTCGTTGGATATATGCTCTTCGATCGGTGAAGATGGTGAGTAGGGTTAGCATGCTGCTAGCTTTCGTCTTTTTTCTATATATTGTGTCATCACGTGAGTAATCGCGTCGGCTTCTAGCTGCAGGAGGGTCAAGGTGTTTCCACCTCTTCCATCCACATATTCCATCAACATATTCCAGCATATAAAACACATGCAAGTTCAATTTATTATTATTATTATCATTTCGTTTGATTTTTGGACGAGTTGTGGCTTTTACAAGAAATAAACAGAATAAGCAAGGAATAAAAAAATCTAATTAATTTTTAAAAATCATACAAGAAATAAAAAAATAAACACACTCCACAATATATATTGGTTTTTGAGGCTTGATTTCATGGATTATTTGAGGTGATGACGATGAAGAAGGATAAGAGTAAGCAAGGAGGTTGTGGTGGTTTAAACAAACAAACAAATGGATAAACTTATTATTGGTGTTTAAAAGATGAGAGAATTTTTTAAATAAATTGAATGGAAGAGGAAGACCGATAGTAGCTGGTGAATTTATTACAATATATGTGATGAAAGAAGAAGAAGCATCACAACAACACATTGATTTTTAGCTACAAGAGGTCAAGGTGTTTCCACTCGTTCATCCTCATATTCCAGCATATACGCACATGTATGTCGATCCAATTTATTAACTCTTCATTCTTGGTTGTGATTTCAGATTATGAAGTTTTTTTTTATATAATGTTTGTGTTAGAAAATAATATAAATTATATTTTAGGATCTCACCAAACAGTTTAAATTATTAGGTTGAGATGATTCTTTGACATGATACCAAAGTCTTAATGACCAAGTAGTCACGAGTTCGAATCTCACTATCTTCATTTATTTGATAAAAATTAAACACAACGTAATGCGAGTTTATGCAAATTTCAAGCCTAAAAAACTTTTACTTGAGGGGAGGTGTGTTAGAGAATAATATAAATTATATCTTAGAACCTCACCAAATAGCTTAATCTATTGGATTGAGATGATTCTTTGACAGTCTGAAACTCTCTAGTTAGAATATCAAACTCAATTATAGGTCTTAATAAATCCATCCTAACTCGTATCTAGAAGATCATGATGAATATTGTTATAATCTGTTTTTGGACCCCACACTTTTAAACAAATATATATATTCAAAAAATATAAACAGTGAAAAATGATGTTAGCGCGCCTAAAAATGATTAAAAATTAGTTGAAGAGATTAAAAATATAAAAATTAAAATTTGGCAGTATTTTGTTAACTGATAACAACCCTATCAACAAAGAAAATTTAATTTTGAACAAGAAAAGGCCAAAATCAGATGTTTATAGACTCAATTAAATTTATTGAAGGTTTAATTGAATTTATAGAGAGTTTGATTACAAGAAAAAATGATTTTGGAATCAATTTAGGCTTTAATTGGAAGAAATTAAAGTTCTGGAGTCAAATTATAATTTTTAAAAGTTAATTTGATCAAATCAGGAGCTTAATTTCATAAATATTAAAATTTAATGGTCAATTAGGGACTTAATTGAAGAGATCTGAAACCAAGGATCAAAATAAAAAAGACACATAAGTAGAGGGGCTGAAATTAAAACTGATTAGGGGCTTAATTGAAGAAATTAGAAGTTTGTTACTCAATTGAGAGTTAAATTGCATAATATCAAGATCAAGAACCAAAGTGAAAAGGTAGTCAACTATTGGGCTGCTGTTGAATTTTTAGAAAGGATGCAATTGCATTGATTTTTAAACAAAATTGCAATTTAGGGCTTGATTGAACAAATTATAAATTGAGAACCAATATGAAAATTTACATGTTTTTGCCACCTTTTCATTTAAATAAAACGACGTGTTTTGTTCAAAACGGTGTCGTTTCATGCACTGTTTAACAAAAAAACCTCAAAACAGTGTCGTTTTCAACGGCATAATCATTTTCTTTTCTTGGATATGTAGAGAACAGGGAAAGAAAATGTTGTTTTTCTCCTCCATTTCTCACCCAACTTCCTTTCCCTCAATGACCTTAAAAAAAATGCCGACTTGCCACCCTTTCCACGTGTTGAAGAGGTGGTAGCATAGTGGCCGCCCTAACTACGTTTCCCTCCTTTATTTTTGCCTATAAAAACAGGAGAAGAGAATTGAAAAAACTAAGAAAAAAAAGGAAAGGAGATTGAGAAGAAGACGAAGAAGAGAAGAAAAAAAGATAGGGAGAAAGAGCAAAAAAACAAACTAAGAGAGAGGGAGGGCCAGGAGAAAAAGAAGAAAAAAAAATAGAGGAGAGAGAGAGGGAGGGAAAAAATACAGCAAACCATCGACCACTGTCTTTACCGCCGCGAGCCACCGCCGACAACAATAATCGTGCCTCCTCTTGCCGGGTAAGCTTCCTTCCTTCTCTACTCTGTTTTTTCTTTTCCCTTCATTGGCATACAAAATGTAATTCATGTTTTGTAGCTAATGAATCTAGCTAATGAATAATTGGCATGTTACTGTGTTGTGCACAATAACCAACCAATTATCATTTTAATGGATTAGCCTTTATCCATTTTGCATGTTGGGTCAATTCTGACTTAATTTTGGGCTGGAGCTAGCCCATTTCATTTTGTTTTGGGCCAAAGTTAGCCCATGCTATTTTATATCATACCAAAGCAGGCTCGTTTCATGTTGGGTTGGTACTGACCCATTTTGTTGGATACTAGGCCGGTTCTAGCCCATCATTTTTATGCTGGCCTGTACTGGCCCATTTCAAAATAAATACACTATAAAAATACAAATTCGATATTAAAATATCTGGTTTTCATCAAAACTTTTAAAAAATACAAAAACAATTTGAAAAAAAATAAAAAAAATATTTTTGTGTATAACGACCAAGTCTCTCAAAGCTAAAGAAATCATATTGTATTTTTCATACACCAAATACAATATTTTAATATGCATTTTGGTTATAATAACCTGTTTATTAAAGTTAAGAGAACATTGATCAAAATTTCAAAAACAACAAAAAATTTTATTTTGTTTGTTACTTAGTATTCGGGGTATGACATTATACATAATGCATATTTCGGATATTTAATTTATTTTTTGAAAAATAAAACAATTAGATTTAACTGCATTTTAAGATAATAATCTCCCTACTGATAAGAGCTTGTCGTGAATCTTAGACAAAACAAGATGTTAGATTTGATAAGTTAAAACAAAGCAACCTACCTTAGATAGAGTATATTTAGGGTACCAATACTTTTCATTTACGCAACCAGTTTTCGTACCTGATCTCTGAGACCGGTTAGGATTCCTAATAACTAGAGTACTAGGAGATGATTCTCATTCAATTTTTCACTAATAAGAGACATATTCATTGTCTCTTTATATTTTACTGAAAATACACCACATCTATATTTCTATTTTTTTCTTGGATAGTGGACGATCGTCGAGACATCGTATATGTGCGATAAATATTAATAAAATTTGAATTTTAAATACCATATTAAATAACAGATTAGCCACCTTTGTAAACTATCTTTTTTCAAAGTATTCATCAACCCTCTTTCTATCTGTCCTTAATTTCTCCTATTAAAACTAATCAAACACCTTTCTTTTCTCGCCCAAAGTTGTTGTCCTCGATGCTAGCTGTGACTTGAATATCCTTGAAACAATAATGCATGGGGGCGGGCTTCATATTGGTCGTAATTGAGCAACTTTGAGAAGTAATTGGTCCATTAATTAAAATATGCAATTTCAATTTCTTTATTAATTGAGTTGGCTTTAAACATTATAATTAATAATTCAAATCTGACAAGGAATAGTATTTTCAATGAAACTATTAATGGTCATTTGGAAACGTACTCATTAAGAAAGAGTTGGCTTTCAAACATGGCCTTAATGTCAAGCTCACCATCTATTAATCAAGAACTCATTTTCATAATTATTTACTTCCTATGAACAGTTACGAGGCAGCCGTGCATTAATTATTACTGAGTGTACAAACAATTAGCCATCGAACTAGAACAACTCTAGCTGCTCTTAAGGTAGCAAATGCAAAGGATCTATCCCTCCTGTCTTTGATTCAAGTTATCATATGTGTTCATGTGTATGAACCGATCGATCTTGTCCAGTGGAGACGTCTTAGGACACGTTATTCATGCTTCGAATTGGTGGTCCATCATGGGAACACAATTATTTGCACAACGGCAGCCATGGATGCCCTTGTTCAGTCAACAGAACTTGAAGCGTTCCTGTTAGCTATTATTGACACGGTAGGGTCAAGCGATTGAATTCGTGTTTTTGTTTCGTTTCGAAACGATACACACATGATGATGGTATGCACATTATTTTCTTTTCATGATGAACAATGAGAACAGGAAGACAAGTGCATTCAACATTCTACGCCAGCGCGAAAGTGCAAGGAAACCCATCTTTAATCATCATGAGACCTCAAAGAAAATGAACAAGGATCAATGGTTTAGAAAACAAACTAGCAGAAGCAAGGAACAGAAGAAGAAAACTAGCTTGGCCCTCAACGATTTGGCTTGTTTCTTATAATCTATTTGGACATATATAATTATTGGATTTGTTATATATGCTTCACGTGGGAGCTCAGTTATACATTTTACTCTCCCGAAAGGTGAAAAATCGCCGGCAAGGAAGCTTAAAGTGCAGATCTGGAAGCTGTAAAGTGATGGGATTTATTAATTATATAGTCAACAGATATTATTGCACGTTTCTTTTTTACTTGGTGTATAACATATGCTTTAATTATGACGGTAGCTACTGTCCATTTTTTTTTCTTTTTCCTGAGCATATATTATTTTGTCTTTTAATCTGCTCTTTTTGTCAAGGCTTTAGTCTAAGGAGAATCGTTTTCTTAATTACTATGCGACTAATTTAACATATGAACTTTATAATATTCTTGCTAATTTATCTATGGCTTTATAATAAATACATGCATATCTTACACACACTTCTTTATATCTAGTTAGTCGATGGGCTCTTAGATCAGATTGATAGACAAAAACCCTAAGAATATATTCTTAAAATACAACCACACGCTATTATTTGATGAATCATATTATAATAAAAATCTTATCATCTTGATAATCTAGGGTTCTTAAGTTCAACAAACCTAAATCTTAATAATCTAGCTATCCATATTTTGATTTTTCAATATAAAAAAATAATTTCTTATAGATAATATTGTGACATAAATTTTCTAATCACACGTCTTGTTTAATTTTACCATGTTTTATTTTTTTAGAACTTATTATGCATATCTTTCTTAATTAATATATTCATTTCATTCACTGTTTGCTTGTTCTTTTGCATCCTAACAGTAGGAAGATATTTATTCGATGCTTTTCATGGTAACATTAAGTAGTATTTGGTATGTTAGGCAATGATAGATTGGATATGATAATTTTTTTATAAAATTATTTGATGTTTTTTTGAACAATGTAAAAATTAATTTTTATTTTGTTTAAAGTTGTTCTAATAATTTTTTTGTACCATTAAAAAAAATAGAACAAACTTGTTCAATTTTCTGCCCAAGGGTTAATTGAAGTTGATTTAGATCATTGTAAAGATAAAAATGAATATTATCATAATTTTAAAACTTAACTATGAGACTGAACCGAAACGAGGCCCATGTCACACATATTGTGTTTTGACCATTGACTCGTGTCAACGTAAAGATAAAATTAGTTATTATCATAGTTTTAAAACTGACTTGGAGGTCGACTCCGGGTAAGACTCGGGTTGATCATTGACTAAGTCAATATAAGAATAAAAATGATTATTATCATGATTTTAAATCTAACTCAGGGTTTGACCCAAAGCAAGGCTCGAGTGGCGGGTCGAGTTGACCATTAACACATGTCAACATAAGGATAAAAGCGATTATTATCATAATTTTAAAATCTGATACGGGAGTCGACCTAATGCCAAGACCGGGTCATGGGTCGAGTTGACCATTGACCTAAATTAACACGAGGATAAAACTAGTTATTATCATTGTTTTAAAACTAATTAAGAAGTTGACCAGGGTCAAGGCCTAGGTCACAGGTCGTTATGGCCATTCTAGGTTGACTCGAGGCAAAACTGAGTTACGAGTCGGGAGGGTCAACTCAAGTTGATCCCGGTCAATATAAGCATCGATGCTATTATTATCATAGTTTTAAGATCTAACTTGGAGGTTGATCCGGGACAAGGCTTCGGTAAGAGGTCAAGAGAGGCAACCTAAGTTGAACTAAATTAATATATGGATAAAAATAATTATTATCATAATTTTAAAATATAATTTGAGGGTCAATTTAGAACAAGACTTGGGATGGTCAACATAGTTTTAAAATCTAATTCGAGAGTTAACCTAGAACAAAATTTGGAATGGTCAACTCGAGTTGACTCAAATAAAAAAAATATTTCAAAAAAAATCAATAAATTATTTACTTGTATTTTATCTTTGATCAACTAGGTTACAAATTAATCTTGATTTTTAATCAAGACAAATCAAATCAATTCTTTATTTTTTTTAAACTGGGATTAATCCAAATGTCGAGTAGATCAGTCAAATTCTGTCTTATATCCATCAAATATTAAATAGAAAAAAATATTCAGTAAAGTTTAGAATACATTAAATAACTCAAGACGAGATAATTATCAGTATAGTCCAACGCAGTCTAATCAATTCTATTCAATATATCAAAAAAATAGACCCCAACAAGAACTGCCGATGGAAGTTCTCATAAAAATCATCATACCTAACACACGCACTATGAGTGTCTCCTGCATGAACATAATTGCAGCCACAGAAAATAAAATTTATTTCTATCCATGCATACACATTGTTTATTACATGCTAGATCCTATATCAATCAACTTTCTGACCTAGCTTTAAATAAAAATTATTTATTTTTCGTATTTAAATTACGAGGTTAACATTTAAAGGATTTTTTCATCTCATGAATATATTAATTAATGTAGAAGGTGAGGTATGTATTTAAATTCGTTTGAAAAATAAGATCAAATCTATATTGATGAGTTATAAGCTTATATAAAAATAATCTTATCAATAGAATATGAGAAAAAAATATAAATTAAAAGGAAGGAAGGTTCAGTCCAAATTAAAGGAAAACCCTTCCATCGCCTCTATAAATACCAGCTCGATAGGGGCATCCACTCGACAGAGGTGATAAGCAAATTTCATTACTTGGGCATCCACCGCTACACTACATCTTCTTGAGCATCCAACAGGAGAAAATGGGGACGCTGACTTCCAACTTCTTGGTTGAACCATTTTCAAGAAGTTTCAAGGGTCTCATTATTTGGTGTCTTTTACTTTATATGATCCAATGTTCATCGGCCACTTCTAATACGACTGGAAGCCATTTTTACAAATGGGAAGTGGAGTACATGTACTGGTCTCCAGATGGGATAGAAAATGTTGTGATGGGAATCAATGGCCAGTTCCCTGGTCCAACAATCCGTGCTAGAGCTGGAGATATAGTTCATGTGCAACTCATAAACAAACTCCACACTGAGGGGGTTGTCATTCACTGGCATGGAATCAGACAGGTTTCTTTCTATACTTAATTTGATCCCATGCTCTGATGGAAGTATCTATGCATGCAACGGGTTGTTTTTCTGAAAGAATTGTTTAACTGTATTTATTTGATATTAATTCACTTCTTTTTGATTTTGCAGAAAGGAACCCCATGGGCTGATGGGACTGCTTCCATTTCACAGTGTGTCATTAACCCCGGAGAAACCTTCGATTATAGGTTCACTGTTGACAGAGTAAGAACACTCTAATTCTCTTTCTCTTGCTCTAGCTAACTAGATTAATTAACAAACCTTGACTCTTATGTAGCCCAAAAGCCATTCTTTTATACAGGCATGCATGTTTAGATGCATTTTTTAGGATTTAACTATATAATTTTTGCAGGCAGGAACGTATTTCTACCATGGACACTATGGAATGCAAAGATCAGCAGGGTTGTATGGTTCCATGATAGTGGATGTGGCAGAAGGAGAGAAGGAGCCTTTCCACTATGACGATGAGTTTGACCTGTTGTTAAGTGACTGGTGGCACAAAAGTGTTCATCACCAAGAAGTTGGCCTTTCTTCCAGACCAATGCGTTGGATTAATGAACCCCAGGTAGATATTCACCATCCATGTTTCCATTATGAAGATTATATTATGGCCAAAATCCTGTATTTTGATGATTTTTTTCATGAAAACATTGATCCAAAGGGACATGTCTAAGCACCATATATATATATATATAGCACTATATACTCATCGCGACCTTAGTTTTGGAGTCTGTCAATCTTTTGGCAAGCTAGATGGAATTCGTCCTTTTCTTCTTCTTTTTAATTATAAATATTTAATCAACTTATACATACTTCAACTAATCTCTTAAAATTATACAATTAATAATTATATAAACCTTCGAAAATAACTTCTATACCCTTCAAAAGTCTTTCTTCATTAGTTTGGTTATCACATCATCCTTTGCTAGAAGAGTCAATGTCAACCATTACCGATGATTGTGCCATGCATATTGTGAATAATGGCATGACCAGCCCCAACTAGCTCTCGAAGGGACAATGCAATATACATCCTGCCGGAATTTCCATCTTTCTAAAAGATTTTGGATTTCTAATTCAGAACCCTTTTCTATTTTTTGCGGTGCATCGCACAAACAAACGGGCCTTCATATTTTCAAAACAAATGGATTGGAAACTAAAGAAGGTGATTACTATATTGCTTTAATTTGTCCATGGTAGGTGGTAGACTCTGTTAACTTTTTGACTCCAAAATTGAAAAGGAGGAATAAAAAGGAAAGCAGGTAAAGCAACATATTAATTAAATATATTTCTCTTACTCGTTTTCTTTTGAAAATGATCATATCTTCAGGCCCTACTTATCAATGGAAGAGGACAATATGGGTGTTCCTTGGCAGCTCATTACGGCAGCTCCTCTTTAGGCCCGTGCAATATAACAGGGCATGAACAATGGGCCCCTTATATCTTGCATGTGGATCCAAACAAGACATACAGAATAAGAATCGCCAGCACTACTGCTCTTGCTTCTCTCAACTTGGCCATTGGGGTAAGTCTTTATGGTAGTAAAAACTTAAAGAGTTCTTGATTCTCTTTCACACAGCATGTAGGATAGCCCGTTTGGTTGCTTGATGGTAAAGAAGATTTGGGATTTGAAACTGTGTGATAATGTTGTTCTGTCATGTCACACCTTACTTAGTTGGCAGAGATATTTTAACTTATTGCCAATAGGAAAGTAGAAAGTGATTGGCAAGTTTTGGAGAGATGGTGGATCTAAAGATTTTCTTCTTTATAGAAATAGTGATGATTCCTCATCCTCCCTCTTCCAAAATATTAGATGCATGCCCTTATCATGATTTGGATCGAACCCAATTCTATTGTAAATTCTTGAGTTGCACAGGTTGTTTATATAGCTGGAAAAATACAATCCACTCCCATATTTTAAAGAAATTTAACTCATCTTAGAATTTGATATATGGTTCTTTTTCCAACAACATTTTAGATTATTCATGTTGGAAAACATATATTTAACCTACATATCAAATTAACACGAAGAACACTATAAAATTCTTCTAAATACACATGAAATATGATGAAATTAGGAAGATATCCTTCTGCCAAATCTCAACAAATATATGTGAGAGAAAACATTAGAGGGAAACTGAGAAATAGAGGGAGGGTGAAGGTGAGGAAGAGAGCACAGAAGTCAAAAAGAAAAATATATTCACCAATTAATCTGCCAAAAAATAAAGAAAAGTGAGAAAAAAGAACCAAATCAAAAGGTGGGTTTGAAATGCTGTCTGTCAACAGTGGCAGCAAATCACGAGCACAATGTTTGCCTAGTTTAAGCTAAGTCACTGTCCTTGAAGAAAGGATGACTGGCTGGTTAAGAATCTCTGCATCTATGTTCACTTTTTGCAGTTTACTTCACTTTTTGCAGTTTACACCATCACCTCCTTAATTTTACATGTGACATACATGTTTTCCCTCCCAAGCTCCCTTGCCTATATGTCAGACAACTCAATGTGGCCTTATGCCCTTTATCATTGGATGCATAAGCGTGACTCGGTGCCTGTAAATTGAACAGTTCTGAGTAATAGACAGCACTATTCACTGTGCATGTCCACAAACCTTACAGGCACAGCTAGCTCACTTTTACAACTCTGACCTGTGTTAAGCTGCTGTCTGAGTTTTGCCACAACCATGCATTTGACAGTGTACAGAAATAGGGAAGAAAAAGAGAAGGAAATGATTAAATTAATGAATTAATGAATGAAACGACTTTGGTGCCCTCCACCTTTATGATTAACCTGAGCACTAATGCAAATTGTTATCATTGCAAATTGAAGTGATGGCTGAAATTATTTATGTTTTGTTGTTTTTGCCTACAGAATCACACAATGATGGTGGTGGAAGCCGATGGAAATTATCTGCAACCATTTGAGACTAATGATTTGGACATTTATTCTGGTGAGAGTTACTCAGTCCTATTAAAAACAAGTCAAGACTCCTCCCAAAACTATTGGATTTCTTTTGGTGTAAGAGGAAGGGAATCTCAGACCCCACAAGCTCTAACCATATTAAACTACAAGACCAACTCTGCATCGAAACTCCCTCTTTCACCACCTCCTGTAACTCCCAGATGGGATGATTATGCTCACAGCAAGGCATTCTCTAACAAGATCAAGGCCCTGGGTCATAAAAGTATCCCTAAGCCTCCACCGACTTACCACCGTAGGATTGTCCTGCTAAACACCCAGAACGAGATGAATGGCTATACCAAGTGGTCTATCAATAATGTTTCCCTGTCATTACCTGCCACTCCTTACTTGGGGTCAATCAGATTTGGCCTGCGGGGTGCTTTTGACCAAACAAAGCCACCTGAGGATTTTCCAGGACATTATGATATTATGAAACCACCAGTTAATCGTAACACCACTACTGGAAACGGGGTTTACATGCTAGGTTACTATAGCACAGTGGATGTGATATTGCAAAATGCAAATGCATTAAAAGAAAATGTAAGTGAAATACACCCATGGCATTTGCATGGTCATGATTTTTGGGTGCTAGGGTATGGAGAAGGGAAGTTCACCAAATCTGACGAGAAGAAATTCAACTTGAAAAATCCACCTTACAGAAACACTGCAGTGATATTTCCATATGGATGGACGGCACTGAGGTTTGTGGCAGATAATCCAGGAGTATGGGCCTTCCATTGCCATATTGAGCCACATTTGCACCTGGGGATGGGCGTGGTTTTTGCTGAAGGTGTCCAACATATTGCTAAGATTCCTAAGGAAGCCCTTTCTTGTGGTTTGACTGGGAAGAGGTTCATGACTGGAAGCCATCTGGGCTAAGTTCTTTTGTTATGTTTATGCATGCAAGGCGATGGGGAGTCATGTGCCTAATTTAGTTGTATGGTGTTTGAAATTTAAGGCGTTGATGTTATCATTATAAATTATAAGGTAAACTATTTACGGATATTTACCGAATATAATTTCAAAAATTGTTTTGTTTTTTTTCTTGTTTAAACATGCTTTTCATCTAAAATCACAGTAAAAACCTAAAAAAGAATTTATAATTTTTTTATAAAACTATAACCGTTAAAGTTATTACAATGTTAAATATACCCGTAATTTTCTTAGCATCAAAAGCTCAATCCATAATAATAAAAAAGTTACCAAATTAGTGAAATATAACCTAAGAAGCAGAGAGTTCATGTAATATAATAGCAAATTCAGTTCACCCATGAGATGTCTCAAGTGCGCACAAGATTTATATTTCTTCAGAAAAAATTAATCAAATTATGGAAAGGTTACAGTACTTTATCCATTAACATTAGCAAATAAATAAACTGTTCATCTTCTCACTGTGCTCATTGTGCACTAAATCGTTTTATTGGGTCCCTCGAACTTTGCTTTAGCTCCATTTTGGTCGATATTGGACTTGTTTTCTTTCAATTTTATCCTCGGATGTTTCTTCTTCTTTTTCTCCTCTTGATTTTTCATTCTCTTTAAATTTCATGCAATCCCTTCTCCTGGGTGTTTTTGATTATGTTGGGGTTGAACGCCTCTCAATTTTACATGGAAAGTTTTGAAATTATTTTTATTCAGTAAGGCTATCAATCGATCTGTGCTGCAACTTCCACCCTTTGATGGTTTCAGATAAAGATAAACTAGTTAAAAGATAACCAAGCTTCAACAAAGTAATAAGGATCCAAATCAAAAAAATAAAATTCCCTTGCACACCTCCTCTCCAAAGGCCACAGGCCATTCCACACTCTATGATAAAGTGGCCTTCCCCTGGTTATTCTGGTTGAGCCAAGACACTCTACATCGGCATCATCTACAATTGGGGCTAAGGTCATTGTTCTAGCCACTGGATCAGGGATGAACTTTTCATCCTCAATTACCTTTCTTGATTTTGATTCCTAAATGTCCTAATCTTGCTGCCATCCTACTCTAGATCTCCATGGAAGATAACATAGGCCTACTAACTAGGGAAGTCTCTTCTAGAAACACTAAGTTTGAATCAAATGGCATAGCATACAGAAAGGGTTGGAGTTCTTGAATTACTAGCACGCAAATAATTTTCATTCCCCGTATGGGAGTCTCTCCGATCCATAAGAACCATTTTATCCAAGTCAAATGGATGACAATCCACTTAAAGCTAAAATGCCATGAGCAATCTGATGGTCATGGTTTCTTGGCCTATCATGCGCACCGAAACCACTTGCGAAACCACTTGCATCAACAACTAAGCTAGTTTTTAGCTCATTCTCATCATCACAAACAATTGAAGACTCAAACTCCTCGTGCTCCACTTTCCAAACCTTGGCCTCATGAAATCTATCTCTATTGAAGACACAGTTCTCCAAAAAACTGTCTTCAGTTCCTTCCTACCAACACAACTGCTAGGATGGTCCAAATACTTGGTCGGTCTTGTGATCATCAATATAGAGACAAGTCAAAGGCCATGTTTTGTCCAAACAATCTACAAGGAGCTCTCAAACTCATCAACCCAAATACCATGGTTATTAGGCCACAATGCAAAGTGGTGTCAACACGACATACCTTAACTCCATATCGGGACACTTGCTCGGCGAACATAGACCAACCGGGCCAGTGCCAATAAAGATCACATCAGAGCTAGACCTATCAGCAGGATCAAACCATGAGAAATCAAAAATCCAAGAATTCTGGTTTCGGTTCAGGTTTCAAGTCAAGAAAGCTTCCAAACTTGCTGCTTTGGATTCGGTGGTGGGATTTTCTCCAAGGTATGATGTTGGATTTGTGATAAGAGAATTGAGGAGCAGGTTTATGGTTTTTAGTAGAGAAATTTTAGCAGCAGGAGCTGGAGAAAATAACCTCAGACAACACAAGAGATAGAGAAACGGAAAGCAGTAGCCTTCCAAAAAGAGATCAGCAGAGAAATTGTTACTATCGGGAAATGAATTGGAAGATACTATCAGATTTAGACAGGGAGGAACCCTACGGTCAAGGCAAGAGAAACATACCCTCACAACCTGTTTTGGTCGAGAGTTTGTTACATAGAGTATGCCTACCACCACCACGACGGAGGTGAACACTTGAGACAAATAAGGGATCTGTCAAATATGCTGCCTCTCAGTCGTTGTGTTTCCTGCATGAACCGTGATCTAGTGAATAGAGATGGGACTCTCTTCTTCCACCGGGAGGGAAAACTTGAAGGTTGATGGTTCATGCAGCGGCCTATTTGACAAATTGCAGGCTTCTTCCTTCTCGGAGTTGGGGATAAAAACTACTGGAAATGACTAGTATCATTTATGGCTTTTTTTTATAAAAAAAAACACACTCATGGAATTGAATAGTTTCCCTTTGGTTACTTTGGTGTAACGACATTCAAGGTTATCTGGAAAAAAACACTTTGAGATTTTGCTCTTAGCATATCAAAAAAAATATTGAATCCCTAAAAGTATCAAATGTCTTAGGATTCCTCACAAAAGCTGAGAATGTAATTCTATTTTAAAAGGGGAATTTGAGATGTCAGGACATTCAAATTTTTTTTAACTTAATTTATTCCATATTTTATATTAAATTAACTAGCATGCCCTTATTTTTACTACTAATAATAACCCAAATACTTGAGGTGATTAATTTATACGTATTTGTTAGGAGTTGAATTTGGACACTTAATATATATTTCGATGAGTTTAATCTAATACCAAAATTATTAGTATAATATGTATGTTATATAATTTATCTCTTAGATATATTAAACTACTAGTGTTAATATAAACTATTAATATTTTATAATCAAAATTTACTCTTTCAATGATAAACCTAACTCGGAAAGACCAGTAATTTTATTTTCAACAAAACTCAAATCCACATACCAAATGTTTGATTGCAAGAATTTGTCCCATCATAAAAACTTACTAATTTATGATTTGAAACTAAATTTTCATTATAATTTTTGAACCCAATTTAAAAAATAACCTAGTATAAATCTCGAGTTGCAAATTGGTTAAATTAGCTTTAATTGACCTAATTTTTTTTAAAAAATTCATAAAAACTTACTAATTTATGATTTAAAACTAAATTTTCATTATAGCTTTTGAACCCAACTTAAAAAATAACTTAGTATAAATCTCGAAATGCAAGCCGGTTAAATTAGCTCTAATTAACCTAATTTTTTTAAAAAAAATCAAAATTATGTTTTTTAATTATAATTTGAGTGAGTTTTTCAAACTGGATTGATTAGATCACAGGTTAACCTTTATTTTTTTATCAGGTGAAAACCATGTCTATTCTTCCTCTATTTGTTATGAAACCCGACCTGGTTAAAACCCCAGCTCATGCAAGTCCTGGTACAGGCCATGTTTTAAAACAGTGGTTTTAATAACCATGCACCAGCACACTAGATGTTAGAGATAATACATTGGTTGCCAGCATACAATTCCAGAAACTTTACTGGTGTTTGAAACACACACACAGACAGACTCGCTAGACAAACTTAATTATGGATTCCACAATCTCCAATTGTGCACTTACAGGTGATAGAGCCATCATTCATACCATATATGGCTTCATGTTGTTATTTATCATCATCCTTGTTATTTTTCTACTGGGCTATGATTTTATGATTATATTATCATATGAACTTAATTGTACTAACCAGTAATTTTGCAAATTCTGCTCGTTGGACCATAAGACACGGCAAAGTTTAAGTGGTAAGGAAAAAAAAAACTACAAAAGCTTCAATGCCCTGTTCTAGTCTCTGGACAAGAGGGTGCTTGAATAGAACGGGTGTGCATGACACCAACTCAAGTTTCTCACATTAACCAGGAGCAGGTGATGAAAGGGGGGAGAAAATACTAAAAAAACAAGACAGCTAATTTGACCAATAGAAGAATTTAAACATAAAGCAGCATCTGCTTGCGCATGGAAAATGGGAAGAGGACGAAAAATAAGTCACAAACACAGTTAAAACAGACAGACTAATAGATGAAGACCACAGTGTATGACAGTTGATGTTCCAAAAAAAGAATCTGAAACTCAACACTATATTACACAATAGCAAGAATCAAGGAATTTGCAGTGTATTCACAGATGACCAGTAACAACAAAAAACAAGAAATGAGGCTTTTCTATAATAAATATCACATACACCACACGCAATAACAGCATATGAATCTACGGTGCTATTTCTGGCACTTGGGGAAGGTTTAGATTCCACATACATGTCGCAATTTCAGTCTATTGGAGCTCCCCTTGAATGAAATATGCATATATGGATGTCGCAGATCTTTGAGCATACATCAGAAATTCAGCACCAATAAAGCAGAGACTCAAGATCTGCATGAAGGTAGAGTGATGCCTCCACAACAAGCAGCAATTATTATGTACAGCAACAAAACAATCACGCATGTCAACAGGGCCCTGTCATGGAAATGTAAATGTTGAGCTCACTTTATGTACCAGTCAGTTGCTAGCAATTTAAACCACTTCTACATTGCAATAAGAATTGATTGAAGATTTGGGTTTTTTTGTTGTTTACCCCGTTCTATGTCAAAAAATGAAGAAATAGGTAAGGCAATTGCTTATCATGCCAACTTTTCAATATCTACTACGAAGAGAACATGCAAATATACTAGATAACTAACCATCTATTGCAATTGATAAGTAAATAGTTACTAAACCTATTTTGCATCCACCAACCAAGTTCTAGCATAATAGTTTACGGAAAAAATATATCCAAAAGTAGGTTGCATTTAATTTATTGTCTAGAAACAGAAAGGACAAACATGTGGATGGTTTAAGAGACAAACATGAAAATGAATCCGTTTTTGATATAGTTTTTTTTTTTGAGTGAATTTGTCCTTCAAAAAAAAAAAAAGGAAGGACATATCTCTCTCAACTATCTTTGTTGCTTTTGTCGCAAGAAAGTAACAAAATCATATCTTAGTGTCTCAGGACAAGAGGGACAAATACACGGGGCATAACATATGTGGTTGAAAAATTAGAGACATAAAAATAGATCTCTCTCTGGGATAATTTTGAAGTGAATTACTTTTTTAAATAAATAGAAAGGACACACATGTCTTCTATGTCCCAACTATCTTTATATTTTCTGTCCCGAGACAGTAATCAAACATTAACTTACAGTCAAGTGGGAATCATCATCTAGATTTAAAGTATTTAAATGACAGTATCTTTCTCATTAAACAAGCTAAGGGCGGCATAATGGGCAATGCAGAGGGAGAAAATGCTTAAATGAGCATATTGTATGGGTTTCTAAAAATCTTGCATACCCCTTAACCAAAGGTCTTTTTTTATCTTTAAGAGCATGTGGATTCTTTTTGCATCTAGAGATGGAAATAAGCCAATTTTTCGTTTTTCAACTACGCACATTTTCTTGCCTTAAACTGCTGTTTTCTCTAGCAACTTCCAAATTTAGAAATTTAATGCAGTAAGAAAAATCTTTTAGCATCAATGAACAAAATCTAGAAAATTAGAATTCAAAGGGGAAATCACAGGGCCCTTACAAGAGCTTAGCATTCTTCATCCAAAGAGCTCTTCGAAGGCCCTTGGACTGTTTCTTGAAGTGAAATGCACCATCTTGCATCGTTGCTGTTTTGTCAACAAGAAGCTCAATTCGGTCACCTCTCTCAAGTATTTTCTCAATGTTTTCTACCATAATTGTACGGATCTGCACACACTTTTCCAGCACTTGTGAGCACAATATCAATGAAGGGAAAAAATAAAATCCCAAACCGCAGCTACCTCCCACCCATCCCCAAGAAAAAAAATTAACAAAGAAAGATTCTAACATCAACAGGCCACAGAAGCATGTGACAGTCATTAACTTCAGGAGCCCTAAATGACCTTCTTTATTGTTCTTATTATTATTTTGAACCTCACCTAGATAAACTAAGAAGCTGCAATAAACTGGAACAAAATATTGTGTGATGCATGGGCAAATAAGGAAACCTAGTTCATAGTGAGTTAACAATTAAGGTTGTTCATTTTTATATTTTTTTGAGTTCTATAGAATTTACTACTATTTCTTAGCACATTATATGAGAAGAGAGTACAATTCATAAGTTGAAAGGCACTGCAAAATGAATCAGGGATATAGGATGTTAATATGAAGCAGACACTTCAGGAATTAAAAAAATGCAGCGATTAAAGAGAATTTTTTTATCTGAATCTCATGTGCATGTGATTGTTTACATTCACTTATGTTATTTATCAGGATTGAGATAAGTTTAGCATCATCCCATGAAGTAGATCATCCTGTGACAATGGCAGAAGACTGGAGAAAAACGGTAAACTCTTGCTTTACTATATTTGGTTTGGTTCTTACTCTACTTACGAATCTTAGAATTTCTTTATAGACAGCTGAAAAACTTTGAACTGCATCACATGCTCAAAGGCACAAAATTTAGCATAGCTTAAACACATTGACTTGTGATAAACAACGCATATTAAGAAAAATCTATGTTTCCATGGTATTTAAATGTTTTATAGATATATGAAGTTTATTGCAAAAACAAACTGAATGTTGTGCTGCTATTAACTGACACCCAGTCTTTCAACCAAGCGCCCCTAAACATACATGCTTTATTAGGACCTGTAACAACTATACCACTAGGAACATTAGAAAATAACATGAGAAGGAGGTTAAGTTCAAACTGAAACAAGTGATCTTTTTTTGTGCACTTGAGGAGTCAGCGATGTGCAGAGGGGCATAGAAAGGCCATCTCAATCATGCAGCCTTGCTGAATATGAGAAAAAAAGAAGAAGAAGAAGATAAAGCTCAATGAATGAGCTAGGAATTCCCCCCTCTTTTGGGTTCAACCATTGTCTTGGAGGATTGTTGTGCTTGATGTTTTCTCCTTTGACACGATCAATAGAACATCAAACTAGTTGTTGTAATATTTCATTAAAACGAATTCTTTGTTATGGTGCCTTGGTCATAGAGATGTACAAGAAAAATAATGTAAATTGAATTTGCTTGAGAACAGATGATACTTGCCTCGCCAACTTCACCTCTTACGCGACTAAGAGTATCAGCACTAGGATTGCTGGAGAAGAATTCCATTTGCTGATGCAGGACCCTTGAGAACTCATCATTCATTGCATAGGCTGGCGCATAGTGGGCAACTCGTCCATAGTTTTTCATGAACCTCATGTGAATGTCCTCCAAGTACGTAAACGGAATCCTCCCTGAAGACATTATAATATACCATAAAGACAACAAGAAAAAAAAATAGAAAATCTCTATCATAACCAAGTGAGAGTTATTCAATCACAGTGACCCAGAAAGAGAGAAAACTAAAGGTAAATAACAAAGTGACACATAACTATATATCAGTCGCCATCTGAAAACCACAATTTCACCATTTCAAATCAGCTAAATGCCATAGATGGACCACTGAGATACAGGGAGATAAATTCATGCCGGTCATTAAATGTCAAACATAACAAAAAACTCTTTTCTTCTTCTTCTTTTTGTTTTTTAATCAAAGGTAAATTCCGTCAACAGAAGCAACAATTTCTAAGCAAATCATTTTCTGCGAGAAGATAAAATCAAGATTGCTCACTTTCCGAAACTTCACATATCTCATTGTCAATTAAGTCCTAAAATCGGGTAAAATAATTTCTAACCCAAGGAGTTGGCCTGGTAATTTAAAAGACATGATCTTGGAGCCATCGCCAGGTGGAATTTATTAAATTCCTCTTAATGACTCTGATAAGAAAAATTAGTTCTGGTTGACCGGTCGGAGGATGCTCCTTACCTCGAATTAAAAAAGTAAAATAATTTCATTTTCCAGCGATTCAAACCAACACACGGTTCAGTAACTGAAACCAATATAATCAGCAAGGAAAAAAATTTTAAATCCAATAGTTCACTGTCTAATCAGTTCAAAATTGAATTTGAAATAAAATATAACATGATATAAGAGTAAGTGGCGAAGAATGGAAAGCTATGGATACGTACTGCCGAAGGTGTCGTTTGCCATACAGAGAAAAGTGAGGCCATCGGATCTGAGTATGTGAAATATGTAACGATCTTGCGAGAAGCAAAGCCTTGAATCAGCTTCCGATGGAAGCTTCTCCAGGATCCGTCTCGCCACCGCTCCTGTGTTTCCCGTCACCGCGCTGAACTCGGACAGCACCACCGTTCCCCTCGCCACTACCGCATAAATGATCGCCATCTCTATCTCTCCCTCCCTGTATTTTCAATTTGACGGTGGTGGCATAGAAATTAGTTTTTTTTTAGTATTTAGTGATATTTTGGGGGTTTTGAAAGGGTGGAGATGGCCAGCTATATGATTATTCCCACCGGTAAGTCTACGCGGGGACAAGAAGTCCTTCGATCGGTGGGATTTTATAGATAGTTAATTGCGCGTTTGATACCGTGAGGATTTTTAGTTTTCAGATATTTTTTATTTGTAAATATATTAAATTTTCTTTTTAATGTTTTAAATTTATTTTTAAATTAATATATTAAAATAATTTAAAAATATTAAAATAAATTAATTTGAAGTACAAAATTACATGAAAAATTATTTTTAAAAAAACTTTTAAAATATAAAAATAAATGAGTCTTGAATAAATTATAATATTGTCCTGTAATATATTATTGAAAAACAATTTAATGATTTTTTTATATTTTCAAATCATTTTAATATGATAATGAAAAAAATAAATTTTAAAAAATAAAAAAAATATTTTATTTAAATTATTTTTAAAATGTAAAAATAAATAGGCTTTAAATAGATTATGATATTATTTGTTTTTAAAATCCAATCATGTATCATTAAAAAACAATTCTTTAAATTTTTTTATATTATCAAATAATTTTGATATGTTGGTATCAAAAATAAATTTTAAAAAATAAAAAATATATTATTTTAATATATTTTTAAATAAAAAACACAATATGATACATTACTTATTTACTTTTGTCACCTTCCACATTTTATCAATATTTTTCTGAAGTTAAAAAAAATCCAAGTATTTATTAATGTGTTTTTATAAAAATAATATTTAAATTATATAAAATTTGATATTACCTGATTAATTTGAAAAATCTAAAGATAATTTGAATAATTACATAAAAAAAGTTTGACTAGAAAGAATTTTAAAATGATGTTATTTTTTTTTAATATCAAGACAATAATATATTATATTGATACGAGTTAACTAAAGCTAACATATAAAATTTATAACTTAAGTTATAAGACCATGAATAACCTTCTAGAAAATAAAAATAAAAAATATATTGAAGTTCAATTCTTAATCAACCCAATATTAATAAATAAAATAAAAAAAATAATAAAAAAAACTTAAATTAACCTGTTAAACCTGGATTATGAAACCATAATAACTAAATAAAAAGTAACAAATTATAAAACTCAATTCTCAATTATTCCACATTAAATGATGAAATAAGAAAAAATCTATTAAAAAAATAAAAAAACCAGAGTCAACCTTGTTTAACCCAACAAACCCTTGACTTGGGTCATTAGACTGGAATAACTTTATAAAAAATAAATCAAAATAAATTATAAAACTTAACTCTTAATTAACCTAGATGGTAAATGATAATTTTGTTTTTAAATCAATTACCAAAAAGAATAAAAAACCTTAAGTCAGTTGGGTTAACCTACAAAAGTTGTGATCCAGGTAATCAAACTAAAATAAACTTATAAAAAAAAAACTAAAAAAAATTATAAAACTCGATCTCCAATAAGTCTAATGTTAATGGATAAAATTAAAAAAATATTATGTCAATGAATAATATTTTACGAGGAAAAAAACAATAATTTCCTCTTCTGAATTAGTTTTTATTAATAGGTTACAATAGTTAAGCTATGCCGATCAAAATTTGTTTAGATGTAATGAAAAAAACTAAATAATAGAAATTTATTTAGAGTTGTTATTAAACCTAACCTAATAGGATAATCTTGAAATTTCTCGATCTGATTTATTACCTGATTTAAATTTAAAATTAAATCATATAAAAATTCTTTTAATATGATCAATAAACTTGATTGATCTAAAAACAACTCGACTGATTGGTAAAACAAAGTCTGAGGATGAAATTGAGAAAAAAATAAAATTAATAGATAAAACTTTCCAACTTAAATTCTTACTTAACTTAAATTTAAAATTAAATTGTATAAAAATTACCCAAGCATGACCCAATTAACTTAATCAATTAGTTAAAAAATATAAAAATAAAATTGATAAAAAAAGTTTTTAGCTCAAACTCTTGTCTAGTTTAAAACTAAATTGATTATGAGTTATCTAGTGTGATTTAATTGATTTTATTGGTTAAAAAATAATTTGAATAATTATTAAAAATATTATGGATAAAACTACAAAAAATAATAAAAAGAAAAAGAAGAAAAAAAAAGAGAGTAGTGAAGCTCTACAAAGAATCCCTTTTTTTACTAGAATATGTACTTACACCCGACGTCACAGGATAATTTGAGAAACTCATGATCTTAAGCCTAGTTCGGTCTAGGTTTTAATTTAAATCATAAAAAACCAAGCTTAGCCAAACTTACTTTACTTGTAATCTGAAAACTATGATCTCATGTGTGCACGGACAATGCATAGAGGATCTATGCTACTACTTAGACTTGACTTGTTCCTACCTTTAAATTTTAACCAAGATTTTTTTTGTTGTTCTCCACACTATTTTTTTTATTTTTTGAAATAAAGAAATTACAGAAAATGTGGAATCTAAGAACTTATGAATATAAAAATAAAGAAATTATTTTTTCAATATCTTGTCTTTACAAAGAGATTAATTAAGAAAAAAGCAGAAAGAGCTACCAATTAAAAGAACTTGCTTACTAAATAGATGATAAAATAAATTAGTATTTAATTAAACTAATACAGTTTGTTTTGTTTTGTCTTATGACTATAACTAATAAAAAGCCACGTGGAGTAAAAAAATAGAATATAAATCGTTTTATATATAAAAACAGGTAGAATGACAATCATAAATAAGAAAACCTGGGTTTATCACGAGTTATAACAGACAACTACTATAATATTGCCTGCACTATGTTACAGATTTTTGGATGCAAAAATATTATTCACGTGCGTTAATGTATTTTTAAAAAACTATATGAGAATTTATTTAATGAGATTTGATCAACTTGATAAATTTAAAAATAATCATAACTTATAAAAATATAATTTAAATATAAAATAATTAAAAAAATATTTTTAAAAAATATTAAAAGAACAAATATTAAATTTACTTTAATCAACTGACGTTAATTGTCAAATTTATTGTCTAAATCATGTGACCATAATAACTATATAAAAAATAAATAAAAAATATTAAATTTAATTTTTAATCAACTCTATATTAAAAAATAAAAATAAAAATAAAATTCAACTATAAAATTAAGTTGAGTTAACTCGAATTAACCAATAAAACTTAGATTATAAGATGGATATAACCTTATAAAAAATAAATAAAAACAAATTATGAAACTCAATTATTAATAAACTCAATATTGAAAGGTAAAATTAAAATAAATAAATAAATAAAAACACAAAAAACACCTGAGTTAACCAATCAAACTCTCAACTAGGTCATAATGTCAAAATAAAATATCATGAAAAGAAAAAAAATACTTAATTTAATTTTCCTAACTCATAACTCCTATGATAATCCATAAAAAATAATATATATTTATATATAAAGTCTAATTCTTAATTAATTCATTATATAGTGATTAAACTACAAAAAAATGATAAAAAATAACTTAGGTTAACTTGCGAAACTCCGATGAGAAGGTTAAGATAACTCTATAGAAAGTATATATAAAAAAATTATAAATATAATCAATACAATGCTAAATGATGAAATTAAAAAACAAATTCAATTTAAAAAAAACAAAAAAAACTTAAGTCAACCTAATTAACCTGTAAAATTCACAATTTGGATCATGAAATCATGATAACCCTATAAAAATTAAATTAAAAAATAATTATGAAACTCAATTTATGATCAACTTAGTATTGAAGAATAAAAATAAAAAAATAATTAATTAAAATAGACCCAAGGTAACATGGTTAATTCGTAAATTCTATTATTTGAGTTATGAGATTAGTATAACTTTATAAAAACTAAATAAAAATAAATTATAAAATTTAATATATAGTGAAATTAATATTAAATAATAAAATTAAAAAAAACTAAATATAAAATTAAAAAATCCTTAAAAATTTAAGAATCAATATGAAAAGACGTTGTAATTTTATGTTAATTGTTATAGTAAAATGTCAAGGAATTTTAATATATTTTAAATAATAATAATAATAATTAATATTATTAATTTCGAAGTAGGATTCCCCTGCGTGTGTTTTTTTTTTTTTCCGGTAAATTCAGGAGTCAAAGGCCCAAAACCAAAAAAGTTACAATCTTAAAAACAAGCTCATGGGGCAACCACCACAACAACCCAAGAAATAGGCCGGACTCCTTACACAAACTCCTGCTCTGGTGTCTGTCTTCGGTTCCCATGGTGTGGGGATCACCTCCTGTGCTTGTGTTGAAATAGTAATTAAGTTGTAAGAAACTGAATGACTTTCATCTGGAAAGAAAAATCAAAATGTAACTTGTGAGTTTCTTGTCGGACCATTTGGAACTTGAATTTAAATATACCAATTAAGCTAAACTAACATTATTGGTTAAATAATATTTGATTACAACCTTGAAATAAAAGACAGAATGACAATGGAGATAGACAAGACTTATCTTCCTATGCTTCTATTTTAATTAAAATTATAAAGATTTACTCTAAATGTATAATATAGATGAATTTATTTTATATTTTTATATTTGTTTCTTCGATTAAATATGATTTTATATCATTTATTTTTTCTTTAATGTTTTATTTTTTTTCAATTACTATTTATTTTATTTATTTAAAATAATTTATGAAACTAGAATTATTTTTCAATTTCATCCCTAATGATTTTTTTTAATTTGTCAAATTTATTCTCATTTTTTTTATTGCTATTTATTTTTATATGGTATGACTTTTAAAATTAACTTTTTTTATATAGTTTCATCCTCAAGTTTTTTCTCCTATCAAATTTGATCCTGATTTTTTTAATTATTGTTTTTTTATCTTGAGATTTTTTTAAATTAATTTTTCATTTATTCTTCAATATTAAATTTTTCTGGTGTTGAGCTTCTTAATTGAGTTCAAGCCTAAAACTTAATGGATTATAAATTTAAAAGATTAATTTGGATTTAAGAGATTCACTTTGGTTTGTTTTTGTTTTTTCAACTCATGTTTTTTATTTTTCAACTTCATCATCTAATATTTGTTTTTGCTATCTATGAGATTTTTTAGTTGTTTTTAAAACAACAAAGGTTACCTCAAGGTTTTTTTATTCTTTTTTAAATTTAGTGTTTTTTAAAAAGAAAATTTAGTTTTTTTAATTAAACTCATTGATATTATGATTTAACATTAAATTGATAGAGTATTGAGCTTTTGGTTAAACTTGGTTATAGAATTTAATGGATTGTGGAGTTGAGAGATTAACTTAAGTTTCAAAGATTCATCCAAGTTTGCTTATTTTTTTTAAACTCTATTTTTTTCTTTTTCATCCTCATATATTTTTTTTTTTGCTTTTTAGGGGTTTTTTTTTAGTTGTTTTAAGAGTTTTTTTGGTCTAGAGTTTTTTAAATTAAATTAATTAATTATATTTTTCAATATTATTATTGATTAAGTATGAATGTTGAATTAAACAAATTTCAAGTTTGAGACATCATATCAAATTTAAAATATTCACCTTGATATATTTGATTTATTTTAAGCTCATTTTTTCCGGTGCTCCAACATTGTTTTCCTGTTTTTTTTTTCTTTCTTGTGATAAGAATATATATATATTTTTGAAAGTAACACGGTTTATCCAAATACAGTCTCTTTTAATTATCCAAATTTTAAATATTTTTTACTTATTTAAAAACACTAGTATTACATGAAGATGATTATTTTTGCACCAAAAAAATGCTGGCGTCAGGCTAGTACAATCTAAATGTAAGAGGTGCTTTATCCTATCCACATTTGCACTGCAATTTTTGTAATATTTTAAACTATACATTACTTTCGCTTTCCCTCTTTGTAAACTTTTTTTTTTAGATTAACGTGGATGTCCGGGCCAGCTTGCGCGCACCACGACTAATCCCACGGGCCCTGAAGTTAACGACCATGTAAGCCTCCAGTGACCATCATATGAGCAACCAAGGACTCGAACTTGAGACCACAGAGAGAGCAAACTCCTTGATCCTAAACTCTTACCACTTGGCCACCACCTAGATGGTTCTCTTTGTAAACTTCTTACACACGGTTGGGGTCTCCACTCGTTTCACAAACTAAATAAAAATCCCTAATTTCCTTTTTCATATCTCTAGTCCCTACTGGACCTTGCTAGCTGGTTGCTTCAGATTAGACTAGAAAGTCAAGTTTACAAGATATCCAACTCCTGTTCTTCAATCACATGGGAAATCCGAACCCTTGATAGGCTGGTGGGTTTCCTTGATCATGGAAAAAGTTTGCTGGGCGGCTCAGTGCATCCACCGATTGGTCCATCAGCTCAAAATTCCAAATTGGATCATGATTGGTTTGTGCCATTGAATGGGTCGCATTAGTTGCAGTAATGTCATGTATGCTAGACCTCTTCTTTTCCTTCTTCGCCGAGTTTAGACGAAGAAAATACTTCTGGGCATGACTGGCCACCTGTGTAGGTGTTCTTGACACAACTGCATTTCTTGAAATACTCCTCCAGTCTCCCTTCCCATATTTTTGCAGTCCAATCAAGAACAGCCTGCCCAAAACCACAAAATAATCGCCAAATCAATTAATTACCATGAGATTGAATAGTTTTTCGACAGAGCATCTAATTTCAATATTAATTACCGTACTAGTTTTTTCCCAATTGCAAGAAAAGTAAGGAATCAACATGGCTAACTATTACCTGTGCTCTTCTTCTGTCCAAGGAGTTCCTTTCCTCCTCTCTGTATGCTCTCTCTCCTTTCCTGATCTAGGCTCCGCAGCAGCACCAAAACTCGTAGTCGAGTCGCCCCACAACTCATCCTGATCATAAACGGGCACCTCAACTCGTCCAGAGTCAATCTCCAAGACATCGTGAACCAAATCCTCGTAATGTTTCCTTACTTCACGCCAACTCTTTCCAGGAACATAGCTTGAAATCTTTTCCCACCGTTTTGGCGTTTCCTCAGGAAACAAAACAAGGGCCTGCTCGAATTGCTTGTCTTCTAGCCGAGACCAAGAGGAGAGATGGCTACTCATCGTCGATTATTAATTAGTATTTGTCTGATGGATTTGTGTTCTTACTTCTAGCCTTGCCGCCAGCTTTTATGTCTGGAAATTTGAAGAGGGAGAGGGAGGGGTTAAACTGTTTGCTTGATTGTTTATAGGATTAACGTTAACTTTCGGCAAGCGCATATTTAACACGTTGTGTGTCATGTATTTGTTTGAGGAGATGCTTCTGCAGCTTGCTTTCTTGTTCCACGGGAGTGCCCTACACGTGTCTTTTTTCTTACGAACGTCGGCTGAGATTCTGTCGATTTGTCTGCATTTTCACTCTTTTACAAGTCTTAGGCTTGGCAAGTACCAGATTCTACATCCTATACATGTACTTACAGCTGGATTTTGCTTTATTTAATTCTTATTTAAAATATATAAAGTTTAAAATCATTGTTTAAACATAAAATTAAAAAAATTCATATGCTGTACCAAAAAATAAAATTCCAACTCCGTGCAATAAAATAAAATAAAAATAAACGATGGGCTATTTAAATAATTTCAACCAAATCAGATCATATCTTACCTGTTTCTTGTTTGACCATAATTAAACCGACAAATTAAACGAGATTATCATATGTTTTTCAATTATTCTTGAAATAAAAAAAGTTAAAGTAGGGAATAAATTATTTGTTTGGGAATATAACGTGGTTCTGATTAATTTTTAAAATATTTTTTATATTAAAATAATATTTTTTTATTTTTAAAATTTACATATCCAAACAATTTAAATATATTAAAAAAATTATTTTTAATAAAAAAATTAATTTTTTTTTTAAATATAATCTCAACCGTGTTTTAAACAACTTTAAGATGTCATCCGCTTTTACTGTGAATGATACCTTTCAAATTTTACAAATTTATTCCTCTAACCTCATTTATATGCGATTTGTGGGAAGAAGGTGAATCTAGACACCTCTAAGCAATGATTTAATTATTGCAAACATTAATTCAGGAGACTACAAGCCTGAACAGCAACAAACAAGAGGAAATGTTCCATTAATTTTCATTGCTCTTTGATTTTGTTCTTGTTCTTAGCTCTATATCTATCTATTATCTAGTCATCCCATGGTGGCATATCTACGTGCTTGGAAAGCTGGAAAGAAGCTGTTTATTCAATCTCTGAGATTATCCAATTTCTTGACCACACTTGCAATTCTTTTTCCTCGAGAATCTCAGTCCAAATGTTCTCTTTTGAAATTCTAAAGATGACCCACTTCGTCCTGGTTGCGGAAGAACAGTCTTCAATTAATATTCTTCAACTTGCAATTTGGATAAGATTGTGCATCTCTAGCTATCGGTCCAACCAACCAGAGTCTCTGGCATTTAAATAATCCCTAGATCTTGCTTGTGCTGATCCTTTGAATCGAGATGATGATCTTTTTATCAGTGATGAAAGCGACCTTCGATCATTTCTTAACTATAGAACTTTTCACAGGAAAACGATGAGGGCTAACGCACCAACGTCCTTATCTTGCTGACAAACAAAGTGGTTGTAAGTAAAACAAACTCAACTGATCCAAAATCATCAAGCATGTTGTCTTTGCATCAATACAATCAAATATATGTTGAAAATGACTAACACAACATCAACAATATATATTAATATTAATGAAATAGATTGAAGATGAGACGAGTACTTGAGTATTTTGATCAACCCAGTTAACAGATGTTCTTGGAACACTTGTTAAAAATTGTTTACAGTGTGTTCTTAGGAGAGCGGAAGGTGAGAGGAATGGATTGGATGAATGGAGATGTATAAGGGTAGAAAGTTACTAACTTCCATTGTTTGGAAGAAAAGAAAGAAAATGAGAGGAGAGGGAAGAAGAAATTATGAAAATTTTCCCGAGAGCCCCCAAAAATCAATTTCTCCGCTTTGAAGAGGGTGAGGGCGGGCAACATGTGTAAAATTATTCATTTTAATCCTAGAATTGTTAGAAGTATAGATATTTAGGCATTTATTTCCTGAAAAGTAGTTTTTTTTTTAAATAAATTCTAAATAAATAAATTATTTTTTGATAGTTGTCAGTATGATAAAAAAATAAATTGGAAAATATTTTTTAATATTTTGTTATGTCATGAAAAATAAATTGAAAAATAACTTATTAATATTTTATTTTTTTCAAGTTTATTAAAATAATGAGGAACAAATTTTACAAATTAAAAATTTAAATGAGAATGAAAATGAAAAAAATATAATTCTATAAATTATCTCAAATAAAATAAATAATAATTAAAATAATAGAGATCAAATCTAAAAAATAAAAAAATTGAAATATGAAGAAATTAAAATAATAATAATAATAATAAATATTTCATAAATTATTTTAAATAAAATAAGTAACAATCAAAAGAATGAGAACCAAACTTGATAGATAAAAAATTTCATTTAAAAAATAATAAGAAAAAAGAAATAATAATTATAAAAATGAAGACCAAAATTAATATAAAAATTAAATTTTAAGGGATGAAATTGGAAAACAAATATTCAAAATAAAATATGTATAGCAATCAAAAGTTTGAGGATCAAATTTAATATAACCAACAAATACTATGATATTTCTAAATTTTTTATAATTTTGAGAAAGTGTTTTCCGTTCAAAATAAAAGAAAAACACTTTCCTAGAAATTAAACCAAAATTTTATTTGACTAGAAATTATTTTTTATTTATCAATTTTTCTAATAACAAATAAATATAAAAAAAATTTAAAAATTACTTTCCAAAAAATAAACATAGTTTAGATCTTTCAATAAAATCAAATCACTTGAAAACAAGCTAATTATATATAAACAGATATAAAAATTATCGTAATATAAAAACTTGGTAAATTATGGAAAGCTTGAAGGTAATTTTCTATGTTAAATCTTGTTTCCAATACTCTTCTACTTTCTTTACTATCTTATTTGGTTTCCAAATACGTTCTTAATGCTTCGCCAAATCATCTTCAATTATTATTTTTGTTACAAAGTTTATTGAGAACATTTAAAAATGTTTCCATATGCAATAAGACTTGTTTCGTGTTTATAATCAATATTTTTTTTTAAAAATTCAATCCAACAATTATAATAAATATATTTAGATAATACTTAACAAGTGTTTTAAAACACTCTTGAGTTTTGTCTATTTTAAATCAGTGATGCTAAATATTAAGAAAATATAAAAAGAAAAAACAATCCAATATACACATCGATTATGATATTAGTGATCCACTTTAAGATCATGACATAAGTGCTCATGAGCATTTTTCTAATTCTTTATCATATATATTTTTTTATTTAACACTACTCTTTTAATCTACTATTGTTTATTCTTTTTATTAATCTTACAATGATTAAGTGAATATCAATTGAGTTAATTATAATAACTTCTATGTGAATAGTTAAACAAGAGACAATAACAAATTAAAATTAGTAATAAAGTTTTTGTATATTATGCCTGCTTTAATTTTGCATATAAACCAAAAATAATATAGTAACATAACAAATATACTAAAAATAAATGTAGTTTTAAACCACAGATTATGACTATTTTTTTTTCTAAATCATTTAACATTTATCTTAGCTTTAAAATAAGATGATGGTGATGGTGATGGTGTCCTTTTGCTTTAAAAAAAATAAAAATAAAAATACTAAAATATCTTTAGAGGAGAAAAAATAATGTTTGGTGTATAAGAGTAGTTTTGATTTTTCAATTTTGGATGAACAATGAGATTACCTAAATGCCATTAAAGTTAAAAATAAAAACTCTTCGGTCAAGGGTTATTTTTTACTTTTCAAGTTGATATTTTTTGTTGTTTATTGTGTTGTTGGGATATTATGGTAATTTAAAGAATTAATTAATATTATATTTTAAAAAGTTGCTAGTGTTTGGGTGGTACTTGCACATTTTGATCGGTGTCGTCCAATGGTGGAACCTACTCTTCCGCTATCTTTTAGATGCACTACCATGTTTTTTCTTTTATAGTGCAATTCATGTCATTGTAGATAGGATAATTTGTTGTTGTTAGCCTTTTCCTCTTTCTTTTCTCTCATCTTTTAAATTGCAAATTGGTCTTCTTGTTTTTTTTTTATATATATTTTTACTTGATTAGTATTTAAAAATATATTTTTATCAATATTTTATATCATCATTTTACACTTGAAGTATCAATAATTTCCTAATTAGAGCATGTTTTATAATAACATGTCTAATAATATAAGATAATTTATGGTAAATGTTCATCTTAAATACAAGTTTATCACATGAATCAAATGATTAATTGCTAAGTATAACTACTAGAATTAAGAAGACAAAGAGAGGGTAAACTTAAAAAAGAGATGCTGGTTTAGTCTAAGCTGGAATACCATTTGGTTATTGGATTATAACTAGATATGTAGAACTTAGATTTAGGCTTGATTTATATGGATAGAAAGCTAAGACATAGACCTAAAAATTTCACGAGAGTCCAGTATTTAAAAAGACCGTTTTCAAGTTTAAATTGTAGCAACAATAGAAAAGTCTAAAT
This sequence comes from Populus pruinosa, assembly GCA_026413675.1. NCBI lineage: Eukaryota > Viridiplantae > Streptophyta > Magnoliopsida > Malpighiales > Salicaceae > Populus > Populus pruinosa. The sequence goes on along the minus strand of CM048592.1, from coordinate 26,145,994 downwards.
CTGTTTTGTAGTCCATACACTATTCAGTGTTTAACCCATATCTCGAGTTCTAAAAGTCCAAATGACCTCATTTTGTTTTTTCTAAAAAGCTAAGATAATTTCCCAGAACTTTCATGAAGACTGTCTGTTCAAATTCAGTTGTTAACAATAACATTTTTAATAAATAAGAAGATAATGATTGTTACCAAGTTAAGAGGTGACCACTAATTTAACAATCAGTCAATAAATCAATAGTTCTAAATTTTGGCTTATGAAAGAAGGCATTTGCATACATTTAGACATCTTGGTATTCAAATTAAAATCATGTTCTTGCTCTCTTTCTTTGTAATGCTTTAATTTTGCTTTCATTGATGTCTTGTTTATACCTTTCATTTCCTTTATTATACTTATATAATCATGCTCGCCTCTTGCTTATCTATGTTTCTCTTTTTCATTATATTTAGCTAAGTTTATCATGTCAAGGTGAAAATGGTATACTAATGGTATAAAAATAAAAATAATATAAACTCAACATGGACTTCAATATTTGATACTAACATGTTTTGTATTTATTATCTTATTCACTCTTAATACTTTACTTGTTAAATGGTTAATCTGGATTTATGTTATATAATCCTTGGTACAATAAATACTTGGCACTTTTATAGCCCAACTGTATGGTATAAGAGACATCTATGCTATGAAAGGAACTTGATTTGTTGTTAACATAAGTTATAATCAGGAATACTTGACAACATTTACAAGTATTAACATTATTCAAATAAGATAACTAACTAATATAATCATGTTTATAATTTATAATCCGATTACAACATTCTTTGTGTGTGGTTTCCAGTTGAGTAATAAAAAGAGTTTATACTATACTTGTTTGAAATATCATTAGTGAATTTTCTAATCTTGACAATTATTTTATCCTTACATCAATATCACATCTCAAGAATTCACTTGAACTCCTTTCTATTTATTGTTTATAATTTTATATAGTTCACTTTCTTATAGTTCGATCTCGGTCTTACCAGGTTATTTATTACTTCTATACTTTTACTCCTGGGACAAGACATCAATTTTTTGGCCATGTCAAGTTTTTGGCACAGTTGCTAGAGAGGTAAATTCTTATATAAATTATAATATTTATTTTATTTTCTCTTTTTATTTTTCTTTTATCTAACTTTTATTTCTTTTGTTTGTTTTTTTTTTCCTTTTCCTTTTCCTTTTCTTTCTTTCTACACGTATATGAGAGTTTGGTTATGTACATTAAGTGGTAGAATTTGTAGGGTATCCTTATCATTTTTAGAAAATATGACAAAAGAAGATAACCAGTCACTTCATAATAAAAATAATGAGAAAGCCGTGTTAGAACACTTAAAGACCACATGAATTACACAAGAACAAGTGTATCCTCATGCACAGTTTCCCACCTGATGCATTTTATTATTCAATTTTTATCATCTTTTCATGGCCTAGATTTAGATAATCCATACTTGCATTTAAGAGAATTTGAGGAGGTATGTAACACCTATAATGACTTAAATTGTAGCATGAGCACCATCAGATTAAAGTTTTTTTTTTATTTTTTTATTAAAAGATAAAGCTAAAATATGGCTATAAAATTATAAGTCAGAATCCATTCGTGTTTGGAATGAAATGCAATAACAATTTTTAAAGAATTTTTTTTCATCTTATAGAACAAACTCTTTCATTCGAAAACTAGGAGAAACATTTTACCAATGTGAGGATAGGTATTGAGATTTGCTTAATACTTGCCCTCATCATGGTTTTGAATTGTGAAGATTGACCTCATATTTTTATAAAGGATTAACACCTAAAAATAGACAAATTATAGAATTGAAGTGCAAGGGAACTTTTAAAAATAAAGACCCTAATAAAACAATGGAGTACCTAGACTTTCTAGTTGAAAATACTCAAAATTAGGATACTATAGGTATTTATGAGGTACCAAGCAAAACTTAACCTCATACATATAGTGGAGGAATGTACAACCTTAAGAAAGATCATGACCATTAAGCCAAGTTTGTATATTTAGCTAGAAAAGTTGAGGCACTAAAATTGAAAAAGAGTGGTTAATTAAAACCAGTTCAAGATATTATGTATCAAATTTGTGAAACCAATGAATACTCAACCAATTACTGTTTAAATTTGCCTTCTTTCAAGGCATGCCTTTATGAATGAGCCTATACTTTAAACAGTTTTCAAAGACTCAATCATAACCTATACTTGCAAATATACAACCCTAATTGAAGAAATCACCTAAATTTTAGTTGGAAGAGTGATAACAATAATACACAAACTCCACAACCACCATTTCAAGTACATTATAATGTCTAAAATTCTCATGGATATGCACCTCTTTATGCTCCACTTCCTATGAGAAATCTTGAGGAAACATTGCATGCGTTTATTGAGAACTAGGAGACAATCAACACTCAACTTGCTCAAAGTATAACATATTTAAATATACTCTTGTAAAGTTCACATATGCTCTCAGTTTTCAAGAAAAATATAAGTTTCCATCTCAACTATAATAAAATCTCAAGAGGCAATACAATGTAAATGCAAGTAGTTCTGAAAGCCAACACATAGATCATGTAAAATCAGTCACCACTCTTCGTAGTGGTAAGGTTATTGAAAAACCCATTCTTAAACCTTCTGAGAAAAATGATAAGTCAATCTCTAAGGGTAAGGAAGGGGTTGAACCTGAACATTGCAAAGAAAAGACTGATTCCCTGTCAGCACTTCAATTTTCTCATGCCATAACCAACCAAAAGAAAGTCAATCACAACTCTAAAATCTTAAAAACTTTCAAACAGGTAAGGATCAATATATCTTTTTTAGATGTTATTAAATAGGTACCTTCTTATGCTAAATTTTTGAAAGACTTGTGCACCGTGAAGAGAAAATTGAATGTGAAAAAGAAAGCCTTTTTAGCTGAACAAGTAAGTGTCATTCTTCAAAACAATAATGCTTTGAAATATAAAGACCTAGGTTGTCCTACAATTTCATGCTTTATTGAAGAATATAAAATTATAAGAGCTTTACTTGATTTTAGAGCTAGTGTGAATTTACTTCCATATTCAGTTTTTTAAAGTCTCAATCCTGGTGAGTTAAAATCAATAGCTGTAACTCTCTTACTTGCTGATAGATCAATAAAAGTACCTAAAAGAATAGTTGAAGATGTGTTAGTACAATTGATAAATTCATTTATCTTGTGGATTTTATTATCTTAGACATGTATTTTTTGAAGCATGTAATTCATTTCCTATTATTTTAAGACGTTCAATTCTTGAAACTTCTAATGCATTAATTAATTATAAGAAGGGACTGATGAAATTATCATTTGGAAACATGACAGTGGAGATGAATGGTTTCAATATTTATAAGCAACCTAGAGATGATAATGATTTACTGGACATAGATCTTATTGAAGAATCAATTTATAATTAATTCAAATCTACTTTGAGTAAAACTGAGTTTGATGAATTTAAGAAATTACAAATAATTTATTCTTAAGAAGAAATCAAGGACAAGAAAGGACATCGACAATGTTATCACAGATTATTTATCAAAATTGGCAATAGATTTGACATCTGACATTCCACCAATCGATGATTAGTTTCTTCACGAGTCCTTACTTTTTCTTAGTCCAATGTCTTAGTTTACTAAAAATATCAATTTTCTTGCTTCAGGACATTTGCTAACTCATTAGAGTACCTAGGACAAAAGAGAGTTTTTGAACAAAGTGAAGAATTTTTATTGGGATGACCCTTACTTATTTGAATATTGTCTTGATTGAATATTTCAAAGATGTATTTCAAACAATGAGGTAAGTAGTGTCATTAAACTTTGTCATTCTGAGGCATGTAAGAGTCATTTCTCATTAAAAAAGATGACGGTAAAAATCTTACAATATGGATTTTATTGGCCTACTATTTCAAAGACACACATGTATTCTGCAAAACTTATGAAAATTATCAAAATACAAGATTATTTCAAAATATAAACAGTCTTTAGATAATCTTTCATTGACTTTTAGGACATATCCTAGTGGTAATGTGCATTATGTATTTCATGACTTATGACCATATTTTCATAAAGAACATGCTCAATATAGTCTTGGGAATTTAACTAAAGAAGATCATGTTTGACAGTTTTTTAAAAAACTAGACGGAAAGCCTATCCTTGACTTATAAAGGGTGCTTAAACTGTTATTGAACGCAAAACCAAGGGAGGATATGAACCACAATCACAACTATTTGTACATACCTATGTTTTAAAGAGAGGGAGAGGGAAAGACTCCAGCTGGCCTACATATAAGTGATATGATTGTATTTTTAATTTCTCATCTATAAAATCTTCTCTTTCTTCCTTTTATTTTTACTTAAACCATACATTCAACTGAAATAGAAGTGTGTAGAAATGACAAGTTTCTCAAGTTATCATATAAGAAATATTTGTGTTTTCAGCGGATCTAGTTTTAGAAAAAAAAAGCATTTTTAGAATCAGTAGATCATCTTAGTGAGGTACTAAAATTCATTTAGTGTATGGAGAAGGCAACATTGGGTTAATGGAAGGTGTATCAATAGCTGTATTTTTAAGAGGTAGTCAAGTCTTGGGGGTTATTCCTAAAGCTTTAGCAAAATGGGACATTATTGAAAAAACAATTGGAGAGGAACTACAAGTCTCCACCATGTCTGATTGACTGAATGCAATGTTTAACTTTGTTGCCGCCTTCATTGCCTTACCAATTGCACATAACCTATATGTTTGTTAAATGTTAATGTTTTTATGATAATTTATTGTCTTTTCTTGATCAAGCTGTAGAACAACAATTTCTAACATCTTCAGCATGACAAATCATAATCTCCTGCTACTGCTAAATAATTGATTGACTAATTACAATCTTTCATCCCTATAATTGATCCTTTCATAAGTTGTATAAATTGGTTAACTAAGGAATATCGTAAAAAGCTTATATTTAATTTGAGTCCTTGTTTATGTCTTTTGGTTTTATTAATAGCATATTATTTTGTTTTGTTTGTTTAAGTGAGTTTCAAGTTTTGTTAGTGTTCGCTGTTTCAGGTGATGTCTTCTATTCTCTATCTTTTTACCTTAGGACATTGATGATAATATTTTGTTTTGGTTGGGGAAAAGGGTAGTTGTTAACATAAAAAAAACATTTATTAACTGTTTTTGCTATTATTAAAACTATTTGACAAAACTGTTATTAGGATGCAGAGCAAGGAGGAATTTTATTGACTCTTGAGATGCATCTTGATAAATATTTTTCAATAGTTATTTGCAATATTCATAACAAAGTTTATCACACACTTCTCATGAAATATTCAAATTTACAAACTTTCACATTATTATCACTTAATTCTGCTTATATACTCATTCAACAAATATTCTTAAACCTTTATTTTCAACCTTTATTTTCATTAGATTATTATATTAATTATGTTTTTTTTGTTAAAGGTAACAACTAAGGGAAAGAGATAATATATAATTTGATAAAAAAATAAAACCAAAAAAACAAATTAATATTATTGATGATAATAAAAACATAGATAAGTTTGGTTTTGTAGCCTCCCTAACCTAAACAATTAAGCTCGAGGGGGTGTTTTAACACCTACAACCCTAAAATCAATTGATTTAGGAACTATTTACCCAAAGCTTGTTACATGGGTTAAGAATAAAAGTTTAAAAGAATCAAACATTGCACTATCTAGTATCAGTATCTGCAACCTGAGTTACTAAGCTCATAGAGGTATCTTAACACTTAGTACCTTAAAACCAACTGGTCTAGGAGTCGTTAGCTTAAAGCTCGTTATATAGGTTAGATGTATTGTGTTATATATATATATATATATATATATATATATAAAATTTTGTTTTCTTCCAAGTAAAACCTCATAACTATGTGTTGATATATTGAGTACAAAAGGAAAGTTTATTAATATTTTGTTTAAGAAGTATGAAGCAGATAAATAAATTTAATGAGAATTTGTTTATTTGGATAGATTAATGGAAATTGAATGATGAATGTTTTGCTTTGTGGAACTTGCAAATTATTTTTCTATTTTAACATTTTGATTACTAGGAACTAGTAATAAGCTAGTTGGGGGGGTGTAATTAGTACTTAAAAGTGTATTTTTATCAAGGTTTTATATCATCATTTTGCACTTGAAGTATCAATAATTCTCAAACTCGAGCATGTTTTATAATAATATGTCTAGTAATATAAGATACTTTTAATTTATAGTCATCTTAAATGCAAACTTATCACATAAATTAAAGGATTAATTGTTGAGTATAACTACTAGAATTAAGAAGACAAAGAGAAGTTAAGTTTAGAAAAGAGATGTTGGTTCAGTTCAAACTAGAACACCATTAATTTTTACAAGGAAAAATATTTAGATCTACAGCATAACACGAACCTATGCCTAATAAAAACATATATTTTATGCCTTTTAAAGCACCACAATGTACCCAATAAATAAAAAAAAAGATGAAGAAATCATTGTGTGCATAAATTCAATGCATTGTGGATAAGAATAGCGCAAATATTATTTTGCCTTGTTTAAAAAACTCATTTACATAACCTCTGGGGGTAGAATTGTAATTGTATAAGGACCAAACAATCATTATCATTATGATTAAGGTCTAAGTTGTCTGTCTTTTTTTAATTTTATATTGTAATGATGAAGATGCCCTTGAAATACAAAAAATCCTACATATGATATAAAAGTAGTTTTATCTTTCTTTCTTTTTTTTAAAAAAGTAAATTTTCTTTTTTGCCTCTTAAAAGAAATATATTTTAACTAAGTTTGAAGGGTTTATTTATCTTTTTTTGTTGGATATTTCTGTAAGTATTGGGTCAAGATTTTTGCTTTGAAAACCAACTGTAAATTTACCTGTCACCCCTTCAATCCAAAAATTTTAAACCAGAGTCTAAGGGATTATTTATCATTTCAATATGGTCATTTTGTAATTATAGGGTCAAGAGAAAGACCATTTGATTTTTATTTTAAAAAATAATATTTAAAGAAGAAAGTTTGCTGGTGCGTTCTGTTCACGCGCTATTATATTAAGCCACTCCACACACTTTAAGTTATGTGCGCAGAAGGTTTAAGTGGTGGAAATTTCTCATTTGTGGCGACTTTAGAAAGATCATAACATGTTATTCCAAATAAGGTGGCGCGTGTGGTGGTTCTTCGATAACATTTTATTTATTTATTTTTATCTGTGTTTTCCTTGTAAAACATGTTATCCATTTAGAAACTTCATGTTGTCCTCTTATCTTGTTTTGATATTTGATTTGGTCCTCTTTCTTTTGATTGTATGATTTTTTTTAATTTTTTTTGAAAACTTTAAATTTCTTTTCAATTTTGCCCGTAATTGAAATGTTATATTTCCTCTTATTTTATCATAGTTTTAGGTTTGGTCCTTATTCTTTTGATTTTAGGCTTTTGTTGATTTTGTGATATATTTTTTTTCTTTTCAATTCTACCCTTGAATCAAAGAATGTTATTTTTCCATTTATATTAAATTTAATTTTTTTCAATTTTATCCTCTAATATTAAAATGTTATTTTTCCTTTTGTTTCGTTTTGATTTCGGATTTAATCCTTTTCTTTTGATTTTGGGTTTTTGTTTTGTGTTTTTTTTTAAATGCTTGACTTTTTTTTAATTTCACCCTTATATCAATAAATGTTATTTACCCGATTCATTTTTTTTTTTAGCATTTAATCTTCATTCTTTCATGTTACTTTTTTAAAGAGGGGGAAGGGGGTTATCAAATTGAGTTTTTTTCATTTTCATTTTTTAACATTGAAATGCTATTTTTTGTCTTATTTGTTTTCGTTTTAAATCTGATTATTTTTCTTTTGATTTTAGATTTTTTTACTTGAATTTTTTTTTTGTAAAATGTTTTCTTCTTTTTTTTCTTTCTAATTTCACTATTAAATCAATCCATATCTTTTTCACCATGATCTTTTTGTTTAACATGTGGTCCTCATTTCTATATTACTAATTGTTTTTGGGAGTTTTTTGCAAATTATTATCTTTTTAATTTTATTATTTGATATTAGATTGGTTATGAATTGACCATTGTGTTTGTCGCTAGTAGAGCTACATTGGGCTCATGATTGAGATAGCGAGTTTGAAAGGTTGATTAAGATGATATTGATATTTTTTATCCTTCAATACTTTGCATTTTATCATTTTTATGTTTCTTTAAAAATTAGCATGGTCTCATGCATAAGTTGGATGTCGACAAGTAAATTTAGGTTTACTTAGGTCATTTATTCCCCTTTTATTTTTTTATTTTCTTTGTGATGCCCTCAGTTAGGTTGAAATGCATTTTTATTATTGTTTTTCTTTTTAATAAACTTTTTTTTTTGTAACCATGATCACTGCTTTTTGTTTCCTTGTTCAATACATCTTGTGTAATAAGATAAGACATTCTAATTCGACCCAGCTGGGTTTATAAGCCAAATCTATTCTTTTTCTTGCTTTTTTTTAAACAAGTTTGTGGTCTCTTGATGCTTTTTTAATGCTAAGATTTTTTTTCCTAACATGTGGCGTAGTGCAAGTCATGGATTTGTTCAAATTGATTTCACATATAAGCATTTGTGACATGAATAGCTCTGATTTGGTGTTATTTTTGAGCATTTGGGTTATTTATGACCGAGTTATATCAATGTTTTTTCTAGTTCAACTTGAAACCTAGTCCAAGCCAAGCTTTGGGTCATGAGTTTCCAAAAATCAACCTGCTAATAGTGTTTAATATTGTGGTAGTAGTTGTTTTTTTAAAGTGCTTTTTACTTGAAAATACATAAAAATAATATTTTTTATTTATTTACATCAATACACCAAAATGATCTAAAAACATAAAAAAACTAATTTGAAACAAAAAAATTAATTTTTTTTCAAAAGTACGTTGTTATCACAAAAACAAACACCGTCTATATCCTATGATCGATTTTAATTATGTCAATATTATTTTTATTTTATTTTATTTTAAATTTGGGTTAAATGAGAATGAAAAACTAGTAATTAGACATATCATACACAAATCTGGGCAATAATTTGGATATTGTTATGGGCAAGTTATGCTCGTAAATTTGGATGATCTAAACCTAAAATCAAAATTGAAATTGATTTTTTTTACAACATGTGTCAAGTTCTTAGTTTTTATTCTTTATTAGAGATTGTAAATAAAGATCAAAAAAGAAAACAAGACTTTGGAAAAACAAAATGATTTTTTTAAAATAATTATATATGGTAGGGAATATTGAATTAAAAAGCAGGAAATTATGTAGTGTTTTTCAGTTTTTCTTTCTTACTATTTTACTAGACCTATTTTCATCAATCACCGTGCATTTGCATACATATATGTCATTTTCAATTCTTTTTGGGTTACATGATACAAGAGTTCTTTTGTAGATTTTTTTCAATTTAAAAATTTTATTTTATTTTTATTTTTATTTTTGTATTCGAATGGAATGATTTTCATATTCATTGTTAATAAGGTATTTTATTTTTAATTTTAATAACTTTTCATAAATAAAATTAAGTGCTTTAAGAAACTTCTATTTTCTTGGTTTTTCAGATTTTTGTTATGAAAAGCCTATAGCAATTATCAATAAATATTATAATAAAAGAAAAATTAAAAAAAACATAAGATTTAACATGGTTTGACAACATGCTTATATCCACAAGAGCGATGAGTCTTTATTTTCACTATATCAAAATAAAATTACATGATATGTATTTAAAGTAAACCCTAAACCGTTCAAGAAATCCTATTCGTTTAAGGAGTTTTAATAATGTTTTCATAAAACCCCTTCATCGTACTTTAGGGGCATTGCCCCCACACCCTAAACTTTTTCAAGCAATAATTCACTAGAAGATATTAATTCCATGATCCTACGAAGCCTTATATTTATGTACTTGGTCCTTGTATAATACACTTGATTTTTTACCATGTAAATGGTACTTTGTCTGTCATAATGCAATTGAAATCTACTTTTATTGAATGCCTTGCTCTTTGACCAAACTTGTACACCACAAGACTTTATTGGTAGTGGCATAATCAAAAGATTGATGTCTTATCCCAAGTATAGAAGCGTTGAAGTAATAAATAATCCAGCAGGATCAAGGTCAAACCATAGAGAGGTTAACAATAATAATAATAAGTTAAAGAGGACTTTGAGATGTAAGATTAATGTGAGGATTAAATAATGATAAAAATAAAATGTCAAGGTTAGAGGCTACACTAATGGTATTAAAAATAAATATAATATAAACTTTTTTTAGTATTCAACTGATAACTATACACAAAGAAAGTTCAAATTGGGTGATTTGCCTTTAATAACTCATTATAAATTATTAACAAGATCATATTAATTATCTTATTTAAGTAACATTAAACTTTTAAATATTATCAGGTATTCATAATGCTAACTTATATTAATAACAAATCAAGTTCTTTTCATAACACAGATATAGGTTATACCATATGATTGACTATAAAAATGTCAAGCATTTGTTGTACCAAGTGTTATACAACACAAATCTAGATTAACCATTTAACAAGTAAGGTATTTAGAATTAATAAGATAAAAATGATAAGACATGTTAATGGTAAGTTTTTTAGGATATAAGCATTGAAGCCTATATTGAGTTTATATTATAATTATATTAACACCATTAGTGAAACCTTTTTCACCTTGACATAATAAACTTAGCTAAACATAATGAAGAAGAGAAATATAAATAAACAAGAGGAGTACATGATTATATAAATATAGTAAAAGAAATGAAATACATAAATAAGAGATTAATAAAACTATAACATGAAATAAAACTAGAACATTAAACTACAAAGAAAGAAAACAAGTAAGGAAATTATCTTGATCTAAAATCAAAATATCTAAATATATGGCAAATGCTCCCTTTTATAGGCTAAAATTTGAAACTATTGATTTGATGACTAATTATTGAGTGGGTGACTATCTCTTAACTTGGTAATAACCTTTATCTTCTTGTTTGAACAAAATGTCATTGCTAATATTAGAATTTAAATAAATAGTGTACATGAAAGTTTGGGTAATTTATTTTAGCTTTCCAACAAAAAAAATGATCTCACTTGGACTTCTAGAACTCAAGATATGTTTTGAACACTAAACAATATCTAAGTTGTAGGACAGATTCAGATTTCTCTTTTAATGCTAATATTTGAACTTCCAAATGATAGAATTGAGTCTTGGACTCTCATGAATGTTTTAGGCCTCTGTATTAGCTTTCTAGCCATATAAACCAAATTAAAATCCAAGATCTATAGCTCTAGATGTAATTCAATGACTGAATAACATTTCAGTTTGAATTAAATCAACATCTCTTTTCTAAACTTAGCCTTTTCTTTATCCTTTCACTTTCAATAGTTAAACAAATCATTCAATCCTTTGAATTGTGAAAATGCCTGCATTTAAAATAAGCATTTTTCATAAATTAAAGATATCTTATATTATCAGACTTGTTAATATAAAACATCCTTAAGTTAGAAAATTTAATGATACTTTAGGTGCAATATAATTATATAAAACCTTGATAAAAATGCACTTTTAAGTACTAATCAGGCAACCTCAACCACTACCATATATTATGACTCGATAGTAGATAATGAAATTAGAGAATGAACCATAGACTTCCAACAAAGAGGTCCTCCAATCAAAGTAAATCATAATACATAGTAGACCTCCTATCATCCAAGTCCTCTGCACAATCTCTATCTACATATTTTATAATTGAAGGATTGCCTTATTATTTACTAAATATGATATCATAGTTTGTATTACCCTTCAAGTATTTGAAGATCCACTTGAATACATCTCAATGTTATTGTCTTGAATTTAATATAAACTTGCTCACCACACCGACTGAATGTGCCAAATATGGTTTTGTATAGACCATAACATACATTAAAAACTATACTATACTGGCATAAAGGACCTTTGACATATCTTTTACTTCATCATCTGTCTGTGGGAATTATGCAATAGATAATTTGAAATGATTCACCAAAGGTATATTCAATGGTTTTGCATTATCCATGTCAAACCTTTCCAACACTTCCTCAACATAACTATGCTAAGATAACTATAATCTCTCGGTAGCTCTATCTCTATGAATATCCATCACAAGAATCTTCTTAGCAGTACCAAAATCTTTCATGTTAAATTCTCTACTCAACAAAGTCTTCAACTTATTGCTCTCACATCTTTTATATCCAATCCTAATTATGTAGGAGTGAAGTCTTTTGTACCACTACCTAAAAAATTATTTTAATCCATAAAATAATTTCTTTAATTCACAAACCAAGTGTTCTTGTTCAGGTTGACTAAATCTTTCTGGTTGTATTATGTAAATTTTTCCCTTTAAATCAGCATAGAGAAAATATGTCTTGAAATCCATCTACTCTAACTACATATCAAAATGTGCTACTAAAATTAACACTACCCTGATGAAAGTATATCTAACTATAGGGGAAAATATCTCATCTTAGTATATCTAACTATAGGGGAAAATTAACACTACCCTGATGAAAGTATATCTAACTCTAAGGGAAAATATCTCATCTTAGTCAACATTTTTTCTTTTGTGAGTAACTCTTTGCTACTATATGAGCCTTGAACTTCTCATTTTTATTTTTTTATATTGCTTTTTTTTATACACCTATTTGCATCCTATCACCTTTTTTCTTTCTGGAAGTTCAGCTAACTCTCATGTCTTGTTCTTATATAGAGATTCATTTTCTTGCTTTATAGAACCCATCTATTTACGTTTATCTTTGTTGTGTAATGCCTATTGAAAAATAGTAGAATCTCCATTACTAGTAATAAGTGTATTTAAAACTATACCTGATGGGTAGCCTGGTAATGTGTCTAGGCCTATATAAAACTATATTGTCACGTTGCTGATCTTCTAAACTATAATTTCTTGAGTTGTCAATGATTTTTTTTCTTAATATGAGTATCTAGCTCTACATATACCTCATAGGCATTGTTGCTGTAATTTTCTCATATTTCTTTTATTCTTGAGTACACTACAACATGCCTTTTTTATTTATAAAAAACTCTATTTCTATTAATCACCACCTTATTTGCCTTCAAATCCTATAGTTTGAAACCTTTTAACCCTTTTTGATATCCTAAAAAAGATACATTATCTAGACTTCACATCAAGCTTTGACCTCTTATCACCAGAAACATGTATATAGGTTGGATGACACGACTAAAAGATTAATATCTTCTCCCAAATGCAGGAGTGTCGAAGTAATAAATAACCCGGCAAGACTGGGTCGAACCATAGGGAGGTTAATTATACAAATTATAAACGACAATTATAAATAACAACAATACTAATAGAAATAGTAGTAATAGTAATAGTAGTAATAAAGAAAGAGATGGAGAAGAAGACAAAGAAGATGAGAACCTTGAGATGGATTATCAATGTAAGGATTAAACAATGATAATAACAAATGTCAAGGTTAGAGGTTCCACTAATGGCATGTCAAAAAAGTATAGTATAAATCTTTACTGTTCAATTAGAAACCACACATAAAGGAGGTTCCAATCGAATTATACATTGTTAACATGATTACATTAGTCATCTTATTCAATTAATGCTAATACTTGTAAATTTCATCAAGCATTCATGATTATAACTTATGTTAACAACAAATCAAGTTCCTTTCATAGCTCAGGGGTCGGTTATACCATACAGTATAGGCTATGAAAATGTCAAGCATTTATTATACCAAGTGTTATATAACATAAATTAAGATTAGTCATTTAACAAGCAAAATATTAAAGAGTGAACAAGATAACAAATATAAAACATGTTAGTATCAAATATTAAAGTCCATATTAAGTTTATACTATACTTATTCTTACATCATTAGTGTAACCTTTTCACCTTGACATAATAAACTTAGCTAGACATAATGAAAGAAAGAAAAATAAATAAATAAAATAAGAACATAAATAAGATAAGAGTTAACAAAGCAAAAGAAAAGAATTGAAAGGCATAAACTTGATATTAATGAAAGCAAAGCATAAACATTACAAAAAATACAAAGAGAGAAATCAAGAGCATGATCTTATTCTAGAAACCAAGATGCCTAAATGCATGGCAAATGTCTCATTTTATAGGCTAAAATTGGAAACTATTGATTTGATGACTAATTGACTTGGTGACAATCGTTATCTTCTCTTATCTGCCCAGAACATCATTGATAACATCAAAATTAGAGCCACTTAAAAACATGAAAGTTGTAGAAAATTATCTCAGCTTTCTTGTGTAAAAACTTCAGCTCATTGGAACTTCTAGAACTCCAGATATTCGGGCTGGAAGATAGATTCAGACTTCTTTGTTGTTGCTACAATTTGAACTTGAAAATGACCTTTTTAGATCTTGGGCTCTATATGAAAGTTGTAGGCCTATGTCTTACCTTTCCATCCATATAAAGTAGACCTAAATCTAAGATCATCAGCTCCAAATATGACCCAATTACCAAATAGTATTTCGGTTTGGATTGTACCAACATCTCTTTTCTAAGTTTGACCATCTCTTTGTCCTTCCAATTTCATTTCTTAAATTCATCAATCAATCCTTTCATTTATGTGATAGGCCTGCATTTAAAATGAACATTTACCATAAATTAAAGGTATCTTATATTATTAGATATATTATTATAAAATATACTTTAGTTAAGGAGTTATTGATACTTCAAGTGCAAAATGATGATATAAAACCTTGATAAAAATATATTTTTAAGTATCATTCATTGGACATCCAAACACTCTCAAACCAGAGTAGTCTAATAAATTGTTTGTCTATACCTATTATGCTACTTTTCCATTTAATGTTATTCTAGGTGACTTGTTAATAAAGAAACATACTATATTCATTACTTCTACTCATAAGTTCTTAACAAGCCCTATATTCAGCCTAAAACACTTTACGTTTTCATCTATATTTTGTTCATCCTTTACGCTACACAATTCTTTTATAGTGTCTTATATACTATGAAGTGCTTTTTGATCCTCTACTACATACACAACTTTATAAATTTCTAGTATGTGTATTGGATACCATTTTCTGAACTAAGTCATTTGGTTTTTTTTATTGCCTGGTTTTTTACTTTTCTTTTCCATGCCTTAAACTTATCAAAAAAAATTAAAATTATTTCACATGACGTGTATTCAAAACTTTCATGAATAGTCATAAATAAAAATCATGAAATTCATATATCTTTTACATGATACTGCCCTTATTAAACCCCAAACATCTATATAAATATAATCAAGAATCTCCCATTTTTTGTGCGTGGTTGTCTTGAACTACACCTTATTCTATTTTCTAATAACATAATACCTAAAAAAATCAAGTTCGCATGTTTTGAAATCCTTTAATAGACTCTTTTTATAAAGCTTTATAATTTCATACTTATCCATATGGCCTAATCGCATGTGCCATAATATTGTGTTATGTAACTTAGATTAGACGACTTCAACTTCACCTATAATTGTGGTATCTAATAGTTTATAAATATTTCATAACAATCTATTTTCTTTAATCAATGTCATAACACCTTTACTCACATTCAATACTTTCCCTTCAAACTTGAAACTAAACTTTTTATGGTCTTAAATGTCTAATGAAATTAAATTTTTTCTCAAATCTAGTATACATCTAACATCACATAAAGTTCTAATAATACCATCAAACATTTTAATTTTGATATTCTTATTCTAAGAAATTTATATGGATTATTATTACCCATTAAAACAAAACTAGAATTGATTAACTTGTAGGTGTCTAACCAATTTTTAATGGGTTTTGTGTGATAATAACATGTTGAATCAAATATCTAAAAATTTATAAGATGATATAAATTGGATGGAATAGAAAACATGTCTCTGTTATCGCTTTATAAGTTTTCTTCCACTACATTCATAAATTTTAATGAACTTTCTTTGTTTTCTATATCTTTTTTTTTTCTTTAGACATTCTTGTTTTATGGACCTTATTTTTACACAATTATAACGTTTTTTATCCTTTCTCTTCCTGGATTTGGACCATAATGAACTTTGCAAAAGAAATCCAAGAAAGGTTGATGTTGTCGTTACTCTTCGTTTCGCTTAGCACGCCCTGCTCCTTATGTTTTACTCCACTTTAGCATCTGTATATAGGTCACGAACAACAACATTTTTTAAATATTAAATTAGCTTATTTTTTCATTTGTTTAAAAAACATTTCTATTCAATTACAAGTTTTAAATATGAAAAAAAATGGCTAGTTTCAAATCTGAATTTTAAAAGATAATTTTTTTAGGTTTTTCTAATTTAATTTACTTTATTTTTTGTTTAAATATATCTCATTTGTTCGGGGCTCTAGTCAATTTTTTCTTATTTTAACTTTAATTTATCTTATTTTTTTTCTTTTATTTTTATCCAAAAAATGCACATAAACACCCTGGTTTCCTCATCTATATCTTAAAATAGTCGTATTTGAAAAAAAAAAAAGAAGAGGTTTTAAGACCACTTCAGATGTGTTAGATATATATCCTCTTCTAGCCATATCGGCATCGATTTTTTAGAGCTATATCCACCATTGGATTCCTCGTGAACCAACCACCCATCGTCGGATCATCATAATTAAACCCCAACCTTTGTCATTAATTCCACTTTAAAATAACACAACTTATCTATATATTTCACTTCAAAAATATACATTAAACGTAAAGAAGTAATAAGACATGTGTGATTAAAATAAGTAATAATATGGCAATTCACTTTCCTGGATAAAATTTTTTAAATCTAAAACCTAAACTAATTTATATTAAAAATTAAATAAATTAAAAAACAAACATAACCTGACTCAATAAAGATCTAGGATAAAAAATAGGTCAAAAATTATTAATTATTAATTTTTTTTATAATTTCAACTATTCTGATACTATTTAAAAAGAAAAAAATTAGATTAATATCCTCTAAATTCATAACATTAATAATTAAAATTAAGTATATATTTAATAGTGTGATTAGTGTTGCGTTTTGCCCAACCACGATACCAAAAACCATTTGGTTAATTTCTGATGTGTGGTTTGGTAATCCCCCAATAAAAAATGTATTTAGAAAAGCAAAAACATGTAGCTTTTCATTCATGAGAAATCTGTTTCTCATTTACCGTCTAATTCATCCATTTAACAAAAATACCCTCGTCTCCCTTAAATCACTAAAGCATCTGAGAAATGACTCATCTCCCCTAGAGCTTGTATTGTTTTCCATTAGAGTTAAACCTCGCATGCAGCTGCCAAGGAGATCCGCATATTAAGAAGATATTTGCTTCTTGTCAACAACGACCAATGAGATCTGGGTAAGTTTTCCATGGATCTAACCAACTTCTTTGTTACTAAACACACAAGCGCTCTGATTTTGCAGAGGTTGAAGTATTGGTAGTGGAAGTGGAAGTGACTCCAGCAGAGGTTGTAAAAGACCTCATGAAGAACGAAGATGTTAATACTGCGCCTCCATGGATCGTTGGATTTCTAAAAGGTAATGAAAAGCAAACAATCTGATGTTGAAGAACAAATTAAAGAAAGTGGTGAAAATCAGAAAGTAAAATTGGTCTAGAAATCCTGTTGCGTCTCCTGTTCTTGAATGGCTTATTGTATGAAGTGCATGTTCTGAAATGTATTACAAAAAAAGAGTAAGAATCAGTTTATCATCCGCCACTGATTTCTTTTCAAGCCTCGAGTCACTATGAAGTTTCTGATCTTGAAGGTGCCAAATTACAAATGTATAGCATATTTGCACAGTAATGTGTGGTTTGTATTTAGTACATGTATAAATAATAATAATAATAATTACATTACTTGTACTAACTTTGCAATTGATACATTTATTATTAGTATTTTTTTAACTAGGATTTTAATGTTGTTTTGCTATATTTATTATATCACAATCTTCTTATATAATTTGAAGTTATACTATTATTATTATCACTTTTAATATAAGTTTTAACTAAAATTTTTAAATTATTTTTTATTTAATAACAATTTTAAAAATAACTTTAATCAAATATATAATTTAATTCAACTAACAATAACTTAAAACTATTTTTTTATAAAATATTTTTTTAAAACCATAACTATGAAGCTATCAAAATTGGGTGCTATCATAATGAATACCTGTGTGACAGTAAAGTAAAAATTATTTTATTTAAAAAAATATTAAAATAATATTTTTATTTTTAAAATTTATTTTTAATATCAATAATTTAAAATAATTTAAAAATATAAAAATAATTAATTTTAAATTTAAAAAATTTAAAACTTAAAACAAAATATAAAGTCTCAAAACACTTCCTTACAAAACTTACAAAACAAGAAAAACCACCCTTTTCTTGAGGAAGTTAACTAAAGCATATGAAATTAAAGTGAGGGAAGATTTTCATGGATAGTGAAAAATAAAAAATTAATATTTTGATTTTTATTTATTTATTTTGTACACTTCAAAAAAAAATCAAACAAAATGCTAAAATATTTTTTTTTTCACAAATATTATTTTTACGTATTTTTTTAAAAAGTTAAAACTAACAAAGTAGAACTACTAAAAAAATAACATTAAATATATTAAAAAATAATAAAACACTTGTTTTTTTCACTTTAATATAAATAACTCTTTAAATAATTTGTTTTATTAAAATAAATATGATAAAATAATTTATATTTATATTATTTAAAAAACTATTTTATTAATTTAATTTTTTAAAATAGCATTTTAATTGATAGGCTTAAGCAGGACAAAGCTTAGCCATGTCTCTCATAAAAGGTATCCTGTCAAGGCTTTTCGAGCATGCTGTTTTTACCCTGGATGAGGACTTCATATTTGATATTCCAAAATTTAAAATAAAATAAGGAAGAGGAGGTGCACAGTTTGTGAAAAAGACAAGATTAAAAAAAAAAAGAAATTGAGATAAAAATACAGTCTTATACTCTTATTCCAAAATATTGCAATTAAAAAAAAATTCAAGAGCTTTTAATTGTATATATTAAGCAAAATTTCATAATCAAAATCAAACTTAAATTAACTAATTTATTCATGAATGACCAAAATTTATATAAAATTATTTAATTTTTCTTTCCCTCCGCCCACGTCTCCCGACAGCTACAAACATGGGCAACGGTGGAAAGGGCAGAGCACGAGCAAAGAATAGCATTTGACTGGGTTTGACTCTTCCATCTCTTTACTGTACATGACATCGACCGATCTGTCTTCAGATGGCAAGGCAAAACCCAACAGCCTGGATCGACCAAGCCCACTTCGTACTGAATGGTCAACCGCAAATAGAGCAGCTCTTCTTCTCGTTCCATGCCTTTCTCAACCCTCTCTGGCTCTCTCTCGTGGTTGGACTTTCTTGTTTCTGCTAACGAAATGGCAAGAAATCTTGAGGTATATATGTCTCCCCTTGTTCATGTTTATCTTGAGTTGTCAATGCCTTCTTGAACCTCCTGTCTCCCCTCTTGCTGGGAATAAAGAAAGATTGAAATATTATGGTTTTGATTCAATATCTGCTGTTATATTAATTCAATCTTAGATGGTCTTTTTTTGTTGCTGCTTGTCTTATTACATTGAAGCGTTTCCAGACATAATAAGTAGGTTCGTCACAGTACATGATTGTTCTTGTGTCTGTGAATTTTTGCTGGCTTTCTGATTTGATTTTCTGTTTCCATCTTGCATTTTGGAGGAAGGAAAATGGCTGGCTACTTTTGTTGAAGCGAAGTTGACACAGAGTGCTTTTCTTTCTTTCTTTCTTTTCTGCAACCCAAAAATAGGGAAAATTCAAAGGAAAGATTGAAAAATTCAATTATTTCTTGATAGGATAGAAAGAAAAAGGCAGTTATTGAATTTTATTGGATTTTGTTATGACTTGGAAAGGGGTTAGGAAGCTGATGGGGATTGATGTTTTCAGTTCCTGTCAATGGAAATGTTGCGTGCACAAAAGTCAGCAACGGGAAAAGTGGGTTGACATAAAATCAACAATCTGGTTGAGTTTTATTTATGGAAAGTAGAACTTTTAATCAGCTTGACATCAAATCCATACTTTTGTTTTGAGTTTTAATCATTCAAAGCTGAGTTTTTACTTGGTGAAGGTTATTTTTCTTTAAACATTTGATGTTTGGCTCACTAGTCGAACAGTGTTGATTTGGGTGCTAATGCTAATCCTTGCTTGTGATTTCTAAAATGATGATGTATGGTAATTTAAGGAAAGTTATGGTCTTGGCTGTTATGCCATACAGTTCTCATTGTGGGGATTAATTACCTTTAATATGGTACATTTCTTAAGTCTCCCATTTGAGTGCTTCTTAGGCTTGTTCATTGTGTTTCCTTTTGTCCTTGAGAATATTGATTTGGACCATTGATTAATAGCGGAGAGATTTCCATTTAGAGAAAAAACAATTGCATGAGTCTTCTAAATATGTGGTTGATTTGGAGAAGAATGTCTAGTATACTCGGTCAATAAACAATATGAAGTAACCCATAAAATTGCTAAGAGTGTTCCTGGTACGAGGATTTGTGTTGCGTGCTTGTATCAGTGAGCTCCCTTCTGACATGAATGGAAAGCAGCATAGGAATTTCTGGATGCTCTCTCAAATGTCCAAGGTTCGACTTTTCCAATAGGTTTACTTTTAATCTCTGTCAGTGTGTTTGTTTACTAAGGGAGTGTGATCAAATGTCCTAGAAAAGGAACTGCCTTCGCCTATTTTTCTGCTCTTATCAAACTGTTAAAGATCAACTACCAGATCATAGCAAGTCTACTGTGAGATGATACCATCTGTTGCATTATAATCTCTCCATGTATCTCTGCAGTCTTGATAGAAAAATGATTAGATGGTACCTTTAATGAATTACTGCAAAATATTAGCAAAATGTGGCGCCAAATGGTGTTATCCTGGTGGTGAAAATGCACATGATTTGTTGTAAACCAAGTTAGGACGTGCAGATAGTCTTCAGGAAGAAGTTGATGGTATTCTTCTTTGTGCTCTGATCTAAAAGTAAAAAATATCTGAAATAGTTAGATTTAATGTTAATTTAACACGTGAAATGATCTGGTAAGCAGGTGTCAGTATCGGATTGTGCTCAGCTCAGATACCTTGTAGAAGTGGTACAGTTGGGAAAGAAAGTGCAGAAACTGAACTTTATTTTCACATGATCATTTGTTTGAGTTAAGAATTCATACGATGGCATTCTTGTTACAAAAGGTTGATTGAATGTGAGTGTGCTTATAGGAGGCTTTCAACAAGCTGAAATGTTTCCAGGAAATTTTTAAGTCTTACATAATGTGATACTTGTTTCCTTGGAGATATGGTATGGTGTTTGGTAATGGTGATATGCTAAGACAACATGTCATTTCAGCTGGGTGCATCGAGTTTCTGTCATATGCTTAGCATGAGATGCATAGGCACGTTGCATGCGTGGCTTAAGCTTGAGGGGCTTAATCATGTGAGCCATTGAGTGCACTAAGCATATTGGAATAAAGTAATATGGATGGAAGATTGCTGCTCTGCTGCATAGCATGGTGAGCCAAAAAAGTGCACACGGTGGAGTTCGGAGATGCCAAAATGTAGGTCACCGAATATCAATCAAGAAATGGCTGCCAAATAAAAAGAGTTCAATCATGGAGAGGGTGGGTTACTTTCCTGACAGAAAACAAGTCAGTAACTGACGTGGAATCTCATTCGAGTGCAATCCGTGGCAGGAAGTCATTTCTCCCACTTCAACTCTATGCCATTGACTGGGTGATATCTATTTCATATTTGGTGAATGTTATGCTTAATTACAAGCATTTTATCGTAGATAATACCAAACAATGGAGATGGCGCAGATGGTCTCTGTGATACTTGATTAATTTTCATGCCTGCGTTGAAGGCAGAGAATTTTACAAACGTTAATTACTACCTCTTGATTATTGTTACGACCACAACTGTTGATCACTGTGAATGTAAAATAATGGAAGTGAATTTTCTAACGAAGTTGCTTTAATTATTAGGGAGTAAAACTTCGTTTTGTTGAACTTCAACTGTGAACCGACTTACATGTTCTGATGTGCTCAAGGCAGGAATGGCATCTACTTCGTGTTTTCAGTTCCCTACGAAGGACAAAAATGTATACTGTCTCAGTATACACGAAATACTTGATGGTATCAAAAAAAATGTCTTATTACTGGTCTACATGTAGTAATCATTATATAAGTTCTAACTATTTGTGCTTGTTCTTGATTCTGTTGAAGTCATCGGATGTCAAGTCCAGTTGCCAATGCCTTGTCTTCTTGCGTCTCCTTTTCTTTTCCTTGTCTAAAATTTTCAAGTGCTCAACTATGTATATATATATGGCATTCCTTGGTAACTGTTAATCATATTTTACATTTTTATTTCTTCTTGCTGTAGTTCCCTTGATTCCGAGCCTCCAAGTTATGCTTTTGAATTTAAAAGTGCTGGGATTTATTGGAGGAAAATAAGATGATGACATCTTCAAACTGATAAAGACGCTTTCATTCTAATTTGAATCTGAAACAGGTTACGGATTAGAGCCTGTGAATGACATCTTCTCCTACACTTAGTAATTCTCTTGGTTAATATGCCTAACTTAGTTTTCATACTGAATCCTAAGTCTCCTATTTCACATATCCTGAATATTTTCCCTTTTCTTATTTATTTTTTATCTTTCCTCATGTTACATGAAGAAAAAAGAATTTACTACATTTGAAGGTAAGGTAAGGCCATGCATGCAAATTCTATCTGAGGACAACTACCTAGTCTTATGGGACTGGGCTACAAATCTACGTTTGCTTTTTCTCAGGGCCAATCCAGTTGTCCTGGCCATTCCCATGCAGGTGGTTCTAGACCATCTACTGCCCCCCAGTTGGCACTTGCTGCAGTCCAGGGGTGATCAACATGGTCTTCCAATGAGTATGACGTTTCAGGTGAGCTTGTCATATCCGCAGTTGGATCAGGGCCCCGAGCAGATGTTGTAGCTCCCTCTCCATGAAGCTGCGTCTCTCTTGTCACAGCTTCTAGTGGCCGCCTATCAAATGCACGAAAGCTTCCTGATACCACATAGACTCGACACAAGCTGAATTCATGCCTCAACTGTATTCAGGAATCGGAGGACATCCAAATGGTGGTTAGTAATTAATGGAAAACGCTTGCATGTTGCATGACAGGTACATCTTTTTAATTCAAAAAACTAAAAGATCATATACATGCATGCACACCTTTGGAGTAGCATTACTAGAAGATTCGTGAACTTCAATGGCTCTGTACTCATTCATCTTCCATTTGGTTTTTCTTCCACTTGGAGCTTTTCCCGTATAGAACACCATGGTTTTCTTCAATCCAATCACACGATTGTCCGACGAGTAAACATAACCAGGAGAGCCTGTGGCCTTCCAGTACCCGGATGCTGTAGTCCGGTTAGGTCTCCCTCCCCTAGCTTCTCTCTCTTGCCTGGGTGTAAAGAAGAACCACTGCTCGGTGTCTGCCTGACATAGTTCTCCTGAAAGCTCTGCAACATGGTGCAAGAGACAAACGAAAGTCACCACTCAACTTCTACCGCGAGCATTTTAGCATTCTTCTACCTAGTTTATCATTAGTAAAACAAAATAGAACAAATTTAAGTGCGGTTTTTTACTTGGAAGATCCCATGGTTCGATGTCGTAAATGCTGATGTCTGGAATAACACGTTGTAGACTTTCTTGCCTCCCCCCTCCCAGCTTATTATGCAGGTAGAAGGAGATCAGCTCTTCTTCTGTTGGGTAGAAGCGGTAACCTAGAGGGAGTTCCTCCATACTTGTTCTTGTTCTTGTGTCTTGTTCCGTTGTCAGCCTGAGCTGTATAAGCATGCATCATGTACTTATATAATGACCTTGTTGAAGGGAAAAGAGGGAAGACGATGGATTTGCCGAGTGAAATGCGAGAGAGAGAAGGCAGACTGTGGAAACTTCTACGCGGTTGCAAGGAGAAGATTATTTTTGTCCTGTGATGATTGTACAGCTGTATAAAATAACGTTTCTCGTCCAACAAAATTTCTTTTGAACAAGTCAGCATGCACTCTTCTCTCCTGTACCTCTCCGTCCTTTGTTACGTGTACCCGGACCCAGATGGCCTATTCATGCCCGTGGTGTGGTTTCTCCGTGGCTTTTAATTTTATTAATTTTTTATATTATTCTAATGTGTTGATTTTAGAAATAAAAAATATTTTAAAAATTAGTCTCTATGATGCATTGCTTCTTGTACGGATGGTATCTGACACTTACATTGATGCATGGCTTCGGCTGTGGCCTTGGGGAGGAGATTGGCCCCTTTTCTCTTTCAATACACCTGCTACGGGCACTATTATTTATTTATTTATTTAATAAAAACTAATAGAGAAGAAAAATTACTACTCTTCTCCACCAATAATTTTTTAAAAAGTTTATTTTTATTTTTTTTAAATTATTCAAGTTTTATGACTTGAGTGAAGAGTTTTACAGATTAACTTAAATAATTTAATTTTTTTTAATTTTTTGGATAATTAATTTAATGAATAATATATTTTTTCTTTTTAATTTTGATTTTAATTTTTTTTTAATTTTATCTTTAACATTGAATTTATTATGTATTGAGTTTTGTAATTTATTGAAATATGTTTTTTATGAGGTTTCCAAGTTTCATGATTCAAGTCGAAAGTTTTGCGAGTTGACTTGTATCATGAGTTTGATAGGTTAACTCAAGTTAATTTGGATATTTTTGTTTTTTTAATTTTTTTCAATTTTATTTTTTAACATTGAAATGATTAATAATTGATTTTTATAATTATTTTATCTCAATATTTTTTTAAAAAAATATTATATCGAAATATTTTTAATTAAATTATTTTTTTAATTATTCAAGTTGTTTCTAAATTTGCTAAGTATTATATCATTTCGATTTCTTTTTCTTCTCTTTAAAAACACATTAGCTATGCTATACTTGGAAATTTTTTAACATTTAAAAAAAAAATTGATTCTATTGTCCACTTATTTGAGCATTGTGCGTGTGTGTGTATAAAGAAATGAAGAGATGCTTAGTATTGATGGCGATATGATTACGTACAAGTAAGGAGAAAAACAAATATTGAAGAACCCTTCCACCGAAAACTGACAAAGAACAGCACCGTGCAGAAGAGAGTAGAGTGAAAGGGACGAGCTGAGAGAGACATGCCCATGGTTTTAAGACGACCCGGTATTGTGGCTAGCTCGATCGAAGGCCTCGATTTTAAATTTTGATTGGATTATTTAATTAATTGGATTAAATTTTATTTTTTAAATAAATTAAAATGATATTATTTTAAAAAATCAATAAATTTATAATTGATTTTTGATCGAGTTTTATCAAGTCAACCTGCTAGATCATACCGGATTTTTTTTTCTTTAATTTTTTTTTTAATTTAAGCCTGTTCTAGCTCTAGGTTGGCTGGATCCTAGATCAATCTCAGGTTAGGCTGGGTTTTAAAATTATGGACATGCTAATAAAAAAAAAAGAAATATAATATTTATGTTTTAAGTAGGGATAAGATTCGTGGAGCTATAATATTTATGTTTTACTTTAAAATTTATTAAAAATAATGTTTTTTTATTTTTAAAATTTATATTAATATCAACACATTAAAATATTTTAAAATAAAAAAAATAAAAGATCTTCAAAAATGTTTTTTCAAGAAGAAAACAAATATGTTCTGAAACATAAAAAAACTAAAAAATAAATATATATTTTTTTAATTTTAAAATAATTTTTTTTAGTTTAATATTAACAACATCAATTCTTATATCACGAAAATTACATTTTATTACATAAAATCTTGGAGAATATATTCTTTATATTAATCTATTATTTTAAAAATAACTCAATCAATCTTTATCAACATCTATTTTGAGATTTTAAAAAACTATCCCATCAATTTTTTAGAATTTTCACCAATTATTATGAATTTAAAACATGTTTAGAAATATAATTACTGTTATTTTTAAAAAAAAAATTATTAAATTTATTTTTTATTTTTTTAAAATTATTTGTGATATTATCATATTAAAATGATCTAAAAAATATAAAAAAAATTATATAAAATTAAAAAAATTAAAAAAATTAAAATCTTTAAAAACTACAAAAACAAATATAACATTGAAAAACCAAATATAACACGGAAGGACCTGAGACCATCTGCCTTTTCGAAAAAGAAGACAAAAGGGGGAGGGAGGGGGGGCCAGGGCACTCGTAACTCTGGGATATAGACTCAAGACGTTGTCAAGAACAAGTCTTGACGAGACGTCGAGGAGACACCACAAATTTATTTCGAAGAGGAAATCAATGATGCGTGAAAAATCAAATCTATTTTGGCTGTGAAAGCGACTCCGTCTACGCGGGCTTTGCTTGTGGCTCATGTTTTACCTCTTCATACCCGCGTTAACCCCCCAATTCCAGGCCCCTTTGTCTTTTTTTCTTCCGCACGTGCGTGCATGCCTGCAATTCTCTTTGTTCTCCTAATGTCAATTCCTTGTTTCTTCAAATTGTTGACTTTTTTCTCTTCTTCTTTTTTAATAGCGTGTTACGAAAGCGTTTATGGATATGATGGATAAAGAAATACTCGAGAGGAGTACTTGAGAGGAATCTCAATTATTTTGCAAATATAATATGGAAAAAACAATTATAATTTTATATGCAATTATATTGCTATTGAATCGAGTTAAAATTTAATTAGAAAATTATGCATACAAGGGCAACCAACCCTGTTTTGAAACGCTTTAAATTAGGTTTGGAAAATATTATTTTTTGTTGTTTTAATTATTTTTTAGTTGATTTTAAATTCTAATTATTTCTCCTAGTTAACTTTGAACTCTTTTAGTTAGGTTGGTTTTTACCTCTTTATAAATAGTTGAATGTGTTATTTTTTTCATCAAGTTATTTAACTACAAGCTTCTAAAAAAAAAATCATAGTTTTCTCAACCTAATTTTTTATAGTTTAGCTTCGTAACCTTAGAGTTTGAGAATTCTAATTTTATATTCACACTATATATTACATCAAATTTATAATTTATAAATTCTTAAGTAAATTTTTACTCGTATATATTTTCTAGCCCTCGTAAAGGAAACTATCAAACTTTTTAATTGAAAGGTTGATTATATAGATTAATTATTAGGAAAATAAAAAATAATTAACCATTGAAGTATTAAAGATATTCAATAAATATGTAAAAATTTGACTACCAAAATCTTGCAATTTGCATATGAAATATTCCGTCGGTAGCTAAACACTAATTCTGTCAGCATAATTATTATCAACTAGATCACAAACAGTTATTATTTATTAAAAAACTTATAATTAATAATTTCTATTATGTCGGCCATTTACTCGGTAATATAATCATTGATAAATGTATAGAGAGAAAAACACACCAAACACAAAAATTATTGGTTTCATTCTGTTGATATTTCCATCGGTAAATATAGCATATCACTGATAAAAGATTTATTTGTAATTTCATCAATGATTTATGTCTAAACTATCAACAAATGAATTTAGTTAGTGATTAAATAATGTTAGTGACATTTCCGGTAATTCTTTTCTAGCTTTTTAGAATATATCAATGAACTTATTCTATTGGTAAGCCCGTCAATAAGTTTTTAAATATTGTTTTTGAAAAATGTATCAATTTAAATACAATTTATCTATAATAAAAGAGCTAAATGAGAAGGAGGATGTGGGTCTTCATTGGGACTGGGGGCAATAAGAAGTAGCACATGTACCACCCATGTAAGATTTTAAATCCATGTACAATCACTAGAGTCTGGTCGTCTTAACACTAAGTTGTTCTGTTTTAGTAGTAAAATAGGTTGAATAAGTTTCAACTTGTTGGTTTAAAATGACTTGAAACTTTGGAGATTGAGTGCTCGGAATCAATTATGAGCATCAAATGATCTTAATCTGAACACCAAGATGCCTAAATGCATGGCAAATGCCTCCTTTTATAGGTCAAAATTGGGAACTATTGATTTGATGACTAATTGATGAGTGAGTGACCAACTCTTGACTTGGTGACAATCCTTATCTTCTTTTGTCTGCCCAAAACATCATTGATAACGTCAAAATTAAAGCCACTCAAAAACATGAAAGTTGTAGGTAATTGTCTCAGATTTCTTGTGTAAAACATTTAGCTCATTTGGACTTCTAGAACTCCAGATATGGCTAAAATATTGAACAGTGCTCGGGCTGGAGGATAGATTCGGGCTTATTTGTTGTTGCTACAATTTGGACTTGAAAATAGTCTTTTTAGATCTTGGGCTTCATATGAAAGTTGTAGGCCTATATCTTACCTTTTTGACCATATAAAATAGATCTAAATCTGAGATATATAACTCCAAATAAGACCCAATTACTGAATAGTGTTCCAGTTTGGATTGCACCGACATCTCTTTTCTAATTTTGGTCATCTCTTTGCCCTTGCAATTTAAGTTGTTAAAGTCATCAATCAATCCTTTTATTTATGTGATAGGCTTGCATTTAAAATGAATATTTACCATAAATTAAAGGTATCTTATATTATTAGATATATTATTATAAAACATGCTTTAGTTAAGGAGTTATTGATACTTCGAGTGCAAAATGATGATATAAAATCATGATAAAAATGCACTTTTAAGTACTGATCACCGAGTTATGAAAGGAACTTGATTTATTGTTAACATAAGTTATAATCATAAATGCTTGATGAAATTTACAAGTATTGGCATTAATTAAATAAGATGAATAATGTAGTCATGTTAACAATCTATAATCCGATTGGAACCTCCTTTGTGTGTGGTTTCAAATTGAACAGTAAGATTTTATACTATACTTGTTTGACATATCATTAGTGGAACCTCTAACCTTGACATTTGTTATTATCATTGTTTAATCCTTACATTGATATTTCATCTCAAAGTTCTCATCTTCTTTCTTTATTATTATTATTACTACTACTACTACTACTACTACTGCTATTTCTATTAGTATTGTTGTTGTTGTTTATAATTGTCGTTTATAATTTGTACATTTAACTTCTTTGTGGTTCGATTCCGGTCTTGTCGGGTTATTTATTACTTCGACACTTCTGCACTTGGGAGAAGACAAACAATCTTTTAGTTGTGTCAAAAGATTTCTTTCTTTGGCATATTTTTTTTGCCTTTTTTTCAATGCCTCATACCTAAAAATCAAGCAACCTATATAGTATAATTGAATTATTAGTTAATAAAAAAAATATAACATTGAGTATTTAATCTTACATAGCTATACTGTGATTCCCTTAAACCCTCATAGCAACAGCTTTGACAACCCTATCCCATTAAAATTTTTCTTTACACGTCAAATTTGTAAAAGAATTAGTTTATTAAAATTAATAAATTAACCAAGTTAATATAATAAAAAATTATTTAGGTATATGTTAACCCTGGACTTTTTGAACCATGCATCAATCATGGGTTTCCATTTAGTATTTTTACGAACTTGACTCAATTGAAACAATGAACTTCCATCATCAATTTCACTGTTGATGTTCTCATGTGGGCACAATCTCAATATTTCTAAACTTGAAATTGCATTCATTAGTTAAAATTATTTTTTCAAAAAATTTTAATTGTTATTTTTTTTAAACAATGCTAAATGGAAAATAAATTTATATTGAGTTGTTAGGCTTTCATTGGAAAATGTATTTTCCAATAAATGGTTCCCGATATGAACAAACCCCTCTTGGTATGGTGGTATCGATAAGTCTATGTTAAGAGAGATAATAATTTTTATCAAAACAATAAGTTAAGTTTCAAAACCCTAAACCCAATAATGATTGAAGCAAAAACATCAAAACCCAACATAAAACAACCAACAAAGCACCTGTTAATAATATAGATTTACATATCAAGACTCAAAACCAAAAAGCCATTGGTATCATTTCAAACAAGAACCAAAACCTAGAAACAATTTCTATAAAAACAATACAAATATTATTTCAACGAGTAAAAGGAAACAAAAGGAGATTTACCTGGTTGAAGACTTTACTGGCTAAGATTGAGAGGGAAAAAAGATCAATTAATTAACTACCTTATCAATACAAAAAAAGAAGAAGCAAAAGTTAGAGATTTTACCTAGCATAAAGTGAGAAAGAAAGAGAATAAGAGTGAAGAATGAGAGAATAACCTCATAAAAAGAGAAAAAATGAAGAAAACATAAAGGGAAGAAGAAATTACAGAGGGGAAGAGAACGAGAAAGGAAGAAGAACCTTTTATTATAAAGTTAGGGATTTTAATCCTTTAATTGAGGCATTTTTTACCAATAAAATTTCTAACAAACAATTAAAAAATTGTTAGTTTTTGCTTTCCTTCGGTAACTTTGTATATGATAAAAAAAATTAAAATTTCAATTAAACTCAAAATTTTACAAAACTTCCCCTAAATATCACCGATGAAATTTCAATATGTGAGTGATTCTATTTGTAATAGCTATTGGCATGGAAGGATAATTTTTTTCAACTCTTTAGAATATACTAATGAACTTAAACCATCAGTGATACCATTTGTATGTTCTAGTGGAATTGAACTGTAATTTTTTCCAACTCTCTAGAATATATATCTTTAAAGAAATATATAATCTTTGTTAATGCATCTCATATTTCATTTGACAATAAATCTTAGTAAGCAAGTGAAATACATGTTTGTATAAATATGTAACAATCATGACTATGTATTCTATATAATATACAATTCTCTAAATTTACCAATCTAGATATGTTCGAAGCATGTACATTAGGAAAACATAGATTTTTAAGCCAGTGTAAACAAGTAATTATGCATTATTGTATAAAGCAAAACTAGTTTTGAACTTTATAATTTGTGATCCATCATAAATCAACTCTATATTTTTATGGGGACAAAACAAAGGTATATCCATTATATCTTATATGTTAATATTTGCCTTCCCTTTCATATCTCTAACCATGTTAACAATGTTTTCAAATATGTTTTTTCAATATGAATGATATCAAGATTATGGTGGAAGATATTAGTCTTCCAATATGAAAGTTCATAGAAAATACTTTGTTTTACCTAATCATGAGTCACACCAAAATCAGAAAATTTTTACTTATCAATTTAAAAATTAAACACAATATCATCGTACCATGATGTCATCGTACTATAATATTACATCATACAATTCTTCACCGGATAGTACTAATGGTGGAACATTCTCTTTAACTCTAATAATAAAGAAGTTATTTTTGTGCTTTCATAACTTATGATCTGATGACACCAACCATTATTGGCAATAAAAAAAGAAATTTTACTATTAGTAGTTAAAGTAAAGGCCTTGTTATTTTCTATATAATATTAACATGCTAATTTTTTATGTGTGCTCTAACCAGAAACCATTTCACACGCAGAAAAATCAATGATAGTTCAAATTAAAATTGATTTTATTAAAAATTATGTTTTCTTGGAACATTATAAGTTAAAATCCTAAATGACCTTGCTTTAACTTATTATTCAATAGTTAAAGACAAATATTTATATACTAACCCAAATTATTAGGATTGAGCATGATTGTAGATAAAAACATGAACTCCAACTAAGGGTGGAGTAAGAAAAAAAAATTAAAAGGGGCTAAATTAAAGGAGGGGCCAAGAAAAATTTCCTTGCAGGGGCCCCAGCCCCAGCCCCTGCTAACCCTCCCCCCTCCGCCACTAACTCCAACCTTATATACATTCTTGGTGGAAAGTTGTAAACCGTAAGTATCTTGGCCAACAAAAATAAGAAATAATAAACGACTCAAATAGATTGAGTCCATTTATACATAACCCAAAATGTATATTTCTTGATTCCATTGAAAATTAAGGATGCACCTTATTAAAATATTTCAGGCTTTGCCATCCAAAGGATGCATTATGACTCCATCAACTCCATCATATGAATGATATCATGTGTTCAATAATGTTTAAACACATGAATAACATTTTCAGTCTATTAAAAAAACATTATGAGAAGTATATAAATTTTTTATATGTAACAATAGTCCTTCTCCTACCAGTTCTAAGTTTGTAACGAGCATACCTACATGTTCTATTCTTGGTTAAATCTATGTTTTCATGGTAGTACAACATATAGAAGTTTAGACATATATCAATTTTCTAATATACTAGGCTTGGGATTCATCATGGATTTATCAGCATAGAAGTTCTTTTTCAGTTTATTCTTTTTAGGTAACATATTTCACGCCCATTTGATAATTTTATCATAACTAGCCTCAATTAGCCTATCATTTAATTTGATGGTAAACACTTGTGAAATGACCTATAATTTACTATGATTTATGCATTCATTCCATAACAGTGAATTATACTTTTTTAAAAGATCAAAAGGCATGGGCATTTTTGCATTTGGATTCTTCATTTATAATTAAACATTTACTTGCATAAATCTGATTTATTCTCATTACTTTCATAGCCATGTTCTTATATAAATTACTATTATTATCTATAACTCTATGCACGCTGCTAGAATTAAAAATTGATCCAATTGTTTTTATTATTATAATCTTATAAAGAATATATGGTTCACTATAATTTACCAATATGATTTTGGTTGTTAGTATTTTTTTTAATATTTGCTATTTTTTGGTAGTAATTATACAATGATGAAATGAAAACAAAAAACAAAATTTGATATAAATGTAATTAATAAATAATTTTGCTTCAATAAAATAGGTGTAAAAACAAAATGGTTGTATATTTGAGAGAAACATTGCGCCTCGATCATCATTGCTAGACATTCCATTGTATCTTTATTACACAAAATTTAGGATGCTTCTTCAGGTAAGGTTTAAATAGACATAGATATATGATACATTTCTAAGAAGTTAGGAATACGATTTGAACCTATTCCCATTTTTAATGAATTTTCTTCTAAATAATTAATTTTTTTTGGAGGTATGATATAAGTTGGTGATATCTAATAATTAGTATAATTAAAAGAAATCAATATACATTAATGATAAGTTTGAGAAAAAGAGAGAAAAAACATAAAAGGAAAAAAAATGGTTCCCCACCCACCTAGATTCAGAATTAAGGCAGCATGTGACATCATGATTTAGATTTTTTAAAAGTGTTTTTCATTTGATAAAGTATTAAATTGCTGATTTTTTAATTTTTGTTTTTAATTTATAATTTTGACATGACAAAAAAACTATTTTTTAAATATTATATAAAAAACATAATTTTAATATATTTTGAAAACATTCGATTTTTTAACAATTTCTCCACCCCTTCAAGGTATAGGATGATTAAACCCTGATAATTCTAATAAAATTATTATTAAATAAAATAAATTTATACATACAAGTATCTACTAGTTTTTTTATGATCTTTAATATTTGTTTGAAATTATGGTTATGGTTACTTTTTATAGTACTTTTTACTCGAAAAATATCAAAATAATATATATTTTTTATTTTAAAAAAAATTAATTTTGATATCAGCGCATTAAAATGATCTGAAAACATAAAAAAAATTCAAATAAAAAAAAATAAAAATAAAAATTATTTTTTTAAAAAAATACTTTTAAAACACATAAAAAATGCCATAATGAACAAAAACAAATCATACTATGGTAAAATTCAGGTGATCTACAATTGTCTTAGTTGAGCCAAAAAATAAATAAATTGCATAACGTGATGTTTTTTTTAATAGCTAATAAGAATAAAAATATTATTTCACTTGGCTTCATCAAGGTGATTAGAATCTCAAATATTATGTTTCATATATTTAATAAAAGAATAATTAAATGTAGTGTTCATCTCTAAAAATCTTGCTAAAATGATTAATTATAGAATAAATTTTATTTTTGTCTTTATTTAAATTTCACTTCGATCCTAATAGTTTAAAACTCACTAATATTATCCTTCCAACATTAAGAAAGTTCCAATATAATTTCTTTTTCTGTATTTTTTGTGGGAAATTCATTACATTTTGTGTTGAGGGTAGCATAAGAGAAAAAACAAAGATAGCATGATAATTAATAACATTTTAATCAATTATAATTTTTCATCTCTTGGATTGATATTTCTAAATGCATTTGAAATTATTATGGTTTTTATTAGTGAACATTTTTTTTATACTATATATATGAGGAGATTTCTAATCTTTTTTTTTTTCATGTTTGTATTTATTTCTGTATTAATTAACATATATATTAACACGAAAATAAATACAAACATGAAAGAAAAGAAGGTTAAAATTTTTCTTAATTGATTTGTATTATTGTTTTTATTTTAACTTAAATGCAAAATTCATAAATGTAGGTTTATATAGGTTAAGTTGAAAATATTATTTTATTTTTAATAAATAAACAATATATATATACATAGGAGAGCCTATACATATTTGATTAATATGTCATTTGAATTAGTAGATTGATTACTATAACAAATTTAATTTTTTTATTATTTGAAATTGTATAATAATAAAGTTAAATCATGATAAATTGACTGAGATTTAATCTCCATGAGAAAAATAATTTAAAACTTGATTTCTATCTCCAAGTAATTTTTTTTGAAGTTGACTTTATAATCATACTAGAAGTTAACTCATCTTAATCTAATTAGAAATTAAATTCTAATAAAGTCAAAAAAACAAAACAAAGAAATCAACAATTTCACGAGTTAAAGCTGTGTAATATATGCTCAAAGTAAAATTATATCTCAATTCTATTAGTTACTTGTTGCTTATGAAAATTGATTTTAACACCATACAACTTATGATTTCTTTCAATTAAATATTCATTTTTTAGAAATTAAACCAATAAATAGAAGTGATGCCCAAAATACTCTACAACAAAAAATATACTATGAGAAATCGCTTTTGACCCCTTTTCTAAAAAAGGAAAACTATGGGCCACTTTTTTCACAAGGCTTGGAAAAGCCCGGACCATAAAAATAACCCAAGAAAAGAAATCAGATTATTAGGAAAAACTAAAAAAGAGAAAAGCCCAACCCAAATTAGTCCCAATAAGAATAAAAGAAAACTCCAAGGACTTTCAAGCAAATAAAAATGATATTGACTCTACTAAAACCCTGGCCACCCCCCTCATATAAAGTCTCCTCTTTGAGCCACTCTCTGTCGTCCTCCGCAACGCCGCAAGCGAGCTCGGCCATATCAGCCTTTTTTAGCATCCTTCGGCTTCTAAACCTAAACTGCCTTCAGCCATGGTAATTAAGATCTCTTTCACGTATTTAACTCTCTTCGTACCTTGTTTTTGTTGTTCTTGTTGATGTATATCTGCTTAGTAGGTCTGAAAACAAGGAGATTTGCTTTTGTTATCTGTTTTATTTTAAGAAAATAAACAAAGGGGAAGTGGGTTTTTGTTAAAGTATCGTACTTTTGAATTTGCTTCTGTTTTATGTTGGGAAATTTGGGATTTTTCAGAAATAAGTTGATGCTGTAGAAGGTTTCTTTTTGATACTATCAGTCACTTGTCCTATGCTTTGTTTGATCGTTCTTGACTTTGATAGTATATGCGTTAGCTGATTGTTGTTTAGGGAAGTGGGGTTTGAGTCTATATTTGTTTTTCATATTTAGATTTTGCTTCTTTTTTGTGGGTTTTTGTTTTGATAGAATTTTGTTTATGTTTTGATAGTCAAAGAGAAGGACAAGAGAGCCAAAGGAAGAAAATGTCACTCTTGGCCCAACTGTCCGGGAGGGAGAGCATGTTTTCGGGGTGGCTCACATTTTTGCTTCATTCAATGACACATTCATTGTGAGCATTCTTTCATATTTTCCCAAATGAACTATCATGTCTGTCTTTTGATTAACGGGATCTTTGGGGTTTATCTGTAAGTAATTTAACTTGGTTGAAATAATTGCAGCATGTGACTGATTTGTCTGGGAGGGAAACCCTAGTTCGCATTACTGGTATGTGTTTTATACTGTCATAATTTTTTTAACAATTGCTTTTTCTTGGAATGGGGTCATGCTTGTAAAGTTTTCAAGCTTGCTTCTGCTCTATTTGTCTTTTCCTCTCATGGTTTGCTGGCTCTTATTATTAAAATAGACTTGCGTGCTAAGTGTCTTGAGTGCTTACATTATGTTTCTATGTTCTTATCCAACATGAGTACTTTGTTGTACCGTGTAGTGGCTTGTTGATTTATTGGTGGCCTTTTGTTTGTCCAAAATACAATTTCATGGCGAATTCATCATTTTGTTATCATATGATTGATTGTTCAGTATTGGAAGTAATCCCCCCCTTTATAAGTAGGTAGTTTGCTTTATTTTGGTTGTGCATTACTCATAGAACTGTTGCATTGGCACATGTCATCAGGCCATTGTTTCTGCTACTAGTGTAACTCTTTCTCCTTGATCTGCACGTGTACTAGGTGGAATGAAGGTTAAAGCTGACAGGGATGAATCCTCACCATATGCTGCTATGCTTGCTGCACAGGATGTTTCACAGAGATGCAAGGTCTTTGTTCTGTTTTATATTTGATACATTGATGTTTTTAAAATTCCTTTTTTTATTTTATAAGCTGTTTTTTTTATTCAGAAGTGGTTTCATTAACATTAACCTGGTTTCAAAACTAACAGGAACTTGGCATTACTGCTCTTCATATCAAGCTTCGCGCTACAGGAGGGAACAAAACTAAGACACCTGGGCCTGGTGCCCAGTCTGCTCTGAGGGCATTGGCTCGTTCTGGAATGAAAATTGGTCGCATTGGTAATTCATTAATTTGAAATAAAGTTTTAGAACCATTGATTGCACTTGTGTTCGTTACCTGGCATGGATGAACTGGTGTTGGTGATGCTTGTGGATTGAAGCTGCATTAGTTACTCTTTAGTTTCTTATGTTTCAAGAGCCTAACATTTTATATTTGTTATATGCCATGAATACTGTCTATGATTTATGCTGTGTGTTCAGTTGATGAGTATGAATAGCTGAACAGGCCATGTAGCAATTAAACCAGAGAAGCATTTGTTAGCCTGAATCTTCTTTCATTAGCATTGAGTTTGACGATTGCTTGTATGTTTTTCAGAGGATGTGACACCAATTCCAACAGACAGCACCCGCAGAAAGGGTGGCAGAAGGGGAAGAAGGCTGTAAGCTGTCTCTCATCAGAGAAATTCCATTTCGGTGGTGCTGCTGCTTTGATTGCTTGGTGATGGCACTTTTCAATTCAGGACGTTTTTGTAGCTTTTCTTATCCCATGGAAAATTGTTGACTTCCAATTGATATTTAAACTTACTAGAAACTTAACGATATGGAGTTTTGCTTGTGACTTTTATGCTCTGAATGAGGTGGTTCCTTTTATTGAAGCAATATTTTTGTTTAGTGATGCACTATTGCAAATATAGTCATTTATTCTAAATGAGTTCGCAGCAGATTGTAGTCCCAAGTGATAGAAAACGGTATGGCTGAGTTTATATTTTGGTCATCGTTCACCATAAGCTTGCACGAAGCATTCCATATGAATCGGACACGCACCCTGTTGGGGTCACCTTTGTTGGAGTAATCTTCACTTAGCCAAGCAGAAAATATTTCGTTTTAATCATGGCGTAATGATGGTGCCTTGATCTGGTTGATTTGGATTATACAGCTATCAGAGTTTTCCTGTTAGAAGGCTCAAATTTCAAAGATGTATTATGGAAAATAATTAGTACTATTATAAAACAAACGAACTAGCGTGATTAAGCAAGAACAAATGAACTAATTGCGCCATCCTGCTTGTCAGGGCATTTCTTTAATACAAATCATACAAGATAGACTAGTGTGGGAGGGAAGCAAAAGATAGCATAAGATCAATGGGCCGGAAATGGAAAACAAATATAAATAAACTTATTATGAAGTCTATCCTCAAGGCTTGGGTGCAAGTACAGCTTTTAGGTAGCGTTTGTTTGGTCACTTTTAGAAGATAGAAAATAATAAAGATAAAAATATATTTGATTCTATTAAGGCTGGGTTAGGGGTCTTGTTTGCTGAAGTGACTGGTTCTATAAAGGATTTGCTGGGTAGGGAAGATGAACAGTATTTTTTTCTTCAAATCTCATTGTAAAAAGAGATCAAAAGATTTCTTTTAGATCAACTGTTGATAAAGATTCTACATAATTTCCAGGTTTTAGAAACCGTGTTAAATTTAGAGGGTTTTCGCAAGTTCTAA
Organism: Populus pruinosa; assembly: GCA_026413675.1. NCBI lineage: Eukaryota > Viridiplantae > Streptophyta > Magnoliopsida > Malpighiales > Salicaceae > Populus > Populus pruinosa. The sequence continues at coordinate 26,107,665 of CM048592.1, read as the reverse complement.
GAGATTGATTAACTGTAAGAATAATTATAAGCTTCTTCTCTGGTACTAAAGGTAACGAGGAACAAAAACTAAAGAAAACGAATAGAAAAGAAATAAAGAAAGAAGCCAAGAATTAAAATCAGCGAAAAAAAAACTGGTAAGAAGAGAAAATTCAAAGATGAATATTCTGTTATTTTATCAAGTCATCGAAAACTCACAAATGATATATATATATATAGCATAATCATATAACATCCAACTATTGGATTTAGTCCATCAATTAAAACTGTATAATATAAATAATTCAAATAAATAAAACAAAAAGAATGAAATAGATTCATCTAAATTTAGTCTCATACAAGCCGGGACATCCTTCATTGTCTTTATTCGTGGATCTGATATTCCCACAACTAGGCCACTTCTTGGATGGTTCAGGCAAGCCATCCTGATATTGTATCAGACTTTATTTTCCATGAAATCTCAACTTCTGATGCCGACCTTTTCCTCTTCACTGGAATCCCTGCTAGCATGGTGGAGTTCCCTGCTCTAAACAGTTAAGAGTGTCTCCTTTGCTTATTTCTCTCCAGTTTCCTGCAGGTAGTGTCAACCCCCTTCACAGACACCGGCGTTCTGCTGAGCTTCTTTTTCTTCTTCATGGGAGTCTCGAGGTTGGTTTTATTGATACCACCAACAAACTCTACACTCTAACGCTTCAAATTGGAGACACATTTGTGTTCCCGAAGGCACAAGGTCACTTTCTATACAATGTTGACTTCAAGAACCCTGCCATTGCTATCTCTCTTTGTTTGGCAGTGCCAATTCCGGAACCGACTCAGTTCCTACCACTGTCTTTGCCACTGGACTTGATGATGCTGTCCTCGCCAATGCCTTCAAAACTGATATGGCTACTATCCAAGAGATCAAGGCAGCCCTTGCATAAAAGGCTTGAACTAAAGTTCCCCTCTCCACCACCATCTGTTGAGATTGTTCTTCTGAGTGCATTTTTTTCTTTTCTAATGGCACGCCAGGACTACGATATTAATTCTTTAGCTGAATGAATGCAGTTCTAATTAAAATGATTCATCTCACATTGCGCAAACTTGAGCTATTCTTTCATTGACCAAACATATATAATTTTGATGCTTGCTTCATTCAATTAGAACAAGATTACAACAAATAATAAATACAAAAAAGAATAACATAGAGAAACATGAGATAAAAACAAGTAAACAAAAGGGGCATCAATAAACAAGGATGAAAGCAGATTAGTTGAAGGATGACAAGTATAATCAACCGAAGATATTAAAAAGATTTCCAGCAGAATTTCCACTAGGAGAATTAACAGCTGCGCATCTTTTCCTGATCTCCCCATCTTTGTCAATCTTGACATCAACAGCTCCCAACTTAATCATGGCCCGACCAAATTGAAAGCTGAAGTCGTTGCTTCCAGCTATTCTTGCCACTGAGAATCTGGTGTTCGAATCCAGTGCCAGCTGCTGATCAACTTCGAGAATCCCATTACCTAAACGTATTTGCTCGTAGTAAGATTTGTCCACTGAAGAAGACTTGAGAGGATCCTGGTCGAGATTAGCTGAGTTGGTACTGCCAGAATTTTGAGGACAAAGAGTTTGTAGGGTTTTCAGTAGTGTTGCATTCATGGTTGGATCTGGGTGGCCAGTGTTCTTGAAATCATAAAGACGATTTTGGAATAAACCACAATGTGCTACCCCGACACTGTGACCACCTCCTATACATCATCAGAAGAATCAAAAGACAAATTAGAAATGTTCTTGGAAATGTAATATCACATGTCGTTTCAAAGAGAATTACGAATGGAAAAATGCATCACCACATACCAAGAAGATAAACCATGTCAATAGTGCTCAGTCTTTTGCTATTAAATGTTGCAATAGCTTGAGGAATTGGGATACTTGGAGATGGGAGTTTCACATTTTGAGCAGAAGATACACGACCATCTCTTCTTCCTGTTTGTACAGGGTACCATCCTGTCCTTGACTTCTTATCACTCTGCATGAGCACAAACATTTATCACTCAATTCTTTTGTTATCCTACTCTTTTGACCCCTCATTAAATTTTGTTAATGTGTGTTTACAGTTCAATTCTTTTGTTAAGAATGAGACGCATGCATTGATTCTGAAAGGGAATTGAAAAAGGTTCTGCACCTCGACAACAGCATCTCTGGTAGCCATTACTATAATATCAGCACAAGAGACGACTCCTGGGCATGTATTTTCAATTTCCGTCTTTATTTCCTCGATGAAATCGTAGCCCCTCACACTTAAATTTGGAGGTGCAGTTTTCTCACCATTTGGCACATCCAGTAATATAGATGCATCACATCCCTTTCAACACCCCCAAAAAAATGCATTAGATTGTGCATGTATTGAGCAATGAGTACTAAAACAAATTAACGTTGAAAGGGATTGTTAAACCTTCTTACATTGACAAAACAATCATGAAATTGCATGCGAAGAAGAGCAGCCACTATTGTTGTGTCTGTACTGAATCTTGCCTTTACTTTCTGCTTGACAATTTCCTCAACATTTCTCTGAAAACCATTTCTGTCCTTGCATTTTCCATTATAGAATCCAAACTGCAACTGACCACTGCATTGGCCAGCCAAGTTCACAAAGATGAGGCTAAGTGCTAGTGCCAATGCAGCAGCTAGTCTTCGCATTTCCATTTTTTTCTTCTTTTTCGAACTACTAATATTTGATATGGAAATAAAGCACATTCTGCTTTCTATTTATACGGAATTGATCAAGATGATAGAGATATGGAATCCTTGCATAACATGAGGTTGAAATGGTGTTCATGATCACTAGTCATTGTCATTAGACGTGCAGTCCTCTAAGAATATATGGTGCTGGTGCTGGTGCTGGTGCTGGCGCCAAACGCAGGGAGATACGTAGCATTCCAAAAGTTATTCTAAAGAATTACAGCTAGCTGGCTGCCTTGCCCCGGAAATCTGGAGCTGATACGAAAGAAGAATACTATAATGGAGGAAATTGTTGCAGTGAATTATTGACCAATAATCTAATCTAATCTAATCATTTTTTTTCCTGAATAATATAATCTAATCCTGTTTGACTCAAAAACCATGCCAATCAAACGTTTTAAACCTTCATGTTTCCCTACGAGGAAAGCTATTCTAATGACATGCGCATGTGGTTCACTAAAGCAATTATGTATCATGGTAATTAAAATATCCTAACTTGTCTAGGAAAATAATATAATCCCTTATTCTCGAGGTAAAATATGCTGTTGAAATTTTCTTAATTGCTAACAGTATATTTTATTACACTGCTGATAATCTTTTTACAAGTTAGTGAATAAATATTTTTTTGACTTTCTTCTACAAGAATATCCAGGTTTTTCTAATTTTCATATATAAATAAATAATACTTTTAGCCTCAGAAAAGATAAAAGAAAGAAAATTTTGTTTTTAAAGGTATTTTGATATTTTTTCCATGAGAATTTTGTATAATTAAGAGGACTATATAAGTATTTTTTATTTTTTAATTAAAAAGTTATTGGAACATATTCCATACATCCCAGTAAGTAGACAACGCCTGCATCATTAAGGAGACTTGTGAAACGTTACTCGGTGGCCAAATTTGGCCAACTATCATATCACTAGATGCATAGTCGTGCCTTCTTCTACATTGAGCGGTGTATGTAGACATATCATGATTAAATTGTTGTCAGTGATTGATTGGTTATGTTTTTTTTATTTCTTTTCTCTTTTATAACAACTAAAATGTACTATTATCCTCTCTTTGTTTATTGTATGCTTGGGTCTGATAATCATGTTTGATGTTAGGCCTAGATGTGCAGGTCTAACACAACTGTCAAACTTAAAGTGCTTGGGTCTAGCAAAGCTATCAGATCTTTGCACTTGAGTCTGTCAGGCCTAATTGCCGTGAGTTTAACGTGTTGCCAAGCCTCAGTTAAGTAAGATGACAAACTCAACTAAACTTGGGTTAGGCATGATTGTCAGACCTAAGTAACACTTGAGTTTGAGTGTGATATGATTGTTGTTGTTATTGTTGTTGTTGTTGTTATTATTATTATTATTATTATTATTTTATCAAAATATAAAAATATATTAAGATAAAAAGTAACCATTATAGTAAACCATGAAGTTCATAGTATATATACAAAACAAAGAGTTTAAGTAAAAAGTGCAGGCTCCCCAAATAACCATTATAGTAAACCAGGAAGTTCATAGTATGTACAAAATAAAGAGTTTACATAAAAAGTGCAGGCTCCCTAAATAACTAAAATGGATGTAGCCTAGCCAAGATTTGACTGGCCAAATCCCTAAACAAAAAAAAAATCATAACATGAACAAAAGCTAGAGGGAGAAGCTCCCTGCAGGGAAACTATGGTTAAATAAAAAACTAGCATGCAGTTGGTGGTGTTGAGTTTAACCTAAAAATATCATCTATAAAGAGAACTGACATATAAGCAACATAGAGTTATTGCATGGCTAGAAGATGACATAGAATACATTTGTATAAACAGATAAAGAAGTAGTATTGAAGAAGAAAACCACAGGAAGTAGCCCCTCAACACCCTCTCAACCAGCAATCAAAAGACCATAAACAAATAACCAGCAAGACTAGAGAACAATAGAAGATGCATAAAAACTAATACTTCAGTAAAGATCAACTATCAACCTTTACAACATCTCAATAAGAGTAAGAGTTAGTCAACAACATTATAAGTCATAGGATTTTTGTCATGAAAATACAGGATTGTGTAGAATAGAATTTGATACTTGCGGGATATAAGATCAACAGATTTGTCAATATTGTCAAAAACTCTTATGTTTCTTTCTTCCCATGTAAGGTACACAACCAAGCTAAAGAAACTCTTCTCATTCTCAATTGCAGACCTTTTTTTGTTAGAAGTGATACCTCTAATTACATTATTTCAGGTAGCCATATTCCTTGTAATCCTTAACTAGCACTTAACCTTTCTCCACGAAAGAGAGGTCCAATCACAGGTAAAGAAAAGATGGCTATGAGACTCTTTTTCTTACCTATAGAGTGCACATTGAATGTCTGTCAAGAGTGTTGGTGGGAGGAACCACTGTTGGTAGCTTTAAAACACTCAGAAGGAATAAAACACATAGTTTTATTACAAAATAAAAGCTTACAAAATACAAAACTCACACTTTTAATACACACCATCTCTTTCTCTCATGTGTTTCTCTTTACTCTTTCCTACACTTAATAATACAAACTTAACAGTTTATTTATACATAAACTGAGAGGCAGCAGGTGGTAGTGGTTGATAGCAGGTGGTTGTAGGTGGTGGTGGTTAGTATTAGGTGGCAGTTGTTGGTGGTGGTTAATAGTAGGTGGCTGCAGGTGGTGGTTAGTGGTTGATTGAGTTTACCATAACAAATCCCCCCTTTAAACTCAATCGAGGGATGTCATACCAAGCACGAACTTTAGTTTCATAAATATTTCTCTCTTTAATGACTTTGTGAAGATATCTGTAACTTGATCATTTGTTTTGCAGGATATCAGTTCAACTTTTTTGTTCTTCATATGCTCTTGGATAAAATGATAACATGTATCGATGTGTTTACTTCTTTCATGATACACTAGATTCTTGGCTAATGCAATTGTTGATTGATTATCAATATAAATCTTTGTAGGACTTTCTTGAGGAAATCCCAAAAACTTCAGCATATTCCTTAACTATATTAGATGACATACAGCTGAGTTGGTAGAAATATATTCAGCTTCATAGCTTCATAACGTTTCTACCGATTGCTTCTTGGATGACCATGTAAAAGATATATCTCCTATGAAAAAGACAAATCAAGTTGTGTTTTTTCTTTCATCTAGATCTCTACCCCAATCATTATCCGAGTAGCCAATAAGATTGAAGTTTTCACTTGAGGAATAAAATATAACTTCATTTATTGTTCATTTGATGTAGCAAAAAATTCTCTTAACTGCATTCAAGTGAGACTGGTCTAGTGTCTCCATATATCTGCTGATGAGTCCGACTCCGTAGAGTATATCTGGTCTGGTATATGTCAAGTACCTTAAGCTTCCTACTAAGCTTTTGAAGTAAGTTGGATCGACATTTCCAACTTTACTCTTTCTCAATTCTACTCCATTCTTAACTAGAGTTGATACTGGATTGCTGCTTTCCATCTCGAACCATTTAAGAATATCTTTGGCGTAACCGTTTTGGGATACAAAAATCCCTTCTTCTTTCTACGTTACTTTTAACCTAAGAAAATGTGCTATTAGACAAATATATGTCATCTCAAACTCCTATACCATACTTTTCTTGAAGTCTTCAAACATGGTAGGATTGTTGTTAGTGATTATCAAATCATTAACATAAAGGCATGCAAATAATATGTTGTCATCTACTTCTTTCTTTACATATATTACATATTCATATAAATATTTTTCAAATCCATTGTCTTGAAAATACTTGTCAATTCTGGTATTCTAAACATGCGAAGCTTACTTCAAACCATAGAGGGCTTTCTTCAACTTGTATAGTTTGCTTTCATTTCCAGCTTTAATATATCTAAGTGGTTGTTCAACATAGATCTCTTCTTTTAGAAAGCCATTCAGAAATGCTGACTTCACATCGAGTTGATAAATCTTCCATCTATGTTATGCAGCTAGTGAGATCATCAGTCTGATTGTCTTTAGCCGGGCTGCTGGAGCAAATACTTCTCTATAGTCAAGGTCTTCTATCTGTTTATAGCCTTTTGCCACTAATCTTACTTTGCATTTTTTATACTTCACCTTTTGCATTCTTCTTCGTCTTGTAAACCCATTTGATACCAATTGCTTTTTTATTTTCTGGTAGATTAATCAACTTTCAAGTGTCATTCTTTTCAATGGTATGTATTTCTTTATCCATTGCTTTTATCCACTTATCTTCTATGATAACTTCAATGAAGCTAAGTGGGTCACTATCTGTGAAGAAACAAAATAGAGTTGTATCTTTCATGACTTGAGTGGCATTGTATAACTCTTCTAGATTTCTCATCCTTCTTGCTCTGTTTGATGAAGATGCTGATGAGGATGCTAATGGTGGTGTTAATGGTGATTTTGGTGTGTTTCTCCTACTGAATACAAAGAATCTGTGTGCCGGACTTTGTGACTCATCTGCTGGACCTTCTGCAAGTACTGTTGGTACTTCCATTTCGTCTTCAAGGATCAAATCAATATTGATCTATTTTACTTCTTCTTGATCATCATTCCACTGCCAAGATTTATCTTATTCGAAGATAACATCTCTATTCATGATCACCTTCTTTGTGATGGGATTATACAACTTGTATCTCATCCTTCTATCACCATATCAGGCAAAGATGCATTTCCCGCTTTTATCATCAAGTTTGGTCATTCTTGCATCTAGAATTTTTGTATATGCCATACAACCAAAGACTCGAAGATGAGTAATACTTGGTTTGTGACCACTCCATGCTTCTTCAGGAGTGACAACTTGCAAACTTCTGGTTGGGCAGCGATTTAGTAGATACATTACACATGATACAACTTCAGCCCAATATTGTTTGGGCAACTTTTTTGCTTTGAGTAGACTTCTTGCCATATCAAGAATTGTTCGATTCTTTCTCTCAGCTACACTGTTCAGCTGTGGTGTATAAGCTGGTGTTATTTGATGTCTTATGCCTTGTTATGTACAAAAAGCTTCAAAGTCATTTACTTTATATTCTCCACCTTGATCAAATCACATGGTTCTGATCTTATAGCCACTTTGCTTCTCAATAATTACTTTAAAATCTTTAAAATGATTGAATACTTCTGACTTTCTTTTCAGAAACTATACCCATGTCTTTCTGCTAAAATCATCAATGAAAGTAAGGAAATACCTATTTTATCTAGTTGACATAGGTTTTATGGGACCACACACATCTGTGTGCACTAACTTTAGTGGTTTATTTGCTTTCCAGTTGATTTCTTTGGCAAAACTGGATATGTGATGTTTGTTGAGGACACAACTGTCACAGACTTTATTTGGATGATCAATGTAGGGCATATCTTTGACCATCTTCTTGCTTGCAAGCATCTTCAGATTTGTGAAATTCAGATGTCCAAGCCTTAGGTGCCAGAGCTACTCTTCATTATTGGTGATGACACTTAAACACTTTGTAGCAGCATATTGGATGTTTATAGGAAACATCCTATTCTTGGACATCTTCACATGGACAATTAATCTTTAATTATAATCTTCAATTATTAGATTATAGTTCTTTATAAGAAGAGTGTAACCTTTCTCCAGAAGTTGGCCTATACTTGATTAGTACTTAAAAGTATATTTTTATCAAGGTTTTATATCATCATTTTGCACTTGAAGTATGAATAACTCCTTAACTAAAGTATGTTTTATAATAATATATCTAATAATATAAGATACCTTTAATTTATGGTAAATGTTTATTTTAAATGTAGGTCTATCACATAAATGAAAGGATTGATTGATAACTTTAAGAACTTAAATTGCAAGGGGAAAGAGATGACCAAACTTAGAAAAGAGATGTCGGTGCAATCCAAACCAGAACACTGTTCGATAATTAGGTCATATATGGAGCTATAGATCTCAGATTTAGGTCTACTTTATATGAATGGAAAGGTAAGACATAGACCTACAACTTTTATATGGAGCCCAAGATCTAAAAAAGCCATTTTCAAGTCCAAATTATAGCAACAACAAAGAAGCCCGAATCTGTCCTCCAGCCCGAACATTGTTCAGTATTTTGGTCATATCTGGAGTTCTAGAAGTCCAAATGAGCTGAATTGTTTACATAAGAAAGCTAAGACAATTGCCTACAACTTTCATGTTTTTGAGTGGCTCCAATTTTGACGTTATCAATGACATTTTGGGCAGACAAGAGAAGATAAGGATTGTCACCAAATCAAGAGTTGGCCACCCACTCATCAAATCAATAGTTTCCAATTTTGGCCTATAAAAGAAGGCATTTGCCATACATTTAGGTATCTTGGTTTCCAGATCAAAATCATGCTCTTGCTTTCTCTCTTTGTATTTTTTATAATGTTTATGCTTTGTTTTCATTAATATCAAGTTTATGCTTTTCATTTCCTTTCCTTTACTTAGTTAACTCTTATCTTATTTATGTTCTTATTTTGTTTATTTATTTTTCTTTCTTTCATTATGTCTAGCTAAGTTTATTATGTCAAGGTGAAAAGGTTACACTAATGGTGTAAGAATAAGTATAATGTAAACTTAATATGGACTTTAATGTTTGATACAAACATGTTTTATATTTGTTATCTTCACTCTTTAATACTTGTTAAATAACTAATCTTGATTTATGTTGTATAACACTTGGTACAACAAATGCTTGGCACTTTCATAGTTCATACTGTATGGTATAACCGACACCTGAGCTATGAAAGGAACTTTATTTGTTGTTAACATAAGTTATAATCATGAATGCTTGACGAGATTTACAAGTATTAGCATTAATCGAATAAGATGACTAATGTAATCATGTTAACAATCTATAATCTGATTGGAACCTCCTTTACTTGTGGTTTCAATTGAATAATAAGAGTTTATATTATACTTGTTTGACATACCATTAGTGGAATCTCTAACCTTGACATTTGTTATTATCATTGTTTAATCGTGCTAGAACATTTAGAGACCACATGAATCCCACAAGAACACTTAGAGAATAATGAGAATAACCGTGCTAGAACACTTAGAGACCACATGAATCCCACAAGAACAAGTGCACCATCATGCATACTTTTTGCTCCCGATGTATCTCATTTTAATTTTAAGCCAGACATTATTCAACTTTTACTTTCTTTTCATGGCTTAGAATTGGAAAATCCATACTTGCATTTAAGGGAATTTGAGGAGGTCTGCAACACATATAATAATTTAAATTGTAGCATGAACACCATCAGATTAAAGCTTTTTTCCTTTTTCATTAAAAGATAAAGCTAAAACATGGCTATAAAATTTAAGATCAGGATCCATTCGTACTTGGGATGAAATGCAACAACAGTTTTTAAAAAAGTTTTTTCCATCTCATCGAACAAATTATTTCAAAAGACAAATCACCACTTTCACTCAAAAACCAGGAGAAACATTTTACCAATATTGGGATAGGTATCGAGACTTGCTTAGTACTTGCCCTCATCATGGTTTTGAAACATGGAGATTGGTGTCACATTTCTATGAAGGGTTAACACCTAAAGATAGGCAAATGGTTGAATTGATGTGCAATGGAACTTTTGAAGATAAAGATCCTGATGAAGCAATGGAGTACTTAGACTTGTTAGCTGAAAATGCTCAAAATTGGGACACCGCGGGTACTTATGAGGCACCAAGTAAAACTTAACCTCATACATCTAGTGGAGGTATGTACAACCTTAGGGAAGATCATGACCTTCAAGCCAAGTTTGCATTTTTAGTTAGAAAAGTCGAGGCACTAGAATTGAAAAGGAGTGGTCAATTAAAATCTGTTGAAAACATTTTGTGTCAAATATGTAAAATAAATAAACACTCAACCAATAATTGTCCAACCATGCCTTCTTTTAAGGAATGTCTCCATGAACAAGCTCATGTTTTAAACAGTTTCCGAAGGGCCAACCACAACCCATACTCCCAAACATACAACTCTAGTTGGAGAAATAACCCAAATTTCAGTTGAAAGAGTGAGAACAACAATGCACAAACTTCATAACCATCGTTTCAAGCACACCATAATTTCCAAAATTCTCATGGATCTGCACCTCCTTATGCTTCACCTTCTAAAAGAAATCTTGAGGAAATATTGCATGCATTCATTGAAAAGCAAGAGACAATCAATACTCAACTTGCTCAAAACATGACAGATTTTATAGATACTCTTGTAAAATTAACATCTGCTCTTAGTTTCCAAGAGAAAGGTAAGTTTCCATCTCAACCACAACAAAATCCCAAGGGGCAATACAATACAAATGCAAGTAGTTCCGGAAGCCAACACATGGATCAAGTCAAATCAGTCACTACTCTGCGTAGTGGTAAGGTTATTGAAAAACTCTCTCTTGAACCTTATGAGAAAGATGATGAGTCAATCTCTGAGGGTAAAGAAGGGATTGAATCTGAAAATTGCAAAGAAATGACTGATTTACCACCAGCACTTCCATTTCCTCATGTCATGACCAAACAAAGGAAAGACAATCACAACTCTAAAATTTTTAAAATTTCCAAACAGGTAAGGATCAATATACCTTTACTGGATACTATTAAACAAGTTCCTTCCTATGCTAAATTTTTAAAAGATCTATGCACTGTGAAGAGGAAACTAAATGTGAAAAAGAAAGTCTTTCTAGCAGAACAAGTAAGTGTCATTTTTCAGAACAATAATGCTTTGAAATATAAAGACCCTGGTTGTCCTATAATTTCTTGCTTTATTGGAGAACAAAAGATTGAAAGAGCCTTACTTGATCTTGGTGCTAGTGTGAATTTACTTCCATATTCAGTTTTTCAGAGTCTTAATCTAGGTGAATTAAAACCAACTTCTATATCTCTTTTACTTGCCAATAGATCTGTAAAAGTTCCTAGAGGAATAATTGAAGATGTGTTAATACAAATTGATAAATTCATTTATCCTATGGATTTTATTGTCTTAGACACAAAACCTGTTGAATCATGTAATTCATTTCCTGTTATTTTAGGACATTCGTTTCTTGCAACTTTTAACGTATTGATTAATTGTAGGAATGGACTGATGAAGCTATCATTTAGAAATATGACATTGGAGATGAATATTTTCAACATTTGCAAGCAACCTGAAGATGATAATGATTTACAAGAAGTAGATCATATTGACGAATTAGTTTATGATCAACTTGAATCTACTTTAAGTAAAAATGAGTTAGATGAATCTGAAGATTTGCAAATGATTTATTCTAAGGAAGAAATCACGGATGAAACAAGCACAAAAATTATTGATGCGAATCTTTTGTCAACAGTGACAACAGATTCGACATCTGACATCACACCAATCGATGATTATTTTCCTAACGAATCCTTACTTTCTCTTAGTCCAATGCCTTGGTATGATAAAAATATCAATTTTCTTGCTTTAGGAGATTTTCCAGCTGATTGGAGTACTCAAGATAAAGAAAAGTTTTTGAACAAAATGAAGAGCTTTTATTGTGATGACCTTAACTTATTCAAATATTGTCCTGATCAAATATTTCAAAGATTCATTCCTGATAATGAGGTAAGTAGTGTCATTAAACTTTATCATTTTAAAGCATGTGGAAGTTATTTCTCGTCAAAAAATATAGCTACAAAAATCTTTCAAAATGAATTTTATTGGCCCACCATGTTCAAGGACACACATGCATTCTGCAAAACTTATGAAAATTGTTAAAAAATTAATACTGGTCAAAAACTTTTGTTTTATAATTCTCAACTCTATGCATTCCCTAAAGAGCTAAGATTAAGATGGAAAAATCCTTATGGGGCCTGTGATATTGAGAATTCAATGAATGACAATGATTTTAAGGAAAATAGACATCGTTTGAAAGCTTACTTTGATAATTTTCCTAGTGAAAATGAATCAACTGGTTTGAATGATCTTGTAGATAAAGGTTAATTATTTTGTTTTTCTCACATTGTTTTTGTGTTTTTTTTGAGTGATTTTTGCTAGTTTCTCTCACCCCGGTCAAATGGCGGACAACGGTACTCCGTGAATGAAGTCGGTTCTTTTAGTTTCTGATAATAACTGATATTTATGTATATATTTGTGCAATTTTTTGAATCTCTCTTCCAATTCTCATTTGAAAATGGGCGCTAATCTTGAAAAATTGAAAAAGTATTTTCCCACTCTGCCTCAGAATGCGATTACAAAAATTTACCGTGCTAGATGTGCAAGATTGAGATTGTTAATGAATCATGGAATTCCTGAAGATATTCGATGGTTGATGGAAGTAAAGGTTCGATTATCAGGTGAGTTCTCTAACGCCTTCATTTCACACATGCCTGAAACAGGTAAAAGCACTTTTGCAAAGAAACATCGTGCAAAACGACTAAAAGTCTGTCATCAATGTGCTAGATGGACTTGTAATACACAATGTCGTTCTTTAGGATTGATATCTATAAACCGTAAAGATAAAATACAATTCATTAAGGATGGCCTGAGTAAGGAGTCTTTAGATAATCTTCTATTGACTCTTGAGACGCATCATAGTGGAGATGTGCATCGTGTAATTCATGATTTATAGCCACTATTTCATAAAGAACATGATCGACTTAGTCTTGGGAATTTGGCTAAAAAAGACCATGTTTGCTAGTTTTTAAGAAAACTGGATGAGAAGTCTATCCCCGACCCATAAAGGGTGTTTAAGCCGTTCTTGGACGTAAAAACAAGGAAAGATGTGAGCCACAATCATAACTACCTGTACATACACATGCTTTTTCAAAAGTATATAAATAAATAAATAAAGAGAGAGAGAGTGTGTGTGAGACTCCAGCTAGCCTACATATAGGTGTTATGATTGCCTTTCTAATTTCTCATCTATAAAACCCTTTCTTCCTTCCTTTTATTTCTACTCAACCCATACATTCAACAAATACAGAAGTGTGTAGAAATGGCAAGTTCCTCAAGTCATCATATAAGAAATATTTGTGTTTTCAGTGGATCTAGTCCTGGGAAAGAAAAGGAGTTTTTAGAATCAGCAAATCATCTTGGTCAAGTGCTAACTGAGAGAAAGATTCATTTAGTGTATGGGGGAGGCAGTCTTGGGTTAATGGGAGGTGTGTCAATAGCTGTATTTTTAGGAGATAGTCAAGTTTTGGGGGTCGTCCCCGAAGTTTTAGCACAAGAGGACATCATTGGAAAAACAATTGGAGAGGAACTTCAGGTCTTCACAATGTCGGCTCGAATGAATGCAATGTTTAAACATGATGATGCCTTCATTGCTTTACCAGGTGGTTTAGGCACATTGGAAGAGATCTTTCATATTTCCTCTTGGGCTCAACTGCACATTCACCATAAACCCATAGGTTTGTTAAATGTTAATGGTTATTATGATAAGTTGTTATCTTTTCTTGATCATGCTGTGGAACAAGAATTTCTAACATCTTCTGCACGACAAATCATAATCTTTGCTGCTACTGCTGAACAATTAATTAACCAACTACAATCCTTTATTCCTGTAATTGATCCCTCCATGAGTCGCATAAATTGGTCAATTAAGGAAAGCCGTAAAAATCTTAGATTGAATTTGAGCATTCATTTGTGAATTTTTGTGTCGTTTGGTTTTATTATTGTGTTTTGTTATTTCTTATTTTTTTTAGTGTGTTTCAGGTTTGTTAGTGTTCGTTATTTCAGGTGATATCTTCTATACTCTATCTTTCTACCTTAGAACATTGAGGACAATGTCTCATTTTGGTTGGGGGGAGAGGGTAGTAGTTGATTAAAGAATTTTTTTTTCATTTCATAAAGTATGTGCATAATTGTTGTTACTAGGATGACAGAGTAAAGGAGCTCTTTTGTTAAAGTGACTCTTGAGACACATCTTAGTAACCATTCTTAACAAGGTCTATTATAATACTTCTTGAAATATTCAAGTTTACAAACTCTCGCATTGTTATCACTTAATTCTACTTATATACTTATTTAACATGTATTCTTAAACCTTAATTTAGACACACACACACACACTTTCACATATGATTGTGGGTTGCATATTGGATTATTACATTATTTATGTTCTTTTGTTAAAGGTAATAATTAAGGGAAAGGGATTGTATATAATTAAAAAAAAAGAAAAAAAAAAGAAAAAAAAAGAAAAAAATGATAATAATAAAAATATAGATAAGTTTGGTTTCGTAGCCTCTCTAACCTAAATAATTAAGCCCGAAGGGGTGTTTTAACACCTAATACCTTAAAGTCAACTGACTTGGCAGCTATTGACCCAACGCTTATTACATGGGTTGAGGAGAAAAGTTTAAGGAAATCAAACATTGCACTATTTACATATCAATATCTGCAATCCGAGTTACTAAGCTCGTAGGGGTGTCTTAACACCTAATGCCCTACGACCAATTGGTCTGGGAGTCATTAGCTAAAAGCTCGTTACATGGGTTAAAGATGCATGGTGTTTTTAAATTATATGTATATATATATTTTTTAAAAAAAAAGAAAAAAGACAAAAATAATAATCCCAACCCAAGGAAGTTAACCTTAAAAATTAGAACAAAAAATTTGTTTTCTTCCAAGAAAAGCCCTATAATTATGTGTTAATACATTGAGCACAAAAGAAAGGTTTATGAATATCTTGTTAAGAGGTATTGAGCACGTATGTAAATTTAACAAGAGTTTGTTTATCTGGATATATTAATGAAAGTCAAATAATGAATACCTTGCTTTGTGTAATTTGTAAATTGTTTTTCTATTTTAACGCTTTGATTACTAGGGACTAGTAATAAGCTGGTTGGGGGGTGTGATTAGTACTTAAAAGTACATTTTTATCAAGTTTTTATATCATCATTTTGCACTTGAAGTATGAATAACTCCTTAACTAAAGCATGTTTTATAATAATATATCTAATAATATAAGATACCTTTAATTTATGGTAAATATTTATTTTAAATATAGGTCTATCACATAAATGAAATGATTGATTGATGACTTTAAGAACTTAAATTACAAATGGAAAGAGATGAACAAACTTAGAAAAGAGATGTCGGTGCAATCCAAACTGGAACACTATTCGATAATTGGGTCATATCTAGAGCTATAGATCTCAGATTTAGGTCTACTTTATATGGATGGAAAGGTAAGACATAGGCCTACAACTTTCATATGGAGCCCAAGATCTAAAAAGGCCATTTTCAAGTCCAAATTATAGCAACAACAAAGAAGCCCGAATCTATCCTCCAGCCCAAACACTGTTCAGTATTTTGGCCATATCTGGAGTTCTAGAAGTCCAAATGAGCTGAATTATTTACACAAGAAAGCTGAGACAATTTTCTACAACTTTCATGTTTTTGAGTGGCTCCAATTTTGACGTTATCAATGACGTTTTGGGCAGACAAGAGAAGATAAAGATTGTCACCAAATCAAGAGTTGGCCACCCATTCATCAATTAGTCATCAAATCAATAGTTTCCAATTTTAGCTTATAAAAGAAGGCATTTGTCATACATTTAGGCATCTTGGTTTCCATATCAAGATCATGCTCTTGCTTTCTCTCTTTGTATTTTTTGTAATGTTTATGCCTTTCATTTCCTTTTCTTTACTTAGTTAACTCTTATCTTATTTATGTTTTTATTTTGTTTATTTATTTTTCTTTCTTTCATTATGTCTAGCTAAGTTTATTATGTCAAGGTGAAAAGGTTACACTAATGGTGTAAGAATAAGTATAATGTAAACTTAATATGGACTTTAATGTTTGATACTAATATGTTTTATATTTGTTATCTTGTTCACTCTTTAATACTTTGCTTGATAAATAACTAATCTTGATTTATATTGTATAACACTTGATACAACAAATGCTTGGCACTTTCATAGTTCATATTGTATGGTATAACCGACACCTGAGCTATGAAAGGAACTTTATTTGTTGTTAACATAAGTTATAATCATGAATGCTTGACGAGATTTACAAGTATTAGCATTAATCGAATAAGATGACTAATGTAATCATGTTAACAATCTATAATCTAATTGGAACCTCCTTTACTTGTGGTTTCCAATTGAATAATAAGAGTTTATATTATACTTGTTTGATATATCATTAGTGGAATCTCTAACCTTGACATGTGTTATTATCATTGTTTAATCGTTACATTAATATTCCTTCTCAATGTTCTTATCTTTTTTTTCTTCTCCTTCTTTTTTTTTATAATTATTATTATTATTAGTACTACTACTACTACTAATATTATTATTATTATTGTTGTTGTTGTTGTTGTTGTTGTTTATTATTGTTGTTGTATTATTGTTATTTATAATTTGTACAATTAACCTCCCTGTGGTTCGATCCTGGTCTTTCCGGGTTATTTATTACTTCGACACTCTTGCATTTGGGAGAAGACATCAATTTTTTAGTCGTGACAATACTCAACAAGTTATGTTTAATAGCTTGAACATAATAAACATCTGCAATATAACTATGATTGCCATTTTTCAAACGAATTGAGATGTTGCCTCTTTTTTTCACTGGAACTTTGAAGGTGTCTCTAAAAGTGACTTGGCTTTTTACAGTTTCATCTAGATCTTCACATAAATCTCATTGACCACTCATATGATTGCTAGCTCCAGAATCTAAATACCATATATTCTCCTGATTCTCACTTAGTCCTTGTTGGACTAATAATGCAATTGGTCCTCTGATGATGGCATCCTTCTCTGTATAGTTGGCTTGTTCACGTACCTCTATTAGAGCTTTCCTTCGACATTCAGTGTTATAGTGCCTAAATTGATTACAACTATAACACTGAATATTTTTCTTGTCATGGTTATTATAACCGCCCCTTCTTCTTCTAGGAGTAAATGCTTGTTGTCCTTAGCCTCCCCTATTGATGTTTCTACCACCTCTTTTTTTGAATCCTGTATTCCAAGATCCTCTTCCTTGAAACTGTTGAAATCCTCCTCGTCTTTGTTGACTCCTTCCTTGAGTGGTATATCCACTTGCTGAAATCTCCTTACCCTTCTTAAGTGACAACTTTGATTGTAAGACATGCACAATTGCCTTATCTATATTTCTTTTCACAATCTTTTGCTCATGAGCTTACAGAGAACTCATAAGCTCATCCACCGTCAACTTATCCACTTTTTTGTATTCTTTAATAGCAACAATAAGAAAATCAAATTTTAGATCTAGGAATCTTAATATTTTTTTAGTAATTCGAGCATCTGAAAGGACTTCTCCATTTCTTCTCATCTAATTGACTATCACCATAATTCTTATGTGATAATTAGAAATAGATTCTGATAACTTTATTTACATTGATGCAAATTCACCTCGCAAATATTAAAGACGAATCTTCTTAATTCTATCAACACCTTTGTATTTTTGTTGGAGAGCCTTTCATATTTCTTTTGAAGTTTCTGCGAAAGCAATGATCTTAAAAGTGGCTTCATCAAGACCTTGATAAATGATGGTTTTTTCTTTATTGTCTTTGTTTCTATTGGCTCTCAGAAGTTGTTTCTCTGCCTCTTGTAATAAATCTTCTGCTTCTTTCGACTCTAGTTCATTATAGTCATATTCAACAATCTTCATAAACTTTTATGAACCAAGAAATGCCTTCAATCTGATACACCAATTATCATAGTTGTCTTTGATTAGCTTTGAGATGAGTGTTTATGCATTTTCTATAGTTATTTTGCTCTTTAAATGACTATATCACTTTCTGGGAGCTGAATTGGAGAAACGAACATTGTAGATAGATCCAAAATGCTTTAAACAGTAAGGAACCGGTCTGGCTTAGTTGAAAATGGGTCAAAAATAGGTCGTATAGATTAAGAAATTGATTTTAGATGTCGGATGGTTTGTTGGTGCTGAACTAGGAATATTCTGGGGAATATTTTATACGGCTTGTTTGGGGCTCAGCTTGGCAACTTGTACGACAAACTTATACGACTCGGCTGACAGCTTGTATAACTCGGCTTGATGAGGCTTGTATGGCTCAGCTCGGCTCAAATATCACTCTTATGTGGCTCAATCATCGTCTACCTCGGGGTGCGTGGGCTACACATTAGCTATAATGGTAGAATTTTAGGTAACGCGTGTGGGCTATCGCGATCTTCGATGAAGCTTATTTTTGCACTAGTGAGTTTGTATGGATGAATACTACATGATAGAATGATCAAAAATGATTTTTGATAACTTTAAAAAATCAAATATATCCCAAGAACACATTTATTTTCTGACGAACGGGGCTCTAATACCAATTATTGGTGGGAGAAACCACTGGTGGTGACTTTAGAACATTCAGAGGGGGGATAAAACATATAGTTTTATTACAAAATAAAAGTTTACAAAATACAAAACTCAAAAGGGGGAGGAGGTACTCTGAAGCCTTGAGTTTTATATTATGTGGTGAGGCAGATAATAATGGCAAACCCATCGAATACAGAGGGTGTCAGATTTGAGATGTATGTTCCAAAACTACTTGGCCAAGAAACTTTTGTTTTGAGCTTTGATGTCTAAGAGACCCAAATCCCCTTTATGTCTAGGTAAGCAAACATTTTTCCAAGCTATTAGTACAGACTTATTCTATGATATATTCTCACTCCATAGAAGGTTCCTACATAGAGAGGTGATTTTACTGATTACAAGTCTAGGCATAGAAAAAATACTAATCCATATTTAGACCATTCCATGTAACACAAATCAAATTAGCTTTAGCCTGTCAGCAAAAGAAAGTTGCATCCCCAACCAACTCTGAATGCATTTCTCCAGCTTATGCATTAGAGGGAAAAATTGGCTAGCTAGCAATCTATAGGGACTTAGCAACACACCAAGATATTTAAAAGGGAGGTTCCTTTGAAAAATTTTATATGGAGCAGAATATCTTGTTTAATATGCTCCCCAACTCCATTAAAGAAGATGGAAGATTTTATAGCGTTAACAACTAACCCTAACATCTTGCTAAAAACTAATAACTATTGAAATAAAATATTGATAAAGGACATATCACCTCTGCAAAGTAGAATGATGTCATCTATGAAAGCCAAATGAGATATGCCAAGGGAACTACACTTTAGGTGAAAACAAAAATTATCTTTTTTGCACTACCAAGTAAAGTATTCTAGAAAAATACTCTATACATTCTATAAATAGGCAAGGTGATAATGAATCACCTTCCCTAACACCATATTTACCAGCACAAAACCCAGACAAATTATCTTGTTGTTGTTGTTGTTGTTGTTCAAGTACACTTACATTTGCCAGCACAAAACCCAAACAAATTATCTTATTGTTGTTATTCAAGTACACTTGAGTCAGATATATTTATTAGATTCAAGTAATATGAATCTAAAATTATTTATAAATAAAATATAAATATTTTATAAATAACAAATCATCACAAAAATATAATTTAATATTTTAAATCTAAAAATCTAAATCATATCTTCCTATTGAAATAATTTATTTTTTTATATTTATGAATTTATTATTCATTTAATATAAATTCTATCTTTTATTGTTATTTAAATTTATAATTTATTTTTTTATATTTATGAATTTATTATTCATTTAATATAAATTCTATCTTTTATTGTTATTGAAATAAATTTAAGTTAGATATGCGTTGTAGACTCAAGTAATATAAGTCTAAAAATTATTTATAAATAATAAATTATCATAAAAATCTAATTTAATATTTTAAATTTAAAAATTCAAATCATATCTTCTCATTGAAATATTTTATTTTTTATGTTTATAAATTTATTATTCTTTCAATAAAAATTTTATATTTTTTTAAATTATATTTAGTAAATCTTAAACTTCACAAGCAACAAGTTAGCGTGAGATGCTAAAACCATAGAAATTCATAGACTCTCTGT
Source organism: Populus pruinosa (assembly GCA_026413675.1). NCBI lineage: Eukaryota > Viridiplantae > Streptophyta > Magnoliopsida > Malpighiales > Salicaceae > Populus > Populus pruinosa. The sequence goes on along the minus strand of CM048592.1, from coordinate 26,087,098 downwards.
CTTTTCTCTTTAATTGTGTTTAATGAAACCATGTCATAAGATGCTAGCCATTAAAATAACTCTTTTCATAAATGATTCTATATGTTATAATTTTTTTTAATGTTTGAGACATTTGATAAACTCCATTAGCTTTCACCTAACTTCATTTAAATAAAAGATAATTGAGAATTATAATGTCGATTAAAATTTTATTTCTTAATCATTATATTAATTAGTTATTATGGTTTAGAAATGCAATATTTAATATATATCTGAATTCTAAAAAAGTGTGATATTTCATTAAGATTTTTTTTACTTCATCTATTTTTTTTAAATTCATATGGTAATTGCCTAATTCCTCCAAATAAAAACACAAAAAAAAATAGAAAGATAAATCTAAATTTAATAATGAAATATATACATAAAATGCTATTTATAGAAAAATATTGCGTGAACATAATCCAAATTTCTGAAATGTGCAAACAAGGAAACTGTCCGCTGTCCGAAACACATTTTTTTCGTTACACATGAAATCACCAAGATATCCTCGAAAAAACCAAAGACCACAGGACCACCATGAAGCCCATTTCCGTCATTTCAAAATCTCACCAGTGGTCATAGAACAGTGCCATCCATTTCTCTGCAAAGCCCTCTACCGACATCTCAATTCTCATTTCTAGCTAACACAGGAGAGGGGGAGGAAGAAGGGAGTAATTATCTCCAAAATTCATGGGCAAAAAGGTAAAATGGAGCTGGGCCGCCGCTTTAGTAGGAGCGGCATCAGCTACAGCAGCCGTGGCTCTAATCAGTGCCAAGCCAAAAGACCCAACTTTTCATTTGATCAAAATCAACTTCACTTCCTTCAAGCTCAGGTTCCCAGTCATCGACACCGATGTGATACTCACCGTACACGTCACCAACCCCAATATCATACCCATCCACTACTCCTCTACCATCATGTCAATCTTCTACGACGGCTCTCTCATCGGTACGGCTCAAGTCGAAGCAGGGTCTCAGCGTTCGAGGTCTTGCCAGATACTTGAGCTCACGGCCCGGCTTGATGGTGTCGAGCTGATGGCTAACCATTCCGTGAAGTTTTTCAGTGACGTGGCAAAGAGGGAGATGGTGCTTGACGCAAAGGTAGATATTGGAGGTACGGCTAGGTTGTTGTGGTGGGGCCATAGGTTTAATGTACACGTGGATAGTCATATAACCGTTGACCCTTTGTTTCTTGATATTATTGATCAAGAAAACAAGTCACGTCTTGAAGTTTTTCTTGCTTGAATGGGAGTGTTGTACTTATAGTAATGAGTTATTACAGTTGGCTGTGTTTTAGCTTGAAGTTTGAAGATGAAAATGAAATATCTTGGAATCTTTGGCATGAGATGAAAGCAATGTTGGATGTTGGAAGGTGTTAATTAGAAGATAATTATGATAATTGAATAATTAAGAAAAACTTCAAACATAAAGGTTAACATATATATATATATATATATATATATATATATATATATATATATCTTTGGTTTTATTTTTAACTAGTACTTCTTTCTAATCTTAGAAATAAGAAGAATTGGTGATTTTAAGGATGGTAGCATAATATGATTAAGATTTTGCTAAATACCAGGTTTGTAATGCCAATGTGAGGAAAATAGTTTTGAAGATGTATTGAAAAAGTTTTCATGATAAAAGTCTTTTTTTATATTTAAAATATTTTAGAATTTAGTTTAAAAAATATATTGTGATTTAGATTTGAAAATGATTTGCTGAGGAGTTTATAAAGTACTTAAGGGTTTGAGGAGAAAAATCTGCTTGTGATTTTAAATGATTTTAAAAGAGGTTTAGAAATACTATTTTAAAAGAGGTCTTTTGGGAAAATTTTTGTAAAGCCAGAAATAATTCTGTGATTTGAAAAGAGTGTCAATCCAATATTGAGTTGAATTTATTTGTACGTGTAATTATGTTGTAGCTTCTTTTTTTGTTTTAACAACTGTCTTATACTAGGATTTAATAGATTGCTAGAATAGCTGAAGACATGAATATATATATATATATATATATATATAGCCAATTCAATTCTCGAATGTAATTAAAATATAAATTATTTTTATTTTATTTTATTTTATAATTAAGTTGTTTAGTAATTTGATTATTATTTTTCAATTAAATTACTTAATAGCTAGAATTAGAATTAAATACAAAATTAGAACAACTTAAAATTTCGAAACCAGTTAATTATTAAAAAAAACATACATCAAACAGTAGGGCAGACCTTCGTCTTCTTAGAAAATTGATCGTACAAAATAGGTTATCTTGCTTGTGTTATGTTATGGGAAGGATTTAAAGTTTATTCTTAATACAATAGAAGAAGTTATCAATAATAATGTCCATATTTAATATAATGAATTTAAGAATATTTGTACTAATAAATTATTAAAAAAATATATTGAAGTTGGAAAAATGCTATATAAGCAGAGACTTGCTAATAAATTATAATATATGTGTTGTAATTGTAATTTAGACGAAATAGCGGAGGCATCAATACCTTTTTCAAATTTACTCTTATGGATTGAACAATTATGATGTTTTAAGACCAAAATATAAACACTCGAAGCTACATGGATGAAAAATAAAGAATCTACACAAATGCACTCAATCAAAGGAAGAACAAAGACAAAAGGAGAAGGCATCTTATTGCCCTCCACCCCAAGAACAAGATAGCATGCTTGAACAAAAGGAAAGCACAGGCAAACAATGCTGATTTTGTAAGCAACTGCGTGCTTCTGCTTGAATTCAAAAGGCTACTTCAAGAGAACAAGCACAAATGGAACAATACCAAAAAAGTGACAGAGTGAGAACAAGGGATCAAATAAAGCAAAAGCAAGACCTGTCCACTTGCCTGGCAGATAAGGTAAAACCTAACCAGCAGGCAGCATTCGACAAGAATCGGTGGAATTCCATCCCAGTTTCCATTATCTGCTCCATCCCAAGGAGAATCCTTTAAAAAAAAGCTATATAATTTAGCTCTAATTGTCTAGCATCACAAATCTAAGGCACACAACAGCCTCAAATTTCTCATAAGATAAACACAACTTGCCCCAAATAACTACCAGCTATAGGCATAATTCTCCTCAAATTGAAACGAATAAACCCATCGCAAACTCTCTAAAACCATCTCCTCTCATTATTCAATCACACCCCACTGAAATGGAGTAGAAAAGCAAGAGAAGAGGATTTCAAGATAGCTCTACGCATCATCTTTATTGCACAATCTCTTCATCTCTCAATTGTTGCAACTAAAACAATGCAACGGCCCCAGATGAATCTCCACACCAAACCTACAACTATTTAATCATTTTACCTGTTAGCAATTACGCCTAAGAAAAAAAATCTGTCTCGACGGCAGTTTTTAGACGAAAGCAATGAATAATGTAACACTTACCTACCAAACAAAGACACAAACAGCAATAACATCACCATTACAATCCATATACTTTCAAGATTCCTTTACTTCCTCTATTAACATCTCAATTTCACCGCAATATAAGAAACCAATCTGAATAATAAGATTACCCACAATTTCAGGCAATCAAATTCTTGAATGAAATCAGCATTATTTTTCCCAAAGCACTCTACATTATCCACAAATACCTAAATCAATTTACCCCCGCCAACTCCATTTTCGGAATCCGGAACCTCAGTTAAAAACCAAAACAAATTACATTAAGAAACTTTGTCTTCTGCTTCGTCTCACTCACAATCAGTAAAGTTCTCCACTCAGGCATAAACATTACATCGCGTGGCACCACCAGTCAAGTTCCCAGAGCGACCATTCCTTGAAATCCCAACTGCAACATCATTACAATAAACCCTAAGCAACCTTCTTCTTGCCCAAAACCCTTCAGCCTTAAACCCCGCATCAGCAACAATCCTCAAATTAAAACTCACCAATCCACGCCCTTCATCAGAATTAATCTGACTCACCGACCGCTCGCCGATATAAGAACTCGTCGCCCCATATTCCACATCAATATTAGTGACATTCTTTTTGCCCTGTCTGAACGGGGGAATCCTCGTCCGGGACAAGAACTCCGACTTATAAAAGATCGAAGTCTGTATCTCATTGTATGAGATTTTCATCTTCTTGTTCGGATTAGAAACCTGAAACCTGGCGTTCCAGGTACCAGTCACACTGGAGGACGATGAGGAGACATTAAAGTTAGAGATAGAGAGAGAGGTGACGCGAAATTCAGGGAAGTGGGGTCGGATGACTAGCCAGCAAATGAAGAGAATGGTGAAAAAGATGCCTGTGAAGATGATTAGAGCGATAATTAAGCGGCGGAGGAAGATGGCGCGTTGGTTAGGGTAAGTTTCGTTGGTGTTGTAGGTGTAAGGGTAAGTGGGTTGATGTGGTGGTGGGGCTTGGTAAGCATAGGCAGAGCCTGCCGGTAGGGCAGGGTGGTGGATGCCGTTTGGGACAACAGGGTAGCCGGTTACGGGCCTGGAAGGGTCTGAAGACGCCATTTTCCCTGATTTTTCGAAGATTTTTGGAGTCTGAAGAGTCCTTATGTGCTAAGTTTGGTGGGGTTTGGAGATGGGCTGGGCTATGGATTGTGAACCGTCTAGGATTGAATGGGATCGTGGGAAGCTTCGAAGATGGGCAACATTCGGATTTGCCTTCATTTCTTTCCTTTTTTTTTATTGCTGGAGTTCAGAGTATAATTGTTGAGGGAGAAGAAGATTTTTCCTTTTGGATTTAGTTTGAAATTAGAATCAGTTCTCTCTCTCAAAATATGTAAAGAAATTAAGATTTTTTTAATGTGATTTTTATAATTTAAAAGTTATTTTTATAAATAATTAATGCAACATGTCTAATGAGAAAGTGATATATTATTTATATACAGTTAAAAAGATGATATCACATGACATCTTAGTCTGTCAGAGACTTTTCTTCATTAATCCACTCAGGTCCATCCAGGGAGAAAAAAATATTTATACAGGTATTTTTTAAAATATTTTTTTAATTATTCTATTTTTTTATATTTTTATTTGTAAATCTCAGGTAAACCACCTAAAAAATATTTAATAATAAAATGATAAATTAGAACTTCTTCTCAAAATTTTATATTCCAATGCTCATTGTCTTTTTCTGTTGCTTTTATGTTAAATGATATTCAAATTACATAATTCAGTTGACTTATTTTGTTTAATAAATGGTTATAAAATAAGATGTGATTGTGTAGGGGATGAAGATGTTTTTTCTAGAAAAAGAAAGGTTTAGGATTCATGATAAAAGACAAATAAAAATAAATTAAAAAATTAAATAATTGACGGGAGATAATAAACACGTAGATGTAAGTTACAAAATTGTCTTGTCAATCAAGAAAGATGAAAAATAGAAAATTAGAGTATCATAGAAAAAGTGATTATGAATCCAAGGTCAATTTTGAAAATTTATTTTAGAAGCATGAAAAAAAAAAAGATAACCTTTTGATCAAGATAAATATAATATTGAAGCTAAACTATTCGACTATTTTGGTTATACTGAGGATTTGAATCAACCACCAATTTATGATTATATAGAAAATAATATCATATATAATGATAATAATAATAATAATAATGATATCGTTAATGGTGTTTTTATTAATAATTTAAAAATCAAATACAAAAAAAATGAAAGATATTCAATAAAATAAAATTATTGATTTAAACTATATTGATCATCTTTACAACAGTTTAGTGTTATTATCATCACTTATTTTTTACCTTCAATTTTTTTATTTAATTATCTTTTATAATTATAATATAATAATAATAATTAAAAGAAGAGAGTTCAAAGAGCAGAGAGCGAGAGAGAGAATAAATTATTATAAATTATAGGGACTAAAAAATAATAAAAGAGAAATAAGTAAAAGAGAAAAATAAAAATAAGGATCAGGTAAAATTTAAAAAAATTCGTGAAAAACACCCTACATATTAAGGGAAATTTTAATTAATTATGAATCCATAATCAATAAAAAAACAATATAATTGGATAATATTATTTTGCTAGTTTAGGTGGGTTTTTTTTTTAACAAAGGATCCTAGAAAAAAAAATATAAGACATTCTAAAAAAAAAACAAAAGGATACATACACATAGATTCAAGGAGGAGATTCGTAAAAAGAAAGACCAAGCTACCAAAAATAAAGGCCAACATGAGAAAAAAAAATATAGCCTAAAAAATTGTTACATTAAAGAAGAGAAAATAGATCAAAGTTCTTAACCCTTGATCTCCTAGCTTTAATAGGTATGATTGACACTGCCTATACTTATAGGAATAAGAAGAGATGTTAACACTATAGAGTCATCCATGTGCCTCCCTTCCATTATGAAACGTGTAAAAAATCCTTAAAATCCCGACTAGTCATCCAACAAGTAAACAATATATGTCAACACTTGTTTTTCCCAACACTATTTCTCATTGTTCCAACCTCTCTGGTTTAGTTTTGGCTGACTTCTTTGAGCTGTATAGGTTGATTTTGAACCCTAATGTGTGATTTTCTTGTTTTTAAAATTATTTATGGCATATTTGTTGGGTTTTAATTCAAGAATGTTTAACTGAATATTATTGTTATTTATTTTATTTGGAGTAATTTGAGAGGCATGAATTAGTTTTATTTTTATATTATATTTATTTACATTAATTTAATTGACTTGTATTGAATTATTTATAATATATGAATGATTTTTTAGACGGGTGGATATATTTGAAAAATATGTTGAGACTTGTTTTTAATAACATTGTATTCATCATTTTTTATTTGATAACTCAACTCAAGATTAGGTTAATTGTTATTAAATCCTTTACATGGATGTTGTGATGAGAATCAATTAACATCATCAAATAATTTATTAGAGATATCAATTGGATTTATTACGAGATCTCAAACTAAGAAGATCAAAGAAAAATTTAATAAACCAAGTGAAGATATTTGAGTTAATAAGTTGTAAATCTATTGTACTGAATCTTTATATGTTTTTTGACAATCTCTAAAGCTACATGTGGAATTTCATTATGATTTTAGTAAAGATAGAAATAAGATATCTTAAGTTTTCTATCAATATATGTTAAGCCAAGCAATTTATATATATATATATATATATATATATATATATATAAAAGAATAATGTGTTTAAAGTAAGATTTGAAATCTACCACTAAATAAAAAAAGTCAAAAAATATTTATTTTTCATATAATTTGTAGATTTCTTAAAAGATTGGGATTTCATATGAGAATTGGACATATAGACAATAACAATAACTTGATGAATTATTTAGCAAATAATATTTTGATTTCGTAGGAATCCTCACTTTCGACCTTAAGAATTAATTGTCATGGTTTCCATGTTTTCTAAGGAGCCAAAGCCTTAGCACCATATATTTCTTTTTGTTTTGTGGATTTTCTTATTAGTAATGTTTCTTTATTATTCAAGGAAGTTTTTGGCTAATTTTTATAATACATAATTTTATACCAACAAACATAATTTTTTATGTGATTGTTAGATTAATTTAAAATTTTTCAGTATATTTGTAAAGGTTTTTTTTTTTCAATAAGGTTAGAATTTTATAGTAATTAGAGTTTACCTTGCGATAAAATCTAGAAGCCACTATATGAGAATTGCATTATTTTCTTAGTTGGTTTATGATTATTTTTTAAATTTTATTTAAAACTCTTTTGTTATTTTCCATTCTTTTTTAGGATGTTTTACATAGTATAAATATGTTTATTTAGCTTGTATTTAGGTTATTTAGGAAAGAGATTGGGTTATTTAAAAATAATTAGATATGGTTTGTGCTACATTGTAGGTCCATATTTTTCTCTATGAGAAAAAACAATATCTAGGCACTATAAGCACAATTTAAATAAATAGACAAAACAAATTACTTGAGTTACAGTTTTGACCGGGCTTAATAAGTTAGTTTCATTTTAATTAAACAATAAAAAAAATATAACAATAGTGAATGAACAAAATAAAAGAAAAAGATCACAATAACCTAAAAAACATTAAGAAGTATGTAATTGGATAAAAAAAAAAACAAGATCAAGTTAACTTGAGGTAGCATAATAGATATGTAAATTGAGTAATAAGAGGCAAACCAACTCATGTTAATCTGTAAAACTCGCGGTCTAAATTATGAAATTGAGTTAACCTTATAGAAAATAAATTTTAAAAAATCACAAAGCCTTTTTTATTTTAAAAAAACTAATGTTGAATGATGAAATTAAAAATAAAAAAAAGAAGTAAATAAAAGTAGGTCATTTCAACTTTTCAAATTCAAAATCTTAGAAAATAGGCTGGAAGTACCATATAAGAAAAATAGCAAAACATAATTTCTAATAAATCTAATATTGAATGATGAATTATCACCACTACACTACCAACACTACCATCACAACAGCAACTACTACCTGTTACTGCTACTATTACTACTTGTTGCTGCTATTATTGTTAATACTACTACTACTATCACTACTATTATTGTTCTATTATTGTTAATCATCTTCTTCCTCCTCCTTCTACTATTATTATTAAACAAATAAAAATCATAAACTTGATTTGAAGGATAAAATAACAAATCATAAAAGTTCTAATAAAAAGCCAAGGAAAAAAACTAATAAATCAAAAGAAAATTGATCAAATTAAAGAAATATATTTATCGTAGATTAGAATTGAAATATTAAATTGAAAAAAAATAAAAATATAAAAAAAGAGAAAAGGATAAAAATAAAAATAAAAAACAAAAGGATTTAATTTGAAAGACCAATGACAATGAGAACCATAACTTATTTTTTGAGGTGGGAGAGAGAGATGAAGAGGAAACAAAAGACCAAACAGTGATAATCAGTCACCGTAAGCTGACACGCGTAACCTAAAAAGGAAAAATAGATGATACAAAATAAAATAAGATGGAGAAAGCATTTTTTAAATCACCAAGAGATTTTACACGTGTACAACAAGTGCCAACAACTTTTTTAATTTAAAAAAATATTAATTAAATGTTGAATGATGTTATTACCTTTAATCAAACCAATAATTAATAAAATACTAGAGGTAAAAATATCATATTGCCCCTGATTCCATATGTTAACTTTTTTGGTTTCTATGGCATGTGCATTATTTCACTATACACATAAAAAAAAAAGATAAAATACCCATGCATGATAATTTTTTTTTAGGAGGGGGTTTGGTTGCTTAACTATTCATTGATATAAGCAAAATCTAATAATACCCCTATAAAAATGCCCCTAATTCAAAGATAATAATTTTTTTATGAAGGACAGAAAGGTCATTACACTATAATTATGAGTATAAAAATATGAGTTGGGAGATAATGATTTTGCCTTATGTTTTAGTTGTTTTTTTGTATTATATGTGTGAGAAATCTTATCTATACTTTTGGTTTTTTATTGAACTCTTTAAGACTTATCAAAAATTAACTATTTATGTGATGCTCATCTTTATTTTTTAATTCTGATTCTTTATATTCAAAGGGTGTAGGTTTTCATCCAATAACTTTGGTTTCTTGTTTTAGATAATTATTAGGTCAAGTATTTATCAATTTAATTTTAGTTTTCTTGGATTATTTATTTATTGTTTGAGGGTTCTAAGGTTTTTACCATTCGAATACACATCATGCTGACTATCGAATAATAAAATTGGTGGGTACATATTTGTATTTCTTAGTGTATTATTTTTGTATTTTTGTTTTTTGTGGCATATAGGTGATGTGTGAATATATTTGTGGAATTGTATTAAAACTTGTGTTTAATAACAATGTATTTATTTGAGAACTCAAATCAATATTAGGCTATCAGTTATTAGATTTTATTTTTAGATGTTGACTATCAAGTAACAAAATTGATGGGTATATATTCATATTCCTTGTTATATTAATTTATTATTTTTTTGTGGCATATTAATGATGTGTGGACAGTTTTGCTCGATTATATTGGGACTTGTGTTTCATAACTATGTATTCATCATCTTTTATTTAGAACTCCACCTAAAATAAGGTTATCTATTATTTGCTCTTAGATGTTGACTATTAAATAATAAAATTGATGGGTATATATTTATATTTATGTTCTTTGGTATATTATTTAGGCATTTTTACTCGTTATGGTGTATTGATCACCATATATATTGAGAGTTCATTCTAGAATTTGATGACTCATTCTCGACTGCTACATTTGATAGTTTTATGGATACAATACATATTAATGAAGTAAGTTTGAGGTTTAAAATTCATTACTCCAAAAGCTAATAGAAATAAAACAATTTACTGGTTGTTGTTTTTAATATAAATTTTAAGATGAAGAGACTGAAGTTGAAATATAAAATTATTATACTCTTGAAATGAAAAAAAAAAAAGAGATTAAAAAGTCTGGATAAGATATCCACCAGATTTAGACAAGAGTAATTTAAAACATAGTTTTAAACTCCACCTAGTCCAAGACCCAAGTACCAAGTTTTGACCAGGTTATCAGGTTTTGACTAGGTCATCCAGGTCAATTTTGATTTTTTTAAAATAAAAATGATGTCGTTTTATTAAAAAAACAAAAGTCAACAAGTTACAATCAGGTTTTTTATCAGATTTTGTCAAGTCACCTTGGGTTTTGCCTTTTCCTATTTTTTCTTAAGTCCAACCCGGTTTCAACCTCGAATCGACTCACCATCATGGGCTAGGTTTCAAAACTGTAATTTAAACCTGATGATAAGTTGTTTTCTCAACCAAAGGAGACTAATGAGACTAATGGAGGAGGTTTTCAAGGGAAATTACTTTTCCTTATTTTTTTTCCTTATTTAGTTTAGGAAATTGAATAATATATTTAATAATTTTATTTTTTATCTAATTTGTTTAGGATTTTTATTACTTTTCCTCTTTTTTTTTCAAGTTTTCTAGTTTGTCTAGGTTAGTTATTGGGTTTATTTAAAGAATTGTAATCCTTTTAAAAATACAGACTATTTGAAAAATAATTAGTAATAAAATTATAAATTAAGGTTTTTGTGTGATTTTTTCTTTAGAAATTCTTGTATTATTATCCTTCTTATGTTATTTTTGTTTGTATCAGTGTATATAGTATAGGCTAGCAAAAATCTTTTGTAGGCTGATTGTTACTCAGCAATTCTGTATCGTATGGCATCAAGATCTATTGATGCAATGATATTCCAAAGAAACTACTATATATGAAAGTGGTGGAACAAAATACAACACTTTTTACCATTGAAAGGGAATGCCGAGGGAGGTCAAGGAGCAAATAAATAAATAAATAAACAAGGAAAGAAATGTTGGGGAAGCACATGAAATGCAGAATGCTAGCAGACATGGATATATACCTCTATTGCACATAACTTGAAAAAAAAAAAATGAAAATCAATCCTCAATGATGCGTGCATTGATAGAATATAATTAATGATTGGATGCACTATATAGAGTAAAGAGGAAAATAATGGTGGTAGATCAGCAGGAGCTGCTCAATTCAATTCACTGTTAAATCTTCTCCTATTAAAATTGTCTAATAAATCCATTCCAAATTTCCAATCGTTGCTTAGCCATTGGAATATCCATGGACGTAAAAATCCCATTAATTCCATGTTAAATTCCCTTACCATGCTTGAAACTCATAAATACTAACCAGAAGTTGGACTCTCAAGATTCTTCTTTCTTTTATATACGAATGGAAAATACAGAATTTGAAAGGCTAGAAAGAGGTAAAATATAAGTAATTGCAGGAAATTAAGCATGAAAAGACTCAAAAAAACCCTAGAGTGAAACAAACAGGATGAACAAAACAATTGACACAACATAGATGTAATTCCTAAATATTCCGCTGCATCTGGTCACAATTATTTTCCACTGCCCATTGACATCACACTCACTGGAACCAAACACCAACGTTGTCACATTGGAAGGAAATTCAACCTTCACGTCATCATCACACGTTGCCTTGATCAATTCCTTGTCGACAGGCCACGTCCACCCTCCATACTTTGCCTTGGCATGCAACTCCGTTGTCAAACTCACAGCTGCACCTCTAGAAGATGAGTTATCTTTAACCTGAAAAACCAAGCTAGGAAACGCAGCCTGTAATGTTTTCTGGGTTTTCCCAGGTTGGTGAAACGGTGGAAGAGTAATGGTAGAGAGACTTTCATTCTCATAAAGCAACAAGGCAACGACTTTTTCATAAGACATGGTTTCCCTATTTGGGTTTTTCGTGGAGAAGGTAACGTTGAAGTTTGCGGTTATGGCGTTAGAGGAGACATTGAGGATTGTCAGGGAGGAGGAGCTGACATTGAATTGTGGGGTTTCAGGCTGAAGAAAGATGACGCCACGAGTTATGACTGGAACGGAGGCAACTAGTATCAATGATACTGTGATGAAGAGAAAGAATACGATGCAGTCGTATACTTTGGCTTTTGTTGAGGAAAGTTTGGGGATTATGGTGGCGGTGGTGGTTGGTTGAGACATGGAGGTTTCTAAGGGGGAGGGGGAGTCGAGCTTTCGGAGTTGTGATTTTATAACGCTTTTGGGTTTCCTTTTGTTTGGAGGAATACCAGCTTAACGCAGAGAAATTTTCCAAAAAAGACATGTTATGAACCCACAATATCAATGGGATGGGCCGCTATATTGTGAATTGTGGACCCACATGTAATTAACTTTCAAAAACGAAAAAACAAAATAAAAAAATTGCAATATTTATTTTTTAATTCGATGACGAAGAATATCCTTGAAAATAATATATATATATATATATATATATAACATCCAGTAAGTAAATGAGTTTACAAGAATACCGATGTGTGTTATTTTACCACTGAATTTAAAATAAATTTTATAATATTTATCTATTATTAGTTAATTCGTAAGTTCACTTTGAATAAATATTTAGATGTAAAGATGAAATATAACATCATTACATTTAATCTAATTAAAAGAGAAATAATTCTTGATCAAAAATAGATTTTTGTTTCTGTATCCTCAATTGCATGTAGATTTTTTGTAGAGTAGCTATCAATAGTTATTTAATCATCAAATTGAAGTATGAGAAGAAATTTTATATAGTTATTTTATAAATTTACTTTGACAAAAGATTTAGACATAAAAATAAAAAATAAAATCATATCTATTCTAATTTTAAATAAATAAATATTGTTTTGTGATCAAAATATTTTTCTATTTCTCTATCGTCCAGTTATCGCTAATTGTTTCTCAAATAATACAATTTTATCTAACAAGTTTTTTTGCTATATTAAAATATTTCATATTAAAATAAAAAATTGAATAATTTTAATAATTTAAATCTTGAAACCCCCTCTTCTTATTTATATATTTATTTTTTCTTTGACAAAGGAATAAAAATTTTAGCGACAACACAATTTTTTAAAATAAATAAATAAAAAAACTCAAAACAATTAAAATAAAAAGTTCAAATAATTTGAATACATCGAAGAACATATTTTTTATTTATCCAAAACTTCTTTTTTGTTAATCAGTTTTTTGGACAAAAAATATCTTTTTTTATAATAAGCATTATTTTTCATATAAAAACTTATCATGACTTGTAAAATAAATTTAAACAAAAAAATAAAATCTCCATTGTTTATGCAATTGTATATATAAAACAAATAATTGATAACATAATATAAAAATCAATAATAAATAACAATACACACACATCCCTAGCACACCTAAGCTTTTTACATGTTAAGGGAGCGTTTTAAAAAAATTAAATTTTTATTAAAAATTAATTTTTTATATGTTTTGGATCGTTTTGATGCACTGATCTCAAAAATAATTTTTAAAAATAAAAAAAATCATTTTGATGCGTTTTAACATGAAAAAAATTTTAAAAAGCAATCACAACCACACTTTCAAATAGACTCTAAGTACTCAAACTTAGGCTAAAAAGAGTTCACCATCTCTTAGCCCTCCATTTTTATGCTAAGTGTCAATATTCTCTCATCTTTTTTAATTGTGATAAATTAAGATATTTTATTCAGTAAATATAATGCTCTACGTATTATTACTTTCAAATAATTTATTTTTTATATTATTATTAATTGATAGATTATTAAATTTTTTATAAATAATATTATTAATTTTATTGTTTAAAAACTCACAATTGACTGAATTTTAAATTTTTTAATTACAAGATAGATAATTTTTCACATGATTTAAAACACATGTGAAATATATTTAATTATTTTTATATTTCAGGATACTTCATTTTATTATACATTTCTTGTTAGATGTGATGAAAATGTAATTCGGAAGAGAATATTAGTATTGCTTTGAATTTACAAAGTTTAGGTCTCAAAAAAAATATGAAATTTTATAATGAGTATTTTATAATTTAAGTTTAAAAATATATAACAGTAGAATATATATTAAATAATAGACTTTTAATAAGTTTAAAATTAATAATCATAAAAAAATTTTAAAAAATCTATTAAATAAAAATATTTTAGCGAGGAAAATAAATTTTTTACTAACACTGTTGCTGATAACAATAAGAAAGTTATGACATGTAAGAGTATCTTATACTGCATATGGGGGCGAGATATTGTTGCAATGGGGCATATATATTCGACTCCTAATACTTGCAAAGCAAGCCATCACTCTAAATTTTTAGGGTTCGTTTGTTTGCGTGGATTCTTTTATAATTTTTTACTAGTAGGACTCACTTTTAACTATGGCATAGCCATGGGTTTACAATCAGCTCTTTGTTGCTTTGTGTGCCAACAAAACCCCTGCTTTACTATTATGATCAAATAGGTATGGTTTAAAATTAAAAATACATTGAATCAGATCAAATTTAATAAAATAAAAAATATATTTTTTATTTTTTATTGTATTTTATTTAAAAAATTAATTTTAAATATTATTCAATAATACTATATAAATTAAATAAAAATTGTCTAATAATATAGTATTTGTAGAAGTTGATTGCAATTTTAATTTTATTCTTGATATTGTTGCATTCTTAAAAAATTCAATAGAACACTAAAAAATATTTTATATAAAATATTATTTATTTCATAATATAATAGTAATAATTAAATTAAAAATATTTAAATTAAAAATTTTCAATATTAATATATATATATATATATTTAAATTATTTTATAACTTCAATTTCAAAAGTATTATTAACCACATATTAAATTATTTTTTATTTAAACTCAATTTCAACCATAATTTTAATCAAATATATATTTTTTCAAATTAATTTAACTAAAAATAATTTTTATAAAATAAATTTTTTCAAATTATAATTATAATAGTTATCGCATTACCAAACACACTTCAAAAATACTTACCCTGGAGCTTACAGCTATGCTTACGATGATCAGACCAATACTATTACTTGTGCTGGTGCCGATTATGTTATCAGTTTTCTGCCCTTCCTCTTCCTCCAAAAAATTTATTTACGTTCTATATTGAGTTTTGATAAATTTGTGTACTAATTAACTTGTAAATCTCTCTCGAAACAAATAATTTGTGATGCAAAAGTAGGGTTAGAGTTTATATATCCAGCAGCTTTTTCCTGCGAAGCAAACTCGAGTCCCAGTGACTCCAGTTTATTTGATGTATACAATACAATAGAGTAATGTTACCCTCCTTATATAGCCCAAATCTCGAAAAACCTTCCGATCAACAACTTTTTCTAAAAAAAAAAAATTGTGCTGATTGATTTCGGTCGCGGCCTTGCTGCTACACCAATTGTCGACCCAGGAAAGGGTCTCCGAAAAGACCCGATACAGAAGGTCGAGTAGTTGTGTCTGATGGTTCTCACGGTGCATCATTACCCTTAATTGGTGTTAAAGGAAATAAGAAATCAACTAAATATTAGGATTTATCACAATTACATTGGAGAAATCAATTTAAGAATCGCAGTTGCAGCAATAAAATGATAGGAACCTTGTCTATCAAACAAATGATTTACTATAACTATATATAATTCCAGCTAGCGGCCACCGCTACATATATAGATTATTTTGGCAGCCTCCGGCATGGCTACAAATAGCAAGTCCCGATGGGCTGCATGAGGCGTGGATGTTGTTTATTGTCAAATAAAATGTAAAACATAAGAGAATAATACAATTGGTTGTTGATTATACAAGCAAAAACCAACTCCAGGAACGATCTCACTCACAAGCCCATGAGGGAACATTAGATGTCTGTGGATAGATCAAGAACTTCAACCACGCTTTCCGAAAAATAGAATCAGAAACACTACAATAGCTGCAAGAACGAAACTTGCTACAAGCAATTTTATCATAAGCTTGCAATCTTTAGTTTCGAGTAAAGAGTCAATATCTTGTGGATCTGCCATTGCCAAGGAGTAATTCTTATGAATAAAATCAAGAAGGAAAAAAAAATTAAATAAATCCCTGAACAAATGTATTTGAGAAACCATAGACTTGGTGGATTTGTTTGAAAGAAATAAGAATTTCTTGCTGCCATTTATAGGGTGTTTTTGGAGACGTACCAACTCCAAGGAACATGCACGATTAATGTCATTAATGATAATTATTATAGATTCACGAGTGAATCTTAAATATATGCTGCTGCTTTTATGAAAATATTTTCCTTCATTTAAGATATTAAAAAATATTTTTAAAACGAGTTTATGATCAATATTTTTTTTAATTTTCCTAATTCTGAGATTATTTTTTTAATATTCAAGAACCTGAAAATTAATATTAAAAAAAAACTAAATTAAATACCACTTAAATTTAGAGAAAAAAAACTATATATTATATATAAAAACTGTAATGAGATCTGTTATGGTGAAACAAAATCTTGTTTAAATGCTTCATTTTGTTTTTATCATAGTTTAAAGGGCTTCATAAGAAACAAAATTCAGAAAAATCCACTTGAGCAAAAATTAACTTATTGAAGATGATTGGTGTAGAGCGTTGACTCCCTTGATTTTTGGCTTGATTTCGAACCATAATTTGCCATAATTCCATAGAGTTACCAAAAACTTTAAGAACCCTAATTTTATAAGCGCTTTTCTTAACTCAATAGTCGCCGGCAAACCACAAAATCAACATGGTTTCTGAAGATGTTTAAGCACGTTAAATTTGGGCTCCATAACAGCTAGGCCTTGCATTTCCAGTTTGCATGTAAACCTCTCTTCTCCAGCCATGCATTTCCCTTGCAAACACACTTCCATGAATTAGATATACCAAAATCAACTCACTCGCATTTTTTATGAAACAAAATCCAAAGAAGATCTAAATGGCTAGGAAGGAAGGAGTGGGCACAAAAATACAAGGAGAGAAAAAAGGGAAGGAAAAGAAAAGAAAAGAATAGTATGCATGGGCATACATGTACAAAATATCTCGATAAGACGATACAAAAAGCCTTTTGCATTATATATTTATCTAAAACAAAATTTAACGCTCAAAAAATTTCAATGCTAGGACCTAGGAGAAACCCTAAAACAATTTCCTATATAATCAATCCATTGGACACAGCTGCATCTACCATGTCTTGGTAAGAATGCATTCAATTGGTTCACCAATCAATTTCCCCACGTTATCATGCGAAGAAAATCCAATTTTCAAATCATTGCAATGTGCCTCAACAGCCCTCCACACCCTTTTCGCTTCTTCATTGCCAATCCAATACCCAGCATACAAACCAATGTTGAAGTTTACTGATCCATTAGCCATCTCAGTAGCCATATCCTTTATCACCTTCTCATCGGCTTGCACCGACTTTGAAACCAGCTTTCCATTCTCAGCTGTCCAATTATTTCCTCGCACTTGAAATGGTGCAATGTTGGTCACATTGGTGAGCCATTCTTGCTTATATTGAATCCATGTATAGAACGTTTGGTATAAAACACTTGCAGTACTGGGATTTTGGACTGAAAGCCGGATGTCCCAGGAGGCAGTGATTTTAGAGGAAGAAAGTTTGAATCGAGAAACCAAGATTGAATCAACCCGGAAGCTGGCAATATTCTTGTTAGTTGCTTTAGGATTTTTGTGGAGAAGAAATAGAAATACGAAGGCTGCGATGCCAAGAAAGATGAGAAAGGCCATTACTATAGAACACAGATATATAAGTTTCTTGTTCAGTTTTCTTCCATTTGATGATGAAGCTGGAAAGCCATTGCCTCCACTAGGTTGAGAAGACTTTGAAACACTCTTGTCCATGCTTGTGTTCGTTTGAGGGAGAGAATGCAGACGTAGAATGAGAGATAGCTAGAGAGTTGTATACAATATGGAACGACATGAATAATCACGTTTTTATAGGATGGAAAATAAAATTGCTAACAATGACAACAACAATTATGAAAAGGTTTCAATTAATTCCAGGGTGTGCATGGAAATTATTATTTCTTGTATGTATATTAAGAATAAGATTCACGAAATTTTAGGTTTAATTACTGAAACAATTAATCTTGTCCACGCTTGTGTTTGTTGGTAGGAATTAATTGTTTAGATTTATTAAGGGTGTTCAAAAAAAACCTATCTATTTGTAATATTTGTATTATTTCACCTGACCTAATTAATATGTCAAAATAAAATAATATTACATATGATATTGAGTACAAAAAACTAAGAAATGAATATCATGGGTTGGGTTAAGGGTTAAGATTTTTATTAACATAGCCTAGACTATTTTACCTTTTTATTCTTTTTTTCATGTTATTGTTATATGTTCTATATTTTTTTTTTTCTTTTTTTGCATTTGATTCTTTTATTTTAGTCAATTGATGTATTAAGTGTAAATTGTTTTTCAAGGTTTATAAAAGTTTTTGGTCTAATTTATTAAGCTCAAATCTCAGTTCTAATTAAGTTTAATCCATAAAAATTAACAATATAAACTCAACTAGTGGATATCTATAATATCCACACACAAAAATTATCTTAATATGATATATCAAACCTGCTCAAATTTAAAAAAGTTTGAATGGATCAAGTTTATAATTTATCAAATATCAAAAGTTAGATCTAATACAATTATAGTCTCAAACCTAACTCAACTATATTTATAAACACCTCTACCTTACAGAAAGGATTTGAATATCTTCATTAGAAATGATATTAATGTTTTGTGTTGATAATGTGGTTCAACTTGCTTCTTAAATACCCAACAAGGATATTATTTTACAAGTATAGATAAAGTACTAAATGGGTGGTCTATGCTATGTTACTAACTAACCTAATTCCATCGTAAAAAAAGATGTCAAGATGACATAAGCATCATTAAAGAAGAAGAAAAACTGAGACTTGGTTATTGACTTGAGTTAAGTCAATAAGCCCGTATAATTTTGATAATATGAAAAAAAAAAAAGGTTATAAAAACCTAACCCAAATCCATCCAAGTTAGCATATAAACTCTTTGACCTAATTATGACACTAAAATAATTTTATTGGAAGAAAATTAAAAGTTTAATTATCAAGCAATTCAATATTAGATAAAAAAAATTAAAAAGAAATATATATAACTAATCGACCTAATTTTTTCTTCCATCGTAGAAAAGAAAACCAAAGTGATATAAGCATCCTTAAAAAAAAAACTGAGATTCAGGTTATTAACTTGACTTGAGTCAATAAGTCTATATAATTTTGATGATATAAAAAAATGGCAAAGAAAAAAAGGTTATAAGAACCCGACCCAAATCCATACAATTTAGCATGTAAAATCTCTGATTTAGTCAAGACACTAGAATAAACCTAATGGAAGCAAATTGAAAGCTTAATTATCAAGCAATTCAATGTTGAGGAAAAATTGAGAATATATATATATATACACACACACAAGATCATGGTTAAATAAAGTCAACTTGTTAACTTTACGATCATGGGTATAAGGTTAAGATAATCTAATAAAAAAAACATAAAGATTAATTCTTAATCAATCAAATATTAAAGGGTGATATTATAAAAAAATTTTAATAAAATACCTAAAAAATATTTGAAACAATCTATGTTAATATTTGAAACAATGACCTTAGTTATAAGTTCAAAACTAATATCATTACAAGTAAACCCAAAAAAATAATGTAGTAAAATTATCAATCATAAAACAATGTCAAATGATAAAAACTAAAAATAAAATAAAAAACAATGTCAACTCATTCTAACTTTTAAGACTTGTGATTCGGGTCATTAAACATAAAACATCTTATATGAAAAACCATAATTAAACCTAATTCTTAGCCATTCAAATGTTAAAAGATAAAATTAAAAAAGCAATTTCAATTATACAAAAAGATATAATACAAACAAATAGTAATTAAAAGAATGATAATTAAAATTGAAATTTAAAATATATTTTAATTTTTATTGAAGGATAAAATTAAAAAGAAAAATCAATTTAACAAAAAGAGAAAAAATAAAAAAATGAGGGTGAAAATTAAAAAAAAAAGACATAAAAATAAAATTTTGAATGAAAAGAAAAATAAATATTTAAAAAAAAAACAAAATTTAAAAATTTTATATTTTTTGTTTTAATTTTTCATACACACTATATAAACTTTTTTATAATAAAGAAATAATTTAATAGAGAAAGAAGATTGGTCTCCAAATTAATAAATATTCATATAGCATGGAAAAAACAAAATGTTATATTCTTAATACCTATGTTTTATATTGCTAATTTACAGACCAAGAGTTACAATCCTGAAACTAGCAATCTCTCGTAGTTCTATATATAAATATTATTAATTGCTATTTTATTGTCTGGATATGAAATCACTTAGATATCAAAGCATGTCACAAAAAGATAGTACAGACCTATTAGGGTTGATAAATGGTGGGTTAGACCAGGATCTTGGACTAGAAAACCAAGCTTGAACCTAACCTAGAAAGGTAACCCGGTGCTTATATATTTACTTGCCAACCCAGTGAAAATAAATAAACTCATAAAGCAACATGATTTTCCTTTGACGGTAAAAATAAATAAATAAAATTCTAAGACCATATTGAAAGTAATGAGGTTGTAAAACTCAGGCTTGCATGGCAGATACAAACTCATGAATTTCCTATCGAATTAGGTTTTTTTTTTTTTTTTACGAGGTTAGATTCTGTGTCGGGTTAGATATTGGGACTAGTAACTATGTGAATAGACAGCAAGTGATCAGGAATGAACCGAGCAATCCTTCCCTCCGCCCACGAGCTTCCTTGTCCCCTTTGTACAAAAGAATTCAACAGGTAAATTCATGCACAAAACCTTAATGGTTCTTTGCCTGGTTGGCAAAATTCCTATTTCAAATCCAGCTCTTATAAGCAATGGGACGTTGAAAGTTACCGTCTTTTGGCTCCAGACATCACTTAAACCGTTAAACACCCTGTTTTTCACCGAGCAAACCGAGTTTCTTCTGAACTCAGCTCACAACCTTGCCTGAATCATCTTTCCAGCACACCACCCGGTTAGATTCATCCACAGTGTGACTTGCAATTTGCTTTTCCACAACATAAGCATGTAGATTATCTATCCAAGAATAATGATGTTGTAGCTGACGTTAAATGTTTACACCCTGCAGACCAAGCCAAAATGACAGCACATTGATCTTCATGCTTGCACTGGAAGTGGTATTGAATGTCAAATGTTATTGTCCTGCAGACTTAGCCAAATCATCACAATTCATTTTCATACAGAAGGGATTTTGCATTGTTTTCCAACCATCCTGAGAATCACTTGTCTCCATCAGTTGGTTCGATGACAAGCGGAAAAGCTTTACCAACCAAAACTATCTATCAACTTGCATTAACAACATTTGCACTTACATTAAACAATTAACACAGCATTTCCATACAGTTGTCTAGGTGACAATGCTATTCAATTTGTATGGTCACTATGTACAATAACGAAGTGGAAAGAAAGAATTGCAAAAGGTGAGGGGGGAAAAATACAAGGCTTGCTTGTTCTGTGTGAAAAATTCAACACAACTTGAATGTGCGAAATGATGACAGAAGGCTAAAATTACTTGGCAAATGTCAATGCACTTAAACTAGAGCACACTTACCATGGATATCATGATTCATGAACTCCGTCCGCTGTCCTCGATCATCATTCCTTTCAGGCTCTTTGCTAACCAGATAGCTGTCTCCCTTGGAGAGACTTTATCTTTCCCAAAAGGTTTCAAAACAACTGCAAGCTCTTCTAATCTGCTTTGCTGAAGCAACTCAGCAGACAGTTCTAGAAGTCCTTCTAGTGCTTCTGCCCTCTGCCTAAAAGAATTAACATCCAAAGTTTCCTTTGCCGGTGCTTCCTCTTCACTAATAGAGGAGCTGGGTTTTGGTAGCTCAGAAATATCAGATTGTGGAACTGTTGCAATT
The DNA here is from genome assembly GCA_026413675.1 of Populus pruinosa. Taxonomy (NCBI): domain Eukaryota; kingdom Viridiplantae; phylum Streptophyta; class Magnoliopsida; order Malpighiales; family Salicaceae; genus Populus; species Populus pruinosa. The sequence goes on along the minus strand of CM048592.1, from coordinate 26,064,767 downwards.
ACGTTTCTCAAATCCATTTCTTTAGTGCCGGAATGATCAGAAATACTTGATTTCAAACTCACTGCTTCAGAGCAATTTGATGATTTAAGAGTCACTGCTGTACTCACATTTCTCATCTCCAGTTCATCTCTTACTACATTTAATAGCTTTCCAACATCCACATTTTGAACCCCCATCTCCATAGTTTCCATAACTGGCTGCTCATTCCCAACCCGAAAACTACTGTGCCGTATAACATGTATTACATCGTCAAAAGCAGGAGACAGATGGGCAGCAGTGGGCTTCTCAGTGGTTGAATTTTGTAAAATCATAGCTTTTTCTGGCTGCAAATTATTTTGGCCAGTTGAAATTGGTGAGGTAATGGAAGTAGTGGTTTCTGAAACTGATGATAGGAGTTCTCTTACTGTGAACTTGTCATCACCACCAGATGCAGATATAAGATTTGATTGGGGCACAGTCTCAGGGATAGCACTTGGCCTGCTTAATTGAGTATTATTTTCACAAATAAATATTTCTTCCGAACTTGGGGCAGTCAGATTCAGAGCACTACTTTCAACCTCTCTCCCATCACCAGCAATGGTTTTCTTGTGAAGATCTACAACAACATTCGAGGCTTCCACTGAGTATAGTATGGATTTATGACCACATTCACTGTTTTCTCGGGACAAATTTTCAGACATGCCAGAATATGAAGTTGTAGCAGGAGAACAGCTGGGCAGACGATGTTCTAAGTTTTCTGTGCAGATTGCTGCCTCATGATTAGGAGGTGTATGTTCAGGAATGGCAACAAACGGATTTGTAGCATCATCACAAAGCTCAAAAGCTTGAATTGACACTGAAGAAGAGACAGAATTACTGCTTTCTGTCTGCATTCCTTTGCAAGCTCCAACTAGAGCCCTTTGAGACACTGGTGACAACTCCTCAGAGGAGTATGGGCGACCATCAGGTACTTGGTAAGAAGTACTTTCAGGTTCTTCATTTGTCTCAGTTGGACACAACTTCATGTTTCCATTTGGAACACCATCTCCTATTTGCGTTGTCCTTCCAGGAAATGAAGATCGCTGGAACAGATTAGGAGGGGTTCTTTGCCTTGGCTTCACAGCAAGTCCATCATCAACATGTTTACTTGGACCAGCTGGAGGAATCCCATCATATCTGGGTTTAGTCTTTGGTGAGGACTCAATTATAGGTAACTGCAAAAGTAAGTTGAAAAGTAAATGATTATTTCAGTATGAAAATCAAACTAAGAGAAAACAGCAATTGATTCTGATTATACCTGGTGTTTCATAGGATGTGATCCCTGGATCCGCTTTGCAGAATCCACGGCTGCTTTTGCAGGTGCAACAGATGGTGTATCTGCATTAAACTTTAAACCAGAAGCATGGGCATTAGGTCTAAGAACTTTTGGTGATGCTTCGATGTTACTTCTTTGGGTTGATGCACTTCCTGTCTTTGTACGATTTCCTCTCATAGGGGAACCATTTTCTCTAGGTTTTCCTTCTTTCAAGGCCATCATAATACTTTTGATAGTTTTTGGTTGCTTTGGTTCAACATTGCATCCAATTTCATCATGACAAGGCTTCATCACCCTCTGTTCATTCATTTTGACAATGCAAACATTGAGATTGTTTTCTTCTTCACATGGCATGGGCTGTTCAGCACCATCTTCATCATCAAAACAAGCTAAATCTGTATCGGTGGCTTTATTGTCACAATTTGAGACCATTGCTGGGATATTCCGTTCACTTGAAAGCAAACTATCCTTATCACTACTAGAACTATTACTGTTCTGGCTTTCAGCCATACTTCTTCGAGATTCACGACTTCTAGGAATATGTTTCTCAGATGATAAGGATGCTGGAGGACTGAACAATGGACGGTATTGATCAACATAAGGCTGGAGGTATGGGTGCTTCAAGATCTCAGATGCCTGATTAAGTAATGAAGATTATTAAGATTAAGTAATGACAAGTTTTTAAATTGGCACATAATTTTTAAGTCTTACACTAGGACGATGCTCAGGATTCTTTCTCAGCATGCCTTTAATGAGTGTTTTCCTGCAGGTAAACACATTAATTATCAAAGCTAAACAGTGGGTCAAAAGGTGGATCATCATCAACATGTAGGACATAGGACAGAAATTAAAACAAAAACTGCGAAGTAATCTGATTTCCTTGAGGTAAGGCAGTTAAATAGCCAGGAATGGGATCCATTATATCATTTTTGAAAGTTTAGTCCTCTGTTCATTATCAAGCCTTGAAGGGAAATAGTATAAAGGAAAATGACAGGTAGAAAAGATGAAGCTACTTCTCAGTGCAAATTTGTTCAATGGAAAATTTTGTGTGAAAGTATTCTCAGCTTAACCATAATGCCAGTGACGTCAATTATCATGGGTGTCCCTGTTTAAATCCAACCACAAAAGGTATAAATATGAGAAAAAAAGACATTGAAATTTGATTCCAGAGACACCTATGCAATAAAATCTTAATCTATAATACAACTGCATATATTCTGCCTCGTAATGATTTCCAATGAAGATTGGGGTAGCTGCATTTTAATCCTTGAACTTTTTCAACTTCAACTTTTCTAGTTCAAATATCTTAACAGTTTAAAAATTCCTAATCAGATTGATTGTTCCACAAATACCCTTATGATGTTGTTAAGGGATCAGGAGGGTATTTAATTGAAACATTGTAAACAGTTAAGATATCCAAATAGGAAAAATTTTATAGTTCAAAGACTCAAATAGATATCACATAAAGTTACAAGAAGTGAAGATGCTATTATCCTAACAAGATAGAGACTGCATGTCCACATGGTTGTTACAGGCAATGATTTAAGAACATGTTAGATAATCACTGCAGTTTATAAGGCGGAATGTCACAATCCATCTTCAATAATTGTATTCAACAAAAGAAGAAAATGATCAATAAAATGATTAACATGCATAAATCAATTTAAATATCGCAGTTGCAGCAATAAAATGATAGGAACCTTGTCTATCAACAAATGATTTAGTATAACTATATATAATTCCAGTTAGCGGCCACCACTACATAGATTATTTTGGCAGCTTATGGTATGGCTAAAAATAGCAATTTCCTAGTCAAGTCCCAAGTTATAGCACCAAGATAGGCAACATGAGGCGGGCGTTGTTTATTGTCAAATAATAAAGCAATAAGCTTTACAACAGCTCATGGAGACTTACAAAGATGGAGAATAGCAAGGTGGTAAAGGGCCAATAGAGGAACGATTTATCTTGCTTATCAATCCTGCCATATCCTGCAAATTTGGCATGTAAAGGCAATTAGGAAATTGATAAAAATAAAGAAACTTGTACAATTAGATATAGATGAAGTCATTCAGGCAAAGAATGCCTTCACAAGAAGCTTGACATTAAGCCTTATGTCATTAGCAATGCCACAGTGAACTCTGAAAATTTGGTGTAGATATAAAGGCAAATAGAACCTAAACCAGTTCCTAATTCTGAAGAAATGTATTATGCTGAATTCACATAGCATTAATGCTTCGTCAAAATGTTGGCAGGTCATAGGTGCTGTCAACTTAGCAGGTAAATAAACTTGGCATCACATCAAGCAATTTAGGGTAGAATCCCGCTCATGACTAGGATAGAAGCAATTTAAGGAGGTATGGGGCTCCCCTTAAAGTTAAGTTCAAAGACCATGAAAACTCCACAACATAATATAATCTAGTACAAAGCCATGAAAGGGTCATTGCAGTGTTCCAAATGCTTCAAAATTTCCCACGATTATTAAACTCCAGGAACTTCTTACAAAAGTCAATATTGAGTCATTCTGTTGCATTACAATTAAAAAAGTATAAACAGATTGATAATAGAGATACAAGTGAATTTCATGTTCACATTTTACAGTGTCATGAAAGATATCATTATACTGATTAGCAATTCCAGTAATAAATTACCCAACTTGTACATAAAACATCAAACAAGATATCATGATCTACATATCACACATGTTGTAGGATCAAAGAGCTCTTCAACAAAAATCCCAAAAAATAAATATATGGTGTGAAAAGAACCGTGGGAAATCTTACAAAAGCTTTAAAGGCAGGACGACGAGCAGCCATCTCATACATGCAGCACCCTAGACAACAGAGAAGCGTCTCAGCAAGACACTAAAACAAGCAATAAACATCCCAGTTATTATCTAGAAATGACATACCCAAGGACCAAATATCTGATTTGAAACCATAAGGAATATCTGCAAGCAGTTCAGGACACATGTAATTAGGAGTTCCAACCACCTGGCACAAAAAGATACAACACAACTATTAGTTTCAAAGTGGATAATTGGAAACGCCAATAGTAATTAAGTCTCTTCCTTTATAGTATACAATATTCAGTAATGTTCTTGGTGTAAAGTGCAATTGACTTCATCATAAAGGGATAAGCATGTTTGCAAGTTTCATTTATTCTTTCAGTTTGGGTTAAGCTCTATTTCCAACCAACTATTCAGAATAGTTCACTAGACTTTACAAAAAAATAAGTTACAGCTTAAGAGGATAACATAGTTTACTAGACTCATCATATGGACATCGAACATATTATTTTGTAGCAAATTTTACCCGTTATGCAGTTTTTCTTTTTAGGTGGATAAAAAAACTACATCAGTTGGAAAAGCAATTTGGTGATTTAAATTTATGATTACAAAAAAAAAGATATTGTTACTAAAACATTCAATACATCATCCTCTCTTAAGCAACAAGGATTTCGATCAACATAAGATAAGTCAATGAGAATTCATCTGAATTGAGTTCGACAATATAGTATAATACCATAGTAAATTTAAAATAACACAACTTTAGCCACCTGATATTATCTGCACTTAGTAAAGAAAAATGCAGCATTTCTCCCAGTCCCCCAAACAAGAAATTCATGGATGCACATCATAGTGCATTGCATTCATGCTGGCTGGATAGCAAAGATCTTAATCTTGCGTGTAATGACCTCAGGATTCAAAATCAGTTGGTTCCACATGCTCATGCTTCATATAGTCTATTTCTAAAAAATTATTACCAGTAAAAAAGAAAAGGAAAGAAAAAAGAACATCTCATCTTGAAAGAGAAGCAAATGCAGAATACAACCTCTTCTCTGTGCTCAATAAACAACTAACAGCAAAAGACCCAAAAAATAAAATTAAAGAAAAAGCAAAGCACATACCGAGGAAGCCAAGTCATCTGCTTTCAAAGTCTTAGCAAGTCCAAAATCCCCTAAATAGTGCCAAGAAAAATCAAGAAATATACATAAAAATCCTATGATGCAATTACTAAAAGTTGGGAAAAAAAAACAAAACAAAACAACAACTCACCAAGACGAACATCCTGTTCTTTAGTAAGAAATATGTTGGAACACTGCAAAGAGAGTGCTTCACATGTTCAGTCTAAAACACCTCCAAAAGCAACAGAGAAGTTCAAGTTCCTATTCCAAATACTCATATTCTTACTTTGAGGTCCCGATGTAGAACAAAATTGCCATGCAAATATTCCACCGCTAACAGTAGTTGAGTGAACCACTTGCAGAGTTTCTGAACAAGTTTCAAAATCACCAATGTAACTCAAACCCCCCAAAATAAAATCTCAGATTCAAAAAATAAAAAGAAGCAACATCATCACTTACTTCTTCAGGAAAATAAACGCCATTCGATTTTTTCATCAATTCAGCCCTATTGCCACAAACGAACAAAACAATTCAGCCTTGTGAATCACCAAAACCTTATAAACCAAGACTTCATTACTCATATAAAACTCACATGTCTCCACCTTCACAATATCCCGTAACAATGCAAACATAGCAACCCTACAAAGCAAATGTACACACCAGATCAGCCTAATTCGATAAACATATCGACAACTCGTAAATTTCCGCAATTAAAAAAAATAAAATAAAATCCAAGTCTCATCACCTTCTCAACCCATGCTTCTTTAAATTCTACAATGTACGGATGCTGAATTCTCGCAATCAACGCCATCTACATTCAACATTTTTTCAATACCTCCATTAAAGGATTTAAAAAGTAAAATAAAATGATCCTTCATCAAGAGTTGAGATGAGGCTTACTTCTTGGTGTGCAGATCTCCGGCATCTCTCGGTTTGCCTTGCAAGCCTGATCTTCTTTAACACATACCTAACAGTTTCTCCCAGATAAAAATTTAAATAAGATACACATTACCAAAACTACATAAATAGGACGAAGATTAGAAAGTGTGAGAGGGAGGAAGGGAGATTACTTCTTTTTCTCGGATTTGTTATTCACAAGAATAGCAGCACCAAAAGCACCCCGGCCGATCTGCTCCATGATCTCATACTGATCCATTCGAGACTCCATTTCTCTCGATCGATCGATCTGCTCTTGCTCTTGCTCTTACAATCAATCAAATATTCTCCTTCTTCGGTTGCATATTTATCACAAACAAGCACATTTAATTTCTTCAACTCATAAATACATGATGATTAATTAACAACCGGAATCTCCAGCGCCGAGGACTCTTCTTCTTCATAAATCTCAAAGCACAATGTCGTCGTCGTCGTCGTCGTCGTAACCGTTTTGACTTCAATAAAAAAAAATTCACTCTCTTTCTTTATGCCTTCTCTCTCACTTCCTCCACTCTAACTTCCAACTACTTATCTATCGAGTCTACCAAACTATAATGGAAAAGGAAAATGCGTAGCCGTTTTTATTTATTTTTTATTTTTTCCTTAAAGCTGGTGAACAGGGTGTCAGGATTTATTAATTGATTTTCAAAGTGAACAAGGCAGATGCCGAGGCGGAGAGAGATAGGACGAGTTGTGGGTACGGGTATGGGTGTGTGCGCTTCAGTCCCCCGCCGACATTAACAGCTGCTTCTCCCTGTGCTTAAAGAGATTTGTTTGGCGTCTTCTTCTATTTTTATTAACTTTTTGGGTTGTAACTTCGATGAGTCTTTCAAGTGGTTGATTTAAGAATACGTCTGGCATTTTCTAGTTTTTACTGTGAAAATTTAAAAAAATATATAAATAATTTTTTTTAATAATTAAAAATTTAAAAGATAATTTGTAATGGAACATATTCAATACTCAGTGTATTGATTAAGTAAATATAAAACAGGCAAAATTATAATTTTAACTATATATCACCACACAATCATTTGGTACATGTTTTTTTTTATATTGACAATAAATTATTACCTTTAGTTATATTGGGAAAATTAGGTATTGGTTGGTATCCTGGACAATATTAAGTAGATTGAACTATAACTGAAGAAATAATTATTTTGTTCTGTATATGGTAAGTTTTGAATTCAACTGATTAATTTATTTTATTTTATATTTATTAAATACTAAATAATATTTGATCGACACAAAATTTAAATTGATTAGGATTTTAAAAAAATATTAAAAAATAATTGATTTGATATATATATAGAGAGAGAGAGATGCTTTGATTTTTTATGGGTCGACCCTTTCAACACATGATTTGAGCCTTATTTTAAGTCAATATTAAGTTAAGTTTTAAAATTATAATAATAACTATTTTTATTTTTACATGACTTTAAGTCAAATCGGGTTAACCATCTTAACTCATGACTCATACCTTGTTCCAGGCTGACATCTCGTGGTTATATTTTTAAAACTATGATAATAATTATTTTCTAACTTTACATTGACTTGATCAAAGGTTAACTTAGCCCATAACCCATGTGTAGTCCCGGGTCAACTTTTAAGTAAGATTTAAAATTATGATAATAACTATTTTTATTTTTATGTTGATCCAAATTAATTGACAATCGACTTGTGACTTGTGACTTGTGACTTGGCCTCACCCTAAGTCAATTTCCAAGTCAGATTTTAAAACTATAATTATAATTATTTTTGTTTTTATATTGACTTATGTTAATAGTCAATCCAGCTTATGACCCAGGCATAGCCTCAAATCGACCCTCAAATCTAGTTTTAAAACTATAATAATAATTATTTTTATTTTTATGTTGACCCGGATCAACTAGATTAACCTTTGTTTAGAATTTTTGATAAAGAAAATCAAATATTTAATGATGTATCAACATTGAAGTTGAACTAAATTAAAATACTTCAATGATGATGTTGTTATAAATAATAAAATTATATTAGAATTTCATATAGTTGAATTGGATCTTTTTTATTATGATATTATTGATATTGGTAAGGATTTTAATAATGATAATTTAAGAAGTAAAAGAACTTAAAAGAGTAATATTAGCATTTATAATATACATGATGAGAGGTGTGATAAGTGTTGTAAATTACAATAATATTGAAATATCACCATCTCAATACTTAACCTAGAGTAGTTGCATGTTGCATTGATTGAAAAATGTATTATGGATGATTGATAATTGTTGCTTAATTAAAAAATGCACTGCAAGATATAATATTTATTGTATTTATTGCTTAAATATACATGATGTTTAGTGCATAAACTCACTAATATTATTCATTTCATTTGAATATGATGAACAATATTATAATTAGGAATAGTAAAGTTACACATATTAAATTACAAATCAATAACAACTTCACACTTGCAATACTAGTCTTCGTATTATAATTCTTGATCTAAACTTAAAATAATTTTTTTTTGTTTTTTTTTTCACTTCATCTAGTGTTTGATCGGTTTTATTACCACATCATCTCCCTCCAATCGTTAATTCAATATTATTAATAGGTTTACATCAATAGATGAATATATTCTTGCATAACTTATCATCACATTTATAGGAAAAGGCTTGTTTTTACTTACATGTATTTTTTATATCTTAACAACTATTCTTTTTCCACATTTCATGTACTTTTTATTGTCAAACTTTAATTCATCCAAACTATTACAAGTTTATAGGTTACTAGTATGTGATGAATATGCTGAGATTATTGTGATAATTTTATGGTTGTTTTTGGCAATGTGTATCTTAGATGGTTTTTGTGTTAGATTTATGTGTTGGAGTGGTAATTTTGGGTAATGTGTGTTTGCAAGATTTGTAATGAAAAATTGTTGTTGGAAGGTAAAGATATGTTGCTATAAATATTTGAAATTTTTATAACAAATTTGTCTAACTAATGCTAGTTTTAGTGGTGTTTTTTGTTGGGTTAAAATAATGAATAATACTAGAGAATTGTTGCTTTTGATTGACACTAATAAAAAAAATTATATGAGCTTTTATGCTTTTGGTTATTTTTAATTTTATCAAGAATCATTGCTGGATTTATTATATACATGATTTTAGTGGCATTCTTATAAATAGTAGAATAGTATGCAATGATTAGTTTTTTAAAACAAAATTGCCCAACAATAACATAATTCTTTGTCTTTATTTTTAGTTACCTAAGGAACTTTAGTCATTAAAATTAGTATAATAATAAACTTATAAATAATAACTGACTTTTATTTTAGAGTAAAAAAAATAGGATATAAAGTGTAATAAAGTTATTAAAATTTAAAAAACAAATCATAATATCTCAAATCTTAAATTGAAAACAAAAAAGAATTAAAGTATAGAAGGTTTTTTGTAATTATTACATACTATTTCATTAACATTGTGTTATTTTACAAAAATTAAATTTATTATTAATATATATATATATGTTGTTTTCTTTTATATTTATATTTTATATGAATTTTAGCAAATCAATAAATGTTGTAGATCTAATTAGCTTTAATAATATTAATTTATTGAAGGAGTGAGTTTGTGAATAGCTTAATCTTCTTCACAACGAGGATTAAGTAAAAAAATTCTTAAAATATCTAATGAAAAAATTCATTTTGATAATGAAAATAAGATTAGTAATAATGATCATCTATTAAAATGTTTAAATGATGATTTTTTTTATATAACACAGAAAATCAAGATTATTATTCATTATTAAGATGGAGATAATGCTTAATTTATTTTTTTTATATTAAAATCTTTTATTTTCTTAATATTTTGGTATTTTTTAGTGTTGAATTATTTTATGTTGAAGTCCCCTTTACTCTTGACTCTTGATTATTTATAAATATTTTAAATTTTATAATTATATTTAGATTATTGATATTCAATTTGTATTATATAATTTGAAGTTAATTTATCTGTGATTTGAATTAAAATTATGTATAAAGAATTAATATTTTGAATTATACTCGCGTGCGTAAACAAATATATAGAATATAGAACTTTGAAATAAAGCACTAAATGCTCTAATATTAAAATTTATTATTCTAATAAAAAAATAACGGTAACAATAGTAGTCTTAATAACTCCACTAGCAAAGTATATTAAATATATATTTTGTAAATAACATGGTGTGATGTTTTTATGAAGGTATATTTGAGTTAAAAAAATGATATATTTTTATATATTTTTTATATAAATATATTAAAATAATTTGAAATCACTAATTTTTAAATTTAAATATACTTTAAAAATTACTTAAGAATAAAAAATATTGTAGCAGACTATAAATTTTATACTTCAAAATTGATACGATGAATGTAGCTTGTATAAAAATATCATATTCTATACTTCTGTGTTCATCTCATCTATGTCTCGTTTTCCCTAACGGCATTATAGGAGTGTTTAGAAACACAGACAACTTGTGTTTTTAAAAAAATTATTTTTTTAATTAAAAATTAAATTTTTTATATGTTTTGGATTATTTTAATGTGCTATCTTAAAAATAATTTTAAAAAATAAAAAAATAATATTTTAATTTATTTTAATACATTTTAACATAAAAAATATTTTAAAAAATAACTTAAATTTCAATATAAATTAGGTAGGTGAATCTAAGTTTGTAGATATACGAGGATAGAAAATACAAATTAACATATAAAAAAATTAAAAATAAAATAAAATGGACATGACATGTTAGTTTGTCAACTTACCATCTATCATTTTGGAATTATTTGATGGCATTTTAGTTAATATTCACATCAACTAAAATTTTAACATAAAGCAATTCAATAAGATTTAATACATTATCTAAAACTTGTACTATGAATTTAAATTAGTTAACTCAAGTTAAATGAATAAATTTAAAATAATATTATTTTAATATATTTTAAAAAATTAAGATATCATTGTTTTCAAGTTTTTTTTAATTAAATAAGGTTTTAATGGAGTCAATAAGATTATAAGCTGAATTATCAAATTGATTGAATAAATTTTCTTTTGATTTTTTTTAACCTAAAGCTAGATTAGAATTTAAATTATGAATTGCTGAGTTAACTTGTGGATTAAGCGAAGTTTAAGGGCATCATTTTGGTTTTGATTGATTAAATTAATCTTGATAATCATGATTGATTATTGTTGTCACACGCCATCATGGCACTAAAGCTCACATGTGAGCAAAAGAAATAATTGCCTGTGAAGGTTAATAATTGAACAGGTAGATATTTCTTTAATTAGATTTTCTTCACAAAATCATGCAGACCGATGCCACCACATCTGATTTGTCTCGAGCAAGAAATTTTGCTCACCCGTCTCCTTCGAACATCTGGCAATCATGATTAAACAAACAAAAAAAGAAGGGGGAAGAAGAAGCAAGAATGGATTAAAATGGGAGTTTCTTACATAAAATAATTAACAAGGGATTGAGGGATATTTTAGGAAAAAGGATAGGCAAAGCCCAGGTGTTAATTTAGCTAATTCCAAAATAATGATTGATACATATCCATTACAATATAAATATCATTTATAGACATTCAATATCCGATAAGTGAAAATCCTTTTCAATTTTAGCTATTCTAAGCTTTAAAGATTATTATAGTGGCTAATAAATTCCATTTATTGTTTTAATTTTTTTTAGTTTAGATCTTAAAATTAGTATTTAGAAGAATTAATTTGTTTTAATGCTATATTTTTTTTAAATCATCTAATAAAACTCAATTTATAATTTATTATAAACTCATTTGAAGATATATATGATCATATTATATTATTAATTAATAATTATAAAACATTGTTTGATTTGATGAGTTAATACAGTAACTCAATGATTCAAGAGCTAACCCAAACTAAATTTTATTTTTAACTGATTTTTTTTATGTAAAATAACTTTGAAAACTATATTTTTTTATTTTTTAAAAAATCATAAAATGATATTTTTATAAAAATAAATTGAATTAACCTAGTTGACTATTAATCAAGAAAGTTCTTGTGGATATGCATGCTATCAATTTACCCTTGTTATGCTAAAAAAAAGAGTTTAAAAATATAGAGGTGAGAAAAAATTAAAAAAATTAATTAGATTGAGAAAATTAGAAAAAAATAATTTAAAAAATCAAATCATAAAAAAAACTAATTAAATTGATTAAAATTTTAAAAAATCAACTAGTTAGGTTTGATTTTGTAAATCTAAAAAAGAAAAAATTAAATCAAATCAGAAAAAATAAGCTAAAGTAGAAAAAATGAGTCAAATCAAAATAATCAATTTAAACTAAAAAAAATAAAACTAAACCTAAAAAGTTAAGCCAAACTAGAAAAAATAATTTTTATTTTAAAATAAACAATCCAAATTAAATCAAAATATTAATTTAACTTGGTTTTAGTTTTTTTAAAAAAAAAAACTAGTTTAGTTATTTTTTTTAATAACAACTAAATCGAATAAAGAAATAATCATCCTTCCCAAAACAAGACTCAAAAGGGCTATGAATCGCGTGAAGTGAGTTGACGACTCGTTGAATGATTAGAGTGTTGTACAGAAGCAAGAAGATGGCTTCCCTCCACAAGATACATGACGTGTCCATTTATGGCAGTCCCTTACGCCATGTGCAGAGCACACCCCCTGCTCCCCGTTTACTAGCTAATGTTGTTTGACATCTACACATGGAGTTCTCCACTAGGCGCTGCGCAGTGACAGCACTTAAGTGGTGGGTCAGATCGTGAACTGGCAGTAGTTAATTGGTCCACATGGCTGTTTACTCCCCGACACTTGATGGTTTCTACCCTCGTTCTGGCTAACATGCGCACATGTACCTGGGAAAACGACGCGCACATCTGGGGAAACGGTGGTGCCTTTGACCCGTGGACTGGACCCAGCTATAAAGACCGACCGGAGGCATCCCTCGGATAATCACGTGGCGCCGTGCGAATCTGACGGAGTACTTGAGTTCCGGTTGTTTGTATGATACGCATGGTTTATTTCAGTTATAGATTTAATACTTGATTAATTAGTGCCTTTCATTAATCTATAATCTCGGTCATACTTTATCAAAATAAAAACATTTTCTTCTTAATCACTACCAACATGGTTACACCGTGCATGTCTAGGGTTTGAATCAAGGTAGGATTAGAGTATTTAAAAATATGGTTGGTGTTATTTTTAAAGTTTTTTTTAATAAAAAATCTATTAAAATAATATTTTTTATTATTTAAAAAAAATTATTTTTATATCAAAATAATTTAAAAATATTAAAAAAATATTAATTTAAAACAAATAAAAAAATAAAGTAAAATTTAAATTTTTTTAAAGACACCTTAAAAATATAAAAACAAATAAAATTATTGTTTGGTTATATTATAGAGTATAAAACTACATTTTAAATAAAAAATATATAAAAATAGATAATTTTTTTTACAATTGATCTAAAACAAGTTGTTAGAAGATGTCATTAAAGCTTGATGGTGTTCATAATTAATTTGAGCTTGTCCCATATGTAATAGAGAATTGATCTGGGATTGGTCATGGAGAAGTTGGTTGGTAAGCTGAATGTTGGTGAGGAAAGGAGAAGGGTACAATCTCACTTTCGCTAACCCTTCTTTGATTGTGTTTAATGCTGTGATTTGTCATTGCAATGAGGATGTCCAACTAATTGCTCAACTTCAGTATAGTAATTAGTCAATTTTTAGGGTCTTGAGATGCTTTCTAATTCACTTACCAAAAAGGACTCAGCCACATGCTCTTATATTGAACGGTGCAACAACTCTCCGTTGCTTTTAAAAGAAAAGAGGTATCCACTTGCCTTAAAATATGCTGGCATAGAACTATCACGAATTTGCCAATATCCTATTGTGATAGTTGTTAGAATCACTGAAAAAGGGGTTAGAGTGATTAAGTTCTGGATTTATTATTTTTATTTAAAAAAAATATCAGTGTTGGTCTAAAAAAAATTATTAGCCACAGTAAAGTTGGACCACAAGCGCACCATCCCCAATAGCTGGAACCTCCACCAGCCTTAGCTTCTTCCTTTTCCCAAACAATGTGCTTCTTTCTTTTCCCACGCAAGGTCTCTGTATTAAATCAAGAGTCGATTTTAGTTTATTTTTATATTTAAAAAATAATAATTTTTTTTATTTTTTACTTTAAATTTATATTTTTTGTATTTTTATATTATTTTAATATCCTGATATCAAAAATAATTTTTTTTAAAAAAATATTTTTTTAATTTTTTTTATAAATAAAAAACACTTTAAAAAACAATTGTAATAACATTCTCAAACACCCTTTTAACCCCATCAAATAATAAAATACTAAATTCTGTGTAATTTCTCAGTTTTTTATTTATTTATTTTTTATATAAAGAGGTATGTCTCTTGTATATGTTTTTATTTAAATATAGATTAACATTTCTTTTTAAAGTCTGGATTATATACAATTAGGTTAACTTATTTATAGATCAACACAATCAAACCAACCATGTTATAAATAAAATCTGGTTGGATTAATGTAAGAACTGGTTTAATTTAAAATCTGAATTAAAAAAAATTATAAATTATAAATTTAATAGATTAATTTATCAAGCAGAATTTAACAATTATTCCTATGGTAGCTGAAAAGATCAGAGACATTAATTAAAGGGTAATTGCATTTAAAAATCCCTACCTCCTCCTCGTCCCGCTAAAGGGAGAAAGAGTGGGGGAAGACAAAGGAAATGAAGATAGTAATAATTGAATTTTATGAGCGCGGTTGCTTGTCGAACCTACCAAAATTACCCTTTCAATCTACTAAAACGACTCTGGGAGAAAGTGGAAGAGGAAAGTGAAGACTCCACACTAAAAATTGTAAAAGTTGGAGCGAAATAAAGACTTCAAACTATAGATATTCACCCGAAAGCTTCTTCTATACACAACGAATGGTTGAAACGTAGATCTCAATTAATTACGCCTCGAGGGTGTTGTGCCTTCTCTCATGAGCACGGAATATGTGTTTGTTTTTGTGATTTAATTTAATTTTTAAAAAATTAAATTTATTTGTTTTCAATTATTTTTTAGAATATCTTTGATATATTGATATTAAAAATAAATTTTTAAAAATAAAAAATATATTATTTTAAAGGATTTTCAAACAAAAAATCATTTGAAAAACAATTTTTATCATTATTCAACTACTATAAGTACATGTTTTCAAAACTATTTGAAAAAAATAATTCTAAAACATTAGAAAGTTTATAACTCATTGATATTGATAGATATATACTAGAAGTACAAAAAAAAAAAATAGTAAAAATCAAGGTTCTTCCATGTTCCAGCTTTTATAAGGAGAAAAATGTTATCCCGTTTAAAGCAAAATTTTAAAATTTGTTTTGGAAATTGATTCGGAGAAAAGTTTAGATTACTAGTAAAGAAAGTTAATCCAAAATAAAATTAAAATAATAATTTAAAATAACATCTTTTAATAAAACAAAAATGTTTTCTAATAAAAAAAATCAATGAATTGATGGTTAGGTTATGACAAGATCAGGCTAAATCAACTGAGTCACTAAGTTAACCCGGGTTTTTAATTGGGCTAGCCAAATGTTTTTCTTTTTAATTCTTAGTTCAACCTAGACTAGTTTAGTATTGGTTCAACCTGCTAAGTCGATCCAAGTTTCAAATACTAGTCCAAAGATCTATTTTTCATGATTAGGGAGAGATATTCTTAATTATTGAGTATAATTTTGTCTAATGTTTCTTATAAATAGGGATTTTAGGTTAAGTTCTTGTATTTGCTTTCTTTATACTTAGGCTTGGTAGTCCTTTACTAATCCTTATGGGGATTCATATCACAATTGTAGTGAGCCACGACTCTTGAGTTATATTGTATTGTTCCATTTTCTGTTATTGGCGTTGATGAATTTATTTTTATGGGTAAACGTTACTTTAGAACTTATGGATTTATCACTATTTTACTTTAATTAATATAGTTTTAGATCTTTTAATATCAATTTTATAGTTTCATAAACTTTAAATTTTTGTATTGAGTGTTAAATAGCTAACCAAATCCAACAAATATCCATCTTTTTATCATCTTGAATGAGTTTTTTGTACCATGACCTAAACATATTGAAACAAAAATAGAAGAACAAGTAGGGACTTAGAAGAAAATGGCAATAAAAAACATGGGGACAAAAAAACAAGAAAATAAAAGAAGTTAAAGGCAAAACAATGAGAAATGAGAAGAGAAAGCAGGAGAGAAAGAAATGCATATTAAGGTCTTATCAGAACTTTGATGATGATATTTTAGTACTATAAAAAAGACCTCGACAAAATAAATCTATACACACCTTGAAAGGCTATCTTTCAAGGTTGTAGTGGTCCACATGCATTGTCACAAGATAAGGGGTGACCAACTAGTAGTACATGCATCACTTATGCCAACCATTAAAAAAAATTAAAAGAGCCTAGTTGGGCCAGCCAGAACAAATTACCCTTTTTTTTCCTCTTGTTTGAACCCTAAAATATTATTTGCGTCGCCATAAGATACTAGGACTAATATTATAAATACATGTAATCACAGTGTAAAAACTAACACCAGTACAATCATGATTGGACCATAAGTAATCACATAACAATTTCACGAACCTCGGACCTACTTCGATGTATTGTCTTGTCTGAAAGCTTTTTATTGGAAGGAGATAATTAATAGTAAAATTGAATCAATTATAAATCATCATACATGGAAACTAGCAGATTTTTTCCTCGGAAGTAAACCATTAGGTTATTAGTGCATCTTCAAAAGAAAGATGAAAACTGATGGCACTATCAGTATATATAAAGTTAGACTTGTTGTTAAAGATTTTAAATAACAAGAAGAAGTGGACTATTTTGACATATATTTACCTGTGTAAAGAATAACTTCCATACGCATATTAATAGTTAGTTGAGCTATTAATAAGCTTGAAATATATCAAATGGATGAAATTTTTTTTTTAAATGATGATCTTGATAAGGAGGTTTATATGAAACAATATGAGGGGTTTGTTGTCAATAGATAAGAAAAGAAAGTCTGTAAGCTTGTCAAAGCATTATATGGTTTGAAATACATACCTGAACAATGATATGAAAAATTTAACAAGGTTATGTTGTTAAATAACTTAAAATCAATAAAATTGATAAATGTGTTTATGTGAAAAACACAGATATAGGTAATGTTATTGCATGTCTGTACATGGAAGATATGTTTATTTTGGATAATAATGATCACATAATAAAACCTACTAAGAAAAATTTAACTAAATAAGTTTGATATGAGAAACTTGAGTGTTGTAGATGTCATACCATGAATAAATATTTCTAGGATATCTAATGGATTGATACTGTCCTAATATCATTATGTTGAGAAAGTTCTCGACAAGTTTTTTTAAAATGATAATAGCATTGTGAAAACATCAATGAAAATAAGTGTTTATTTATCCAAAAATAAAGAAGAGAGAATAGACCAATTAGAATATTGTTTGCTAATTAGAAGTTTGATGTATCTTATGAATTGCACAAGTGCTTACTCAATTATTTCTAGTACATCTAATGGATTGATATTGTCCCAATATCATTATGTTGAGAATGTTTTTGATAAATTTTTTAAAGATGACAATAGTATTGTGAAAACATCAATAAAAATAAGTGTTTATTTGTCCAAAAATAAAAGCAAAGTAATAGACTAATTAGAATATTGTTTGATAATTAGAAGCTTGATGTATCTTATTAACTGCGCAAGTGCTTACTCAATTAGTAAATTGAGTAGATTTACAAGTAATTCAAGTATGGATCATTGGAAGACAATAAAAAGGGTACTTTAGTATTTAAGGTACAATCTAGACTACAAGATATACTATACTGGTTACCTAACAATACTATAAGAGTATACTAATGCTAATTGGATATTAAATACTAAGAATTCAAAATCTACAAGTGAATATTCTTTACATTTGATGGAGTAATTGTGTTATAAAAATACTTCAAACAAATATGCATAATTAAATCCATGATGAAATTAGAGTTTATTATTCTTGATAAAGCTAAAGATGAAGCCAAATGAATTTAGAATTTCTTAGAGGATATTGTATATTGGTAAAAACCAATGCCAACTATTTATGTCCATTGCAAAAGTGTCTGTAATTAGAAGGGCATTTAATAGCTTGTATAATTGGAAGTCTAAACATATACATCACAAATATAATATTATTAAACATTTTCTCTCGAATGTAATTATTTTCATTGACTAAGTAGAGTTAAAGGAAAATATTGCAGATTCACTAACCAAAGGTTTGACAAAAGCGATTGTGTATAATTCATAAAGAGGAATGAGTTTAAAACTTTTAAAAGATGAAAGAGTGTGATGATGGTAATCATACCTAGTTGATTGATGATCCAAATATATAGGTTCAAATAAAAAACTAAGCAATATAACATTCTTGGTAGCACTAAAAAATTATTATTTCCTACTTATTTTTATGATGAAATAAGTGTTAATTGCAATATGATAAAGAGTGAGCTTAATTCTTAATGATTTTCATAACTTGGTATACTAAATATATTATAGCAGAATACTATTAATGAAAGATCACCTATACGAGTGAGAAATGTGTTTGTTTTTTTAAGAATTTCGATAAAGGCTAAATTCTCTAAAGTACTTATAAATCCAAGAGTTATTGTTGGTTAATTTCGCAAGTGCACGAATTATAAAAAGTAATAAAGTGATTTGTAAAGTATCGTTCCATAAGAATTTGTAAAAATTACTACTAATTACCAAAGTCTTTTAAATTATGATCTATTTGAGGAATTAAATGAGATAGTTTATGAAATAAAAATTAATGATTAAAAACAAACAACCAATTGATTACATATTAATGAATTCAATTGTACTGGTTCTAGGATTTCTGACTTACTGTAACTATTCCTATATGAACTTTCTCAATTAAATTAATTATTCATAATGTTGATAATCAGGTTTTTCTAATTTAAACATTAATCTCTCTGAGTATTAATGAATTATTTTGGCAAGCAAATTTCATATACTCTACAAAAGTTTTAAACTTGTCGAAATTTATTAAGTACTGTAAAACCTATAATGATTACAAAAGTTCCTTTGATATCTTTATTCTATAGATTTCTTAAGGTATTTCAAATAATGACTAAAATAATCATCACTTTTCAGTCTCAAATTGAATTCTAAAACATGTAGATATTGACCAAACATACACAAACATTACACATAAAATAAAATACTTAACAACTTAATGTAATAATTCAATCGAAAAAATTGTTCGCATATTCATAGTAAGGTTACATAAAAAATCCCAGAATAAAAATCTACTCTATTGTTAAATTAAAAAACAAACAAACTATATACGATGAACAATACTCAAAAGCAGAAAAAGAGAATGGAATAAACAAGTGCCCTCCAAATATTTTTTGTTTTTGCCCCTGCTTGTGTCCCTCCCTTTTCTTTTCCTTTTCTTTTTCTTCTTATTTTAGGGTCTCTTTATATATGCACATTTTTGCTTGTAGACCTCTCTCCTTTTATTTTATATTGTGGCCTTTTTATCCATGCTAAAATGAAAACAATTTCCTTTTCTTAATTGAATTACTTTCTACCCGGACATTGCAGACCATATTTAAGGCAGAAAATGTGCGAGTTCAAAGATCTCTATTTTTGGAGAAATCATAGAAAATTGAATCTTCTTTCCAATGACACTAATCTTGTAATTTTTGAACCTCTAAGATAAGAGCTATAAACCGAGATAGTATTTGGAGAGCAAGAAGTTCGGATCTAATTTAATCCCTATTTTTTTACTTGTTTTTTGATCTTCGAAACAATAAAAATAAGTTATATACCCATAATATGTTTTGTAGACTTTCATCTTAACTATTTGAAAATAGCGAAGAACATCTGAAACTGAGTTGTATAGCTTTCTTTGCAACACACAATAAATTAATGTTCAATTTTACTATTGAATTTTGTCTGCTCAGTAACCTAGTATCTGAAAATATATTAATTTTGTAGGAGGTCAATAGTTCAAAAAGGAATTCAAAATTCTAATTATCTTGTGCAACACATACAAAATATTTTAAAATCAAGCATGGATAGTAAACAATATACATGCTAAAAATTCCTTTATCAGTTATTTAGGGTAAAAAATGAATACAATAGTGAAAACCAAAGAAAATCTCTAGGTAAAGAACTATGTCAATATTGTTATCTTAATTTACATAAAAAGCTGAATAGTTTAAAACATCGTGTTCACTATTTGATCGGGTAAAACTGATAGTATTTCACTAATTTAGTGAATCTTGAAGGTTTAAAGCTAAAAGCTACATATCCTTATATAGTAATCTACCAAATTAGTAACTCTAAATAAATGTTTGAGTCATTTTTAAACTGATGAGATAATTTTCATTCATATAGGGAACTGCTGAAAATTTCTTTTAAATGAACAAATTATAGGTGAATGTAAGGAAATAAGGTGGGCTAGTATATATATATATATATATTGAAAATATATATAGATTACTGTGCAAATATATTTAGTTTGTCATAACAAGATTATAATTAAAAAATAGTTAGCATGGATTGGTAGTTTATCATCATAAATGTATGCCAAACAAAAAAAATAATTCCTAGAAAAAATTAAATTTTATACATGTTTAAATCTATAAGTATGGAAAATGATAACTCATGACAAACATTTTATCAACACAAATATAATATTAGCATAAATACTAAGCATATATAGAAACTTATAATTGATACTAATTCAAAGTACTATCATGCATACTAATAATTATAAACACATATACAAACTAGTGTGGAAGTTAATTTATTAACTTGTTAATATGAGATATGAATCGGACTGAGTTAGTAGAAAAAAATATTTTTTAATAAATAACTTATTTTTGAATCTTTTTTTTTGAAAAAAAGGAATCAAAACATTGTTTTAGAGTTTTGTTTTTATTTTAAAAAAAACTTGAATTAACTCAAATTAACTCATTAAAGACATAACCTAAATTTTGAGCCAAGTTAACTTTCTTGTCAAGTCTCATAACTATGTTTTACATGTAGTTTATAAAACTATTTTAAACTATTTTTAAAATTTATTTTTGTTATGATCCGACAGGAAACTAATAAATAACTCGGCGTTCAAATCTAGTTTTTATAGAGGTTGGAATTCCGTTTCTTTAGTCAAGCTAGCATTATCATAATAGGTTTTTTTTTACGAGTTAATTAATGAATCAATTTATGTAATTATTATTAAACATTGCATTATATTATTAAATTAAATTATGTATCAACAGAAATTTGATCTTTTCTTTCAAATTTATGGATTCACTCTTTATATAAAAAAATAACAAGAGGGACCAATCAATAAAATAAAGTTATTTTGCCACCATATTTGGAAGGTCAATGTTATACATGAAAGCAAGTTGTAAATATCTAAGTAAACAAAATGTACACTACTCCGTTGTTTATGACAATGTGGAAGAAAACCAGCCAGTACGTACCGTATTCTTAAAACATGTTCCAGTCATGAGATTCCAATCCAACCCTAACTTTCATTTATTTAATTTGAGAGATTTTGTACAGTGCATGTTCATCTCCAACTGACATCAGATTCGGAAAGATAACAGAAACGTGCTGATACTTTTATTAATTTGCAACTTGGATTAATATTTTAATCAAATCGATATTTATTTATTTTTCTAATTTCTTGAAATTAATTTAGTTAGATTTGGATTAGATTTAATTAATTGAATTAACTGAATTACTAAATATATAGTTAGGTTAAACAAATCTTATTATATTAATAATTTTTCAGTTTAATTAAAAACTCAGATGAATAAAATTTTATGCCATGTACTTAGAAAGACCAACTTTATTAGTATATTAATTGATGAGTACCACTCATAATTTATCGGCGTGTACTTGCTTATTAAAAACACTGAAGTAGTCTAAGGATAGCAAGGGACTCCATTAATTGAGCCACAAACACCTGTAAGAATCCCTAATTACAATGGATAGTTGAAGTTTCTTCAGGTCTCTCCACCGTGTCCTTCTCAAAGCAAACAGGCAAGATTTTAAACAAATTGCGTTGACTTCTTTGTAAACCCTAGCTACCTCTCTCTCAAGAAAAGCACCAAAAACCCTTCTTTTTTTTTTGGTGCAGAACTTAATAGCAAGAAGGAGATGAGTACAGAGATAAACAAGGTGGTGGTGACTGCAGGGGTACTTATAATTATGGTTATTTTTTAAATATTTTTTTTATGTATATATGTTAATAATTATTTTTATTTTTTAAAATTATTTTTGACATTAATATATTAAAATAATTTAAAAACAATCAAAACATATTAATTGAAAATAAAAAAAATAATTTTTTTTAAATATAAAAATAAATAAGCCCGAAGAATGCTAATGTTGCCATCCCTTTATGTTTTAAGTATTTGATTCTTCCTTTTTATTGTTTCTTGGATTCACCCTTTATTACTTTTTGAAAAGATTTTTATCAAGTAATCATCGTTCTTACAAAAGTTCCCATTTGCTTCTTTTCAAACTTGTTTCATGTGCATTCCATGTTTTAAAACTACTGAAATGTTACCTTAATTGCTAAATAGAATTTTATGTATATGTATTTATTGTTTTTTGTTTGGTTATTTGAAATTGCTTTTCTCATGAAACAATTATGATTTATTTATTATATTGAGTTTATATACTTGTGGATTTAATGATTGAGTTTATATACTTGTGGATTTGATAAGTTGGTAGTCCTATTAATTTTTTGAAGTGTTTAGCCCAAATGCTGGATAAAAATATTTTATTATAATAAAATTATAAAATTAAAAATATTTTATCTCGATGGAACTTGAGATATTTCATGAATTAGCTAACCTTTTCACTACAAAGAAGAGAAGCATTTTGAGGGCTATAAAACAAAAAAGGATATGATTGTGCCAGGTTTGATTTTTTCTTCTGATTTAAAAATGACAATCATATTTTTTTATTTTTTTATTTAAAAGGATAATTAATTTTTTTTCTGAATCAATTTTAATTCAATCATTGGAGAGTCTTTAATAAATAAAAGGAGATCTTTTATAAACAATGACAATGATTATCTATACTTCTATTAAAGAAAAATAGGTCAAAGTATCATAACTTTATTTCAGGCTTAAGCACCGCCTTCAAGCCCATGAAATAAAACACAACCTCATCAGAATCCATGCACATGTGCTTCCTTTCAGCTCGTGAAATGTGTATTAATGAGGTTGTACACCCTGTATTTCCTTGTTTTCCCCACAAGCAAGTCTTTGGATTTGATCATGCCAGGAATTTTACCAATCATGGTTCCAGATGAACGTCGTGCTACAGCTTCTTTTCTCCCCAGAGAAACAATTGCCATTGCTGCACCTGGTTTATACGTGGACATTTTTAGCTCTTTGCCTCCCATCAATGGCTTCAAATTCTTAGCTTCCACTAAAGCACAGTTTTGTGTTGCACCCCCTTGTTTGATTTCCTACTAGATAATCATAATTTATGAAACCTGATGAAGACTTCTTGTTACCAATATTATGTTGTGAAAATAAAATTCCAGAAATTATTATAGAAGATTTTTATTTCAGATTTATAAAAATGTTAAAAGAACTTTTACAAAATATATAGCTTGACCGATTCCATTGCCTATAACTATCTCGTCATTGGAGATCAGCAGCAATCTCCCCAGCAAGCTCAACACCACTTGGACCCCCTCCAACAATCAAAAAAGACTGAGCTGACATGTTCTGCTAGGTTGAAAGATCAAACAAAAAATTAAACAAGCTGAAAAATACAGTGCAATGATTAACATATACAGATTTTGGAACTCTGTGCATGTCTTTGTGCTTCTGAGTTTTTACTTTTTATTTTTTACCTGCTTTGAATTCATAAAGTCTCCCTGACTTAGCTTCTGAGACGGGATCCTTGTGGCCTGGCAATGACGAGATAGATGGAATGGCAATGGAATGGCCATCTGCTGCCATTACTTCTGTTTCTGTGAAGCTAATTGCGGTAGATATTCGTGATTAATTCATTTTTAACACGTTAACCCACAAACCAAGCTTTATCAGAGTATGATTAGGGTGATATTTCTTCTTTGAAGGCTTCGCGTGCTCCATAAAAGTTGCTGCTGTCAAGCTTAGAATCGAAACTGGAAGTACCAAGACGAGACACAGCATCATTCTTTCATCATTCCATTTTTCCAATACTAAATAACTTAACATGGAGTTTGTCCAAAATATTATCCCATTTCAACACACGAGATTAAAAAAAAAAAATATCACAAACATTTATGATCATATCAAATTATTTGGGCACCACTAAAATGTATCACCTAGTATATTGCCTTCGTGTGAATTTGGATTCATTTTTAAAATTCTGAAAACAATTTTTAAGAACAAAAAACAAAGAGAAATGGCAGAAAAATTAACAATTGATAACACGAACGATACTGATTTTTAGAGCTTTTTATATAATAGAGTTATGATTGTTTTTTAAATAATTTTTTGTGTTATAATATATAATAATAATTTTTTTTATTTTTTTAAAAATATTTTTAATATCAATATATTTAAATGATTTAAAAACACTAAAACTATATTAATTTAAAATAAATTAAAAATTAAATTTTTTTAAATATTTTTAAAATACAAAAATAAATAACCTAACTAAATAATAATAAAAATTTTGGAGGCAGTTTTAAATAATAAAAAATAAAAAATATTATAATGCAGATAAACTAGAAATTAGTTTATAACATATAACCAACAAGATCATGCCAAGAAGATTCATTTATGTTGTTGAATATCTCAACGCCAAAAGTCAACTGGAAGCAGTCGAAGGAATACGGAGATGCTCGAAATGGTCCCCTCATCGTGTTTTAAATAATTGATTTATTTACGAAGCTAAAAAATGATATTACTACTTGCAATATTTTATTTCCAATTGTACCCCCTAAAATATATTTTTATTTCCAATTGTAATATTCTCATTCTAGTTCCATTACAGTTCTGGTTCTAAATTAACAAGAACTGTACAATAATTATTTCAAATTTCCTAAAAAATAAAAAAGAGAATATTTACATAAATAATTTTTTTTTTAATAATGAACATAAATTAAGGATTGTAAATTGATTTTTCAATATTCAATATTAAATCTCTTTTACAATTTTGTTTTTTTATAATAAATAGTTATCTGGTTAGAAACTAACTTAAAAAACAAACTTGGAATATTATGTTAATTAATCAATAAAATTAAATAATTATTTTTATTAAAATAATATCATTTTATTTTACTTAAAAAAATTCTTGGTATAAACATGAAAAATTTTGAATCAAGTTTAATTAAATTAATTGAGTTTTATTAGTTAATATTTTATTCAATTAAATTAGAAACATAACTTTACTCATGTTTTAAGTTTTGAATTTTTTAGTTCTACACATCATGCTAACTTCAAATTAACAATAATTATATCTAATATAATTTAATAAATTAACTCATTAATTCAGAGTTTTTGTTATTAACTTCTTGATTTAGAGTTTGTTATGATATAATTTAATTTTAAATTAATTTAGAATTTTTTTTAAATTAACATGATTACCAAGAATTAGTTTTATAACTTTGTTTTTTTAGAAAATTTATATCCAAATCAAAGTTTTTTTCTTTTAAAAAATAATTTGATAATGGATCAGGTCTAACTATGGGTGTAACGACTAGTTTACCAAGAGTGATTCCCATTTTCTCCAAATCCTCTTCTCCTCTGTTTTTGGAAGGAAGAGAGGTCTTTTGCCCATTATTATTATTATTATTATTTAAAAATAAAAGAACTTTAAGGAAAAAAGAAAAGAAAAAGAAATGCAGATAATGAATATTCAAAGCCCTGACAGCCAACATGACCCAGTAAATATGGAACCAAAATTCTAGATTCAACCGTTTTCTTCTTCACATGGCAAACCAATTGTAAAACAACCTACATTGACTTCTTTCTTTATAAACCCAAGAAGAAGTCTTTCAAGAAAAAGCACCAAAATTCATTCTAGCAGAACTTAATATCAACATGGAAGAAATGGGTTCAGAGAGGAGGAGGTTGGTGGTGATTGGAGGAGGTATTGCTGGTTCCTTGCTTGCCAAATCTCTCCAATTTCATGCTGATGTCACCTTAATTGATCCGTATGTGCTCTGTTCCTTTTCTTTTATGCCCCTTTATCATTTAATTATGTTTTTTCTTGTTCTTTTTTTTCTTATTGCTAAATATTTATGAACTTTGTTTGTGAGTTGTAATTTTTTTAATGTTGTATGTTTAAATGGGAAGATGTTAGTAAAATTTGGGACAATCCCATGTTTGTTTTATTGTTGGAGAAATGAAAATTTCAAAGAATGATGTTTAATGTTGTGTTGGGTCAATCCTAGCTTATTAGCAGTAGCAAACTCTCATGAAGTACAAGAATACTTTTTTGGGCTGCTGTTGGTTCAAGAAACTAGAATAACTGCCTGTCCTAATTCCTAACTGGAAATAAATTTCGAATCAGGAAGGAGTATTTTGAGATCACATGGGCAAACTTGAGAACAATGGTGGAGCCGTCATTTGGGGAGAGATCAGTGATCAATCACAGAGATTACTACACGAATGGCCGTATTGTTACATCGACTGCAATTGGCATTACTGAAACGGAAGTATTGACAGCAGATGACTTTTCCATTCCCTATGACTATCTTGTCATTGCCACGGGCCACAGGGATCCTGTCCCGAAAACTAGGATGGAAAGACTTAAGGATTACCAAGCAGGTAAAACCGAACGTTAATTTGTGCCTTATCGAACCCCCCCTGAAACACACACACAGTTTCATTCTTAAATTTCGTGGACTGCTACTCGGAAAAGTGTGGTTGCGAAACCATATTTTTTTTCATGGTGCTGCTAGTCAGAAGTTTGAGTACAAAAGTTTCCAAGGCAAAGTTTGGAAAATGGAGGTTTGGTTATAGCTATTATAATGCATATTCCAAACAAAACTTCATTTTCGCTCTAGGGCTGCTGCTGCAACTTCATGTCGAGCAACATGTGGTCTACGTTTCTTCTTCTAAAGATACTGGTCTTGAATGAGTCCTGCTGAGTCAATTATGTTTATGTTTTCAAATTTATGTAGCCGACCTGCATTTTGTAATTTAATTCCGTTGCATTTTATTTTAAAGAAAAAGGGGAAAGAAAGGAAAAGAAATTCACAACCACATAAAAAGAACACGCTATGATTTTGGCACAAGTGTTATTTCATCTATTTGATCTAAATCCTTCATGGATTATTTAAAACAAAATGGGAGCATATTGTCCCTGAAAAATGTTTCAGCTGCATTTTTCTGTTTGTTTATTTTTTCGTTTTGTTTACACTTTCAGAAAATGAAAAGATTAAGTCTGCTCAGTCTGTTTTGATTGTTGGAGGGGGTCCTACTGGTGTTGAGCTTGCTGCAGAGATTTCTGTTGATTTCCCAGAAAAACATGTTACCCTGGTGCATAGTGGCTCAAGGTTACTGGAATTTATTGGCCCAAAAGCTTCTGATAAGACACTGCAATGGTTGACATCGAAGAGAGTTGATTTGAAATTGGAGCAGAGAGTTGATTTGAACTCTGTTACAGATAGTAATGGTAGCAAAATATATCACACCACAGCTGGAGAAAGTATCAGAGCAGATTGCCATTTCCTATGCACTGGGAAACCACTGGGTTCAGGATGGCTCGAGGGCACTATTTTGAAGAGTAACTTGGATAGTCAGGGAAGGTTGATGGTTGATGAGTATTTGAGGGTCAAAGGTCGAAAAAATATATTCGCAATTGGAGATATTACTAATGTTCCAGTAAGTCTAACCCCATCTGTAATACTTGCTTTTGGGTTGTTTTTAATTGCTAGGATGCTTTTATTTATCATAAATTATATGACAAATATCTGGAGGCTTGGGTTAATGGGCCCACGGGAAACCTAAGAAAAAATTAACTAAGTTGAATCAGTCAAGAAAAAGTCCATTTTAGTATAAATTTCTTTCACCATTAATTTGAGAAATTTCCTTATTGTTGTCTACTGGCAACTAACCTTGACCGATGGAGTTCAGAAGAACCTAACTGTAACTTGTGTGTTTTTAAAATTGTTTTCAGTAATAAAAATGAGTTTAATGGAAGATGAAACCAGTGGATAATATTTGAGGCTGGGACATTGCTCTTCTACTCCTTTTGTTTAATCTGGAAATGATGTGCTTTTTTGGCTGAAGGAGGATTCAAAAGCTTGCTTTTATAGTGACCAAAATCATATTCCACTTTAGCTAGGCTGCTTTATGCGCATAGCTGAATGAGAAAATGGCCAGTATATCATATATGACATCAAGGTATTCTGTATGGTGATAGTGAATTAGGTAATTGTTGAAGTAAAGAAGACTGAAGACTAGAGTCCATGTAATTCTAAAGAAGGAAAGGCGTCTTAGTTTTATATGTTGAGAATGCTTGCAATAATAGGATATGGTCTTTTGCATCTATGGTACTTGATAACCAAACCAATGATCATTTTTATGAAATGTTATCTAACAGGAAATCAAACAAGGGTACTTGGCACAAAAACATGCTTTGGTGGCAGCTGCGAATCTGAAGCTATTGATGTCTGGAGGCAAAGAACGAAAGATGTCCTCTTATAAACCAGGTTCAACTACGGCAATTGTTTCCCTGGGCAGAAGGGAAGCTGTAGCACAATTTCCATACACAACCCTCATTGGCATTGTTCCTGGTATGATCAAATCCAGAGATTTGTTTGTGGGGAAAACAAGGAAGCAAAGGGGTCTACAACCTCATTAATTTATACGCTTCATGAATTAAAATGAAACACATACGGATTGTATCTAATCCTAAAGTGAGCTGAGTTACAATTCACAGCAAGTATAGAGTTTATTGATGTTATAGGTTGTGTGTAAAGAGCTTTTTTTTTTTCTTTAATGGGATTGAGTTGAATTTTGTAACTTTTTGTACATTCGGATTATTAAAGTTAAACCTATGTTTCTTATGTCATGCAGACGATACCAAGTCAATTTTTTAATTTTCAACCCCCATTTGATGCAATCTATCCTTGGATAAGATATGGTCAAATACATCATTTATTTAATTGGTCTTAAGGCTAGGTCTAGTCCTTGGAAATGGAAGATCGATTTACCAAATGTATATATCTCTGTGCGTGAGTGGTCAAGAGAGCCAGGAGGGTTCCTGACAAAGTAATATAGTCTCTGCAAGACTTACACAGGACCTGATAGTATAAATATGCACAATAGTATCTCAAGGTTTTTATTGAAGTTGTAGGTGCAAAGGGCAAGGACGAGTTCACAAAAAGGCAGTAGTTCTGAGAATGGCTAGTGGAAATCATCAAAGATTGTTAGCAGTTTTGTTGCTGTGTCTAATAGATAACCTGCTGAGCAACGATGTCCAGGGAAAGCTTTCTGGTTGGAAGGGAAGATTACTGAACAAGGGCAGGGAAGGCTATGTTGATGCCATGCAAGTTAACAACCATCCCTGCTGCCTTCTTCTTTGGGTTGATGAAACGGCAACTTCAAAAACATTAGCTAACTTTAGAGCATAATTTGATGTAACCCCACTGATGAAAGGTACCTAAATTTTTTTTGAATTGGGAAACAAATTAATTCCATTTTTTGTGATTTTTGAGACGGAGATATAAATAATTTTTGTTGTTTATTTATCTCTATCTCTTCATAGAAACTTTATGCAAAAGGAAAATAGAAAGAAAAGAAAAACTGTAATTTCTTTGTGATTTTATGTGTTCTAGTACCTGAAATTAATCCCTTATAAGTTATATGTAAGTCACTAGTCAAAATTATTGTCTTATAAAATTAGAAATAGAACACGTGGATTAAATGAGGTCAGGCTAAGGGCATGTGCTAAGACATGAAACTGGAAAAAGAGTTTTTGACGCAGGAACTGACTCTGGGATTCTAGACCTGTTAAAAAAGCACCCAGATAACTCAGACAGGATCGTTTCTGTACTTGGGAAAAGGCCCCGTCTCTCCTTACATTTCTTGGCATTCTGGCAGACCTGCTCAAGTCTCTGAATTGCTCACTTTTCAAAGCCCCAGGTAGCTCTTTCATTCTTGCTATATATTAAGATCAGCAATCCCTTAGTTGAATGAATCTTGAACCCATTGGAAAGGGTAGGAAGGTTGCCATCTTGGACGCTCTTAGAGTGTGGAGATTTTTTCTTTTATTGGTAGAAAGAAAAAAGGGTTTTTGCTAATTTTTAGTGAAGAATGTTGGGTTGTTGAATTGTGTTAGATTTTGCTCATTTATTTTAAGTTCGCAAAGTACATCGATGAACTATTTCAGGCAGATAAACAAGGGGGAAAGGTGATTTGTGCTGGAACTTTCTTAAATCCTGACTTATGGGTTGCTGCACTCTTGGCTGCTGGCACTAAACTATCTGCAATGAAGCACATTCTTGATGGGCATGGAAAACATGCTTATGCATTGGTTAGGCTGCCTGGTCACCATTCTCAACCTATACAAGCAGATGGGTATTGCTTCTTAAACAATACAGGACTTGCTGTTCTATTGGCCTTGGATTAGATTCAGGTTGTAAAAAAGTTGTAGCTATTGATATTGATGTTATTTACGGCAATGGAACAGCAGAGGGATTCTATCAGACAGATGGAGCACTTACTGTATCCCTTCATATGAATAATGGTTCATGGGGTTCATCTCACCCACAGAATGGACCTATTGATGAGCTAGGTGAATGAGATGGTATTGGCTACAATTTGAATGTACCACTTCCTGATGGGACGGGTGACAGAGGATACGAGTATGCCATGAACAAATTAATTGTCCCAGCTATTCACAAATTTGAACCTGATATGATAGTTTTGGTTGTCGGCCTGTCAAATTGTGACCATGTTACAAGGTGAGGTTATCTGTGATCATATGCATTCTAGTTTTACAATATGGTCTCTTAAACATGCACATATGTAGTAAAATATATCCGAACAATTGAAGTATAAGGTTCACAAGCATGCCTTTTTTTTCATGTACTCATAACTCAAACTCACTCAGCCGTCTCATGTGCCTTGCTACTTTGAGCTTTTGCAAGCCAAACAAAGTTAAAAAGAGAAGGAAAAGAGAAAGATCAGCTTCAATTATCAATCTCGAGGTCTCTTCATCTACAATCTACGATTATTCCTATTTCTACATCATGTAGAGCTGTAAACATATTTCAATGTCATATGTCCTTCTCATTTCAGTACTTCAGTTTCCCCTTCACTAGCCCCTCTCTGTCTACTTCCACTAGTCATGTTCTATGGAAAGATTTTGTCCCTTTGTTTTTCATCATAACCCAAGCTATCCATGTTTGTTGTGAAGCTCTTTTATTGCCACTCTCTAGATATCATTGTGCTTCTTTGATGAGCATTTCTCAGATGTTATGTTGTATATTTCTGAAAAAAATACTTTTTGTAACTTTGATCTCCTCACCAACTCACGTTGTTTGTGCTTCAGTTTGATCCAAATGGAAGGAAATGCTTGTCAATGGATGGTTATACAGAGATTGGACGGACAGTTCATAGTCAAGCAAATAACACGGTGGTGGGTGCCTTCTTATCATCCAAGAAGGAGGATACCACGTCACATACTCAGCTTACTGTCTTCATGCAACGCTTGACAGAGTGCTGGACCTTCTACAGCTACTATTATGTGATCCCACTGCACATTACCCTGAGGACGAGGCTTTTTCTGTGGAAGTTGTTGGAGCCATCAGGAAGTACCATAAAGACTTGGTTCCATTTTTCAAGGAACACGATCAGAAGGTAATGTATTCAAAACTCATTTTTAATTTACGATTCATATGCACATATACTTTTAAAAGTATGTCATGCTACGAAGGAAACAACATCAAGCTTTAATATGAACTAGGCTTTTTGCTGGTTTTCTTGATTCATAGCCCTGCATTTGCGTTGGTCTTAGTTTTATGCACCACTGATCACACAATGATGTGCATGCTTGAGTAGAAACAACAATAGAGTTTAATATGCTGTCCATATGATGGCTTATGTTAATCTTATTGGGCTGACCAAGTCAAGTACCCATACAAAGTTTGAAGTGAATAAATTTAGGAGTTGACAAATGACTTTCTTTGCAACTGGAAGAGCTTCTTGAAGTGTTATCTTTGTTAATAGAAGGTTAAATTTCCTAGCTTTTAGGCCAATATTTCCATGCTAATTGTTCTCTACACTGCTGCTAGATATTTATAATATGAGGAAAGATTGTTTCCCTTTTGTATCTAGTCAGGAGGTTTGAATATTTCCCCCATTTATACAAGATCCAGGGAAGGAAAAGATTTGAATTGTTTCTTTAACATATAATGTTGTTTTTGGTAATTTATGGCTGTAAAATAAACAAAAAAAAAAAAACAACTCTTGAGAGAAGGCCCTCTGGAGTGGACCATCTTGATATTGATTTTTTAGTTGTTAGCCTCAAATAAGTTTAGAGATTCCAGTTGTTTAGCTATTTCAGAGCTCTTTTCAGTATTTCAGAATTATGTACTCTCTCTTCCAGTATATTCTGCACTGCTTCATGTATGTAGTTGCATGTTGTTATTATTATTATTTTTTGTAAAATCTTACTGGTCAATCCTATTATCGTTTGCTTTTATAAAGAGTCGTTTGTTAGTTTTGATCTGGGACATTCTAAATCAGAAAGATCCTGATGACTCTGCCAACTTTTTGCAGTTCACTGTGTTTTGTGATATGTTCCAATGCCATGTCCTGTGTGTTTCTGAGACAGTGGTTGAGACCATTTCTATCTTTTCAATTTATAGATAGGATCTTTTTCATTGTCCACCAATCAGCTTTGCCAATGAAGATATTTTCCTCCATATGATGTGTATTTCTGGTTTACCAATTCCCTGAGCTTCATACGTGCACTCAATACTTATTAGGGTGCTAAGGTACCTAAACAAATAAACCATGGTCCAACCAATCCAATGCATGTTTTTATAATATTTGGAAGCCATTAAATCCAGGTTTTTTTTTCCCCTCGAAATAGCACAGAAATAAGTTATGAATTCATTAGGAAAAAAAAAAAAAACAGAAAATGTGATATTTGCAGAGGCAGTGAGGCCACCGATTCTGGAAATCTTTTGGCAAAAACAAAGGAGTTCTGGGAATAATTGTATAAAACAAAAGGCTATGGTTGTGGGACAAAAGAGTTCAAAATCTTTAGGTGTGATTCTGCACGTGTTGCCTCTTCTGATATAGGACATGTTGGAGCCTCTAAATGCTTTTTGGTGAGCCGGAAAGTCAGGAATTTATATGATTTCAAATTTAAGTTAGATGATTCTAGGTAACTTAAATTTGTGGTTCAGTAATTTCTGCACAGCGGTGAAATCTGATCTGATCTGTGGTTCAGTAAATTCTGTACAGCAGCGAACTCTG
Organism: Populus pruinosa; assembly: GCA_026413675.1. Classification (NCBI taxonomy): domain Eukaryota; kingdom Viridiplantae; phylum Streptophyta; class Magnoliopsida; order Malpighiales; family Salicaceae; genus Populus; species Populus pruinosa. The sequence goes on along the minus strand of CM048592.1, from coordinate 26,031,062 downwards.
CTGCCCTTTGTGTTTGTTTGACAATTTATGTTTTGAAACTAAGTATGGAAAATCTACGTACCCAACATGTTTATCTTCCCTTTGCCTTCTTCCATGTCTCTCTGCCCAATTGTTCTTCTCTCAGCCCCCTTGATTCTCATTTACCATTTCACATACTTAGCAGTTGACGACAATATTTTGAGGTGAAATTACTTTGTTCAACCATTAGCTTGAGCTTGTAAGTAGTGAACAATGCCACGTTCATTTATGATCAAGCCGTTTGGCAAAACACACGTGCTTTACATATTTTGCATTGATTGTTGCCTTGTCTAGCCATAATCTTACATTGAAAATTTGAAATTATAATCAGAACAGTTTGATGCAGCAAGGCGGAGGATTGATATCAACTATTCAAGCCAACGAAAGCTCCCATCACTTAAAAGAGGAATGCATGGAGAAGGACATCAAGGATTTGGAAAATGGATTGTCAATATAGGCGAAGGATGTTGACCATGTAAAACCATCAAGAAACTTGGTGTGAAATGGAAGATTTTCAGAAGTCAGATAGACCGTTGGAAGGGCTTCAGCCATTGACCGATGGAAGGGCTTCAGCCATTGGCAGGTGCTCACGTCTACTATGGCTCTTGGCCTGGTAAGGGCCTAAACGACTTTCCAGGAATCTCTTTTCATAACAGACTGAGGCCGAGTCAAGTCAGAATGAGAAGAAGAAGGCAGTCGACCACAAGGCAACCATTACCATTATAGGGACCGAAACAAAAGGAATGAATTTTTTTCATCTCTACTCGGAAGCGGATACTTTTTACAGGCAAAATCACGTAATTCATTAAGGTTACCCAAATGGGAGAAGGGAATCTTTCTACACTAAAAAAGAAAGTGACTGATAATCATTTTATGGACCGTAATCAAAATAAAAACCTTTTCCTGAGCCTAGCTTCGAATCAACTCTTTGTTAATGGTATGGGAATGGCGCTTCTCCTAGATACCTCCTCTAGCTCTATTAACATAGACCCTCTTTCTTCATTCTTGGCTCGTAGGTCACAAGGCAAGAGCCTTCGGGTCTTCCATTTATTAGAATCGGGCACGGAGATATAATATAGGGATCAGTGTATGTTAAATGCATTAAATCCAGGAATGGTATAGCGATAAACTGTGAACTGTCCTTAGCTGCTGACCGTTCAGGGTGTAGACACTATTCTATGTGCCGTATAAATTACAGATAGACTCTAGCTTCTCTGACATATATTTTTTACGTGGCATTTATGAAATGTGTAGACATAAAATCCGAAAGTTTTTCCTTTCTGGAGTTCCACCTTATCCTTTGTTCGCATCAATGCATAGCAATCACCACCCATTCAGCTTTAGGTTCTGCTGGCTTGTTCTTCAAAATAATGTCTTTCATTTACTTGTTCAGCGGTTCCACATCAATGAAAAGTAATTCAGCGGTCAAACCTTACTGCAACTCCAATGGCTTTGCAGGAAATTCTTCAGGAGATTTCCTTTTTTGCCAGTGCTCTAACGTTCGAATTCATCAGGGCATCTCCCGTAGTTGTCTGTAGTATGTAATCTAGTTTAGAAGGGATTTATCAGGAATCTTCTTCAAGGGAGAAACGGCTCCTAATACAATTAGAATGTGATCTGCATTTTGTATCTCTGATTCCTTGTCACTTGAGACGTTCATTCTCAATCAAGATATGGTATCTCCGATTCCATATCAAACAGAGACATCCATTCTTAATCAAGAAAGGTCAGACCCCCACTGTGACATCCTAGTTATTTTTCTTGTCAAATGCATCTCAACATTTAGGATTGTATTGATAGCATAAGATAATTGATATGCATAACTTGCAGAAACAAGATTTTACTGCTTCAACAGTTATTTAAAGACCAAACTGTTATTTTCCTGAATGATATGTCATTTCTGGTTTTTTTTCTTACAGAGATGAACGTGAGATCAAGTGTATGCTCTGCAAATTAACAGGTTTCATTCATTGAACAGGATGCATTAAGCAACCTTTTCCAAACCCATCTTGATTCTGTTGTTTTTGTTTCTATGCTGACGTAAAATCCTTGATTTCATGCATGGAACTTCTTTAAACCGGTCATCTTTGTTGTTTGACTATATTTTTAGAATGGATTTTTATAATTTCAAAAAAAAAAAAAAGACATAGACGAGTATCTTGAGATAGTAACCATACACCACGTAGAACCAATTTTTCTGCTGCATATGGTTCCATAAATGATCCCAATCGGCAAAGGGATGCGTGAGTTTTGGCGTTCTGACAGGCGCGATCAATGCACCAGGTGAGATGATATAAGCGTGGTTGGTTCCATGTGAACTGTTGGGTGGAATATCATTACGTGGGGTAACTTATAAATACAATAAAGTTTTATCTATTTTTTTTAATTATAATAATTGATTTTTAAATTATTTTATTGAAAATATATTAAAATAATTTTTTTATTTTTAAAAAATTATTTTTATATCAACATGTTAAAACACAATATAAAAAAATTAATTTAAAATAAAAGTAAATAAATAATATTTTTTTTGAAAAACACTATTAAATAAATAATATTATTTCTAATACCTAACCTTTGTTATATTTCCGATTACCAAAGTAGTACGATGGAAGACAAAAACAGAAATCAATTTCTTGTCAAGATTTGACATCAAAAAGTTAATTTTGACTAATATATATATATATATATATGAAACCTTGTTTAAGTTTGACGTTGCTTAAGGCCATCGCTCTTTTTCAGGGTGAGCAGGTATGGTTTGAAATTAAAAATTTAATTTAATTTAATTTTTATTTTTAAAATAAAACTTTAAACCCTACTCAAAGTACTTTTAAAAATATACTAATTATTATTTTTTAAAGTATTTTTATTTAAAAACATATTAAAATAATATTTTTTTATTTTTAAAAAATTATTTTTAATAGCAGTATATTAAAATTATTTAAAGGCATAAAACTTAATTTCAAAAAATATGATTTCAGTAACATTTTTAAGTATTTAAATAATCAATTTAACAACTTAATTTGATTTGGTTAAATTAAATTGGTCAATACATCGAGTACTTGGGCTTTTTTAGGTATTTTTTTACTGACTGAAGTTGTGTTGAAGACTTGTTTGTTTATTCATCTATTATTATTATTATTATTATTATTATTATTATTATTATTATGGATTTTTGTAGGGTATTTATTGGTTTGATGATGAATGAGAAATTTAATTTTTGGAGGGATTACAAATTCTTAGTACAGAACCTAACATCTTAATGCAACTGAAGAAGTAAATATAACAATTAAATCAAGTAATTAATATGGATTCTCGAAAATCTGTAAGTTTTGCCCCTCAACTACAGACAGCATGCTGTGTTAGGATAAGAGTTAGGAAATTAAGGAGTCTATCATGCTAATGAAAATATCATTATATATGTATGCTGCATCCCTCTTATTAGAGCGATTAAAAAACAATTAATCTTTTTTTTCAAGAATAAACTAGCTTTTTGGCTCTAATTGTATTGCAAATTGTTTTTGTTTTTTTTTTTAGCATAAACAATTATTAAGACATCAAAAAGTTCAAAATTTGATGAATATTATTGAAAATATTTTAAAAATATTTAAAGGGTGATATATTAATTTTTTTAAATAAAATATTTAAATAATAAAATATTATATCAATCTAGATTAACAATAACTAACCTGTGATTTAAGTATATGATCTTGATAAAATAATGAACCCGCATAAAAAAATAATTTAAAAACACAATTATAATAAATCAAATATTAAAAATTAAAAATAAAAAAATTAAATTAAAAAAAAGTAACTTAAATGAACTTATATTGGTGATTTATATGATATCGTGGGCCAGGTCAAATTTTTTCAGAAAAACAAAGTCAAAACAATGCTAAGATTTATAAAGAAGTAAAAGAAATTCAAGACTCCAGTTGACTTAATTAATTTAATAACATAAAAAGATAACTCTAATTAATAATATTAAAAATAATTAAGTAAACTCAAACTAATTTTCTACACTCTAGTTAATTTTTTAAAATTATAGCTTAATAAATCACAAATCTAAATTTAATTAAGAAGCTTAATTCTTTAAAAATCAAAAACCTAAAAAAAATATTATCAAATCTTGTTAACTTATTATGTTTGTTACTCGAGTCATTTGAATAGAAATACCAAATTTAAAAAATATTAAAATTTAATTTTTAATTAATCAAATATTAAATAATAAAATTAAAAAAAAATCAAACTTATAAAATGATAAAAACTATTAGCAATTATAAGCCAACGAAAGGCTAAAGTCTATTTAGGTAATCTGTCAAATCCATGCATCTAATTATGAGAGCAACTAACCCAATATGAATAAAAATTAAAAAAAATATAAAATTTATTTTTTATGAAAAAACCAATAATTAGTTTATAAAATTTGTGACTCAAGCCATTTGATCAGAAGCATTAAAAATAAAAAAAACACACAAAGTTTAATTATCAATAAATTAAATATTAAAGGATGAAGTAAAAAAAATCAATCACATAAAAGGATTAAAAAAATAACTATATACCGAAAAAAATATGAATCCACATGAATTAAATCATCAAACCCAAGAGTGAGATAATTAGGAAATCAAGATAATTAGAACAGGAAAAAAATTTATAAAGCCTATTTTGTTAAACAACAATCAATTCTTTTTTAAGCCCAAGGACTAAAAAATAAAAAATAAAAGAATTTTTAGGCCAAAACATAATTTATTGCAAATTAAAAGTTAGCCTTGTAATTTTTTTTTTGTCTTATATTTCACTCCTATATCTTTTAATTTTATATTTTACTATAATTTCAAACCTAAATTCATCTAATCAGGCTAAAAGAAGATTAAGTTGAAAGTAGAAATATTTGAAATTGAAAAAAAAAGTTCCAAGATGCTTCACTATTATTAAAAAAAAAACATAAATCTTTTAGTTTTTTAGTTAATATTCCTTTCATTAGATTGGAGTCTCTCTCAAATGACACTATTCTATTTCGAAGAATTTTCAGTTCTCGTGACCGTGTTGCATTGGTGTCTCAAACCTAGAGGAATAATGGATTTAACTTAGGCTAAAAAATGATATTACTAAAAAAAATAAAATCCACCCCCCTTTAACTTTTTTTTTTAAATAACCACATATGTAATTATTGGATCTGATATATTTAATTTAGAAGTCCAAAAATCTAAATTTCAAGATTTCATTTGATTTATTATTTTTTTTTTCGTGTGATTTTGTTTGGTTTGATTTATAGTCCTCCTAATCTTTGAAATCTTTTAATATCTTCAAATTTTCAGGTGGAAATTAATACTAATCATCACGAATGGTGTTTGTTTACCATATATATAGCTCAAATTCACCATACTCCATGCTTGGATCGTGATTAACGCCATCATTTACGCCTTGAGCCTCGACAAATTGACCATGGACTTGGAGTGAAATAATTAGTGATGTGAAAAATGATAATAACTCCATGCATGCACATATTATTTACGCAATCTTTTACTTTAATGTCAACATAAACTAATAATTAAGGATCACAAAATAAATACCATAAAAATGCTTTATATTACATGTTCAAAAGTTGCCTAGGATGCCTAATCACAAATTCAAAAGATATGTTACGCGTAACCTTTGGAAATTAATGCAGGTTGCGAGATTTTACTAGCTGTGATCACGGATTCAAAGTGATGATTCCTTCTCCATTCTATCAAGAAAAGAGGGAATATGTGGAGTTAAACTAATCAAATATAGATTTATTTTATATAGTCATTAATTTTAAAATTTGTAAAATCAATTTAAATAAATATAAATTAATTTGAATGTTTATAGTAATAAAAAAAAATAAAAAAGCGATCCAGTATCCATAAACACATGAATAATTCAATGTTTTCCTCCATTAAAAATCACAAAGAGGAGGTTGCTTCCACCTTTTATCTAGCGTATGGGGTCTCACGCTCCCTAATTCAAAAGTAAACTGCTAAATTTATAAAATAAAATTACGTATGAATTTCATACACAATATCCTTTATACATGGCACTCCCTAAAACGAATTTAAAAAGAATACGTTAATCTATATTTGTTTCAAAATAATTGTCCATCCAAAACACTAGATTATGTATTTTACTGCAATGCCCCCAATCACCACTCATTTCTTAAGAAACCTACAGATAGAATGATCCTGTTTATTTTTGTATTTAAAAAATGTTTTTAATAAAATTTATTTTTTTATTTACTTCAAATTAATATATTTTTAGTATTTTAAAATTATTTTAATATATTAATATTAAAAATAATTTTTAAAAAATAAAAAAATTACCACTATTTATTTTAATATAAAAATTTATTCAGAAAACAACTACACCTACACTGGATAACACTGCAGGATAAAAAAGAATCCCTCCAAATATGCAGTAGCAAGACTAAAGTGAATAAAGTACAACGGCGGTGAGAAACCAGAAGACATGACAAAGTCTTGTTTGGCAGTCAAAGGCGGAAGCTTAAAAATGCCTGAACACGGGGAGGCCAAAACAAAGGCAGGCGATCAAAGTGGCGGCAATCATTAGAACACCGCAGTCGAGTCCGCCAAATCTGGCTTGGCCCACTCCTCCCCTCATCAATAATAATCCCGAGAGATTTCCAAATCTAAACCATCCCTTGCCGACATCACAGGACCTGCATAAGCCTCAGGAAAAGCAACCAGGGCCCACATGTAAACATGCTTGTTTAATTAATTGTTTTAACTGGAGAAATGAAAATGATATATTATTGTTTATATTAGTTTTAGAGTAAATCTTTATATCCAGAACATGTTTTTTTTTTCTTTTTTATATTGAAATAATAACCAAATATTATCTTGTTTTTGTACAGTTTTAAGATTACATTCTTTGTATTTACTTTGTGTGTTAAAAGGATTTTAATATGTTTTTTAAAGATATTATTTCCAAATTTGAATCCAATAAATTGGAGAAAGATTTTAATATGGACAGTTATTGTCATTATCTTGATGATCCAAAATGCCTTTCCTTTCCTTTTATCATTCAAATGGATTTTGTGATTAAACATTTCTTCTTAAAAATAATATAATATAAATTATTTTTCTTCTCCCCTTATTAACAATAATAGAATATAAATTATTATGACATAGAAAGTTAAGAAAAGACTGGTAGAAGAGCGAGGGGTGGGGGAGAGAGACACAGTCATTGAGGTGCACTCCTTCAACTTTTAGGGTTTGAGTGTTCACAGATTTAGTTAAACAAAAACCTTAAAAGTACTATATGATGATCTGCATGTTCCTGTCTTTGTCTCCGCCTCTGTCAGTCACCATTTCCTCTTCTGGGTCCTCTCCAATCTCCTTCAAAATCTCATCCTTTCCAACTTTCACTTGTTCTTCAAAAACTTTGATATAAATCTTGTTTCCTGCATCTCGGTCTTCTTGTTTACACCCTTTTATGGTCATTGACACGTGAAAGTCCTGGTTTTTATGTGGGATTTTGAGGTACATTTGCGAGGGTTAGTTTCATTCTTTTAGTATCTTGATTTGGTAATAGGCGGTGAAAGTATGAAGCTTTGCAACCTGTTGTTTTCGTTGTTGTTGTTGGGTTGTGTCACATTGGGGTATAGTGTTACAGATCCTAATGACCTTAAGATCTTGTTAGATTTCCAGAAGGGGTTGGAGAATCCAGAGCTTCTCAGATGGCCTGCCAATGGTGATGATCCTTGTGGCCCTCCTTTATGGCCTCATGTTTTTTGTTCTGATGGCAGGGTCACACAAATTCAGGTCCAAAGTATGGGTCTTAAAGGACCCCTCCCGCAAAATTTTAACCAGCTCTCAAAGCTTTACAATATAGGCCTCCAGAGAAACAATTTCAGTGGAAAACTCCCCACCTTTAAAGGATTATCTGAATTAGAGTTTGCTTTCTTGGATTACAATAATTTTGATACAATCCCATCTGATTTCTTTGTTGGACTTAGTAGCATAAGGGTTTTGGCTTTGGATAGCAATCCTTTAAACGAGAGTACTGGATGGTCTCTTCCCAGTGAGTTAGCAGATTCTGTTCAGTTAACAAATCTTTCAGCGTCTTCAAGCAATTTGGCTGGTTCGTTGCCTGATTTTCTAGGCAGCATGCAATCTCTTAGTAATCTAAGACTTTCTTATAATAGATTGTCTGGTGAAATTCCTGCGAGTTTTGTGAAATCTTTGATGTCTACTCTGCTTTTGAATAATCAAGAAGGAGGTGGCATGAGTGGTCCGATTGATGTTATTGCAAGCATGACCTCACTGTCCCAACTATGGCTTCATGGGAATTCTTTCACTGGAACAATACCTGAGAACATTGGGGATTTGTCTTTGTTGAGAGATCTTAATCTCAACGGGAATAAGCTTGTTGGCTTGGTTCCTCAGAGCTTGGCAGATATGCCGCTGGATAATTTGGACTTGAACAATAATCAACTGATGGGTCCAGTGCCGAAGTTCAAGGCTGGTAAGGTTTCTTGTGAATCCAATCCTTTTTGTCAATCTAAACCTGGTGTGGAATGTGCCCCAGAAGTTAATGCCCTTTTGGACTTTCTTGGTGGTGTGAATTATCCCTCAATCCTTACTTCTCAGTGGTCTGGTAATGATCCATGTCAAGGATCATGGTTGGGATTGAATTGTGATTCTAATTCAAAGGTTTCTGTCATAAATCTGCTTAGGCATAATCTCACTGGCACTCTTAGTCCATCAATTGCAAGATTAGATTCACTGATTGAAATTGATCTTGGAGGAAACAATATAAAGGGCACAATTCCTAGCAATTTCACGAATTTGAACTCTTTGAGATTGTTGGATGTTAGTGGAAACAACCTTGGTCCTCCATTGCCCAAGTTTCGGAATAGTGTGAAGCTTGTTGTTGATGGAAATCCTCTTCTGGATGGTGGGAATCAGACGCACCAACCCCCCTCCTCTGCTAGCAGCCCTCCTGCAGTGAGTTTTACTCCACCAGAGAATCCTCCACGAGGCAGTGCACCGCCTTCGCCATTCACTATGCCTTTCAGTCCACCTTCTCCAACATCAATCTCAAACACAAATAAAAAATCCAAACTCGTAATTGTGGGTGGAATTTTAGCCGGTTCATTGTTGGCTATCGTGTTGATTGCTTTGTCTCTATGTTGTTGCTTTAAGAAAAGAAAAGAGACCTCAAATCTTCCTAGTTCCATTGTGGTTCATCCTAGAGATCCGTCTGATCCAGAAAATATTGTTAAGATTGCATTTTCCAATAACACCATCAGAAGCTTGTCTACTCAAACCGGAATTAGTTCTGTCAGTAATACCAGTAATCTGACAGAAAATTCTTCTTTGGTTGAGTCTGGAAATGTGGTTATATCTGTCCAAGTTCTTCGCAAGGCGACAGATAACTTTGCCCAAAAGAACCAGCTTGGCTCTGGTGGATTTGGCATTGTCTACAAGGGCGAATTGGAAGATGGGACTAAAATAGCTGTCAAGAGAATGGAGGCCGGGGTGATGGGCAGTAAAGCTGTTGATGAGTTTCAGGCTGAGATTGCCGTTCTTTCTAAAGTTCGGCATCGACATCTGGTTTCTCTCCTAGGGTATTCTATTGAAGGCAACGAGAGACTTCTTGTTTATGAATACATGCCTCAAGGTGCTTTAAGTATGCATCTTTTTCACTGGAAGAAACTGAACTTGGAACCTCTATCTTGGATGAGAAGATTGAGCATTGCACTGGATGTTGCGAGGGGGGTGGAATATCTTCATAGTTTGGCTCGACAGACATTTATTCACCGAGATCTCAAATCATCTAACATTCTTCTAGGTGATGATTTTCATGCAAAGGTTTCTGATTTCGGGCTGGTGAAACTTGCTCCGGACAGAGAACAGTCTGTTGCGACCAGACTAGCTGGAACCTTTGGTTACCTTGCACCTGAATATGCTGGTAAGTGTTTTCCAAATTCCCCTTTCAAACTCTTATTCCTGGTATAGAAGAACAAGGATTATTTAGAAAGGAAAAAAGGCTAATTTAACTGAAGCTACGGAGAATTGCATGGTTCAGTAAGAATTTTCTTGCTTTCCAGCTGTGCCTCATTTGTTCAACAAAAATAAAGTCTTGGTTAAAGCATCTACTGTGAAATGCCAATAGTTATTTCTATTGTCCCCTTGTAAGTTCTTGGCTATGATGCAGAGTTACGGACAAGCTTATTTCCATTACATCACGTTGGTTATTGATCCTTCTTAGTGTAATGAGCTTATTCAACCATGTTATTGATAAGAATGAGGTGATAATGTTAATGATATGCAGAATAGAAAGGTATGTTGCACGAATGATCAGACAGTTATTGAACAATTTGAGGGCTAAAATTAAAAATTGTAAGCATGCGTGATCTTTGTGAATCCTCCTTTAGTCTACACTGTAGAATTGTCTTATAAATTTGCAGAACTTTGGTCTTCAATCTTTCGCTGTGATTAGTGGTTTTTTTGGGATTCAATTTCCAAGATAACATCAACAACCAGAATCCTCAATTGACTTCAGCACTTACTCTTCTTTTTCCGTGTCACAGTTATGGGGAAGATAACAACTAAAGCTGACGTGTTCAGTTATGGAGTGGTATTGATGGAACTTTTGACCGGGTTAACAGCCCTCGATGAGGAGCGCCCTGAGGAAAGCCGATACTTGGCTGAGTGGTTTTGGCGAATCAAGTCAAGCAAAGAGAAGCTTATGGCTGCCATTGACCCAGCTCTTAACGTCAATGATGAGACTTTTGAGAGCATCTCCAGCATAGCTGAATTGGCTGGGCATTGCACTTCAAGGGATCCAAACCACCGGCCTGATATGGGTCATGCAGTGAATGTGTTGGTGCCACTTGTTGAGAAATGGAAACCAGTTAATGACGAATCCGAGGACTTCTATGGCATTGACTACAGCCAGCCACTTCCCGAGATGTTGAAAGTTTGGCAGGATGCTGACAGCACTGGGCTAAGTTATACCAGTCTTAGTGACAGCAAGGGTAGTATTCCAGCCAGACCAGCTGGGTTTGCCGAGTCCTTCACATCAGCCGATGGTCGTTAGATGGAGGTAACTCCTAAGCACTGAACTAGAGCTGCAAGTTTTATCAAGTTGGTGTCAGTTGCTCTATTTTCTGCTACGCTTAATAGAATCACGCATTTTCTTTTGGTTATTTGCACACAGTAAATACAAGGTTAAGAGTCAACCACACAGCATGTTTCTGGGATTTGTTATTCGAGCCATGATAACTGTCTAGTGGTGTAGATAGATAGTTGTTATCTTCACTTTTGCACTTTGGTATTCCTTAATACAGAATTTGCTTATTACTTCAGCTATTTCTGTAAAGAATTCATGGTCATTTGCTATTTAAGTTCCTTGATTCATGTCATCGTTGCCTCTTCTTGATTGTTTTGGATCAGACACTGCGTTATCATGTTAATCTCGCTGCCCGAGTGCCTCCATTTTCCAACAGAAATTCAAAGAACACCTTCCGAGATCAATCTTAGTACTAATTATGTGGGGAGGTTCGCATTGTGGCCAATAACCCTTGGTGGCTAGTTTTTGAGAAAAGCAAACTAGATATATGTTTTGATAAAAAAGAATCTTTTCTTCACTCATGAGTATTTAGAAATGTTTGAAGTATATATATTTGTACCTACTAAAATGGTATTACAAGCACCCATAATATTAACTTTTGTTTAACTTTAAAGGTGTAACTTAATTTGTAATGATGTAGATTTATTTTTTAAAAATTACTAATTTGAATCTTATAAATTTTAGAGTAACTAAAAACTTATATATTTCATTAATTTTAGAATTGATCAAACATGTAGGTTAATAAATTTTTTTTACTAAAATCAAGAAGAGGATTTGATTGAAAATATATTAATACACTAAGGATCTGATTGAAAAACAAAAAGATTGGAGGTCTAATCAAGACACACCCTACTTTCTTAGCAACCCGCTAAATGAAAGGCTAAGAAGCCAGCCTCTCTCTCTATCAATCTCGTAACGGTAATTTGACGAAATGACAGCGCTTCCCGCCCTCATATCCACCACGACCAACACAACAACCACCACTCTTCCTCAACATCCCAACACCATACAACCACTGCACACTACCCGTCATCAAGACCAAACCCGACCCATTAACCGCGACTCGAAAAAACCCAATCTTTCCCTCAAACAAATATCTAATAAAACCTCAATAGACCCCGTTGTTTCATGGACCTCTTCACTTTCCCGTTGTTGCCGCAACGGGCAGTTGCACCAAGCCGCCTCTCACTTCACTCAAATGCGTCTCTTAGAAATCGACCCCAATCATGTTACGTTCATTACTCTTATCTCCGGCTGTGCAGATCTTCCATCACAAGGAAACTCTCTTGGCCCTTTACTTCATGCTTACACGCGAAAACTGGGCTTGGATACGTGTCATTTGATGGTGGGTACTGCGCTTGTTGATATGTACGCTAAGTGTGGTCATGTGGAATTGTCTAGGTTGTGTTTTGATGAGCTAAAAGTGAAGAATTCGTTTTCTTGGAATACGATGATTGATGGGTTCATGAGGAATGGGAAGGTAAGGGAGGCGATTGAGGTGTTCGATGAAATGCCTGAGAGAGGTGTGATATCTTGGACTGTGTTGATTAATGGGTTTGTTAAAATGGGTCTTTTTGAGGAAGCTCTTGAGTGGTTTAGAAAAATGCAGGTTTCTAAAGTAGAGCCTGATCGGGTGACCATTGTTACAGTTCTGTCCGCGTGTGCCAATTTGGGAGCACTGGGTTTAGGCTTGTGGGTGCATCGATATGCTTTGAAAAAAGGGTTAAGGGATAATGTTAAGATATGTAATTCTCTGATTGATTTGTATTCTCGATGCGGGGCCATCGACTTAGCTCGTCAAGTGTTTGAGAAAATGGGTGAGAGAACTTTGGTTTCTTGGAATTCGATTATTGGGGGTTTAGCTGCTAATGGGTTTACCGAGGAAGCTTTGGAGCATTTTGATTTGATGCAGAAACAAGGGTTGAAGCCAAATGATGTCAGTTTCACTGGAGCACTAACTGCTTGCAGCCATACTGGTTTGGTTGATGAAGGGCTGAAATACTTTGATACCATGGAGAGAGTGCACAAAATTTCTCCTAGAATTGAGCATTATGGGTGCATAGTGGATCTTTACAGCCGAGCAGGGAGATTAGAAGATGCAATGAGTGTAGTACAAAATATGCCAATGAAGCCAAATGAAGTTGTTGTAGGGTCATTGTTGGCTGCTTGTAGGACTCGTGGCAATGTTGAATTAGCTGAAAGGTTAATGAACTATCTTGTCCATTTGGATCCTGGAGCCGATTCAAATTATGTATTACTCTCCAATATATATGCAGCAGTTGGAAGGTGGGATGGTGCATGCAAGCAGAGAATGAAAATGAAAGCTCTTGGTATACAGAAGAAGCCAGGATTTAGTTCAATTGAGATTGGATGTGACATTCACGAGTTTGTGGCTGGTGATAAGTCTCATGATAAAGAAGAGGATATATATTCGATGTTAGAGCTTCTGTCTTTTGATCAAGCATTGTGTGGTTATGTTCCTGAAGACATGGCTAAGGATATGCTGGGAAATGGCTGAAGGTAGCAGTATGAGACGGGGAAAAAAAATGCAATTCTCAATTGTCGAGACTATTGCCTTCTTTCTTAGATGTTACTATTACCTCGTTACTGAGTGACATTGCTTTTGATCAAATGGAAGGCAATGCTTGAAAATGGATGGTTATAATTAAACAAATACTTAGCTAGACAGCAAATAAACACAGTGCTGGGCACCTTCTTAAGCTAGGCAATGGCTGAAGGTAGCAGTATCACTCACTCATCTTTCTGTCTTCAAACGCTTGAAGGTGTGCTCAACTTTCTACTGCCTCTGTTATGTGATCTTATTGCATAAACACCCAGAGGATGAGACTTTTGCTGTAAACGTTGTTGGAGCCATCAGAAAGTACCAGAAAGACATTGCTCCGTTTTTAAGAGAAAAGTGATCAGAAGGTTTACAACATGATTTGTTTTTGACATGTATTTTTAATAATATTTCACTTCAGTGACTCAGTTGTAATTTCTATTTCATTTGTGAATATAATTCCTTTAAACTTTCCACGAATTATACCTAAAACCTTCACAAATACCACCCCTCCACTTGTATCATTTCTGCCCCGTTAGTTCCCTTTATTCCTTAAATCTTAGGCAGAGTTAGAAATGACAATCTACAAACAAAAGCCATTTTGAGAATTGGCTCTATAGGAAAACACATTCTATGTAACTGGGAGAAATCAACAATTAAACATTTTAATAGTTTTCAATCAGTTGTTGAATCATGGGTTTTGAAGATGTTTTATTGCATTGTTAACAGGTATGGCTCCTGTGGACTCGTTTCTTACGATAGCTGGGACATGAATGGCCATTTCCTAGAACAGTAGATGATCTACTTCGGCTCAGGAGTTCTTGTGTTCATAGAAAAATGCAGAGGAGAGTTTGGGTTCTCTTTTCTTTGGTCAATGTGGCTGGCAAGAATGCTTTAGTCTTTAATGACGTGTCACCAGAAGGCGATCGTATCTGCTCCAATGGTGAAGCTCGATGGTTTTTTCAGGGGAGCGAAATTTAACATAATACTTGTGAACTATTTTTACACAAACATATAGTATATCAAATAAAGTATATGATTAGTTCAAAAAACAATAACAGTTGAATAAAAAAATTGAATTTTTTTTATTAACACATTAAATTGGCGGACCAGTAACTGTTTTTTTAATACATCAAATTGGAAGTAATTTTCAACAGAAGCCTTGAAGCTTTCACTGCACATTGTTGGAGGGTTGTTTAGATACATGAATTTGGTTGCATTTTTAATAAAAAAGTAAAAATCTCATGGCCTTTTTTTTTTTAAATATCAGTTAGCTCGATTTTGAATCTCGCAATGTCTATGATCATTTCTTATGATATCAAACTGTCTAAACTTGAGTAGGTTCCAAATGTCCTAGTAAGTGTTCTATGAAGACTACAGGGAACATGGCCAACATCTCGTTAATCTCTATGATAAAAAATATAAAAAAAAGCAAGATTTGGATTTCCTCCACTAGCCTATAATTTTGCAAAAGAAAAAACTAAGCATGGCTGGAAAGCAAAAGATTCTGATGGGTTTTGATATATATTTTTTTTTATGATAGAAGCCTTGTCATTTGCTGCTCTAAATACCTGATAAGAATCTTCTTAGAGATGAGATGGAAGAACTGTGGGTTTCGCCATGGAGATAGCTGTGTCAGTGTCCAAGAATGCAATAACATGGATAGGTTTTGCATATTTTTCTATCTGGATGCGAAATTTTGCTAAAAAAAATAAAATCCCATGGCTTTCTTTTTTCAATGTCTATTAGCTCGATTTTGAATTGGAGACCATCCTGTCCTCAAAAATGGTTTGAAATGTTTGATTCCATTGATGATTGGGCTAACAAAGTCTTGTAAACGAGAAGATTATCTTAACAAATTTTGTACCTGCTCATGAAAATGACAATCAAATGAAAGTAGATTATGAAGAGAAAATCCTCAAACAAATTTTGAAAAAGAAAAAAAAACCAAGTTTTCCCACCAGTTCAGTCCAATCCTAAATTGATATATCACCGCGCGAGTCCTAAATTAACAGATCGCCAGGTTAATTGGGCCGAGCCTGGTTCGTATATTCAGGGAAAGAAGAAGATGAGGTGGTGGCATCGTATGATAGGAGTTCTAGGGTTGATCATAGTGTCCCTTGCAAGTCTTAACAAATGGTTGAATGAGTTGTGAGATCATAAAAAAAAGAACAGAAAAACTGATGGAATTTATGGTACTGAATATTTTGTTTGTATTGGATGTGATTTGCTTCAAGTTCAAACGGTCTTCTTTCATTAACAAATATTACAGCAGAACTCGAGCCTTTTTTGGATTGGGAAGAATTATCTACAAGAGTTGAAGTTGAAACATTGATGGGTCATCATCTCTCGGGAAGCCAGGCAGGTCGGGAATAGCTAGAACCATACCGATTCATTTTCCATGTTTCTTATCTTCTCCTACCGGCATTAGAGACTCTAATGAGGCAGACATTTCTGGCAATTAAGAGAGTTGTAGAGGTTAGCTCCACGTTTACATATATATGCAAGTGATTGGATTTTGGACACAAATTCAGCCATTCATGGTCTCAGAAGAATTCGGTTGATAGACCTTGGAGGTTGTAAAATGAGTTCAATGCGATATCTTCTAGTCCATGTTAGATGCTCAAACAGTCACTTTCATACATGTTCACATCGAAGGTAACTAGATTTGTGGCCCACGAAGTTTTAAAGAAGCTATAAAAAGCACGACTCATGACTTATATCTATTACATTGAGTAAAAACAATATTGGTGTAATTTAATTCAATAATAAAAAAAAAACATATAGCAATAGTAATGTGATATATATATAAAGTGGCTGAGCTAAGATTTTAGTTAATTAAATGTGAAAAAACAAAATAAAAAGAAATTAACATGTGTCATCATAAGAGAGCATGCTAAACATGCAATGAAAATCTTGACATAAGAATAAGCTAAAAAAAAAACTAAAAAAAAATAAAATTCAATTTTAAACAAATTCAACAAATAGGTATGAAATTAATAAAAAAAAACCATTAAAAAGATAAAAAAATCAACAAATCAAGAAAGTCAATTAAAATTTGCAACTTGAATTATACGAATGAGATAATTTAATAAAAAATAAACCATAAAAAATCATAAAACTCAATTCTAAAAATTCCAATGATAAAAAATAAAATGAACAAAATATTAAACTTTTAAAAATAATTATTAAAAAAAAAATATAAGCCAACTAAAGCCAATTTGCCAAATATATAGTCTAAGTGATGGCATTAAGATAAACATATTAAAAAAAAATCAAATAACATGATGAAGCTCAATATCCTAACCAAGATAGGTGGACTTTGCTCCAATGCAGGCATGCCAAAATATTTTTTAACATAAAAAAGATGTAAAGAAAAAATTCAACTCATTATCAAAATTAAATTTAATAAAAAAATAAAGCTTAATTATTAAAGAATCAAATATAAAGAAATTTAATTTTAAAAAAATCTGATTCTACTAAGATTAATTTGCTAATTCTATGAACATGTGAGAAACACATGTTAGTTAGGACTAATATAATCTGATAAAAAAAACAAAAAAAAAACATAAAGACCACTTCTTAATAAATTAAATATTAAAGAATAAAATAAAAAAATATTTTTTAAAAAAGAAAAAGAATTAACCCTTGTTAGACTTCAAAATTGATGACTCCCATAATGAACCTGGAAATAACCTTATAAAAAGCAAACCCTAAATAAGTATAAAGCAAAATCTAGTAAGATGCTATAAAATGAAATTGAAAAAACAAAAAATGAAAAAAAAAAACACTGCTTAGAGATAACATTAAAAACAAAATTCAATTATGAAAATGAAAAAACTAAATAAACAACAATAAATAATAAAAATTAAATTTGATATAAAAATTAAATAAACTAACCGATGAGATATAAGATTTAAAAGAAAAAAATAAAAATAACAAAAAAATAAAAGAAAAAAAAACATAAAAACAACAAAACAAATAGAAATAAGTGAATAAAAACCAAATTAGATATAAGAAACAAATGGCACAACACTTTTGAATTTTTCCAATAAAAAGATAAAGAAAATGAGAGGAAAAGAAAAATATTCATCGAAGCCTAACTGTTCCATGTTATGTGTGGAGACAACATGATTGGTGACAACCATGTTTGACATGGTAAGAGTTAAATGGTGGATGCCTAATCAAAGAAAATGTTGTCCACCATAATTGATTAAAGGAAGAAGATTGTCTTCCATATTAGCTATAAATGAAAGGTGTCATTGATAGCTGAGAATCACACGAAATAGAGAGAAACACAAAGAAAGTTAAGAGTAAGAGTTGAGTTGAGTAGAAAAGTTTTTTCTCCTCCTTCTTGTTTTATTGTTTGTATTGCTTTTAAGTTTGATTAATACAAACCAGTAGTTCCATGGAGTAGGCAAATTGCTGAACTACGTAAATTGATGTGTGTTTAAATGCTTGAATATCCTAATATTCCACCATGAACTAGTTTCTAGTAGCTAAAAAGCGAATTCAGGACTTTTCCAAAATATTACTATTGAAGGTGATATTTTACCGTCAAGTAAAGCCAACCAATCCTCTCGCAGGTGCATGTAGTAATATTACAATCATTTTTTTTAAAATAATATTTTTTAATTTTTAAAAATAAAATAGTTCTAATCAAAATTGATAACAAAAATATAAAAAAAATAAAATCAAACCAACACTTCAAAAAATTAAAATCCAAGGGTAAATATATCATTTGATTATTTTTAAAAATTTAAATAGTCAAAACTCCATAACAATTTAATTAATTTTGTTTTTAATAACATTAAAGTCTTTTTATTGTTAGGTACTTAGTGTTTTTTTTTTTAAAATCTTTTTTTATTAGGTACCTAGAAAATAAAAAAATGACAAATATATCTTAGTAAAAGATCATCTTGCCCAGCCTTGAAAATTTATAAGTTGCAAATCAGCTTTACACTGTTATAATGAATGGTATGGGAGGCACAATAATTTCGTGAGGCGTGACAGATAAGCTAGCAAAGCAGTCTTTTAACTTGAGCCAGTGGCTTGACTGTAATCTGATTTCCTGACATCTTGCCATATCACTGTGGCTATTTTATTATTCTAATCTGCTACATCAATAATTAAAAAAAAACCGAAAAACCGAAAAACCGCTGGCTAGCATCTTTTCAACATATTTATTAAAACCAAGCCAACTTTGGAGATAATATGTTGATGTAGGATTTAATTCAAGCTGAGTTTACTCTTAAACTGTTTAAGGCATTAATCTAATTAAATATGAGTAACTCAATTAGTTCGCTAATGACCCAAAATCTTAATGAGGCTTGTCAAAAAAAATTTCAAAACAATATTTTATTTTTTTCCTTTTTAATTTTTATTTAAAATACCATGTCATTTCATTAAAAAATTAATAAACTTGACCAACTCCTATTATTATAATTTGATCTTTTTAACTCACAACCTATCCTATGTTCTGGCCTGTTCTTGTAATAATGCTTCTCACTCGTAATGGTATTAATATTGTTTCTTAGATAATGCTTGAGAACGTGATTTGAATACTATTGGGTAAAAAAATAATTTTTTTTGTTTAAAATAGTTTTTTATATTTTAAAATAATTTTAATATATTAATATTAAAAATAAATTTAAAAAATAAAAAATATTATCATTTTATTATATTTTCAAACAAAAAACAATTATTACAAATAATATATATATATATATACACACTAAAAGCTAGCATAGTTAGTACAGGAGTGTGCATAGTAATTAATATGTTCATGTTGCTCAACGCGGTTGATGCCATTAATAGAAAATTATTCCAAGGTGGTTGGTTTTCACAGCAAGTTTCCTTATTCTTAAAATCTTATCTTTCCTATGTTGATCGATCTGTGGCTTGAAACGAAAGGAATGATTTCACTAGTGAGAGGTGTCATTCATAGACCCCAGAGCATGAGCGAGCAGTGTCGTCATCACTATCACATCTCCACCATGATGAAAGCTCGAGGTTAGTTATTGCAGGGTCGTATACAGTACAGCCTACAGCTTCTGTCGATTCTATTCCATTCCTATCGCAGCCAGGAAATATGCTAAGCCTGTAACCTACAAATAGTCATGCCTGACTCCGACACTGCCGTCCTGGTTCAGCCCTAAGCCTGTGCTTGACTTCGACTCCGCCGTCCGGATTCAGCCCCGGAAAAATCACAGCTCTTACAATGACGTTATTACTAGCTGTTCCCATTTCTTTTTTTCAAACTTCGTATTAGTAAAACATCACATCCGCACTGTGTTTTTGCATGTAAAGCCTTAAAACTACGTCAGTGTGATGATATTTCAGGTCGTCGAAAAATAGGGCTCAAGTGAGGGTTTGCACTCCCATCAACTTTATTTATTGTTTATTTTTGTATTTTAGAAGTATATCCGCTCCGGCGGTGAAGCTCGATGGTTTTTCCAGGTGAGTAAAATTTAACATAATACTTCTTAACCTTTTTTACACAAAAATATAGGATGTCAAATAAAGTACATGATTAGTTCAAAAACAATATCGAGCTTGCATATTTTAATTAAAAAAAACTGAATGGGAAGTAATTCTTTTTATTAATGTATCAAATTAGTGGACATATAATTAATTTTTTATATAAAAAATAAATATAAAAAGAAGAGATTGATGATTATCTAAGATACAAGACTTGCCCTTAAATTATTTAGATTTTTTAAAATATTATCAATTATATATAAAAAAATTTAAAATGAACATATATTTTTAAAATATAAGTTTATTCACTATCCCAATCCAAGTTAGATCCCAAGTAAGAAGCCGGATCCTAAATTAACGGGTCATGAGAAGTGATTGGTCTTATAATTCGAGGAGGAGGAGAAGATGAGAAGATGTGGCATGATATGTATATATATTATTAATATGGATGTTTTGGTTGGTTTGTGTGTAATTTAATTAATTTTATGATTTTAAAATTAATAATTATACAAGTTTTTAATAATTTTAAAATTTATAAAATTTAAAATATTAATTTTTTAAAAATAAATTTAGAATCTCATAGATGAATATTATGTTTGTACCGGATACGAGCCACTGCAAGTTCAGATGGTCATCTTTCATGGACAAATGTTGTTAAATTCGAGCCTTTTTTGAATTGGGTGGAATCATCCGCAAGAGCTTAAAGTGAAATTAATCCATGACGGTGGTCATATATATATATATATATATATATATATATATATATATATATATATATATATCTTCTGGTTTCATTTTTCCTTAAGAGATACGTTGATCTCTGGTGTGAAATGAAAGGAATGACTTCACTGGTATCATATATTCCAGAGCATGAGATCGCTATCTCATCCTCACGTTGCATGTACATGCTTTTCATAATATTATATAAATTATTTTTTAATATTTTTTAATTGTGTTTAGTATATTTATATTAAAAATAAAAAATATTATTTTAATATATTTTTAATTAAAAAATAATTTAAATCTCATTACTAAATAACAAACATAGAACAACGCATGTAGCCATAAATTCAGTTCATTATTCACTACTACTCATGTTTATGGCATTGACAAAAAAAAATTGTATGTCTCTAATTTAGGAATATTTTGATATTTTCATACAAACATTCATTATTATTGATTTATGTAAGGATAATTTAGTCTGTACATTATTTTTATGAACAGTAAAAAATACTCCCAAGAGTATAAAAAATTTATACCAAGTAGGAGTATATTTATATTTTGTTTTTTATATATAGTTAAATTACAAATATATTATTGGATCCAAGAAATTTAATATCTTAGAGTCAGGGGGTATTACTATACAAGAGTCTTTTGTCTCTAGTATTTTTGTAATTTGTTAGTTCATATAAGGATAGTGTAATAATTTATCATTAAAATTATATTTTTAATTATAAAATATTATTGAGCACACGCTAACAAGTTGTAGACATCATGTCTTTAGGGAGGCTTGTGTGACATCTCTTTGTGGTAAAAAATAGTATTCTACCATATAATCTAATTTTATATTGTCTTCTCTTCCATTATAGACAGCAGATATAGTTCAATTTTTTTTGGTTTATTGTTGATAATCCTTTCTTTCCCTTCCTTCATTTCTCTCTCCTGCCCTGATAAATATATATTGTTTTTGGTGTTATTGGTATATCATATTTAATCTTTTTAGTTTTGATTTACATATTTTTTTTATTTTTATTTTTATTAAAGTTTTATATGTCTTTAATTTAACCATTGGTTTGTAATTTGTATATATAATGATTTCCAATTCAGTCCTTCTACTTTTAATTTTGAATTTTTGCTCCTTTATTATTTTGACAAAGTTTTTTTGGCTTTCAATTTTATCATTCAAATCAAGTTTCTGATTTCATTTTTCAATAATAATAATAATAGTGATTTTAATTTGATCCCTTTTCTTTTGATTTTTTATTGTTTTTTTTGTCATAATTTTTTATATTTTTCAATTATGTCCTTCAAATCAAGTTTATAGTTTTTATTATTTTTAATAATAATAATAATAATAATAATAATAATAATAATAATAATGACTATTATTATTATTGATGATGATAATGGTAAACTTCAAATAAAATTTTTTAGTGTTTGTAAATATTAAAATTATGATTTGAAAAGAAAAGGGGTAAAATTAAACTAAGGAATTGTCATGTTAATAATAACATGGAAAAAAAATGTTGAATTTAAAGTCATCAAGTTGACAAGACAAATAGTCGATTAAATAAAAAAATAGATCATTAAAAGGAGAGGCATTGTTGTATATAAAGGCTAAAAGACAAATATATAATTACTCTTTATTTCCAAAGGAAGCTAAACATGGCGAACTAAACAGAGAAAGAGGAAGGGATTTTTTTTCAAAATTCCTTCAATAATCTACCTAAATTCATACATTTATAATAGAAATTAAGGAGTAAGAAGGGATTAGAAGGATATTAGGCTTAGAAAAATGAAGAAAACTTAGAGGATTTTGGAATGGAAGGTGGAAATTAGAAGGGAAAGAAAAACTTGTTTCAAACATTTTCTTTTCTTCAAATTCTCGTGCTTAAGAGGTGAAAATTTTTAAATTAAATTTTAATTATATATATGTTATGTGCAAAGTACATTTAAAATTATGTGCAAAGTACATTTTTTTAAATTAAAGAATGCATTATGGAATATGTGTTTGAATGAATGGTTGAATCAATGCTTAATAATGGGTTATGATCTAATTTGAAAAGTTTTTGAAAATAAACTTATCCCCATCACTTACTAGGTTTCGACCTAAGGGAAATAAATTAGGAAATGAATTTACTTTATTAAATTATTAGGAGAATTGTATTTAGAAATGATATGTGTCATATTACAAAGTTGAATAATTAATAAAATTCCTAAAATTAAAATTTAGAGCCATTTTCCTTTAGCATAACTTTTCAACCACGAGTAGAAATTAAAGGGGAAGGGATCATAATTTGTTAGATTTTGTTCAATTTGAGTTTGTGAGAATAAAATGAATTAAGAGTAGTGAGAAAAATTTAAAACTCCTATTATGAATAAATAATGGAAGGAAAGTAAAACTAGATTTTCTATAAAGCTGTTTTAATAAGCTACTATTAAAAGTGATTTCAAGTGAGTATATGACATAACCAGGTTTACTTTCTCATGAAAGTTATAGCTTTATTTTTTTATCTTTTTAAAAAGGTCAACCATGTTCAAAATATAATTTTATAATTTTAGATATAATTAGAATACCTAACAATGTTTTTTGAGGGTTTAGTAGAATAATCCAACCAAGATTTTATAACTTTCTAATGCTATTTAAAATCATTGTTAAAGAATAATCTTAATGTAAAAACTAAAAGAATGAGTATAGAAATGAAGAAAATGAACATATTTATATGGATGTGTGGAATCTTGAATTTTTCTTCTTCTTGTTGTTTGAATGAGAATAGAATTTTTATATGGTTAATTGTTATATTTCTAATAATAACCGTAACCATAATAGAACAAGGAAAGTTGTCGAGTTTTAGAGCCAATCAAGCGTGATAGCATAAGCATAGATGTTAGGTAGGAGTTAATCTCATGCCCATATTTTTTTTTGTATATGCACTTTTAAATGTTAGTCAATGTTAAATTTAAAAAGTTTTATATATGTTTATGTTAAGAATGATAGATTGAAATTAACAAGTATTTGAAGTGGTGTTGGAGGGGTTAATGAATCTAGTGACCAAGACTGATGACCAAGATTGAAATTAACTAATATTTTGAGTGGTATTAGAGGTGTCAATGAATCTGACAACCGAAATTGAAATTGAAATTGATTAGTATCTTGGATAATATTATAATCGTCAAAGAATTTGATGACCATTATTAAATAAAATCGACTAGTACCTAGATCATGCTAGAAGCATTAGGATGTCTGATAACTAGGATAGTATATTATTTAAAATTGAAATCAAAACAGTAGTATATAGAAATATTTTGTAAACAAAATAATCTTCTTAAGGTATCTAATTAGATAAATAATTTATTTTCATGATATTTTATTAAACAAAAGGAAATGAAAAATAATAAGAATGATAATTAAGGAGATATAGTTTCTTCTTATTATAATGGTTATTAAATAATATTTTCTCATTAAATAATTAAATTTTATTTCAAATTCTTCTCATGGTTGTGCCAAGCAGTAGATTACTTTTATGTTTAGTAGCTATTAAGGTTGTAATAGGAACTTTTATAAACTTTTCATGTATTATAATTTTAAAAATATTCTTTGATGTGTATCTGAATTTTGAATTTAAAAAACATGTAATATTTTAGTCTAATAACCAATTAGTAATATTATGTCATAATTAATAATTTTATCTAGGTCGGGGATGTAAAAGTGAATTTAATATCTTTAGAATTTTATGATTTTAATTTAATCATATGAATGGATTGCTTGAATGAAAATAAAGTTCAAATGAATTAGTTTTATTAGTAGTTATAAAAATAAAAATAGTATAAAAAATAATGATATTCTTTATAATAATAATAATAGTTATGATTGTAGTAGTGGTGGTAGTAGTAATAGTAATAATAATAATTAAATATTTATTATCCTGTATTAATTTAATTTTAATACTAATCGAAATATAAAAGTAGTCTACTCTAGATGAACATGAGAAGATCTTAAAATTAAAATTTAAAAATTTAATTATTTAATAAGAAACATTCTTTAATGACCTAATAACAAAAAAATTATTTATCTATTTTTATTTTTTAATTTCTTTCTTTATAAACTCTTTATCCAATAGAATACCTAAAAAGTATCTAGTTTACATAATATCTTTATTTCCCATTATTATCATTTAAACTTTTAAATAACTTATCATCCCAATCATTAGATACCCTAATGCACCACCCAACATTAATCAGTTTTAATCTCAGTTATTAGATGCACTGCACTGACACCTTCAGTATTACTTGTAGATACTAGTCAAATTTAATCTCAATTATCAGATTTACTAATGACTCTAGGTACTAGTCAATTCAATTCATTATGCTTTTATTTTTTCCTTTTTGTTTCCAACTTCGTCCTTGATTTAGATATATGCAAATACATTAAGAATTTATTGTTAACTAACATTAAAAAATATAATATAAAAATATGAAGGGGAATGATAACACATGTTTTGTGCTTATACTTGTGCCATTTACTCATGACTGTTTCTCTAACCCGACAACTTCCTCTATACCATTATGATTACGATCATTATTGGAAATGTAACCTTCAACCACATTTCAATTCCTTTCTCACTAAAATATTAACAAGGAAAACCTTCAAAATTCCATATATATATATATATATATATATATATATACACACACACACACACACAGATTTCTTTTATGATCATAATCATTCTCTTAGTTTTCATATTAAGATTATCTATTAACAAAAATTCTAAGTAACATTAGAAAATTATAAAATCTTGGTTGATTTAGTTTATCAAACTCTGAACACTGTTTGATTTTTGAATAATATTTAGAGTTGTAAAACTACATTTTAGATATGGTTACACAAGGCTACAACTTCCATGAGTAAGCAACATCCAATTATGCCATTTACCTATAAAACATTATCTGTAACAGTAGCATACCCAATTAACTCGATAGAAACCTAGTTTAACCTTCTTTCAGTTATTTTTCTATAATAGGAGTTTTATAACTCCAAATTACATAATGTTAGTTTTCTTTGAAAGTTAATACCCCAAGCAACAACTTTTATGCATCAACATATTTCAAACTTCTTTATTTACTTGTCCTAACTCCTATTACAATTCAAGTGATGAACTGTTATAATTTTAGTTTACATGTCTAAGATATAATCAAAACATTTTCATGTGTTCCTTCACCATTTACATTAACCACTTTCATCCTACATGTCATAATCCAATTATAGGTTATTTCTCAAAAATTATTTGTTTTAAATAAAAAATAATAATAAAGGCAAGTAATACGGAGAAAGCAGAGCAAGGAAGACTACAAAAATATAAACAAATCAAGCTATAATTTTTTTTAAAAAATTCAAAGTCTTATTGTACCCCATTATGCCAAAAAAATAGAGAAACAAAATATAAATTCAAGGTCAAAGTAAATTATTATTAGATAAATTTGCATAAAAATTAAGTCCAAGAACATAATTAAATTTTTAATAGGCCAATTTCATTTAATCATGAGTCAAATTGAATTTTAATTATGTTTAAGAATTAATTTGGGCCCAATTGAAGGATTTAATTAAGTTCAAGGACTTAATTATACATTAAATGGGTCAAATTAATTTTATTTCAGGCTTAATTGGTGAAAAAATTAAGTTTGGGAGCCTAATTTAGGCTTCATTAAGAAGATCAAAATTTTAAAAGACCAAATTTAATTTTTACAAAGTTAATTATTGAAATTAGGGGTCAGATTGCAAGAAAATTAAAGTTTTGTGGTCAATTAAGGGTTAAATTGAATAAATTGACAATGAAGGATGTTTATGTAAAGGGCGCCAAACTATAGGTTTGAAATTGTTAAAAATCAGAGGTTAAATTGAAGAAATTGAAAGTTTAATTATTAATTAAGGGTTCAATTGAACAAATCCGAGATCAAGAATTATATTGTAAAAGGTGCATTACTTTGGGGTTCCAATAGAAGTTTATCAGGTGCTTAATTGCATTAAATCAAAAGTTTAGGGTCAATTAAGGGGTTCAATTCAAATAAATTGAAAGATAGAGGACTAAATTGAAAATCAGTCAAAATTCCTAATTCCACCCAAACGGTACCATTTTGTATTTATATTAAAAAAAATAAGGACTAGACAACACATCATTTATTTACTATTTATTGTCTTCCTCGTTTTACTCGAAAGAAACGGCGTGGGAGCCTAATGTGCAGTTACATTTAATGCTCTATTTCTCCATCAAATCAAACAAAACTTGCATGAAAATAATCCACTGCAGTTTCTCTCAAACCCCATGTAAATGGTTTAAGATGAATGACAACATAGGAACATTGGCGACGAGGTAAAGATAAATTTTACTCTGGTGTAAACAAGATTACCCTCTTCCACCGGTTATAAATAGAGGCTTCATTGATGACATGACTGACATGACAAAATATTAAGATCTTCTCCTAAGTGCAGGAGTGTCGAAGTGATAAATAACTTGGTAAGACTAGGGTCGAATCACAGGGAGGTTAATTGTACAAATTATAAATAACAATAATACAACAACAATAACAAAAACAACAATAACAATAATAATAGTAACAACAACAACAACAATAACAACAACAACAACAATAAAGAAAAAAAAGAAGAAGTTGATGAAGATGAGAACTTTGAGATGAAATATTAACGTAAAGATTTAACAACGATAACAATAAATGTCAAGATTAGAGGATCCACTAATGGTATGTCAAACAAGTATAGTATAAAACTCTTATTAGTCAATTGGAAACCACACACAAAGGAGGTTCCAAACAGATTATAGATTGTTAACATGATTACATTAATCATCTTATTCAATTAATGCTAATACTCGTAAATCTCGTTAAGCATTCATGATTATAACTTATGTTAACAACAAATCAAGTTCCTTTCATAACTAAGGTGTCAGTTATACCATATAGTATGGGCTATGAAAGTGCCAAGCATTTGTTGTACCAAGTGTTATACAACATAAATCAAGATTAGTCATTTAACAAGCAAAGTATTAAAGAGTGAACAAGATAACAAATACAAAACATGTTAGTATCAAACATTAATGTTGTTATTGAGCTTACACTATACTTATTCTTACACCATTAGTGTAACCTTTTCACCTTGACATAATAAACTTAGCTAGACATAATAAAAGAAAGAAAAATAAATAAACAAAATAAAAACATAAATAAGATAAGAGTTAACTAAGTAAAGAAAAGGAAATGAAAGACATAAACTTGATATTAATGAAAGCAAAATATAAATATTACAAAAAATACAAAGAAAGAAAGCAAGAACATGATCTTGATCTGGAAACTAAGATACTAAATGCATGGCAAATGCCTTCTTTTATAGGCCAAAATTAGAAACTATTGATTTGATGACTAATTGATGAGTGGGTGACCAACTTTTGACTTGGTGACAATCCTTATCTTCTCTTGTTTGCCCAAAACGTCATTGTTAACATCACAATTAGAGCCACTTGAAAACATGAAAGTTGTAGAAAATTATCTCAGCTTTCTGGTGTAAACAATTCAGCTCATTTCGACTTCTAGAACTTCAGATATGGCCAAAATACTGAACCGTGCTCGGGCTGGAGGACAGATTCAGGATTCTTTATTGTTACAACAATTTGGATTTGAAAATGACCTTTTTAGATCTTGGGCTCTATATGACTCCCAGACTAGTTGGTCTTAGGGCATTAGGTGTTAAGACACCCTACGAGCTCAGTAACTCGGGTCGCATATATAGATATGTAGATAGTGCAATGTTTGATTCCCTTAAACTTTTCTTCTCAACCCATGTAACAAGCGTTGGGCCAATAGTTCCGAAGTCAGTTGACTTTAGGATATTAGGTGTTAAAACACCCCTTCAGGCTTAATTGCTTAGGTTAGGGAGGCTACGAAACCAAACTTATCTATATTTTTATTATTATCATTTTTTTCTTTTTTCTTTTTTCTTTTTCTTTTTAATTATATACAATCCCTTTTTCCTTAGTTGTTACCTTTAACAAAAGAACATAAATAATGTAATAATCCAATATGCAACCCACAATCATATGTTAAAGTGTGTGTGTGTAAATTAAGGTTTAAGAATACATGTTAAATAAGTATATGAACAGAATTAAGTGATAACAATGCGAGAGTTTGTAAACCTGAATATTTCAAGAAGTATTATAATAGACTTTGTTAAGAATGGTTACTAAGATGCGTCTCAAGAGTCACTTTAACAAAAGAGCTCCTTTACTCTACCATCCTAGTAACAACAATTGTGCACATGTTTTATGAAATGAAAATTTTTTTTTTTTATCAACTACTACCCTCTCCTCCCAACTAAAACGAGACATTGTCCTCAATGTTCTAAGGTAGAAAGATAGAGTATAAAAGATATCACCTGAAATAACGAACACTAACAAACCTGAAACATACTGAAATAAAAATAAGAAATAATAAAACCAAAAGACACAAAAATTCACAAATAAAGGCTCAAATCCAATCTAAACTTTTTATGACTTTCCTTAGTTGACTAATTTATGCAACTCATGGAGGGATCAATTACAAGAATGAAGGATTGTAGTTGATCAATTAATTGTTCAGCAGTAGCAGCAGAGATTATGATTTGTCGTGCAAAAGATATCCCTATGTGTTTCTAAGCTCATAAGGGTGCCTCAACACCTAATTTCCTAAAACCAATTGGCCTATGAGTCATTAGTCAAAAGCTCGTTACATGGGTTAAACATGCATGGTGTTTTAAGTTATCAATATATATATATATATATATATATTAAAAAAAGAGAAAAAAGAAAAAAAAATAATCCTAACCCAAGGAAGTTAACCTTAAACATTAGAATACAAATTTTATTTTCTTCCAAGAAAAAGCCCCATAACTATGTATTGATATATTAAGAATAAAAAAAAGGTCTATTAATATCTAGTATAAGAGGTATTGAGCAGATATATAAATTTAATGAGAGTTTGTTTATCTGGATAGATTAATAGAAGTTGAATGATGAATACCTTGCTTTGTGGAATTTACAAATCATTTTTTTTTATTTTAACGCTTTAATTATTAGGGACTAGTAATAAGCTAGTTGAGGGATGTGATTAATACTTAAAAATATATTTTTATCAAGGTTTTATATTATCATTTTGTACTTGAATTATCAATAACTCCTTAACTAAAGCATGTTTTATAATAACATATCTAATAAGATAAGATACCTTTAATTTATGGTAAATGTTCATTTAAAAATATAGGCCTATTACATAAATGAAAGGATTGATTGATGTCTTTAAAAACTAAAATTGAAAGGACAAAGATATGATCAAACTTAGAAAAGAGATGTTGGTGCAGTACAAACCAGAATACTATTCGGTAATTGAGTCATATTTGGAGCTATAGATCTAGAATTTAGGTCTACTTTATATGGATGAAAAGGTAAGACATATGCCTGTAACTTTCATATGAGCCTAAGATTTAAAAAGGTCATTTTCAAGTCCAAACTGGAATAATAACAAAAAAGTCTGAATTTGTCCTACAACCCGTGCACTATTCAATGTTGAATTTGTCCTACAACCCATGCACTTTTCAATGTTAGGCCCATATCTTGAGTTCTAGAAGTCCAAATGACCTCTATTTTTTTCTTGAAAAGATGAGATAATTTACTATAACTTTTATGTTTTTAAGTAGTTCCAATTCTGACGTTATCAATGATGTTTTGGGTAGATAAGAAAAGATAAGGATTGTCACCAAGTCAAGAGTTGCCCACCCACTCATCAATTAGTTATCAAATCAATAGTTCCTAATTTTGGCCTATAAAAGGAGGTATTTACCATGCATTTAAGCATCTTGATCTCCAGATAAAGATTATGCTCTTGCTTTCTTTCTTCGTATTTTTTTAATGTTTATGTTTTGCTTTCATTAATATCAAGTTTATGCCTTTCATTTGCTTTCCTTAGTTAATTGTTATCTTATTTATGTTCTTATTTTATTTATTTATTTATTTATTTTTTATTATGATTAGTTAAGTTTATTATATCAAGGTGAAAATGTTATACTAATGGTATAAGAATAAGTATAGTGTAAAATTAATATGGACTTTAATGTTTGATACTAACATGTTTTGTATTTGTTATCTTGTTCCCTTTTTAATACTTTGCTTGTTAAATGACTAATCTAGATTTATGTTGTATAGCACTTGGTACATCAAATACTTGACATTTTCATAGCCCATACTATATGGTATAACCAACATTTAAGGTATAAAATGAACTTGATTTGTTGTTAACATGAGTTATAAGTAGGAATGCCTAACGAGATTTACAAGTGTTAGCATTAATCGAATAAGATAAGTAATATAATCATGTTAACAATTTGTAATCTGATTAAAACCTCCTTTGTGTGAGGTTTCTAATTGAATAATAAAAGTTTATATGATATTTGTTTGACATACCATTACTGGATCCTCTAATCTTGATATTTGTTATTATCATTGTTTAATCTTTATGTTAATCTTTCATCTCAAAGTTCTCATCAACTTCTTCTTCTTCTTCTTCTTCTTCTTCTGCTTTTTATTTATTTATTTATTATTATTACTATTACTATTACTATTACTATTATTGTTACTATTATTATTGTTATTGATGTTGTTTAATACTATTATTGTTGTTTTTCTTCTTTTTCAAGTTGTAGCCATCGTAATTGACTCAGGCCACCATTTCTTCCACTAGAACCTCCAGCCACTTCACATTAAGCCAGTGCCAGCAACTCCTTCTCCTTCGCCAAGTTGTCATCCTTTTTTCTTGACATCGTCTATAACTATATAGTTGCATGTATAACGTGAATAGTAAGTTCATGTTCTACAAGATAATTGATATTTAGAATATGTCGACCCATTCTAGCTCAGCATAACTGTTTAGGCTGGGTCCCGTCCAATCCAAGATGGATGATAAAAAGTTTTGCTAGGCTAAGAGTGGCCAACCAGTTTGGCCCAATCTCAGCCCACCCAATCTTTATTGGGCTGGGTCCGACGCAACCCATGTATATTTACTATATATATTTATTTATAATAATATAATATAAAAAAATTAAAATGTTCACAAATCTCCCATAATCAACTTACTCCTCTCTATACTTTTATTGGAATGAACTATTTTTTAAGAAAAATGTAATTTATTTAATTTTCTCATCACACACTCGATTCTTGCGAGCTCAAACAAGAATTTAATAACTTACAGTCCCCTCCCTTTTAAATCCTTTTCTTGGCCGAAACCTTATAGCCAAGGAAAGTGACTCTTAAATTCTGACAGGAATTTAATTATGATTTGATTTTCTAATACAACACACATCGTTTTTAAATACAATTCCCATGGTAATTTCATTAAATAAACTCACTTTTAAAACTATTTCCCCATGGTTGAACCCTAGCAAGTGATGAGAATAAGTTTTCTTTTTAATTTTCTGCAAATTAGATCATCACCCAAGCATCATCCATCTAAGCATTATTCAAACACTACATCAAACATTTAATCAATTATTCATTAAAATCCAACATTCCATAATACATTTTCTAATAATTTTTCCTCCCAAACCTGCCACTTTCCATGTCAAATTCTTCTAGAATTTATTTGTAGCTTAATCTCCTCCTAAGCTCTTCTTATCCCTTTAATTTTAGTATGGAGGTTTGAATTTAGGTAGAATATTGAAGAAACATAAAAAACAAAATCTCTTCCTCTCTTCTTTAATTAAGAAGCCGACCACTATTAGCTTCCAAAGAAAGCCAATAGTGTTCATGTACTCGTCTTTTAATTTAATATATATATATATATATATATATATATATATATCATTTTATTATTAATGTGAAAATACCTCCCTTTAATTTAATCTATTTTATTTCAAAATAAAAAATTTAAGTGATGATTTATACACCGCACATATAACTTATACCATACAATCCAACCTTATTTTTTATATCTTTAATTTTTTTAAAATATTTTTATGTTTTGATGTTTTAATTTTAAAAATAAATATCAAATGAAAATTTATTTTAATATATTTTTAAGTAAATAATATTTTAAAAAATAATATTTTGCATAATGTAATTATGGCAATCCTTGCACTATGACAATGCATGATTAAGAGAGCTTTGAAAATGTAAATTAACCCATATTTACAATTGTTTTATTAAAAATTAATGTTTTATATATTTTATATTATTTTAATTTATTAATTTAAAAAATAATTTATAAAAAATAAAAAATAAAAGAAATTATTTTAATATATTTCAACATAAAAAATACATTCAAGACAATTATAATTATAACATGCTCCCAAAGACCAACAACAAACTTCGACCAACTTCGACCAACTTTTACACGAGTAGGAGACAAGTATATCCTTCTTCAAGGATCAAAATGGTTAAAAAATTAAAAACAAAAATTATACAATCCAGATTTTATTTTTACTGTCCTTGAAGAGAAGTATCTGTCTAGACAATCAAGAAACTGATAAAGAGCATAAATGCACTAGTTCAACACATATAATTTGCATTAGCATAGGAGTTCATAACTCCATATAAACAGGGATCATGCATTGATCTTCCTTCCAAAAATAACAGCAGTACAGGTAAAACATTTTTTCTTAGTGCATAGACAAAAGGCTGTATCAGTCTAGATACAGAGCAGATGCAAAAGATCTATTGTTGGCCTAAACATAATAAGTTACTAGTACAAAAGCTATAGTTTTTGCTTGGTGCAGTCACGGTGTTATTGGCTTCTTGGGGCTACCGCCGTTGTGATGCAAAGGATCTGGGCCAGAAGGCGCTGCCCTTAACTCTCGAATCTCCAACTTCTCTCCATTTCCAGTGCTGCCTGTTGATCCACGCAAACCACCCGTCAAGACAACCACCACCTGGTCCCGTGGAAAGTAAACAATAATATTTTAGTTAGCTCAATTAACAATACTAACACAACAGAGAAGCCCATAAACAAGAATTAAGAAGGCAAACCACATAGAAATATAAAAAGCAAAGTAAACCAAACCTTTCTGCTTTTGATTTCCACGGGAGATACCGCCTCACCATGAATGCACCTCTGACCAGTACTGCATCCTGCTAAACAGGCAAGAAAACATTTTCAGCTGCTTATTGGAGCTAGCTCACGCATTAGTTTTACTTAACAATTAACATGGCCCATTTCTTACTAAACAAACCATGCAATGAGAGAGATAGGGAGAGATTCAGACCACCATAAGACTCTTCCATGGCCATGAAGAACAAGACAAGTACTAACACGAGAGAGTAAAACTTGGAAGGACATGCCATTTCTGTGGAAACCTTGGAAAAGTTTGAGGAAAGGAAACGTTTGAAAACCCAAACCCCCCAGAGACAGGAAAGTTGGATATGCATCTAAACAATCGAGAGGGAGACCCGATTTATAGAGTAGATAAAGAAGAAGCTTTTCAAGTTGAAACTGATAACAAATGATGACCCATGCAGCCATTTTTGGAGAAATTATTAGGGAAGCCATTAAGATCCTCGCCCTATATATTCCATGATGGAAATTCGACTGACGGCGCCGTCTTCAATTACCGTCACTACCAACGTCACTGTGCTTATCACCTGCCGAACTAATTAAATCTACTAGCTGTGATTATTTCTATTAAATTAAAAAAAAATTCTTTTATAATTGTGAATTTGAATTAGAACCTTTTCTTTTATGTATTTAATCGATGAAATGATCATATATATTAATAAATAAAATATTTATTTAAGAAATAAAGAAATGAGTTATTTAACTATGAAAACAAATAACAGCTAAATAAAATATATGATTTAGTTTTTAATATAAATCAATTTTATAACTTAAAAAAATTAAATATTATTTTTATCTTTAGATATCGGAAAGCATAAAGATATTATTATTGTCCTTGTGTTGTCTGATGTTCTTATTGATACAGACTTCTTGATTATTATGACATAATTATTAGATTGCTGTTATTTCCATTTTTAATTTGTCAATATCTCTCATATTTTATAAGTTGGTGGAAATACCCTTTTTCCATGATTTGATTTAAAAGAAATATAATTAGCTTATAAAATATCTTCTAATATAAATATATAATAATTTAAAATTTATAAAAATAATCATCACTGTAACAACTTAAAGAAATAATAAATTAATTATAGTATATGTTAACTGTTCATATATCCTGAATTATTAAAAAATAAAATTAAAAAAATATATTTTCAAGTCAATTAATACTGTGTCTATTTCCTGGGCGATCTTAAAAACACACCTCCCATATTAGCTTTGTAGATTTTAAAAATATAGTAAATATTGGCCTCAAGACTAAACTCAAAATCAAAGAAATCAACATACCTTCTTGACCACCAAACCACTCATTTAAAGTTAATTTAAATGATTTAATTAACAATTGATATTTTTAAGCATTTTGAACAAATTATAATTCTATTTGCGACGAATTAATTTTCATTCAACTATCTTTTAAAAAATCACATGCACTCCCACTAGCATTATTGCCGAGAAAATACTCTTGCTAGTATCATAGGGTTGAAGCAATTTGAAGTGCAGTAGAGACCCATAAGAAACTCTCTGGGCTACATCAAGAGATTCAAGACTCATGACGCAAAGGGTGAGTAAATTAGGCCGAGGCCTAATCCAGAGCGCCTGGATGTCGAACTCCGACACTAATCCTACTGTGATCAAAATTAATGACGTGATTTTGCGCTTCCATGATCTTGAAATTGGCTTCACTGTTACCTGGTGATGCAAATGGGGTTGCTCAAGACACTGTAGGTTCCACGCTCTTGAATTGAGCCATAGAAGCTAATTCTTGTATAGCATCTGAAACTTTCTCGATGATTTCAACAACCAAAGCAGCTACAGCTGCTGGAACCACTTGTTTTTTTATTTTAAAATTGTTTTTTTAAAAGTTATTTTTTATTTTAAATTTTTTTAATAATTTTAAAGTATTGATATTAAAAATAAATTTAAAAAAATAAAAAAAACTATTATTTCAATATATATATATAAAATAACTACTTGTTCTCAGCGGCAGCCCTTGAGTTCGTAATGCGGGGATCAGCTGATTTTGTTCTTTTCATTCTTTTTGTAGACGCTGTTAATTCCTTCAAAGCTTTTCCACATTCCAAGCTGACATTTATGCATGATTCTTGCCAATTGTTTCTAATTTCCATAGGAGTCTGAAAATTAAGGTAAATAATGAAGATTATTTTAAAATATTTTTAATTGATATTTATATAATAAACTTTAAAATAAAATAAAAATTAAAAACATATTAGATTCGTAGATATAAGATTAAGCCAAGAAAAAAATTTATAATGCATTCCTTATAAGTGGGCAATATATGTATATATTTTTTTAATTTTTTATCTATTAAAAATATAATTTTTAAAATATTTAAAATTAATTTTTTGATGATCACAAAATTATAGCAACTCTTTTATTTTAAATTTTTAAACTGTTACAACTCTTTAATAAGAACTAGCTCTTTTATTTTTAACTGTTACAACAACTCTTTAATGTTTTAATTTATTTTCTACTTAACTATTACATGTTAGCAACTTATTGTTTAGACACGTTTTATTGAGAAATATTTAATTATATATTTTAGATATCTTATTTAAAAATATATTTAAACTAAAATAAAACAATATTGTTGAAATTTTAATAGTCATATTATAAAAATTCTAAATGCACAAAATCCGGAGTAATAAACTTTAAAGATAAAAAAATTTATTTTTTATAATAATAAAAGTTTCATTAATTTAAAGCACTTCAATAAATAAATATATTTCTTTGATTTAATTTTAATATAAATATTTTTTATTATTAGTATATAGGTGAGAAATTTAAATTAATATTAATTATAAAATTAAATATATTTTTAAATTTTTGAGGGCGCAGTTGTGATACTTTATATGAGTGATTGAAGGAAGAAAATAATTCTCATAAAATTTCTTATCTATATTGCACTGTCATGATGAAGATGGATGATTTTTTTTTAATAGTATAAAATAATTTAAAAATATAATTGTTTTTTTAAATACAGTTAAAATGTTGTCCCAAATAAAAACTTAGCTTTTTTATTACAGTTACAAAACTTCACAAATCTCAATAAAATAACTAGATAATTCATTGACCAAAAAATCTAGTTTAGATGAAGTTTTACATCAAATCATTTTTTTATATTAAAATAACATTTTTTTTTTTTTTTAATTCTAAACCCTCGTGAACTTGGAAGTTAACCCACCAAAATGAACCTGAGCTTGAACCAGGTAAAAGGCCAGTTTGGTCGAATAACGATGCTCTGCATGCCCATTAACAACTCCCTAACAGAGATTAAATTCGGTTGATTCCATGGTTCCAAATTCGGATGGTTTCCTGCGGTTTCCATGAAAGCCCAAACTCACAACCTGTTAGGCTGCTACCATGAATTTGACTGAAATCATAGACGAGGGACCAAGCTAGGCACAGATTTTTTAGCCACTCCCATTTTCTTTGTCACACTTAGGCCCATAAATACCTAGTCGATTCCAATTTGCTTCTCTTTCCAGGCAATTCAAGTTTATCTGAATTTATAAATACCTAGAGGCTATAAGCCGTAGTACTTTCTGTATTCCAAAAAAGAAAAATATAACTTCCTATATTTTTTTAAATAAACATATTTTCGTATAAAATTATTTTTCATTACACAATATCACCCATCATTTAAATTTCCAAGAGAAAAATATTCAATGAAAATTCACTTCTCTTTCAATTGGAAACAAGTTGTTCATACCAGCATTAGAAGTTCTTAAAAGTTGGAAGCCCAGGCTAGCCTCATGAAATCTAAATCTATGATACTGTAAATATCGTATTCTACTCTAATTATAGTAGCAATAATATAATTTACATATTAAAACATGGTGTGAACTTTATTAAAGAAATAATCAAGGTAAAATATTTTTATTGTTTTGTAATTAATAAGAAAAAGAAATTAAGGACTCATGATAATAATAATAAAAAAAAAATATTTCTATCTAATCAAAGAAAATTATCAAACATTTTATATAATTTATTTTATTCTATTTTATGTCTTGTTATATAGCTATATAAGATATCTATAAATTGAATGTAAAATACATATTAAAATCAGCAAACAATATCATTCTTTTCTATTCTAAATTTCCCTTTATTTTGGCCAAAGGCTATTTCTTATTTCTTATTCTTTGGCTACACCCACATCTTATTTCTTATTCTTTGGCTCTAAGATGATCAAATCCAAGAAATTATATTTTAAAAGAAATTGCTTAATAATCAAACGCCCTAAGAACGTCCCCATTTACCATTCTTTAAATTATTCAAGGGTAGGTTTCCAAGCCGACGAGCCTAACTTCAACCTTTCCCATTCCTCAAAAAATGCTAGACCACGTAGAAAAATTAATTAATTAATTATTCAAGGGTTCCGGACTAAACGTATGTCATTCGTCATCACCTTTGAACTTACTCCTGAGGAATCTTTCATTGAAGTATTTGCTCGTTTTTTATTTTTTTGAGTTTTTAAAATTTGCTTGATGGCTCAAAAAACAATTTATCGTATTTATCTATTTTTGTTTATTTTTTTTATTTCTTTATGCATATAATACTCCATGATCTCATCCTGAAATGTGAAACTTCCAGCATGTACGAAAGAAGTTTGGTTTTCCAATATTTAACCATGATATCCACTTTAAATTTTTTTTTTGTTTATTTAATATTATGATAGTTTATATGGTTGCAGCTTGAAAAAATAAATTTAAAAAAATTATAAATTTTTATTATT
The DNA here is from genome assembly GCA_026413675.1 of Populus pruinosa. Taxonomy (NCBI): domain Eukaryota; kingdom Viridiplantae; phylum Streptophyta; class Magnoliopsida; order Malpighiales; family Salicaceae; genus Populus; species Populus pruinosa. The sequence continues at coordinate 25,992,270 of CM048592.1, read as the reverse complement.
TTTTTAATTAAAATTATTATAAAACATAGATTTTAATGAGACCCTGTGTTGAAATAAAATATTTTTAAAATTATAATTATAATAAAATATAATTTTAATTATACCTCGTCAAACTATCAAAGTGAACCCTTAGAGTGCAACTCTTGCTGATAAGTTTATTACATGCACTATTTGTCTTTCTATTGCATATTTTTGTTGTCTAAGTATTTAGTATCACGCACTATGAGCTAGAATTCGATCAAGATGGTATAGAAAGACGGTAAGACCTTGGGCTGTAAATCACTCACGGTGATTATGTGATGGTAGTAAATATTTTAAAACATTTTGTATGATATTAATTATGTGATGGTAGTAAATATTTTAAAAAATTTTGTATGATATTGATAGATATATCCGTTAGTAATATCAATGTTAAATATCGATGAAATATATCTATCAATGATTATGGTTTTTTTTGCAACTTTCAGTAAAATATCGACGGCTTGGTTTCGTCTGTAAAGTTGTTAGTATTGATTTAAAAATATTTTTTTAAAAATTATTTATTAATAGTAAAAAAAACTAATTAACGAAAGAAAATTGTATTAAATATTTAAAATATAAAAATAATGTTAATTAATATTCATCCAAATATTCATTACAAATTTAATGTGTTTTAAAAACAAAATTAAACTAGATTAACAGCAAAGCTGAAAGAGGAGGAGGCTGGTTGTTCTCGAGACTGTACAACCAAAAAGAGGATGCACATGTATTATCACCCATCCTTGATCTAATATTCATAACCATTTGACGGAGCTGATCATAATTCATCAAGAGTCATTCATATTATTGTTTTAAGGTCATGAACTTTTTAGACTGGGTGCTCAATACTAATGAAGAGCTCCCAACAGTTGAGTCATTATCGACTACCGAAAAAGTTTTTGGCCATAGTATTGGAGAGTCGTAGACTTGATTTTTATCGGGTCCACCAGATGATCCTACCTCCATCCATAAATCCGGATTGAAATCTGGATGGGTCGAAGGATCATCCCTATATCTTTCCCTCAACTGGCTATTATTGGTTACTTGAAAATTAAAAAAACAATCATCATATTCAATTTGAGAAAATAATAACTTACAAAATAAAATGATTGAACGAACATATCATGAAGTGTTGAGCACGATTATCCACGAACTGTTGCATCCTTTTCTGGCGATCTTGACTTTGCATATGCATCTAAGAGACGTAGCCTATAAAAAAAAAAACTTTGCAAGTTAAATATATTTATAAGCAATAACAAATTAACTAATGATATGTTTCATTTAAATTAAACTTACAATCTGCTTTGCATGTGCACTGAACGAGATGGAGTCGCTAGTGTGTATAGTCACTGAACCATGAATTTGTTGATTTCGGTTGTCAACACTAGACTATGAGCATCATGTGAACTACTCGAACATCACATGCTAAATATATTATGTCCATACATCCCCTAAGATAAATGGTGGTTTGAATTCCCATCAAACTACTACCTCAGTCCAGCCTTCTAGATTGTTATATCTTGCATATCCTTTTGCTTCTTTTTTTTATGTCATACCAAAAGTCACATAACTTACTTCCATAGTAACAAATTAGAATTTAGGACATAAAATTATAAAACAAATAATTATATTAGTTTCGATGTTACCTAGTTACTACGTGATTTTCCTATACCCTTCTCATAACATTGTTGTTCGCACTATTCTACTCAAATTTGTGCTGTGTATAAATAATTTATTTAAAATAAAAATAGTATAAGATATAAACTTATAAAAATAATTTATTAAAAATAAACTAGAAATTGGAAGTCAACACCTACCTTAAATCATCAAAACCATGCATCGATATTATGTCTCCACTCAAGATGTCTAGAAACCTAACTCCATTAAAATAATAGAATCTCCATTAATTATTGAAACACCGATGTTATTATTTGGGCAACCTCAATGTTTTTTAACCTGAAATTAAATAAAATTAATAAAATATTAATTAGTTGTTCATAAATTATGTTATAAAAAAAAACTAAAACCTAAACAAACTAACATTGAAAAATCATCTTTCCATTGTGCCTGGTAATTACAGGTGAATTGACCCTGTTATGAATGCACACCACCTCTACGCTGTGAAAAACCACACTAGAAGAGGTAGCATCACAAGTTGGCGTAGGTGCCTCTTCATGATGAGTATCTAAGGATAAGTCATCTTCGCTGCTAGAAGAACTAGTTGCAACTGTTTGCTGACAACATCATATTGATTTCAATCTACACATCTACAAATTTATACGAATAATTACATAATTAACTTTGATTATTTAAAAAAATTTGGCGGCACCTCCCTTATTTTGGAGACTACCCACAGTTTTCAAATCTGCAAATCTTTACAATAACCACAAACTAATTAACTCTATTGAAAAATCTTATATACAACCTAACATCTATAGAAATTTAACATCTATATATTTTCAATTAACATTTATAGAAATGCATAAATGACAATTAAAATTAATGGAAATAATAAAAAAAACATAATAAGCAATAATAGAATAAAATTGAGAAAAAATAATGACATTTAATTCTTCATTTCCAATTACAATTTCCATGGTAAATTTAACAATAACAATTAAAAGATAATAAATTTTCAAATAATTATTACAATACAAACAATAAAATAATTAAATTTTCATTCTACATATCTATACAAATTTATATGAATAATTAAATAATTAAATATAATTATTTTTTTAAAAAATCGCTAACACCTCCTCTATATTAGAGACTACCCAAAGTTTTCATAACTACAAATGTTGATAATATCCAAAAGCCAATTGACTCCATTACAAAATTTTATATAGAATATAACATCTATAGAAATTTAACATCTATATATTTTCAACGAATATCTATACATATTCATAAATAAAAATTAAAATTCATCAAAATAATACAAAACATAACAAGCAATAATATAATAAAATTAAGATAAATAATTAAATTTAATTATATATTTCAATTAATATTTTTAAGTTAAATTGAACAATAACAATTAAAATTTAACAAAATTTTCAATTATTATAGCAATACAAACAATAAAATAAATTGAAAAAATAAAAAGAAAAAACTAAAGACTTGAGAAATTAAAAATATTTACCTTACTAGTGTGTTGATTTTAAGATTTTATTTACAAACAATACACAAAAAAAAGAACACAACAAAAATAATCATAATTAAAATAAAAAAGTAAAAAAGTACAAAGATAAAGAAATGAGAATCATACATTTTAATATGTTGAAAACGACAATTAAAACAATAAAAATACAATGAGAAACGCAAAGGATTTGCAGGAGGAGAAGAGAAGATGAATGAGAAGGATCGGAGAAAAAATAAACCACGAAGGGATAGCTGGGTTTTGTACTATAATATTACCGATGAAATTACCGATGGAACACAGAATAATATTTTCTTGGGAGGTGGCATTAAATCGGTAATTTCTATCTGTATTTTTTGAATTTCGCACTAAATTTTTTGAAAATCCCTCTAAATTTTTTGAAGTCTGTGTCAATAAATAAGTGTTAAAGCACATGCGCATTGGATTTTCCACTTCTGTATATAAATGTGCTGACCAACCTGGCAGTCTGACAGTCACTTGCATTGGAATTTGCACCATTCGTCGGTGATTCTATCAAGAAATACATCGGTGATTGTGGCATAGGCTGTAATTTTTTGAAACTTGATTAGTACTTAAAAGTACATTTTTATCAATGTTTTATATTATTACTTTGCACTTGAACTATCAATAACTCCTTAACTGCTATAATTTGTTTTCAACTCTTGGTTAAATACCAATGGGAGAGATTTCATTAGTATGGTCGTCGGTGATTGTGGCAACTTTTGCACTTTCTGTTTGTATTGCTTATCTATTCTCTTACACAAATGCTTAAATTGCAAACTTATAACATGCACAACACAATAACAAGAGGAAACAATTATAAAATAAATATTTCATATTCTAAAATATCATCCATAATATTATATTATAAAAAAAAGCTTTACACTTTCATGTTCTAATCATATTTAGTCAGAATTTTCATCTTTATCCTCAATTGAATTGTTATCAGTTTCATCGCACTCTTCAATGTGGTTATCATTTTTTTCATCAACATTCTTTAGTCCACTAGAGCTTAAAACAACATTCAACTGCTCTGTGTCAACATCAACAAGACTATCATCGAAAACATGAAAATTCAAATTTTCTTTGGGATGGTTCAACCAACTCACTACCTTGAAAAACTTCATCTATCACATTTGTGTCTTCGTTCTCATCTTGAACAACCTCGACATGACCCCTGGGTTTGGTTTTTAAAATGGATAACCAATTAACTTGTGATTGGTCCTTTCTAAAGGAAGGAGTGTATGTGTAATAAACTTGTTAGCATTACTTTGCAAAAACAAAAACATTATTTACATTGCGAAGTCTAGATTTTGAGTTGATTTCAACGAGACCATAATGAGGATCTACTCTGATTTCTCTATCAATTGTGTCATACCAATAGCATTTGAATAAAAACACTCTACTTTGCTCGCTATGATATTTCAGTTCGACGACTTCTTCTAATCTACCATGGTAGTCAACTTCAAACTCACTAAAACGCGATCCTTCAATACAAACACCACTGTTGTATGCTTTCTTCCATGCTCGTATTCTTTAGTATGAAAGACATATCTATTGATAAAATACCCATTATATCACTTGAGTTTTCTTCCCTATGCTTAGTAAAGATAGTAAAATAGCAACACTACCTCCCATTTGATAAGCCTTGTATATCAAATACAACAATAATCAATAAACAAATATTTTGTAATATTGACGTATAGTTATCTTGCAAGAGATAATGAGTTTATGATAGGACTTACATGTGTTCTAAATCATGTGACAAATTATTCATCTTGTAATTGAAAGATTTGGAATTCAGTCAGTTGTGAGTTATTGGACAGTAAATATCGTTGATGTTGCCAACAAGGTTGTTCCAAATTATATGAGTTTATGATATCACAATATATAAATTGTACACTCTTGACAAAGTTTAAATGGTCGATCTACTTAATAAAAAGGTCTCAGTTTATCATAGTTAAATAGGATATAATTGTGTGCTTGTCTGAACTCTATTTTAGACAAAAATCTTCCCATTATGGCATTTTTAGATATGAGTCATTTAGTATTGGAGAATATTGACAAGTTTCCACTTGAAACTACTTCACCACCATCATCATGCCATGGAACAAGATTGATACTCATTCTCAAATGAGATTCAAAATAGTATGAGATAAATGTTGAGATCTCCTTACATATTGATGCCTTAACATGCATCTTGTTCTTAACCTTTTTTTTTAAGATTGAACAAGTACCTGTATATATAGAATTAAACAAAAATTATCAATTAAAAAAATAATGAAAAAATGTTTAATTATGAGTTACTGACACGACTAAAAGATTGATGTCTTCTCCCAAGTGCAGGAGTGTCGAAGTAATAGATAACCCGGCAAGACCGGGGTCGAACCACAAAGAGGTTAATTGTATAAATTATAAACAATAATTATAAAAAACAACAATACTAACAACAACAACAACAACAATAATAACAACAATAATAATAGTAGTAGTAGTAATAGTAGTAGTAGTAGTAATAATAATAATAATAATAATAATAATAATAATAATAATAATAATAATAATAATAATAATAATAATAATACTAGTAGTAGTAGTAGTAATAGAAGAAGAAAAAAAAGAAGAAGTTGATGAGAACTTTGAGATTGAAGATTAACGTAAGGATTAAACAATAATAATAACAAATGTCAAGGTTAGAGGTTCCACTAATGGTATGTCAAACAAGTATAATATAAACTCTTATTATTCAATTGAAAACCATATATAAAGAAGGTTTCAATTAGATTATAGATTGTTAACATGATTATATTAGTCATCTTATTCGATTAATGCTAATACTTGTAAATCTCGTCAAGCATTCATAATTATAACTTATGTTAACAACAAATCAAGTTCCTTTCATAGCTTAGGTGTCAGTTATACCATACAACATGGGCTATGAAAGTGCCAAGCATTTGTTGTACCAAGTGTTATACAACATAAATCAAGATTAGTCATTTAACAAGCAAAGTATTAAAGAGTGAACAAGATAACAAATATAAAACATGTTAGTATCAAACATTAAAGTCCATATTAAGTTTACACTATACTTATTCTTACACTATTAGTGTAACCTTTTCACCTTGACATAATAAACTTAGCTAGACATGATGAAAGAAAGAAAAATAAATAAACAAAATAAGAACATAAATAAGATAAGAGTTAACTAAGTAAAGAAAAGGAAATGAAAGGCATAAACTTGACATTAATACAAGCAAAGCATAAACATTACAAAAAACAAAAAGAGAGAAAGCAAAAGCATGATCTTGATTTGGAAACCAAGATGCCTAAATGCATAGCAAATGCCTACTTTTATAGGCCAAAATTGGGAACTATTTATTTGATAACTAATTGATAAGTGGGTGGCCAACTCTTGACTTGGTGACAATCCTTATCTTCTCTTGTCTACGCAAAACGTCATTGATAACGTCAAAATTGGAGTCACTCAAAAACATAAAAGTTGTAGGCAATTGTCTCAGCTGTCTTGTGTAAACAATTCAGCTCATTTGGACTCCTAGAACTCCCGATATGGCCAAAATACTGAATAGTACTTGGGCTCGAGGACAGATTCGGACTTTTTTGTTGTTGCTATAATTTGGACTTGAAAATGACCTTTTTAGATCTTGGGCTCCATATGAACGTTATAGGCCTATGTCGTACCTTTCCATCCATAAAAAGTAGATCTAAATAAGAGATCTATAGCTCCAGATATGACCCAATTACCGAATAGTGTTCCGGTTTAGATTGCATCGACATCTCTTCTCTAATTTTGGTCATCTCTTTGCCCTTGCAATTTAAGTTCTTAAAGTCATCAATCAATCCTTTCATTTATGTGATAGACCTGCATTTAAAATGAACATTTACCATAAATTAAAGGTATCTTATATTATTAGATATATTATTATAAAACATGCTTTAGTTAAGGAGTTATTGATACTTCAGGTGCAAAATGATGATAGAAAACCATGATAAAAATGCACTTTTAAGTACTAATCAGTTACATTGCAACTGTAATATCTAACCTCTCGAATGGATACATCCATCTATATTGGACCGATCCTCCAACTTTTACGTCAAACAATAAATGTACGGGTATATGCTCTATTGAGTCAAAAAATAATGGAGGGAATATCATCTCAAGTTTGCATATTGTCTCGATGATATTTGTTTTAAGCCTTTTAATATGATCAATATTTAATTTATTGGAGCATATATCTCTAAAAAAATAACTGATCTCCGTGAGTGAATCCTATATCCCCTTTGACAACAAATCATAAAAAGCTTATGAATGAGTGTTTACATAAACATGTGGCAATCATGATTCTTCATTTCATATAATCTGCATTCCTCTGTATTAACCAGCCTTGATATGTTCGAGGCATGTTAATTGGGATAACGCAGACTCTTAAGACATTTGTAGACTAGTAGTTATGGGTTTTTCTCTTACACAAAACTTGCTCTTGATTTTGTGACCCATGACCCATCACAAACCAACTCCATATTTTTACGGTTATAGAACAACGCTAAATCCAATCTAACCTTGATGTTGTCCTTTGTCTTCCCCTTCATATCCATGACGATGTTGAAAATGTTTTTAAAGACATTTTTTTCAATGTACATGATGTCAAGGTTATGGTGGAGAAGATTGGTATTCTAATAAAGAAGCTCTCAAAAGATACTTCACTTTATCCAATTATGGGTCAAACTAAAACTTGTAAACTTCTGCTTACCTGATTGGAAACCAAACATAATGTTATGGTGCTCTGATACAACATCATACAATTCTTCACTATAAAGATGCGGGGGTGCAATACCCTTTTCAACTCTACCAATAAAGAAATCCTTTATGTTCTTTCTATACATGTGAGTTGGTGGCAAGAAATGATGGTGATAGTAAAAAAGAAGAAGCTTTACCCCTGTTTGTTAGCGTGAATGCATTATTGTTCTCCATATAGTATGGACATGTTAGTTTTCCATACATGTTCCAACCAGAAACCATTCCATAAGTTAGGAAATCATTGATAGTTCACATCAAAACCGCTCTTCTAACAAAATTCTATTTCTTTGAGATATTATAAATCAAAGCTCTAGAGGACTATAGCCACGTCAACTCATCAATCAACAGTTAAAGACAAATATTTATATTCCACCTGGACTGCTTGGACCTAATATGCTCATAGATAGAAACATGAACTTCGGCATCATACACATCCTAGTGGCAAGTTATAAATCATCAGTATGATCGGCCAACAAGAATAAGGAGCAACAAATGACCTGAATGGGTTGAATATGTTTGTACACAACCCAAGATGCACGTTCCTTCATTTAGTTGAAAATTGAGAATGCATACTGTTAAAGTGTTTCTATACTTCGCCGTTGCATATTGTTAAAGTGTTTCTATGTTTCGCCGTTAGAAGGATGCACCATCACTCCATCAACTGCATGATGTGATTAGTGTTATGTCATGTGCTCAGCGGTCCTTCATGGCATGAATAACCACTACAGTCTAGGTGTGATTGGGAAGTATCTAAGTTTTTTATATGCCATGAGAGTTTTTTCCCTATCAATTCTGGGTTTGTAATGGGAATGCCCATATATCATGCACTCAGTCAGCTCAGCATTTTCAAGGTAGTATAACATGCAGAAGTTAGGGTATATGTCAATTTTCTAGTATCCTAAACCCAGGGGTTTCATTATAGACTGTGCAACGTAGAAGTTCTCTTTCAACCTATTCCTTTCAAGTAAAATGCTTCTCGCCCATTCCATAATTTTATCATAACTGGCATCACTTAACTCGTGATCTGACTAGATGGTGAACACTTGTGCTATGACTAATAATTTACCGTATGTCGCTACACGACGTCGGGCGACGGTTCCACTCCTTTTTTTGTTTGTTTTTTTTTAAAACAAAAAAAAGAATTTAGTTTTTTATTTGATTGGGGAAATAAAGATTTTTATTGGAGTCGCCATCTAGTAATTTGAGGGAACTAGAAATCCAAAATTAGACACTGGTCCCAGAGATTCGGGTACTCGGTTAGTTATGATTAAGGGAAGGTAGGCACCACCCTTAAAACATCCTTTCAGAGAAAGGTTACCTTTACTTGTGTGTTTTTCTTATTTTGATTCAAATGCTATTATATTTTTGAGCTTATTTGTAAAAATTTTAACATGGTTAACGTCGGTCCCTAAAAATAGGAGACGCGTTAAAAATGACATCAGTCCCTAAAATTAGGAGACTTTGTCTAAAATGTCGACGTTTATCCCTAAAAAGGAGAGTTACGTCTGATTTACCAAAATAAATAATAATGGACATAATCCATATTTGGTATTTAATTTTTTGACATCGGTCCTTTTCTGTAAATAAAAGAGACGTGTCGACAAATAATATTTATTTTATAAAATAAAAATTATTTTGATATCATTCACAAATAGATATATCAATTCTTGAAAATTGGGTTTTTGACCCATAAACAGTGATATGATAAAATGGGTGTTGAACCCGCGTCGTTATTTATTTTTGGTTTATTTTTTTGTTGTTTTTTTCACGTGCAAAAATTTACAAGTATTTATATATAAAAATATCAAAAAATATCAAAAACTATCATAGAAAATTACCTGGGTACCCCTGTATAGGCAAAATATTGAAATACCCTCGGATTTAGCAAAAATTTATGAAAATGCCACTGGTGGCGCGTGTGGCTCACGCGCGGTTACTGTTGACGGCGGCGAAATTTTCCGGTGAGATGCCGGCCAAAAGATGGTTGATTCTGGTAGATTTGAGGATGAGGATTCTGATGGTGGTGGTCTCGTTGGCTGTTGATGGCTGAGGAGGGAGAATCGACGAGTTGAAGGTCGAATGGCCGATGACGGTCACGACCTTTTTACGGCCACAATAGCTGGTGAAAAAGTGTAAAACGAACAGCCCGAAAATGACGGTTTTGACCCGAAACAGCCCGAAACTCATTTTTTATCGCGGTCGACATGGTGGGGCGCGTATTAACCCGGTGGACTCGGTTTTGACCGAAAATGACGGTTTTCACCCGAAACTCATTTTTTATCGCGGTCGACATGGTGGGGCCCGTATTAACCCGGTGGACTCGGTTTTGACAGAAAATGACGGTTTTGACCCGAAACGATCCGAAACTCATTTTTCATCCCGGTCGACATCGTTTAACCCGTATTGACCTGGTGGACTCGATTTTGGTAGAAAGATGTGGTTGACTCGAGAAAATATATTTTAGACTTTTTTTCTCTTTTTTTTTATATTTTTTTATATTTTTTTTCATGAATAATAAGATAAAACAACATTCAAAAGAATTTTAGTGAATCCAAAATTGGGTTACAACACCGTGTTTCATGTAGCCATCCCATAATGGTTCTTCAGAATCTTTCAACAGATATTTTTTTTTTGTTGCATCTGCAATAGGTTATTTTTCTATGATTGGACATTGACTGACATTATCTTCATTCATTCTCATTGCATCGATAACCATAATGCTATGAAGATTATTATTGTCAACTTCATGCATGTTGTTAACACTAAAAGTTAACCCAACCACCCTTTCTACCATGCTCTAATTAAGAACAAATAGTTCTCCATGTGCATACTAATATAGGTAATCCTCTATGTACCCTTTGGTTAGAAGATGCATCGTTACAACATCTTGATGCAGAAATTTTTTATTTTTGCACTTTCTGCATGGATACCTAATACCGCCATCAGTAAAATTCCTCGGAATAGATGTTGTGAAATTAATAAAATCTTGAACCCCATTAAATAATCCATCCTCCATAATCCTTGGGGTGAGTCCTGATATAACCATGAACGATCATCCATGATTTCTATTGAATCTCTATGAAATTATGATGACAACATATATTAATTAACTATGTTAAGTAAATAAATTTACAAAAATATTGGTTTGCCCCGAAATTATCCAACAAACTAAAAAAATAATTATGTTAAATATTCATTATCAATTATCAATGTCTATACAAATTTATATATATATATATATATATATATATATATATAAATTTATGAAAATCACAACTCCACAATAAAATTGATAAAAATTAAAATAAACTCATTAAACAAGCTATTATTTATTTCATCACAACACATATAATTCGGTGTAATTCTAACAAAGTTTCAATAATTTACAAACAAATACAATTTGATAAAATCTAAAATAAACTATAACAACTACAAAATTATACATTCATACTACATGTTTTTATGACAAATAACAGTCAAACAAGTACATATGTTAACAAAATACATATACTAAAAAAATAAAAAATAATAAAATTGACATTTAAATGTTAAAACTAAAAATGATAGATTAACTTAAAAAAATGATAAAATACATGATAAATTAATCAGAAAATGGGTGTTGTGACAACATATAAAAGTATAAGAAACTTAAGTGCTTGTGTTGAGAAGAGGGGGAGAGTTAGGATGGGTGGTTGGTTACAATTTAGGAGGGGAGAGTTGGGATAAGGAAAAGAGATTCAGTTAGGTATATATTGGCTTTTATCGGAATTGCTGATTGACACGTCTCGTTGATATAACTGTCGGTAAGTTTACCAGTAATGTACCATGTCACTGTATGGAGATCCCCGATTTGAATTCCTCGATCATTTCATTGATAAAATCATCTGAAAAAATCCACGTCATGACACCGTTGCAACTTTTCAAAAATCTATATATTTCGTTAGCAATACGATTGATATATACTGATGGAATTGCCGATGAATTCTATACTGTCAGAAATTATTACTGACAGCAAAGGTCTGTCGGTATATACTAATAAAATTAGAAAGGGAATTATGTTTGTAGGTAAAAATTACTGACAAAAAAATTCTGTTAGTTTTCATTGATTTTCTGGTTGTGCCTATTCATAACATGAATATGAAATTCTACAAATAACACTACTATAAAATTAATAAATACAAACAAATATATTCGTAGAAAAATCTATCGGTATATTGCGATGATCTTTACTTATAGAATTTCCCATCCCTATATCCATCAGTAAACACAAACAGAAAAATTCTTATGGTATATACCGAGAGAATGATGGAGGGTATAGGATTCAAAAAGATAAATCATATGATATCATGATATTTTTACCAATAGAATGACCAAAGGAGTTACTGACATAATAATTCTTTTGGTAATGTCATCAGTGATATTTAATTTATGACTGCACAATCAACCCTTCTCTTCTCCTCCCTTATTTCTCCTTCTTTCTTATACATTTTTTTCTACAACAAACAGCTACCCCTCTCCTCCACCCCAATCTCAACACAATTCAACCTCCAACAAGAAATTTGGCCACCACAATACTTAGTTTGTCAACATTTGTATTCTAATTCAAATTTTATTGAGGATTATCCATTTTAAATAAGCAAATCTTTTTTTTTTAATTTAAATTCAATTTTAAAATTTTGATTTTTTTGTATATTCTTTTGTAGTATGTTTATTTTGTTTGGGTCTTTAGTTGTTTTATATTTTTTTTCTCATACAAATTTATTGTATGAATTTATGATCTGTACATATTAGGATTTGTTTTAGATTTTTATAAAATTATATTTGTTTATAAATTGATCAAACTTATGTTGAATTTTTGATTTGGGTGTTTTGTAATGAAATAAATAATGGCTTATGTAATGGGCTTGTTTTATATTTTCCTAATTTTATTGTCGAGTTGAAATTGTTAATTATTACATGCGCCCGTTGAGTGAAACAACATCAGAGTCAACTCTGAATGATGTAATAGACCTAACAGTTTTAGGGAATTGCTCGGAGATTAGTAGCGTTAATAAGAGTACTATTAAAATAAATAGAATAAGTTTGAGCTAAATCAGTATTTTTTACTAATTATTTAGTTATCATTGTTAATTAATACACATTGTCATCATTATTTTATATAGCTTTGATATAAATATTGGATGATCGTTTATGGATGTATAGAGATTCACTCCAAGTATTATAGAGAATGAATTATTGTAATGAGGTTCATGATCTTATTAATTACACAATATATAATCTGAGAAATATTAGTGAAATGGTATTATATGTCTATGCAAGAAGTATAAAAATAAAAAGTTTCTTGATCTAGATGTTGTAATGTTGCATATTCTATAAAAAAGGTTCATGAAGAAATACCTATATTGGTATACATATATAATTTATTCTTCATAATACTTCTAGTTCTAGCAACATGCATGAAGTTGTAGATGATAATAATAATCTTTATATGAATATGATTTTGGATGTGATGAAAATAAATCAGGGTCATGTCTAATTGTAATTGAAGAACCTAATGCAGACACGACTATGTTTTTTGATCTTTTGAAAGATTCTAAAGAACCATTATAAGATTATTGCACAAATCAATATAAATTATTAGTAATTGCACAGATGTTTAACATCAAATCACATCATAGGTTGAGTAAGGCCAGTTATAACAAAATAATTGAATGAGCGAGAAGCATTTTACCTGAAGGGAACAAGTTCCCTATAAGATTTAATAGTTTTACCAATGAACATATTTCATTGGTATGTGATTAAGAGTTCATCAAAAATTTATTTACTGATGTTTCACCAATGGAATACTTCCATTAGCTTTCTATTCGTCGATAATACCACCGTCCGTCGCTATATCAGTCAATAACACAAAAAAACATTTGCCGATGGTTTTACAAACAAAAATTGTGTGCCAAAAAAAAGTTTCCTGCTTGAAATATACCAACGAATTTATCCTATCGGTGATAGTGTAACATATTGACAGATATATACCATAGGTAAAGTTGTTGGTGAATGTTTGAAATACCAACTGAAGGTATTTGTTTATATATTTGCCAATCATTATGGCGGATACTATCAAATACCAATGGATTAAGTCTGTCAGTAAAGTTTTCAGTGAGTGTGAAATACCAACCAAATATATTCGTTTGTAAATTCATCGGTGAATGTGGCAGCTATAGTTAAATGCCGACATATATATTCCATCGATAAAATCCTATATGATTATTTTTAAATATATTTTTAGAAAATTATTTAGAATACATAATATAAAATTATATAAATTAATGGTAATAAAAACCAATTATGCAAATAATTTTTTTATTAAACATCAAAAACAAAAAAAAAGTTAAATAATATTTATTACAAACTAAATGTGTTTAAAACAAAATATTAAATGAACTATTAAAGGTAAATAATATTTATTTTAAATTAATATAAATGTGGAGCTGGAGGAGGAAAAGGAGGAGGCTGGTGGTTATACGGCGAAAAAGGATAAGGCACACATGTTTGACCACACTGTGATGATCATGGTGAAGCTGTTCATGATCTGTTTTTTATTATGCATGCTTCGCTTGAGTTGTGCATGCTGCACTGATAGGTGGTCATATTTTTTAGTGATCTGAGCCGTTTGTTGCTGCAAGGCCACAAACTTCTTAAATTGGGTGCTCGATACTAATTGGGAGTTCTCAATGGTTGAAACACTACGGGCAGTCCGTAAGTTCTCAGCCATAGTGTTGGAGAGCTCGTAAACCTTATTTTTATCATGTTCACTCGATGATCCAACCTCTATCCATAAATACGAATCGAATTCCGGATGGGTTAAAGGAATCATCATATTATAGGTCTCCTGAAAAAAAAAAAAGAAGTAATCATCATATTTAATTCAATAAAAATAATAAATTACAAAATAAAATGGTTGAACAAAACATAATATGAATGTTGAGCACGATTGTCAATAAACTGTTGCACCCTCTTTTGACGGGCTTGACTCTGCACGTGCGTCTCCACAAACAGCTCCATCGGGCTCAACTTACATCCAAGAGACGCAACCTATAATAAAAAAGATTAATTAACAATAAATTAATTTAATGATATATTTCATTTAAATTAATGTTACCATGTCGTTCCAGCCTTGGAGACCCTTATCTTTTGCGTTTTTTTTTTTTGTGCTTCATACCAAAAATCACGCAATCTACTTTCATAGCGAGAATTACATTTTGTAACATAAAGTTTTTTCTAGAAAAAATCTTGTATTGTTTTCGATGTTAACTAGTTACCGTATGATTTTCCCATGCCCTCCTCATAACAGTGTCTTGCACACTGTCCCAGTTGAATTTATCCTGTGTATAAATAATTAATTTTCAATAAAAATAATAATTTATTTACAATTATATTAATAATTTCTTAGAAATATGCTAGAAATTTAAAATTAACACCAACCTCATATCTGTCAAACCATGCATTGATTTGAGATATCCATTCAAGATGTCTGGATACCTAACTTTATTAAAATAATAAAATCTCCATCAATGATTTAAATGTTGATGATATTACTCAGGTGGCCTCAATGTTTGTGAACATGAAAATAAATTAAATTGATGAAATATTGATTAGTTGTTTATAAATTATGTTAGAATTTAAAAGGAAAGAACTAAAACTCTAACAAACTTACATTGAAAGGTTGTCCTTCCACTATGCCTCGTATTTGCTGGTGAATTGATTCCGTTCCCAAGGCACGCCACCTTTGCATTGTGAACTCGTGTTGGATGAGGCAGCATCAGTTGACGGTACAGGTGGCGTAGGTGCCTTTTCTTGAGAGGCACATAAAGATACGTAATCCTCGTTGCTAAAAGAACTAGATGCGAGCATACGTGAGAGACCAGCTCTGGTTTTCATTCTATGTTTCTAAACAATTATATACGAATAATTATATAATTAAATTTAAATGTTCAAAAAAATTCGATAGCATCTCCCTTATATTGGATACTGCCTAAATCCACAAACCTGCAAATATTGAAAAAGCCACAACCAATTGACTCCATCTATACTAATATTATATATAACATAACATCTATACATATAACATTCATTCTAATTACAAGGTAAATTCAACATTAACAACATATTCAATCATTTCAAAAAATACAAACCATAAAAATTATTCAATAATTTCAAAAAAAAACTCTAGACTAACAATTAAAATTAATACAAATAATTAAACACAAATCATGCAATAACGTAGTAAAATTACTAATTATTCCTCCAATATATTCAATTACTTATTCTAAGGTAAATTTAATATTAACAATTACAATTCAACAAATTATTCAATCATTATATAAATACAAAAAATAAAAAATATTCAATAATTTCAGAAAAAACCTCTAGATTAACAATTAAAATTAATGCAAATAATTAAACACAAATCATGCAATAATGTAGTAAAATTACTAATTATTCCAACATATTCAATTACTTATTCTAAAGTAAATTCAACATTACAATTATAATTCAATAAATTATTCAATTTTTATGACAATACAACAATAAAATATATTCACTAATTTGTTTTTTAAAAAAACTATAGACTAACAATTAAAATCAATGAAAATAACTCAACACAAATCATGCAATAATAGAGTAAAATTACTAATTAGTCCAACATATTCAATTACTAATTCTAAGGTAAATTCAATATTAACGATTACAATTCAACAAATTATTCAATAATTATGCCAATACAACAATAAAATATATTCAATAAATTCAAAAAAAAAACTATAGACTTTGGGAATGAAATATGCTTACCTTAATAATGTGTTTATTTCAAGACTTTATCTACATTATAAAAACACACCGAAACATAAAACATAAAAAAATAAAAATAGCTAAAATAAAAAAAGTCCTTCAAGTAAAATGAAATAGAAGAAACACATACCTTTTAATTTGATGAAGATTAAAAAATAAAACTAGTAACCTTTGCACAATCTTGAAGGAAGTGAGGAAAAAAATTGAAAAAGAGGGGAAATTAAGAACGGAGGAGATGAAAGAATGAATTAAAAGGGTGGTCATTGGGATTTATAGGGTAGTTTTACCGACATATTCATCGACAGAAATAAAAAATATATTATTTTAATTTATTCCTTCAATGAAGCTTTGAAAATCCAATGGTAAATTTTGAATTTCGCATCAATGTTTATAATTACCCTCCATATTTTTCTCGGTCTATCAGTAATTTCATCGGCACCATGACGCGATCAGAGATGCATTTAATGCACCGCTCTTTGGAATTTGCACAGGCCATCGGTGATGTTGTTAGTAATAGTGACCCGCCGACAACATACCAATAGTCTGGAATCTGTCGGTATGGATGTTGGTGATAGTGGCATTTCAAATAATTATTTTTCAACTTTTTGTGAAATGCCGATGGCTCGGAATCCGTCGGTATAGACATCAGTGATAGTGACATTTCACGTAATTATTTTTCAATTCTCTATGAAATGTTGACGGCCTATAATCTGTTAGTATGGATGTCGATGATAGTGGCATTTCAAGTAATTATTTTTCAACTCTTTGTGAAATATCAATGGCCTGAAAGCCATCAGTATGGACGTCAGCGATAACGACATTTCAAGTAATTATTTTGATTGCTAAACTATCTATCGCATAAAACAAGAATAACAGTACTTAAACAATAGATAAACTTATAAAATAAATATTTCATGTTACAAAATATATCCTCCATAATATATATTACATGAAAAAGATATTTTACATAGGCCTTCATTATCATAGTTAGTCTGAATTTTCTTCTTCTTCCTTATCAATTGAATAGTCATCACCTTCATCACAATCTTCAATATGGATATCATCATCTTCATCGACATTTATTTGCCCACTAGAGCTTAAAACAACATTCAACTCCTCTGCATCAACATTAACAAGACTATTATCGAAATTATGAAAATTTGAATTTTCCTCCAAGTTAATCGAAGGAGCAACTCGATATGGTTCGACCAACTCACTAACTTGAAAGACTTCATCTCACACACTTGTGTCTTTGTTCTCATCCTGAACAAGCTCGACACGACTCCTAGGTTATATTTTTAGAATGGACAATTCCACTCTTGATCATTTACATTGCGGAGTCTAGCTTTTGAGTTGATTTCGACCAGACCATAGTGTAGATCAACTCTGATTACTTTGTCAATCATGTCATACCAATAGTATTTGAAAAAAAAACACTTTATTTTACTTGTTATGATATTGTAGTTCATCAATCTCTTCTAATCTACCATGTTAGTCAACTTCTAACTCACTACTAGTTGATCCCTTAACATAAACACTGTTGTTGTATGTCTTTCTACCATGCCCATATTCCTTAGTATGGAAAACATATCCATTAACAAAATACCCAATGTAGCACTTAACTTTTCTTTTAGGGCCCAGCCTTAGTGAAGATAATGACTTAACAACACTTCTTCTCATTTAATAAACCTTGTATATAATGTACATCAATTAACATTAAACGAGAATCACATAATGACATACATATAATAATTTTGCAAATGAGAATTAGTTTATGATATTGTTTACATGTGTTTAGAACCATGTGACAAATTGTTTATCTTGTAATTGAAAGATCTGAGATTCAGTTAGCTATGAGTTATTGGGCAACAAATATTATTGATGTTCCCTACAAGTGGTAATGAGTGTATTATATTACAATATATAATTAATAATATATTATTTACAAAGTTTAATTAGTATTACACATATATACACTTACTGAATAAAAGGTCTAACTCATCACAATTAAATAGAACATAATTGTATGTTTGTTTGAACTCTATTTCTGACAGATATCTTCCTCTTACAATATTTTTAGGTGTGGGTTGACACGACCAAAAGATTGATGTCTTCTCCTAAGTGCGAGAGCGTCAAAGTAATAAATAACCTGGCAAGACTGGAGTCGAACCACAAGGAGGTTAATTATATAAATTATAAACAACAATTATAAACAACAACAACAACAATAATAATACTAGTAGTGGTAGTAGTAATAATAATAATAATAAAGAAGAAGAAGTTGATGAGAACTTTGAGATAAAAGATTAACGTAAGGATTAAACAATGATAATAACAAATTTCAAGGTTAGAGGATCCACTAATGGTATGTCAAACAAGTATAGTATAAACTTTTATTATTCAATTGGAAACCACACATAAAGGAGGTTCCAATCAGATTATAAATTATTAATATAATTATATTAGTTATCTTATTCAATTAATAGTAATGCTTTTAAATATTGTCAGGCATCCATGCTTATAACTTATGTTAACAACAAATCAAGTTCGTTTCATAGCTCAGGTGTTGGTTATACTATACAGTTTGGGCTATGAAAGTGCCAAGCATTTTTTATACTAAGTGTTATACAACATAAATCTAGATTAGTCATTTAACAAGCAAAGTATTAAAGAGTGAACAAGATAACAAATATAAAACATATTAGTATCAAACATTGAAGTCCATTTTGAGTTTACACCATTAGTGTAACCTTTTCACCTTGACATAATAAATTTAACTAAACATAATGAAAGAAAGAAAAACTAAATAAACAAAATAAGAACATAAATAAGATAAAAGTTAACTAAGTAAAATAAAACTAAATAAAAAAAATAAGAACATAAATAAGATAAAAGTTAACTAAGTAAAGAAAATGAAATGAAAGGCATAAACAAGATACTTATTAAAGCAAAACATAAACATTATAAAAAATACAAAGAAAGTAAGAGCATGATCTTAATTTAGAGATCAAGATGCCTAAATGCATGACAAATGCCTCCTTTTGTAGGCCAAAATTAGGAACTATTAATTTGATGATTAATTGATAAGTGGGTGGCCAACTCTTGACTTAGTGACAATCCTTATCTTTTTTTGTCTACCCAAAACATCATTGATAATATTATAATTGGAACTACTTGAAAACATGAAAGTTGTAGGAAATTGTCTCAATTTTCCAGGAAAAAAAAAAGATTATTTAGACTTATAGAACTCCAGATATGGGCTAAACACTACATAGTGTTGGGGTTGTAGGACAGATTCAGACTTCTTCCTTGTTGCTACATTTTGAACTTCAAAATGACCTTATTAAATCTTAGGCTCCATATAAAAGTTGTAGGTCTATGTCTTATCTTTCCATCCATAGAAAGTAGACCTAACTATAAGATCTAAAGATCCAGATATGACCTAATTACCGAACAGTGTTCTGGTTAGGACTACACCAACATCTCTTTTCTAAGTTTGACCATCTCTTTATCCTTTTAATTTTAGTTCTTAAACTCATCAATCAATCCTTTCATTTATGTAATAAACCTGTATTTAAAATCAATATGTACCATAAATTAAGGTATCTGATATTATTATATATGTTATTATAAAACATACTTTAGTTAAAGAGTTATTGATACTTCAAGTGCAAAATGATGATATAAAACCTTGATAAAAATACACTTTTAAGTACTAATCACATCTCTCAACCAACTTATTACTAATCCTTAGTAATTAAAGCATTAAAATAGAAAAATAATTTTCAAATTTCACAAAGTAAGGTATTGATCATTTAACCTCCATTAATCTATCCAGATAAACAAACTCTCATTAAATTTATATACTTGGTCAGTACCTCTTAAAGAAGATATTAATAAACCTTTTTTTTATGCTCAATGTATCAATATATATTTATGGGACTTTTCTTAAAAGTAAACAAAATTTTTATTCTAATGTTTAAAGTTAACTTTCTTGGGTTGAGATTATTATTGTTTTGTTTTTTAATATATATATATATGACTTAAAACACTACACATTTTTAACCCATGTAATGAGCTTTCGGCTAATGACTCCCAGACCAGTTGGTCTTAGGACATTAGGTGTTGAGACACCCCTACGAACTTAGTAACTCGGGTTGCCAATAATGATATGTAGATAGTACAATGTATGATTTTCTTAAGCTTTTCTCCTTAACTCATCTAACAAGCATTGAGCCAATAGCTTCTAAGTCAGTTGACTTTAAGATATTAGGTGTTAAAACACCCGTTCAAGCTTAATACTATCTATATATTTTTTTTTTTGCTCTTTTTTTTGTTTTTTTTTCAAATTTTATACTATCCGTTTAGTTGTTATCTTTAACAAAAGAACATAAATAATATAATAATCCAATGTGCAACCCACAATCATATGCTAAAGTGTGTGTGTGAAAACTAAGGTTTAAGAATACATGTTAAATGAGTATATGAGCAGAATTAAGTGATAATAATGTGAGAGTTTGTAAAGCTAAATATTTTAAGAAGTATTATAATAGATCTTGTTAAGAATGATTACTAAGATGCATCTCAAGAGTCACTATAACAAAAGAGTTCTTTTACTCTGCCATCCTAGTAACAACAATTTTGCAAATGTTTTATGAAATAGAAAACATAGTTATTTTTTTTGTCAACTACTACCCTCCCCCCCAACTAAAATAAGACATTGTCCTCAATATTCTAAGTTAGAAAGATAGAGTATAAAAGACATCACCTGAAATAACAAACACTGATAAACCTAAAACACACTTAAACAAATATAAGAAATAACAAAACATAATAATAAAAATGAAAGACATAAAGATTCACAAATGAAGACTTAAATTCAATATAAGCTTTTTACTGCTTTCTATAGATGACCAATTTATACGTCTCATGGAGGGATCAATTATAGGAATGAAAGATTGTAGTTGGTCAATCAATTGTTCAGCAGTATCAGTAGAAATTATGACTTGTCGTGTAGAAGATGTTAGAAATTCGTATTCTACAACATGATCAAGAAATGATAGCAACTTATCATAATAACCATTAACATTTAACAGACCTATGAGTTTATAGTGAATGTGTAGTTGGGCCCAAGATAAAATATGAAAGATCTCTTCCAATGTGTCTAGACCACCTAGTAAGGCAATAAAGGCATCAACATGATTAAACATTGCGTTCATTCAAGTAAATATTGTGGAGACTTGTCGTTATTCTTTAATTGTTTTTCCAATGATATCCCCTTGTGCTAAAGCTTCGGGGAAGACCTCCAAAACTTGACTATCTCCTAAAAATACAGCTATTGACACACCTCATATTAACCCAAGATTGCTTCCCTTGTACTAAATGAATCTTTCTCTCAACTAGCACTTGACCTAGATGATTTGCTGATTCTAAAAACTCCATTTCTTTCTCAGGACTAGATCCACTAAAAACACAAATATTTCTTATGTGATGACTTGAGGAACTTGTGATTTCTACACTCTCTATATTTGTTAAATGTATGGGTTGAGTAGAATGAAGGGAAGGAAGATAGGATTTTATAGATGAGAAATTAAAGGGCAATCATACCTCCTATATGTAGGCCAGCTGGAGTCTCACACATACATACACTCTTTCCTTTTATTTATTTATTTTAAAAAAACATGTGTATGTATAGGTGGTTGTGATTGTGGCTCATATCTTCCCTTGGTTTTACGTTCAAGAACAGCTTAAACGCCCTATATGGGTCATGGATAGGCTTCCCATCCAATTTTCTTAAAAATTGAAAAACATGGTTTTTTTAGTCAGATTCCCAAGACTATGCCAAACATGTTTTTTATGAATATGGGTTCATAGGTCATGAATTGCACGATGCTTATCTTGACTATGATGAGACTTAAGAGTCAATAGAAGATTATCTAAAAACTCTCTATGTTTTGAAATAAATCCCACCTTTTGACAATTTCTATAGGTTTTGCGGAATGCATGTGATTCCTTGAATATGGTGGGCTAGTAAAATTCACTTTGTAAGATTTCTACAATCCTTTTTTGTGATGAGAAATGATCCCCATGTGCCTTAGAGTGAAAAAATTTAATGACATTACTTACCTCATTATCGGGAATGCATCTTTAAAATATTTGATCAGGATAATAATTGAATAGGTAAGGGTCATCCCAATAAAAATTTTACATGTTGCTCAAAAATTGACTCATCATCTTTCTCACAAGATTTAAGAATTGGTTTTTAAATAACCTAACCACTATGAAGAGTGATGAATGATTTGACTTGATATATGTGTTGATTTCTAGAACTACTTGCATTTGCATTGTATTGCCCCTTAGGTTTTTGTTATGGTTGAGATGGAAACTTACCTTTCTCTTGAAAACTGAGAGCAGATATGAATTTTGCAAGAGTATCTTTAAAATCTGTTATGCTTTGAGCAAGTTAAGTGTTGATTGTCTCTTACTTTTCAATGAATGTATACAAAGTTTCCTCAAAATTTCTTCTAAGAGGTGGAGCATAAGAAGACGCATATCCATGAGAATTTTAGAAATTATGGTGTGCTAGAAACTGTGGTGGTGAAGTTTATGCATTGTCACTCTTCCAACTAAAGGTTTGATGATTTCTCAAACTATGGTTGTATGTTTGTGAGTATGGGTTATGATTGGGCCTTTGAAAACTGTTTAAAGCATGAGCTTATTCATGGAAACATTCTTTAAAGGAAGGCAAGGTTGGACAATCATTGGTTGAGTGTTCATTTGTTTTATAGATTTGACATGCAATGTCTTGAATAGATTTTAATTGACCACTCTTTTTTAATTCTAGTGCCTCAACTTTTCTAGCTAAAGATACAAACTTGGCTTGAAGGTCATGATATTCCTTAAGGTTGTACGTACCTCTACTGGATGTATGAGGTTGAGTTTTACTCAGTAATTCATATGTGCTTGTGGTGTCCTAATTTTGAGCATTTTCAACTAGCAAGTTTAGGTACTCCATTGCTTCATTAGGTTCTTTATCTTTAAAAGTTCCATTACACATCAATTCAACCATTTGCCTATCTTTAGGTGTTAACCCTTCATAAAAATGTGAAGCCAATCTTTATGTTTCAAAACCATAATGAGGGTAAGTATTAAGTAAGTCTCGATACCTATCCCAACATTAGTAAAATGTTTCTCCTGATTTTTGAGTGAAAGTGGTGATTTGTTTTTTGAAAGAGTTTGTTCTATGAGATGGGAAAAACTTCTTTAAAAACTGTTGTTGCATTTCATCCCAAGCATGAATGGATCCAGGTCTCAAATTTTATAGCCATGTTTTAACTTTATCTTTTAATGAAAAAGAAAAAAGCTTTAATATGATGGTGTTTATGCTATAATTTGAATCATTATATGTGTTGCAGACCTCTTTAAATTCCCTTAAATGCAAATATGGATTTTCTAAATTTAAGCCATGAAAAGAAGGTAAAAGTTGAATAATGCCTAACTTAAAATTAAAATGAGATGTATCAGGAGGAAAAACTATGCATGATGGTGCACTTGTTCTTGTGGGATTCATGTGGTCTCTAAGTATTCTAGCATGGTTATTTTCATTATTCTCATTAAGAGGTGATTGATTATCTTCTTTGGTCATATTTTCTGAAAATGATGAGGATACCCTACAAAGTCTACTACTTAATGTACGTGACCACACTTTCATGCATATGTAGGAATATAATAAAAAGAAGAAGAAATAAAAGAAAAAAAATAAAGTTATATGCTACAAAAGTGAAAAGAGAAAATAAAATAAATACTATAAGTTGTACAAGAACTTACCTCCCCGGCAATGACGCCAAAAACTTGACACGACCAAAAGATTGATATCTTCTCCCAAGTGCAGGAGTGTGAAAGTAATAAATAACCCGGCAAGACTGAGGTCAAATCACAGATAGATTAATTGTATAAATGATAAACAACAACAATAACAACAACAATAATAATAGTACTATTAATAATAATAGTAGTGGTAGTAGTAGTAGTAGTAGTAATAATAATAATAATAATAAAGAAGAAGAAGTTAATGAGGACTTTGAGATGAAAGATTAACATAAGGATTGAACAATAATAATAATAAATTTCAAAGTTAGAGGATCTACTAATGGTATGTCAAACAAGTATAGTATAAACTCTTATTATTCAATTGGAATCCACACACAAAGGAGGTTCCAATCAGATTATAAATTGTTAACATGATAAAATTAGTTATCTTATTTGATTAATGCTAATACTTGTAAATATTGTCAAACATCCATGCTTATAACTTATGTTAACAACAAATCAAGTTCCTTTCATAGCTCAGATGTCGGTTATACCATACAGTATGGGCTATGAAAGTGCCAAGTATTTGTTGTACCAAGTGTTATACAACATAAATCTAGATTAGTCATTTAACAAGCAAAGTATTAAAAAGTGAACAAGATAACAAATATAAAACATGTTAGTATTAAAAATTAAAATCCATGTTAAGTTTACACTATATTTATTCTTACACCATTAGTATAACTTTTTCACCTTGACATAATAAATTTAACTAAACATAATGAAAGAAAGAATAAATAAATAAATAAATAAAATAATAACATAAATAAGACAAAAGTTAACTAAGTAAAGGAAAGGAAATGAAAGGCATAAATAAGATATTAATGAAAGCAAAACATAAACATTACAAAAAATACAAAGAAAGCAAGAGCATGATCTTGATCTGAAGACCAAGATGTCTAAATGCATAGCAAATGACTCCCTTTAGAGGCCAAAATTGGGAATTATTGATTTGATGACTAATTGATGAGTGGGTGACCAACTCTTGACTTGGTGACAATCCTTATCTTCTCTTGTCTGCCTAAAAACTCATTGATAATGTCAGAATGGAACCACTTGAAAACACGAAAGTTGTAGGAAATTATCTCAGCTTTTCAAGAAAAAAAATAGAGGCCATTTGGACTTCTAGAACTCCAGATATAGGTCAAACATTGAACAATACTCAGGCTGCAGGACATATTTAAACTTCTTCCTCATTGCTACATTTTGGATTTGAAAATGACCTTATTAAATCTTGGGCTTTAGATGAAAGTTGTAGGCCTATGTCTTACCTTTCCATCCATATAAAGTAGACCAAAATATGGAGGTCCACTTTATATGGATGGAAAGCTAAGACATAGGCCTACAATTTTCATGTGGAGGTCTACTTTTAAAAAGGCCATTTTCAAGTCCTGTAGTAACAACAAAGAAGTCCAAATCTATCCTACAATTCGAATATTGTTTAGTATTTAGCCCATATCTGGAGCTCTAGAAGTCCAAATGATCTTTATTTTTTTTTCCTAGAAAGCTGAGACAATTTCCTACAACTTTCATGTTTTCAAGTGGTTTGAATTTTGACATTATCAATGATTTTTTGGGCAGACAAGAGAAGATAAGGATTGTTACCAAGTCAAGAGTTGGCCACCCACTCATCAATTAGTCATCAAATCAATAGTTTCTAATTTTGGCTTATAAAAGGAGTCATTTGCCATGCATTTAGGCATCTTGGTCTCCAGATCAAGATCATGCATGCTCTTGCTTTCTTTGTATTTTTTTTTTATAATGTTTATGTTTTAGTTTCATTAATACCTTGTTTATGCCTTTCATTTCCTTTCCTTTACTTAGTTAACTTTTATCTCATTTATGTTCTTATTTTGTTTATTTATTTTTTCTTTCTTTCATTATGTTTAGCTAAGTTTATTATGTCAAGGTGAAAAGGTTACACTAATGATGTAAAAATAAGTCTAGTGTAATCTTAACGTGTACTTTAATATTTCATACTAACATGTTTTGTATTTGTTATCTTGTTCACTTTTTAATACTTTGTTTGTTAAATGACTAATCTAGATTTATGTTGCATAACACTTGGTACAACAAATGCTTGACACTTTCATAGCCCATACTGTATAGTATAACTAACACTTGAGCTATGAAAGAAGCTTGATTTATTGTTAACATAAGTTATAATCATGAATGTCTGACAACATTTACAAGTATTAGCATTATTCGAATAAAATAACTAATGTAATTATGTTAACAATTTATAATCTAATTCGAACCTCCTTTGGGTGTCGTTTTCAATTGAATAATAAGAATTTATACTACATTTGTTTGACATACCATTAGCGAATCCTTTAACCTTGACATTTATTGTTATCATTGTTTAATCAATACATTAATATTTCATCTCAATGTTTTCATCAACTTCTTCTTCTTTACTACTATTACTAATACTATTATTATTGTTGTTGTTGTTGTTGTTGTTGTTGTATTATTGTTATCTATAATTTATACATTTAACCTCCTTGTGATTTAACACTAATTTTGCCAGATTATTTATTACTTCGACATTCCTGCACTTGGGAGAAGACATTAATCTTTTGGTCATGTCATACACCTACTAACAAAATACATATACTAAAAAAATAATAAAATTGACATTTAAATGTTAAAATTTTAAAAGATAGAATTACTTATAAAAATTGAAAACATTCATCGGTAAATCAGAACACGGATGTCATGACCACAAATTTCAAGAAATATAACTTGTTATGTTGAGATGACGGAGAATTTTGTTTATGAGGAGGGGGGTTGGTTGTTTGCATATAGGGAGAGTTGGGATTAGGAAGAAAAAGGAGAAATAGGAGAGGAGAGGGTCGACAGAGAGGGCATGTATTAACGTTTTCTAACGGTTTCACCGACGGAATAATTCATTAGTGAGTCCGTCGGTTATTCTAACAGAAAAATCAAACGTCATTGTATGGGTCTGCCATTTCGAATCCTTCAATAATTCCATCAGTATTTAAAACGGTGAACTGGTCACATCATTTTACGGAGCTGCCATTTGGAACCCGTCAGTAATTCTGTCGGTAAAAATCTCCTATAAAAACCTCCACGTTGACGAATTGCCCTTCTTTTTTTTTTCTGAACTTTCCATCCTTGATTCCGTTGTTAACTATTGACGGACACTGCTTGTCGGTAGTTACCGATGAAATCACGTACGGAAAGTGTTCTGTTGGTAAGTTTGATCTCAAATTACTAACAGAAATATTCCATCAGTAAATTCGTTGCTATTAAGTGAATTTTTGGTAGTGTTCTTTACTTAGTTAACTTTTATTTTATTTATATTTATATTTTATTTATTCATGTTTCTCTTTTTTATTATGTTTAATTAAGTTTATTACGTTAAGGTGAAAATGTTACACTAATGGTGTAAGAATAAGTATAGTGTAAACTCAACATAGACTTTAATGTTTATTACTAACATGTTTTGTATTTGTTATCTTGTTTACTTTTAATACTTTGCTTGTTAAATAATTAATTTAGATTTGTGTTGTATAACACTTGGTACAACAAATACTTGACACTTTTATAGCCGAACTGTATGGTATAACCAACACTTATGCTATGAAAGGAACTTGATTTGTTACTAATATAAGTTATAATCATGAATACCTGACAACATTTATAAATATTAACATTATTCGAATAAGATAACTAATGTAATCATGTTAACAGTTTACAATCCGATCGGAACCTCCTTTGTATATGGTTTCCAGTTGAGTAATATAAAGAGTTTATACTATACTTATTTGAAATACTATTAGTGGATCCTCTAACCTTAATATTAGTTTTTATTGTTTAATTTTTACATTATTTTTACATCTTAAAGTCCTCTTTAACTTATTATCATTATCATTACTACTACCACTACCACCACTACTACTGTTATTATTATTGTTGTTGTTGTTGTTGTTGTTGTTTATAATTTATATAGTTGATCTTCTTATGCTTCGATCCTGATTTTATCGAGTTATTTATTACTTTAACACTCCAACACTTAAAAAAAAATATTAATTTTTTGGTCATGTTATTGCTCAAACCTTAAAGTAAGTCCCAATTAAATTAATTAGAATTCCAAAATTTTCCATTTCTTTAATTTTGGTCTTTGGCTTGTAAATGTAGCTATTTTTTCCCTTAATTTCAATGTTCTCCTCAATTAGGCTCTTAATTAAATTAATTGGACTTCTAAACTTTTCTATCTTTTCTATTTTAATTGTTGATCTTTCAATTCTTTTAATTATGATCAATTTAATCCTTTTTTGTTTTTATTTTTTTTAATTAAACCCTAAATTGCATGCATATATAATTTTCTAACCAACTATAACTTAATTTCTTGCCCATTTGCAACCCAAATTGTATTTTATTTTGGAAACATGTTTCTTTGAAGATTCTTTTTGTTTGAAAACAGTTTTGAAGACATTTTCTCTTGGATGTAAAAATTTGGTTTTGATAATGATGTTGATGGACTTTGTTGTTGACAATGACACAGTACTTTCATAAATATATCTACAAATCTTGTCAAAACATCGAGTTCTTGTTAGTCTTTCTTTTTGCCAAAATATCGTTCTGGAGGCTCTACGAGGGCAACCAGAGACAAATTCTTTTTATCAGCACATTAAATATCATATCGCTTCATATAGATTTAAACAAGTAAAAGTTGGATTATAAAACACATATATAATATTGGAGTTTGGGTATCCCTTCGTGCATGTCAGACCTCAATCAAAGATACGTCAGCACAACATGATGCATGAAGAACAGAGGAGGGTCTTCAACTTGGTCACCTTACATGTATAATCTTGGCTTGCTCATAGCTAGCTCATTGTTCTGCAAAGAATGAAAGTGACAAGAAGATTTTCAAGCAAATTGATAACTTTGCTTTGGGCTTAAGGTTGTTATTAATGGCTGATGTTCCATGTATTCTGTCTTCGCCAAAATGACAAGTAAGTAAAAAATACAAGTTACTAAAAAATACAAGTTACCCAAAAATGGCTGAAAAGATTGATATTTTCCTTATCCTAAAAGAAGAGGGCACTTATTTTGTACCAGAAAAAGATAATACAAATTCGAATACAAGTTACCTCTATAAAGCGACGGAACTAGGAGGAGGCAATTAGAGGCCTGGCCTGCAAAATATTTTAATTTTTTTGTATTTAAATATGTAATATATAATATATTTTAAATAAATAGGTTATTTAATAATATAACTTATTATATTAATTTTGAGCTTCCCCGTAAACTACTGCCATCTCCGCCCCTGCCCCTATATTTACACTTCCATCCTTTGCTTGCTAGCCTTTGGTGCTGAAGAATTCTCACTTGGTGGGGAAGGCAGAGTTAATTCCCTGACATTGATGCCAACATCCGGGCAATTGACTAACTGAGCTGATTTAATACTCTGATTTTGTCCTGAATGCAACTTTTTTGGTGATAGAGTTGGCTCTACACTCTTGAATTGGGCATTGGAAGCGAGTTCATATATGGATTCAGAAATTTTTTCAGTGCATGTGACCACGTCAATAAGTATTGAAGCGACTGTAACCCCTGGTATAACTTTCAGCAGGTCAATGTCTTCCCATATGCCTGATTTGAGTAAAGATTTGATCTTTTTGGCAGCAGATTTTGCATTTTCAATGTGGGAATCTGCAGAAGATGGCGGCACCATTATTTTGATTGCCAATGCAAGTTCCTTTAGTGCTTTTCCAGATTCTATGCTCAAATTTGTGCATGCTTCCTGAATTATGCTACCAACTTCTGATGATGCCTGCAAGAATAAGCAGAAAATATTTAGAGATAAGCATGTGACGAATCACCTGAGTGCTTCTTAGCATACATGTTCCTAATTGGTATTCATTTTTTTATTGCTTAACCCACACATAAAAGCTTGAACTTCACTCATTTTGATGACAATGGATCGCAACATATGATATGCCAAAGGGTTAAAGTAGCTTATCACATTGTATCTAGACATCAAAGATGAGATAGCTGCTGGGGAGCTAATTTCCTTTCTTATACCTGAATGTCAGCATTTAAGCATCCATTCAATGCTTCAATTCGGTAGGCACATTCTCGAGCCAGAGTCCCAACTTTCAGGTATAGTTTCCATGGATGTCGAAATGGGAACCGACCATGACCTGGTTCCCATGCAGCAAAATTAGCCTGGAAGGCACCAAAAATATTATCAGAAAAAAATTCAAGTAAATAGAGCTTTTATGGGGGGGGATTGAGAGATAACCACACACCAAGGATTCTTCACTATTTTCTGAATTGAGAACACTTTCGTATCCTTCCAAAAATTTCTTGTCGTCTTTGCTCTCTTCACCCCATGTTCTTTTGAAGTATTCATCACCAAATCCTGTAAATTTTACGTTATCTGAGTAAGTTTTTGAGCACCTGCATGTTGAAATCTAGTTAAAAAGGAACAATTGGCATGAATGCATCTAATACTTGATTGGTACTACGACTCAGTGCACTGCTTTGTTGGGAACATACATACCTTCTAAGGAGTTGCCAAGCTTTTCAATGTTGAGAACGATCAGATTGTGAAGATCTTCACCAGCCCACACAGGGAAAACCACAATAGAAACGATGACACAAGCAGCAGCACCTATGCTGACGGTTGATAATCTTTTATGTGCTAACTCTAATATTTGATCTTCTCGAAAACCAGATACCGTTATCATAGAGAAGGTCATAATGAATATTAACATTCCATAATCATATCTTGCTTTAATTTTCGGAAAGAACCTTAAAAATGTTGATATAGTGGCTGCAATAAAAAACAGAATAATTTTGAATATACGCGTACTTTTTTCCTTCTCTTTTAATAGTAAGGATCATATAATTCTTTTGTGTGTATGCGCGGTTATAGATACCTTGTAGAAAGACAAGGAACACAAGCAGTATAGGTTCTCCAGTATGTCCAGAGAGGTTTGCTAGGTAATGGGCTCCAATACCTAGTCCACCAGCCAGTAGTGTTGCCATTCCTCTATTCAATCCTTTTCCAAGAGTAGCCCCTGAAAATTTATTTGTCAAAAATCAAACCATATTATGACTTGAGTAGAGGTTTCACCATGAAGGGGAATTCTTCTTGTACTTTTAAAAAGGTCAGAGACTTACCCACGGAGAATTCAAAGACCAGGACAACAGTCATAACAGCCCATATGGCATCGAAACCAAAATTAATGTAAATTGGGTAAAAGTAGAAGAGTGTTGATACCAATGTAAGAGCTAATCCTACTTTTAGTGAATGAACAACTCTTCTTGGATCTTCTTGTCCAAGCTTCTTTATATTCCTAGCCATACCAACCATGTTAGCTTTGAATTTCACAGGCAAGGCCTTGAGCCACCAGCGTCCTTGAGTGAAAAACCCAGCTTTGTCACCGCTTCCAGACGCAACCTCCATGGCTGAATGAGTTGGGCAAGTTCGCATGAACTGAGAAAGATCAAAGAGAGCAAAGAATAAAGAGAGTTGGCCAAGAAAGATGCTTGAGGAGGCACTCTGCATGCTCTTCTAATTTATAAGAAGAAAAGGGTATCTTTTAGGCATTCTTACATATTAAAAGCGTTTTTATTAAAAAAATTATTTTTTTTATTTTTTATTTTAAATTAATATTTTTTTGATGTTTTTAGATTATTTTAATATGCTATATTAAAAATAATTTTTAAAAATAAAAAAAATATTATTTTAATATATTTATAAATAAAAATTATTTTAAAAAACTATCATAAAAATACTTTTAAACACTATTTTTTAATATACTCTAGAAGTTTATGATCATGTTTTGATGTTTTCTTTATATACATGCATGCACAAATGAGATCTCACCTAAAAAGTTATATTAAGCTTTTCAAATAATTATTTTTTTAATCAAATTTTTTAATGTATCACAACAAACGTTTGTCATAATATAAATATGAATAGTTCTACCAATCAAATTATAAAATAAATTGAAAAATAAAAAACAATTGTATAAGCTTTTTGTCGCCAGTTCTTTGAAAATTGTTAATCATGAAATCATTATTACAATTCAAGAATTCTTTTTCGTACTTCAACTATTTTGCATCTTGAAAAAGGAATTGGATTTTGTACCTAGAATTGTACAGGGGTTTTCTCATGGAATACACTAGCTAGACTCTCACCTTACTTTAGTCATATATCAAAAAAATTAGAGCGAATGCGAAGTTAATGTTTTGGGGTGTTTTAATATTTAGAAAAAAGTATGTTCTTTCTCCAATGATACATACTCTTCCTTCTTTAACTTTTATTTTATTATAGAAAACTTTCAAGAAAATAAAACAAATTGAGGTATATTTTTAGTTGCTGAGGGCAAAATGATATTTAGAACTTGTTTGGTAAGTTAACTTGCTCAGTGTATATTTATTGAAAATGTTTTTCTTAAAAACATTGTTTAAAATTAATTTGTTTTGATTTTTTAAATCAATTTTTTAATGTATTAATGTTAAAAATAAAATTTTAAAAATAAAAAAAATATTTTTTATATTATTAAACAAAAACTTATTTTTAAAAATAATTACTATTACAATATTAAATAGTATCTTAATCCTGCCCACCTGAAAATCCATATATTAGAATAAAATATTACAAAAATATTTCATTTTTATTTTCGTGGTACGACACCTATTGTAAGGAATAAGAATCTTGGTCTGACCAATATCTATGATCACAAAGAACCACCAAGAAATGAAATCATGTTATTTAAAGAATATTTTACAAACTCAACCTAATTTATTTTTATTATTTTCCAATTAGTATGGAATAAAAAGTACTATCCATTTTCCTTTTTTTTCAAAAACGAGGTAAAAAAACTAAAACATAATAAATTTAAACTTAATAAACCTTTTTTTTTAAATAATAAATAATTTAACTAGAAATTTATTAGCTAATGAAGGTAGCAACAAAACTTTCATTTTCATATTCGTTCTATTGTCACGAATTCTTAACACAACACATCACTTGAAAACAAACCTTAGAGTGACATTATCAACACCCTGCAAGATCTATATAATAGTTTTATTTATTCAAATATTACATTATTAAATAATTTTATCTACAGATTAATTAAGTCAATATAAGGCACGTAAGCTGTCAGCAACATTTTTATTGATGGTCTCACCGATGAAATCTGATCGTCAGAATATTACTCGTTGGTAATTTTTAGCAACATTAGTCATCTAATAAAAATAAATAATATAATCATGTTAACAATTCATAATTCAATTAGAACTTTTTTTATATGTGATTTTTAATTGAATAATAATAGTTTATATTATACTTGTTTAAATTATCATTAGTGGATTCTCTAACCTTGATATTTGTTGTTATCATTGTTTAATCTTTACATTAATATTTCATCTCACAGTTCTTATCAACTTCTTATTTTTTTTTTTCTTCTTCTTCTTCTACTACTACTACTATTATTATTATTATTATTGTTGTTGTTGTTGTTGTGTTGTTGTTGTTGTTGTTGTTGTATTATTATTATTTATAATTTATACAATTAACCTCTTTGTGGTTTGATTCTAGTTTTACCAGGTTATTTATTACTTCGACACTCCTGCACTTAGAAGAAGATATTAATCTTTTGGTTGTGTTAAGTTTTTGATACCATTGCCGGGAAGGTAAATTCTTGTATAAATTATAATATTTATTTATTTTTACTTTTTACTTTTCTTGTAAATAACTTTGTTTCTCTTTTTTTCTTCTTCTTTCTTTTATTCTATTTCTAAACATGCATAAGTGTGGTCATGTATATTAAGTAGTAGATTTTGTAGGGTATCCTCATCATTTTCAAAAAATATAGTCAAAGAAGATAACCAATCACTTTATAATGTAAATAATGAGAATAATCGTGTAGAACACTTAGCGACCAATTTGCTTTTTACCTTCTTTTCATGGCTTAAATTTAAAAAATTCATACTTGCATTTAACAGAATTTAAATAGGTCTGTAACACCTATAATGACTCAAAATGTAGCATGAACATCATCATATTAAAGCTTTTTCCTTTTTCATTAAAAGATAAATCTAAAACATGGCTATAAAATTTAAGATTAGAATCTATTCGTGCTTGGGATAGAATATAACAACATTTTTTAAAGAAGTTTTTTCCATCTCATGGAACAAACTCTTTCAAAAGACAAATTAGTACTTTCACTTAAAAACCAGAAAAAACATTTTACCAATGTTAGTATATATATCGAGATTTGCTTAATACTTGCTCTCGTCATGATTTTGAAACATAAAGATTGGTTTTATATTTTTATGAAGGCTTAACACCTAAAGATAGGCAAATGTTGAATTAATATACAATGGAACCTTTAAAGATAAAGACCCTAATGAAACTATAGAGTACCTAGACTTGCTAGCTGAAAATGCTTAAAATTAGGACACTACAAGCACTTATGAGGCACTGATACGACTAAAAGATTGATGTCTTCTCTCAAGTGCAGGAGTGCCGAAGTAATAAATAACCCAGCAAGACCAGGGTTGAACCATAGGAAGGTTAATTGTACAAATTATAAATAACAACAATATAACAATAATAACAATAACAACAAGAACAATAATAATAGTAATAACAGCAATAATAATAATAATAGCAATAATAATAATAATAATAGTAGTAGTAGTAGTAGTAATACTAATACTAATAATAATAATAATAATAATAAAGAAGATGAAGATGAAAACTTTGAGATGGAATATTAACGTAAAGATTTAACAACGATAACAATACATGTCAAGGTTAGAGGATTTACTAATGGTATGTCAAACAAGTATAGTATAAACTCTTATTATTCAATTGGAAACCACATATAAAGGAGGTTCCAATCAGATCATAAATTGTTAACATGATTACATTAGTCATCTTATTCAATTAATGCTAATACTTGTAAATTTCATCAAGCATTCATGATTATAACTTATGTTAACAACAAATCAAGTTCTTTTCATAGCTCAGGTGTCGGTTATACCATACAGTATGGGCTATGAAAGTGCCAAATATTTGTTGTACTAATTGTTATACAACATAAATCAAGATTAGTCATTTAATAAGCAAAGTATTAAAGAGTGAATAAGATAACAAATACAAAACATGTTAGTATCAAACATTAAAGTCCATATTAAGTTTACACTATACTTATTCTGACACCATTAGTGTAACATTTTCACCTTGACATAATAAAATTAGCTAGACATAATAAAAGAAAGAAAAATAAATAAACAAAATAAGAACATAAATAAGATAAGAGTTAACTAAGTAAAGGAAAGGAAATGAAAGACATAAACTTGATATTAATGAAAGCAAAGTATAAACATTACAAAAAATACAAAGAAAGAAAGCAAGAGTATGTTCTTGATCTGGAGACCACGATGTCTAAATGCATGACAAATGCCTCCTTTTATAGGCCAAAATTGGAAACTATTGATTTGATGGCTAATTGATGAGTGGGTGACCAACTCTTGAGTTGGTGACAATCCTTATCTTCTCTTGTCTGCCCAAAACATCATTGATAACATCAAAATTGAAGCACTTGAAAACATGAAAGTTGTAGGAAATTGTCTTAGCTTTCTTGTGTAAAACATTCAGCTCATTTCGACTTCTAGAACTCCAGATATGGCTAAAATACTGAATAGTGCTCGGGCTGGAGGATAGATTCGGGCTTCTTTGTTGTTGCTACAATTTGGACTTGAAAATGGTCTTTTTAGATCTTGGGCTCTATATAAAAGTTGTAGGCCTATGTCTTACCTTTCCATCCATATAAAGTAGACCTAAATCTAAGATCTATAAGTCCAAATATGACCCAATTACCAAATAGTGTTCTAGTTTGGATTGCGCCGACATCTCTTTTCTAAGTTTGGCCATCTCTTTATGCTTTTAATTTCAGTTCTTAAATTCATCAATCAATCCTTTTATTTATGTGATAGGCCTACATTTAAAATGAACATTTACCACAAATTAAAGGTATCTTATATTATTAGATATTTTATTATAAAACATGCTTTAGTTAAGGAGTTATTGATACTTCAAGTACAAAATGATGATATAAAACCTTGATAAAAAATGCACTTTTAAGTATTAATCAGGCACCAAGTGAAATCCAACCTCATAAATCTAACGGAGGTATACACAACCTTAGGGAAGACCATAACATTCTAGTCAAGTTTACATCTTTAGCTAGAAAAGTTGAGGCACTAGAATTGAAAAACAATGATAAATTAAAATCTATTGAAGACATTATGTGTCAAATCTGTGAAACCAATAAATATTCATTCAATGACTATCAAACTTTGCCTTATTTCAAGGAATGTTTCTATGAAGAAGCTCATGCTTTGAATAGTTTTTAAAGGCCCAAATTATAACTCATACTCGCAAATATACAACTCTGGTTGGAGAAATCACTCAAATTTTAGTTGAAAGAGTGATCACAATAATGCACAAACTTCACAACCACTATTTCAAGCACACAATAATTTCTAAAATTCTCATGTTCTCATGGATATGCACCTTCTTATACTCCACCTCTTAGAAGAAATCTTGAGGAAACATTGTATGCATTCATTGAAAACTAGGAGGCAATCAATATTCAACTTACTCAAAATATGATAGATTTTAAAGATACTCTTGTAAAGTTAATATCTACTCTTAGTTTCCAAGAGAAAGGTAAGTTTCCATCTCAACCACAATAAAATCTCAAAGGGCAATACAATGCAAATGTAAGTAGTTCTGGAAGCCAATATATAGATCAAGTCAAATCAATCACTACTCTTCACAGTGGTAAAATTAATGAAAAACCTACTCTTGAACCTTGTGAGAAAGATGATGAGTCAATCTTTAAGGGCAAGGAAGCGATTAAATCTGAAAATTGCAAAGAAAAGACTAATTCCCTACCAACATTTCTAGTTCCTCATCCCATGACCAAACTAAAAAAAGTCAATCATAACTCTGAAATCTTTGAAACTTTCAAACAGATAAGGATCAATATACCTTTGCTCGATACTACTAAACAAATTCCTTTTTATGCCAAATTTTTGAAAGATCTGTGCTTTGTGAAGAGAAAACTAAATGTAAAAAAGAAAACCTTTTTAGCCAAATAAGTAAGTGTCATTCTTCATAACAATAATGCTTTGAAATATAAAGGCTATAGTTGTCCTACAATTTCTTACTTTATTGGAAAACATAAAATTGAAAGAGCCTTACTTGATCTTAGAGCTAGTGTGAATTTACTTCCATATTCAGTTTTTCAGAGTCTCAATCTAGGTGAGTTAAAACCAACTTCTGTAACTCTCTTACTTGCTAACAGTTCTGTAAATATACCTAAAGGAATACTTGAAGATGTGTTAGTACAAGTCAATAAATTTATTTATCCTATGGATTTTATTGTTTTGGACATACACCCTATTAAAGTATGTAATTCATTTCCTATTATTTTAGAATGTCAGTTTCTTATAATTTCTAACGTATTGATTAATTGTAGGAATGGACTGATGAAGCTATCATTTAAAAACATGACATTAGAGATGAATATTTTTAACATTTGCAAGCAACTTGGAGATGATAATGATTTACAAGATGTAGATCATATTGAATAATTAGTTTATGATCAACCTGAATCTATTTTAAATAAAACAAAGTTGGGTAAATCTTCAGATTTGCAAATGATTTATTCTTAGGAAGAAATCATAGATAAAAAAAACACAAAAAATGTTGATACAAATCTTTTATGAAGAGTAGCAATAAATTTTACATTTGAGATCACACCAATCGATGAGTACTTTCCTGATAAATCTTTACTTTCTCTTAGTTCAATTCCTTGGTTTGCTAAAAATATCAATTTTCTTGCTTAAGGATTTTTGCCAACTTACTTGGATAACCAAGATAACAGAAAGTTTTTGAGCGAAGTGCAAAACTTTTATTGGGATGATGCTTACTTATTCAAATATTGTCCTGATCAAATATTTTAAAGATGGATTCCCAACAATGAGGTTAGTAATGTCATTAAATTTTGTCATTGTAAGGCATGTTTGGATCATTTCTCATAAAACAAATGGCTGCAAAAATCTTATAATGTGAATTTTATTGGCCTACTGATTAAAACTTAAAAGTGCATTTAAGTTTATGGTAAATGTTTTATAATAACTCCTTAACTAAAGCATGTTTTATAATAACATATCTAATAATACAAGATACCTTTAATTTATGGTAAATGTTCATATCTAATAATACAAGATACCTTTAATTTATGGTAAATATTTATTTTAAATACAAGTCTATCATATAAATGAAAGGATTGATTGATGAGTTTAAAAACTAAAATTGAAAGGATAAAGAGATGGCTAAATTTAGAAAAGAGATGTCGGTGCAGTCTAAACCAGAATACTATTCGGTAATTGAGTCATATCTAGAGTTGTCAATCTTGGATTTAAGTGTACTTTATATGAATGTAAGGTAAGACATAGGCCTACAACTTTCATATAGAGCTCAAGATTTAGTAAGGCCATTTTCAAGTCCAAATTATAGCAATAATGAAAAAGTCTGAATCTATCTTACAGCCCGAAACACTATTCAATGTGTGGCCCATATCTGGAGTTCTAGAAGTTTAAATAACTTTTGATTTTTTTCTAAAAAGCTAAGGCAATTTCCTACAATTTTCATGTTTTTAAGTGGTTTTAGTTCTGACGTTATCAATGACGTTTTGGGCAGACAATCGAAGATAAGGATTGTCACCAAGTCAAGAGTTAGCCACCCACTCATCAATTAGTCATCAAATTAATAATTCCCAATGTTAGCCTATAAAAGGAGGCATTTGCCACGTATTTAGGCATCTTGGTTCCCAGATCAAGATCATGCTTTTGCTTTCTCTCTTTGTATTTTTGTAATGCTTAAGTTTTACTTTCATTAATATCAAGTTTATGCCTTTCATTTCCTTTCTTTTACTTAGTTAACGTTTATCTTATTTATGTTCTTATTTTGTTTATTTATTTATTTATTTTTCTTTCATTATGTTTAGTTAAGTTTATTATGTCAAGGTGAAAAGGTTACACTAATGGTGTATGAATAAGTATAGTGTAAAATTAACATGGACTTTAATATTTTATAATAACATGTTTTGTATTTATTATCTTGTTCACTCTTTAATACTTTGCTTGTTAAATGACTAATCTAGATTTATGTTGTATAACACTTAGTACATGAAATACTTGACACTTTCATAGCCCATATTGTATGGTATAACTGACATCTGAGATATGAAAGGAACTTGATTTGCTGTTAATATAAGTTATAATCATGAATGCCTGACAACATTTATAAGTATTAACATTATTCAAATAAGATAAATATTCAAAAAATTATTTATCAAATCTATGAAACCAATGAACACTAAATCAATGACTATCTAAACTTGTCTTTTTTAAGGAATGTCTCCATGAACAAGCCCATGATTTAAATAGTTTTTAAAGGCCTAATCATAACCCATACTCATAAACATACAACCCTAGTTGGACAAATCACCTAAATTTTAGTTGGAAGAGTAATAACAATGATATATAAACTTCACAACCACCATTTCAAGCATATAATAATTTTCAAAATTCTCAAGGATATGCACCTCCTTATGCTCCACCTCCTAGCAAAAATCTTAAGGAAATATTGGATGCATTCATTGAAAAGTAAGAGACAATCAATACTCAAGTTGCTCAAAGCATGACAAATTTTAAAGATACAATTGTAAAATTGACATTTGCTCTCAGTTTTCAAGAGAAAGGTAAGTTTCCATTTCAACCATAACAAAATTCCAAGTGGCAATACAATGCAAATGCAAGTAGTTCCAGAAGCCAATACATGGATCAAGTCAAATCAGTCACTACTATTCGTAATGGTAAGGTTATTGAAAAACTCACTTTTAAACATTATGAGAAAGATGATGAATTAATCTCTAAGGGTAAGGAAAAGGTTGAATCTGAATATTGTAAAGAAAAGACTGATTCCTTGCTAACACTTCCATTTTCTCAGGCTATGACCAAACAAAGTAAAGTCAATCATAACTCTGAATTCTTCATAACTCTGAAATCTTTGAAACTTTCAAACAGGTAAGGATAAATATACTTTTGTTGGATGCTATTAAACATGTTCCTTCTTATGCTAAATTTTTGAAAGATCTATACACTATGAAGAGAAAACTGAATGTGGCAAAGAAAACCTTTTTAGCTAAACAAGTAAGTGCCATTCTTTAGAACAATAATGCTTTAAAATATAAAAGCCCTGGTTATCCTATGATTTCTTGCTTTATTAGAGAACATAAAATTAATTAATCTTGGAGCTAGTGTGAATTTACTTTCATATTCAGTTTTTTAGAGTCTCAATCTAAGTGAGTTAAAATCAACTTCTGTAACTCTCTTACTTGCAAATAGATCTATAAAAGTGTCTAGAGGAATAGTTGAAGATGTGTTAGTACAAATCGATAAATTTATTTAATCTATGGATTTTATTGTCTTAGACACATAACCTGTTGAAGCATGTAATTCATTTCCTATTATTTTAAGACGTCAGCTTCTTTCAACTTCTAACACATTGATTAATTATAGGAATGGACTGATGAAGCTATCATTTGGAAACATGACATTAAAGATGAATATTTTCAATATTTGCAAGTAACTTGGAGATGATAATGATTCATAGAAAGTAGATCTTATTGACGAATTAGTTTATAATCAATTTGAATCTACTATGTGTAAAATAGAGTTTGATGAATCTAAAAATATACAAATGATTTATTTTCAGGAAGAAATCGTAAATGAAAAAAATATCGAAAATATTAGTGCGGATCTTTTGTCAAGAGTGACAATAGATTCGACATCCGACATCACACCAATCAACGATTACTATCTTAATGAATCCTTACTTAATCTTAGGTTGATGCCTTGGTATGATAAAAATAAAAATTTTCTTACTTTAGGAGATTTTCCACCTTATTGGAGTACCCAAAACAAAGAAAAATTTTTGAGCAACGTGCAAATTTTTTATTAGGATAACCCTTACTTATTCAATTATTATTCTA
The DNA here is from genome assembly GCA_026413675.1 of Populus pruinosa. Taxonomy (NCBI): domain Eukaryota; kingdom Viridiplantae; phylum Streptophyta; class Magnoliopsida; order Malpighiales; family Salicaceae; genus Populus; species Populus pruinosa. Next base: position 25,950,431 of record CM048592.1, on the reverse strand, counting down.
ATCAAATATTTCAAAAATACATTCTCGACAATGAGGTAAGTAGTGTCATTAAATTTTGTCACTCTAAGGAACATGAGGACTATTTCTTGTCAAAAAAAGAGGACTGTAGAAATCTTACAAAGTGGATTTTACTAGCCCACCATGTTCAAGGACTCACATGCATTTTGCAAAACTTGTGAAAATTATCAAAATATGGGATTTATTTCAAAATACAGAGAGTTTTTAAATAATCTTCTATTAACTCTTAAGTATCATCATAGTGGAGATAAACATCATGCAATTCATGACTTATGAACCCATTTTCATAAAGAACATGCTTGGCATAGTCTTGGAAATCTAACTAAAAAAGACCATGTTTGCTAGTTTTTTAGAAAATTGGATAGGAAGCCTATCCCCAACCCATAGAGGACATTTAAGCCATTCTTAAATGTAAAACCAAAGGACGATGCGAGCCACAATGACAACTGCAATTTGAATCTTAATTTGTAAAAACTTGTGCCTTTTGGTTTTATTAATAACATAATATTTATATTTTGTTATTTCTTATATTTATTTAAGTGTGTTTCAGGTTTGTCAGTATTCATTATTTAAGGTGATGTCTTCTATACTTTATCTTTCTAGGTTATGAAATTAAAGACAATGTCTCGTTTTGGTTGGGGAGAGAGGGTAATAGTTGATATTAAAAAAAATATTAACTAATTATGTTTTTTATTTTATAAAGTATGTGCAAGATTATTGTTGCTGATGGCAGAGTAAAGGATCTTTTTTGTTAAAGTTACTCTTGAAACGCATCTTAGTAATCATTCTTAACAAAGTCTATCATAATACTTCTTAAAATATTCAGATTTACAAACTCTCACATTGTTATCACTTAATTCTGCTCATATACTAATTTAACATGTATTCTTAAACCTTAATTTTCACACACTTACTTCAACATATGATTATAGGTTGCACATTGAATTATTACATTATTTATGTTCTTTTGTTAAAGGTAACAACTAAAGAAAATTGATAGTATATAATTTGAAAAAAAGAAAAAAAATGATGATAATAAAAATATAGATAAGCAATTAAGCCCGAAGGGGCATCTTAATACCTAATACCCTAAAGTCAACTAACTTGGGAGCTATTGACCCAATGCTTGTTACATGGGTTGAGGAGAAAAGCTTAAAGGAATTAAACATTGCATTATCTATCTATCAGTATTGATTGCGCATCAAAAGTGTCATTAAGTCTCTTGTTTTACATATGTATTTATTGTTTTTATTTGGTTGTTTTTATAATAATTGATGTGTTTTTTAGTAATGAAGTTTGTTTTAATGTTTCGATAGGTTTTTGGAGCTTAAATGAATTAATTCAGAAAATTCAACGTCGGAATTCAGAACAAAGAATTGAAGAGACATTTAGTTGAAGATTGAAGCAAATCTTGGTTCAAATAAGTGCTCCAAATTTGTCCCAAAAATCAATTCTATTCCAATTCTAGAAAAGAATATCATATGATTTATTTCAAGCCCAAACTTGCCTTATGTTGTGTGCAAACTTCAACCATTAAACACTCAAGGTTTCAATGTCAATCTTAGCCCAAATAATAAGTACATTTGTATACTTATTTGATGCTCAAATTCAGCCCAAAATCAGCCCAAAATCAGCCCTAAATCAACCCCAAATCAACCTTCAAATCAACCCAAACACAATCCATGATCTTACATGTCCACACAACAAATAACAATTGATTTATTTTGGGTAATCCATTGATCCAAGAAGGCAAGCACATGGATGGAAAGCTGGAGGGGATATTTTAACATTATTTTGGGTCAAAAAGAAGAAGGAGACACCTCATAAATGAGGAAGAAAAACGTGCACCAAAGTAGTTGTAAAGCTGTCTTGATTTGATTTTTCAGAACACCTTTCGGTGTTTTGCCCATAACTTTTGACTCAGTTGTCCAAATGAGCTGTTCTTTAATGATCTGGAAAGGTAACAGAATTGCCTATAAATATGTCTCTAATAGACTTCTCCAAAAAAAGCTTCTAAGAGGGTCGAATTTCTGTCCAAAGTTAGAGTCAGATTTGTGTCCGAATTTTTTCTGAAATTGTATTGTGTTCTTCTTTATAGATTTCGGTTCTTTAGTTTGTAAAACTTATTTTTTCAGTTGGATTCAAGTTCTTTCATGTTTATTGAGGTGTTCTTATATATAATCATGGTTGGCTAAACTCTTTCTTGGATCCAAATCAAGGATAATGGTGATTGAGGTGAGTTCTTTAGGATATGAATGAATCTTAATGTTTATCTTCTTATTTTCTTCATGAATGATTTATTATTGTAAAGAAATTTTAGAAATCATTTAGGTAATGTTATAATCTTGAATTTTTATGCACAAACTTTAGTTTTGGTATAGAGATTGCTTGATTCAATGTCTTACTTAATATGAAAGTACTTGTTCATTCTTAAGCAATAATCAATCTTCATCTTTCTAATCTTCATTGTAATATCTTCCGATCTAATATCACCATCATTGAGATTAGGTTGAGTTATCTTATATATGTTGAAGAAATCACCAATACATCACCATTAACATTGATTTGGACCAAGACTTACTTTTCTTGTCATTTAAAATCTATTTACATTTTAATTTATCTTTGAAAACAAATCCATTAATTATTTTCAACCAAGTTATTGTTAATTTAATTTCTCTTGAGTTTTTTTTTTTGTTACTTAGCTTAATTTCCAGATCTAGCTCTCTGTGGATATGACCTCGATCTTACCGAGTTAATTGCTACATCGCACACTCGTGCACTTGCGAGTTAAAACAAGCCGATCATAAAAAGCGGTCAAGCAATTTTGGCGCCGTTGCCGGGGAGCTAGCAAGCAAAGGTAACAAATTTAGATTTGATTATTGGAAAACTAAAAAAAATCATATAAAAAAATCAATTGGCTGGTTTTACCGCCTAAAAAAAAAATTTACCTTAACGTTTCGGATATTAGACTGTGGACTGAACTGGACTATTAATTGTTGGATTTTGGTTGGTTCAACCATTTTTCTTTTATTGTCTACTCTTATTAGTTTCTAATATTTTTCTTGTTTATTTCATTTTATTTTGTTGATATTGTTTTTATTTATTGTCTAAAGTGTTTGGCCGGTATTACCGCCTCTTGTTTATTTCAGTTTATTTTGTTGTTTTGTTATGCTTATTTTTTTTATATATATATTTATTGTTTGAAGTGCTTGGCCGGTATTACCGCCTTTTTATTCATGCCTGTTATAATTATCTTTTAATGTTTATTATCATTATTTTTCTTATATTTATTGTCTAAAGTGCTTGGTCGGTATTACCGCCTCTTGTTTATTTCATTTTATTTTGTTGTTTTGTTATGATTATTTTTCTTATATTTATTGTTTGAAGTGCTTGGCTGGTATTACCGCCTTTTTATTCAAGCTTGTTATAATTATCTTTTAATGTTTATTGTTGTTAATAGTGTTTATTAGTTGGAGAGTGAATTTCTTAATTTGTTGTATTTTTATTTTTGAGCTATTACTTTTATTTGCAATTTTTTTTCTTTTTCTTTCCTTTCTTTTCATATTCATATAATTGTTATATTATTATTATTATTATTATTATTTTATCATGGCTAATGTTGAAGATGTAGAGGGTGAAGGGAGTGTTCAAGGTAATGGACCTCCACAATTCAATGATCAACCTAATTTTCGAACTCTTAGAGAGTATCTTCACCCGGCTAGACAAAGTACACCTTCGTGTATTATCTTACCTCTTAACCAACAAGCTTTCAATTTGAAACCGGGCATGATTCAACTTCTTCCCACATTTCATGGTATGGATTCTGAAAATCCATACATACACATTAAAGACTTTGAAGAGGTATGTAATACTTTTATTGATAGAACATGCACAGAGGAAACCATTCGACTTAAATTGTTCCCATTCTCTTTAAAGGATAAAGCCAAGCTTTGGCTAAACTCTTTGCGTCCTAGGTCTATAGGTACATGGAGAGAAATGCAAGCTGAATTTTTGAAAAAATACTTCCCCACTCATAGGACAGCAGCCTTACAACGTCAAATGATGAATTTTTCTTGTAGTCCAAATGAGTCATTTCACCAAGCTTGGGAAAGGTTCAAAGACTTGTTAAATGCATGCCCTCACCATGGTTTTGAGATGTGGAGGTTAGTGAGTTTCTTTTATGGCTCTCTTACCGCAGATTTTAAAAAGCTAGTGTCAACCATGTGTAATGGTGAGTTTTATGACAAAGAACCAAGTGAGGCCTTTGATTTTTTTGATCAATTGGCTGAAAACACAAAGCAATGGGAGACTTCTCTCCCAGTTCATGTTGAGTCTAGAAACACCATTTCTCATTCAAATGGGAAGTTTCAATTGAAAGAGACTGATGACCTCAATGCTAGATTAGCCTCATTGGCTAGGAAAGTAGAGTCTCTTGAGATTAAAAAAGTGCATGTCATAAGTGAACAACAAGAGGAAAGTTGTGTTGTTTGTGAAAGCAAAGGGCATAGGACAACTGAATGTCCTACCATTCCAGCCTTCAAGGAAGTGCTATATGGCCAAACTTCTGATTCAAGTAATGTTAGAAAGCCATTTCCAAACCAAGTAGGCAATCCCTACTCTGAGACCTATAATCCTGGATGGAGGAACCACCCAAATTTTGGATGGAGAAATGAGGGTTCTTCAGTACCTCAAACATTTCAACCTCCACCCCAACCATTTCATGCTCCCACACATAACACATACCAACCACCTCATAAGAGATCTTTAGAGGATACTCTTCAACAATTCATGCAAACGCAAGGAGGAATCAACAACCAAGTTTACAAATTCCAAGACCAGACCAATAGGACCTTAGATGATATTCGAAGTCAACTAACTAAGTTGACTCAATCACTAAGCATTCAAGAGAAGGGAAAAATCCCAACTCAACCAATGCCCAATCCTAGAGGTCAGGTACACATGAGTGAATCCTCACCTAGTGAACCTTCAAACCATGAACAAGTCCAAGCCATCACTACCCTTAGAAGTGGAAACATTGTTGATAAAGGTGTAGGTTTTAGGATTCCTAAAGGTATTGTGGAGGAGAAATCTAGGGAAAGTGAAGAGGGAATCAAAACACAAGTGACAAATGAGAGTTTGAGTGACAAAGAAGGTGAGATAAATGAGAAAGAGATAAGTGAGAAAGGAGATGATTCAAGAAAGATTGGAGTCAAAATGAGTGATTTAGAATTTGTTCCTAGAGCACCATTTCCACAAAGGTTAGTAAAACCTAAACAAGATCTTATGAACTCGGAAATCTATGAATTGTTCAAACAAGTGAAAGTCAATATTCCACTCCTTGATGCAATTAAACAAGTTCCATCTTATGCAAAGTTTCTTAAGGATTTATGCACAGTCAAAAGGAGATTGAATGTGAAAGAAAGAGCCTTTCTAACTGAACATGCTAGTGCCATCATCCAGTTTAAGACCCCTCCCAAATACAAAGATCCTGGTTGTCCTACCATTTCATGCATTATTGGAAGTCATAAGATAGATCAAGCTTTGTTGGATTTAGGAGCAAGTGTGAATTTAATACCCTACACTGTTTACGAACAATTAGGTTTAGGAGAAATCAAGCCTACTCGAATCACCCTTCAATTAGCTGATAGGTCAATCAAGATTCCCAGGGGTATCGTTGAGGATGTGTTGGTCCAAGTAGATAAATTCTACTTTCCTGTTGATTTTGTAGTATTAGACACCGCACCAATTCAAGGTTCTAATGCCCCCATCCCAGTCATCTTAGGGAGACCTTTCCTAGCTACATCCAATGCCTTAATTAACTGTAGGAATGGGGTGATGAAATTGTCTTTTGGGAATATGACTGTGGAGATGAACATATTCAATGTCTCCAAACAAATCGGGGAACATGAGGACATTAGAGAGGTAGATTTCATCCAAACAGTTTGTCAAGAACACTTTGAGAGAGTGTGGATCAAGGATCCATTGGAGAGAACTTTAATTCATGATGAAAGATTTTGTTCTTTGGAATGTGTTGATGAGGAAGTAAGAGAACTCGAGACTTATCTAGATCCAATGCCTATTATGTCAATAGGTCAATGGACCCCATCATTTGAGCCTTTGATTTCAACCCAAGTGAAAGTTGAGGAATCTCTTGTCCAGCCTGATAAACTAGAAAGGAAGCCTTTACCGAGTGATCTTAAGTATGCATTTCTAGGGGAAGATGAATCATATCCTATTGTGATCTCATCAAAACTTAGCATAGAGCAAGAACACAAACTTTTGAGAGTGGTGAGAAAACACAAGAAAGTAATTGGGTGGAAAATTACTGACTTGAAAGGAATTAGCCCTCTTTTATGTACACATAGAATCTATCTTGAAGAAGAGGCTAAATCTGTGAGGCAAATGCAAAGACGATTGAACCCAAACATGAAGGAAGTAGTGAGAGGTGAAGTGCTTAAGTTACTTGATGCAGGTATCATTTACCCTATTGCAAACTCAAAATGGGTTAGTCCAACCCAAGTTGTCCCAAAAAAATCTGGAGTCACGGTAGTGAAGAATGAAAATAATGAGCTGGTACCAACTAGAATCCAAACTGGATGGCGTATGTGCATTGATTATCGTAAATTGAACATGGTGACTAGGAAGGACCATTTTCCGCTTCCATTTTTAGACCAAGTGCTTGAAAGAGTAGCTGGAAGAGCTTTCTATTGTTTTCTGGATGGATACTCAGGTTACAACCAAATTGAGATTTCTTTAGAAGACCAAGAAAAAACCACTTTCACTTGTCCTTTTGGTACTTATGCTTATAGAAGAATGCCATTTGGTTTGTGTAATGCACCAGCCACTTTTCAAAGGTGTATGATGAGTATCTTTAGTGACATGGTGGAAAATTTTTTGGAAGTTTTCATGGATGATTTTTCAGTTTATGGGGATTCTTATGAGTTGTGTCTAATGAATCTAGAAAAAGTTCTTGAAAGGTGTGAAGAGAGCAATCTTGTACTCAATTGGGAGAAGTGTCAGTTTATGGTGACACATGGCATTGTTTTAGGTCACATTGTCTCTTCAAAAGGGATAGAGGTAGATAAGTCAAAAGTGGAAGTCATTCAAAAATTAACTACCCCTAAGACTGTGAAAGATGTGAGATCCTTTTTAGGACATGCTGGTTTTTATCGAAGATTCATTCATTCTTTTAGTACCATTGCCAAACCATTGTGTAACTTGTTGTCACAAGATGTCCCATTTGATTGGACATCAAAATGTCAAGAAGCTTTTGAAAAGCTTAAAGGGTTGTTGACAACTGCACCAATCATACAAGCTCCTGATTGGTCTTTACCATTTGAACTGATGTGTGATGCTAGTGATTTTGCGGTTGGGGCTGTTTTAGGGCAAAGAAAAGACAAGAAACCTCATGTCATATATTATGCTAGCAAGACTTTGAATGATGCTCAATTGAATTACACTACAACTGAAAAAGAACTCTTAGCTGTGGTCTTTGCATTAGACAAGTTTAGGTCTTATTTGGTTGGATCTCTTGTTATTGTTTTCACTGATCATGCAGCATTGAAATATTTGCTCACAAAACAGGATGCCAAACCACGTTTGATTCGATGGATCCTCCTACTCCAAGAGTTTAACATTGAAATTCGAGATAAAAAGGGAGTAGAGAATGTAGTAGCTGATCATTTGTCTCGTCTTTCAAGCTATAAGACCATAATTGATGAATCTCCAATAAATGAACTCTTTGCTGATGAAAATTTATTTTGTGCAGGTACTGTCTCTTACATTGGTTCTCCATGGTATGCTGACATAGCAAATTACCTAGCCACAAGTCAAATTCCTTCTCATTGGTCTAAACTTGACAAACAAAAATTCTTGCGCAATGTGCGCACCTTTTTTTGGGATGACCCCTACCTATTTAAATATTGTCCTGACCAAATTATTAGGCGGTGCATCCCTGATCATGAAATTCCAAGGGTCATTAATTTTTGTCATGCATTAGCCTGTGGTGGGCATTTCTCTTCCAAGAAAACCATTGCCAAAATCTTGCAGTGTGGTTTTTATTGGCCTACCATGTTTAAAGATGTTCATGCCTTCTGTGTTGCATGTGACCGATGCCAACGACTAGGTAGCCTCACTAGGCGTAACATGATGCCCCTTAACCCCATCCTTGTTTTGGAAATATTTGATTGTTGGGGGATTGATTTCATGGGACCTTTTCCAAGTTCATTTGGTTACCAATTCATCCTTGTTGCTGTTGATTATGTGTCTAAATGGGTGGAGGCCATTGCATCTCGAACCAATGACCATCGAGTTGTGGTCAAATTCTTGAAAGAAAATATTTTCTCTCGTTTTGGCATGCCCCGGGCTATGATTAGTGATGGGGGAAAACATTTTTGTAACAAGCCCGTTGGGATTTTGATGAGAAAATATGGTGTAATTCATAAGGTCAGTACCCCCTATCACCCACAGACTAGTGGCCAAGCTGAGTTGGCAAATAGGGAGATCAAGAACATTTTAGAGAAAACAGTCAATCCAAACCGTAAAGATTGGTCCCTACGACTAGTTGATGCTTTGTGGGCATATCGCACTGCTTATAAGACCTCTTTAGGAATGTCTCCTTATAGGCTAGTTTATGGAAAGCCTTGTCATCTCCCTGTTGAGATTGAGCACCGTGCATATTGGGCCATTCGGCAATTCAATGACAATGAAAACGAGGTTGGCAAAAATAGAAAGCTTCAATTGGATGAATTAGAGGAGTTGAGAAATGATGCATTTGAAAATGCAAAAATTTCAAAACATAAGATGAAAACTTTGCATGATAAACATATTCTTAGAAAATCCTTTCATGTTGGTCAAAAGGTTCTCTTGTATAATTCACGATTACATCTCTTTCCTGGGAAGTTGAGGACAAAATGGACTGGTCCATTTGTGATTAAATCCATCTCTGAGCATGGTGCATTTGAGGTAGAAAATCCCAAGAATGGAAATATTTTCAAAGTAAATGGTCATCGATTGAAACCTTATCTTGAAAACGTTGTGGCTGAAGTTGAGACATTGGATCTTCAAGATCCAATACCATTGTAGTATTAGAAGTAATGAGTTTTTATTTTTATTTTATTTTTATTTTTATTTTTCATTTTTATTATTTTTTTCTTCTTTCTTCCATCTCTTATATTTTCGTGTTCATGCATTCGGGACAATGCATTATTTTAAGTTGGGGGGTGTGAGGTTCTTTATTTTCAAAAAAAAAAAATCAATGTTTTCTTTTAGTTGTGATATGCAGGTTAAAAAAAAAAAATCAAGCAAGAAGTCAGCTCATGCCCAATTCAATCAGACATTCATCCTTGAAAACAGAAGGGGAGTAACAATTTTCTAATCTTTATACTTTTCTTCTCTTTCTCTTTTACATTGAGGATAATGTAAAACTTAATTTTAGATATTTCATTATGTTGAATGCTTGAGATAACCATGCTTGTTAAAAAAAAAAAAAAAACTTGCATTCGTATGTGAATGAGACTTGTTTAGGATCATCATTACATTTTTGGATTCATTATTATGTTGAACATTGCATACTTTAATTTGGGATAGATAATATCTTATAAAGCAAGATATAGCATACTTTTTTTTAAGATTACTGAAATACATCTTTCCTTGTAAAAGTTGTATGAGTTGTGTGATTATGCATGAAAGATGAGTATGATGCTTTACTTGTGATTATCCCTTTTGATCCAGTCCTAAACAAGGTTTAAGTAAATAGAGTAATAATTATTACACGAATAAATAAATAAATGTGTACAAAGTTCTATCTACTCCAATGTTTTGAGTTGCTCAGTAACTAGGGGTATTCATCACAAATGTTTATCTTTACGTCAAACGGCAGCTTAAAATATGAGTATGCAAAGCACTTTAAGTTTGTGACTTTGTGAGTAACCGGGTGCATTCATCACAAATGTTTGTATTCGCGTCAAAAGGGAAGTGACTACTTAAAGACAAAAAAATAAATCATATCTTCAAAAAAAAAAAACAAAGAAAGAAAAAAGAAAGAAAGAAAATATATAGATATTTCTCTAGTTTGCTACCTTGTTTGTGTTGGTGAGAAGGGAAGATTACAAGTTGAGTTTTCGCATGAATCAATTATGTTGGTTGCACGATAAATATGACTGAATTTGGAAATTTTGTATGGATGTTTGATTTAGAGAATGTGAGTATGCTTATTTTTCTTTATTTGCTATTGTGTACACTAAGTTAAAGATACCAATGTTTGCATGATAGGTCCTTCAAGTGTGATGAATCGAGCCTAATTATGGTTGTTATTATTATTATTTTTATTTTAAAGGTTTTATGTTTTGTTTTGCTTGAGGACTAGCAAAATCTAAGTTGGGGGGTGTGATTGCGCATCAAAAGTGTCATTAAGTCTCTTGTTTTACATATGTATTTATTGTTTTTATTTGGTTGTTTTTATAATAATTGATGTGTTTTTTAGTAATGAAGTTTGTTTTAATGTTTCGATAGGTTTTTGGAGCTTAAATGAATTAATTCAGAAAATTCAACGTCGGAATTCAGAACAAAGAATTGAAGAGACATTTAGTTGAAGATTGAAGCAAATCTTGGTTCAAATAAGTGCTCCAAATTTGTCCCAAAAATCAATTCTATTCCAATTCTAGAAAAGAATATCATATGATTTATTTCAAGCCCAAACTTGCCTTATGTTGTGTGCAAACTTCAACCATTAAACACTCAAGGTTTCAATGTCAATCTTAGCCCAAATAATAAGTACATTTGTATACTTATTTGATGCTCAAATTCAGCCTAAAATCAGCCCAAAATCAGCCCAAAATCAACCCCAAATCAACCTTCAAATCAACCCAAACACAATCCATGATCTTACATGTCCACACAACAAATAACAATTGATTTATTTTGGGTAATCCATTGATCCAAGAAGGCAAGCACATGGATGGAAAGCTGGAGGGGATATTTTAACATTATTTTGGGTCAAAAAGAAGAAGGAGACACCTCATAAATGAGGAAGAAAAACGTGCACCAAAGTAGTTGTAAAGCTGTCTTGATTTGATTTTTCAGAACACCTTTCGGTGTTTTGCCCATAACTTTTGACTCAGTTGTCCAAATGAGCTGTTCTTTAATGATCTGGAAAGGTAACAGAATTGCCTATAAATATGTCTCTAATAGACTTCTCCAAAAAAAGCTTCTAAGAGGGTCGAATTTCTGTCCAAAGTTAGAGTCAGATTTGTGTCCGAATTTTTTCTGAAATTGTATTGTGTTCTTCTTTATAGATTTCGGTTCTTTAGTTTGTAAAACTTATTTTTTCAGTTGGATTCAAGTTCTTTCATGTTTATTGAGGTGTTCTTATATATAATCATGGTTGGCTAAACTCTTTCTTGGATCCAAATCAAGGATAATGGTGATTGAGGTGAGTTCTTTAGGATATGAATGAATCTTAATGTTTATCTTCTTATTTTCTTCATGAATGATTTATTATTGTAAAGAAATTTTAGAAATCATTTAGGTAATGTTATAATCTTGAATTTTTATGCACAAACTTTAGTTTTGGTATAGAGATTGCTTGATTCAATGTCTTACTTAATATGAAAGTACTTGTTCATTCTTAAGCAATAATCAATCTTCATCTTTCTAATCTTCATTGTAATATCTTCCGATCTAATATCACCATCGTTGAGATTAGGTTGAGTTATCTTATATATGTTGAAGAAATCACCAATACATCACCATTAACATTGATTTGGACCAAGACTTACTTTTCTTGTCATTTAAAATCTATTTACATTTTAATTTATCTTTGAAAACAAATCCATTAATTATTTTCAACCAAGTTATTGTTAATTTAATTTCTCTTGAGTTTTTTTTTTTGTTACTTAGCTTAATTTCCAGATCTAGCTCTCTGTGGATATGACCTCGATCTTACCGAGTTAATTGCTACATCGCACACTCGTGCACTTGCGAGTTAAAACAAGCCGATCATAAAAAGCGGTCAAGCAAACCTAAGTTACTAAACTCGTTGGGGTATCTCAACACCTAATGTTCTAAGACCAACTAGTCTCGGAGTCATTAGCCAAATGCTCGTTACATGGGTTAAAAATGCATGATATTTTAAGTTATATATACATATATTAAAAAATAAGAAGAAAAAAATAATAATCCCAACTCAAGGAAGTTAACATTAAACATTAGAATAAAAATTTTATTTTCATCCAAGAAAAGCCTCATAATTATGTGTTGATATAGTGAGCATAAAAGAAAGATTTATTAATATCTTGTTTAAGATGTATTGAGCAAATATATAAATTTAATGAGAGTTTTTTTTATTCAGATAGATTAATGGAAGTTGAATGATGAATACCTTTGTAAAATTTACAAATTGTTTTTCTATTTTAACGCTTTGATTAATAGGGTCTAGAAATAAGCTGGTTGAGGGGTGTAATTAGTATTTTAAAAGTGTATTTTTATCAATATTTTATATCATCATTTTACACTTGAAGTATCAATAACTCCTTAAATAAAACATGTTTTATAATAACATATCTAATAATACAAGATACTTTTAATTTATGGTAAATGTTTATTTTAAATACTAGCCTATCACATAAATGAAATGATTAACTAATGAGTTTAAGAACTAAAATTAAAAGGACAAATAGATGGCCAAATTTAGAAAAAAGATGTCGGTGCAATCGAATCTGGAGTTGTCGATCTCGTATTTAGATCCAAATATGTCCTATAGCTTAGACTCTGTTTAATGTTTAGCTCATATCTTGAGTTCTAAAAGTCCAAATGACCTCAATTTTATTTTTTTATAGAACTTTCATGGGTAAGTTTGGTTTCAATTCTAATGTTAGCAATGATATTTTGTTCAAACAAGAAGATAAGAATTTTCACCAAGTCAAGAGTTAGCCACCCACTCATTAATTAGTCATCAAATCAATAGTTCCTAATTTTGGCCTATAAAAGGAGGCATTTGCCATGCATTTAGGCATCTTGGTTTCCAGATCAAGATCATGCTCTTACTTTCTCTTATTGGAGTTTTGTAATATTTAAGTTTTGCTTTTATTAATATCTTGCTTATGCCTTTTATTTCCTTTCCTTTACTTAGTTAACTTTTATCTTATTTATGTTCTTAACTTAATTATTTATGTTTCTCTTTTTCATTATGTTTAGCTAAGTTTATTATGTTAAGGTGAAAAAGTTACACTAATGGTGTAAGAATAAGTATAGTATAAACTTAACATAGACTTTAATGTTTGATACTACCATATTTTATATTTGTTATCTTATTCACTTTTAATACTTTGCTTGTTAAATGGTTAATCTAGATTTATGTTGTATAACACTTTATATAATAAATGCTTGACACTTTCGTAGCCCATATTGTATGGTATAATTGACACAACTAAGATATTGATATCTTCTCCCAAGTGCAAGAGTGTCGAAGTAATAATAACCCAGCAAGACTGGGTCGAACTACAAGGAGGTTAATTATATAAATTATAGATAACAATAACACAACAACAATAACAATACTAACAATAACAATAATAGTAGTAGTAGTAGTAATAATAATAATAGAAGAAGAAGAAGAAGAAGAAGAAGTGATGAGAACTTTGAGATGAAAGATTAATGTAAAAACTAAACAATGATAACAACAAATGTCAAGATTAGAGGATCCATTAATGGTATGTCAAACAAGTATAGTATAAACTCTTATTATTCAAATGGAAACCATACACAAAGGAGGTTCCAATCAGATTATAAATTGTTAACATGATTACATTAGTTATCTTATTCGAATAATGCTAATACTTGTCAATATTGTCAGGCATTCATGCTTATAGTTTATGTTAACAACAAATCAAGTTCCTTTCATAGCTCAGGTGTAGGTTATACCATACAGTTGAGTTATGAAAGTGCCAAGTATTTTTTTTACCAAGTGTTATACAACATAAATCTAGATTAGTCAAAGTTAAAATTTAACAAGCAAAGTATTAAAGAGTGAACAAGATAACAAATAGAAAACATATTAGTATCAAACATTAAAATTCATATTGATTTTACACTATAATTATTCTTACACCATTAGTGTAACCTTTTCTCTTTGACATAATAAACTTAACTAAATATAATAAATGAAAGAAAAATAAATAAACAAGATAAGAACATAAATAAGATAAAAGTTAACTAAGTAAAGGAAAAGAAATGAAAGGCATAAACAAGATATTAATGAAAGCAAACCTTAAGCATTACAAAAATACAAAGAGAGAAAGAAAGAGCATGATCTTGATCTCGAAACCAAGATGCCTAAATGCATGACAAATACCTCTTTTTATAGGCCAAAATTAGGAACTATTGATTTGATGACTAATTGATAAATGGGTGGCCAACTCTTGACTTGGTGACAATCCTTATCCTCTCTTGTCTGCCTAAAATGTCATTAATAATATCAGAATTAGAACTACTTGAAAACATAAAAGTTGTAAGAAATTGTCTTAGATTTCCAGGAAAAAAAATAGAGGTCATTTGGACTTCTGAAACTCCAGATATAGGCCAAACACTGAACAATGTTAAGGCTATAGGACAGATTCAAACTTCTTCCTTGTTATTACATTTTGGACTTGTAAATGGCCTTATTAAATTTGGGCTCCATATGAAAGTTATAGGCCTATTTGTTACCTTTTCATCCATATAAAGTAGACCTAAATTTGAGATCTACAGCTCTAGATATGACCCAATTATCAAATAGTATTCCGGTTTGGACTACACCAGCATCACTTTCTAAGTTTGGCCATTTCTTTATCCTTTCAATTTTAGTTCTTAAACTCATCCATCAATCTTTTCATTTTTGTGATAGGCCTGCATTTAAAATTAATATTTACAACAAATTAAAGGTATCTTATATTATTAGATATATTATTACAAAACATGTTTTAGTTAAGGAGTTATTGATACTTCAAGTGCAAAATGATGATGTAACACTTTGATAAAAATACACTTTTAAGTACTAATCACACAATCCTACCATCTTATTACTAGTCCTTAATAATCAAAGCATTAAAAGAGAAAAAAAATTGTAAATTTCACAAAGCAAGGTATTCATCATTCAACTTCCATTAATCTATCCAAATAAACAAATTCTCATTAAATTTATATATCTGCTCAATACCTCTTAAACTAGTTATTAATAAACCTTTCTTTTATGTTCAATAAATCAACACATGGTTATGGGGCTTTTCTTGAAAGAAAACAAAATGTTTGTTCTAATGTTTAAGGTTAACTTCTTTGGCTTGAGATTATTATTTTTTTCTTTTTTCTCTTATTTTTTTTAATATATATACATATAACTTAAAACACCATGCATCTTTAACCCCTATAACGAGCTTTTGGCTAATGACTCCTAGACTAGTTGGTCATGGGGAATTAGGTGTTGAGACATTCATATGAGTTTAGGAATTTAGGTTGCAAATACTAATATGTAGATAATGTAATTTTTTATTTCCTTAAGCTTTTCTCCTTAACCCATGTAATAATCGTTAGGCCAATAGCTCCCAAGTCACTTGACTTTAGAGTATTAGGTGTTAAAACACTCATTCAGGCTTAATTGTTTAGGTTAGGGAGGCTGCGAAACCAAACTTATCTACATATTTATTATCATCATTTTTTTTTTGCAAATTATATACTATCCCTTTCCCTTAGTTGTTACCTTTAACAAAAGAACATAAATAATGTAATAATCTAATGTGCAACCCACAATCATATGCTAAAGTATGTGTGTAAAAATTAAGGTTTAAAAATACATGTTAAATGAGTATATAAGTAGAATTAAGTGATAATAATGCGAGAGTTTGTAAACCTGAATATTTCAAGAAGTATTATAATAGACCTTGTTAAGAATGGTTACTAAAATGCATCTCAAGAGTCACTTTAACAAAAGAGTTCCTTTACTTTGCCATTTTAGTAACAACAATTTTACATGTGTTTTATGAAATGGAAAATACAATTAGTTATTTTTTTTTATCAATTACTACCCTCTCCCCCCAATCAAAAAGAGACATTGTCCTTAATGTCCTAAGGTAGAAAGATAGAGTACAGAAAACATTACCTGAAATAAAGAAAAAACACATTTAAACAAATATAAAAAACAAAAAAACATAAATATTATGTTATTAATAAAACCAAAAGACATAAAGATTCACAAATGAAGGCTTAAATCCAATGCTTTTTACAACTTTCCTTAGATGACTAATTTATATGACTCATGAAAGGATCAATTACAGGAATTAAAAATTATAGTTGGTCAATCAATTATTCAGCAGTAACAGTAAAGATTATGATTTGTCGTGCAGAAGATGTTTGAAATTTCTATTCCATAGCATAATCAAGAAATGACAACAACCATTAACATTTAACAGACCTGTGGGTTTATGGTGAATGTGCAGTTGAGCCCAAGAGAAAATTTGTAAGATCTTTTCTAATGTGCCTAGACCACCTAGTAAGGCAATGAAGGCATCAATATGGTTAAACATTACATTCATTCGAGCAGACATTATGGATACCTGTAATTCCTCTTCAATTGTTTTTCTAATAGTATCCCCTATGCTAAAGCTTCAAGGACAACCCTCAAAACTTGACTACTTCCTAAAAATACAGCTATTGACACACCTCCTATTAACCCAAAACTGCCTCCTCCATACACTAAATGAATCTTTCTCTCAACTAGCACCTGACTAAGATGAATTGCTGATTCTAAAAACTCCTTTTCATTACTAGGACTAGATCCACCAAAAACATAAATATTTCTTATGTGATGACCTGAGGAACTTGCTATTTTTACACACTTATATATTTGTTGAATGTATGGGTTGAGTAGAAATGAAAGGAAGGAAAAGAGGATTTTATAGATGAGAAATTGAAAAGACAATTATATCACCTATATATAGGCTAACTAGAGTCTCACACACACACACACTCTCTTTATTTATTTATTTAAAAAAACATATATATGTATAGGTGGTTGTAATTGTGGCTCATATTTTCTCTTGGTTTTACGTCCAACAATGGCTTAAACACCCTTTATGATAAGATTTAAAAACTAGCAAATATCATCTTTTTTAGTCAGATTCCTAAGACTATGTCAAGCATGTTCTTTATAAAAATGGGTTTATAATTCATGAATTGCACGATGCTTATCTAGACTATGATAAGATTTAAGAGTTAATAGAATATTATCTAAAGACTCTCTGTGTTTTGAAATAAATCCCACATTTTAATAATTTTCACTGGTTTTGCGAAATACATGTGATTCCTTGAATATTGTGGGCTAGTAAAATCCACTTTGTTCGATTTTTACAGTCTTTTTTTATGAGAAATGATCCCCACGTGCTTTAAAGTGATAAAATTTAATGATATTACTTACCTCATTGTCAGGAATGCATCTTTGAAATATTTGATCAGGATAATAATTGAATAAGTAAAGGTTATCCTAATAAAATTTTTGCACATTGCTAAAAAAATTTCTCCTGTCTTCGGTACTCCAGTGAGCTTGTAAAAATCCTAAAGTAAGAAAATTGATATTTTTAGCAAACCAAGACATTGAAGTAAGAGAAAGTAGAGATTCATCAAGAAAGTAATCATCGATTGATGTAATGTTGGGTGTCGAATCTGTTGTCACTTTTGATAAAAGATCCACATCAACATTTTCAATGCCTTTTTCATCCTTGTTTTCTTCTTGATTGGTCATGGTATGAGGAAATGGAAGTGCTGGCAGGGAATCAGTCTTTTCATTGCAATGTTCAGATTCAACCCCTTCTTTACCCTTAGAGATTGACTCATCATCTTTCTCACAAGGTTCAATAGTGGGTTTTTCAATAACCTTACCACTACGAAGAGTGATAACTGATTTAACTTGATCCATATGGTGACTTCCAGAACTACATGCATTTGCATTGTATTGTCCCTTGGGATTTTACTATGATTGAGATGGAAACGTACCTTTCTCTTGAAAACTGAGAGTAGATGTGAATTTTGCAAGAGTATCTTTAAAATCTATTATGCTTTGAGCAAGTTGAGTGTTGATTGTCTCTTGCTTTTCAATGAATGCATATAAAGTTTTCTTAAAATTTCTTTTAAGAGGTGGAGCATAAGAAGGTGCATATCTATGAGAATTTTAAAAATTATGGTGTGCTTGAAACTGTGGTGGTGAAGTTTATAAATTCTTACTCTTCCGACTGAAATTTTGGTAATTTCTTTAACCAGCATTGTATGTTTGCGAGTATGGGTCATGATTAGGTTTTTGGAAACCGTTTAAAGCATGAGCTTGTTCATGGAGACATTTCTTAAAAGAATGCAAGGTTGGACAATCATTGGTTGAGTGTTCATTTGTTTCACAGATTTAACATGCAATGTCTTGAATAGATTTTAATTGACAACTTTTTTTTAATTCTAGTGCCTTAACTTTTCTAGCTAAAAATGTAAACTTGGCTTGAAGGTCATGATTTTCCTTAAGGTTGTACATATCTCCATTAGATATATGAGGTTGGATTTTACTTGGAGTCTCAAACGTGCCTGTACTGTCCTAATTTTGAGTATTTTTAACTAGCAAGTCTAGATACTCCATTGCTTCATTAGGATTTTTATCTTCAAAGGTTTCATTGCACATCAATTCAACCATTTGCCTATCTTTAGGTGTTAAACTTTCATAAAAATATGAAACCAATCTCCATTTTTCAAAACCATGATGAGGGCAAGAATTAAGCAAGTTTCGATATTTATCCCAACATTGATAAAATGTTTCTCCTGGTTTTTGAGTGAAAGTGGTGATTTGTCTTTTGAAAGAGTTTATTCTATGAGATGAGAAAAATTTCTTTAAAAACTATTGTTGCATTTCATTTCAAGCACAAATAGATCTAGGTCTCAAATTTTGTAGCCATATTTTAGCTTTATCTTTTAATAAAAAAGAAAAAAGCTTTAATCTGATGGTGTTCATGCTATAATTTGATTCATTATATGTGTTGCACACCTCCTCAAATTCCCCTAAATGTAAGTATGAATTTTTCAAATCTAAGCCATGAAAAGAAGATAAAATTTGAATAATGCCTAGCTTAAAATTGAAATGAGATGCATCGGGAGGGAAAACTATGCATGATGGCGCACTTGTTCTTGTGGGATTCATGTGATTTCTAAGTGTTCTAACACGATTGTTCTTATTATTCTCATTATAAAGTGATTGATTATTTTCTTCGACCATATTTTTTGAAAATGATGAAGATACCCTACAAAGTCTACCACTTAATGTACGTGACCACACTCTCATGCACGTATAGGAATAAAATAAAAAGAAGAAGAAACAAAAAAAAGAAATAAAGTTATATACAACAAAAATAAAAAAAGAAAATAAAATAAATACTATAATTTGTACAAGAACTTACATCCCCGCCAACAATGCCAAAAACTTGACATGACCAAAGTATTAATGTCTTTTCTCAAGTGTAAAAATATCGAAGTAATAAATAACCCGACAAGACTGGGATTGAACCACAAGGAGGTTAATTATATAAATTATAGATAACAACAACAACAACAACAACAACAACAATAACAATAACAATAACAATAACAATAGTAATAATAGTATTGATAATAGTAATAGTAATAATAATAATAACAATAGAAGAAGAAAAAGAAGTGATGAGAACTTTGAGATGGAAGATTAATGTAAGGACTAAATAATGATAACAACAAATGTTAAGGTTAAAGGATCCATTAATGGTATGTCAAACAAGTATAGTATAAACTCTTATTACTCAAATGAAAATCATACACAAAGGAGGTTTCAATCAGATTATAAATTGTTAACATGATTACATTAGTTATCTTATTCAAATAATGCTAATACTTGTAAATATTGTCAGGCATTCATGCTTATAACTTATGTTAACAACAAATCAAGTTCCTTTCATAGCTCAGATGTAGGTTATACCATATGGTTGGGCTATGAAAGTGTCAAGTATTTGGTTTACCAAGTGTTATACAACATAAATCTAGATTAGTCATTTAACAAGCAAAGTATTAAAGAGTGAATAAGATAACAAATACAAAACCTGTTAGTATCAAACATTAAAATTCATATTGAGTTTACACTATAATTATTCTTACACCATTAGTGTAACCTTTTCTCCTTAACATAATAAAGTTAACTAAACATAATGAAAGAAAGAAAAATAAATAAACAAGATAAGAATATAAATAAGATAAAAGTTAACTAAGTAAAGGAAAAGAAATGAAAGACATAAACAAGATATTAATGAAAGTAAAACTTAAGCATTATAAAAACACAAAAAGAGAAAGAAAGAGCATGATCTTGATCTGGAAACCAAGATGTCTAAATATATGGAAAATACCTCCTTTTATAGGTTAAAATTGGAAACTATTGATTTGATACTAATTGATGAGTGGGTGGTCACCTCTTGACTTGGTGACAATCCTTATATTCTCTTGTTTGCCTAAAACATTATTAATAGTGTCAGAATTGGAACCATTTAAAAACATGAAAATTGTAGGAAATTGTTTAGCTTTCTAGGAAACAAATGGGGTCATTTGGACTTCTAGAACTCCATATATAGGCCAAACACTAAATAGTGTGCGGACTGTAATACAGATTCAGATTTCTTTGTTATTGCTATAATGTGAACTTGAAAATGATATTTTTAAATCTTGGGCTCCATATGAAAGTTGTACGCCTATATCTTACCTTTCCATCCATATAAAGTAAACCTAAATCTGAGATCTACAACTCCAAATAAGACCCAATTACCGAACAGTGTTCCAGTTTGGACTACACCAACATTTCTTTTCTAAGTTTGGCCATCTCTTTGTCATTTCAATCTCAGTTCTTAAACTCATCAATCAATCTTTGCATTTATGTGATAGGAGTGTATTTAAAATGAACATTTACTATAAATTAAAGGTATCTTATAGTATTAGATATGTTATTATAAAACATGTTTTTGTTGATAAAAATGATGATATAAAACCTTGATAAAAATGCACTTTTAAGTACTAATTAATAACCGACACCTAAGCTATGAAAGGAACTTCATTTGTTGTTAACATAAGTTATAATCATGAATGCCTAACAACATTTACAAGTGTAAGCATTAATCGAATAAGACAACTAATGTAATCATGTTAACAATTTATTATCTGATTGGAATCTCCTTTGTGTGTGATTTCCAATTGAATAATAAGAGTTTATACTATTCTTGTTTGACATACCATTAGTAGATCCTTTAACCTTGATATTTATTACTATCATTGTTTAATCCTTATATTAATCTTCCATCTTAAAGTTCTCATTAATTTTATTATTGTTGTTGTTGTTGTTGTTGTTATTGTTACTATTATTGTTGTTGTTGTTGTATTATTGTTACCTATAATTTATATAATTAACCTCCTTGTGGCTTGATCTCGGTCTTGTCGGATTATTTATTACTTCGACACTCCTGCACTTAGAAAAAGATATCAATCTTTTGATTGCATCAGTCTTCTGCTTTTATAATGCCAAAGAAGGCTTTGTGCTGGTAACAGTTGCCTTAGTAACGGTTTATAGAGGAATGATAGCTAGGACACATGCCCTATAATTGAAGCGAATTGGTGTTGTTGTTGTTGTAATGTCTTACGGCTAATTATTGCATGAAATCATTACTAATGAAAAAGGCAATGAATAGTTGTTAAGGAAACGACACCATTTTCAAATTCAAAATGAATGTTTTCAATTTGGTTATTGAATGTTTTTCAATTTTGTATTCAAGCCCTTGAATAAATTGTAATTGGATCCTTTGCTTTTAGAGCTATTTACAAGACAGTCTTTGATTTTGAATTCATGCGATTTGATCCTTAATTGATTAGTAAACTTTTAATTTCTTCAATTTAGCCCCTAACTTGGTCAATTTCAACCCTTCTATTTACGTGTCTTTTCTTGTTTGATCCTTGGTTTCTGATTTTTTTCAATTAAATCCATAATTAGCCATCAAACTTTAATAAATTATCAATTAAGCCCCTGATTTGAGTAAATCAACTCTTAAGTATTTTAATTTGACCTTATAACTTTAATTTCTTCTACTAAAAGCCTAAATTGACTAAAAATCAATTTTTGTGTGCAATTAAACCCTCTACAAAATTCAATTAAACATTCAACATGATTTAATTGAGTTCATAACTATTTGATTTTGGATTTTTCTTCCTCAAATTAAATTTTTCTTGTCAACAAGGCTCTCATCAATCAAAAATATATTATCAAACTTCAATTCTTGTATTTCTAAACCTCTTCAACCAATTTCTAGCTATTTTATGGGCATTCCAACATCTTTTTCTCACTCCAATTATTGTTTGAATTTATTCTGAATATTTATTTTATACATTTTTGTATGGGAATTCAAAAATAGATAATGTTATTACTCAATTTTAGACCCTATATGCTAGAGATGATGTATCCCGTTTTGAGCCAAGTATAGGAGTGTATCTCATATTTGCTAGAAAATTGACAAAAAAAGGGGGGGTTCTGCTGTTGTCATAATTTTTTTTTATGCCAAACTTAGGCTCTGATTCTGACTTGGTTTCGTACGATATTTAACCATCCTAGCTATATTCTGTCACTCATGAAATGTTCAAAAATTGACCTATATCTTTATTAGGTCCTAGGAATCATTGTTTTTAGGGTAGATTCTCAGTCACATTTGGATGTTTGGCATTGTCAATTTCCTAAATTTAGATCGGGAGACCCTTTTTGACCAACCAGATTACGGCCCGATTCTATCTTATAAAATGATTATATCTCACCCTAAATCCCTATCAAAGTTGTAATCCTATACGCATAGATGAATTTTGGCTTTCAAATCGATGAATTTCGATATCAAAAGCTCAAACTCTGCACGTTTAAATATCTGACATGAAAATAGAGAATTTTGCCGCAAGCAGGATTCTAACCCAAGTTTTGCACCGAAAAAAATTCTACAGTCATCATGATTTTCTGGTTCATTCTTAGGGTACTCCCGGTCATATCGGGATGCTCAGCATTTGTCAGTTTTTGAATCAGATCAGGAGACCTTTTTGACCGATGAGATTGCGGCACTATTCTGTCCTATAAAATGATTATATCTCGTCCTAAATCCCTATCAAAGTTGTAATCCTACATGCATAGAAGAATTTTGGCTTTCAAATTGATGCATTTCGATATCAGAAGCTCAAGCTCTGCACGTTTAAATATTTGACGTGAAAAATAGAGAATTTTGCCGTGAGCAGGATTCTAACCCAAGTTTTGCACCGAAAAAAATTCTAATGCCATCACGATTTTTCTGGTTCATTCTTAGGGTACTCTTAGACATATCGGGATGCTCGACATTTGTCATTTTTTTTAATCAAATCAAGAGATCCTTTTTGACCAACAAGATCGTGGCCCCATTCTGACCAATAATAAAATGATTATATCTCGCCTTAAAGTCCTATCAAAGTTGTAATCCTACACGCATAGATGAATTTTGGTTTTTTAATTTCTCGATTTTGATATCAGAAGCTCAAGTTCTGCACGTTTAAATCTCTAACGTGAAAATAGAGAATTTTGCCACAAGCAGGATTTTGACCCAAGTTTGCGGGATTGATTCGAAGGATTTTTTCTGGACCCAGAATTGAATCGAAAAGTGTTAAAATGAGGGATTTAATTGAAGAAGAATATGGAAAGCTGGAGAGGGGGGCCTGGATCATCATAAATGGAAGGATTTTTACCACACCGAATAAGGAAAATAAGACTTTGCAGTTGTACCCTGCATCTGATTTCTTTCCCTTTTTCTATGTTGTTTTCCTTTCTCATCACCTTTGATTATTGGAGCTAAAGACCACATTTTTATTGCCTCATTTCAAAGGGAGTAGCTGGCCCTATAGAAGGAAAGAAAAGAGCCACACCATCCTCCAAAACTGGAAAGAAATCAGACGTAAAACACCACCACAAAATCAGAATATTGCAATTTTTTTTTTGCGCTTTTTTTACTGCAAATCAGTAGGGATTTGCATCCTAGGATTAATTCATTAAATCCTTCCTAAATAGATATATGTTAGACTATATATAAGCCCCTCTAATGACCTAGGGCGGCAGTAAAGACAGAGATGAAAAAGCAGCAGAAAAGAATGACAGAAGGGAGCAGAAAATAAAAGAAAAAAACCAAGAAGGGTCACTGTAAGGGAAAAGAAAAAAAGACAAGACGGAGAAGGGGATTTCCTTTAAAGTTTGACAGTAATGCTTGCTCGGTTGTACCTCATATTCTATAGAAAAGAAAACGGTGAGACCTACAGGTAAGTCTTAAATTTTCTCCTCCTTTGCTGCCTTCACTATTTAGTCTTTGCCTTGCACATTTGTTAGACTGTACAATGAACGCTTCCCTTATCTTATTTTCTGCTGTGGTTGTGAGTTATAGATGGATGACTGTTAAGAGTTAGTTATCCTCTAGTTTTTCTTGCTTCCCTTGTGCTGTTCCTACTGTTGATTATTTCTTTCCTTTCGCTATTTTGAAATTAAGGAATCGAGGAAAGGGGATGTTGTTTTCTTCATTAGCAGCCCCCCCTTTTCTATTCATGTCCTTCCATCATTTTTGTTATAGTCGGTCAGACTTGTTTTGCTTGTTTAGTCCGAGATATATAAAAGCATGTCGTTCCAAGTTCTTCCTTTTTGTATGAATTTAGCATGGCAGTTTTCTCCCAAATCAAAAATTTGGCATGAGTCGTGGTCACATGCAGTAGGATTTTGATTTTAAAATTTCAGTCTAAAAGCTTTGGTTCCCTCATGCATACGGGTTTAGTCATTTCTTATATAGAATCTTAAGTTGATTTAGTTTTGAACGATATTTTCCATGAATTGTTTCAAGTTTCTTGTAATTCTTGTAATATGAATGATGGTTTGCTATTTTCCATTTTGGTGTTTTGTCTAATCGTGATGTTGGCGTATTAACAAAAATTATATAAAAAATATTTTCTTGTGTGTTGCATATGGCCAATACTCTAACATTTTGTTTTAATTTGAATTTCTTTTTATACAAAAAAAAATATAAATATTGGAAGTTTTAAAAATGTGTTTTTGCATGGATTTCTTAAACACAAAAATTATTTTCTTGTATTTTTGGATTTTACAACATGTTTGTAAAACTCCAAAGGGTATTGGCCAATATTCCAAAAAATATAAAAAATCTTATTTAGGGGAGAATTCATCTATTATTTATCGCTAATGTTTGGATAAAGAAATCCTTAAAGGACGAATATCCAAAATATTATTGGGAATAATTTGTTATTATTCACTGTTAATATTTGGATAAAGAAAACCAGAGTGGTAAATATCCAAAATAATTTTCTAGGAATAATAAATCTGCACATATCCTTGAAAGAAGCCTTGATTATAATCGAGGACATTTCAAATTTTTTTCCATGGTTTACGAGCCGTGAGAGTACAAAACACTAAGGCAAAAATAGGTGTTTAAAGCACCCTAGATTTCTAAATTTTTGTCCTTTCTCGCGATTTACGAGTTGCAAACTCTTGAAATACTAAGGGAAAAATGAGTTTGTAAAGCACATTGAATCTCCTTAGATTTCTTTCTTAATAAATTTAGTTAGAATCGAACCGAGAAAAAACTGATGGGATTAGAAAACACTAACACCATAGCAATTATAAGACAAACACCAAGTAGTTTACCTTAGGTAGGGCGTACTAGGGGTGCTAACACCTTCCCTTTACGCAACCAATCCCTTTCCTTAGAATCTCTGAAAGACCAGTTAGGTTTCCTCGTGACCATAATACTAGGTGGCGACTCCCTTTTACACAATAATAAAACTAAGAGACCTCGAAATCAATTGATGGTTGTCGTGACGCCGCACTCCGCTTGCGAGGGTGCGACAGATAATAACACCCACGATGGAATGCGAGTAACATAACTAGTATTTAAAGTCTAAAAACACAACATAAATGTATATGCCAAAATAGGTACAAAAAGAGGACATAATGGGTCTATTTGATCCTATTATATTGCTAAATTTACCTTCTCATATTTCTCCACTCTAAAAATCAAGTCAAGTGATAACATATAGTCATATTTATTCAAGATTTACTTGTTTTACATTTAAAGATATAAATCTGAATTTTTTCATAGAAATTATAAAAAATAATAAGAGTCTGATCTTTTTTACTTTCATAATATATCTATCTAACTTCCATGAAGTAAATGTTTGAAGTACCAAAAATTCAGACATCCAAATTATAGAAGAAAAATGTTATTGTCCAATACAATAAATATAAATATGTAGCGGCCCATCACTGTTGTCCGTGAAAAGGATGTAAGAAGAGCCTTGCTACTTGGGCCTTCACTTTTCTGGATAACCAAATATTTGTTTTCTTAGACTTGCAACTAGTTCTCAAAATTCCTCAGGTATATATATATATATATATTGCATGTTTTTAACTTTTTTTATGCATTAGAAGGCTCGTTGGATTTTCAGCTGTATAATAGAGTAACTCTCCCCATTTACATAATAATAAAATAAAATAAAATTAGTAAGACTCAAAACAATTTCTGAGGAAAATTACCAGATACATAACCGTCAGGCTATGTCTTGTCATAAGAAACAGAAAAAGATGTTTTTTAGGTCTTATGTAGTTCACCTAATTTTCTTGTATTTATTTTTTCATAGTCTCACGCGCAATTCTAATAAGGTTCATGTTATGTAATATGAGAATTTCCTATGGAACTTCAAAGCCCACCTGCCCGATCTAGCTTCCTGTATTACTTACCCTGATACATATGATTCTTAACATCAGCCATCGTCTCTAATTTTATCCTACACAGCCTGTGATAGATTCGAGAATACTGGAACCATATTAAATATATGAAATCAAAATGGTCAGACAATTAATTTAATATTTGATATTTTAATGGTCGAGAACTAAGTGGAATGTTAACAGGTTTTTGATTAATAAGTGAAGCCCAAGGCAAAAAGATAAAACAAATTACACACTATATAGTGCTCTCTACATGATTTAATAAATTGATCGATCCACAATATAATTAAATTCTGCATAGAGTCCACGCCATGAATATTAATAAGCTGATGCATGTTTCTTTCTTTGAAAGCAACAGAAAGCTAGCCTTTCATAATTAAATATATCTTCACAGGTACAAGAAGTCAAAGCCCAGAGAAGTTGGTGAACTAATATGATAAGTTAGGTATTTATTAAAGCGATACATCCTCCTACAGATCTTTGAAAAGTTGGCTCAATTTCTCAACAACATGGTACGGAAAAAAGGAGAATTTATTTATTTATTTAGCGACCAAATGGAGGTCCTAGTGGAACACAACTCAAATCCCACCATGTGTTTCTCCTTTGCCTTTTGCTGCTTACCACTTGTTCATGTTCAATTTGTGTGGTTAGTAGGAATTCTGAAGGAACTTTTTATCCTTAGAAATTTGTGCATTTGCAGGCAAATAAGACATGGGACTTGAACTCCTTTCCTAGTTAACGTTTTTGGCAATTACCATGCTGTACGTCTTCATTTATTCTCTATGGTTATCTATGTAAGAAGGTATGTTTCTCTTATAAAACCAGATGATAGTTTTCTGTGGGCAGATTAAGAGATAAATTGAATCGCCTTACAGTAGTTGAAATCTTGTTTTGTGAAAATTTCCAAATATAAAGAGAAGGGTTCAAATCAAACTTCTAACAAGTGGGATAGTCATAATTATTGACATTCTCATACCCTACAAAAGAGGCACATTACTTTACGTTTAATGGAGTTTTAGGTATCAGTAATACTAGTTGAAATCTTGTTATGTGAAAATTTCCAAATCTTATCAATTAGTCTTGACGGACATGGTAATTGGACATAATATTTGCATATCCTATATATATCCACGCATCTTAATTAATTAGTTATTTTTTGTTTTAATTATATGGGTTTCCTTAAAATAATTTATAAGACATGAATTGTATATCACTTTTCTATAATTAAAATAGTTATTTAACATGACATTCAAGATTTAATATCCAAATATTTAAAAGTTTAAATTTTATTATTTTTATTGTTTATAATTAAAATACAGAATCAAGAATAAGATAATGATATTTTTATATAAAATTTAAATTTAAAAAGTTTTTACTTAAAAAGATTTATTAAAGATTTAAAGTTAAAAAAAGTTACAAAACATTTCCTCCTAGAACTTGAAGGGAAACTTGCTCGATGCAAGCCTTGGATTTACAGAATGCTCGAGTGCAGCAAGATGATGCTGATGGACGGACCTTGTTGTTGATAATGATAATGGTCTTACAGAAATATATCTACAAATTTTGTCAAGACTTGGTGTTCTTGTTAGCCTTCCTTTATGTCAAAGTACAACTAAGGACAAATTCTCTGTATCAGCACATTTAAACCTCATATCCCTTTGGAATATTTTAAAGCACATAATATTGGAGTTTGGGAATTCTTTTGTCCATGTCATGCACCCCAATCGAAGATATGTTAGCACAACATGATGGATGAAGAACAAAAAAGCATATATCTTGACCTCAGTCACTTTATTTGTATGACCTTGGCTGTCTCTTAGCTAGCTTATTGTTCTGCTATGAATGAAAGACATAAAAAGACTTTCAAGCAAATTGATCACTTTGCTTTGGGCTTAAGGTTGTTATTAATATTGGAGCTTGGGAATCCTTTTGTCCATGTCATGCACCCCAATCGAAGATATGTTAGCACAACATGATGGATGAAGAACAAAAAAGCATATATCTTGACCTCAGTCACTTTATTTGTATGACCTTGGCTGTCTCTTAGCTAGCTCATTGTTCTGCTATGAATGAAAGACATAAAAAGACTTTCAAGCAAATTGATCACTTTGCTTTGGGCTTAAGGTTGTTATTAATATTGGAGCTTGGGAATCCTTTTGTCCATGTCATGCACCCCAATCGAAGATATGTTAGCACAACATGATGGATGAAGAACAAAAGAGCATATATATCTTGACCTCAGTCACTTTATTTGTATAACCTTGGCTGTCTCTTGGCTAGCTCGTTGTTCTGCTATGAATGAAAGAGATAAAAAGACTTTCAAGCAAATTGATCACTTTGCTTTGGGCTTAAGGTTGTTATTAATGGTTGATGTGCCATAAATTCTGTATTTACCAAAATGACAAGTAAATAAAGAATAAAGTTGCCCATATATGGCTGAAGAATGGTATTTTTCTTATCCTGAAGAAAAGACATTTATTTTTACCAAAAAAAAAAAGATGATATAAATTGAAATACATGGTTCAGGATATTCCTGCCATATTTCTTATTATAGTTAGACTCATTTTGATAATACCCTATACATAATATGATAGTCACATATTTTTACACTTCCATCCTTTGCTTGCTAGGGTTTGGTGCTGAAGAACTCTCACTTGGCGGGGAAGGCAGATCACCGACATTGATGACAACATGGGAGCAATTGACCATCTGAGCTGATTTTTCACTCTGAATTTGTCCTGAATGCAACTTTTCTGTTGATAGAGTTGGCTTTACACACTTAAATTGGGCTTTGGAGGCAAGTTCATGTATGGATTCAGCAATTTTTTCAGTGCATGTGACCACATCAATAAGTATTGAAGCTACTGTAACCCCTGGTATAATTTTCAGCAGGTCAATGTCTTCCCATATGCCTGATTTGAGTAAAGATTTGATGTTTTTGGCAGCAGATTTTGCATTTTCAATGTGGGAATCTGCAGAAGATGGCTGCACCATTATTTTGATAGCCAATGCAAGTTCCTTTAGTGCTTTTCCAGATTCTATGCTCAAATTTGTGCATGCTTCCTGAATTATGCTACCAACTTCTGATGATGCCTGCAAGAATAAGCAGAAAATATTTGAAGAAAAGCATGTGACGAATCACCTGAGTGCTTCTTAGCATACATGTTCCTAATTGGTATTCATTTTTTTATTACTTAACCCATAAATAAAAGCTCGAACTTTATTCATTTTGATGACAATGGATCCAACATATGATATGCCGAAGGCTTAAAGTAGCTTGTCACATTGTATGTAGACATCAAAGATGAGATAGCTGCTAGGGAGCTAATTTCCTTTCTTATACCTGAATGTCAGCCTTTAAGCATCCATTCAATGCTTCAATTCGGTAGGCACATTCGCGAGCCAGAGTCCCAACTTTCAGGTATAGTTTCCATGGATGTCGAAATGGGAACCGACCATGACCTGGTTCCCATGCAGCAAAATTAGCCTGGAAGGCATAAAAAATATTATCAGAAAAAAATCCAAGAAAAGAGGTAAAGGAAGAGGAGCTTGGGTGTGGGGGGATGAGAGATATACACACACCAAGGATTCTTCACTATTTTTTGAATTGAGAACGCTTTTGTATCCTTCCAAAAATTTCTTGTCGTCTTTGCTCTCTTCACCCCCCGTTCCTTTGAAGTATTCATCACCAAATCCTGTAAATTTTACGTCATCTTAGTAAGTTTTTGAGCATCTGCAATCTAGTTAAAAAGGAACAATTGGAATGAATGTATCCAATACTTGATTGGTACTACGACTCAGTGCACTGCTTTGTTGGGGACATACCTTCTAAGAAGTTGCCAAGCTTTTCAATGTTGAGAGCAATCAGATTGTGAAGATCTTCACCAGCCCACACGGGACAAACCACAGTAGAAATGATGACACAAGTAGAACCACCTATGCTGATGGTTGATAATCTTTTATGTGCGAACTCTAATATTTCATCGTCTCGATAACCAGATACCGATATCAAAGAGAAGGTCAATATGAATATTAACATCCCATAATCATATCTCGATTTAATTTTCGGAAAGAACCTTAAAAATGTTGATATTGTAGCTGCAAACAAAAACCAAAATAATTTTGAATACATGAGTACGTTTTCATGTAACAGTAAGGATCAATATGGTATGAACTTTGAGGTGCAATAATTTTTATTTTGTGTGCATGCATGGTTAAAGATACCTTGTAGAAAGACAAAGAACCCAAGTAGTATGGGTTCTCCAATATGTCCAGAGAGGTTTGCTAGGTGATGTGCTCCAATACCTAGTCCACCAGCCATTAGCGTTGCCATTCCTCTATTCAATCCTTTTCCAAGAGTAGCCCCTGAAAATTAATTTGTCAAAATCATGCAAGGGAAATTCTGTTCTATTTTTAAAATGTCAGAGACTTACCCACAGAGAATTCAAAGACAACAACAACAGTCATGATAGCCCACATTGCAGTGACACCAAAATTACTGTAAAGTGGCTGACTGTAGTAGAACGTCGATACCAATGTAAGTGCTAGTCCAACTTTCAGTGAATGAATAATTCTTCTTGGATCATCTTGCCCAAGTTTCTTTAAGTTCCTAACCATAGCAACCATGTTAGCTTTGAACTTCACAGGCAAGGCCTTGAGCCACCAGCGTCCTTGAGTGAAAAACCCAGCTTTGTCTCCGCTTCCAGACCCAACTTCCATGGCTAAATGAGGGTAGAAAAGTTCGCATGCACTGAGAAAGATCAATACGAGCAAAGAATAAAGAGTGGTGGCTAAGAAAGATGCTTGAGGAGGGACTCTACATGCTTCTAATTTATAAGAAGAAAATGGCATCTTATTGGCACATAAAATATGCAATAGAAGTTTATGACCATGTTTCGATGTCTCCTTTATGTGCATGCAAGGACAAAAGAGATTTCACCGAAAAGGTTGAAAAAATGCAAGGTGATCTCATTAGTGACTTGTAGCTGTCCATAAGATGTTGACATGAACTAAAAGCCACAAGTCTCATGTCTCATGAAGTTGAAGTCCCTGCTCCGTTCTCCTAGCACTAAGATTCAAGTAAAATAAACACGGCAGTCATGATTCTTGACGAGCCAGGTAGAGTTTGAAGTTAATTACATGGATTGCCAAAAGGCCGAGGTTCTAGTAGGGCGACTTTTCGAAGTCCATTTGTGAATGATCGTTTCTAAATTCTGCTATTTATCTTTTCCCTCTCTCTTTGTGGCTGATATGTATAAGCTTTTGTCACCCCTTTATTCGAAATTGTTAATGAAATCATTACCTTTCGAGGACCCTTTTTCCTACTTAAATTAGGTTGCGTCTTGGAAAAGGAATTGGGTTTCGTACTTGGAAACGTACAAGGGTTTTACCATGGGATACACTAGTCAGTTGACTCTGGATTTGAAACGTGTGGGATAAAAACAATTTATCACAAAATAAAAAATATACAGTTTATTTTCTAGAAAAAAATAATTGTAAATTAAAAATTTGATGTATTTATTTAATAATATAAATTAAGATTTATATATGCCAATAAATATATAAAACAATTGTTAATATTAACTGAAAATCAAGTTAAGAAGTTAAATAATAAATACAAATTAAAATATGTGATCTCATGTTGCAATAAATTTTTCAAAATCTATTTTATCTAATTGTATAATAATAAAAAAAATACATTTACAAAAAAGACAATAAATAAGCTATGAGTAACATATATATATTTGTCACTGAATTCTTTTTTTATTCATGTAATATTTTGTTTTTCTACCAAAAAAAAGTTTTTTTTTTAATAACAAGCATGGTTCATTTAAAAAAAATAACAAAATTTTTTTTTAAAATATTTATTATAACTATAATGATTTGAAATTTATCTTCTTAGAATAATCATACCCACGTGTGTGTATTAAGCATGTATAATATGTTCACATACAATAATTAACAAAATAATAGCCAACACTATAATAATTTAATTTGAAAATAAATGTGAAACTGAATAATATCTAGTGAAATAATATGTTACATAGTTTTATTTCTTTAATTATAATTAATTTTGATTATACTTTTAAAAAACATAACAAATTATGAAAAGCTGTAAAAAAAACAAAACTTTACTAATATTACAATCTAATTTGAAAAAAATTAAAATATAAATGGAATTTAATGAAATAAAATTCTAAATATAATTATTTTTAATTTATTTTAACTAATTATAAATAAAACATGCATGCATACATACATATATCCCAAAAAAAAGTAATTGTGAATGGACTGTGGACCTGTAAGGCTGGGCTTGTGTTAACCATAAAAGATAATGTGATACTTGTTATGGTAGATGCAACAAAAACCATGTTGTTTACTAGTTGACTTTCCAATTATTTAAGGTTTGACTTTTACAATATAAGAAATTCATTTTTATCTTTTTTTTTCATTTAAAGGCTTTTAAGAAAGTTAAGTTAATTGATAGATAGGTTTGTATTAATTGTGTAGGTTGCATGAGGGTAATATCCATCTTTTATATTTATACTTGTAGGGTTGTGTACAATATAATGATGGGATGTATTAGATACAATAATTATTCCTATATAAGAGTATAATTATTCCTATATAAGAGTGTTTATATTGTATAAGGTCTCTTTTCTTAATACACTTTGTCAAGCTGAAGGTGGAGATTCCACCTGAAGCTTAAATCGAAAGTAAGCAAACAAGACTAGAGGAAGAGGCTTGGTAAGAACATCAGCTAGTTGATCTTTGGAAGAGATAAACCGTACTTGAATTTCTTGCTTAGTAACTCGATCACAGACAAAGTGATAATCAACTTCAACATGTTTAGTACGAGCATCAAATACTGGATTTGTAGATAAGAAAGTGGCCCCTAAATTATCACATCATAACATGGTCACAGTTGAAGAAGGGACCCGAAGTTCTGTCAATAATGAGCGAATCCATAAAATCTCAGCAGTACCATCAGCTAAGGCTTTATATTCCGCTTCAGTAGAGGACCTCGCAACAGTGCATTGTTTCCCGGATTTCCATAAGATAGGGTAGAGCCAAGGTACATAAAATAACCACCTGTGGATTTGCAATCGTCAATACTACCAGCCCAATTAGCATCTGTGAAACCATGAAGAGATAAGGGAGAATCCTTAGTGATGTGCAGACCATAAGTTGCTGTAGCCTGGAGGTAACACAAGATGCGTTTAATAGCAAACTAATGATCCTTAATGGGGGCATGCATAAATTGACAGACCTTATTGACTACATAGCAGATATCAGGTTTAGTGAAGGTAAAATATTGTAATGCCCCAACAATATGTCGATAGTATGTGGGATCAGAGTAGAGAGTACTTGGTATGAGTCCTAATTTGGAGGAGGCAGGTAGAGGAGTATCAACTGGTTTGCATAAGGTCATACCTGCTCGTTGGATGATATTGAGGGCATATTTATGTTGGCTTAATAAGATGATACCCATAGTAGTAGATTTAACTTCAATGCCCAAGAAGAAATGAATAGATCCCAAATCCCTAAGCTTAAATTCTGATTGTAGCAAAGTAATCAATCTATGAAGCACAGCTAAGTTACTCTCGGTTAATAAAATATCATCAACATACACAAACAGGTAAATCATAGCACCATCATTAGAGAGAGTAAATAGAGAAGTATCACCCTTGGATGCCTGAAATCCAATGGAGAGTAAGAACTCACTCAACCGGTTGTACCAAGCACGAGGGGCTTGTTTCAAACCATATAGAGATTTATGAAGACGACACAAATGAGATGGGAGTGCAGGATCAACAAATCCAGGCGGTTACGCCATATATACCTCTTCTTGAAGAATGCCATTTAGGAAGGCAATATGAAAATCCAACTGATGAATGGTCTAACCATATGAGATAGCAATAGTGAGCACAAGGTGAACTGTTGTAGGCTTAATCACTAGACTGAACGTCTCTAAATAATCAATCCCTTCTTGCTAAGTGAAGTCGCGGGCAACAAATCATGCTTTATATTAGGCGACCTTACCATCAGCATGTCTTCTTATTTTGTAAACCCATTTACTGCCAATCATATTCATAGTTGGGTGGGGAGGCACTAACATCCAAGTCTGATTAAAGTGAAGTGCCCGGAGTTCCTCCTACATGGTAGTGTCCCAAGTAACATACCTATTTGCGTCCTTAGATGACAATAGCTCCTACTGAGGTAAGGTCATGACTCGTGAGATAGCCGCAATGTTAAGATTAACATTTTTTCTAGATGTGGGTGAAGCACCATAGGATAGGTGCGAGCCCTCTAAGATAGAGAGGAGACAACGGGAGGGATGTGCTGAAGATTGAACTTAGACAAATTAACACATACGTTAATGCCAGGAGGGGAAAAAGAGGAAGAACCTGTGGTTCAAGAACTCAATATAAGTATAGATCGTGATGGAGACCCAACAGAAAAAGCACCCACAACAAGGGAGCAAACAGGGGATAAACCAAGGAAGTTGGCAGCAACATTGGGCAACGACTATGAGTGTGATGAATCTGAACCTGTAATTGAAGAATGACCATAATAACATGCAGATAATGGTAAGTGAACCAAAGGAGGTGTAGGCAATGTAGCGGGCAGTGGTGAAGGGACTGAAAAGGGTTGCATGAGAGGATGTAAAGTTATGGGTATAGAGGGAGTAGAGGACTATTAGGTGTTGCTGCAATCTCTTCAGTTTTATCAAGAGGAAAAACATTTTCATGGAATCGAACATAACGAGCAAGATAAATTTGTTTTGATGACAAATGAAGACATCGATAATTGACATACGAGGTACTATATCCTAGAAAAACACAAGGAGTGGATTGAAAGTCTAACTTGTGAGCATTGTATGGACAAAAAAAAAGGAAAGTAGAGACACCCAAAGTATGAAGAAACACATAATTAGGTGTCGATTTTAGAAGGAATTCAAACAATGTCTTATTATTAAGAACTGGAGTGGGCATGTGATTAATCAAATAAATAGAACTTTCAAAAGCATAACTCCAATATTTAAGGGGAGCGTGACACTGCCTAAGGAGAGTGAGTCTAGTTTTAACAATATGTGTATGACGGCATTTAACCATACCATTTTGTTCATGAATGTGCAGGCAGATCACATGATGATGAATACTAATTGTTTTAAAATATGTATTTAGTTTTTGATATTCACCACCCCAATCGGTTTGAACAGACTTAATTTTTAAGGAGAATTGGCACTCCACAAGCACCTGAAACTGATGAAAAATTGCAAACACATCAGACTTAGCAACCAAAGGATAAAACCATATAAACTTTGTATGAGCATCCATAAAAATAACAAAATAGGGAAAACCATCAGATGATAACATAGGGGATAGACCCTAAACATCACTAAAAATCAAGTCAAGAGGAGCTCAAGTTTGATGACCCGTAGTTTTTAGAGTCAGGCGTGATGACCTGCCTAGAGGGTTTGCAGGACAAGGAAAAAGTGGATGTACATGACACTTTTTTATTTTTCACCAACAAATGCAAAATACGTGGACTAGGATGTCCAAGGCAAAGGTGCTAGACATCAGCTGAAGTAGTTAGATAGGTAGAGGAAAAAGCTTGAGGCAACGACGTTGTGGATGAAGCCGACAAAACATATGAACCATCTCTACTCTAGTCGAAAAGAAGAACTTCCTTTTTCATGAGATCTTTAACATAAAATAGAGAGGAATAAAATTCAAAAAATACATTATTCTTAATATAAAATTATTGAACAGATAACAAAGGTTTTTTAATGGTAGGAATATGTAAGATATTGGATAAAGTAAACATGTGGTTTGCTGAGTGAATTTTAGAGTGAGCAATATTTGAGATAACAAGGCCCTTACCATCACCAACATGTAGATGATAATTTCCAAGAAAAGGTTCTGAACTCGTCATACTTACAAGGTCCGGCGTGACATGATGATTTGCACCTGTATCAAGAAACCAAGTAACAGGAGTAGTGGAAGAGGCAGTATTAAATGCAAGATTAGCATTAGCTTGTATATGATGAGTAGCTAATTGAGAACACTGTTGAGTAGTATGCTTATGTTCATAACACAACTGACATTTTATATTGCGAGTATAGCCACAAAAGCGATTTCCTTGTTGCCCAAAACTGCTTGTTGGCCGTGAGGAAGTGCCAAATGAGAATCGATTTCCATGTGGGCTATATTGTTATCCTAAAGTATAACTGTGAGCTGGTCCATTGCCACGATAGAAATTGCTACGATTGTTAGGTCTTCAGCTCCCATGAAAATGGCCCCGTCTGCTAGATTGATGTTGCACAAAGAACGTTGGAGTTGGTAATAGAGGAGTTGTTACAAATGGCTAGAGAGGCTTTGTGAAGAAACTCATGTGTAAGAAGATTGCTATGGAGATCAGTATAGGTGATGGGAGCATTCGTAGTGGACAAGCTAGTGACGAGATCCTTAAACTCACTGTATAACCCTCAAAATACATACAAGTTAAATTCTACCAGGGAAATTGGTCTACTAGCGGTAGCTAGTTCATCAAATAAGGTGGCCTTTGCCTTCTGCAAGTAAATGCTAGCGAAATCGTAATTCTATTTTAAATCTAGAATAAGCCATGGAGCTACATAATTCTAAAATTTGAGGGAGATGCAAGAGTTGTTTCCAGTGTTGTCCAGATGGTATAAGAAGTGTTACAATCTACAACCAAGTGCAGAACTTCCACCGAGAGAGAAGATAAGAGGGCACTCATGATTAGGTGATCTTGCT
This sequence comes from Populus pruinosa, assembly GCA_026413675.1. Taxonomy (NCBI): domain Eukaryota; kingdom Viridiplantae; phylum Streptophyta; class Magnoliopsida; order Malpighiales; family Salicaceae; genus Populus; species Populus pruinosa. Next base: position 25,912,796 of record CM048592.1, on the reverse strand, counting down.
GCTTCCATGACAAATATATAAGGTTGACAAAGAGTGTAGATATCTTAGTTGATGCTAGATGTGAAAAAGGATATGGTGATGTGCCGTCAACAAATGAATAAATGCCTTGGCCTAAGAGAAAAGGTTTTACTTGCATCCTCCAATACAGGAAATTATGGTTGGATAGTTTCAAAGAGACAACCTGGTGTGTGTTAGGAAGAGAAATAATAGAGGCAATAGGCGATGCCCTATACATAACTAATTACACTATAGGGAAGAAAGTAGATTGAAGGGTTAATGCAGCGCCAACAGACTATTGAAGTTCTTGATTATCCATGTTGCTAGTGAGGAGAAGTTGCAGTTTTTATTTCATGGATGCTGATGAGAAGTAACAGAGGAAGAAGATGATTGGTATCTGCTGAGGAGAAACTGCTACTAGCGAATATAATAGACGAAGACCGGCTACTAAGAAGAAAGAATGGCTGCTGATTGAAATAATTATACAGGAGAGTTGCAGTTGTTGCGGAAGAAGGCTACTGAACGATAACCGCAGCTCTGATACCAAGTTAAGTTAATTGAGAGATAGTTTTGTATTAATTGTGTAGGTTGCATAAGGGTAGCAGCCAACCTTTGTATTTATACTTGTAAAGTTGTGTACAATATAATGGTGGGATGTATTATATACAATAACTATTCCTTATCAAAAAATCATCTCACCTAAAAGCTTAAGTTGTTAGGTGAGGTCCCAAGATATGATTTATATTATTATCTAACATACCCCTTTAAGTGAAAGCCCTTTGAGTTTGAAACTTGCACAGGTCCACATTACCTTGTGCTTAATTTTTATCAAATAAATGGTGATTGTGAAATTTGAATTCGTGACTGCTTGGTCATCAAGGCTCTGATACCATATTAAAGAACCATTTCACCTAAAAGTTTAAACTATTAGGTGAGGTCTTAGAATATAATTTACATTATTCTTTAACAAAGAAACACTAGAAACTTTTATAATTTCATTTCTAGTATTGAATCAACATTAAAATGATAAAAAAACTAGAATTCTAAGAATTTTCCAAGTTTTAATTCTTTTTCTAGCAAAATGAATCTTCAAAAAGACTATAATGAAACTCATCTTGTTAAATAAAACTTGTTGATATCAAACTTTTATTTTTTTAATTGTTGGAATGTGACCAACAAATAATTTTCTTGTTCTTCAATCATTTTTCAACATCTTTCTATCTCCCTTCTTAAGCTAGAAATTAAGAAGATAAATTTTAAATCAAAACTGATTAAATAAAAAATTAAAAAAATAAATGAACCAAAAAATATCTTCTCACATGAATTAATATTTGCCACCGGGTTTCTTTATTTTAATTTTTTTTTGGTTTGATTTCTTATAATTGTTCCTCTCTACTACAAACCCAAGCTATATCTCATTAAATTAGCTTTGCATAAAGTTTTAGAATCTAGTAAGAATCTATAGGTATTATAAACTCATAAAACATTCAAAATAGCTCATAAAAAAATACAATTAAAAATAAAATCATAGTAAATTCATCAATTTCTTTTAGTTTTATTTGTAATTGTAATAGTATAGGTTTTAAATTACAGTTTTTTTGTTAACTATAAATGTAGAGCTTTTATCATTGCAATTGAAAAATACAGAGCTTTTATCATTGTAATTTAGAATTTCTCTTTGAACACTTAATTTTTTTTTTATATATAACCCTATTTTTAGCATGTTTATTTTTTTTATTTGAATATTTATTTTTGTGTTTAAATATGAGGAAGGGAGCAGGGAGCATGGTGCACAAACATCACTAGATCTATGAGAACTATCCTAAATTGAACTTTTTATTCTTTCAGTTTAAAAAGAATTTAAAAAAAAAAAATTTTATAAACGTTTCCTGAAATTTTATTTAATTCCTTTACTCTAATTTAAGTCTTGTTTACCTTTAACTGTGTGATATCGTCATTATGCTATAATTTCTATCTAAAGCTAATTTAAGGTGAATGAGGTATAGGGCAAAAATTGAAGCTTTTTAAAATATGTAAGAAATATTTTTTTTTTTATTATTTTGTACATGGAGCCTTTTATTAAATGAGAACGACTTTCATTTCATAAAATATGATTAACAAATATACTTTATTTATTATTGAAACATTTTGTTGAGTGGGGACCTTTAAGTCACTATCCTTAATTTAAATTGGCTATGCATGTAGCTTGAATGTCTAACAATTTAAAAAAACTTCTCTTTAGGTGTAAATTCATACAACTTTACTTTTGTTTTATTTAAATTTTTAATAACTCACTAATATAAGATAAGAATAGAATCGATCATGGAATCTGTTTGGATTAAGGAAACTTTGATAGCGTTCTTAAGTTGTTCAAAGAGCTATGCGATAAAATTATGCACGAAAAAAAGAATTTTTTTTCCTATTTAAACTAGTTTCCGTCTTGAAAATGAATTCAATTTTTTCCTTATAAATAATTAATTTTTCCAAATATAAAACTTTTTTTTCATGAAAACAACTCATTATTAATAATAATAATAATAATAATAACAATAATAATTACAGTCATATTTTCTCATGGAATATAGAGACTGGACTTCAAATTATAATCTCTTTATAAAATACAAAGCTCCTTTTATTTTGGTTTTTAAACTTTTTTATAACAAAAAGAATCCTATTATTATAATCTTTGGATCAAACTCATACATATTTTTCTTAATATAATTTATATTGCTTTTTTTTTTATCTTATATTTTTTTTGATAATTTAACTTTCTTTTCTTAAACCTTATTGGTTTTATCAGTCTCGTTAAAAAACTAAAAAAACCTTTGTACTTTATTTATGTTGTCTATATATATATATAAAATAACACTAACTATTTTTAGATATGTTTATGACTTAACTTATTATTATTTGGTTGCAAATGTAGATTTCTCACAAGTTATATATTAAATAAATCTTCTTTATAAAATAAACGATATGTGTCTTAACCCAATTTCTACCTTTTAAAAAAAATTCAAAAATAATAAAACAAAATCCAAAAACTATTTTTGACAAATTTTCAATGTCTTTTGGAAAAAATCCAAAATCCAAAAATTTGTTTTCAATATGTTTATGCATGAACCTACTCATTTCAAAATCTTTGATTAATTTTTTTTATTGACTTGACATTAATTTTGTTTTTTTTTTTAAATAAAAATAAAAAGAGAAATAAAATAAACTAAAAACAGATATCTAATAATCCTATATTACCATTCCAACATAAGTTTTACCCATCTTGCCCTCCAAAGCCCTTTGTAAACTTGTATAAGAAAACCTGTCAAATCAACTAAACTTATTGGATAGATGGGTTTGCCAAACATTTGTTCTTTTCTGAGCTCCTCATTTTATACTAAACATAAGATGAAAAAAAATACTATCATGTTCTTAAAAGGACAAACCTCGTGATAAACAAAAACCTATATCTTGCAGCCTTAAAATCATTGAAAAACGAGCTAAAAAGACAAATTCCCAAGCTAGTTTTTTTGGTACAAAGTTGAAAGAATTTGGTTCAAAGGTGGAGATGAATATTTTAAAAGTTAAAAAATAAGATAAATTTCTCTCAACGAAACCTCAAGCTTTTATTTGAACTTATTATTTTGAAACCTTAAAAAACATAATGTTATGTTATCTTATCACGTAACTTCATCAATTCCAATCTTGCATATATAAAAAATCAAATTACCTTTTCCCTAAAGATAAACTTTTAGGGATTTGCGAGAAAGTCAAAAAAATTTATTTTAAAGCTTATATTGAATGAATTTATGCTTCAAAATACAATAATCAAAATTTTAAGATACTTATTTGATCCATGGATAACCTAATTTTGAGTTAACACTTGCTTTTTATCCTTATAGTGTCAATTGTCAACCAAATACACATGAAAGTTGAATCGTAATATTAAATAACATGTCTTGGGATTACAATCAAAGAAAAACATTCAAAATTATATCTTTATAATATATTTGCGACAATTAAACTTAAATGAATATGATTTTTGCAATTTATAATTTGGTTTCAAAATAACAAAAATGACTTTTCATGGAAAAATAGTTATTGACAGAGTTCATAAAGTTCTTAACAATGTTGACACTTCTTATAATTATTCATTTAAATAGCAATTAGGGGGCAATATTGTGAACCCTGTAAGGTAATTGATAAATTTAGATGTCTTTTAATGATTAATGAAGTCCATTGAGGTAAGGAGTCCATTACAACCAATAATTAAATAATGGTTCAATGAACTCTATAAAAACCATGAACAATACCTAGTGATGATAGTATGAGTGTCTTTTAATGATTATTGAAAGAATGAAAAGAGTTAGATCAACTAAGAGTAATTTTATTTGAAAGAATCCATAACTAGATCAATTGGAAATATATCAAGATAAGGGGCTAACTTCAATTACAAAGGTAGTTTCATCCATTTAACATAATTAGTGAAAATTTCTAATAGTGAAACACTGAGCAACTTTATTCATAATGATAATTTAAGCTCATTTTTTGTCAATGATAATAAATGAAAGGGTACTAGATAATTCTTTCAAATTAATTAGCAACATATAAAACTTTTAATAAATAAATGAGTTATGGTGTCCATGTGAAATTGTAAATACTCCATAAATTCAAGTAGGTTAAAAGTTGGGTGACCAAAAGGCTACATCAATGATAGTAAACCTTTTTATTAATTATAAGATGAGTTGCAAGAAAAAGAGAAGTATACTTTTAAATAGGTAAATATGTATGTTATCTAATTTTTTTTCCATTACATTGTATAATGTTTTTGCAAAAATAGTCTTTTAAAAACACAAATAAAACCTTTATATAAGAACCTAACAAGGTTTTAAGCCTAACAACTATCTGGTTGATTAAAAATCCAACAAGGTTTTAACAAATAAAGAGTTCAAAAAGACTCTAGTAAATAAAGACTTAGTATGGTTTTGAGCCTAACAAGAATCTAATTGATTAAAAAACCTAATACGATTTTAATATAAAAAAAATGTTTGGCAAAACTCCAACAAATAAAGACCTAATAAAGTTCTGAGCCCAACAAGGCTCTATTTAATTAAAACCTCAATAAGGTTTTAACAAAGAAAGAGTCTTATACTCCAACAAATAAGGGGCCAATAAAGTTATAAGCTAAGCAAGGCTTTATAACACGACCAAAATATTAATGTCTTATTCTAAGTGCAAGAGTGTTGAAGTAATAAATAACTTGGCAAAACTAGAATCAAACCACATAGAAGTTAATTATAATAATAATAATAATAATAATAATAATAATAATAATGTTATTGTTATTGCTACAGCTACTGATAATGATGATGAATTCAAGGGGATTTGAAATGTAAGATTAATGTAATGATTAAATAAGATTAAAATAATTGTCAAGGCTAGAGGATCCACTAATGATATTTCAAATAAGTACAGTATAAACATCAATCAATCCTTTGAATTGTGAAATATGCTTGCATTTAAAATAAATATTTACCATAAATTAAAGCTATATACTTGCATTTAAAATGAACATTTACTATAAATTAAAGTTATCTTATATTATCGGACTTGTTATTATTAAAAGTACTGATCACACCCCTAACTAGCTTATTACTAGTTCTTAGTAATCAAAGCGTTAAAATAGAAAAATAATTTGCAAGTTTCATAAAGCAAGTCATTCATCATTCAACTTCCATTAATTTATCCATATAAACAAACTCTCATTAAATTTATATATCTGCTTCATACTTCTTAAATAAGATATTAATAAACCTTCCTTTTATGCTCAATATATCAACACATAGTTATAAGCTTTTCTTGAAAAAAAATAAAATTTTGTTCTAATATTCAAGGCTAACTTCATTAGGTTGGAATTATTATCTTTTTTTCTTTTTAAATATATATACATATAATATAAAACACAATACATTTTTAACTCATATAACGAGCTTTAAGCTAATGACTCTCAAACTAGTTGGTCTTAGGATATTAGATGTTGAGACACCCCTACAAGCTTAGTAACTCGGGTTGCAAATATTGATATGTAAATAGTACAATATTTAATTCCCTTTAGCTTTTCTCCTTGACTCATGTAACAATCTTTAGGCCAATAACTCCCGAGTCAGCTGACTTTAGGGTATTAGGTGTTAAAACACCTCTTCGGGCTTAATTGCTTAGGTTAGGAAGGCTATGAAACCAAACTTATCTACATTTTCATTATCATTAATATTATTAATTTGTTTTTGTTTTTAATTGTTGTTGTTGTTTTGTAAATTACATACTATCCCTTTTCCTTAGTTGTTATGACACGATCAAACGATTGATGTCTTCTCCCAAGTGCAGGAGTGTTGAAGTAATAAATAACCCAGCAAGACCGGGGTCGAACCACACGGAGGTTAATTGTATAAATTATAAATAACAGCAATACAACAACAACAAGAACAGTAATAGTAGTAATAGAAGAAGAACAAGAATAAGAAGAAGAAGAAGTTGATAAGAACTTTAAGATGGAAGATTAATGTAAGGATTAAACAAAGATAACGAAAAATGTCAAGGTTAGAGGATCCATTAATAGTATTTCAAACAAGTATATAAATTATTAACATGATTACATTAGTTATCTTATTCGAATAAAGCTAATACTTGTAAATATTGTCAGAAATTCATGATTACAATTTATGTTAACAACTAATCAAGTTCCTTTCATAGCACAGGTGTAGGTTATACCATACGGTTGGGCAATGAAAGTGCCAAGTATTTGTTATACCAAGTGTTATATAATATAAATCTAGATTAACCATTTAACAAGAAAACTATTAAAAGTGAACATGATAACAGATACAAAACATGTTAGTATCAAACATTAAGGTCCATGTTAAATTTACATTATACTTATTCTTACACCATTAGTGTAACCTTTTTACTTTGATATAATAAAATTAGCTTGAACATAATGAAGAAGAGAAACATAAATAAACAATATAAGAACATAAGTCGCATAATTTGGTTATCTAAGGAAAGTAGTAAAAAGCTTAGATTGGATTTAAGTCTTTATTTGTGAATCTTTCTATCTTGTATTTTTATTATTGTACTTTGTTATTTCTTATATTTATTTAAGTGTCTTTCAGGTTTGTTAGTGTTTGTTATTTCAGGTGATGTCTTCTGTGCTCTATCTTTGAACATTAGGACATTGAGGATAATGTCTCGTTTTGGTTGGGGGGAGGGTAGTAGTTAATAATAATAAAAAACTAACTGTGTATTCTATTTCATAAAACATGTGAAAAATTGTTGTTACTAGGATAACAGAGTAAAGGAGTTCTTTTGTTAAAATGACTCTTGAGACGCATCTTAATAACTATTATTAACAAGGTCTATCATAATACTTTTTGAAATATTCAAGTTTACAAACTCTTGCATTATTATTATTTAATTCTACACATATACTCATTTAACATGTATTCTTAAACCTTAATTTTCACACACAACTTTAACATATGATTATGGGTTGCATATTGGATTATTATATTATTTATATTTTTTTTTTGTTAAAGGTAACAACTAAAGGAAAGGGATAGTATATAATTTGAAAAAAAAAAGCAAAAAAAATCATGATAAAAAAATATAGATAAGTTTGATTTCGTAGCCTCCCTAACTTAAGCAATGAAGCTCCAAGGGGTGTTTTAACACCAAATACCTTAAAGTCAACTGACTTGGGAGCTATTGGCCTAACACTTGTTAGATGGGTTGAGGAAAAAAGTTTAAGAAAATCAAACATTTCACTATCTACATATTAATATTGGCAACCCGAGTTACTAAGCTCTTAGGGATATCTTAACACCTAATACCCTAAGACCAACTAGTTTAAGGGTCATTAGTCGAAAGCTCGTTACATGAGTTAAAGATATATGGTGTTTTAAGTTATATGTATATATATTAAAAAAATAAGAAAAAAAGAGAAAAAATAAAGAAAAAATAAAAATCTCAACCTAAGGAAGTTAATTTTAAACATTAGAACAAAAATTTTATTTTCTTTCAAGAAAAGCCCCATAACTATGTGTTGATATATTAAGCACCAAAGAAAGATTTATTAATATCTTGTTTAAGTGGTATTGAGCATATATAAAAATTTAATGAGAGTTTGTTTATCCGTATAGACTAATGGAAGTTGAATGATGAATACCTTGCTTTGTGGAATTTGCAAATTGTTTTTCTATTTTAACGCTTTGATTACTAGGAACTAGTAATAAGTTGGTTGAGGGTGTGATTAATACTTAAAAGTGTATTTTTATCAAGGTTTTATATCATCATTTTGCACTTGAAGTATTAATAACTCCTTAACTAAAACATGTTTTATAATAACATATCTAATAATATAAGATACCTTTAATTTGTGGTAAATATTTATTTTAAATACAGGCCTATCACATAAATGAAAGGATTGATTGATGAGCTTAAGAATTAAAATTGAAAGGACAAAGATATGGCCAAACTTAGAAAAGAGATAACGGTACAGTCCAAACCAGAACACTGTTCAGTAATTGGATCATATCTGGAGTTGTAGATCTTAGATTTAGGTCTACTTTACATGGATGGAAAGGTAAGACATAGACAATTTCCAACAACTTTTATGAAGAACACTTTGCTCAATTCTAATTGCATCAATGTCAATTTAGCTAGCCAAAATGCTTGAGTGATGTTGTCCACTAAATCTACTAATCAATAGTTGACCACTACATCAATTATCAATTACCACATAAATATTTTTGAATTTTAGCCTATAATAGAAGGTATTTGCTGTTCATTTGGGTATCTTGTTTTCCATTTCAAGATCATGTACTTGCTCTCTCTCTTTATATTTTTGTAATGCTTAAGTTTTGCTTTCATTAATCTCTTGTTCATGCTTTTCATTTCATTTACTATACTTAGTTAACTTATATAATGTTTATGTTCTTATATTGTTTCTTTAAGTTTTTCTCCTTCATAATATCTAGCTAAGTTAATTATGTCAAGGTGAAAAGGTTTCACTAATGGTGTTAGGATAAGTATAATATAAACTCAATATGGACTTCAATGCTTATATCCTAAACAACTTGCTATTAGCATGTCTTATCATTTTTATCTTATTAATTCTTAATACCTTACTTGTTAAATGGTTAGTCTAGATTTGTATTGTATAACACTTGGTACATCAAATACTTGATCCTTCATAGTATTTGGCCAACATCGTTATTATGAGAGGAACTTGATTTGTTGTCAACATAAGTTAGCATCATGAATACTTAATCAAATTTATAAGTATGGTGTTATGTAAATAAGATGATTAATATGATCATGTTGATAATTAATAAAGAGTTTATACTTTACTTATATCTAATACTATTAGTGTATCCTTTAAACTTGACATTTATTTTTATCACTGTATAATCTTCACATTAATCTTACATCTCAAAGTCCCATTTAACTCATCTTTACCACCACCATCATTATTGTTATTGTTATTGTTGTTGTCTTCTTCTTCTTCTTATCATTATTATTATTTATAATTTATATAGTTAACTTCCTTGTGGTTAGACCCCGGTCTTGCCAGGTTATTTATTACTTTGACACTCCTACACTTGAGATAAGACATCAATTCTTTAATCGTGTTAATACCATTAGTGGATCCTCTAACCTTGACATTTATTGTTATCATTGTTTAATTCTTAAGTTAATCTTCCATCTCAAAGTTCTCATCAACTTCTTCTTCTATTATTCTTACTATTACTACTAATACTAATGCTGCTACTACTATTACTATTATTATTATTATTATTAGTATTAGTATTCTTATTACTATTAATATTAGTATTACTACTATTATTGTTGTTGTTATTATTATTGTTGTTATTGTTGTTTTTTATAATTTTTACAATTAACCTTCCTGTAGTTCGACTCTGGTTTTGCTGGGTTATTTATTATTTCGACATTCTTGCACTTGGAAGAAGACATCAATTGTTTGGTCATGTCACCTTACATTGATCTTCCATCTCAAAGTTCTCATCAAGTTCTTTTTCTTTTTCTTCTTCTTCTTTATTATTATTACTATTACTAATATTGTTGCTGCTATTATTATTATTATTATTATTATTATTATTATTATTATTATTATTATTATTATTATTATTATTATTGTTATTATTATATTATTGTTGTTTTTAATTTATACAATTAACCTCTTGTGGTTCGACTTCGGTCTTGTTGGGTTATTTATTATTTCAACACTCCTGCATATAAGAGAAGACATCAATCTTTTGGTCATGTCAAGTATAAAATTACATTATAAAGTATATCTATGAGTATTAAAGATAAAAAATAAAAATAAAAATACTATTAAAATTTAGACTTTAGAATGCTTACGTTTTAGCTTGATAAGATAGGGACCTTTTTTACTAAAAGAGAGGTTTTTTGAAATTTAGATGGGCCAACAAATGGAAAAATAACTTAGAAAAACAATCAATCAATAATACAACTTACCATAGGTAGAGTTCATTGGCGTTTTTGTGTCTTTTCCATACATAAGTTGTTCCTTTACCTATACTCTTGCAAGTTATAGGTTTCATAATGACCATAATATTAGATCACGACTTCTAAACATTTCAAAATCATAAATTTATGATTAATCCAAACACATTTAAAAACCCAATTTAATGTCGTGCATGTTAAGTTAGGATGACAGCTTTACTAAGGATATCTTTAGTTAGAGTAAGCTTTGTTGATTGTTTTTTTATTTTGTCTTATTTATTTATTAGTCTAGTTATTTAATCTAGCATGCATTTCTTTACATGTTATTCATACATAAGTAAATTGAACATGCATTTTAATTCTAAGAGTATAAAACCAAATTCTAGGTTAGGTGAGGGATTATTGGTTTACCTCTTGACTTTTAGTTGGGATCCAAATTTGTGAAATATCCAACTATGATTTAAGTTATCAGTTGGTAATGACGATAATACTATGTCTCAACCATCAATAACGATAATACTATGCCTCAACCATCATTTGTAAACCTCAATATCGCTTTCATAAAAGGTTGTCACTGGGTAGTAACACGATGAAAAGATTAATGTCATCTCTTAAGTGTAGGAGTATCGAAGTAATAAATAATCCAGCAAGACCAGGGTCGAACCACAGGGAGGTTAATTGTATAAATTACAAATAACAATAATACAATAACGACAACAATAATAGTAGTAGTAGTAGTAGCAATACTGATAATAATAATACTAATAATAATAATAAAGAAAAAAAAGGAGAAGAAGAAAAAAAAATAAGAACTTTGAGATGAAATATTAATGTAAGGATTAAACAATGATAAGATAAAATGTCAAGGTTAGAGGATCCATTAATGGTATGTCAAACAAGTATAGTATAAACTCTTATTATTCAATTGAAAACCACACACAAAAGAGGTTCCAATTAGATTATAGATTGTTAACATGATTACATTAGTCATCTTATTCGATTAATGCTAATACTTGTAAATATCATCAAGCATTCATGATTATAACTTATGTTAACAATAAATCAAGTTCCTTTCATAGCTCAAGTGTCGGTTATACCATATAGTATGGGCTATGAGAGTGCCAAAGTATTTGTTGTACCAAGTGTTATATAACATAAATCAAGATTAGTCATTTAACAAGCAAAGTATTAAAGAGTGAACAAGATAACAAATAGAAAACATGTTAGTATCAAACATTAAAGTCCATATTAAGTTTACACTATACTTATTCTTACACCATTTGTGTAAACTTTTCACCTTGATATAATAAACTTAGCTAAACATAATGAAAGAAAGAAAAATAAAAAAAAAATAAGAACATAAATAAGATAAGAGTTAACTAAGTAAAGGAAATGATAAACTTGATATTAATGAAAGCAAAGCACAAACATTATAAAAAATACAATGAGAGAAAGCAAGAGCATGATCTTGATCTAGAAACAAAGATGCCTAAATGCATGGCAAATGCCTCCTTTTATAGGCCAAAATTGAGAACTATTGATTTGATGACTAATTGATGAGTGGGTGACCAACTCTTGATTTGGTAACAATCTTTATCTTCTCTTGTCTGCCCAAAACGTTATTGATAACGTCCAAATTGGAACCACTTGAAAACATGAAAGTTGTAGGAAATTATCTCTACTTTCTTGTGTAAAAAAATTAGATCATTGGGACTTCCAAAACTCCATATATGGGCCAAACACCGAACAGTGCTCGGGTTGGAAGATAGATTCAGACATTTTTGTTCTTGCTTCAATTTGGGCTTGAAAATGGCCTTTTTAGATCTTGGGATCAATATAAAAGTTGTAGGCCTATAGCTCCAGATATAACCCAATTACTGAATAGTGTTCCTATTTGGACTGCACCGACATCTCTTTTCTAAGTTTGGCCATCTCTTTGTCCTTTCAATTTTAGCTCTTAAAGTCATTAATCAATCCTTTTATTTATGTGATAGGCCTGCATTTAAAATAAATATTTACCACAAATTAAAGGTATCTTATATTATTAGATACGTTATTATAAAACATGCTTTAGTTAAGGAGTTATTGATACTTTAAGTGTAAAATAATGATATAAAACCTTGATAAAAATGCACTTTTAAGTACTAATCAGGCAGATCATAGATCCTTTTTAGATTAGGTGGTAAGCTTACTCCTTATGTAATGACTAAAACCTACACTTAAGATGATTAACTCCTTAATAATTTATTTTTGTATTAAGACAAACCTAATCAAGATCCTAAAATCTGCAAGATTATTTTGAGCTAAGATTATGACTTCCATAACTTTTTCTGAACATGAGCAAAAATTTAAGATGATATAATTATCTGAGGGGAATTGCCCAAGAACCAAGGTAGGTGAATTACTACACATAACTAAAGTACATCTTTTATAAATAATATGGAAAAACTAGTGTCAATTTTAGGTTATATAGATAAAATGTTTTTTTTTAAAAGAAGTATGAAAGGATCACTAATGTAATGAAGATTATAGTACAAGCTTCAGTAATTAAAGCCATATTGCATTTCTAGGACCTAAATTACAGATGTTTTAACTTCGAAGAGATTGACATGCCCCCTACTATTGAGGAATATGTTCAAATTTTGAATTTCTTAAACAACCTTGACAAAGTTTATTTTAGAAAAAAATTGGAAACTCTTCTTATATCATACGTTGTGGAGATAAAACAAGGGTCTTAGTGATTGGATTATTTGATTATATTAGTTATTCACATTTATTAATTGCTATATAGTTTGGGGAATTCATCATGTATCAAGAACTTGTGATTTAGTTGAATACACTAGGTTATTTAAAGATCTTGATTCTCTAGTCAAATTAGAAGTTATCAAAAAAGACTGGAGATAACTTGTACTGGTTCAAATAGGTGAAGAAAAGGTCAAATTCTTAGTTAATTTAATTGTTTAGTTTGGATAAACCATGGATTATCTAGGGTATTTGATAGCTTTGAAGCACAAGGTCTAAAAATAGTTAATGAAGTTCAACCATTTATCACTAGAGAACCTAAAAGTAAAAGAATTGGCAATGAAAAGGAGCTACAAGATGATTCAAATAAGTTTATAATTGATCTAAGTCATATTAAGAGTCAACATAAAGTTTTAGAAAACCAATTTCCTAAAGAGGACAAGATGAAGTCCTCTTTAAACCAATAATTAAGAGAAAAGAATAAAAAAATAGTTATGTTAATGCAAGATTTGGAATTAGGAAAAATCAACCAATGAATGATTAGTGAATGGCAAGATATAATTAAGAAGTTTAAAAAGATTGCACAAGGTATGTAAAAGCAGTTGAAAAGAAAGATGATCTGGTGTGATAAATTGAGAAATAAGTATGTGATGATGGAAAATGAGTTAATTACTCTAAACAAGGCTTCAAAAAACAAAACAAGTGCTGACAAAGAATTAATTTCCTTTATGAGAAAGGGAAACGGATAATATTAAAGGAAGGCTATAAGTTGAGAAAGAAAAGAACAAGTTGGCTAATCTCAACATTGAAGAAAAGAGAAGACTAAGAGCTCAATATGTAACTCAAGCTAACAATGAAATAGAAGTTAGAAAAGTGGATAAAGCAAAAAAAAAAAAGAGATTAAAAGATATTAATAAAACTTTTTTTAGTCCTCAATATATCAATACATAATTATGAGGCTTTATTTGGAAGAAAACAAAATTTTTGTTCTAACATTTAAGGTTAACTTGTTTAGGTTGAGATTATTACTCTTTTTTTTTTTTAATATACATCTAACTTAAAAACACAATGCATCTTTAACCAATGTAACGAGCTTTCGACTAATGACTCTCAAATTAGTTGGTCTTAGAGCATTAGGTGTTAAGACACCCTTACGAGCTTAGTAATTGGGGTTGTAAAAACAGATACATAGATAGTGCAATTTTTAATTCCCTTAAGCTTTTCTCCTCAACCCATGTAACAAGCGTTGGGCCAATAGCTCTTAAGTTAGTTGACTTTAGGGTATTAGGTGTTAAAACACCCTTTCAAACTTAATTGCTTAAGTTAAGGAGGCTACAAAACCAAAGTTATCTATGTTTTTATTATCATCATTTTTTGTTTTTTTTTTTGTTGTTTTATATATACTATCATTTTTTCTTAGTTGTTACCTTTAACAAAGAACATAAATAAAGTAATAATTCAATCAGCAACTCACAATTATATATTAAAGTATGTGTGTGTGAAAATAAAGATTTAAGAACAATTGTTAAATGAATATATGAGCAAAATTAAGTGATAACAATGTGAGAGTTCATAAACCTGAATATTTCAAGAAGTATTCTGATAGATCTTATTAGGAATGTTTACTAAGATGCATCTTAAGAGTCACTTTAATAAAAGAATTTGTTTACTCTATCATCCTAGTAACAATAGTTTTACAAATGGTTTATGAAATAGAAAACATAGTTAATTAAATTTTTTTTTAATAATATCAACTACTACCTTTTCCCCCCAACCAAAATAAAACATTGTCCACAATGTTCTAAGGTAGAAAGATAGAGTATAGAAGACATCACCTCAAACAATGAGTATTGACAAACCTAAAACACACTTAAACAAATATAAGAAACAACAAAACATAAATATTTTACTATTAATAAAACCAAAAGACACAAATTTTTATAAACTAAGACACAAATCATAGTTGTGATTGTGGCTCACATCTTCCCTTGATTTTATGTCTAAGAACAGTTTCAACACTCTCTATAGGTTAGGGATAAGCTTCCCATCCAGTTTTTTTAAAAGCTAACAAACAGGGTTTTTTTTAGTCAGATTTCTAAGACTAAGTCGATCATGTTCTTTATAAAAATGAGGCCATAAATCATGAATTACAAGATGCACATCTCCACTAGGATGGGTCTTAGGAGTTAATAGAAGATATCTAAAAACTTCTTACTCAAGCTATCCTTAATGAATTGTATTTTATCTTCACGGTTTATAGATACAATTCCTAAAGAACGACATGTTGCATTGCAAATCCATCTGGTACATCTGTGACAAATTTTCAGTCATTTTGCATGATGTTTCTTTACAAAAGTGATTTTATCTATTCCAAATATGTATGAAATGAAAGAATTGGCGGACTCATCTGATAATCAGACCTTTTCTTTAATCAGCTAGTGAATCTCTTTAAGAATTTCATGGTTAATTAACAACCTCAATCTTGCACATATAGCTTGGTAAATTTGGAAACGAAATGTAAAGAAAAGAGAACGAACAAGGAATTGAACAAATATATATACGGTTATCAATTATTCAATTGAAAACCACACACAAAGAAGGTTCTAATCATATTATAAATTGTTAAAATAATTACATTAGTTATCTTATTCGATTAATGCTAATACTTGTAAATCTTGTCAAGTATTCATGATTATAACTTATGTTAACAACAAATCAAGTTCCTTTCATAGTACAGATATAGGTTATACCATACAATTGCGTTATGAAAGTGCTAAGTATTTTTTGTACCAAGTATTATACAAATAAATCTAGATTAGTCATTTAACAAGCAAAGTGTTAAAGAGTGAACAAGATAATAAATACAAAACATGTTAGTATCAAATATTAAGGTCCATGTTGAGTTTATACTATACTTATTCTAACACCATTAGTGTAACCTTTTCTCCTTAACATAATAAACTTAACTAAATATAATAAAAGAAAAAAAATATAAATAAACAAAATAAGAACATAAATAAGATAAAAGTTAACTAAGTAAAGGAAATGAAATGAAAGGCGTAAACGAGATATTAATGAAAGTAAAACTTAAGCATTACAAAAAAAATACAAAGAGAGAAATCAAGAGCATAATCTTGATCTAGAAACCAAGATGCTTAAATGCATGGAAAATATCTCCTTTTATAGGCCAAAATTGAGAACAATTGATTTGATGATTAATTAATGAGTGGGTTGCCAACTCTTGACTTGGTAACAATCCTTATCTTCTCTTCTCTGCCCAAAATATCATTGATAACATCAGAACTAGAACCATTTGGAAACATGAAAGTTCTAGAAAATTGTCTTGGCTTTCCAGGAAAAATTAAGGTCATTTGAACTTGTAGAACTTTAGATATGGGCCAAACAATAAACAATGTTTGGGATGTAGGACAGATTCAAACTTCTTTGTTATTGCTATAATCTGAACTTGAAAATGGTCTTTTTAAATCTTGAACTCTGTGATATAGGCCTATTTCCTACCTTTCCATTCATATAAAGTAGAGCTAAATTCAAGATCTATAGCTCTATATATGACTCAATTACCGAATAGTGTTCCAATTTGGACTGCACCAGCATCTCTTTTCTAAGTTTAGCCATCTTTTTATCCTTTCAATTTCAGCTCTTAAACTCATCAATCAATCCTTTTATTTATGTGATAGGCCTGCATTTAAAATGAACATTTACCACAAATTAAAGGTATCTTATATTATTAGATATGTTATTATAAAACATGCTTTAGGTAAGGTGTTATTGATACTTCAAGTGCAAAATGATGATATAAAACCTTGATAAAAATGCAATTTTAAGTACTAATCAGGCTCATATCTTCTCTTGGTTTTACGTCCAAGAACGATTTAAACGCATTTTATAGGTCGGGGATAGGCTTCCCCTCTAGTTTTCTTAAAAACTAACAAATAAGGTATTTTATAATTAGATTCTCGAGACTATATCGAGCATGCTCTTTATGAAAATAGGGTCATAAGTCATAAAATGCACAATACAAATCTCTACAAGGATATGTTGTAAAAGTTAATAAAAGATTATCTAAAGACTCTTTATATTTTGAAATAAATCCTAACTTTTGATATTTTTCACAAGCTTTGCAAAAGACATGTGTGTCTTTGAATATGGGAGGCCAATAGAATCCACATTATAAGATTTTTATAGTAATTTTTTTGATGAGACATGATTCTCACATGCCTTAGAATGAAAAAAAATTAGTAACACTACCTACCTCATTGTCGGGCATGCATCTTTTAAATATTTGATTAGGAAGATAATTGAATAGGTAAGTGTAATCCTAATAAAACATCTTTACTTCGTTCAAAAATTTTCTTTTTTCTTGGATATTGCAATGAGTTGACAAATCTCTTTAAGAAAGAAAATTTATATGATTAGCAAACCGAGGCATTGGACTATGAGAAAGTAAGGATTCGTCAAGAAAGTAATCATCAATTAGTAGGATGTCAAATGCCAAATCTATTATCAATTTTGATAAATGGTTCATTTCAATATTTTTGGTGCCTTTCTTGTCCTTGATTTCTTCATGTTTGGAAGTTTCAAAGATCTTAGAAACATGATTGACTTCCCTTTGTTCAGTCATGATATGAGAAAATAGAAGTACTGGTGGGGAATCAATCTTTTCTTTTCAATGTTTAGGTTTAACACCTTCCTTACCCTTAGATATTGATGATTAGTACTTAAAAGTGCATTTTTATGAAGGTTTTATATTATCATTTTGCACTTGAAGTATCAATAACTCCTTAACTAAAACAGGTTTTATAATAACATATCTAATAATATAAGATGCCTTTAATTTGTGGTAAATATTCATTTTAAATGTAGGCCTATCACATAAATGAAAGGATTGATTGATGAGTTTAAGAATTGAAATTGAAAGGATAAAGAGATGATCAAACTTAAAAAAGAGATGCTAGTACAATCCAAACCGAAACACTGTTCGATAAGTAGGTCATATTTGGAGCTGTAGATCTCGGATTTAGGTCTATTTTACATGGATGGAAAGGTAAGATATAGGCCTATAACTTTTAGCCCAAGATTTAAAAAAGCCATTTTTAAGTCCAAATTATAGCAACAATGAAGAAGAATCTATCCTACAACCCAAATACTATTTAGTGTTTGACCCATATTTGAAGTTTTAGAAGTTCAAATGACCTCAATTATTTTTTCTTAGAAAGCTAAGATAATTTTCTAAAACATTCATGTTTCAAGTGGTTCATATTCTGATATTATTAATGACATTTTGGGTAGACAAGAAAAGATAAGGATTGTCACAAAGTCAAGAGTTGGCCACCTACTCATCAATTAGTCATCAAATCAATAGTTCCTAATTTTGGCCTATAAAAGGAGGCATTTACCATGCATTTAGGCATCTTTATATCCATATCAAGATCATGCTCTTGCTTTCTCTCTTTGTATTGCTTATGTTTTGCTTTCATTAATATCAAGTTTATGCTTTTCATTTCCTTTCCTTTATATAATTAACTTTTATCTTATTTATATTCTTATTTTATTTATTTATTTTTCTTTTTTTTTTCATTATGTTTAGTTAAGTTTATTATATTAAGGTGAAAAGGTTACACTAATGGTGTAAGAATAAGTATATTGTAAACTCAACATGGACCTTAATATTTGATACTAACATGTTTTGTATTTGTTATCTTGTTCACTCTTTAATACTTTACTTGTTAAATGAATAATCTAGATTTATATTGTATAACACTTGGTACTACTAAGGGTGTTCAAAAAAATCAGGTAATTGAAAAAACTGAGAAAACCGATGGAAAATTAACTGAGAAAACCAAACCAAGATAAAACTGATTAAACTGAATACTAAAACCAAAAATCTTTCTAGTTCGGTTCAGTTTTACCAGTGAACCAAACCGGTACACCCATAAAATAAAGTTATAAACAACCTAGTATGGATAATATAGTAAGTAAACCTAAACCTAAATGACATTATAATTTGCTAATGAAGCCACCGCCCATACCAAACCAGAGAGTCTTATCATCTTCTTCCTTTCCCCTTTAATTTTCATTTTCTCTGCCTCTTGGCCCTGCATCTATCTCTTCTCTAGCCGATCAATAAGTAAATAACTCACACCTCTACATCCATCTAGTATACTTGCAGCAAAAAAAAACCTGAACAAAATCTTCACCTGCAGCAGAAGAGTTAAAGAGGTAAAGTTTACTATTTATCAATATTTGGGTATCTTCTTCTTCTTTATATATATATATATATATATATATATATATATATATATATATATATATATATATATAAGAGCCATATGCAAAAGTAGCCCTCCTTGACCCTCGACAGCTTGCAGTTTGAAATTGTCCTCTTGAAGAAGCAATTAGGGACCATGTTATGTAGATTTGACAGTTCAACTATCATCAATGCTCATCTCAACTGGAATAAATTTCTTTGAAGCTTTGGCACTAGCCCCAATTTGTAATTGCCCTTGTTCTTAAATGTTTAAAATTAAGGTTAAAGGATTATGCTTTGAAATGAAAATAGGGTCAGTTAGTGTATAATTATCGTACAAGATTAAGCCAAATATTTTGTATTTTTCCAGTTGTTGGATGGTATCTTCTAAACCACACGATAACGTGGGATTATATCCCTTAAAAGTGTCCCTCCATTCAATTCAGGCTATACTAGCAATATTTCTCCTTTGTTGTTTGATCAACCTTATGTTCCTACCCAGCCATCAGCCACCAAATTTGAAGTTTTCTCTAGTGAAGAACTAGGAACTCTATCTTAGATCATAGAAACAGTTTAGGCCAATATTATTTCAATATCAATGGAGTACGTATTATTTAATTAAGGCTAAGCAAATAAAAAAAACCATATATCATGGGATTAGGTTTCCCGATGTTTTCCTAAAAAACTAGATTTAACTGAACCACATTGGTTTGGTTTGAACTGGTTTCCAGTCTAGTTTGGTTAATTTTTTATAAATATATTATAATTCAGTTCGGTTGGTTTTTTAAGTCTAAACCGAACCAAACTGAACCGTGAACACCTCCAGGTACAAAAAATACTTGGCACTTTCATAGCTTGTACTATATGGTATAACCAACACCTGAGCTATGAAACAAACTTCATTTGTTATTAAGATAAGTTATAATCATGAATACCTGACAACATTTAGAAGTACTAGCTTTATTCGAATAAGATAACTAATGTAATCATATTAGCTAGGGGTGTTTAAAAAAACCAAAAAACCGATTAAACCGAGAAAACCGGAAAAAAAAACCCGATTAAACCGATTAAAATTTAAAAAAAACCAGCCAGTTCGGTTCGGTTTCGGTTTTATAACCAAAAAACCGAAAAACCAAACCGAACCGAACCGAAACCGGAAAAAAAAACCAAGCCAAACCGAAAAAACCGAGCCAAAACCGAGAAAAACCGAGAAAAACCGAGCCAAAACCGAGCCAAACCGGAAAAACCAAGCCAAACCGATTTGAACCGGTTTTTCCCTTAAAAAACCGAACCGAACCGAAACCGGTCGGTTTGACTTGGTTTCGGTTCGGTTTCGGTTTTTTTTTTCAAATTTTTTTTTCTGGTTTGGTTACTTTTTTTGATAAAAACCGAACTGAACCGAAAATGAACACCCCTAATATTAGCAATGTATACTACATGGTCCATTATGTGTGGTTTCCAATTGCATAATAAGAGTTTATACTATACTTGTTTGACATACCATTAGTGGATCCTTTAACCTTGATATTTGTTGTTATCATTGTTTAATCCTTACGTTAATCTTCTATCTCAAAGTTCTCATCAACTTCTTCTTTTTCTTTTTATTTTTCTTATATTATTATTATTATTATTAGTATTACTACTACTACTACTACTACTACTACTACTATTATTGTTGTTGTTGTTGTTGTTGTTGTTATTGTTATTATATTATTGTTGTTTATAGTTTTAACAATTAACCTCCATGTGGTTTGACCCCGATCTTGCTAGGTTCTTTATTACTTTGACACTTCTGCACTTGGGAGAAGACTTCAATGTTTTGGTCATGTCAATTGGCTCATCATCTTTCTCACAAGGTTCAAGAATAGGTTTTTCAATAACCTTACCACTACGAAGAGTAATGACTAATTGGACTTGATCCATATGTTGGCTTTTGGAGTTATGTACACTTGAATTGTATTGTCCTTCAGGATTTTATTGTAGTTGAGATGAAACCTTACCTTTCTCCTAAAAACTGAAAATAGATGTGAAATTTGCAACAGTATCTTTAAAATCTTTTATGCTTTGAGTAAGTTGAGTATTGATTATCTCTTACTTTTCAATGAATGCATACAAAGTTTTCTCAAGATTTCTTCTAGGATGGGGAACATAAGGAGATGCATATCCATGTGAATTTGAAAAATTATGGTGTGCTTGAACTGGTGGTTATGAAGTTTATGCATTATTGTTATCACTCTTCCAATCAAAATTTAGGTAATTGCTCCAACCAGGGTTGTATGTTTGCAAGTATAGGTTATGATTGTGCCTTTGAAAATTGCTTAAAACATGAGCTTGTTCATGAAGGCATTTCTTGAAAGAAGGCAAAGTTGGACAATCATTGGTAGAGTGTTTCATTAGTTTCATAGATTTGACATACAATGTTTTGAATAGATTTTAATTGACCACTTCTTTTTAATTTTATTGCCTAAACTTTTCTAGCTAAAGATGCAAATTTGGTTTGGAGGTTATGATTTTCCCTAAGGGTATACATACCTCCATAAAATATATGAAGTTACATTTTACCCGATACCTTATAAGTACTTGCAATGCTCTAGTTTTGAACATTTGCAGGTAGCAAGTCTAGGTACTCCATTGCTTCATTAGGGTTTTTATCTTCAAAAGTTCCATTGCACATTAATTTCACTATTTGCCTATCTTTAGATGTTAATATCCTTCATATAAATATAAAACTAATCTTCATGTTTCAAAACCAGGATGAGTTCAAGTAGTAAGCAAGTTTCGATACCTATCCTAATATTGGTAAAATGTTTCTCCTCATTTTTTAGTAAATATAGTGATTTGTTTTTTGAAAGAGTTTGTTCTATGAGAAGGGAAAAACTTCATTAAAAATTATTATAGCATTTTATCCCAAGCATAAATGGATCCTGAATAGTACTTAAAAGTGCATTTCTATTAAGGTTTTATATCATCATTTTGTAATTAAAGTATTAATAACTCCTTAACTAAAGTATGTTTTATAATAACATATCTAATAATATAAGATATCTTTAATTTATGATAAATGTTCATCATAAATGCAGGCCTATCATATAAATGAAAGGATTGGTTAATGAGTTTAAGTATTAAAATTGAAAGGAAATAGAGATGACCAAACTTAAAAAAGAAATGCTGATATAGTCTAAACAATAGTAACAATAACAAACAATAGTAGTAGTAGTAGTAGTAGTAGTAGTAATAGTAGTAATAATAATAATAATAATAAAGAAGAAGAAGTTGATGAGAACTTTAAGATGGAAGATTAACGTAAGTATTAACTAATGATAATAATAAATGTAAATGTTAGAGGATCCATTAATAGTATGTTAAACAAGTATAGTATAAACTCTTATTATGCAATTGGAAACCATACATAAAGGACCATATAATATAAATTGCTAACATAATTACATTAGTTATCTTATTTGATTAATGTTAATACTTATAAATCTCGTCGGACATTCATTATTATAACTTATGTTAACTGACATGATGAAAAGATTGATGTCTTCTCCCAAGTGCAGGAGTGTCGAAGTAATAAATAACCTAGAAAGACCGGGGTCGAACCACAGGGAGGTTAATTGTATAAATTATAAACAACAATTATAAACAACAACAATAATAGTAGTAGCAATAATAATACTAATAATACTACTAGTAGTAGTAGTAGTAGTACTAATAATAATAATAATAATAGTAATAGTAATAACAATAATAAAGAAAAAGAAGAAGAAGAAGATGAGAACTTTGAGATGGAATATTAACGTAAAGATTTAACAACGATAATAATAAATGTCAAGGTTAGAGGATCCACTAATGGTATGTCAAACAAGTATAGTATAAACTCTTATTAGTCATTTGGAAACCACACATAAAGGAGGTTCCAATTAGATTATAGGTTGTTAGCATCATTACATTAGTCATCTTATTCAATTAATGCTAATACTTGTAAATCTCGTCAAACATTCATGATTATAACTTATGTTAACAACAAATCAAGTTCCTTTCATAGCTCAAGTGTTGGTTATACCATACAGCATGGGCTATGAAAATGCTAAGCATTTGTTGTACCAAGTGTTATACAACATAAATCAAGATTAGTCATTTAATAAGTAAAGTATTAAAAAGTAAACAAGATAACAAATAAAAAACATGTTAGTATCAAACATTAAAGTTCATATTGAGTTTACACTATTCTTATTCTTACACCAGTAGTGTAACCTTTTCACCTTGACATAATAAACTTAGCTAGACATAATAAAAGAAAGAAAAATAAATAAACAAAATAAGAACATAAATAAGATAAGAGTTAACTAAGTAAATGAAAGGAAATGAAAGGCATAAACTTGATATTAATGAAAGCAAAGCATAAACATTACAAAAAATACAAAGAAAGAAAGCAATAGCATGATCTTGATCTGGAGACCAAGATGTCTAAATGTCTGGCAAATGCCTCCTTTTATAGGCCAAAATTGAAAACTATTGATTTGATGACTAATTGATGAGTGGGTGGCCAACTCTTGAGTTGGTGACAATCCTTATCTTCTCTTGTCTGCCCAATACTTCATTGATAATGTCAAAATTGGAGCCACTCGAAAACATGAAAGTTGTATGCAATTGTCTTATATTTCTTGTGTAAAACATTCAGCTCATTTCTACTTCTAGAACTCCAGATATTGCCAAAATACTAAACAGTGCTCGGGCTGGAGGACAGATTCGGGCTTCTTTGTTGTTGCAACAATTTGGACTTGAAAATGACCTTTTTAGATCTTGGGCTCCATATGAAAGTTGTAGGCCTATGTCTTACCTTTCCATCCATATAAAGTAGACCTAAATCTGAGATCTATAGCTCCAGATATGACCCAATTATAGAACAGTGTTCTGGTTTGGATTGCACCGATATCTCTTTTCTAAGTTTGGCCATCTCTTTATCCTTTCAATTTCAGTTCTTAAATTCATCAATCAATCCTTTCATTTATGTGATAGGCCTGAATTTAAAATGAACATTTACCATAAATTAAAGGTATCTTATATTATTAAATATATTATTATAAAACATGCTTTAGTTAAGGAGTTATTGATACTTCAAGTGCAAAATGATGATATAAAACCTTGATAAAAATGCACTTTTAAGTACTAATCATTAACAACAAATCAAGTTCCTTTCACAACTTAGGTATCGGTTATACCATATAGTATGGGCTATGAGAGTGTCAAGTATTTGTTGTACCAAGTGTTATACAACATAAATCTAGATTAGTCATTTAACAAGCAAAGTATTAAAGAGTGAACAAGATAACAAATACAAAACATGTTAGTATCAAACATTAAAGTCCATATTAAGTTTATACTATACTTATTCTTACACCATTAGTATAACATTTTCACCTTGACATAATAAACTTAGCTAGACATAATAAAAGAAAGAAAAATAAATAAACAAAATAAGATAAGATTAACTAAGTAAAGGAAAGGAAATGAAAGGCATAAACTTGATATTAATGAAAGCAAAACTTAAGCATTACAAAAATACAAAGAAAGAAAGCAAGAGATCTTGATCTAGAAACCAAGATGCCTAAATGCATGGCAAATGCCTTTTTATATATGCCTAAATTGGAAACTATTGATTTGATGACTAATTGATGAGTGGGTGGCCAACTCTTAACTTGATGATAATCCTTATCTTCTCTTGTCTACCTAAAACATCATTGATAACGTCAAAATTAGAACCACTTGAAAACATGAAAGTTCTAGGAAATTGTCTCAGTTTTCCAGGAAAAAAATATGAAGGTCATTTGGGCTTTTATAACTTTAGATATGGGCCAAAAACAGAACAGTACGCGGGCTAAATGACAGATTCAGACTTCTTTGCTGTTACTATAATTTGGGCTTGAAAATGACCTTTTTAAATCTGGGGTTCCATATGAAAGATATAGGCCTATGTCTTACCTTTCCATTCATATAAACTAAACCTAAATACGAGATATATAACTCTAGATATGACCTAATTACCAAACAGTGTTCTAGTTTGGACTACAACAACATCCTTTTTCTAAGTTTGGCCATCTCTTTGTCCTTTCAATTTTAGTTCTTAAATTCATCAATCAATCCTTTTATTTATATGATAGGTTTGCATTTAAAATGAACATTTACCATAAATTAAAGGTATCTTATCTTATTAGTTATGTTATTATAAAACATGCTTTAGTTAAGGAGTTATTGATACTTCAAGTGCAAAATGATAATATAAAACCTTGATAATATAAAACCTTGATAAAAATGCTCTTTTATGTACTAATTAGTAACTTTGATATTTGTTGTTATCATTGTTTAATTCTTATGTTAATCTTCTATTTCAAAGTTCTCATCAACTTTTTCTTCTTCTTTTTCTTCTTTATAATAATATTAATTATTATTATTATTACTATACTACTACTACTATTATTTTTATTATTATTATAATTCTTGTTACTATTGTTGTTGTTATTGTTGTTATTATATTATTGTTATCTATAATTCATACAATTAAACTCCCTGTGGTTTGACCTCGGTCTTGCCAGGTTATTCATTACTTCGACACTCCTGCACTTGGGAAAAGATATCAATTTTTTAATTATGTTAGTTAACATTGATGATGCTTTAAAAAAAATAAAAAGAAGAGGATAAGAAAATAAAAAAAATGTATAAAAAGGACAAAAAATACCGATCCAATAGCCTTGATTATATACTACCATCTCATCATAGGTTTTACCCATCTTGGGGTCCAAAGCCCTCAAAAAACCCATATAAAGACACCCTACCAAATCAGTCAAACCTATTGGACAGTAAGGTGCACGGGTTTGCCAGCAAAAGAGAACCTTTATTCTTTTTAAGCTTCACACTATATGCTAAACTTAAGATGACAAAAGCATACCCTCTTGCTCTTAAAAGCACACCCTCTTGCTCTTAAAAACACACACCCATAATAACCAAAACATATAACTTACAACCCTACAATAATTGAAAAACAAGCTAAAAATAAACACTCCCAAACTAATTGTTTAGGTACCAAATTAGATCTATTTGGTTTAAAGGTAGAGATAATTAGTATAGAAGTTAATAGTTATAATTGAGCCAGAACCACCTATTAAAAGTCCCGATTCTTCCCAAATTCCATATAAAACATACAAGTTAGGGAATTAAAAGAATACGGAAGAAAAAAAATCATAAACTAAGAGAATATAGCTCTATCATTTTTCTAATAATAGCTCTCTCCCTCTTTATCTCTTTATCTCCATCTCATTTTGCCATCCTTGTCTCCACTATCTCTAACATTTAAAAAAAAAACATTCATTGCATTTTCCCTCGTTGCCTAAAAACAAAATCTTATAATTTTCACACCATTATGTATAATTTCTCCAACAAGAAAAAAAAAACATAACAATCCCTCTCACCCACAAATACCTATTATCTCTTCTTTTGTCCCTAATCCATTCTCCTCCAAACCCAGTAGATCAACACATTCCTCTTCACTAAATGTTATGACCTATCCATAACAATCTTAATAAATAACTAACCATGACCTATCATCTCCTCCAAATACCGTCTATAAACTCATCATCTCCATCAAACATCAACCATAGACCTATTATCCCTCTTATTATCATCACTAATCAGTCACCATCAATACCACTAGAGATAACCCTATCATCAACAACAACTTTAGTCATCCATGATGTCTTTATTAGTCTCTATGGTTTCTTTTTCTCCTTTATAAATTGAACTAGAGCCTAGTAACCACACCAACTCTCTTAAACCTTCTCCCCATAACATCCAATAGAGGAGAAAGAGATTGACCTAACTAAGGCAATTCTAAGGGAGAGGGAGAAACATATCTGTAGAGAAGTGAGGAAATATATTGAGGTTTTGTTTGTGTATTTTTTTTCTTTTACATGTAACAATTAAATTCATCGTCGTTCTAAAAGTGATGAGGGAAGGGAGGCACTTCAAATCTGCTAGGTTACTCCCACTAACAAGTAGCAATGTATGGTTTTATATGCCAATAATGAAAGAGATGCATAGATACACACACTTCTACAATGCTCCAACATCATCCTTGAGGCCCAACAGCTCCTCTACCATACTCTAATAGTGTAGATCTTATCTAGCCTCTTTTAGAAGGTCTAATTCAAATTTTGGATGGTTTTTTATGTGTTTGATTATGATCATTGTTAATCATATGATGATGATTATAAATAGGTATGATTGTAGGATGTGAAAGTAAATTAGTGAAAATAGGATGTGTGTGTGTACGCGTCTTTCCATAATTTTTTTTAGCACGTGTTAGAAAAAAGAATTAAAAAAAAATAACTTCATGTTTAACTTAAAACTAGTTAATGGTTTGAATTCATTGTTTTAACTTACATCATGGTTAAGTTTCTCTGAAAATTCATGTTTCATAAAAAATATGAAAGAAAAAAATATATTGCATGACTTAACATTTCTTAAAAATACCAAAAATTAAACATCAAAATAATTTTTTATATTTTGCTCACTTATTTAACTTAATAACAAGTTTATTAAGCTTCTTAGGAACTTGGTCTAAATTAAGTACCATGAAAAAAAGAGTTTATTTTTAATATTTTAGGATTTATGAACTTATATGTTAGAGATATTTCTAACATTAAACAATGACAAATTTAGTATATAACAAATAAAAACTCTGCACTTTTTCTCCTTTTATTTACTCCTAATTTTTTAGAAATATGAACTTATATGTAATATGTTTTGCTGATCTTGAAAGAAATAAAAATAAAATAATATATTAATTATCTTTAAAAGAGTTATGCTTGATGACACGACTAAAAGGTTGATGTCTTCTCCCAAGTGCAGGAGTGTCGAAGTAATAAATAACCCGGCAAGACCGGGGTCGAACCACAGGGAGGTTAATTGTACAAATTATAAACAACAATTATAAAACAACAATAACAACAACAACAATAGTAATAATAATAATAATAATAATAATAATAATAATAATAATAATAATAATAATAATAATAATAGTAGTAGTAGTAGTAGTACTAATAATAATAATAATAATAATAATAATAATAATAATAATAAAGAAAGAGAAGAAGAAGAAGATGATGATGATGAGAACTTGGAGATCAAATATTAATGTAAGGATTAAGCAATAATAATAACAAATGTCAAGGTTAGAGATTCCACTAATGGTATATCAAACAAGTATAGTATAAACTCTTATTATTGAATTGGAAACCACACACAAAGGAGGTTCCAATCAGATTATATATTGTTAACATGATTACATTAGTCATCTTATTCAATTAATGCTAATACTTGTAAATCTCGTCAAGCATTCATGATTATAACTTATGTTAACAACAAATCAAGTTCCTTTCATAGCTCAGGTGTCGGTTATACCATACATTATGGGCTATGAAAGTGCCAAGCATTTGTTGTACCAAGTGTTATACAACATAAATCAAGATTAGTCATTTAACAAGCAAAGTATTAAAGAGTGAACAAGATAACAAATATAAAACATGTTAGTATCAAACATTAAGGTCCATATTAAATTTACACTATACTTATTCTTCCACCATTAGTGTAACCTTTTCACCTTGACATAATTAACTTAGCTAGACATAATGAAAGAAAGAAAAATAGATAAACAAAATAAGAACATAAAACTTAACTAAATAAAGGAAAGGAAATAAAAAGCATAAACTTGATATTAATGAAAGTAAAGCATAAACATTACAAAAAATACAAAGAGAGAAAGGAAGAGCATGATCTTGATCTGAACACCAAGATGCCTAAATGCATGGCAAATGCCTCCTTTTATAGGCTAAAATTGGGAACTATTGATTTGATGACTAATTGATAAGTGGGTGGCCAACTTTTGACTTGGTGACAATCCTTATCTTCTCTTGTCTGCCCAAAAAGTCATTGATAACGTCAAAACTGGAGCCAGGTGCAAACATGAAAGTTGTAGGCAATTATCTTATCTTTCTTGTGTAAAAAATTCAGCTCATTTGGACTTCTAGAACTCCAGATATGGCCAAAATACCGAACAGTGCTCGGGCTGGAAGACAGATTCGGGCTTCTTTGTTGTTGCTACAATTTGGACTTGATAATAGCCTTTTCAGATCTTGGGCTCCATATGAAAGTTGTAGGCCTATGTCTTACCTTTCCATCCATATAAATTGGACCTAAATCTGAGATCTGTAGCTCCAGATATGGCCCAATTACCGAACAGTGTTCCGGTTTGGATTGCACCGACATCTCTTCTCTAAGTTTGACCATCTCTTTATCCATGCAATTTAAGTTCTTCAAGTCATCAATCAATCCTTTCATTTATGTGATAGACCTGCATTAAAAATAGACATTTACCACAAATTATAGGTATCTTATATTATTAGATACATTATTATAAAATATATTTTAGTTAAGGAGTTATTGATACTTCAAGTGCAAAATGATGATATAAAACCATGATAAAAATGCACTTTTAAGTACTAATCACACCCCTCAACCAGCTTATTACTAGTCCCTAGTAATTAAAGCGTTAAAACAATTTGCAAATTTCACAAAGCAAGGTATTCATCATTTAACTTCCATTAATCTATCCAGATAAACAAACTCTCATTAAATTTATATATCTGCTCAATACCACTTAACAAGATATTAATAAACCTTTCTTTTGTGCTCAATGTATCAACACATAATTATGGGGCTTTTCTTGGAAGAAAACAAAATTTTTGTTCTAATGTTTAAGGTTAACTTCCTTGGGTTGGGATTATTATTTTTGTCTTTTTCTTTTCTTTTTTTTTCTTTTTTTTTTTTTTGCTTTTTTTTTCAACTCTATATACATATAATTTAAAAACATCATGCATCTTTAACCCATGTAACGAGCTTTCAGCTAATGACTCCCAGACCAGTTGGTCTTAGGGCATTAGGTGTTAAGACACCCCTACGAGCTTAGTAACTCGGGTCGCAGATACTGATATGTAGATAGTGCAATGTTTGATTCCCTTAAGCTTTTCTCCTCAACCCATGTAACAAGCGTTGGGCCAATAGCTCCCAAGTCAGTTGACTTTAGGGTATTAGGTGTTAAAACACCCCTTCGGGCTTAATTGCTTAGGTTAGGGAGGCTACGAAACCAAACTTATCTACATTTTTATTATCATCATTTTTTCTCTTTTTTTTTTCTTTTTTTTTCATGTTTTTTTTTTTTAATTATATACAATCCCTTTCCCTTAGTTGTTACCTTTAACAAAAGAACATAAATAATGTAATAATCCAATATGCAACCCACAATCTTATGTTAAAGTGTGTGTGTGTAAATTAAGGTTTAAGAATACATGTTAAATAAGTATATGAGCAGAATTAAGTGGTAACAATACGAGAGTTTGTAAACCTGAATATTTCAGGAAGTATTATAATAGACCTTGTTAAAAATGATTACTAAGATGCGTCTCAAGAGTCACTTTAACAAAAGAACTTCTTTACTCTGCCATCCTAGTAACAACAATTATGCACATGCTTTATGAAATGAAAAACAATTTTTTTTTTTTTTTATCAACTACTACCCTCTCCCCCCAACCAAAATGAAACATTGTCCTCAATGTTCTAAGGTAGAAAGATAGAGTATAGAAGATATCACCTGAAATAACGAACACTGACAAAACCTGAAACACACTGAAACAAAAATAAGAAATAACAAAACATAATAAAACCAAAAGACACAAAAATTCACAAATGAAGGCTCAAATCCAATCTAAGCTTTTTACGGCTTTCCTTAGATGACCAATTTATGCGACTCATGGAAGGATCAATCACAGGAATGAAAGATTGTAGTTGGTCAATCAATTGTTCAGCAGTAGAAGCAGAGATTATGATTTGTCGTGCAGAAGATGTTAAAAATTCCTGTTCCACAGCATGATCAAGAAAAGACAACAACTTATCATAATAACCATTAACATTTAACAAACCTATGGGTTTATGGTGAATGTGCAATTGAGCCCAAGAGGAAATATGAAAGATCTCTTCCAATGTGCCTAGACCACCTGGTAAAGCAATGAAAGCATCAGCATGGTTAAACATTGCATTCATTCGAGCCGACATTGTGGAGACCTGAAGTTCCTCTCCAATTGTTTTTCCAATGATGTCCCCTTGTGCCAAAGCTTCAGGGACAACCCCCAAAACTTGACTACCTCCTAAAAATGCAGCTATTGACACACCTCCCATTAACCCAAGACTGCCTCCCCCATACACTAAATGAATCTTTCTCTCAGCTAGCACCTGACCAAGATGATTTGCTGATTCTAAAAACTCTTTTTCTTTCCTAGGACTAGATCCACCGAAAACACAAATATTTCTTATTTGATGACTTGAGGAACTTGCCATTTCTACACACTTCTGTATTTGTTGAATGTATGGGTTGAGTAGAAATGAAAGGAAGGAAAATAGGGTTTTATAGATGAGAAAGTAGAAAGGCAATCATAACATCTATATGTAGGCCAGCTAGAGTCTCACACACTCTCTCTCTCTTTTTATTTATTTATTTATTTACTTTTGAAAAAAAAAAAAAAACATGTGTATGTACAGGTAGTTGTGATTGTGGCTCACATCTTCCCTTGGTTTTACGTCCAAGAACGGCTTAAACGCCCTCTATGGGTCGGGGATAGGCTTCCCATCCAGTTTTCTTAAAAACTGGCAAACAGGGTCTTTTTTAGTCAGATTCCCAAGACTAAGTCGATCATGTTCTTTATGAAATAGTGGCCATAAATCATGAATTGCACGATGCACATCCCACTAGGATGCGTCTCAAGAGTCAATAGAAGATTATCTAAAGACTCCTTACTCAGGCCATCCTTAATGAATTGTATTTTATCTTCACGGTTTATAGATACCATTCCTAAAGAACGACATTGTGTATTACAAGTCCATCTAGCACATCGATGACAGACATCCAGTCGTTTTGCACGACGCTTCTTTGCAAAAGTGCTTTTACCTGTTCCAGGCATGTGTGAAATGAAGAAGTTAGAGGACTCACCTGATAATCGGACCTTTGCTTCAATCAACCAGCGAATATCTTCAGGAATTCCATGATTCATTAACAATCTCAATCTTGCACATCTAGCACTGTAAATTTTTGTAATCGCATTCTGAGGCAGAGCGGGAAAATACTTTTTCAATTTTTCAAGATTAGTGTCCATTTTCAAATGAGAATTGGAAGAGAGATTCAAAGAATTGCATAGATATATACACAGATATCAGTAATTGTGGGAAACTGAAAGAACCGACTTAAGTCACGGAGTACCGTTATCCGCCATTTGACCGGGGTGAAAGAAACTTGCAAAACTCACTCAAAAAGAAACAAAAATAAAATAAAATAAAATCAATCTTTATATAAAATAAAATAAAATAAAATAAAATAAAATCAATCTTTATATACAGGATCACCCAATTCAATAGAGTTATGTTCAACTGAAAAATTGTCAAAGTAAACTTTCAAACGATGTCCATTTACCTTGAAAACATTGCCATTCTTTGGATTCTCGATGTCATAGGCCCCATATGGATACACATGTTTCACAATAAAAGGACCGCTCCATCTTGATCTTAATTTTCCAGGAAATAAATGCAGTCGAGAATTATAAAGCAAGACTTTTTGACCAACATTGAAGGTTTTTCTCAGTATTTTCTTGTCATGAAACTCTTTAATTCTTGCTTTATGAATTCTTGTATTTTCATATGCATCATTTCTTATTTCCTCAAGCTCATTTATTTGTAATTTTCGCAGTTGACTAGCATCATCCAGATTTGAATTGAAAGCTTTAATAGCCCAATAAGCTTTATGTTCAAGTTCCACAGGCAAGTGACAAGGTTTTCCATAAACTAGTCTATAAGGTGACATACCTAATGATGTTTTATAAGCAGTTCGATAAGCCCAAAGTGCATCATTAAGTCTTAAAGACCAGTCTTTCCTATTAGGGTTCACTGTTTTCTCCAAAATATGTTTGATCTCCCTATTAGCAAGCTCTACTTGTCCACTTGTTTGAGGGTGATAAGGGGTGGCAACTTTGTGTGTGATTCCATATTTCTTCATTAAAGACTCAAATGGCTTGTTGCAGAAATGTGTTCCACCATCACTTATTATGGCTCGAGGGACTCCAAATCGACTCAAAATATTTTCTTTCAAAAACTTTATCACTGTTTTGTGATCATTGTTTCGACTTGGAATTGCCTCTATCCATTTTGAAACATAATCTACTGCGACTAATATGTATAAGAAACCAAATGATGGAGGGAATGGGCCCATGAAATCTATACCCCAACAGTCAAAGATCTCAACGACAATAATAGGGTTTAAAGGCATCATGTGACGTTTTGAAATAGATCCCAACTTTTGACAATTTTCACAAGACTTGTAGAATGCATGTGAGTCTTTGAACATGGTGGGCCAGTAAAATCCACTTTGTAAGATTTTTGCAGTTGTCTTTCTTGATGAGAAATGGCCCCCACATGCCTCAGAATGACAAAATTTAATGACACTACTTACCTCATTGTCAGGAATGCATCTTCGAAATATTTGATCAGGACAATATTTGAATAAATAAGGATCATCCCAATAAAAGTTCTTCACTTCGTTCAAAAACTTTCTTTTATCTTGGGTATTCCAATGAGCTGGCAATTGTCCTGAAACAAGAAAATTGACAATATTAGCAAACCAAGGCATTGTAGAGACAGAAAGTAAAGATTCATCAGGAAAGTAGTCATCGATTGGTGTGATGTCAGTTTTCGAATTTGTTGTCAATCTTGACAAGTGATCTGCGACAACATTTTCGCTGCCTTTCTTATCTTTGATTGTGATATCAAATTCTTGAAGTAATAAAATCCACCGCACCAATCTAGCCTTGGAATCTTTCTTAGAAATAAGATATTTCAATGCTGCATGATCACTAAAAA
The DNA here is from genome assembly GCA_026413675.1 of Populus pruinosa. Classification (NCBI taxonomy): domain Eukaryota; kingdom Viridiplantae; phylum Streptophyta; class Magnoliopsida; order Malpighiales; family Salicaceae; genus Populus; species Populus pruinosa. The sequence continues at coordinate 25,878,241 of CM048592.1, read as the reverse complement.
CAACAACAGGTGAGCCAACAAGATAAGATCTGAATTTTTCACATGCAAATACTACTGCAAGTAATTCTTTTTCAGTGGTGGTATAATTCATTTGAGCACTATTTAAAGTTTTACTTGCATAGTAAATTACATAAGGTTTCTTATCTTTTCTTTGTCCCAAAACAGCACCTACGGCATAATCACTAGCATCACACATTATTTCAAAAGGTAATGACCAATCGGGAGGTTGAATGATAGGAGCACAAGTAAGCAAATTTTTAAGTTTAACAAAGGCTTCTTCACAATGTTCAGTCCATTCAAAAATAGTATCCTTTGTTAGAAGGTTACTTAAAGGCTTAGATATTACACTAAAATCTTTGATGAACCTTCTATAAAAACCAGCATGTCCCAAGAATGATCTAACATCTTTAAGAGATTTTGGTGTTGGCAAGTTTGCAATTAACTCGATTTTAGATTTGTCAACCTCAATTCCTTTTGATGAAACAATGTGACCAAGTACAATGCCGTTTGTTACCATAAAATGACATTTTTCCCAATTCAGCACAAGATTCTTCTCTTCACACCTGGTTAAAACCTTTTCTAAATTAGTCAAACAATCATCAAATGAATTGCCAAAAACAGAAAAATCATCCATGAAAATCTCAAGAAAATGTTCAACCATATCGCTAAATATACTAAGCATGCATCTTTGAAATGTGGCTGGTGCATTACATAATCCAAAAGGCATCCTTCGATATGCAAAAGTACCAAATGGACATGTGAAAGTAGTTTTTTCTTGATCTTCCAATGCAATTTCAATTTGGTTGTAACCCGAATAGCCATCTAGGAAACAATAAAATTCATGACCCGCAACTCTTTCTAGGATTTGATCCATGAAAGGTAAAGGAAAATGATCTTTTCTAGTCATTGAATTAAGTTTCCTATAGTCAATGCACATGCGCCAACCAGTAACAGTTCTAGTGGGAATTAACTCATTGTTCTCATTTGTTATCACAGTGACTCCAGACTTCTTAGGTACAACTTGGGTAGGACTTACCCATTTGCTGTCAGAAATAGGATAAATGATTTCATTATCTAGAAGCTTAATGACTTCATTTTTCACTACTTCTTTCATATTAGGATTTAGCCTTCGTTGCATTTCTCTAGAGGGTTTAGCATTTTCCTCTAAATAAATTCTGTGTGTACAAATCAAAGGACTAATTCCTTTTATATCAGCTATGGTCCATCCTAATGCTTTTTTGTGCATTTTCAGAGTTTGTAATAACTTACCTTCTTGATGTGCATTAAGTTTGGAAGAGATTATTACCGGAAAAGTTTCATTTTCTCCCAAAAATGAGTATTTGAGATTGGATGGCAATGGCTTCAAATCAGGTTTTGGTGGTTGAACACTTGAAGGTATGGACTTAATTGGTCGTGGTGGCAATTCCTCAATTTGTGGCCTCCATTTACTTGTCTTTGATTCTTCCTGAAAATAAATCATTTCCAAATCATCAGATTCATCAATCTCAATTTCATTGGAAGTGGTTGGAAATTGATCATGAATTAATTTTTCAGTAAAGTCCACTTCCTGTAAATCATTATCATCTCTAGGTTGCTTGCAAATGTTAAAAATATTCATCTCCAATGTCATGTTTCCAAATGATAGCTTCATCAGTCCATTCCTACAATTAATCAATGCATTAGAAGTTGCAAGAAATGGACGTCCTAAAATAACAGGAAATGAATTACATACTTCAACAGGTTGTGTGTCCAAGACAATAAAATCCACAGGATAAATGAATTTATCGACTTGTACTAACACATCTTCAATTATTCCTCTAGGCACTTTTATAGATCTATCGGCAAGTAAAAGAGTTATAGAAGTTGGTTTTAACTCACCTAGATTGAGACTCTGAAAAACTGAATATGGAAGTAAATTCACACTAGCACCAAGATCAAGTAAGGCTCTTTCAATTTTATGCTCTCCAATAAAGCAAGAAATTGTAGGACAACCAGGGTCTTTATATTTCAAAGCATTATTGTTTTGAAGAATAGCACTTACTTGTTCGGCTAGAAAGGCTTTCTTTTTCACATTCAGTTTCCTCTTCACAGTGCATAGATCTTTCAAAAATTTAGCATAGGAAGGAACCTGTTTAATAGCATCCAGCAAAGGTATATTGATCCTTACCTGTTTGAAAATTTCATAAATTTCAGAATTGTGATTGACTTTCCTTTGTTTGGTCATGGCTTGAGGAAATGGAAGTGCTGGCGGTGAGTCAGTCGTTTCTTTGCAATTTTCAGATTCATCCCCTTCCTTACCCTTAGAGATTGACTCATCATCTTTCTCATAAGGTTCAAGAGAGGGTTTTTCAATAACCTTAGCACTGCGCAGAGTAGTGACTGATTTGACTTGATCCATGTGTTGGCTTCCGGAACTACTTGCATTTGCATTGTATTGCCCTTTGGGATTTTGTTGTGTTTGAGATGGAAACTTACCTTTCTCTTGGAAACTAAGAGCAGATGTTAATTTAGCAAGAGTATCTTTAAAATCTGTCATGTTTTGAGCAAGTTGAATATTAATTGTCTCTTGCTTTTCAATGAATGCATGCAATGTTTCCTCAAGATTTCTTCTAGAAGGTGGAGCATAAGAAGGTGCATATCCATGAGAATTTTGGAAATTATGGTGTGCTTGAAACGGTGGTTGTGAAGTTTGTGCATTGTTGTTCTCACTCTTCCAATTGAAATTTGGGTGATTTCTCCAACCAGGGTTGTATGTTTGGGAGTATGGGTTGTGGTTGGGCCTTTGAAAACTGTTTAAAGCATGGGCTTGTTCATGGAGACATTCTTTAAAAGAAGGCAAGGTTGGACAATCGTTGGTTGAGTGTTCATTTGTTTCACAGATTTGACACACAATGTTTTCAACAGATTTTAATTGACCACTCTTTTTCAATTCTAGTGCCTCGACTTTTCTAGCTAAAGATGCAAACTTGGCTTGAAGGTCATGCTCTTCCCTAAGGTTGTACATACCTCCACTAGATGTATGAGGTTGAGTTTTACTCGGTGCCTCATATGTACCTGCAGTGTCCCAATTTTGAGCATTTTCAGCTAACAAGTCTAAGTACTCCATTGCTTCATCAGGGTCTTTATCTTCAAAAGTTCCATTGCACATCAATTCAACCATTTGCCTATCTTTAGGTGTTAATCCTTCATAGAAATGTGAAATCAATCTCCATGTTTCAAAACCATGATGAGGGCAAGTACTAAGCAAGTCTCGATACCTATCCCAACATTTGTAAAATGTTTCTCCTGGTTTTTGAGTGAAAGTGGTGATTTGCCTTTTGAAAGAGTTTGTTCTATGAGATGGGAAAAACTTCTTTAAAAATTGTTGTTGCATTTCATCCCAAGCACGAATGGATCCTGGTCTTAAATTTTGTAGCCATGTTTTAGCTTTATCTTTTAATGAAAAAGGAAAAAGCTTTAATCTGATGGTGTTCATGCTACAATTTAAATTATTATATGTGTTGCAGACCTCTTCAAATTCCCTTAAATGCAAGTATGGATTTTCCAATTCTAAACCATGAAAAGAAGGTAAAAGTTGAATAATACCTGGTTTAAAATTAAAATGAGATGCATCAGGAGGAAAAACTATGCATGATGGTGCACTTGTTCTTGTGGGATTCATGTGGTCTCTAAGTGTTCTAGCACGGTTATTCTCATTATTTTCATTATGAAGTGATTGATTATCTTCTTCGGCCATATTTTCTGAAAATGATGAGGATACCCTACAAAGTCTACCACTTGATGTACGTGACCACACTCTCATGCACGTATAAGAATAAAATAAAAAAGAAGAAGAAAGCAAAAGAAGAAGGAAGAAAACAAAATAAAAAGAAACAAAAGAAAAGAAACAAAGTTATATACAAGAAAAGTGAAAAGAGAAAATAAAATAAATACTATAATTTATACAAGAACTTACCTCCCCGGCAACGGCGCCAAAAACTTGACACGACTAAAAGGTTGATGTCTTCTCCCAAGTGCAGGAGTGTCGAAGTAATAAATAACCCGGCAAGACCGGGGTCGAACCACAGGGAGGTTAATTGTACAAATTATAAACAACAATTATAAAACAACAATAACAACAACAACAATAGTAATAATAATAATAATAATAATAATAATAATAATAATAATAATAATAGTAGTAGTAGTAGTAGTACTAATAATAATAATAATAATAATAATAATAATAATAATAATAATAAAGAAAGAGAAGAAGAAGAAGATGATGATGATGAGAACTTGGAGATCAAATATTAATGTAAGGATTAAGCAATAATAATAACAAATGTCAAGGTTAGAGATTCCACTAATGGTATATCAAACAAGTATAGTATAAACTCTTATTATTGAATTGGAAACCACACACAAAGGAGGTTCCAATCAGATTATATATTGTTAACATGATTACATTAGTCATCTTATTCAATTAATGCTAATACTTGTAAATCTCGTCAAGCATTCATGATTATAACTTATGTTAACAACAAATCAAGTTCCTTTCATAGCTCAGGTGTCGGTTATACCATACATTATGGGCTATGAAAGTGCCAAGCATTTGTTGTACCAAGTGTTATACAACATAAATCAAGATTAGTCATTTAACAAGCAAAGTATTAAAGAGTGAACAAGATAACAAATATAAAACATGTTAGTATCAAACATTAAGGTCCATATTAAATTTACACTATACTTATTCTTCCACCATTAGTGTAACCTTTTCACCTTGACATAATTAACTTAGCTAGACATAATGAAAGAAAGAAAAATAGATAAACAAAATAAGAACATAAAACTTAACTAAATAAAGGAAAGGAAATAAAAAGCATAAACTTGATATTAATGAAAGTAAAGCATAAACATTACAAAAAATACAAAGAGAGAAAGGAAGAGCATGATCTTGATCTGAACACCAAGATGCCTAAATGCATGGCAAATGCCTCCTTTTATAGGCTAAAATTGGGAACTATTGATTTGATGACTAATTGATAAGTGGGTGGCCAACTTTTGACTTGGTGACAATCCTTATCTTCTCTTGTCTGCCCAAAAAGTCATTGATAACGTCAAAACTGGAGCCAGGTGCAAACATGAAAGTTGTAGGCAATTATCTTATCTTTCTTGTGTAAAAAATTCAGCTCATTTGGACTTCTAGAACTCCAGATATGGCCAAAATACCGAACAGTGCTCGGGCTGGAAGACAGATTCGGGCTTCTTTGTTGTTGCTACAATTTGGACTTGATAATAGCCTTTTCAGATCTTGGGCTCCATATGAAAGTTGTAGGCCTATGTCTTACCTTTTCATCCATATAAATTGGACCTAAATCTGAGATCTGTAGCTCCAGATATGGCCCAATTACCGAACAGTGTTCCGGTTTGGATTGCACCGACATCTCTTCTCTAAGTTTGACCATCTCTTTATCCATGCAATTTAAGTTCTTCAAGTCATCAATCAATCCTTTCATTTATGTGATAGACCTGCATTAAAAATAGACATTTACCACAAATTATAGGTATCTTATATTATTAGATACATTATTATAAAATATATTTTAGTTAAGGAGTTATTGATACTTCAAGTGCAAAATGATGATATAAAACCATGATAAAAATGCACTTTTAAGTACTAATCACTTGACATATAAAGTCATGATTCATTTTATTGAGTTATATTCACTCTAACCAATAAATAAATCAATAATTAGAAAAACACAACATAGCCTTAATAATAATCAAACAATAATTAGTCTCTTTATCTAAATTCTATAGACCAATTAAGTTTCATAATAATAAAAAAACACTAGGGACTAACTTCAAACCTTTAAATCAAATTCAGAAAAACAATCACTATGATGCAATACTCTAGTGATGATTTGCTAGCCAAGTAAGGCCTCCATTTTAAAAAAACCATTATTTATGGCAAAACATTTTGTTATTATTTTAATGTAAGGCACATAGAAACAAAATATTTTTTTAACATAAATGAATTATGAAAAAAGACTAAATAATATTTGTATTTTTTTAATTTATTTATGAAGAATATAAAAAATATATTTTCTTGTAAACCTTATTTATGATGGATTATCGATGAAAAATAAATTAATTTTTTTAATTTAGTAATTATTGGGAATATTGTTGGGAATAATGAACAAAACTACTTTTGTTATTTCCTTTATTTGAAAATTTATTTCTAAACTACTTAAAAAATTAATTTATTTAGTAATAATTTAAAACAAATTTAGTTTTTTGAATTTCTTTTATTATTTTACATTGGGATGTTTAATTAAAAACAAAAGTTAGAAGATAACTACAAAATAAATATACATAAAAGGTTATTTTTCCTAAAAAACTTAAATGTTCCATGCAAAAGTTTTCCTAATTTTTTTTGTTCTCAATAAAATTGCATCTAAAAAATAAAAACTTGTTTTTTTAATAATGTAATCTAAGCTTAGTTGAGACAACAAAGATTTTTTTTTCATAACAATGTTATTATAAAAAAAACTAAAACGATATTGTTTTAAGATTTTTGTTTTACAAGCTTTAATTGATCTAAATTGAATCTTATAATGATAATATTTAATGGGTTTTTTATATTGTTTTCATTCTTTATTTTTTCTTTTATCTAAATTTCTTATTTTAGAAGTCTTTTCTTTTTTCTTCTTTATTGCCTTCTCTCTCTATTACTTAGTTTTATTATAGGTAGATATTGTGATTCAAGGATCTCTTCCAAAAATTCCTCCCTCACTTCCTCTCATTTATTTCTTTTCACATTCTTACTCTTAACTTCGCTCAGTTATCTCTCTCCGTTTAATATTTCATTATGATTCATATCTCTTGCTATTATTCTTTTACAATTCGTTCTCTATTTTATTTTTTTTCACTATCACTTTCTCAGTTAATTTTTTTTTTCTTCTTGATTGCTTTCTCTCTTTTAATTTAGTTTTTCATTATTACTTCTAAGAAAACAATATAGATAGGATGTCACAAATATACACAGCCGGCCATACGATGGACGAATTAATGCTGCTATCTGGTCATTGAAAAAATAAATAGAGCACATTCGAGCTAAGGATACAACAGAGCTCAAATAAGATCAAAACAATTTTTTTCCAACATACTTATTTTTTTTATTATTATTACAATTTCACATGTCTTTACATGTGTGCTTGAGTCAATCTATGTAAATGGACAAGTGGGAAGATCACCTACAATGGAAAGTAAAAACATGTTCTAAATCAGGCCGGTGGCGAAAGCATGCAAGTTTTTCCCCTTTTTCTTAATTACATGAAAATGCATGTTTTTCCTTAAGGACGGTCTATGACTATATGTGTTTCTTCAAATGGTTTCCAGTTTACACTAAATCATCCATCTTTCGTTCCCATTATTTTTGCAATTGCCGTAACCTTTTTTATTAAAGTATAAATGGAGAGAGAAAGTAAAGAAGAGATAAAAGAAGCAAGGGAGGTCGTAGCAGTACAAATCAAATCAAATCAAATGTAAAAGCAGATCCTTGAAGTACAATGAGCATTATTCTATCCCATTTTCTGTTCCATCCCCGTGCATGTTTATAAATTCTATGTCATGGTCCCAAACCCACGTCTCTGCAATTGTGGCAACTTTCTTCCTTTTGATTGATGGTGATCGAGCAACGAGAACAAAACCAACTAGCTAGACATTTATATCATGTAAATTCGACCGGAATATGTTCATGCTTCACGATCAACTTTCAACCTAGAACTTTTCTTGTGGAACAAACAACTTTACAGCACACATCCCTCTTGCTTCAGTTAGTTTATGAAATACAACTTCTTGGTATTGGATTCGAGAACATTAATACATCGAAAACTGTCAGCTTGAATTTAGATTTTGTAATGAATTGGAATATCCTCCAAGTATCATGCCATATCAAAATATTTTAAATTTCATCGGGTATCATCCGTCTAGCTAGGCTAATAGTGACAACTCTCATTCATTTCGGTCCCTTTGCTTGCTTTAATGATTACTGATTTCTAACTTTAATCTCCTAATTATTAACTCTATGATATAAGATAGTGTCCATTAAAAGAAACAATGATGAATTTCTTTTGAATGATTATACTAGGGATGACTTTTATCTCATTGGAGAAATAAACAATAAAAACTGGTGAATTTTGTAATTGTATCACGAGTCCCTACTTAATATGTTTTCATGGACCATGTGCCCCTGGTTCTATGTAGCCACACATTCACATCTTTTCACTGCCATCAACCCGAATTAATTTGCAAGAATTACCTAAATTAATTTGCAGTAGTGAATTAGAAAAGAAAAAGAAAAAGAAAAAGAAAAGAAAGAACGATGATACAATGAACAGAGAAAGAGAAAGAAGAAAAGAAGAACGAGGTGTAATAATTGTATTCACTCTCTCTTTCAACTTGGTCCATATCATTCGTATTAGTCAACAGGCATCAAAGATGTTTCACATCCACCAATATTACTAAACTATTAGAGACGAGAGAGAGAGAGAGAGAGAGAGAGAGAGAGGGCGAAGGAGGGCGGCCGGTTGTGAAATTTGAACCCAGTTATTTAAACTTAATTTGCAAAGCTGGACACGCTAGTACATGGCATAAACTTGTGTCAACAGCTTACTTTGAAAATAAATAAATAAATAAATACGGTATATCATTAATTTAATGGGTTGATGATTTAGTGATATAAACTTTTATTCAAATCAAATCTGATAACTATGATTTGATCGGTCAAATTGTTGTACAAGCCATGTTTAGTAGCACTGGCCAAGGAAAGGTTTTGAAATATGTATAGCTGAAGAAAGTGAAAGGGGCGCCGGCTGAAAATCCTGGCCGGCATATGGAGATTACTTTATACTCGTTTACTCGTAACTTAAATTAATCTAGGTTACAAAGAAAAAAAATATAACTTAGCATGATTTAGTTAAAAACTTGGATATCCGATCAATCTAGAGTAAAACTCATCCCTTAAAATGATATCTTTCTACTCTTTTTTTAATGTATATATTTTAGATCAATACATATTAATTCTCTTTACCTATAAATCAAATCTTGTCTTATCCTGCAACTATATTTGAATTGAGTTTTATAATTATGTTAAAAATAAACTAACATGTAACTTCAATTAGTGCTAGACCACACCATGAGTTAGAATAGTTTTTTTAACATAAAACAATATTCAGACATACTAATTAATGTGTTTTCTAAAAAAAAATTATAATTTCAAAACTCAATGGGCAATATCTTTTTCAATTATTGAAAGGGTAATATATTGAATGATATTGTTTAATTTTTTTAATATTGAGGTGGTAGTATATTAAATTGATTTGAGTTAACTCGAATTAATCAATTAAAATTATGATATGAATAATAAAACCGTGATAATTTTATAAAAAATTAAAATAAATTATAAAATTTAATTTTTAATTAATTATAAAAATGAAATTAATAAAAAATCTAATTAAAAGCTCAAGTAAATCTGAATTAACCTGTAAACTTGCAATCTAGATCATACGTTCCATTAGGTTTTATTAATTTTAGTTTAAAAATTATTTTTTATTTAATTATATAATAATTAGACATCTGTAACTCTTTTTGTATAAAAAGATTAAAGAGGTGAATGAGATTAAAATAACAAAAACAAGTCTAATTTTTTATTTTATTTTATTTTAATTAAATAATATAATTATAAAATTCTACACGTCTGGTATGTTGATCGGAGTTGTAGAAATGGTATGTAACTCTCACATTAGAAATGGTCTCACAGTCTCACGCCCTCTAGTATTGCCACCATCTCCTCCATTTCGGGTAGCGTCCTTTGTGGTGTTTGATGTTTTATGTTGTGCTTTGAACTTTGATCCATTTTGCTAGCTAGAAATAACTTTTTTTTTTTCAAATTATTGCAAGCCTGATTGGGATAGTATCTACTGTTTGATTATCCATCAAGCTGTTTTCTGGGAAAAAATTCTTCACGAGAATTTTGCTGACATAGGTAATGACTTTTGAATCAGACCCCGAGGTTTTTCCAACTATAAGCCGAACACTGACTCTTTAACAAAGACCACAACAAGGTTTTTCAAAGTGAAATGTGGGCGGTTCATCCTTAGGAAAACAAGGAAGACCAAGAATTGGAGGAGTCAGAAGAGACCACAAAAGGTCATTTCACCTGCAATTTTTCAATAACAAGAAGGATCAAGAAATCTGACGAAGTCGAAGTCTGCAGTCAAGAAAGATACGGAGATTAGTGTAGCATCTCCCTCAAAACAAGAAATAGACTGGACTTTTGAATCAGACTTATTGCTTGGCTATCTAAGATCAATCCAGTTTCCATGCCATAGACGATGCGGAGTCTATTTAACTCATCAATCAGCTTGGGAAGGGTCTAAAATCAGTGGTTTTCAAGCAAACCACGCATGATGGAATAAAACGAGGTAGCAGATAATTACGCAATCTGTTTGTACTTCGTTTGAAAGTGCTGTTCAAAACACATTTTGCCGGAATCATTTGGAAAGCATCAAATTTTTCAGCCTAAATACACTTCTACAAAAACATTTGCATTGCATTATTAAACACACAATGTTCATGAATCTGTAGCATGGCTTTAACTAGTTAAGATAACTGAGAGAAATAGGTTTGTATGCATAATGATAGGTGTTTACAACTGTAATCGTCATCATTTATATTTATATACTTAGGTTTGTGTAAAATAATAATAATAATATAATGAATGCACTACACATGTTAACAACACTATATAAGGTAGATACATATATAAGGCATGCACAAATACAAGGTAATTGTCATAGCAAACACACTTTTCTATATACTTGGATAGAAGATAAGCAAAGAAAGCATAAAGAAGTGGTTTAGCTAGAATATCAGCTAATTAATCCTCGAAAAAAATGAGCCAAATATGAATATTTTTCTTAGCAACTCTACTGTGAATGAACTAATACTCAACCTTAAAATGTTAGTATAAATATGAAAATTTAGATTTATATACAAATAAGTAGCCTTTAAATTATCACATCACAATATAATAATAGAAAGATAGAAAAGCTAAAGTTCTAATAATAAAAAACAAATTTATAAATCTCAATTATACCATTAGTGAAGAACTAAATAACAATATATTATTTCCCAAACTTCCATGAAATATTAGTATTATCTAGATACACAAGATGACCCCACTAATAAATTTAAAGTCATCAACACAACTTGTCTAATTAGCATTACTTAAGCCATGAAAAGAAAAGGATGAACCTCTATTGTTGTGTAAATCATATAAAGTCATAGCTTGAAGATAATATAAGAGATGTATAATAGCTACCCAATGATCCTTAGTGAGAGCATTTATAAACTGACACACCTTATTCATGACATAACATATATTAGGCTTGGTAAAAGTAAAATATTGTAAAGCATCAATAATTTGCCTAAACCAAGTAAAATCAAAGCACAAAGCACCAGACACCATTGACAATTTTAAGGAGGAAGATGATTGAGTATCAACTAGTTGACAAGAAGACATGTATGCTTAGTGACGAATACCAAGGGTATACTTTTGTTGACTAAGTAAGATACCTATAGAGAGAGACCTTATCTTTTTCATAACCTAAGTTTTTTAAAATTATAAAAAACCAAAAAATTAAAAAAATATATGTTCTTGATGTATTTACATTATTTTTGCCATTTTTAGTGTTTTTTAAAAGGATTCAAAATTTAAAAAATTATTTTCAATGCATTCATATATGAACATGTCAATTCCAAAATCATTGATTAATTTTTCTATTTGAATTGATATTGACTTTGTCTTTTTCAAAAATACAAAAAAAAAAATGAAAAAGGGAATTAATCATTTGAATTGAAAGTTGAAGGACCAAATTGAACCAAGTGGAAAAGGTTGGAAATTCAATTGCAACAATGGAGGGCTGAATTGAAAAAAAAAACAATGAGAATATAGGATCAAATTAAAGAATGATATTGAAGAATAGGGGAAAACCTGCAAAATAATTAAGTTCAAGGACTTAATTGAACTCTTGATGAGCATATCTTCACCATGATAAGACTTAAGAGTCAATAGATGATTTCAAAATTGTGATTAACTTCCTTTTATTTGGTCATTGACACGACTAAAAGATTGATGTCTTCTCTCAAGTGCAGGAATGTAGAAGTAATAAATAACCCGACAAGACCGGGGTCGAACCATAGAGAGGTTAATTGTACAAATTATAAACAACAACAACAATAATTATAGTAGTAGTAGTAATAGTAGTAAAAAGAAGGAGAAGAAGAAGAAGATGATGAGAACTTTGAGATGGAATATTAATGTAAGGATTAAACAATGATAATAACAAATGTCAAGGTTAGAGGATCCACTAATGGTATGTCAAACAAGAATAGTATAAACTCTTATTATTTAATTAGAAACCACACACAAAAGAGGTTCCAATTAAATTATAAATTGTTAACATGATTACATTAGTCATCTTATTCGATTAATGCGAAGAGTAGTGACTGATTTGACTTGATCCATGTGGTGGCTTCCGGAACTACTTGCATTTGCATTGTATTGCCCCTTGAGATTTTGTTATGGTTAAGATGGAAACTTACCTTTCTCTTGAAAACTAAGAGCAAATGTCAATTTTGCAAGAGTATCTTTAAAATTTGTCATGCTTTGAGCAAGTTGAGTATTAATTATCTCTTGCTTTTCAATGAATGCATGCAATGTTTCCTCAAGATTTCTTCTAGAAGGTGGAGCTTAAAAAGGTGCATATCCATAAGAATTTTAGAAATTATGGTGTGCTTAAAATGGTGGCCGTGAAGTTTGTGCATCAATTTTCCAATTATAAATTGGGTGATTTCTCCAACGAGGGTTGTATGTTTGCGAGTATGGTTTATGATTGGGTCTTTAGAAACTGTTTAAAGCATGAGCTCATTTAATCATGGGATAAATTGAAGTTTAATTATAGTTAAGAATTAATTTGGGTCCAATTGAAGGATTTAATTAAGTGTAAGAACTTAATTATACTTTAAATAGGTTAAATTAATTTTATTTTGGGCTTAATTAGTAAAAAAATAAGTTTAAGAACCTAATTTGGGTTTAATTGAGAAGATTAAAATTTTAAGAGATCAAATTTAATTTTTACCAATTTAATTTCTTGAAATTAGGGGTCAAATTACAAGAAAATTGAAGTTTATGGGTCAATTAGGGATTAAATTAACAAAACTTGCAGCCAAAGACCATTCTGCAATAGGCAATAAACTATGGGGGCTCAATTGACAAAAACAGGGGATAAAATTAAAGAAATTGAAAGTTTAATTGTCAGTTAGAGGTTAAATTGCATAAATTCGCGACTAAGGACCATATTGCAAAAGGCGTGTAAATACAGGGCTAAAGTTGAAGTTCAGCAAGGGCCTAATTGCATTAAATCGAAAGTTTAGGGTCAATTAAAGGTTTAATTGAAAGGAATCGAAAGATGGAGGGCTGCTTTGAACTTTAAAAAAATCCCTAATTTAAACCTAAAACAACGTCGTTTTGCATTAAAAAAAGACCATACGACGCGTCGTCTGATCACTATTCATTATCTTCTTTATTTTTTTATGAAAAAAGTGGTTTAGTCACCTACTTTGCAAGTACATTTAATATACCTAACATCTACCAAATTTGTCAAACCTTGCACAAAAAAGATCACCAGACATCCCTCTACATCCAAGTATGGTTGTCATCGGCTCACTGGCAAATAAATGTATGTGGCACCACTTTAAAGAGGCCACCTCAAGCAGTCTATAGCTACATATAGATAGTGCACTATAACTTTTTTTAGCCAACAGTTTGTATCCTTCCCGACCAAATCAAGGGCTGAAAATTATTTCCCGACAAGATTACTCTCTTCCACCACCTATAAATAGAGGTGGATTTCATGGCCTGAAGAAATGAAAAACCGAATGAAAAGTTGGCCAAAAACCAGCCTTCCCTGCTCATTTTGCCTGCAATTGGTGCTTTCTCTCTCCAACATGGCCTTTAGCCACTATCACCCTCATCACCTGTCTTCTCATTATCGTCCCCTCCTCAAGTAGCCCCCAAACCAACTCACATGGTGTGTGCATCATTTCTCTGAAATATTTCAAAAAAAATCAAACATTTAAAAAAAAATCAATTTCCCTTTTCAAAAAAATGATTTTCATGCAAACAACTAAATGCTGAAAATTTTCCAGGTATTTTTCATTAAAAGATTGCATTTTTCTCATATTTTAAAAAATAAAATAAAAATAGATATCGTAACCAATTTATGATTATCTATTAGGATTTAGCCAACATGTCAAAAATATTTTTTTGACAATCTTTTTAGGATCCAGATGTTGACTTTAATATCTGTGAGGTGTAAAATTACACGATAAAGTATACTTTTAGATATTAAAGATATAAGGTGCAAAAAAATACAATGCTAAAATTCAAACTTTAGAATGGTTAGGATTTAAGTCAATAAAGTAGAGACTCTCTCATGAATAGATATCTGCCTTGAACTTCAGAAAAGACTAACAATAGAAACCCGACTTAGAGAAACAATCAAACAACAATGTAGCTTATCTTATGTAGGGTGCACTGGGGTAATACGTCTTCCTCTTGCACAATCAGTCCCTTAATCAAACACTTGCAGACCATAGGTTCCTAATGACTATAATACTAGGTGGTTACTCCTAAATATTAATCATAATTTTATGATTAAATCCAAAATCCCTTTTCAACACATAACACCTCACAACAAAAGATATGACAAAGAGCCTATGTTATCGTCAAAAGACGTCGTGCCGGTGCTTGCGCACCCCGCGACAATGACGATGAATAGACTGCATATGTGAAATTAGTCAGAATGTCACCTAAACTTCAAAGGTAATATAACAATATGGATGTCCATGCTACGATTATGCATCTCAAAGAATTATTTCAATGGGCTAATAAGACTAAGAGGTATGAGAACTCTACAGAATTGTTCTACTGCAAGATGATAAAAAGTTCTTTAGTGAACACCCGTGTTTTGAAAATAATTGGTTATATTGAAAAATTGAGCTAATAGGGTCTTGTCATTACCCCAAATATTTTTGCTATTCATTATAAACTATTATATGAACAAGTTGGATAGTAAATTGCCAAAATTATTTAATATGCTGGAGACTATTAAAGGGGTTTTGAAGAAGAAAAAAGGTTTAGTTCTTTTAGTTTAGTTTTCTAGAATGTTTATTAAAAAGGTTAAGAAGAATAAGAGTATTGTCTCTAAAGCAAACAAACCCTAGGTATATCAAGAAAGAAAAGGGCACTTGTCATCATTATGGCAAGGAAGGACATTAAAGGATGAATTACAAGGAATACCTTACAACCATGAAGAAAAAAAGCTTAATAAAGCTTTTACTACACGAACTATAGAAAAGTAAAAGATTAATTGAAAGTAAAGTGGACCTATGCATTAAAACCCTAGAAATTAAGGTTTATAATTTAGGAGTTCGTAAAGTTTCAATTTAGTCCTTACTCTTCTAATTGTGGCATATGCACCCTTAATCAACACAAAAGCTTTTTTTATTATTATATACAATTTAACCCCATCAAACTCAAATATTAGCCCAATTGTTTTTTTATTTTGGTTTTTTATTATGAATTTATGCATTTTTTTCCTCTATTAACCAACAAACTTTAAATTTTTTCAATTTGGCTCCTTGATTTGGTCAATTTCAACCCTTATATTCACATGAATTTTCTTATGTAAGTTTATGAAATTTTATGTTAGGAATAATAAATGTTTATATATTTAGGCCCTAACATAAAGTTTGACTTTTAAGATATATTGTTAGCACCCTGCTAAACATATTTTATTAATGTATGAAGATGATCAAAGAATTTTTTAAAAAAAGAATTTCAGAATCGTATGTTTATCTCACTCACATACTCACGTCTCTACTTGTTCAAATAAAAGTATATGCTTTCATGAATGAAAATTAACCATTAAGATAAGTATCTCTTTTTAAAATTGTCAATTGTGAGTGTTTTTAGGCCAAATGTTAGCTTACTGATTAGTACTTAAAAGTGCATTTTTATCAAGGTTTTATATCATTATTTTGCACTTGAATTATCAATAACTTCTTAACTAAAGCGTGCTTTATAATAATATATCTAATAATATAAAATACCTTTAATTTATGATAAATGTTCATTTTAAATGCAAGCCTATCACATAAATAAAAGGATTGATTGATGAATTTAAGAACTAAAATTGAAAGGTTAAAGAGATGGCCAAACTTAGAAAAGAGATGTCGATCCAATCCAAACCAAAACACTATTCGATAATTGGGTCATATCTGGAGCTATAAATCTCAGATTTAGATCTAATTTATATGGATGCAAAGATAAGATATAGGCCTACAACTTTTATATGGAGCCCAAGATCTAAAATGGTCATTTCAAGTCTAAATTATTGCAACAACAAAAAAGCCCGAATTTGTCCTTCAGCCCGAGCACTGTTCAGTATTTTGGTCATATCTGGAGTTCTAGAAGTTCAAATGAGCTGAATTGTTTACATAAGAAAGCTGAGACAATTTTCTACAACATTGACATTTATTGTTATCGTTATTAAATCTTTACGTTAATATTTCATCTCAAAGTTCTCATCTTCTTCTTCTTCTTCTCCTTCTTTTTCTTTATTATTATTGTTGTTGTTGTTGTTGTTGTTGTATTATTGTTATTTATAATTTGTACAATTAACCTCCCTATGGTTCAACCTCAGTCTTGCCCGGTTATTTATTACTTCGACACTCCTGCACTTGGGAGAAGACATCAACCTTTTAGTCGTGTCACTTACCTTATTAAGGTTTATGACTTTGAATGATGTGGCTATTTAAAAAAAATTGTGGTTCAAAAAAGGTTTTTAAACCATCAAAGGACAAATTTTAATAGGAAAAGTCAGTTGCACTTATTAATAAAAAGAAAAGAAACATGATTTTATATTACAAAGCCTTTGTCAAATATAGCATTATTATATATGTTGTCGCCATAAGCTTCAGTCAAATCAATTCTCTTTATTGTCATCTTAACTTAAATTTCTTGTTTTGCCCATTTCTAAGACAAAACCTTTCATCTCTTTTCTATTTTAATATCTTTAACACATTCAAAATCTTCTCTTCAATCTTACATTTTACATCATTTAAGAAAAATGGTAACATGATTGTTTATTGATCTAACAATAGAATATGTTGTTAGATCTTGTGTAAGGTTGAAAAACATGAATCTTGAAATTTCTTGAAAATATTATTGATGAATGTTGTGTTAATTTATACAAGGTCGGTATAAAATGAAAGCATAAAAAAACTTGTATCACCTTTTTTGAGCTCCTCGGATGAACAAGAGCAGGAGACCTTATCTTTTGAGAAAACCCTTGCTCAACCTTCCTAAATTCAAAAGACTAATGAGAAAAGCAAAGGTGTGGCTAGTTTATTAAAACCTAAGCCATATTCTGCCAAGATGGAGCATTTCACCTCACTAGAGGTATAAAAGGCATGCATGACTGATTTTTCAAGGAAGAATGTGTTGAGAGAACATAAGGTATCTATAATTCATTTATCTAAGACTACCTTTCATTTCAATGAAGAAATTTTTAGAAAAAAAAAATGGAAAAAGCTAACTGAAGGGGCACCTGCTCATTATATGGAAATTATAAAAGAATTTTGTTCGCTAGAAAGTGATTTCTTTGGAAAATAGATTCTTGAAAAATGAATTATTTTTTAATGTTTGATAGTATCATGAAAAATAATTTGAAAAACACTTTCAAGTTTTTTAAAATAACAAGGAACAAATCTTATAAATCAAAACGTTGAATGAAAATAAAATTGAAAAAAAAATCTAATTTCATAAATTATCTTAAATAAAATAAATAACAATCATAATAATAGAGATCAAATCTAATAGATAGAAAAGTTGAAAGATGATGAAATTAAAAAAAAAAACACAATTTCATAAATTACTTGAAATAAAATAAATAATAAAAAATAAGGACCAAATCTGATACATAAAAACTTCAATTAAAAAATAATAAAAGAAAAGAAAATAATAATCATAAAAATAAAGACCAAAGTTAATATAAAAATCAAATTAGATCAAATTCTAAGGGATGAAATTGAAAAAAAAATATTCAAAACAAAATTTATAACAATCAAAAGTTTGAAGACCAATTTTGATATAATCAGCAAAAAACATGATCTTGTAAATTTTTTTATAACTTTTAGAAAGTGTTTTCCGTAGAAAACAATCAAAAGTGCTTTCTTTCTTTGTATTTTTTTTGTGATGTTTATGCTTTGCTTTCATTAATATCAAGTTTATGCCTTTCATTTCCTTTAATTTACTTACCTAACTTTTATCTTATTTATGTTCTTATTTTGTTTATTTATTTTTCTTTCTTTCATTATGTCTAACTATGTTTATTATGTCAAGGTGAAAAGGTTACTAATGGTGTAAGAATAAGTATAGTGTAAACTTAATATGGACTTTAATGTTTGATACTAACATGTTTTGTATTTGTTATCTTGTTCACTCTTTAATACTTTACTTGTTAAATGACTAATCTTGATTTATGTTGTATAACACTTGGTACAACAAATGCTTGGCACTTTCATAGTTCATACTGTATGGTATAACCGACACCTAAGCTATGAAAGGAACATGATTTGCTGTTAACATAAGTTATAATCATGAATGCTTGACAAAATTTACAAGTATTAGCATTAATCGAATAAGATGACTAATGTAATCATGTTAACAATTTATAATCTAATTAAAACCTTCTTTGTGTATGGTTTTCAATTGAATAATAAGAGTTTATACTATACTTGTTTAACATACCATTAGTGAATCCTCAAACCTTGACATTTGCTATTATCATTGTTTAATCCTTACATTAATATTTCATCTCAAAGTTCTCATTATCTTCTTCTTCTTCTCCTTTGTTTATTATTATTGTTATTGTTATTGTTATTGTTATTGTTACTACTACTACTACTATTATTACTACTATTATTATTGTTAATGTTGTTATTGTTATTGTTATTGTTTTGTATTATTGTTATTTATAATTTGTACAATTAACATATCTATGGGTTGACCCCGATCTTGTCAGGTTATTTATTACTTCGACACTCCTGCACTTGGGAGAATACATCAATCTTTTAGTCGTGTCAAATTTTTAGCGTTGTTGCCGAGGAGGTAAGTTTTGTATAAATTATAATATTTATTTTATTTTCTCTTTTTACTTTTCACTTTTCTTTTATATAACTTTATTTCTTGTCTCTTGTTTCTTCTTCTTTGTTTTCTTCTTTCTTTGATTTTATTTCTACATGTGCATGAGAGCGTGGTCACGTATATTAAGTGGTAGACTTTGTAGGGTATCCTCATCATTTTCAGAAAATATACCCGAAGAAGATAATCAATCACTTCATAATGAGAATAATCGTGCTAAAACACTTAGAAACCACATGAATCCCACAAGTGCACCATCATGCATTGTTTTTTCTCCTGATGCATCTCATTTTAATTTTAAGCCAGTTATTATTCAACTTTTACCTTCTTTTCATGGCTTAGAATTAGAAAATTCATACTTGCATTTAAGAGAATTTGAGGAGGTTTGTAACACATATAATAATTTAAATTATAACATAAACACCATCAGATTAAAGCTTTTTCATTTTTCATTAAAAGATAAAGCTAAAACATAGCTATAAAATTTGAAACCAAGATCCATTCATGCTTGGGATAAAATGCAACAATAGTTTTTCAACAAGTTTTTCCCATCTCACAAAAGAAACTCTTTCAAAAAATAAATCACCACTTTCACTCAAAAACTAGGAGAAACATTTTACCAATGTTGGGATAGGTATCGAGACTTGCTTAATCCTTGTCCTAATCATGGTTTTGAAACATGGAGATTGGTTTCATATTTTCATGAAGGGTTAACACGTAAAGATAGGCAAATGGTTGAATTGATGTGCAATAGAACTTTTAAAGATAAAGACTCTGATGAAGCAATGGAGTACTTAGACTTGTTAGCTGAAAATGCTCAAAATTGGGACACCGCGGGTACTTATGAGGCACCGAGTAAAACTCAACCTCATACAGCTAGTGGAGGTATGTACAACTTTAGCTAGAAAAGTTGAGGCACTAAAATTGAAAAAGAGTGGTCAATTAAAATCTGTTGAAAATATTGTGTGTCAAATATGTGAAACAAATGAACACTCAACCAATAACTGTCAAACCTTGCCTTCTTTTAAGGAATGTCTCCATGAACAAGCTCATGCTTTAAACAGTTTCCAAAGGGCCAACCACAACCCATACTCCCAAACATACAACCCCGGTTGGAGAAATCACCCAAATTTCAGTTGGAAGAGTGATAATAACAATGTACAAACTTCATAAATTCTCATGGATATGCACCTTCTTATGCTCCACCTCCTAGAAGAAATCTTGAGGAAACATTGCATGCATTCATTGAAAAGCAAGAGACAATCAATATTCAACTTGCTAGAAACATGATAGATTTTAAAGATACTCTTATAAAATTAACATCTGCTCTCAGTTTCCAAGAGAAAGGTAAGTTTCTATCTCAACCATAACAAAATCTCAAGGGACAATATAATGCAAATGCAAGTAGTTCTGGAAGTCACCACATGGATCAAGTCAAATCAGTCACTACTCTTCGTAGTGGTAAGGTTATTGAAAAACCCACTCTTAAACCTTGTGAGAAAGATGATGAGTCAATCTCTGAGGGTAAGGAAGGGCTTAAATCTGAAAATTGCAAAGAAACGACTGATTCCCCGCTAGTACTTCCATTTCCTCAAGTCATGACCAAACAAAGGAAAGTCAATCACAACTCTAAAATCTTTAAAACTTTCAAACAAGTAAAAATTAATATAAATTTGTTGGATGCCATTAAACAGGTTCATTCCTATGCTAAATTTTTGAAAGATCTATGCACTATGAAGAGGAAACTGAATGTGAAAAAGAAAGCCTTTTTAGCCGAACAAGTAAGTGTTATTCTTAAGAACAATAATGCTTTGAAATATAAAGACCCTAGTTGTCCTACAATTTCTTGCTTTATTGGAGAACATAAAATTAAAAGAGCCTTACATGATTTTGAAGCCAGTGTGAATTTACTTCCAAATTTAGTTTTTTAGAGTCTCAATTTAGGTGAGTTAAAACCAACTTCTATAACTCTTTTACTTGCTGATAGATCTATAAAAGTGTCTAGAGGAATAGTTAAAGATATGTTAGTACAAGTTGATAAATTTATTTATCCTCTGGATTTTATTGTCTTGAATACACAACCTGTTGAAGTATGTAATTCATTTCCTATTATTTTAGGACGTCTATTTCTTGCAACTTCTAATGCATTGATTAATTGTAGGAATGGACTGATGAAGCTATCATTTGGAAACATGACATTGGAGATGAATATTTTTAACATTTGCAAGCAACCTAGAGATGATAATGATTTACAAGAAGTAGATCATATTGACGAATTAGTTTATGATCAACTTGAATCTACTTTAAGTAAAAATGAGTTGGATGAATCTGAAGATTTGCAAATGATTTATTCTGAGGAAGAAATCATGGATGAAAAACGCACCGAAAATGTTGATGCAGATCTTTTGTCAAAAGTGACAACAAATTCAACATCTAACATCACACCAATCGATGATTACTTTCCTAATGAATCCTTACTTTCTCTTAGTCCAATGCCTTGGTATGATAAAAATATTAATTTTCTTGCTTGAGAAGATTTGTCGGCTGATTGGAGTACCCAAGACAAAGAAACGTTTTTGAATGAAGTGAAGAATTTTTATTGTGATGACCATAACTTATTCAAATATTGTCCTAATCAAATATTTCAATGATTCATTCCCAACAATGAGGTAAGTAGTGTCATTAAACTTTGTCATTCTGAAGCATGCGGAAGTTATTTCTCGTCAAAAAATACAGCTGCAAAAATCTTTTAAAATGGATTTTATTGGCCCACCATGTTCAAGGACACACATGCATTCTGCAAAACTTGTGAAAATAAATAAATAAATAAAGAGAGAGAGAGTGTGTGTGTGTGTGAAACTCCAGCTGGCCTACATATAGGTGGTATGATTGTCCTTTTCATTTCTCATCTATAAAATCCTATCTTCCTTCCCTTCATTTCCACTCAACTCATACATTCATCAAATATAGAAGTGTGTAGAAATGACAAGTTCCTTAAGTCATCAAATATTTTTAGGAGGTAGTCAAGTTTTAGTGGTCATCCCCAAAGCTTTAGCATAAGGGAACATCATTGGAGAAACAATTTGAGAGGAACTTCAGGTCTTCATAATGTCAGCTCGAATGAATGCAATGTTTAACCATGTTGATGCTTTCATTGCTTTACCAGGTGGTCTAGGCACATTAGAAGAGATCTTTCATATTTCCTCTTGGGCCTAACTAAACATTCACCATAAACTCATAAGTCTGTTAAATGTTAATGGTTATTATATTAAGTTGTTGTCTTTTCTTGATCATGCTGTGGAACAGGAATTTCTAACATCTTCTACATGAAAAATCATAATCTCTATTGCTACTACTGAATAATTGATTGACCACCTATAATATTTCATTCCTGTGATTGATCCCTCCATGCGTCGCATAAATTGGTCATCTAAGGAAAGCCGTAAGAAGCTTAAATTAGATTTGAGCCTTCATTTGTGAATCTTTGTGTCTTTTGGTTTTATTATTGTATTTTATTGTTTCTTATATTTGTTTCAGTGTGTTTTAGGTTTGTTAGTCTTTATTATTTCAAGTGATATCTTCTATACTCTATCTTTCTACCTTAGAACATTGAGGACAATATCTCATTTTGGTTAGGGGGAGAGGATAGTAGCTAAAAAAAAAAACTAAATGTGTTTTCTATTTCATAAAGCATGTACAAAATTGTTGTTACTATGATGGCAAAGTAAAGGAGATCTTTTTATGACTCTTGAGAAGCATCTTAGTAACCATTCTTAATAAGGTCTATCATAATACTTTTTGAAATATTCAGATTTCCAAACTCTCACATTACTATCACTTAATTCTGCTCATATACTCATTTAACATGTATTCTTAAACCTTAATTTACACGCACACACACTTTAAAGGAATCAAACATTGCACTATCTACATATTAGTATCTACGACCCAAGTTACTAAACTCGTAAAAGTATCTCAACACCTATGCCCTAAGACCAACTGGTCTGGAAGTCATTAGCCGAAAGCTCGTTACATGGGTTAAAGATGCATCGTGTTTTAAGTTATATGTATATATATTTTTAAAAAATAAAAGAAAAAAGAAAAAAATAATAATCCCAACCCAAGGAAGTTAACCTTAAACATTAGAACAAAAATTTTATTTTTTTCCAAGAAAAGCCCTATAATTATATGTTGATATATTGAGCACAAAAGAAAGGTTCATTAATATCTTGTTAAAAGTTATTAAGCAGATATATAAATTTAATGAGAGTTGATTTATTTGGATAGATTAATAAAAGTTGAATGATGAATACCTTGCTTTGTGGAATTTGCAAAAACATTTTCTATTTTAACGCTTTGATTACTAGAGATTAGTAATAAACTGGTTGAGGGGTGTGATTAGTACTTAAAAATACATTTTTATCAAGGTTTTATATCATTATTTTGCACTTCAAGTATCAATAACTCCTTAACTAAAGCATGTTTTCTAATAACGTATCGAATAATATAAGATACCTTTAATTTATGGTAAATGTTCATTTTAAATGCAGGCCTATCACATAAATAAAAGAATTGATTGATAAATTTAAGAACTGAAATTGAAAGGACAAAGAGATGGCCAAACTTAGAAAAGAGATGTCGGTGCAATCCAAACCAAAACACTATTTGGTAATTAGGTCATATTTAGAGCTGTAGATCTCAGATTTAGGTCTACTTTATATGGATGAAAGGTAAGACATAGGCCTACAACTTTCATGTGAGCCCAAGATCTAAAAAGACCATTTTCAAGTCCAAATTGTAGTAACAACAAAGAAGTCTGAATCTGCCTTCTAGCCCGAGCATTGTTCAGTGTTTGGCCCATATCTGGAGTTCTAGATGTCCAAATGAGTTGAATGTTTTACACAAGAAAGATGCAACAATTTCCTACAACTTTCATGTTTTCAAGTGGCTCCAATTTTGATTTTATCAATGATGTTTTGGGCAGATAAGAGAAGATGTAGTGCTCTAAATGATTTCAAATTTGATGGGTGGAAGGAAAGGACAATTTTCAATAACTTTCATGCAGAGGACTAGCTCAAATTTGGATGGTAGAAATGAGATTTCATCTAGAAAAGAGCATGAGGGCTATCCACCACGTCCACTAGCGGCACTACTCAGTATTTTGGACATATTTTGAGCTGTAGTGCTCGAAATAATCTGAAATTTGGTGGGTAGAAGGAAAAGATAATTTCCAAAAACTTTCATTGGAACACTTTGCCAAATTATGATTGTATAAATGTCAATTCAGCCATCCAAAGTGCTTGAGTGATGCTGTCCACCAAGTCCACTAATCAATAGTTGGCCACTACATCAATTATCAATTATCACATGAATAGTTCCGGATTTTAACCTATAAGAGGAGGCATTTTCCATTCATTTGGGCATCTTTTTTTCCATATCAAGATCATGTTCTTGCTCTCTCTCTTTATATTTTATTAATGCTTAAGTTTTGTTTTCATTAATCTCTTGTTCATGCTTTTCATTTCCTTTACTATACTGAGTTAACTTATATCATGTTTTTATTCTTATATTGTTTCTTTAAGTTTTTCTCCTTCATAATGTATAGCTAATTTAATTATGTCAAGGTGAAAAGGTTTCACTAATGGTGTTAGGATAAGTAAATATAAACTCAATATGAACTTTAATGCTTATATCCTAAACAACTTACTATTAACATGTCTTATCATTTTTATCTTATTAATTTTTAATACCTTACTTGTTAAATGGTTAATCTAGATTTGTGTTATATAACACTTGGTACATCAAATACTTGATCCTTCATAATCTTCGGCCAACATCGTTATTATGAAAGGAACTTGATTTGTTATCAACATAAGTTAGCATCATGAATACTTGATAAAATTTATAAGTATGGTGTTATATAAATAAGATGATTAATATGATCATATTGATAATTAATAAAGAGTTTATATCTTACTTATCTCTAATACTATTAGTGTATCCTCTAACCTTGACATTTGTTTTTATCATTGTATAATCTTCACATTAATTTTACATCTCAAGGTCCTCTTTAACTCATCTTCACCACCACCATCATTGTTGTTGTTGTTGTTGTTGTTGTTGTTGTTGTTGTTGTTATTATTATTATTGTTTATAATTTATATAGTTAACTTTCCTGTGATTCGACTCCGGTCTTGCCGGGTTATTTATTACTTTGACACTCCTACTCTTGGGATAAGACATCAACTTTTTGATCGTGTCATATTTTCTTATCCTTTTATTTTTTTTCTTTCTCTTTTTTTCTATTCCAACCCCTAAACATGCTTGAAGAGAGGTATTTATAGGTATTTGGAAAGTCTAGAATCTATTTTTGACCTCATGATCTTGAGAATAGTGTTATGAAACCTTGAAAAAGACTAATTGAGAAGCTTTTATGTGTAAACATACAGAAACCAAATCATTTTTTTCAAAATAGTTGCATTGTCAGAGTTGACTGAGTTGTCCACTTTTAAAGCTTCATCAAAGCAATTCTAATGTCATAGTTGCTTGAGACCACCTGAATATAATAAATAGGATGCAAATCTTTTATTTGGATTTATTTTTATTCAATTTGAAGGTTTGTAACTCCACATTTATTCGTTTAAAAGTGCCAACTTAATTACCCTAAAATCTAAAAATTGAGTGATGACTCACTAGGGACAAGATATTAAGGACTTTCATGAAAACATTGGGATGTAAACATCTAATTTCATAGAAATAGGGTTGTAGAGGAAATGTTTCTCTTTTATTTGTAAAAATAAATAAATTATCATGTCATTTTTAGGTTTAGAACTCCAGAATAAGCTCTTAAAAGGTGTTAACTTGATCATTATGAACTATCAAGAAAGAAAATAAACAAAAACTAAACAACGCATTGTTTAGGTTAAAACCATAAAAATTAGAATTTGGAATTTGGAATTTGAAAAAAATATAATTTAGTCAATTTTCTTCTAATTATGGCACTTGTACCTTTAATTGACACAAATTCTTTTTAATTGCATGCAATTTAACCCTCATCAAATGCAAATATAAGGTCCCATGTTAGCTATCTTTTTTATTTTGATCTTTAGTTCTGAATTTATGTACTTTGATCTTTAAATGACCAACAAACTTTCAATTTAACCCTTCTAATTTGGTTACATATCTTTTTTAGTTTGATCTTTAGATTTGGATTTTTTTTAAACAAATCCCTATTTGCCCAATAAATTTCAATATTTATAAAATCAAGCATTTGATTTGACCGAATTAACTCCTAAAAATTACAATTCGACCCCCAGACTTTAATTTCTTCAATTTAAAGTGTAAATGGACTTTTAAAAATCAAATTTTCTTGTAATTAAGCTCTCAATAAATTCAAATAAACCTTGAACAAATCTAATTAAGTCATTAGATATCCAATTTTAAAATTTTCTCCTCAAATTAAATTTTATTTGTTAATATAGTCTTTATTAATCGAAAATACATTGTCCAAAAAAAATTTAATCTTATTATATATATATATATATATATATATATATATATATATATATCATTCCTAAGTATGTATTACAAGAACCAAAAGCATAAAAAAAAAATTAAAATTTTTTTCACCAATTAAACTTTTTTAATGCCTTTTCTAAAAAAAATAAAAGTATTAATATTAAATATATTAAAATGATGTTTTATTGGAGTGCATATAAATAAATTATATTTACATTAAAATTTATATTAATAATTTATTTTTTAAGTGGTTTTCGTTATTGAAGATGCTTAAAAAATTGATTTAAAAATATAAAGATAAACATGCAATTTCTAAATTGCTTTTGCCATTAAAATTATTCTTATTAAAAAAAATGAATTTAAAAATATAAAGATAAACAGGCAATTTCTGCGATCATAAAAGGATTAATTAATTAACATCCTGAAGGACTAGGTTATAGTCATCTCTTAACAAACTTTCGGTCTACATTGACCTTAGATTAGCCCTCGTCATAGCTTTGATAAGACATTGAGAGAGTCAATTATTATTTAATTCTTTCATGTTTGAAAAATACAATTTAAGAATCTTTCAAATTAATTAAGAGGCAACTTTCATGAAAGACAAACAAAAAAAAATAAAAAAACTTATGAAATCATAAAAAGAAACAAAATAATTAAATTAGAACCAGCTATCTCACTTGTGTTTTGTTATTGATTAGTTAATGTTTTTAACCAAAAATGAATATATAACCTTTTTCAACATCATTTTTACATAAAAACAAGAAAATAAACAAATCCATAAACAATTCTAATTAAATAAATTAAAAATCATTTGTCAATAAATAAAAATATTATTAATCATAACTAAATGCATATATGAAAAACTTAAGAAACAAATGTAAATTAAAATATTTAATTTTATAATACAATTCACTTACTCACATGTGTTCAATGACTTTATTTATTAAATTTATTTTTTTATTTAATAAAATGATAATATAAATAAACATACATATAAATTAATAGAATAAGATCAAAGGAAAAACTAATTGGAAATACCTTTTAAAAATAATTTTTTATTTTTAAAAGTAAAGTAAAACAAATTATATATAAATTATAATAATTTTTTTAAAAATAAATAAAAAATAAATAAATAAAAAACAATAGCCAATATTACAAAAGGCTAAATACCAAAAATATATAAGGCAAGTTATTTAAAAAGGGATATTAATTTAAAAATAAATTAAAAATATTTTAAAAAAACACATAAAAAAGCAAATTATTCTTTAAACAAAAAGGTAAAATAACAAAAAAAAAACAAAAAAAACTAGACAATGTTGGGCCTAGCCCATTTAAAAAAATCTAAATGCAACTCTAATTTTTTTTTAAAATATAATTTTAATGAATCGCAGGTCATTTGCTTTATTATTATTTTTTTAAATAAGATAAATAATACATTACTTGGTATTTTTTATATTTACTATGATATTTTTATATTTCAACTATTATTATAACTAAAAAAATTAAATTTATTTTTTTTAATTTCAAACACCTAAAAAAAAATCTAAAAACTGATAAAATAAAAATTGTATACAACCTATCCACAACAAAATATAAGAGTTGATGAATAATACAGGCTTTCACAGTGAAACCTTTTATAATTATTATACACAGCGGATTTCCCATGGAGGTACCAATTACGTTAAGCAACAACTGGACGGCGATCCATTCTAACTACTCCTTAGAATTTTGTGTTACATAAAGACAAGCCATTCTAACTATTCTTTAGAATTTCATCTCCTCAAATATATAGTCGTCTTCAGTTTAGAAAACTTCACATCCACGAAGACCCAAAGTGTAATAAAAATCTTGTACTTCCTCCTTTCACGCCCTGACACCCTCCCTTCAATCCTTCTCCATGTCATTTCTAATAGTCAACAGGCATGAATTGAGAAAAAATAATAATGATTTGATTTGATAATTATATATATGTGTATTTACTATATTTGGATATATAATAAAAAATAATAGTGCATTTTAATAATTAACAATTATATTAGTTAATTATAAAAACAACTAATCAATATTTAAATAACTAATAAAATGTTGGTCTTCCGGTTAACATATTATTATATCTTTATTTATTTACAAGTTTGATTTTTAAAAAATATATTTATTAGAAAAGGTAGTCATGAATCCAAATTTAACTAGTTTTATCCTTTTAAAAAATATAAAAATACCTGAATAATAATTAAAAAAAACCATTATTTGAATAATCATTAGATGTCTTGTAATAATAAACATCAGTTTAGTAATTTAAAATTTATTTGCCTTGAGAATTTAATTACTTTCGATGATAAACAAAACATTAATAATATAAATTGCAAATTACAACTGTAATACTAGCTCGCACATAACATAAATGTCCTAACATGTAATCATGAATATAAATTTGGACAAAAGAATGATGTTTTTGAGTACGCTCCTCCACTTTGGCATACAATTGATATTTACGGGAATCGTTGAAATCATAGAAATTAATTGTCAAGAATAAAGATCGAAGGTCATAAGTGGCAGCAAAAATCAATAATACATTCAATCATGCAAAATCAATTACACATGACCGTACCGCTTGTTTTGACATTCAACATTGATAATAATACATCGCCGCTTGTTTTGACATTCAAATTTAATAATACATGGCTGCTTGTTTACTTACCCTCGTTTTTGTTTTATTATTATAATGGACAGAAAAAAGAAAAAGAAAAATAATCTCTCGAAATTAAGATCCATAAGAAATCGAAATAAATAATATTTTTTAATAAAAAATTATGAGCTTTTATATTCAATGTTCTGATATCACATATAAGTAATTCTTTTTATTGTAAACATGAACAGTCATATATATAAATGTTCTAAATGTAATTTAATGAAGAAAACTGTGTTTCTCTTTGATCTTTAATTGTTTCTACATGTGTTTTATTGAATGAAACATACAATTACAGGAAAGAAAAAGCAGTTGTTTTTGAATAAATTCCTTATATATTATAGTTTCATTAAATGTAGAGTTGTCAAATAAAAACTACTTTCCAAATTTAATTTACTAATAAAACCTTAACATTTTTATTTAATTAAAAAATTTAAAAACTGATTATTTCATTCATGTGGAACACATCTTACATAAACTTCATATGAAACAAACAACTTTACTTCACCAATCCCTCTTGCTTGAGTTAGTTTATGAAATACAACTTTTTACATGGTATTGGATTCAAGAACATTATATCGAAAACCATGAGCTTGAATTTAGATTTTGTAACGAATTGAAATATCCTCCAAGGTGCCATGCCATATCAAAATATAGTGACGACTCTCGTTCATGTTACCCACTGATTCTCCCCACTTAAGGGGGATATATAGTTCGGACCCTATGCCTGGATAATGATCGATTACTAACGTTAATCTCATAATTACTAACGTTAATCAACTCGTGGATTGTGTAATTGTATCACGAGTCCCCTACTAAGTATGTTTTCATTGATCCTGCGCCCCTGGTTCTATGTAACTACATATTGACATCCTTTCATTGCCACAAGATCCATACAATTCTGGCGTTAAAAATACTATTTCATTAATTCATTTTCTTCGAATCCGACTGGTTTTATTAGAAACATTGTAATTTGAGGATCTAACCAATCTAAATTGATACTAAAAACCCGAAAACATTATCAAAACCACTCAAATCTGGCCATAGAATCCTTGGAGCCTGAGTTTCTACTAGAATTCTTTTCCTCTTCGAGAATATTTTGATCACAGGTGACCCAAATATTTCTTTGTCGTCCTATGAATCTGATGGAAAAGAAGAGGATGAAAACAAATCATTTGAAAAATGGGTGTCGATTGGAGCTCTGGATTTGAATTGTATTTTTGTCTGTTTTTGGAATTATGGTGTATGGTGCAGAAGTGTTTTTTAAAAATATATTGAAATAATTATTTTTAGAATTTTTTAA
This sequence comes from Populus pruinosa, assembly GCA_026413675.1. Taxonomy (NCBI): domain Eukaryota; kingdom Viridiplantae; phylum Streptophyta; class Magnoliopsida; order Malpighiales; family Salicaceae; genus Populus; species Populus pruinosa. The sequence continues at coordinate 25,847,419 of CM048592.1, read as the reverse complement.
TTTTTAGTATTGGCACATTAAAATTATTAAAAAATAAAAACACTTAAAAAAACCAAAAGCAAAAACAAAAGCAAAAATTGCAGCCGACATACCCTTTCAAATATAAGTTTAGTCTGTTTCGTTGCTGGTGTTGGTGTTTGGCTGCGTGGAGCAGAGAGTATTGTGACGAAACAGATGAAGGAATACGAGTGACGTCAGAAGGTAGATGCGGTCATCAACCCGAATTAGTCTGCAATTATTAACTATATTAATTTCCAGTAGAAAATTAAGAAAATAAAGAAACACAGTTGGTAGAATAGAATGACAAGACAAAGACAGAACAAGTGTAATAATTTCCTCCTTTCACACAGACAGTCTCCCTTTCATACTGGTCCCCAGATCATTCCCGTATTTCAACAGGCATGAAAGACATATCACGTCCACCCAAAGTAGTGAACAATTAGTTATTGTTACTCGTAAGCTATTAATCATATTAACTTTTTTTCAACGTAAAAAATAGCATTTTTTAATATAAAAAATTATATGTAATTTTACTTCATCAACTTAAAGAATTAAAAAAACCTTCAATTAATATTAAAAATATAATTTAACTAAAAAATAATTTTAAGGTAATATAATTTTTAAAGTATCAATATAAAAAAATATTATATCAACTTGAATTAACTTATTATATTTATAATTTATATCATAAAATTATAATAATTATATATATATATAATATTTAATTTTTAATTAATTAAATATTAAAATATGAATGGAGAAAAACATTCAATTAAAAAAATTAAAAAACAAATAACTTAATTCAACTCAAATTGTCCTACTAGACCTACAATCTAGACCTAAAACCTAAGTTAGATTACTAGGATAAATTCATAAAGAAATTTAAAATAGATTATGAAGTATTAACTAAGTATTGAATAATAAAATTAAATAAATTAATTAAATAAAATTAAATAAATTATTCACATATCGTATATTGTCACACGCACATCTTAATTATTTTTTCCCTAATTACATGAACTTCTAAAGAAATTAGTATATAATTATACATTAAGTTTCACTTAACGTTTTAATTTTTTGAATTATAATAGTTTTTAACATGACATTAGAAACTTAATAATTAAACGTTTAATTTAAGAGTTCAAAATTCCATTTTGTAGGCTTATACATGTATAAGATAAGTCATGACTGACATCCTTACGAGGCAGCGAGCTCTTTTCTTTGCGGCCAAAATCTAGACAATGGCTTGCTGACGCATCTAGCAAAGGGCGTTGCCTTTCGACAATGATTTCTTGACCAGTCAATTTAGATATAAATTAGTTCGGCTTGAAAAAAAAATATAGAGATTTGAAAAAAAATTAGGTGATTCAGGTGCTTCAGGTGATTTAGGCCCTGACGAAAGTTGATTCTTTTTTTAATTTAATAAACATGTCATCTATTTGTTTTAATTGTTTCTTAGATTTACCTGAACTGTGACTCGGCTTTTTCCGGTGTTAGATTTTATAATTTTGGCTTTACGCTATATGTCCACACCTAATTCCACCATGGAGAAACTCATGCAAGTTGAGAAAAATTAGGAAGAAAAAGAGACCTAGCTTATGTCTTGAATGACGGTAGAATTTGCATGGTTTATGCTCACGCATTTCACAACGGATACACTATTAAAAAAAATTAATTTAATTCTCAAATATTTATTTACACACGATTGCATCCTTTTGGAGTTAAATTAAAGAAAAATTAATTTAAATTTGTTAATCAGGAATAAGATTGAAAGGAGGAGGACTATTATGAAAAAAACATCAAAAATAGATGATGGGTTCAAAATTCTCAATGAAAGTTCAGTTTGCTCCTTTAACTTTTCAAATTATACCCATTTGATCCCTTAATTTTTTTGAAATTCAATTTCAATATAAATGTTTGTTTTTATTATTTTTTTTGTACATGATTTAGAAGATGATAGAGAAAGATCACTAGATTGTAGCATTAAAAAAAAAAGTTGTTGTTCACATTATTTCCGACCACCAAAATAATTATTCTTAGTGCCTTTAAGTTTCATTCTATGAAAGGAGTTTAATGGTGGTTATTTAGTGTGTTAATATTGTCTAAAAAAATAAATATAACTCGAAAAAAACAAATCTAACCCAATTTGATTTTGGATTCTTAGATTGTTATTTAGGTTTTTTAGTTTCATGAATTGATTTATAAATGTTCTAGGGGTATTGAAAATGTGTTTTTGGGTTAAAATGACTTTAAGGATTTTAGGGTAAAAAGTTCACTATTGTAATTTTCAAGCCATTAACCTAGGCTAATAGACTATACATTATTTATGTCAATAAGTAATATGTCATTTGTTTTTTTATATAAAAAAATATAGAATCAGATAATAAATCATTCATAATTTTTTTTCTAAAAAAAACAAGCTCAAACATACTAACTTGGACTTAAAAATCTATGCGTCTGACTTTTTCTTTCCAAGGCCTATGCACAAGCTCTCTTTTTGCTTTTTTTTTTTTTCAACTTTAGTCATGTTATATTTAGGTTAACTATAAATTTAAAAAAAAATTATTAAATTTAATTGAGTTCATGATCTGGATTTCAAGCTTGATGGATTAAGTCATACCGTTCAAGCTATTAAGTTTTTTTTCTTTTTTCTTTTATAATGTTTTTTCCCCTCATTTAAAAACAAAATACAATTTTACCATATGTTATTAATGATCTATTTTTTTTTATTTAACTTGAAACTAATAAAATACAATTTAGCAATTTATTATCAATAATCTACTTTTATTATCTCAATCCAAAACATTTGTCATGAATTTTTTTTAGAAAGAAATATTTCATATAGAAAAATATTCATAGGCTTTATTGCCATATAATTAAATGAAAATAATTTTTTGAAATAAAAAAATTATTAAATTTGATGACAAGTATGATTTGCATCATGATTTTAGACGGTTGAGTTGTGTTTATTTGTTGTTGTTGTTTTTAATTAAGGTTTGTTTTTTTATGAATTTTATCTTTTAATTTTGAGTTAATTAAAGACTGAATTTTTCAATTTATTTTTTACAAGATTATCTCAGCAGGTTTTGCAAGTCAATAAAGGTTGACCCCATTAAATCCCAATATGCTTTTTATCTCAAATAAAAATATCATCTAATAAACAACTAATTTTAAATTAATAGTTGAACTATATTTTTTTGAACAATGCCTAGATATATTTTTTGCATTCAAAAACTTTTTTGCTCCGACCCATAGCATGGTGCATACCAATTCTATTATTATTTTTATTAAATAAAGAATTTATTTTAAGATTCAAAGTTATTAGACATTATAAAATACATAATTTATATTGTGAGTTTAATCTTGTTATGCATCTATTTCTCTTTATTTTAAAAGTTTAGTCTTTGGTTATGTAAACTATTTGTTTTATATTTTATTTCTATAAATAATTGTTTATTTAGATAAAATTTTTATTAAAAAAATTGAAGTTATTAAGCACAACTTGGTATATGGACTATATTGCAAAATCAAATATCTGATTTTTTTTTAAATTTAGTCTTTACTTATTATTAATTACTTTTTTTTTAAGTTTATTGGAATATATAATTATTAATTTATTTAATTAAATGTATGTATAACCTTTTTTATTTTTTTTTATTGAGAATGTTTTTATAGCCTAAAATACATTTAAAAAATCTATAATTTTATAATTTTATTAAAAAATAAAATTGTTTGAACTATGATAAAACACATGTTAAATAGCAAGTTTTTAAGGGACATTGCTCGACGCAAGCCTTGGATTACAAAAAGCTTAAAGCAGCAAGATGATGCTGATAGACCTTGTTGTTGATAATGATACGGTACTTAGAAATTTTGTCAAAACTTAGAGTTCTTGTTAACCTTTCTTCAGTCAAAATATCTTTCAGGAGCTCCATGAGAAAATCCAAGGACAAATTGTTTGTATCAGCATATTAAGAAGTTATTAAATGTTGATTTTTAAAGTATATATTTTTTATAAATACATAAAAATAATATTTATTTATTTATTTTAATTTTTTTAAATTACTATATTAAAATAATTTAAAAACATAAAAAAATTATTTAAAATTGTATTCCAATCATAATGCCAAACATCACCTAAGTTTGTGTTTGATATTGTTTTACATCATATTTTTCAAAAGTATTATATCTATATATATATATATATATATATAGATAAAGAAATTTTTTTCAACACTTCAAAATTATTAAAAAATAAAAAAATAATTTAATATTTTCATGCCAATTTTTTATTTTAAATATATTTAAATACAGTTTAAAATACATGCAAAACAACCTCTCACGTAATATAGATTTAAACGTGTAAAATTGGATTTTAAAGCACATAATATTGGAGTTTGGGAATATCCTGTTATGCCGAACGAACATCTTGACATGGTATCTTAGCATAACATGGTGGATGAAAGAACAAACGAGCAGCAAACTAGGGCTTGGCCTAGCGGTGGAAGGGGCTTGTTTCCTTTCACTGTACCTGGGTTCAAGCCCTAGCGTGCACGCCTGTCACCCCCGCGGTGTCTTACATGCCTACTGGGTTTGCAGGATATTCAGTAGGCCGTGGGGATTAGTCGTGGTGCGCGCAAGCTGGCCCGGACACCCCACGTAAATCAAAAAAAAAAAAAAAGAACAAACGAGCATCTTGACCTTTGTCGCTTCATATGTAGTATTTTATTGGCCTCTATACTGTAGTGGTTATATTAGTTTTTAAAAAATTATAAAAAATATTAAAAGTGTGAAAGAGTTTTATTTACACAATTTTATAAAATAAATCAATTTTAAAATCTTTCATCCTAACTTTTTGTCTAACTTAATTTATAAATTTAATTATATGATAGCTAACCCAACTTAAATCAATTAATTTTATGAATTTAAAAATAATTTAAATAACAGGAAAAAACATAACTTAATTTAAAGAAAAATCTTTAAGATAATAATTTTTTTAAAAAATATCAAAACAACAACAAATTGGATCAATTTCAATCCCCTAACAACTTAAGTCATGTACTCTATTAGGTTTAATAATATTTTTAATAAAAAAAATTATTTAGTTTTACAATAAAAATACATACTTGTAAAATTAAACATCAACCCTAAAATAAATATTTATTTGAGATTGCAATAACTCTATAGAAAACAAAGAAAAATAAACTATACAATTTATTTCTTGACTAATTCAATATTGAAGAAAGAAATAAAAAAATAATAATTAAAAAAATTAAAAACAAAGAAAAGCATATGCGGTGGGACAGGTAAACCTATCAAACATGTGAATTGAGTAACTTGAGCTAACAAGCCAAGCATGTGAATTGGGTTATGGACTCCACTATGATTCTAATTTGTTTTTTAAAATTATTTTTTATCTAATTATATGATAATAAAAATTGATAATCGCAAAATTGAACACTAACCCATTATTAAAATATTATTTTAAGATCATGATAACCTTATATAAAGAGAAGCAAAATCAATTATGAAATTGAATTTTTAATTATCCCATTATCTATAGATGAAATTGAAAAAAAAAATTAACTTGTCAGACCTGCAAATCATGTCAACCAGCCAAACTCGTAAACATGTCCCTGGATTTTATAAAATTTAATAACATGATTTTTTTTCTAAAACTATTTTTTTAACTATATGAGAAAAAAATAGATAATAATAAAATCAAGTAAAATTATAAAGGATAAGAAAAAAAATACCTTATCAAACCAGTAAACCAAGGCAATTTGGGTTATTCTAGTAAATCCGCAAATCACTATAACTTATAAAAAATTAAAATAAAAATAACGAGATTAGACCGAGGTAATTGTTTTTTTTTCCTTTTTATTATTTTTTTAATATTTAAATAATTGAAAATGTATTTTTAATTATTTAAATACTAAAAAAAAAAATAATAAAAAGAAAAAAAAAAGCAATTACCTCGGTCAAGTGTTTTTTGTTTATAAGGATAATGAGGATTTGATGCAGCTAAAAATTTAGAAATTAATGCATTTAAATAAGAATTCAATATAATTGAAAAGGACTTGTCTTAGATATAAAATGTGAATGTTCTAATAAATATTTTTGTAGTTAAAGTGGACAAGTTTAGATCTAATAATAGATATGATTATACTAGACTAGAATAATAATTTAAAATGATGAAAATAAAAAAAATTATTGAATTTAAAATATTTTAGGTAATTTTATAAATAAGTTTTCTATAAAGAGCAACTTTCTTGCTTGTTGGACCATTCAATCTTCCAGAATTAATTTTATAAGTTGTTGATTGGATTAATTTTGTTATTTTTTATTATTTTTTAGATTTATTATTTTAATCTGGATTTTATATTATTATTTTTTAAGCTTTAAGCATTTAGATTTTTAGTTCTTTTATAATAGAGAAAGAGGTTTTTATTTAGCATATTTAAAGGTATTCTAAACCTTTATGGAGACAAGTTTCATTATATTATTCCTATAAATAAATTGCGAATTTAAAATTCACAGCTTCTATAACTTAGTAAATCTTATTTATATCAATCGAGATTAAATTTTCTGTCTTTCTGAAAATGACATGTAAAATAAATAAATTGAAGTTACCCATATATGCCCGAAAAAAATGGCATTTTTCTCATCTGGAAAGAAAAGGGCATTTATTGAAATACCCTATAAGCGACATGATCGTAACATATATTTACACTTCCATACTTTGCTTGCTGGCCTTTGGTGCTGAAGAACTCTCACTTTGTGAAGCAGCAAGAGTAGATTCTCTGAAAGTGATGACATGGGAGCAATTGGCCATCTGAGCAGATTTTATACTCTGAATTTGTTCTGATAAAGGAGAGTCTGCACTCTTAAATTGGGCTTTGGAGGCGAGTTCATGTGTGGATGCAGCAATTTTTTCTGTGCATGTGACCACATCAACAAGTAGTGAACACACTGTAACTCCTGGTATAACTTTCAGCAGGTCAATGTCTTCCCATATGCCTGATTTGAGTAAAGATTTGATATTTTTTGCAGCAGATTTTGCATTTTCAATGTGGGAATCTGCAGAAGATGGCTGCACCATTGTTTTGATTGCCAATGCAAGTTCTTTTAGTGCTTTTCCAGATTCTAAGCTCATAGTTGTGCATGCTTCCTGAATTATGGTACTAACTTCTGATGATACCTGCAAGAATAAGCAGCAAATATTTAGAGATAAGCATACCGGAGTGCTTCTTAGCATATAGTTCCTAATTGATATTAATTTTATTATTATTTAACCCATACATAAAAGCATGAACTTTACGAATTTTCGTGAGAATGGATCACAACATATGATATCTTAAAGTAAGCATATCACATTGTATTTAGACATCAGAGATGAGATAGCTTCTAGGGAATTGATTTCTTTTCTTATACCTGCATGTCAGCGTTTAAGTATCCATTCAATGCTTCAATTCGGTAGGCACATTCTCGAGCCAGAGTCCCAACTTTCAGGTATAATTTCCATGGATGTCGAAATGGGAACCGACCATGACCTGGCTCCCATGCTGCAAAATTAGCCTGAAAGGCATCAAAACTATTATCAGAAAATAATTCAATTATATAGAGGAGGAGGAGTTTGGTGCGTGAGAGATTTATACACACCAAGGATCCTTCACTAGTTTTTGAATTGAGAATACTTTTGTATCCTTCCAAAATTTTCTTGTCCTCATTACGCTCTTCACCACCTGTTCTTTTGAAGTATTCATCACCAAATCCTGTAAATTTTATCTTATCTTAGTAAGTTTTTGAGCATCTGCATGTTAAAAAATAACGATTGGAATGAATGCATCCACTACTTGATAGGTTCTACGCGTTAGGGCACTGCTTTGTTGGGGACATGCATACCTTCTAAGAAGTTGCCAAGCTTTTCAATGTTGAGAGCAATCAGATTGTGAAGATCTTCACCAGCCCACACAGGGAAAATAACAATAGAAATGATGACACAAGTAGCACCACCTATGCATATGGTTGATAATCTTCTATGTGCTATCTCTAATATTTCATCGTCTCGATAACCAGATACCGATATCAAAGAGAAGGTCAATATGAATATTAACATCCCATAATCATATCTCGATTTAATTTTCGGAAAGAACCTTAAAAATGTTGATATTGTAGCTGCAAACAAAAACCAAAAATTTTTTTGAATACATGAGTACGTTTTCATGTAACAGTAAGGATCAATATGGTATGAACTTTGAGGTGCAATAATTTTTATTTTGTGTGCATGCATGGTTAAAGATACCTTGTAGAAAGACAAAGAACCCAAGTAGTATGGGTTCTCCAATATGTCCAGAGAGGTTTGCTAGGTGATGTGCTCCAATACCTAGTCCACCGGCCATTAGCGTTGCCATTCCTCTATTCAATCCTTTTCCAAGAGTAGCCCCTGAAAACTAATTTGTCAAAAATCATGAAAGGGATTTTCTGTTCTATTTTTAAAATGTCAGAGACTTACCCACGGAGAATTCAAAGACAACAACAACAGTCATAATAGCCCATATTGCAGTTTCATCAAAATTACTGTAAAGTGGCTGACAGTAGTAGAACATTGATACCAATGTAAGTGCAAGTCCTACTTTTAGTGAATGAATAGCTCTTCTTGGATCATCTTGTCCAAGCTTCTTTATGTTCCTAGCCAATTCAACCGTCTTAACTTTGAATTGCACAGTCAAGGCCTTGAGCGACCTTCGTCCTTGAGTGAAAAACCCAGTTTTGTCACAGCTTCCATACCCAACTTCCATGGCTAAATGAGGGTAGGAAAGCTCGCATGAACTGAGAAATATCAAAGAGAGCAAAGAATAAAGAGAGTTGGCCAAGAAGGATACTGGAGGAGGGACTCTACATGCTTCTAATTTATAAGAAGTCATTCAGGTGAAATAAACATGTAAATCATGATTCTTGACTAGCCAGGTGGATTTTGAAGTTAATTCTATGGATTGTCACATGCCTCTTGTTCTTGTACAACGACATGATGAAGTCAATATGTTTGAAAGATCTTTTCTAAAATTTACTGTATAGCTTTTCTTTTCTTTTCTTTTCCATTTTTATTTGAACGACAACACATATGGGTTGTGCTTTTTCTAGTTCAAAGAATTATTGTATCAGTTTATGAAAATGGTTATTTACTCTCTATTAAAATATATAAACTCTATTTTTGGCGTGTTTAATTTTTTTTATTGAATATTTACTTTTAAAATAATGATTGTTTATTGATAAGATAGCAATATTGCTTTACAATTAAAGTTGTTAGAATTCATAAGTGCCAAAGAAGCAAACGATCCATCATATGTCTTTCCTTGATGCGCAAATTCTTGAATATATTATCAAAACGTTTTATCATAAAATAAAGATAAATATTTCTACCAATCAATGTTTGAAATACATAGGAAAACGGAAAGATAAATATCTATAAACTTTTCTCACCACTTTATTGAAATATGTTAATGAAATCATTGAGATTCCTTGCATCTTGAAAAAAAAGAATATGAATATGAATTTAAAATTATTCTTGGCGTTCGCATCTTGAAAAAGAAATTAAATTTTATATTTAGAATTGGATCAGAGTCGGACAAGGGGTTTTTTTATGCTAGAGTTTTTTTTTTAAAAAAACATGCATGCTAATAAGTCTTATTAATATATATTATTATTTTTATTCGATCATTAGATTATATGAAATATTCTCAAGAGATTATAAAGTCATTATTTTCTATAAGATCAAAATCTTGTATCATTATGAATATGAAAAAGCCTTAAAATAAAGGTTAGATGTTATTGTTTAGAAATCAATATATTTTTCTACTTGATTTATGATTTTTTTTCAATTTGATTTAGAATTATTTTATTATTTTTTTCATCTTTGTTTAGGATGTTTTATTCAAATATGGTTATGTAGCTTGTATTTTAGTAGATTACTTGAAAAGAAATCTTTATTAATAAAATTTTAAATTAAGGTTTTTGTGTGGTAACTCTATTCAGCAGAATAGTGTGTTGTATGTGCATATTATCTTTCTTATGTTATTCATGTCTATGTTAATTTGTATTAAAGCTCAACGATTCCTCATGGTTAGTTATTTTTTGCTTTTCAATAACCATAAATGGAAGAGGTAATTGCAAAATATGATGTACTCATGTAGTATAGGATGAAGAGGTTTTCCCTAAAGAAAAAGATGTTCAAGAACTGGTGATAAAAGACTGGCATAGATAAATTATTAAATTAACATGTTGACATGTGAAAATAAATGTGAAGAGGTTAGTTGAAGAATTATCCTATCAATGAGTAGATATGAATAAGAGAAAATTAGAGAATCATAGAAAGAGTGACACAAATCCATGGCCAGTTTTAAAAATTCATTTTAGAGGCATAAGCAGAAAGGGTAGTTTCTTGATGGGATGAATATGATATTGCAACTAAAATTTTTAATGATTTTATTTTTTTATGGATTGCAATCAACCATCGAAATTAGATAAAAATAAAGAAGATGATGCTTAGTGAGAAGATTTTGAAGAAGAAATCTTGGCTTCTGATGACCCTGAGTATACGAAAGATGTTCATGCTAACGAGCATGTTGCCTCTGATTGTAATAGTAAAATCATAAAAAAAAGGAACCAAATTAGATGTGGTTCCATATGTGATTTTTGATAAAGCATATTACGAAGAGTGTGTTTCACACGTGTTTGCGCATAATTATGAAATTAATGAGGTTAAAGTTGATGTTCTTAAACTTAAGATAAAAGTTATGAAACAAATATCCAAAAGTTCTCCAAGTTGAGAAACCATCACACATCTTATTGGTGATGATGTCAAAGATACCGAGCTTTTAGTTCTTATAGTTCTAACTTGGTGATTGAGTTAGACTTTAAGAAGGTTGTTGCATATGGTTTTTAACATAACATAAAAATTAGTTCCATTGCTAAGGAGGCTGAGTGATTAGTAATTAAAAATATATTTTTATAAAGATTTTATATTATCATTTTATATTTGAAGTATTAATAACTTCTTAACTAAAGCGTGTTTTATAATAATATATCTAATAATATAAGATAATTTTAATTTGTGATAAATGTTCATCTTAAATATAGGCCTATCACATAAATAAAAGAATTGATTGATGAGTTTAAGTATTGAAATTGAAAGGACAAAGAGATAGTCAAACTTATAAAAAAGATGTTGGTACGGTCCAAACTAGAATACTATTTAGTAATTGAAAGATTTGTGCATTGTGAAGAGAAAACTGAATGTGAAAAAGAAAGTCTTAGCCAAACAAGTAAATGTCATTCTTCAAAACAATAATACTTTGAAATAGAAAGACCCTGGTTGTCCTACAATTTCTTTCTTTATTGGAGAACATAAAATTGAAAGAGCCTTACTTGATCTTGGAGCTCGTGTGAATTTACTGTCATATTCAGTTTTTTTGAGTCTTAATCTAGGTGAGTTAAAACTAACTTCTATAACTCTCTTACATGTTGATAGATCTATAAAAGTGTTTAGAGGAATAATTAAAGATGTATTAATATAAGTCAATAAATTCATTTATCTTGTGGATTTTATTATCTTGGACACACAACCTGTTAAAGCATGTAATTCATTTCTTATTTTTTTAGGACGTCCATTTCTTGCAACTTCTAATGCATTGATTAATTGTATGAATGGACTGATGAAGCTATCACTTGCAAACATGACATTGAGATGAATATTTTCAATATTTGCAAGCAACCTAGAGATGATAATTATTTACAAGAAGTAGATTATCTTGAAGAATTAGTTTATGATCAACTTGAATCGACTTTAAGTAAAATTGAGCTGGATGAATCTGAAGATTTGCAAATGATTTATTCTTAAAAAGAAATCAGAGATGAAAAAGGCACCAAAAATATTGATGCAGATCTTTTGTCAAGAGTGATATAATAGATTCGACATCCGACATCATACCAATCAATGGTTACTTTCCTGATGAATCCTTACTTTCTCTTAGATCAATGCCTTGGTTTGATAATTTTTTTCATTTTGTTTTTTTAGAAGATTTGCTAGCTCAATAGAGTACGAAAGTAAAAGTAAGTTTTTAAATGAAATGAATAACTTTTATTGGGATTATTGTTACTCAATTTTAGACTCTGCATGCTAGAGACGGTGCATACCTTTTTTGAACTGAGTGTAGGAGTTTAACTCATGTTTGCTGGAAGATTGACAAAAGTAGAGAAAGAAATATTTTTTCAAAACCCTGTTTGAGTTGTTTTCTGCTCTCTTTATCCTTCCCCTTTACTACCAAAAGCATTTGGTTTTCTTAGATTGATTAGTAGTCTTTATAATAATAAATTCATTCCTTTGCAACCCCTTTCTGATCTCACTTTGAATCCTCATCAAATTTGTATTCTAGGACATGTAGATGAATTTGGGCTTTTGAATTACTTGATTTTGATATCAGAAGATGAAGATATTCCTGTTTGAAATCTAGTAAGAAAACATATAATCCTGCCACGAGAAGGTTTCAAGCTAAGTTTGGTTGTAATTCCGTTATTCAAAATGAATTTATCTCATTTCAAATCCTTCATCAAACTTATAATTCGGGACATGTAGATGAATTTCGGCTTTTGAATCACTTGATTTCAATATCAAAAGCTCAGATATTCCCATTTGAATATCTAATGTTAAAGCAGGGATTCCTGCCGCGAGAAAGATTTTTGCCCAAGTTCGCGGGCCTGATTCAAGGGATTTTTTTTGGACCAAGGATTGAGTTGAAAAGTGCTAAAATAAGAGATTTAATTAAAGAAAGATATTGAAAGTTGGAGAGGAGGGTGAATCATCATAAATTATGGGATTTCTACCACACCGAATAAGGAAAATCACGTTTTTGTGCAACTATAATTCATAGGGAACAACAGCTTTTGATAGTTGAAAATGTCATAAAAAGAATAACCTCGCCATCATCTAATGGTTGGGATGATGTGTTAATGTTGGAAAGAAATCACTAGAATCAACACATAATCAATAAGAATATTGTAGTTTCCTCATTTTAATTATTTAGCTGCAAATTAGTTGGGATATGCTTCCTAGATTAATGCATTCAATCTTTTCTAATAAAAGCTGTGTATCGACTATATATATGCTGCCTCTACTAACCTAAATTATTTGCATGATTACATTAGTTATCTTATTCGAATAATGCTAATACTTTTAAATATTGTTAGGTATTCATGATTATAACATATACTAATAACAAATTAAGTTCTTTTCATACCACAGATATAAGTTATACCGTACGGTTGGGTTATGAAAGTGTCAAGTATTTGTTGTATCATGTGTTAAATAACATAAATCTAGATTAACCATTTAATCAGTAAAGTATAAAAAGTGAACAAGATAACAAATATAAAACATGTTAGTATCAAATATTAAAGTCAATGTTGAGTTTACAATATATTTATTCTTACACCTTATTCTTACACCATTAGAGTAACCATGATAAACTTAACAAAACATAATGAAAGAAGAGAAACATAAATCAACAAAATAAGAACATAAATAAGATATAAGTTAACTAAGTAAAGAAAAGGAAATGAAAGGCATAAACAAAATATTAATGAAAGCAAAACTTAAATACAAAAATATAAAGAGAAAGAGTAAGAACATGATATTAATGTAAAAACCAAGATGACTAAATGCATGGCAAATGCCCCCTTTTATAGCCTAAAATTTGAAACTATTGATTTAATGACTAATTGTTGAGTGGGTGACCATATTTTGACTTGGTGATAATCCTTATCTTCTTATCTAAATAAAATATCATTGATAACATCATAATTTGAATAAACTTAAATCATAAAAGTTTTAGGAAATTGTCTCAGCATTTTAGAAATACAAAATTAAGGTCATTTGGACTTTTAGAACTTGAGATATGGACTAAACAGTGTCTAGGTTGCAAGATATCGTTGATAACTTCTTGTTTGAAAAAAATATCCTTGATAACATCATAATTTGAATAAACTTAAATCATGAAAGTTCTAGGAAATTGTCTCAGCTTAAACGCCCTCTATGAGTCAGGGATGGCCTCCCATCTAGTTTTCTTAAAAATTAGCAAACATGGTCTTTTTTAATTAGATTTCCCAAAACTAAGTTGTTCATGTTCTTTATATAAATAGGGTCACAAATCATGAATTGCACGAAGCACATCTCTACTAGGATGCGTCTCAAGAGTTAATAGAAGATTATCTAAAGACTCCTTACTAAAGTCATTCTTAACGAATTGTATTTTATCTTCATGATTTATAGATACCATTTCTAAAGAACAACATTGTGCATTACAACTCCATCTAGCACATCGATGACAGACTTTTAGGCCTGCATGACGTTTCTTTGCAGAAGTGCTTGTACTTGTTCCAGAAAATTAGAGGACTCACCTGATAATCAAACCTTTGCATTAATCAGCCAGCGAATATCTTCAGGATTTGCATGATTCATTAACAATCTCAATCTTACACATCTAGCATGGTAAATTTTTATAATCACATTTTGAGGCAAAGTGGGAAGATACTTTTTCAAATTTCAAGAGTGGTGTCCATTTTCAAATGAGAATTGGAAGAGAGATTTAAAGAATTGCATAAATATATACATAGATATCAGTTATTATAGGAAAACTAAAAGAACCAATTTAAGTCACAGAGTATCGCTGCTCTTCATTTAACCGAGGTAAGAAAAACTAGCAAAAATCACTTAAAAAGAAACACAAAAACAATGTGAGGAAAATCAACCTTTATATATAGGATCACCCAATTCAATAGAGTCATTTTCAATTAAAAAATTATCAAAGTAAACTTTCAAACGATGTCTAATTACCTTGAAAACATTGTCATTCTTTGGATTCTTGATATCACAAGTCCCATATGGATACACATGTTTCACAATAAAAGGACCGCTCTATCTTGATCTTAATTTTCCAAGAAATAAATGGAGTCGAGAATTATAAAACAAGACTTTTTGACCAACATTGAATATTTTTCTCAGTATTTTCTTGTCATGAAACTCTTTGATTCTTTCTTTATGAATTCTTGAATTTTTATATGCATCGTTTCTTATTTCCTCAAGCTCATTTATTTGTAATTTTCATAGTTGACTAGCATCATCAAGATTTGAATTGAAAGTTTTAATGCCCCCTTAAGCTTTATGTTCAAGTTCTACAGGCAAGTGACAAGGTTTTTCATAGACTAATCTATAAGGTTACATACCTAATGATTTTTTATAAAGAGTTCAATAAGCCCAAACTGTATCATTAAGTCTTAAAGACCAGTCTTTCCTGTTACAGTTCATTATTTCCTCCAAGATATGTTTGATCTCTCTATTAGCAAGTTCTACTTGTCCACTTGTTTGAGGGTGATAAAGAGCAATAACTTTTTGCATGATTCTATATTTTTTTTCATTAAAGACTCAAATGGCTTGTTATAGAAATGTGTTCCACCATCACTTATCATAGCTTGAGGGATTCCAAATTGACTCAAAATATTTTCTTTCAAAACTTCATCTCTGTTTTGTAATCTATTGCGACTAATATGTACAAGAAACCAAATAATAGAGGGAAGGGACCCATTAAATCTATACCCAGCAGTCAAAGATCTCAATGACAAAAATAGAATTTAAAGGCATCATGTGATGTTTTGAAATAGATCCCAACTTTTGACAATTCTTACAAGTCTTGTAGAATGCATGTGAGTCCTTGAACATGGTGGGCCAGTAAAATTCACTTTGTAAGATTTTTGCAATTACCTTTCTTGATGAGAAATGGCCCTCATATGCCTTAGAAAGATAAAATTTAATGACACTACTTACCTCATTGTCCGGAATGCATCTTTGAAATATTTGATCAGGACAATATTTGAATAAATAAGGGTCATCCCAATAAAAGTTCTTGACTTTTTTCAAGAACTTTCTTTTATCTTGGGTACTCATATGAGCTAGCAATTATCCTGAAACAAAAAAATTGATAATATTAGCAAACCAAGACATTATAGAGACAAAAAATAAAGATTCATCTGGAAAGTAGTTATCAATTGGTGTGATGCCAGTTTTCGAATCTATTTTCAATTTTGACAAATGATCTCTTACAACATTTTTGGTGCCTTTCTTCTATTTGATTATGATATCAAATTATTGAAGTAACAAAATCCACCATACCAATCTAGCCTTAGAATCTTTCTTAGAAAGAAAATATTTCAATGTTGTATAATCACTAAAAACAATAATAGGTAACCAACAAGATAAGACTTGAATTTTTCACATGTAAATATTACTGCAAGTAATTCTTTTTCAGTAGTGGTGTAATTCATTTTAGCACTATTTAAAGTTCTACTTGCATAGTAAATCACATAAGGTTTCTTATCTTTTCTTTGTCCCAAAACAGCACCTACGGTATAATCACTAGCGTCACACATTATTTCAAAAGGTAATGACCAATTAAAAGGTTGAATGACAGGTGCACAAGTATGCAAGTTTTTAAGTTTAACAAAGGCTTTTTCACAATGTTCAGTCCATTCAAAAATATTATCCTTTATTAGAAGGTTACTAAAGGGCTTAAATATTATACTAAAATTTTTTATGAACCTTATATAAAAACCTGCATGTCCTAAGAATGATCTAACATCTTTAACAGATTTTAGAGTTAGCAAGTTGACAAATAACTTGATTTTAGATTTGTCAACCTCAATTCCTTTCGATGAAATAATGTGACCAAATACATTGTCGTTTGTTACCATAAAATGACATTTTTCCTAATTCCGAACAAAATTCTTCTCTTCCACCTGCTCAAAATCTTTTCTAAGTTAGTCAAACAATCATCAAATAAATCGCCAAAAATAGAAAAATCATCCATAAAAATTTCAACAAAACGTTCAACCATATCACTGAATATGCTAAGCATATATCTTTGAAACGTGGCTGGTGCATTACATAATTCAAAAGGCATCCTTAGATATGTATAAGTATCAAATGGACATGTAAAAGTAGTCATCTCTTGATCTTACAAAGCAATTTCAATTTGATTATAACCTAAATAGACATCTAGGAAATAATAAAATTCATGACCTATAACATTTTCTAGGATTTGATCCATGAAAGGTAAGGGAAAATGATCTTTTCTAGTTATTGAATTAAGTTTTCTATAGTGAATGCACATGCTCCAACCAGTAACTGTCTTAGTGGAAATTAACTCATTGTTCTCATTTGTTATCACAATGACTCCAGACTTTTTGAGTACAACTTGTGTAGGACTTACCCATTTACTATCAAAAATAGGATAAATGATTCCATTACCAAGAAACTTAATACCTTTATTTTTCACTACTTCTTTCATATTAGGATTAAGCCTTCATTACATTTCTTTAGAGGGTTTAGCATTTTCCTCTAAATAAATTATGTGTGTGCAAATTGAAGGAGTAATTCCTTTTATGTCAGCTATGGTTCATCCTAATGCATTTTGTACATTTTTAGAGTTGTAATAACTTACCTTCTTGATGTGCATTAAGTTTGAAAGAGATTATTACTAGAAAATTTTCATTTTCTCCCAAAAATGAGTATTAAGGATTGAATGGTAATGGGTTCAAATCAGGTTTGGGTGGTTGAACACTTGAAGGTGTGGACTTAATTGATCGTGGTGGTAATTTCTTAATTTGTGGTCTCTAATTACCTACCTTTGATTCTTCATGAAAATGAACCATCTACAAATCATCAAATTCATCAATCTCAATTTCACTGGAAGTGGTTTGAAATTGATCATGAATTAATTTTTTAGTAAAGTCCACTTCTTATATATCATTATCATCTCTAGGTTGCTTGCAAATATTAAAAATATTTATCTTCAATGTCACATTTCTAAATGATAACTTCATTAGTCTATTCCTGCAATCAATCAACGTGCTAGAAGTTGCAAGAAATGGACGTCCTAAAATAATAGAAAATGAATTAAAATCTTCAATAGGTTGTGTGTCCAAGACAACAAAATCACAAGATAAATGAATTTATCGACTTACATTAACACATCTTCAATTATTCCTTTAGGCACCTTTAAAGATCTATCAACAAATAAAACAAATACAGAAGTTGGTTCTAACTCACCTAAATTGAGACTTTGAAAAACTAAATATGGAAGTAAATTCACACTAGCTATAAGATCAAGTAAGACTCTTTCAATTTTATGTTCTTTAATAAAGCAAGAAAATATAGGACAATTAGGGTCTTTATATTTCAAAGCATTATTGTTCGGCTAAAAAGACTTTCTTTTTCACATTCAGTTTTCTTTTCACAGTGCACAGATCTTTCAAAAATTTAGCATAAGAAGGAACCTCTTTAATAGCATCCAACAAAGGTATATTGATCCTTACCTATTTGAAAGTTTCAAAGATTTCAGAGTTGTGATTGACTTTTGTTTGTTTGGTCATGCCATAAGGAAATAGAAGTGCTGGCGGGGAATCAGTCTTTTCTTTGCAATATTCAAATTCTACCCTTTCCTTACCCTTAGAGATTGACTCATTATCTTTCTTATAAGGTTCAAACGTGATTAAATTTGTCCTAGTTACTCTTAGGGATTAAGTGGATGAAGGGAGGAGCTTCTCAACCGATGAAAAGGTTCCACTAACTTCAAAAGAATTGAACGAGGAGTCGTGTGAGGGTTTTTTTAATAATCTTACCACTATGAAAAGTAGTAACTGATTTGACTTGATACATGTGTTGGCTTCCGGAACTACTTGTATTTGCATTGTATTGCCCTTTAGAATTGTGTTATGGTTGAGATGGAAACTTACCTTTCTCTTGAAAACTAATAGTAAATGTCAATTTTGTAATAGTATCTTTAAAATTTATCATGCTTTGAGTAAGTTGAATATTGATTATCTCTTGCTTTTCAATGAATGCATGCAATGTTTCCTCAAGATTTCTTTTGGAAGGTGGAATATAAGAAGGTGTATATCCATGAGAATTTTGGAAATTATGGTGTGCTTGAAATGGTGTTTGTGAAGTTTGTTCATTATTATTATCACTCTTCCAACTGAAATTTGAGTGATTTATCAAACCAAGGTTGTATGTTTACAAATATGGGTTATGATTAGGCATTTGAAAACCATTTAAAGCATGGGCTTGTTCATGGAGACATTCCTTCCAAGAAGGCAATGTTGGACAATCATTGGTTGAATGTTCATTGGTTTCACAGATTTGACATACAATGTCTTGAACAGATTTTAATTTACCACTCTTTTTTAATTCTAGTGCCTCGAATTTTCTAACTAAAGATGCAAACTTAGCTTAGAGGACATGATCTTGCCTAAGGTTGTACATATATCTACTAGATGTATGAGGTTGAGTTTTATTCGGTACCTTATAAGTACATGTGGTGTCCTAATTTTAGGCATTTTCAGCTAACAAGTCTAAGTACTCCATTGCTTTATCATGGTCTTTATCTTCAAAGGTTCCATTGCACATCAATTCAACCATTTGTCTATCTTTAGGTGTTAAGCCTTCATAAAAATGTGAAACCAATCTTTATGTTTCAAAACCATGATGAGGACAAGTATTAAGCAAGTCTTGATATCTATTCCAATATTGGTAAAATATTTCTCCTAGTTTTT
This sequence comes from Populus pruinosa, assembly GCA_026413675.1. Taxonomy (NCBI): domain Eukaryota; kingdom Viridiplantae; phylum Streptophyta; class Magnoliopsida; order Malpighiales; family Salicaceae; genus Populus; species Populus pruinosa. The sequence goes on along the minus strand of CM048592.1, from coordinate 25,827,757 downwards.
TAGTGAAAATGATGATTTACCTTTTGAAAGAGTTTGTTTTATAAGATGGGAAAAACTTCTTTAAAAATTGTTGTTACATTCATCCCAAACATGAATAGATTCAGGTTTCAAATTTTATAGCCATGTTTTAGCTTTATCTTTTAATGAAAAAGAAAAAACTTTAATCTGATTGTGTTCATGCTATAATTTAAGTTATTATAGGTGTTACAAACTTCATCAAATTTCTTTAAATACAAGTATGGATTTTCTATATCTAAGCCATGAAAAGAAGGTAAGAGTTGAATAATGTCTGGCTTAAAATTAAAATAAGATACATTAGGAGGGAAAATTATGCATGAATATACACTTATTCTTGTTGGATTCATGTGGTCGCTAAATGTTCTAACATGATTATTAATATTATTCTCATTATAAAGCGACTAGTTATCTCCATCGGCTATATTTTTTGAAATGATGAGAATACCTTATAAAGTCTACCACTTAATATACATGATCAAACTCTCAAGCACGTGTAGAAAGAGAATAAGAAAACCAAAAAAACAAAAGAAAAAAACCAAACAAAGGAAACAAAGTTAGATACAAGAAAAGTGAAAAGAAAAAATAAAATAAAAATTATAATTTATACAAGAATTCATCTTCCTAGCAATGACGTCAAAAACTTAACATGACTAAAAGATTGATGTCTTCTCCGAAGTGCAGGAGTGTCGGAGTAATAAATAACTTGGCAAGACCAGGGTCGAACAACAGGGTGGTTAACTATATAAATTATAAATAACAACAACAACAACAATAGTAATAATAGTAGTAGTAATAGTAAGTCAAAGAGAACTTTGAGATTGTAAGATTAATATGAGGATTAAACAATGATAAAAATAAATGTTAAGGTTAGAGGATCCATTAATGGTATTTCAAATAAGTATAGTGTAAACTCTTTTTGTTACTCAACTCAAAACCCCATACAAAGGAGGTTTCAATCGGATTATAAATTATTAACATAATTATAGTAGTTATCTTATTCTAATAATGCTAATACTTATAAATGCTATCAGGTATTCATGATTATAACTTATGTTAACAACAAATCAAGTTCCTTTCATAGTATAGGTATAGGTTATACCATACGGTTGGGCTATGAAAGTGCAAAGTATTTGTTTACCACGTGTTAGACAATATCAATCTAGAATAACCATTTAACAAGCAATGTATTAAAAGTGAACAAGATAACAAATACAAAACATGTTAGTATCAAACATTAAAGTCCATGTTGAGTTTATACTAAACCTATTCTTACACCATTAGTGTAACCTTTTCACCTTGACATGATAAACTTAACAAAATAATATTAGAACATAAATAAGGTATAAGTTAAATAAGTAAAGAAAAAAAAGGAAAGGAATAAACAAGAGATTAATGAAAGTAAAACTTAAACATTACAAAAGTATAAAGAGAAAGAGCTAGAAAATGATCTTGATCTGAGAACTAAGATACTTAAATGCATGACAAATGCCTCCTTTTATAGGCTAAAATTTGAAACTATTAATTTGATGACTAATTGTTGAGTGGGTGGCCACATCTTAACTTCGTGACAATCTTTATCTTCTTGTCTAAACAAAACATCATTGATAACGTCAGAATTTAAACAAATTTAAATCATGGAATCTCTAAGAAATTATCTTAGCTTTTCTAGGGAAACAATTGAGAGGTCATTTAGACAACTAGAACTCGAGATATAGGTTGAACACTGAATAGTATCTGGGCTATAAAACATATTCAGACTTCTTTGTTGTTGTTAAGATTTAGACTTCCAAACTGCAAAATTAAGTTTTGCCTTCAAATGAATGTTTTAAACCTCCGTCTTAGCTTTTCATCCATATAAAAGCAAACTTAAATCCAAGATCTACAGCTCTGAATATGACCCAATGACCAAACAGTGTTTCAGTTTGGGCTGAATCAGCATTTCTTTTCTAAGTTTGGCCCTCTCTTTATCCTTTTAATTTCAGTACTTAAACTCATCAATCAATCCTTTTATTTATGTGATAAGCCTACATTTATGATGAACATTTACCATAAATTAAAGGCATCTTATGGTATCAAACTTGTTATTATAAAACATGCTTTAGTTAAGGAGTTATTGACATTCAAAGTGTAAAATAATGATATACAACCTTGATAAAAATGCACTTTTAAGTACTTAATATTTTATACGAAACAAGATCAACTTGGGATCCATATAACTATAATGATTAACTCAGAATCCATGTAAATAAAAGGACCACTCTTGATCCATGTCAAAAAGATTGAACTTCTAATTGCAAGGTTTGACCTCTTGTTTCTAGGGTTCAACTTTTTCATTACAATGCTTCACTTTTTTATGACATGGTTTGATCTCCTAATTGCAGGATTGATCTACAGGTTAATCCAACGGCAGTGCTAATTCTCCTGATCACAGGGTTGAACTTTTTTATTACAAGGTTTAATCTCTTAACTATAGGGTTAATCTATAAGTTGACTTAATGGTGAGGCCTGATTTAAAAATTTACTTTCTTTGGGATCATACTTAATAAAATATTGTCAATTGAGATATTAAGAATTTTAATGTGGTTGGCCTAAATTGGTATGTATATTATTCAAAATATTGTCATTATCCACAAAACAAAGTTCAAATGACAGTGATTTATGTTGGACCTTATCATCCTAGGTTTTTTTATGGATTATATTAATTGATACTATTATATGCTAAATAACATCCAAAGAACATGGTCTATTACGAGAACATTCCATCTAGGATCTTTTACCATATGATAAAATCATTTAATAAAAGGTTAGGATATTCATAATCATGTTCAACTAACTAAATAACATTCGAAGGATAGGGTCTAATTTTAGACCAGTTCATCATGGGTTATTTAGAAATGATGGGCACACCATTATACAAGAATTATTATGGCTAGAAAAATTCATATTATCCATTAAGTAGTGTCTAGAAAAAATGCCAGCTATTAGACCATTTCATCTTAGGCTACTTAATAAATGATATGAATATTGAATTTGTAAAATTGAATGATTATATGGTGACCAAAGATATTATTAATTAATGTCCTAGAGAAAATGTATTAATTAATACTATTACTTACTTATTGACATATAAAGATGAGACCTAATATTGGACCATATCATTCTGGGTTGATTAATAATACATAGAAACAATTAATCCATTCATCAAATAATAATTGATTATATTATCCAATAATTGATATTTGAAAGACAGGGCCTAGTATAAGGCCATTCCTAGTATAAGACCATTTTATCTTAGACTAGTTAACAATTAATAGGAACAATTAATACAAAGACATTTTTATTATTATCTAATTTTTCTTTATTAATCAACATCTAGTAAATAGGGCCTAAGTCCAAATCATATCATCTTAAGTTGATTAATTATTTTTTTATATTTTTTTTATTATTACTATTGTTGTTGTTATTGTTTATAATTTATATAGTTAACCTCCTTATGGTTTGACCTCAATCTTGTCAGGTCATTTATTATTTTAACACTCTTGTACTTTGGAGAAGACATCAATCTTTTAGTCGAGTCAAGTTTTTAGCACCGTTACCAAGGAGGTAAATTCTTGTATAAATTATAATCTTTATTTTATTTCTCTTTTCAGTTTTCTTGTATCTAACTTTGTTTTTTTTGTTTTGTTTCTTTTTCTTTTATTTTTTTTCTTCCTTTTATTCTATTCCTACACATGCATGAGAGTCTGATCACATATATTAAGTGGTAGACTTTGTAGGATATCCTCATCATTTTCAAAACAAATATGGCTGAAAAAGATAAAAAAATCGTTGTATAATGAGAATAACACATGAATCTCATAAGAACAAGTGCACCATCATGAATACTTTTCCCTCCTGATGCATCTCATTTTAATTTTAAGCTAGGTATTATTCAACTTTTACCTTCTTTTCATGGTTTAGATTTAGAAAATTCATACTTGCATTTAAGGGAATTTGAAGAGGTTTGTAACACCTATAATAACTTAAAATTATAATATGAACACTATTGATTAGTACTTAAAAGTGCATTTTTATCAAAGTTTTATATCATCATGTTGCAGTTGAAGTATCAATAACTCCTTAACTAAAGCATATTTTATAATAATATATCTAATAATATAAGATGCCTTTAATTTGTGGTAAATGTTCATTTTAAATGCAGTCCTATCACATAAATGAAAGGATTGAATGATGAAATTAAGAACTAAAATTGAAAGGATTAAGAGATGGTCAAACTTATAAAAGAGATGTCGGTGCAATCCAAACAGGAACACTATTCGGTAATTGGTTCATATATGGAGCTATAGATCTCAAATTTATGTCTACTTTATATGGATGAAAAGGTAAGACATAGGCCTACAACTTTCATATAGAGCCCAAGATCTAAAAAGGTCATTTTCAAGTCTAAATTGTTGCAACAACAAAGAAACCCGAATTTATCCTCCAGCCCGAGCACTGTTCAGTATTTTGACCATATGACACGACAAAAAGATTGATGTCTTCTCCCAAGTGCAGGAGTGTCGAAGTAATAAATAACCCGGCAAGACTAGGGTCGAACCACAAGGAGGTTAATTGTATAAATTATAAACACCAATAATAGCAATAACAACAACAACAACAACAACAACAATAATAATAATAATAATAATAATAATAAAGAACGAGAAGTAGAAGATGATGATGAGAACTTGAAGATGAAATATTAATCTAAGGATTAAACAATAATAATAACAAAAGTCAAGGTTAAAGGTTTCACTAATGGTATGTCAAACAAGTATAGTATAAACTCTTATTGTTCAATTGAAAACCACACACAAAGGAGGTTCCAATCAGATTATAGATTGTTAACATGATTACATTAGTCATCTTATTTGATTAATGCTAATACTTGTAAATCTCGTCAAGCATTCATGATTATAACTTATGTTAACAACAAATCAAGTTCCTTTCATAGCTCAGGTGTCGGTTATACCATACATTATGGGCTATGAAAGTGCCAAGCATTTGTTGTACCAAGTATTATACAACATAAATCAAGATTATTCATTTAACAAGCAAAGTATTAAAGAGTGAACAAGATAACAAATATAAAACATGTTAGTATCAAACATTAAAGTCCATATTAAGTTTACATTATACTTATTCTCACACCATTAGTGTAACCTTTTCACCTTGACATAATTAACTTAACTAGACATAATGAAAGAAAGCAAAATAGATAAACAAAATAAGAACATAAAAGTTAACTAAGTAAAGGAAAGGAAATGAAAGGCATAAACTTGATATTAATGAAAGCAAAGCATATTGGAAACTATTGATTTAATGACTAATTGATAAGTCGGTTGATAAGTCGGTGGCCAACTCTTGACTTGGTGACAATCCTTATCTTCTCTTGTCTACCCAAAACATAGTTGATAACATCAAAATTAGAGCCAGTCAAAAACATGAAAGTGGTAGACAATAGTCTCAGCTTTCTTTTGTAAAAACTTTAGTGCATTTGGACTTCTAGAACTCCAGATATGGCCAAAACACTAAACAGTGCTTGGGCTAGAAGACAGATTCGAGCTTCTTTGTTGTTGCAACAATTTGAACTTGAAAATGGCCTTTTTAGATCTTGGGCTCCATACCAAAGTTATAGGCCTATATCTTAGCTTTCCATCCATATAAATTAGACCTAAATTTGAGATCTATAGCTCCAGATATGACCCAATTACCGAATAGTATTCCGGTTTGGATTGCTCTGACATCTCTTTTCTAAGTTTGTCCATCTCTTTATCCTTGCAATTTAAGTTCTTAAAGTCATCAATCAATCCTCTTATTTATGTAATAGGCCCGCATTTAAAATGAACATTTACTACAAATTAAAGGTATCTTATATTATTAGATATATTATTATAAAACATGCTTTAGTTAAGGAGTTATTGATACATCAAGTACAAAATGATGATATAAAACCATGATAAAAATGCACTTTTAAGTACTAATCACCATATCTGGAGTTCTAGAAGTCCAAATGAGCTAAATTGTTAACACAAGAAAGCTGATACAATTTGTTACAACTTTCATGTTTTCGAGTGACTCTAATTTTAACGTTATCAATGATGTTTTGGGCAGATAAAAGAAGGTAAGGATTGTCACCAAGTCAAGAGTTGGCCACCCACTCATCAATTAGACATTAAATCAATAGTTCCCAATTTTGGCCTATAAAAGGAGGCATTTGCCATGCATTTAGGCATCTTGGTGTCCAGATCAAGATCATGCTCTTGTTTTCTCCCTTTGTATTTTTTGTAATGTTTATGCTTTGCTTTCATTAATATCAAGTTTATACCTTTTATTTCCTTTCATTTACTTAGCTAACTTTTAACTTTTTTATGTTCTTATTTTGTTTATTTTTTTTTCTTTCATTATGTCTAGCTAAGTTTATTATGTCAAGGTGAAAAAGGTTACACTAATGGTGTAAGAATAATTTTAGTGTAAACTTAATATGGACTTTAATGTTTGATACTAACATGTTTTGTATTTGTTATCTTGTTCACTCTTTAATACTTTGCTTGTTAAATGATTAATATTGATTGATGTTGTATAACACTTGGTACAACAAACACTTGGCACTTTCATAGCCCATACTGTATGGTATAAACGACACCTTAGCTATGAAACGAACTTGATTTGTTGATAACATAAGTTATAATCATGAATGCTTGATAAAATTTACAAGTATTAGCATTAATTGAATAAGATGACTAATGTAATCATGTTAATAATCTATAATCTGATTGGAACCTCCTTTATGTGTGGTTTCCAATTGAATAATAAGAGTTTATACTATACTTGTTTCACATACCATTAGTAGATCCTCTAACCTTGACATTTGTTATTATCATTATTTAATCATTACATTAATATTTCATCTCAAAGTTCTCATCTTCTTCTTCTTCTTCTTCTTCTTCTCCTTCTTTTTCTTTATTATTATTGTTATTGTTATTGTTATTATTATTACTATTAGTATTACTACTACTACTACTATTATTATTAGTATTATTATTGCTAATATTATTATTGTTGTTATTATTGTTACTATTGTTGTTGTTTATAATTTGTGTAATTAACCTCCGTATGGTTCGATCCCGATCTTGCCGGGTTATTTATTACTTCAAAACTTCTACACTTGGAAGAAGACATCAATCTTTTGGTCATGTCAACCATCAAATTAAAGCTTTTTCTTTTTTCATTAAAAGATAAAGCTAAAACATGGCTATAAAATTTGAGACTAAGACCCATTCATACTTCGGATGAAATGCAACAACAATTTTTAAAGAAGTTTTTTTTATTTTACATAACAAACTATTTCAAAAAACAAATCATTACTTTCACTTAAAAACTAAGAGAAATATTTTACCAAAGTAGGGATAGGTATCGAAACTTGCTTAATACTTGCTCTCTTCATGGTTTTGAAACATAGAGATTGGTTTCACATTTTTATGAAGGGTTAACACATAGAGATATGCAAATGGTTGAATTGATATCCAATGAAACTTTTAAAGATAAAGAACATAATGAAGCAATAGAGTACCTAGACTTGCTAACTGAAAATGCTCAAAATTAGGACATTACAGGCACTTATGAGACATCAAGTAAAACCCAACCTATTGCAATGTCATGGTCATACAAATTAATTACCCTCGCTTCAAACACAACACAAAAGATACTATAGAGCAAGCAAGGGGTCGATCCTACGAGGAAGGTTCAAGTTAGATTTTTATGCTAGATGATATGCAATTTGGAGGGTTTGAACAGTATCTAGGCTAAAGCAAAAGAAATTAGAAAAATATCAAGAAAAATTTAAAAAAATAAAAAAAATTATAAAGATAACAAATCTTGATCGCAAGCACACATTCACCTATAGAAATAAAAACTAATCATGGAAACGAAACATCAATTTATATTATGAATGTTTATCTCTTTTTAATATTGGTTAGTTAACGGATCTGTCATATAACTGACCCTAACCATCAAAGAACCACAATATTCGCACTAGTAATTTAATTCAATAGCAGCCTTTACAACTAGATAAGTTGATTAATCAAGAAAACATAAATATCATCAATATATGTTTGATTTGATGGAATGTTCTCCCTAAGATTAATAACATAGATCCACCACAATTATGAAACTCAATTGCTTCACAAGTTCATACCACAACTCTGGTTTTGATATCAAACTTATCAATAGATTGTCAACAATAATAACTTAGAGTCTGCTCTAGCAATTAATATAAATAATCATAGAAAAAATAAACATAAAAGAACAAACATATTCATCATATAAATTGAAAACAAAAGGTAAAATAAATCTTATAGTTCTTAAAATCCAAAGGTTTCCGTGTCGTTGCAACCAAAAAAAGTATTTAGCCTTACATGTTCATTGAACAACTAATCAAAAAGAAGAAAGAATGCATAATTTTAAGTTTCTTAGAGGACGAGGGTGTTTTTCTCTTCTTGGCTCCAATCCAAGTTTGCATCTTTAGCTAGACAAGTCAAAGCACTGGAATTAAAAAAGAATGGCCAAATAAAATATGTTCAAGACATTGTATGTCAAATATGTGAAACCAATAAACACTCAACCAATGATTGTCCAACTTTCTCTTTTTTTAAGGAATGTCTCCATGAACAAGTCAGTGCTTTAAACAGTTTCTAAAGGCCCAATCATAACCTATACTTGCAAACATACAACCCTGATTGGAGAAATCTCATAAATTTCAGTTGGAAGGGTGATGCACAAACTTCACAACCACCGTTTCAAGCACATAATAATTTTCAATATTTTTATGGATATACACCTCCTTATATTCCCCTTTCTAGAAGAAATCTTGAGGAAACTTTATATGAATTCATTAAAAAACAAGAGACAACGAATATCAATATGCTCAAAGAATGGTAGATTTTGAAGATACTCTTACAAAATTGACATCTGATCTCATTTTCAAGAGAAAGGTAAGTTTTCATCTCAACCACAAAAAAATTCTAAGGGACAAGCAGTTCTGAAAGCCAACACATAGATCAAGTCAAATTAGTCATCACTCTTCCCTATGTTAAGGTTATTGAAAAACCAATTCTTGAACCTTATAAGAAAGATGATGAGTTAATCTCTAAGGGTAAAGAAGGGGTTGAATGTGAACATTGCAAAGAAAAGACTGATTCCTCTCTAGTACTTCAATTTCCTCATGCTAAGACCAGACAGGAAGATAATCTTCTATTGACTCTTAAGTCTTATCATAGTACAGATATACATCATGCAATTATGACTTATGACCCTATTTTTATAAACAACATGCTTGGCACAGTCTTGGAAATCTGACTAAAAAAAAACTCTATTTGCCAGTTTTTAAGAAAACTGGATGGGAAGTCTATCTCCGACCCATAAAGGGCATTTAAGTCATTCTTGGATGTAAAACCAAAGGAAGGTGTGAGCCATAATCACAACAACCTGTACATATACATGCTTTTTCAAAAAAAAAAAAATAGAGAGAGAGAGAGAGAGACTCTAGTTAACCTATATATAAGTGATATGATTGCATTTTTAATTTCTCATCTATAAAATCTTCTCTTCCATCCCTTCATTTCTACTCAACCCATACATTCAACAAATATGGAAGTATGTAGAAATGGTAGGTTCCTTAAGCCATCACATACAAAATATGTTTTTTTTATGGATTTAGTCCTAGAAAGGAAATAGAGCTTTTAGAATCAATAAACCATCTTGGTCAGTTACTAGCTAAGAGAAAGATTCATTTAGTGTATTAGGGAGGCAGTGTTGGGTTAATGGGGGGAGTATCAATAGCTATATTTTTAAAACGTAGTCAAGTTTGAGGGGTCGTCTTCAAAGCTTTAGTAAATGGGGACATCATTGAAAAAACAATTGGAGAGGAACTATAAGTCTCCACAATGTTTGATCAAATGAATACCATATTTAAACATGCTAATGACTTCAGGTGGTCTGGGCACATTGAAAGAGATCTTTCATATTTTCTCTTAGGCACAACTGCACATTTACTATAAACTCATAGGTATGTTAAATCTTGATGGTTTTTATGATAAGGTGTTAGCTTTTCTTAACCATGCCATGGAAAAAGAATTTCTATTTTTGACATGACAAATCATAATCTCAGTTACCACTACTGAACAATTGATTAACCAACTATAATCTTTCATCTCTATAATTGATCCCGCTATGAGTCGCGTAAATTCATCAACTAAGAAAAGTCGTAAAAAGCTTAAATTAGATTTTAGCCTTCGTTATTGAATCCTTGTGTCTTTTAGTTTTATTAATAGCATATTATTTTATTATTATTATTATATTTGTTTAAGTATGTTTTAGGTTTGTTAGTGTTTATTGTTTCATGTGATGTCTTCCATACTCTATCTTTCTACCTTACGACATTGAGGAAAATGTCTTGTTTTGGTTAAAAAGAAAAAATTGTAGTTGACATTAAAAAAAAACTCTATTTTTGCTATTATTAAAACCATTTGACAAAATTGTTATTAGGATGGCAAAGTAAGGAGGAATTTTATTGACTTTTAAGACCCATCTTGGTAAACAATTTTCAGTGGTTATTTGCAATATTCATAACAAGGTCTATCATATAATTCTCTTGAAATATTCATAGCCTTCCTAACCAAAACAATTAAGCCTAAATAGATGTTTTAACACCTAATACCCTAAAGTTAACTGACTTGGGAGCTATCAGTCAAATGCTTGTTGCATGGGTTAAGGAGAAAAGATTAAGGGAATCAAATACTTCACTATCTATATATCAGTATTTGTAACTCGAGTTACTAAACTGGTAGAGGTTTCTCAACACCTAATGCCCTAAAACCAACTGGTTTAGGAGTTATTAGCCGAAAGCTCGTTACATGGGTTAAAAATGCATTTTGTTTTGAGTTATATGTATATATATTAAAAAAAAAAGAAAAAATAATATTAATATCAACCCAAGGAAGTTAACCCTAAATATTAGAACAAAAATTTTATTTTCTTCTAAGAAAAGCTTCATAATTATGTATTGATTTATTCAGTACAAAAGAAAAGCTTATTAATATCTTGTTTAAGTGGTATGCACATATATAATGTTAATGAGAGTTTGTTTACATAGATAGATTAATAGAAGTTGAATAATGAATGTCTCGCTTTGTGTAAAAATAATATTATTTGTTTATATTAACGCTTGGATTACTAGGGATTGGTAACAACTTGGTTGGAGGGTGTGATTAGTACTTAAAAGTTCATTTTTATCAAGGTTTTATATCATCATTTTGCACTTGAAGTATCAATAACTTCATAACTAAAACATGTTTTATAATAACAAGTCTGATACCATAAGATACCTTTAATTTATGGTAAATGATCATCTTAAATACAAGCCTATCATATTAATGAAAGGATTGATTGCTGAGTTTAAATACTGAAATTGAAAAGACAAAGAGAGGGCTAAACTTAGAAAAGAGATGTTGGTTCAACCCAAACTAGAACACTGTTTGGTTAGTGGGTTATATCTAGAGCTATAAATCTTAGATTTACGTCTACTTTACATGGATAAAAAGCTAAGATATAGGCCTAAAACATTCATGGGAAGGCAAGACTCAATTTTGCTATTTGGAAGTCCAAATTTTGCTATTTATATGACTTTCATTGAAAGTTCGGGCTTTAAGACAGATTTGAGCTTCTTTGTTGTTGTTATAATTTGGACTTACAAATGGCCTTTTTAGATCTTGGGCTCCATATGAAAGTTGTAGCCTATGTCTTACCTTTCCATCCATATAAATTGGACCTAAATTTGAGATCTATAGCTCCAGATATAACCCAATTACCGAACAGTGTTCTGGTTTGGAATACACCGACATCTCTTTTCTAAGTTTGACCATCTCTTTATCCTTGCAATTAAAGTTCTTAAAGTCATCAATCAATCCTTTCATTTATGTGCTAGGCCTGCATTTAAAATGAAGATTTATCACACATTAAAGGTATCTTATATTATTAGATATATTATTATAAAACATGCTTTAGTTAAGAAGTTATTGATACTTCAAGTGCAAAATAATGATATAAAACCATGATAAAAATGCACTTTTAAGTACTAATCACACCCCCCAACCAGCTTATTACTAGTCCCTAGTAATCAAAGCGTTAAAATAGAAAACAACTTTGCAAATTCCACAAAGTAAGGTATTCATCATTTAACTTCCATTAATCTATCCAGATAAACAAACTCTCATTAAATTTATATATATGCTCAATACCTTTTAACAAGATATTAATAAACCTTTCTTTTGTGCTCAATGTATCAACACATAATTATGGGGCTTTTCTTGGAAGAAGATAAAATTTTTGTTTTAATGTTTAAGGTTAACTTCCTTAGGTTGGTATTATTATTTTTATCTTTTTTTTCATCTCTTTTTTTTAAAAAAATATATATACATATAATTTAAAAACATCATGCATCTTTAACCCATGTAACGAGCTTTCAGCTAATGACTCCCAGACCAGTTGGTCTTAAAGCATTAGGTGTTAAGACACCCCTACGAGCTTAGTAACTCGGGTCGCAGATACTAATATATAGATAGTGCAATGTTTGATTCCCTTAAGCTTTTCTCCTCAACCCATGTAACAAGTGTTGGGCTAATAGCTCCCAAGTCAGTTGAGTTTAAGGTATTAGGTGTTAAAACACCCCTTCGGGCTTAATTGCTTAGGTTAGGGAGGCTACGAAACCAAACTTATCTACATTTTTATTATCATCATTTTTTTTTCATGTGTATGTACAGGTAGTTGTGATTGTGGCTCACATCTTCCCTTGGTTTTACGTCCAAGAATGGCTTAAATGCCCTCTATGGGTCGGGGATAGGCTTCCCATCCAGTTTTTTTAAAAACTGGCAAACAGGGTCTTTTTTAGTCAGATTCTCAAGACTAAGTCAATCATATTCTTTATAAAATAGTGGCCATAAATCATGAATTACATGATGCACATCTCCACTGGGATGCATCTCAAGAGTCAATAGAAGATTATCTAAAGACTCCTTACTCCTTAATGAATTGTATTTTATCTTCACGGTTTATAGATATCATTCCTAAAAAATGACATTATGTATTACAAATCCATCTAGCACATCGATGACAGACTTTCAGTCGTTTTGCACGACGCTTCTTTGCAAAAGTGCTTTTACCTATTCCAAGTATGTGTGAAATGAAAGAGTTAGAGGACTCACCTGATAATCGGACCTTTGCTTCAATCAACCAATGAATATCTTTAAGAATTCCATGATTCATTAACAATCTCAATCTTGCACATTTAGCACGGTAAATTTTTGTAATCACATTATGAGGCAGAGCAGGAAAATATTTTTTCAATTTTTCAAGATTAGTGTCCATTTTCAAATGAGAATTGGAAGAGAGATTCAAAGAATTGCACAACTATATACACAGATATCAGTTATTGTGGGAAACTGAAAGAACCGACTTAAGTCACGGAGTACCGTTATCCGCCATTTGACCGGGTGAGAGAAACTAACAAAAATCACTAAAAAATGAAAAAAAAATAAAAATCAATGTTTATATACAGGATCACTCAATTCAATAGAGTCATGTTCAACTGAAAAATTATCAAAGGAAACTTTCAGACGATGTCCATTTACCTTGAAAACATTGTCATTCTTTGGATTCTCGATGTCATAGGCCCCATATGGATACACATATTTCACAATAAAAGGACCGCTCCATCTTGATCTTAATGTTTCAAGAAATAAATGTAGTCGAGAATTATAAAGCAAGACTTTTTGACCAACATTGAATGCTTTTCTCAGTATTTTCTTGTCATGAAACTCTTTAATTCTTACTTTATGAATTCTTGAATTTTCATATGCATCATTTCTTATTTCCTCAAGCTCATTTATTTGTAATTTTCATAGTTGACTAGCATCATCCAGATTTGAATTGAAAGCTTTAATAGCCCAATAAGCTTTATGTTCAAGTTCCACAGGCAAGTGACAAGGTTTTCCATAAACTAGTCTATAAGGTGACATACCTAATGATATTTTATAAGCAGTTTGATAAGCCCAAAGCGCATCATTAAGTCTTAAAGACCAGTCTTTTCTATTAGGGTTCACTATTTTCTCCAAAATATATTTGATCTCCCTATTAGCAAGCTCTACCTGTCTACTCGTTTGAGGGTGATAAGGGGTGGCAACTTTGTATGTGATTCCATATTTCTTCATTAAAGACTCAAATGGCTTGTTGCAGAAATGTGTTCCACCATCACTTATTATGGCTCGAGGGACTCCAAATCGACTCAAAATATTTTCTTTCAAAAACTTTATCACTGTTTTGTGATCATTGTTTCGACTTGGAATTGCCTTTATCCATTTTGAAACATAATCTACTGCGACTAATATGTATAAGAAACCAAATGATGGAGGGAATGGACCCATGAAATCTATACCCCAACAATCAAAGATCTCAATGACAATAATAGGATTTAAAGGCATCATGTGATGTTTTGAAATAGATCCCAACTTTTGACAATTTTCACAAGACTTGCAGAATGCATATGAGTTATTGAACATGGTGGGCCAGTAAAATCCACTTTGTAAGATTTTTGCAGTTGTCTTTCTTGACGAGAAATGGCCCCCATATGCCTTAGAATGACAAAATTTAATGACACTACTTACCTCATTGTCAGGAATGCATCTTCAAAATATTTGATCAGGACAATATTTGAATAAATAAGGATCATCCCAATAAAAGTTCTTCACTTCTTTCAAGAACTTTCTTTTATCTTGGGTACTCCAATGAGTTGGCAATTGTCCTGAAACAAGAAAATTGACAATATTAGCAAACCAAGGCATTGTGGAGACAGAAAGTAAAGATTCATCAGGAAAGTAGTCATCGATTGGTGTGATCTCAGTTTTTGAATCTGTTATCAATCTTGACAAGTGATCTGCGACAACATTTTCGCTGCCTTTCTTATCTTTGATTGTGATATCAAATTCTTGAAGTAATAAAATCCACCACACCAATCTAGCCTTGGAATCTTTCTTAGAAAGAAGATATTTCAATACTGCATGATCACTAAAAACAACAACAGGTGAGCCAACAAGATAAGATCTGAATTTTTCACATGCAAATACTACTGCAAGTAATTCTTTTTCAGTGGTGGTATAATTCATTTGAGCATTATTTAAAGTTTTACTTGCATAGTAAATTACATAAGGTTTCTTATCTTTTTTTTGTCCCAAAACAGCACCTACGGCATAATCACTAGCATCACACATTATTTCAAAAGGTAATGACCAATCGGGAGGTTGAATGATAGGAGCACAAGTAAGCAAGTTTTTAAGTTTAACAAAGGCTTCTTCACAATGTTCAGTCCATTCAAAAATAGTATCCTTTGTTAGAAGGTTACTTAAAGGCTTAGATATTACACTCAAATCTTTGATGAACCTTCTATAAAAACCAGCATGTCCCAGGAATGATTTAACATCTTTAAGAGATTTTGGTGTTGGCAAGTTTGCAATTAACTCGATTTTAGATTTGTCAACCTCAATTCCTTTTGATGAAACAATGTGACCAAGTATAATGTCGTTTGTTACCATAAAATGACATTTTTCCCAATTCAACACAAGATTCTTCTCTTCACACCTGGTTAAAACCTTTCCTAAGTTAGTCAAACAATCATCAAATGAATCGCCAAAAATAAAAAAATCATCCATAAAAATCTCAAGAAAATGTTCAACCATATCACTAAATATATTAAGCATGCATCTTTGAAATGTGGCTGGTGCATTACATAATCCAAAAGGCATCCTTCGATATGTAAAAGTACCAAATGGACATGTGAAAGTAGTCTTCTCTTGATCTTCCAATGCAATTTCAATTTGGTTGTAACCCGAATAGCCATCTAGGAAACAATAAAATTTATGACCTGCAAGTCTTTCTAGGATTTGATCCACGAAAGGTAAAGGAAAATGATCTTTTCTAGTCATTGAATTAAGTTTCTTATAGTCAATGCACATGCGCTAACAAGTAACAGTTCTACTAGGAATTAACTCATTGTTCTCATTTGTTATTACAGTGACTCCAGACTTCTTGGGTACAACTTGGGTAGGACTTACCCATTTGCTGTTAGAAATAGGATAAATGATTTCATTATCCAGAAGCTTAATGACTTCATTTTTCACTACTTCCTTCATATTAGGATTTAGCCTTCGTTGCATTTCTCTAGAGGGTTTAGCATTTTCCTCTAAATAAATTCTGTGTGTACAAATCAAAGGACTAATTCCTTTTATATCAGTTATGGTCCATCCTAATGCATTTTTGTGCATTTTCAGAGTTTGTAATAACTTACCTTCTTGATGTGTATTAAGTTTGAAAGAGATTATTATCGGAAAAGTTTCATTTTCTCCCAAAAATGAGTATTTGAGATTGGATGGCAATGGCTTCAAATCAGGTTTTGGTGGTTGAACATTTATAGGTATGGACTTAATTGATCGTGGTGGCAATTCCTCAATTTGTGGCCTCCAATTACTTGTCTTTGATTCTTCCTGAAAATAAATCATTTGCAAATCATCAGATTCATCAATCTCAATTTCATTGGAAGTGGTTGGAAATTGATCATGAATTAATTTTTCAGTAAAGTCCACTTCCTGTAAATCATTATCATATCTAGGTTGCTTGCAAATATTGAAAATATTCATCTTCAATGTCATGTTTCCAAATGATAGTTTCATCAGTCCATTCCTATAATTAATCAATGCATTAGAAGTTGCAAGAAATGGACGTCTTAAAATAACAGGAAATGAATTACATACTTCAACAAGTTCTGTATCCAAGACAATAAAATCCACAGGATAAAAGAATTTATCGACTTGTACGAACACATCTTCAATTATTCCTCTAGGCACTTTTATAGATCTATCGGCAAGTAAAAGAGTTATAGAAGTTGGTTTTAACTCACCAAGATTGAGACTCTGAAAAACCGAATATGGAAGTAAATTCACACTAGCACCAAGATCAACTAAGACTTTTTCAATTTTATATTCTCCAATAAAGCAAGAAATTGTAGGACAACCAGGGTCTTTATATTTCAAAGCATTATTGTTTTGAAGAATAGCACTTACTTGTTCGGCTAGAAAGGCTTTCTTTTTCACATTCAGTTTTCTCTTCACAATACATAGATCTTTTAAAAATTTAGCATAGGAAGGAACCTATTTAATAGCATCCAGCAAAGGTATATTGATTCTTACCTGTTTGAAAATTTCAAAAATTTCAGAGTTGTGATTGACTTTTCTATGTTTAGTCATAGCTTGAGGAAATGGAAGTGCTGGAGGTGAATCAGTCGTTTCTTTGTAATTTTCAGATTCATCCCCTTCCTTACCCTCAGAGATTGACTCATCATCTTTCTCATAAGGTTCAAGAGATGGTTTTTCAATAACCTTACCATTATGCAGAGTAGTGACTGATTTAACTTAATCCATATGTTGGCTTCCGGAACTACTTGCATTTGCATTGTATTGCCCCTTAGGATTTTGTTGTGGTGGAGATGGAAACTTACCTTTCTCTTGGAAACTAAGAGCAGATGTTAATTTTGCAAGAGTATGTTTAAAATCTGTCATGTTTTGAGCAAGTTGAGTATTGATTATCTCTTACTTTTCAATGAATGCATACAATGTTTCCTCAAGATTTCTTCTAGGAGGTGGAGCATAAGGAGGTGCATATCCATGAGAATTTTGAAAATTATGATGTGCTTAAAATGGTGGTTGTGAAGTTTGTGCATTGTTATTCTCACTCTTCCAATTGAAATTTAGATGATTTCTCCAACCAGGGTTGTATGTTTGGGAGTATGGGTTGTTGTTGGGCCTTTGGAAACTGTTTAAAGCATGGACTTGTTAATGAAGAAATTTCTTAAAAGAAGGCAAGGTTGGACAATCGTTGGTTGAGTGTTCATTTGTGCATCGTGAAGGTTGGACAATCGTTGTGAAGTTTGTACATTGTTATTCTCACTCTTCCAATTGAAATTTAGGTGATTTCTCCAACCAGGGTTGTATGTTTGGGAGTATGGGATGTTGTTGGGCCTTTGGAAACTGTTTAAAACATGGACTTGTTCATGAAGAATTTCCTTAAAAGAAGGCAACGTTGGACAATCGTTGGTTGAGTGTTCATTTGTTTCACAGCTTTGACACACAATGTTTTCAACAGATTTTAATTGACCACTCTTTTTCAATTCTAGTGCCTCAACTTTTCTAGCTAAAGATGCAAACTTGGCTTGAAGGTCATGATCTTCCTTAAGGTTGTACATACCTCCATTAGATGTATCAGGTTGAGTTTTACTCAGTGCCTCATAAGCACCTGCGATGTCCCAATTTTGAGCATTTTCAGTTAACAAGTCTAAGTACTCCATTGCTTTATCAGGGTCTTTATCTTTAAAAGTTTCATTGTACATCAATTCAACCATTTGCATATCTTTAGGTGTTAACCCTTCATAGAAATGTGAAACCAATCTCCATGTTTCAAAACCATGATGAGGGCAAGTACTAAGCAAGTCTTGATACCTATCCCAACATTGGTAAAATGTTTCTCTTGGTTTTTGAGTGAAAGTAGTGATTTGTCTTTTGAAAGAGGTTGTTCTGTGAGATGGGAAAAACTTCTTCAAAAACTATTGTTGCATTTCATCCCAAGCACGAATGGATCCTGGTCTCAAATTTTATAGCCATGTTTTAGCTTTATTTTTTAATGAAAAAAGAAAAAGCTTTAATCTGATGGTGTTCATGCTACAATTTAAATTATTATATGTGTTGCAGACCTCCTCAAATTCCCTTAAATACAAGTATCGATTTTCCAATTCCATGCCATGAAATGAAGGTAAAAGTTGAATAATGTCTAACTTAAAATTAAAATGAGATACATCGGGAGCAAAAACTATGCATGATGGTGCACTTGTTCTTGTGGGATTCATGTGGTCTTTAAGTGATCTAGCACGGTTATTCTCATTATTCTCATTTTGAAGTGATTGATTATCTTCTTCGGCCATATTTTCTAAAAATGACGAGGATACCTTACAAAGTCTACCATTTGATGTACGTGACCACACTCTCATGCGCGTGTAGGAATAAAATAAAAAAGAAAAGGAAAATAAAAGAAGAAGAAATAAAAGAAAATAAACAAAGTTATATACAAGAAAAAGTGAAAAGAGAAAATAAAATAAATATTATAATTTATACAAGAACATACCTCCCCGGCAACGGCGCCAAAAACTTGACACGATGAAAAGATTGATGTCTTCTCCCAAGTGCAGGAGTGTCGAAGTAATACATAACCCGGCAAGACCACGGTCGAACGACAGGAAGGTTAATTGTACAAATTATAAACAATAATTATAAACAACAATAATAGCAATAACAACAATAACTATAATAATAATGTAGTAGTAGTTGTTGTAGTAGTAGTACTAATAGTAGTAGTAGTAATAATAATAATAATAATAATAGTAATAGTAATAATAATAGTAGTAGTAGTAGTAGTAGTAGTAGTAGTAGTAGTAGTAGTAGTAGTAGTAGTACTAATAATAATAATAATAATAAAGAAAAAAGAAGAAGAAGATGATGATGATGATGATGATGAGAACTTGGAGATGAAATATTAATGTAACGATTAAACAATGATAATAATAAATGTCAAGGTTAAAGATTCCACTAATGGTATGTCAAACAAGTATAATATAAACAGTGCTCGGGCTGGAAGACAAATTCGGACTTCTTTGTTGTTGCTACAATTTGGACTTACAAATGATCTTTTTAGATCTTGGGCTCCATATGAAAGTTGTAGGCCTATGTCTTACCTTTCCATCCATATAAATTGGACCTAAATCGGAGATCTATAGCTCCAGATATGACCCAATTACCGAATAGTGTTCCAGTTTGGATTGCACCGACATCTTTTTTCTAAGTTTGACCATCTCTTTATCCTTGCAATTTAAGTTCTTAAAGTCATCAATTAATCCTTTCATTTATGTGATAAGCCTGTATTTAAAATGAATATTTACCATACATTAAAGGTATCTTATATTATTAGATATATTATTATAAAACATGCTTTAGTTAAGGAGTTATTGATACTTCAAGTGCAAAATGATGATATAAAACCATGATAAAAATGCACTTTTAAGTACTAATCATAGTATGAAGAGGAAAAGAAGTACAAGTCTCTTATTTAAAGGTCTTTGAGTGTGTTTTCCATATGCATATAGATTTTAATGCTCGCAATAAGCTAGATGCCAAATCCAAAAAATGTTTCTTCATTGGCTATGAAGATGAAGAATTTGGATTTCAATTATAGGATGATCAGAATAGAAAGATTATCAAAAGCAGGAACGTGATCTTCAACGAGAAAGTTTTGTACAAAGATAGATCGAGTGTAGAAATAGATATGGTTGATTCAGATGCAAGTCCACAAAAATCTGAATTTATAAGATTAGAAGGACTTCCCGATATTACCGAGCAGAACAAAACTCAAGAGTCTTTACAAGAAGATTCAAGCACATTTGTACCCACTACTACATAAGAAGATGCAAAGCCAAGTGAACTAGCTATTTATGTTCACAAGTCTTCAAGACTGTAAAGCCTCCATAATGCTTCACACTTCTACTAAATTATATTCTGCTAATAGATGGTGGTGAACCATTAACTTATAAAGAATCATTATAAGATGGAAACTCGAGCAAATAGAAGTTAGCCATAAAAGACGAGATAGAGTCATTGTTGAAGAACAAGACTTGGGAGCTATCCACACTACCTGAAGGAAAGAAGGCTTTACAAAACAAGTGGGTTTATAGAGTAAAGACTGAGTATGATGAAAGCAAAAGATTTAAGGCAAGACTTATTGTAAAAGGGTTTTAACAAAAGAAAGGGATTAACTAATCTAAGATATTTTTTCCAGTTGTGAAACTCACAACAATCAGAGTTATTCTAGGGATAGTAGTTACAGAAAATTTACATCTTCAATAATTGGATGTAAAAACAACATTTCTTCATGGTGAATTGGAGAAAGACATTTACATCAACAACCAGAAGGGTTTGTAATACAACGAAAAGAAAACCAAGTCTGCAAGCTAAAGAAAAGTTTATATGGTTTGAAGCAAGCTCCAACATAGTGGTACAAGAAGTTTGACAACTTCATGTGTGGTTCGGGATACAAAAATGCCAGGTTGATCGTTGTTGCTATGTCAAATATTTTGACAACTCTTATATCATTCTACTATTATATATGGATGATATGTTGATTGCAGGATCCAACATAGAAAAGATTGACAAGTTGAAATAACAGTTGTCAAAACAGTTTGAAATGAAGGATCTAGAAGTTGTTAAACAAATACTTGGCATGAGAATCATCAGATAAGACAAAGGTATACTAAAGCTTTCACAAACAAAGTATGACACGAAGGTTCTCAGTAAGTTTAGTATGGATAATGCTAAACCAGTAGGTACACCTCTAGGGAATCATTTCAAGCTCAGCAAAGACCAGTCACCAAAAACTGAGCTAGAATGTGGATACATAGATAAGATTCTATACACCTCAGCTATCAACTCTTTGATGTATGTTATGGTCTATACCAAAACAGACATTGCCCATACAATAGGAGTTGTAAGCCGATATATGAGCAAACCTGGAAAGCAGCTGATTAGCATTTAAAAGTGCATTTTTGTCATGGTTTTATATCATCATTTTGCACTTGAAGTATCAATAACTCCTTAACTAAAGCATGTTTTATAATAATATATCTAATAAT
The DNA here is from genome assembly GCA_026413675.1 of Populus pruinosa. Lineage (NCBI taxonomy): Eukaryota > Viridiplantae > Streptophyta > Magnoliopsida > Malpighiales > Salicaceae > Populus > Populus pruinosa. The sequence goes on along the minus strand of CM048592.1, from coordinate 25,805,871 downwards.
ATAAAATACCTTTAATTTATGGTAAATGTTCATTTTAAAAGCAGGCCTATCACATAACTGAGAATATTTATTGATGACTTTAAGAACTTAAATTGCAAAGGCAAAGAGATGGCCAAACTTAGAAAAGAGATGTCGGTGCGATCCAAACCGGAACACTGTTCGGTAATTGGGTCATATCTGGAGCTACAGATCTCAGATTTAGGTCCAATTTATATGGATGGAAAGGTAAGACATAGGCCTACAACTTTCATATGGAGCCCAAGATCTAAAAAGGCCATTATCAAGTCCAAATTGTAGCAACAACAAAGAAGACCGAATCTGTCTTCCAGCCCAAGCACTGTTCGGTATTTTGGCCATATGATGCAAATCTGCTCTCAGTTTTCAAGAGCAAGGTAAGTTTCCATCTCAACCACAGCAAAATCTTAAGGGGCAATATGATGCAAATGCAAGTAGTCCTGGAAGTCAACACATGGATCAAGTCAAATCAATCATCACTCTTTTTAGTGGTAAGGTTATTCACAAACTAATTCTTGAACCTTATGAGAAAGATGATGAGTCAATCTTTAAGGGTAAGGAAGGGGTTGAATCTGAAAATTGCAAAGAAACGACTGATTCTCCGCCAGCACTTTTATTTTCTCATGCCATGACCAATCAGGAAGAAATCGAGGATGAAAAAGGCACCGAAAAGGTTGATGCAGATCTTTTATCAGAAGTGACAATAGATTCGACACCCAACATCACACCAATCGATGATTACTTTCCTGATAAATCTTTACTTTCTTTTATTTCAATGCCTTGGTTTGCTAAAAATATCAATTTTCTTGCTTCAGGATTTTTCCCAGCTCACTGGAGTATTGAAGACAAAAGAAAATTTTTGAGCAACGAGCAAAATTTTTGTTGTGATGACCCTTACTTATTCAATTATTGTCCTGATCAAATATTTCAAAAATGGATTTTCGACAATGAGGTAAGTAATTTCATTAAATTTTGTCACTCTAAGGCATGTGGGGATCATTTCTCTTCAAAAAAGAGGATTGTAGAAATCTTACAAAGTGGATTTTCCTGGCCAACCATATTCAAGGAGTCACATGTATTTTGCAAAAACTGTGAAAATTATCAAAAGGTGGGATTTATTTCAAAACACAGAGAGTCTTTAGATAATCTTCTATTGACTCTTAAGTCTCATTATAGTCAAGATAAGCATCGTGCAATTCATAACTTAAGAACCCATTTTTATAAAGAACATGCTTGGCATAGTCTTGGGAATCTAACTAAAAAAAGACCATGTTTGCCAGTTTTTAAGAAAATTGGATGGGAAGCCTATCCCCGACCCATAGAGGGCGTTTAAGTCGTTCTTGGACGTAAAACCAAGGGAAGATGTGAGCCACAATCACAACTGCGATTTGAGTCTTAGCTTGTAAAAATTTGTGTCTTTTCTTTATATTAATAGCATAATATTTGTGTTTTGTCATTTCTTATTTTTGTTTCAGTTTGTTTCAGGTTTGTTAATGTTCATTATTTCAGGTGATATCTTCTATACTCTATCTTTCTACCTTAGAACATTGAGGACAATGTCTCGTTTTGGTTGGGGGGAGAGGGTAGTAGTTGATAAAAAAAAATTTTCATACAGCATGTGCATAATTGTTGTTACTAGGATGGCAGAGTAAAAGAGCTCTTTTGTTAAAGTGACTCTTGAGACGCATCTTAGTAACCATTCTTAACAAGGTCTATTTTAATACTTCCTGAAATATTCAGGTTTACAAACTCTCGTATTGTTACCACTTAATTCTGCTCATATACTTATTTAACATGTATTCTTAAACCTTAATTTACACACACACACTTTAACATATGATTGTGGGTTGCATATTGGATTATTACATTATTTATGTTCTTTTGTTAAAGGTAACAACTAAGGGAAAGGAATTGTATATAATTAAAAAAAAAGAAAAACATAAAAAAAAGAAAAAAAAATAATGATAATAAAAATGTAGATAAGTTTGGTTTCGTAGCCTCCCTAACCTAAGCAATTAAGCCCGAAGGGGTGTTTTAACACCTAATACCCTAAAGTCAACTAACTTGGGAGCTATTGGCCCAACGCTTGTTACATGGGTTGAGGAGAAAAGCTTAAGGGAATCAAACATTGCACTATCTACATATCAGTATCTGCGACCCGAGTTACTAAGCTCGTAGGGGTGTCTTAACACCTAATGCCCTAAGACTAACTGGTTTGGGAGTCATTAGCTGAAAGCTCGTTACATGGGTTAAAGATGCATGATGTTTTTAAATTATATGTATATATTTAAAAAAAAGACAAAAATAATAATCCCAACCCAAGGAAGTTAACCTTAAATATTAGAACAAAAATTTTGTTTTCTTCCAAGAAAAGCCCCATAATTATGTGTTGATACATTGAGCATAAAAGAAAGGTTTATTAATATCTTGTTAAGTGGTATTGAGCAGATATATAAATTTAATGAGTTTGTTTATCTAGATAGATTAATGGAAGTTAAATGATGAATACCTTGCTTTGTGAAATTTGCAAATTGTTTTAACGCTTTAATTACTAGGGACTAGTAATAAACTGGTTGGGGGTGTGATTAGCACTTAAAAGTGCATTTTTGTCATGGTTTTATATCATCATTTTGCACTTGAAGTATCAATAACTCCTTAACTAAAGCATGTTTTATAATAATATATCTAATAATATAAAATACCTTTAATTTATGGTAAATGTTCATTTTAAATGCAGGCCTATCACATAACTGAGAATATTTATTGATGACTTTAAGAACTTAAATTGCAAAGGCAAAGAGATGGCCAAACTTAGAAAAGAGATGTCGGTGCGATCCAAACCGGAACACTGTTCGGTAATTGGGTCATATCTGGAGCTACAGATCTCAGATTTAGGTCCAATTTATATGGATGGAAAGGTAAGACATAGGCCTACAACTTTCATATGGAGCCCAAGATCTAAAAAGGCCATTATCAAGTCCAAATTATAGCAACAACAAAGAAGACCGAATCTGTCTTCCAGCCCGAGCACTGTTCGGTATTTTGGCCATATCTAGAGTTCTAGAAGTCCAAATGAGCTGAATTGTTTACACAAGAAAGCTAAGGCAATTGCCTACAACTTTCATGTTTTCAGCTGGCTCCAATTTTGACGTTATCAATGATGTTTTGGGCAGACAAGAGAAGATAAGGATTGTCACCAAGTCAAAAGTTGGCCACCCACTTATCAATTAGTCATCAAATCAATAGTTCCCAATTTTGGCCTATAAAAGGAGGCATTTGCCATGCATTTAGGCATCTTGGTTTCCAGATCAAAATCATGCTCTTCCTTTCTCTCTTTGTATTTTTTGTAATGTTTATGCTTTGCTTTCATTAATATCAAGTTTATGCCTTTCATTTCCTTTCCTTTACTTAGTTAACTTTTATGTTCTTATTTTGTTTATCTATTTTGCTTTCTTTCATTATGTCTAGTTAAGTTAATTATGTCAAGGTGAAAAGGTTACACTAATGGTGTGAGAATAAGTATAATGTAAACTTAATATGGACTTTAATGTTTGATACTAACATGTTTTATATTTGTTATCTTGTTCACTCTTTAATACTTTGCTTGTTAAATGAATAATCTTGATTTATGTTGTATAATACTTGGTACAACAAATGCTTGGCACTTTCATAGCCCATAATGTATGGTATAACCGACACCTGAGCTATGAAAGGAACTTGATTTGTTGTTAACATAAGTTATAATCATGAATGCTTGACGAGATTTACAAGTATTAGCATTAATTGAATAAGATGACTAATGTAATCATGTTAACAATATATAATCTGATTGGAACCTCCTTTGTGTGTGGTTTCCAATTCAATAATAAGAGTTTATACTATACTTGTTTGATATACCATTAGTGGAACCTCTAACC